>OU342601.1:11335000-12670000 GCA_910589645.1 Tinea semifulvella
TCTTGCCCCTGACATTAAATCGAGCACTATTGCAGAGATAATCGCTGTGCCGGTGAAAGCTGTTGAACATTTTTTTCTTGAAGTGGTTTCTGATGATATAATTCTCAAGACGATTAATTCCATTACTTCAAAATCAATAGGATGTGATTCTATCTCTCGTGCTATGATTATCCCAATCATTGACCTTCTCTTACCTATTATTTCCCATATCATAAATTTTTCCATCACTTTCAGTCAATTTCCTTCACAATGGCGTAAGGCTTTTATAATACCACTCCCAAAAATATCTTCACCCACACTTCCTTCTCACTTTCGTCCAATCTCAATTTTACCTTTCTTATCCAAAGTCCTCGAGTCCATTGTTCACAAACAGTTGTCCCTGTTCCTTGGTGCTAACAATCTCCTAAACCCTTACCAGTCTGGTTTCCGTCCTGGTCATAGCACAACTTCAGCTTTACTTAAAGTAACTGAAGATATCAGAAAAGGTATGGAGGATACTAAAGTCACAGTACTTGTACTGATTGACTTTACAAACGCCTTCAACACGGTAGATCCTGATTTGTTAATCGCTACGTTGTCTCGTCTTAATATATCATCAGAGGCCCTAGCATGGTTCTCACAATATCTCCATGGTCGCCAGCAGCAGGTTCGTGCTGATCAGGTGTCATCGGAATGGTGCGAGTTGGACACGGGCGTCCCTCAAGGTGGTATTCTCTCCCCTTTGTTGTTTTCATTGTTCATTGACGCCATCACTGCTCTACTTCATTGTGAGTATCACCTGTATGCAGACGATTTGCAGCTCTATGTGCAGTCAGATATCAACACGGTTAATAGTGCAATAGCTTGGCTTAATTCAGATCTCAGTAGTATACATTCATGGTCGAAACGATTTGGGGTCGTTGTCAATCCAAGCAAGTGTCAGTCAATCATAATAGGAAGCTCACGGCTGTTAAGCAAAATAGACGTAAACAGCATTGACCCTGTTCGGTTTGACAACGTCCCTATTGCGTATTCCGGCGAGGTGAAGAATCTAGGTGTATACCTAGATTCTAATCTGAGTTGGACAACGCACGTTACTAAAACTAGTAGTAAAGTTTTTGCTTCACTGCACTCTCTCAATAAACTTAAAAATTTTCTGCCGTTAAAAGCTAAAATAACCCTAGTTCAAAGCCTTCTCCTTCCTCTCCTCGACTATGGTGATGTGTGTAGCATCGATCTTTCAGAGATGTTGCTCAACAAGATGGACCGGTTACTTAACGCATGTATCCGGTTCATCTACTGTTTACGTAAATACGATCACATCTCTGAATACCGTGCTAAGTTGAAGTGGCTACCTATTCGATGTCGCAGAAATCTCAGAGTTCTTTGTATGCTTTTTTCAGTTTTAAACGAGCCTGCGACACCGCGATACCTCAAGGACGGTTTTGCCTATCTCTCATCTTTCCATGATAAAATTCTTCGCTCCTCTCACAACTCACTTCTTTCAGTCCCCTCTCACCATTCCGGATTTGTTTCAAATTCTTTTGTCGTTGTCGCCACAAATTTATGGAATGATCTTCCTGTAAACATAAGACAAGCAACTACCAGATCTTCGTTTAAAAAACTCGTATATCTACACTACCTGAAAAGCTCCTAACAATATTAGTAAGTGTATATATGTATGTTTATGTATAGTATTATGTATGTATTAGTATTTAGTATATTGATATCATAGTATATATAACAATATAATATGTAAGTGTATAATTAAGCTGTTAATTTTTCTTCCTAATTTTTTAATATTTCTTTCATTGCACCTATAATAGTTCAAATTTGTCCCTAAGGTTTGGCTGTCAGAAAATGTCTACGGGCATTAAGTCCGCCTTTGTACTTCGTGCAATAAAGTTTTAAATAAATAAATAAAAATAAATAAACTCGCCTATGTACCTAATTTTAAGTTTTGGTGCAATAAAGAATTTAAAATAAAAAATATTGTTTGGAATAATAAACTATTAAATTATAAAAATGCATCCGTGGTCTAACGGTTAGGTCTGTGGATTTTGACTCGGAAGTACCAGGTTGGATTCCTGGTCGGGACACAAAAATATTTATTAATGTAAATAAATACATTTAATTAATATTTAATATGTGATATATCTCGAGTTTGGTACGCTGGAGACATCGACGAGCTTGCCACTTGTCATGATTGGCCTATAGTAAAGTTGGCTAAATGTGAATCTGCTTATTTATAAGCGTGGTTTCTGACCACCATGAAAGGGAAACGGTCTTGATGATACTAAATTATTGAGTATTTTCAATACCCATATTATTTTATTCTCAGTGTATGCTCAAAGCCTTATTTCGACAGAATTTGGTGAGCAATTGGGCTAAAGATTCCCTTACGCGTGACAGACGGACAGACAAATGGCGCAATTAAGATTTTTGATGATATCTACAAGCCATCGGGCAGGTCATCGACAGTAAGATCCTATCTCAGACAGAAGCTTTTGATTTGCCAAATTATTGACCCAGATGATGATGGCTCCGTGGTCTAGCGGTTAAGTAAAGCATAAGAGTATCATCACGACCGAATCCCTCGCGGGGTAGACAGAAACCACGCTTGTTTTTTAGGCAAGCGGATTTAAATTTAGCTAACTTTACTATAGGCCTATCGTGACAAGTGGCAAGCTCGTCGATGTCTCCAGCGTACCAAAAAGAGAAATATCACAAATAAATTAAATATTAATACTTATCGTACATTAATAAATATTTATGTGTTCCGACCAGGAATCGAACCCGGTACCTCCGAGTCTAAATCCACGGAGTTAACCGCTAGTAGTAGGCAATTTGAATAGCTTTATTAAATTTAATATATCTGTATTCGAAAAATAATATTTACAAAATATAATTCACATATGAAGTAGATACAAAAATATTAAAATAAAATAGATTAAAAAACTAATTATAAATAATACTAAACTAAAAATACCTATGAAATTAAAAATATTCTACAAAATAAACTAAGGGCTTACCACCAGGGAGGGTACCTAAAACGCTCGCCGCATTTCCTCGTTGAATTATAATTGAAATATTCTGTTTTAGGTAGTTATGGCATTTGGAATCGCCACACTCTTGGAAAATTCGTTTACCCAGTTGTTTCAACCCCAAATGCCACAAAGTTATAATTTTGTTTAATGCTATTGTATTTGATGTGCTTTCTAAATTCGGCTGTATGGGCAGCCGAACCGGCCTTTTTTGATGTAGAGGAAATGTGGCAAGCGGCAAAGGTATCCACACAGGTGGCATCCCAAACAAGACATCTTCCCTCACTCCATGGTACAAGAGACATACCATCCGGCCTTTTACCATCACTACGTGAAAGTCCTGATGGTTCAAGGACGGACGGGATTTTAGCAGACCATAAACTTCTCTTTATAAACTCATTTAAGGCTTGGTGTCTGGAGAATCTGCCTGAATCAATCTAAATTCAAATATACACTTAACATAATGATGCGTAGATAGTTTTTTTTTTTAATATTGTCTTTTTAAGTAGTTTACAATTGTTTTATAATCCGTTCGTACTATATGTTTAGTAAAAATAATGTTATTCCGTAATTGGCTAGGTGTTAAGTAAACATTTTAATGTAAATATTTACCTTTTATTGTGTGTAGTACCTATATGTAGTTAGTTCGTATGTAATAATTCAAGAATCTTGTAATATGTTTATTTGCATTTGTAAAAGACAACTGTGGAATATGTAAATAAATAAATAAAATAATAATTACAAATTATAATAGCTTTATTTAAGTAACATTTAGTTCAAGAAACTGCCACATAATGTGCATTAGAGTATATAATAAAATTCCTAGAGAGATACGAGAGTTACCTATAAAACGTTTTACTATTGAGTTAAAGAAAATTCTTATTGACAACTGTTTTTACTCAATAAAAGAATTATTAGCATGCAAATTTTTTACATTAACATTGTATTCCAATGAATTGACAAGAACAATATTAAATATAAACTATATACAAATAAATATTGTAAATAAATATCTATTGACATAAGCATATTGTATGCCCATAATATGGGCAGATTGCATCATCATCACATGTACATATAACTGTAATTAGAATAAGCAATCTATATAATAAAGAATTTTGAATTATAATTTTAACGGGTCTTTACGCGATTTACCTTAGAGAAACTTACAATATCCTTGGCGACACCGGGCGATTTCTCCCGGCGTCGAAACCTATTGATTACTGGATTCCACGATGAAGATAGCTTATAACCTCCCCCCTCTCGATTGAAATTTTTGTGTTTCTTTATTTCGATCGCTTCACGTACTATTCTAGGGTAATAGTGACGATCGGTGGAAAGGATCTTTGGGTCATGCAGCTCAATCCAATGGTTTGTGCCACTATCCATTAGGTGTTCTGCTATTGCTGACTTGTTTAATTGGCAGTTTTTTACAGCTGCTATATGTTCCTTGACCCTCTCGGCTATTGTGCGCTTAGTTTGGCCAATATATGAAGTCCCACAGCTGCAGTCCACTTTATACACGCCAGGCGTTTGGAAAGGAATGACATCCTTTGGGGTGCGTACGTGTTTTGCTACTTTGGAGAATGGGGTGTACACAGCATTGATAAATAACTTTTTGAAAGCTGTACCAATTTTATCCGTTAAAATTATAAAAACTATTATGAATATGCGCGAAAGTTTAAAAAGTTTAAAAGAATTTTGAAATTTTGAATTATGTTTTTTTTTAAAGTAACGTGTTAAAAATACATAACTTAATACTAACTTAACTGACATCAGTTAAACGAAGACAAAGCGACAAAACCCGTCAAAAATTCCACTTAAAACACAATAGTTGTCCAAATTGAAAACTAAACATTTTAAACTGAGCACAAAAACTCCGCTTGTTAAAAACAACTTTGACAAAAGAAGTATTTTCGAGATGAAAAAAAGAGCTTATAAGATGTTTCGTAACTCTTGCTTTCTGTGAAGAATGATACAACTACTGAACGGTGACTCATTTGACCTAATGTTTGACCTGGGCATTACAAAAAATATTATTTACTTACCATGATGGGACTATAGTAAGGTTGGCCAAATGTGAATTCGCTTCTTTAAAAGCGTGGTGTCTGATAATAACTATTATTATTTGTTGACATAACTGCCTCCGTGGTCTAGCGGTTAAGTCCGTGGATTTAGACTCTGAGGTACCGGGTTCGATTCCTGGTCGGGACACAAAAATATTTATTAATGTAAATACATTTAATTAATATTTAATTTATTTGTGATATTTCTCTAGTTTGGTACGCTGGAGAAATCGACGAGCTTGCTACTTGTCATGATGGGCCTATAGTAAAGCTTCATTAAAATAAAGCGTGGTTTCTGACTACCTTGGAAGGGATACTACGCATAATAATATTATAAGTTATGGATTAGAGATAATTTAAAAGTTATTATTGTTGGAAAGTTACTGGTCTTCTTTAAATATAAGTCAAGTATACACAAATAACATCGTCTTCTGTCCAAGAGATATCGGACATTTCAATTTATACCAACAATTTGGTGTTATTAAATTTCGTGCAGAGGTTTTTTACAAACAAATTGATTGGAGTCGATTACAGGCGCACTTCTCCGGTCGAGCCGATATCTCACTGTTAGCCATATTTTTATTTTATCTGTCATATCATTATTAGTTCGAGATTCTAGCAGAGATAATTTAAGCTTGTCTAGATGAGACAACTTATAGTACGAAATCCGTAGAAGAGCGATATTACTAATCGATTATAAAATAGAAAATAATAATTCTCTTATTAGTGTGTTTCCCCACTCCTATAACCTGGAGTCCTTCAAACGAAGTGTGAAAGAGCATCTTTATAGTGGTAGGAACTGATGTCGGTCGTCTGAGGCTGGCGTCAGTTGATCCCATTCTTGGACCTCGCGTACCGCTTACCATCAGGTGGGAGCGGTGTCACATGTCGTGCTCCGTATAAAAAAATAATAAAAAAATCTGTAATTATAAAGTATCTTTATTTGGTAAAATATATACCAGTTCAAAGCTATAGATACAATAAATCTAATTTATAGTGCAGATCAGCAAGCGTCGAAAATATGAAACTATTTGTAATAGTTATTTTTTTTTTCGACGTTTGCTGTAGAAACGATGGGCCCGTGGGGATCTGAACTTAAAGCCTTTTATAAAGAAATTGTTTCAAGGCTCATTGACGTCTCTGGTGACAATAGGGCTGGCAGTTTTTCTCCCAAAAATTAAGTATCATCATTCAAAGGGGAAATGCTGCTAGTGTATTGGGCACCATGCCACAAGACAGCGATTTGGAGGAGCAATTTTTTTGTAAGTATTTAATTTTTATTTTCTATGTATTATTATTATTATTTTTAGGTTAGATTTTGTTGTAATATAGTTTATTTAATATTGCAATTCTTTTATATTGTTTGTATATTACTTCGAATAAAGAAAATATAGTTAGAACACCCTGTAATTGACTGTGACATGATTATTTTGTGACAAAGGTGGTTTTTAAAATACAGTCCTCTTAGCGGCCCCAAGATCTCAGGGGTTAATGTAACTGCATGATTACAACATGGCACCATCGAGTGACGTAACTCACTGGAATAGTGAAATGCATACCTGAACGTACCGAGAAACATTTCGGCTGAACAGCAGAGGTACGTGAGGTTTCTAAATCAACTACGTGACTTTACCGGCTTGCAATTACGTAAGTCAAGTACGGAGAAATAAAATAAACAAGCTTTTAGTCTCCAAAAGTCTAGGTTGGGATCGGTAAAGTGCTGTTATAATTTTCTCAAACTTTCCTATACAAAGTAAAAGTAAAGTATTATCGTTTGTTTGTTGTTTTTGTTTGTTCTCTTCTCCCGATGGATGATGAATGAGGTGATAGGGAAGGCAAAGGGTTTAGCCCATACAGCCAAGTCTGACGTAATTAATATCTTTCATTTTTATGAGTTAATGAGGTCATCGTCAAATTCCAGATGCTGCAGATTTTGATGCTTTTCTTGGAGTCATTCGCGGCACCATAGCTCAAACACGTCGGGTAAAATATGGGAGTTGACAGCGCGGGAAAACCGCAAATAATAAACTGCAACTTGTGCCCCATATTTAAAGTCCAATTTATCGTTTTCCATAATTATTCACAACCGTTTATAATCACGACCGTTTCTCTTGCGTGGTGTTCAGAAACCGTGAATATTTTTAAAGAAGCAGATTCACGTTTAGAGAACTTTACTATAGTCCCAACATAATATCAAGTGGCAAGCTCGTCGATGTGTCCAGCAACTCGAGTAATGTCACAAATAAATTATTGTTTTTTTCTTTTTTTCTTCTTCTTTTAAAAATAAAAGTATCATTACGACCGTATCTTTCGGGTGGTCAGAAACCATGTTTTTAAAGTAGCGAGTTCACATTTAGCCAACTTTACTATAGGCACATCATAGGTGGCAAGCTCGCGATGTCTTTAGCATACCAATGACGAGAAATCTACGTCTAAATCTACGGTTTTAATCGATTGGACTACCCATCCTAATAAAATGAAATGTATTTATTATAATAGCTATAAATATTTTTTTAACAAAAATAATAGTCAAAAATAGAGCCTATACGATTTCTTTGATTCACCTTATTTCTTAGTTCTAATTCAGCCAGGAAATCCTATCGTTAACAATAATATTTAAAAAAAAAAATTACTAAACCAACAATAAGTGAGTAAGGCGAGCTTAATGCCGTAAATGCATTCTCTACCAACTAACATTTGTAATTGAAAGCGGTTTAACAATAATCTACGAGTATTTTGAAAATGCTGAAACGAATGCATAAGACGCAAAGACTAGGTTCATCATTACAGCCGCTAGTACAGTCCTAGACCTCCACTACTGAAGATGGGCCTTTCAGAACTATTTCTGGAGAGTATGGCCTACACTCGCCACGCTCGGCGAGGGATAGGTTAAAACTGAAAAAATTATAATGTAGAGGCAACGTCGAGGCACTCAGCCACCACTGCAACAAGAGCACAGGTCGCAACCCAAGGCACGCCAGCCTCATTGACGTTGTACCTTGTGTCTGTGGGTTTGCCAGCCATATTAGAACCCAGTGGCATGGCCCGCGACGATGTCAAGCGGCCCGATGGAATGACGCTGGTTCCGTGGAAGTTAGGTTTGCCTTTAGTGTGGGATGCCACCTGTGTGGACACCAAACGGCGGAAAACACCCAGCTTATTGAGAGATGTGTTTTTGCGCCGTTTGGGGTTGAAACTCTCGAGCCGTGGGGACCAAGTACACAGGAAATTTTCAAAGCGTTGTCAAAACAGCTTATCAACACCTCGGGAGACAAAAGGGCTGGGCAATATTTGGGCCAAAGGATCAGCATTGCCATTCAACGTGATAATGCTGCCAGTATCCTTGGCACTTTGCCAAATGGCAGCGATTTGGAATATTTTTTTAGGTTTATTTTTGCATTATTTTATTTTTGTTTTTAGTTGTATTTTTAATTATTAAGTAAGTAGTTTTTTTATTACTAATAATTTATATATTTTAAAAGTTATGGTTTTTAGTTTATTTAATAATTTAGTTCATTTATACAAAATGAACAAATGAAAAGTAAGTAAGAAAATACATCAAAGTTCAAAGTTCGTTAAAGAGTCGTGAATTTGAGGAATACCCCGAGGTGGTGCATATTCAACTTAAAAGCCAGTACCATGAGTCATTTTGTTTTTTCTTAAAATATTCAAAGATAAGTTGTACAAATACTTTCTTTATAAACATAATAAGTCGCCATAACTCTAAAATTGTATATTTACGAGTATATACCTACTCGTATGTATTTTATATTGAGTTATTTATTTATTTAATCACATCAAATTATTTATTTCCTTTGGTTATCTTGTAACAACTTGGTTAGATAGTTAGTTAGTTAGATAGATAGATAAATTCTTTATTGCACAAAAAATTAAATCATTCAAATGTACATAGGCAAGCTTAATGTCTAGGCATTTTCTAACAGCTAACCTTTGGGAGAGTGAGAAGAGAGTGATGTGCCTATAAGTATATTTAGAAACTATGTTTTTAAATTTACTAACTAGTATAACCTACTTATCAACTAAATAAACAATAAATATATGTATATCGTACAACAATAACATGCAAATAATAATATATTCCATACATATGTATATATATATATATTACGCTATTAAAGTACATATTTGCAACGGCCGCTGTCAAGGTCGAACGCTTATAGAGTTGAGAATTGAATTATGACGCAAACTCTGACGTAAATAACGAAATCCACTAATAATGTTTGCGACTAAGTAACAGAATAGAGCCGCTGAAATCGTTAAAAAGTTGACAATAAATATTGAAGTGGATTTAGGCGCGAAGGTACCGGGTTCGATTCCTGGTCGGGACACAATACGTAATTTATTTTATTTAATTGTCATATTTCTCGAGTTTGGTATGCGAGAAACACTTGATAATGATCCTATTCTTAAGTTAGCTACAAGTGAATCTTTAAAAGTGTGGTTTCTGACCACCCCGGAAGAGATACGGTCGTGATGACACTTTACTTTTATAAGTGTCAAATTATGTAAGTAGTAAAAAAAGAAAATACTTAAATAAAATAATAAATACAGGAACAGACTGATGATAGTGACTCTTAAGCCGCTTCCGGTTAATTAAGAGGTCCCTGCTGTATCAGCGATCTTGTTTCACTCGGCAGGGCATCGGCCGGGCTCGAACCCCCGACCCGCGAGAGTGAAAGTATAGAAAAGCGCGTCCGATTACCCACGCTGTCGTCACACTCACCGATTTATCATAATATTGTCATTTGAACGATTGTTTACTAGATTAACAATCCATTACTCTTAATTTGATGACTTGGTCAAACAGTTGAGTCCATGGATTTAATGAAATGAAATAATGAAAAGAAATTATTTATTTGTCAGAAGAATGGTAGGTACAGTTCTCCCAAAGTGATAATGCGCATAGAAATCTTCGTCACTGTTCGGCAACGGTCGTATTCCCCGAGCGTCGGAAGACGATATGTATATAGAGTGGTTAAGTGCATTTTCTTCATGCATAATTTAGTAGAATTATGTGTTTTGTGCTAGTTGTTAGTACGTTTTCCTATTTTACAAAATAAACTATTTAAAGTTGAATAAGATAATTAAAGTTGAAATTAAATTCACCTTTGAAAACAAAACCAAGAACGGTGTGTAATATCAGCTCTATATAATTCCACTCAGAGAGAACACATGCATTCACCGACCGCCCGAATTGTTTTCGATTGTGTACACATGATATTGACTTCTATTTCTTTCGAACAAGGTGCAAAATGCAAGTGCAATGTTTAGGCTCTTACGATTCAATGATTCGGGTGTTTCCGGGAATACGACAATTAGCGAAGATCTGTATGTGCATTATTAATTTGGGAATACTGTACAGGGATGTAAATTATAATATGTAGCTGACCCGGCAAACGTTGTTTTACCATATAAATTATTTCTAGGGAATTCCTAGTGTAGAAAAAAATAACTAACTTATTGTAAGTGTGTAAGGATGTGGTATATGAGTGAAAGAGGCATGGAGCGCTGTGAGCGATGAGCGAATATAAAAATAACAAAACACCAAACATTTTTTATTTTATTTATTACCTATATTTATTCCTTAAAATTATATATATCGTGAGAGAAACAGGAGACCGGCTTCGGTCTCATCCCTACTCCGTGCTGTTTACTGGGAAGTGACACGGGCATAGTCTGGCAAATGAGTGTTGACCCAGAAAAAGCGCGGAAAATTAAAAAAAACTAGCACTGGTAACACTAATTAATAATAGCAGGAATAATACTAATAATACTAATGTTACCATGTAATAAGTTTCAATTAAATGTTAGGCTCAACTGGCGGGGATAACTTACCAAGTGATAATTGATCAGTTATCGAGCGGGATGGAAAATGATTAAATTACTAAAATTACTATTTAAAATAGGGGTTGGTGATAGAAGGGTGAAAATTTAGGGTTGTATGTATTTTTTAATGACACATTATAAAAAAAATAAAATTTGTCCAAAAAATAAAAATAAGATGTTAGGGGTGGACAACCCTTATCTCAGACCTACTGAATATGCATATAATATTTGATAAAAATCGGTCAAACCGTTTCGGAGGAGTATGGTAACTAACATTGTGACACGAGAATTTTATATATAAGATTATATCACACACATGCTTTGCTATTTCTAGCATACAAGTATTTATTTAGTCACATGACTTTGTCGAGCTTAGTGTCTAGGTATTTTTTTTGGCGAATAGAAACATTTATTAACCAGCATTTGTTTAACTCTTAACTTGAACAGTTTTAGTGGCAGCTCCCTTATAGTAACTGGAAGCTTATTAAAAAAAATATTTTTTAATATTTATATTATTAAAATATTTTTGTTGTCATTGCATAACAATTTTGGCTATATTGGGTACTTTTATATGCTGGAATAATTATTCAACTAGAATAATGCGTTTTAAAATTTTGTAATATGTCAGGTGATAGCTTTTCTATAAGTCGTAAGACACCTATATAAGAACGTATGTCTTTTTTATAAATTAAAAGGTGCTTCCAAAACATATGTATTAATTACTTACTATAAATATATATATATAAAACAAATCCTGTTTTATTACGCTAGATAGATAGTGTCGCTTATAAATTTTGGGAAGTAATGTCAAACTTGGCTATAGTATAGGTCAAACTCTCAAGAAAAATGTTTTGCAAGGTCCATCTTCAACAGTTCAACTCTATTTTATAAGAGGTCGTGATAATACACATAATAAAACTGTAAGTTACAGTGACAGTGTGAAATGAAGACAAAATAAACAGTAATATGTGTGAAATTGACAATCGGTAAAGAATGCGCGGAAACTATTCCGGTTATTTTCATTGACAATTGTCGAGCGATGGATTCCAATAGGTTTTTTTATAAATTGTGTTTTTCCCGTTTACCCCAGAACTAAGTAGGAGGATAAATTCGGCCGGCCAATATTTTTCGTACAACTCGTCCATTGCAAATTATTTTCCAATTCGCTGTTTTAAACATACGTAAGTGTCTGGTGGCTGATTTTGAATTATAAATAAAACTAAATTGTATATTAATTTATTAAAAACAGTAAATTCTACACACACAGTTTTTTATTTTAAATAAAACAGTCTAATTATTGTCCTTCGTGTCGTACACACTCGTCGAATTTGTCGATTGCAGTAGTGACGGTAGAATGTCGTTTACTTTTTCAAACGATACTGAAATAATGGCTGATTATTTACATAAACTTATCGTGTCGGAAACAAAGCCTTAGACGAGCAACTTTAAAAATGCCATTGATTAATAAAATACTAAATTGGTTGTTTCAGTGAAAAGCTACTGGCACATCATTGTACTTAAATAATTTTGCTATTGCGCAAAATGTTAAACTAATCCTACTATATATAATGTTAAAAAATAAAGTAAGGTGCAAAAACGGATAATTAATTTGTCCGTAAATGATAGAAATAAAGTTAAAAATTAACTAGTAATAGTAAAAATAACTACCTATAAATAAAAACTGTCCTCTAGAGATATAACCCGAAGCACACTGCAACACTTCTCCTCTCTACAGCGACGCTAATATATTGGCAAAAATAATTACCAGCCTTTCTGTCTCCACATTATTTCGACATTTTTCAGACGCTTGGCCCTTCGTCTTGACCCCAAAACGCGAAAAAACATAACCACGATTGCCTAGTCACTAGTCTTATTGCGCCTGACCAAGTATAAATGAAAATTTTGTTTTATATACTAAATCCGGACGAATTTTCCGGTCGAGTTGGGAGTTGTGATTTTTTCCGACATTCTCGGCGAGGGGAAATGTCATGCGTTAGGAAAACATGATCGGTTTAGAGAAAACGTATTGTTGTTGCGGATCATTCTTCTCAATACGCAATAGGTGAAATTATCGGCTGTACACTCGAGCACATATCAAAAACGATTATAAATAGGTATTTAATTTCTACATCCATTCATTAAAAAAATATTTTTTAAAGTACATAGCTGAGATTGATTTCTGTTATTATTGACCGACATACAAGTAATATATATTTATATAAAGGTATAAAAGCGGTGTGGTGGGAACGTTTAAAATCCTGTAAAGGTCGGTACGAACTCCAGCATGAGAGAGAAATACACTTTTCTTACGGTTGTCATAGATTTACAACACCGTCGTTCCTGTACCTCGGAAAGCATATTCAACATTCGACGCATGGGTCCCGGTTCCACTAATATCAACTTACATACATATCTTCACGCCAGGTCCCTTGCGGGGTAGGCGGAGACAATTGAGCGCCATTTGTCACGATCTCGACATACCTCTTTCGCTTCTTCGACATTCATCAACCTCTTCATACATGCCCTTTTGTTTCAATGGCTTTTTATTGCACCTTCAGCTATTCTTTTTTATATTTAATCGTGATAAGTGAGTTTTGGTCTGCCAGGGCCTCTTTCACCCACAACTTTCGCATTAATACCAACTTGTATAATGATTAGTAAATTCTCATTTATTAAAATTTACATTAGAGCTTCACCACGGCTGTCTGGCCAAATTGTCCAGATTTTTTTTTAAAAACCCAACAAGTCCTAGACTCTGTAATTTAGGGGTCGTGATAATGATAAAGAAATATACATACATAGATATATTATGTTTCTTGATAGTAGTAAGAAAAAGTATACAAATAAATAAACACTTGTGACGACGACTGTACGAATGTTATAATTGCTTCGATTTGCATTTTACAACGATATCTCGAGTGCGAGCGAAACTGTGAAGTAGTGCGATTTGTCATTCGACGCGGAAGGAATCGGTCAAGGTGGTCACGCGATTCAAGATACCTAACTCTTTTTGCCAATACAAAGCCAAATTAACGGATTAATCCAAACTTCCCAATGATATATAAAACAAGGCTTGGTTTTGCAAATAATTAAACTATAGCTGTGGATAACGTGAGATATATGGACAAGTAAGTTGCTAATTCGAATCATAATTACACACAATATTAGGTGGTAAGCATGATATTGTGGTATCGTTAAAAAATTGTCATTAAAATTGACATCAAATCCTCGCCAACCCGTCTGGCCAGCGTGGCGAGTGTATAGGCCAAATTCTCCAGATATAGGGAAAGGTTGATGTATGTATGTATGAATGGACCACTTAACATTACGACATCATATCTCAAAAAGTATAAGTTATAAAATAAAAGAAGTTAATTATTTTTATTTCGTAGGACATTTATTTATAATAATCACACGCACACACTATTCCGAATTACACTTTTTGATATAAACGAAGAAAACTAAATCTTTTACTGTTGCCTTCTTTGGACCATGGGCACCATCATTGAACCACCAGGTTGCCATCAATGGACTTCGAGAAATTAGTTCTAGAGGTCCAATCAAGGCAACTAATTATAATTATCGATATTACTAAATTATGACTTACGAAAAAAGACGATACAATATCATACGACAATCAAACTAATATGAATATAACAAATAAATTAATCCAAATTGAATAAATGGCAATTGTAATGGGATTAACAATACTTTGCTGAGAAGGTATTCGGATATCATCATTTAGTTTTACTTGAAGTAACGCTTCAGGTGGAGATCTAACATTTATGTTGTTTGCCTCTGTATCGTAGGTGAGGCATTGTCAGTCTGTCTCGATAATATTGATGCTGCTGTTAAAGGAGGCTCTTTATCAGACATTGGTTCTTCTACCATTGTTTCTATGGCACTATCTAATGATGATGCATTCATAGAACACGGGTCTATTATATCTTGGACTTCAGAAGAAACATTTTCGTTTTCTTGTGTTAAATAAAGAACTTATATTTTTGACGCATTCTGGAATTTTAAATTTGTATTATTTAAATTAATTTATTTAAAATTCCAATAATAATTAAGTTAAAACAAAATACAATAAAAAGTTGCTATAACCACATGTGTTACTTCTTTCCACGTGTCGCAGCAACACTGAGATAAGAGGAGGGTGCACCTGAGTCACCACGGACTCGTTTCGACTAGTTTGGGTGTTGCTAGCTTGTGCAGATTTAGAAATACCTTAGTGGTCCAATGAAAGAGCTAGTCCAATGATCGCAACCTTCCCCTATGTTCTGGATGGTCTATCTCCAGCAGTGGAGGTCTAGGACGCTGTGTTCTAGGGGCTGTAATGATGATGACTGAATATTTTCTAGCTTTTTTCTTTTTATATTATATTTTTATTTTGGCAGATTCGCTATTTATTTCTAGTTATGCTGTCAGGAACGCATTCTTTTAGCTATCAGACTGTGGTGTTTTTTTAAATAATAAAATACCTGTAGAAAAGCTTTAACCAATCCAGCTGGTAAATGAACCTGCGCAGTCAATGACTCACGACCAAAAGTGTTCCCATCATCATTTATTGACACTGACGTGGCATAAAGATGTAACTGGCTATTAGTCAAAAATGAGTTAGGTATAGAAATATGATCGTAAGCGTTGTATCTGAAAGTTGTATTTATAGGAATGGGGAAACACTGCTGGGGAAGCCAGCACGTCTTCAGCGTGCGAAAGACGTAAATATCTGAAAAAATATTAAAATAACTTGGATATACTACTTGGATGCTCGCAAAATGGTAGGTATGAAAGAAAGCATGGAGACAAAAATAAGAAAAGGCATGCTTCGATGGTTCAGGCAAAGGATAAGTGAAGAGAGATTGACGAACCAGATATATAATGCGAAAGTTGTGGGTAAAAGAGGCCCTGGCATAACAAGACTCGCATATTACGATCAAATAAATAAAACAATAGCTAAAGAGGCACGTATAAAGAGGTTGATTAATGTCGAATAATTTATAATTATTGACATAATTACAATATGTCAGTCCATTCAGACAATCACTTTTTAACACTTTACTACAAGTATCATTACCAGCAATGGTTTCTAAGTTCACATTTAGCCAACTCTACTATGGGCCCATCGTAGTGAGCTCGTTGATGTCCCTAGCGTACCATATTCGAGATATATCACATATAAATTGAATATTATTTGTATTCTCGTTCAGGAATTGAAACTGGGTGCTGATTTTCAAGTCAATTTTAAACATAGGACAATATGTACGAGTATATTGTATTTTTTGCTTTTACATTTCAAGAAAATAAATTATTATAATTAAAAGTTTTTCTGGGAAATAAATGTATTTGGTACAGTACATTACTACATTACTACAAAAATTAAAAAATATATAAAAAATATTTTTTAAAAAATTAGCTGCTGTAAATAGGCATTGTCATATTACAAACTAATACATAAACATTTTTTTAAAATAAGATAATGTTGCATGCGATGTAATATATCGAATTAAACCACCAAACCAAATTTCGCATATGAAATTCATATATATTGCTTAATAATTTCATTTGAGTACCTACCTACCTCTTGGAACACTTGATTAAAGCAATTTACAAAATTTAAAATATATAATACTTAACAAATAATATATTATTATTGGTAAATTAGGCAATGATAACTTGTGATTAAGATGTTGATATGTTTTATGTGTACTATTTAATAGTAATTAAATTTAAGATACAAATATAAATGGGCAAGTAAGTTTGGGTTATCAGCCGGCAATACGTTTCTCTTTTAGTTGCTAACATTTTCACTACATAATTATATAAAAACTAAAAGCACGCTACTTGTGTGAACCTGTAAATGCAAATTATATAAAAAAAAAGTTAAGTGCTGTATGGTTTACCCAATAAAATAAAAAGTATTAGTCAATTAATAAAATATCATGGCGAGACAGCGCGCAAAACACCCATACGGTAACACAACAAAAACCACACTGGTATTTATACTGCTTCCCGGAACACAGGTACTCTTCGTTCGGGTTGCAGGGTTTTACAAATACTGGTGGATAGTTTACGTCACTCTATGATCTGCGTTAAATATTTGTCTTATACCTACTTCCTTATAAAATGTAAACTTGAACTCTTTGACTTCGAATAAAGATATTTTTTATTTATTTATTTATCTCCCTGTATAGGTAATTTACGGTCTTAACCGCTACATTACTTATATATAGGGCTTATATTTTTTCATTTTACATTGTATTCATTTTAAGTTAAACCAAAATAACACGTTATTTACAGCTAGAGAGATTATTTTGTAGATTATTGTTTTTTCCCTCTATCGAAAAGTTTAAAGATTCGTCTGTATGTGAGGTGAGCGTCGCCATGATCGAGAAAGTAGATCGAATCGGACACTATCGGCAATCATAGAAACTGAGATCTCAAAATCGATGCAGCATTCGATTTGGAAATAATCGGTTCGCGAAAACCGTAACATTTTGTTCTTTCTAGCGATCTCGTGACGTCATCACGCTAGGGTTGACGCCAGTGCCGGTTTGAGTACTATTTTCAATAATTATTTTAGAACTACAAATGCCCTGGGAGAGCCCCCTATCTGATATCTAACACCATGTAATAAAGAAGATAATAAAAGTCAAAGGTAAACCAAAATACGAGTATGTATACATATACGACTATACAGTATACATTTCGAAGTAATATACAAGTAATAACAGTATACACGAATTACAATATTAAATAATTAAAAAGAAACCTAACAATAAATAAACAAAAAAAGGCGCAAACGTTATTAGTGGATTTCGTTATACGCCAGAGCTTGCGTCAAAATATTATTCAATTTTCAACTCTATAATCGCTCAACCTTGAGTGTCCGTGCAAATATCAACTGTAATATCGTGATATATATATATGGTATATGCATAAATCCACCTTTCGACCAAAAAGTGGTCTAGTGGTAGTTTCTTTATTTAATAGGTATATGTCCAATGATTTATTTGCAAGCCATGTAACAATAAGGTTGATTTTCCTTTGAAAATAGTACGGTCATTCGACCTTAGCAATAGGTACGTATTGTAATTACAAAGGAAGGTCAAAACTGATAGACCACTTTCTTGGTCCACTGTACTCCGTCAAGAGAAGACAAAATTCTAAGCATTCCATGGATTCACCGTGCGGATATCTTTCGTGTGTGGGAAAAAGAGATGAGAAGAATTGTGACTCGGGCTTGCTTGTGACCCACATTAGGCAGATTTACAAAGTTTTTAAATCAATAAGTATTTGTGGCAGCCCTGTCGAGCTGACCTGCGATTTGTTACGTTGACAGCTTTGTCAAGTTGTGTTTGGTTCGAGCGACCTTGCCCCGTGGGACCACAATGTCACCAATTATGACTGAGATGATCTATAAGGCGGGCTTGGAACTGGCTAATTTGGCTTACTCTAGCCACGCTGACCAGACCGGCTGACCATAGTCCTGGCATTGGTCTTGTGCCAGATTTTTGCAAGACTCTTGGGATTATGTTTTTTAACTGCGCCGTGTCTGTCTTTTTAGCGTTCAGAGAGAAAGAAATCGATGATGACCTTATGGATGACTCCTGTCTGAAATATCTCCAAAACTAACTACTGTTTCAATGTGGAACTAGTAAAGTAAGGTATCATCACTATCGTATCCATTTCGGGGTGGTCAGAATCAACGCTTTTAGAGTAAAGTATCATCACGACCGTATCCCTTTCGGGGTGGTCAGAAACCACGCCTTTAAAGAAGCGGATTCACATTTAGCAAACTTTACTATAGTCCCATCATGACAAGTGGCAAGCTCGTCGATGTATCTAGCGTACCATACTCAACAAATATCACAAATAAATTATTCTGTCTCGAACCCGGTACCTCCACGTTTGAATCCACAGACTTAACCTTTAAACCACGGAGGCAGGGTCGATGTGGAACTAACGATGTCAGTCATGAGTGTCTGATTCCAGTTGTTAACATTCATGGACCTCGCGCTTCACTTACCTCATAGTCGCAAGGTCACATGTCGTCTTGTATTTTAAAAAAAAGTACTCTAGATAAAAGTTTAAGTTCGCCCATCTATACGTTAAGCCGTCGGTCCCGGTTCCACTAATACCAACTTGTGGAATCGTTAATAAATTGTCATTAAAAATTTCATCCGATCCTCGGCAACCCGTCTGGCGAGTGTATGCCAAATTCTCCAGATATATGCTCTGGATCTTCGACAGTGAAGGTGTTTTACGGATTGTATTGAATTTAAAAAATGTAACTTATATATTTTTTCTCTTTTCTACCTGAATAATTTCTGTTTTTTTCTCCGTATAAATAAATAAACAAGTCTGAACATAGTGTAAGCACGCTTTATAGATTTCAGCTTCAATCTCAGTCTTAATCTATGTCATTAAAGATGTATCTGTGAACTTTTACTTTCGTCAAAAAGTGCGACAATGACGTCTTTAATTGGTATTACGATAACAGAAGCGTTTTTTGTTTATTAACATTTTAAACCTTTATTGTTTAGAAATATATGCTTTTTGCTCTGTTCGTCTAATTGCTATCAATCTTAGATGATACTAATCCAGGGATTCCCAACCAGTGAGGCGCGCCCCACGTAAGGGCGTGATTAGTGTTTTTGCAAGACCAAGACCAACAACAAGACTACAAGATATATGGTTGCATGACCAAGACCAAAAACAAAGCTACAAGATATATGGTTGCAAGACCAAGACCAACAACAAAGCTACAAGATATATGGTTGCAAGACCAAGACCAACAACAAGACTACAAGATATATGGTTGCAAGACCAAGACCAACAACAAGACTACAAGATATATGGTTGCAAGACCAAGACCAACAACAAGACTACAAGATATATGGTTGCAAGACCAAGACCAACAACAAAGCTACAAGATATATGGTTGCAAGACCAAGACCAACAACAAAGCTACAAGATATTTGACCGCCTCCGTGGTCTAGTGGTAACAAACGTTGCCGTGAACTCGGGAGGTCGTGGGTTCGATTCCCACCGGGGGCAAGTTGTACATTGTATAATTTGTCTCGGTCTGGGTGTTTATATGTATAATATGTATATATTTAGAAAAAAAAAAGTATAATATGTAGTTTATCAACCATCTAGTTTCCGTAACACAAGCCTTACAAGCTTACTACGGAAACTAGACGGCGCTGTGTGACCTGTCTGGAAATATTTATTTATTATTTATTATTTATTAAGATATATGGTTGCAAGACCAAGACCAACAACAAGACTACAAGATATATGGTTGCATGACCAAGACCAACAACAAGACTACAAGATATATGGTTGCATGACCAAGACCAACAACAAAGCTACAAGATATATGGTTGCAAGACCAAGACCAACAACAAAGCTACAAGATATATGGTTGCAAGACCAAGACCAACAACAAGACTACAAGATATATGGTTGCAAGACCAAGACCAACAACAAGACTACAAGATATATGGTTGCAAGACCAAGACCAACAATAAGACTACAAGATATATGGTTGCAAGACCAAGACCAACTACAAGATATATGGTTGCAAGACCAAGACCAACAACAAGACTACAAGATATATGGTTGCAAGACCAAGACCAACTACAAGATATATGGTTGCAAGACCAAGACCAACAACAAGACTACAAGATATATGGTTGCAAGACCAAGACCAACAACAAGACTACAAGATATATGGTTGCAAGACCAAGACCAACAACAAGACTACAAGATATATGGTTGCAAGACCAAGACCAACTACAAGATATATGGTTGCAAGACCAAGACCAACAACAAGACTACAAGATATATGGTTGCAAGACCAAGACCAACAACAAGACTACAAGATATATGGTTGCAAGACCAAGACCAACTACAAGATATATGGTTGCAAGACCAAGACCAACAACAAGACTACAAGATATATGGTTGCAAGACCAAGACCAACAACAAGACTACAAGATATATGGTTGCAAGACCAAGACCAACAACAAGACTACAAGATATATGGTTGCAAGACCAAGACCAACTACAAGATATATGGTTGCAAGACCAAGACCATGACAACCTCTCGCAAGACTTTTGCAAGACTCTTACTCTGACTCAATATATATTTTATTTTCCAATTGTAGATCTCTCTCCGCAATGTCTTTAGGGTACCAAACTTGAGAAATATCACAAATAAATTAAATAATTTCTTAGGAGAAAAGATTAGGAGTGCAAGACCAAGACCACCTATTTTAATGCAAGACCAAGACCAAGACTAGCTAAGTCTTGGTCTTGGTCCACACTTGGCAACACTTAAAGTGATCCAAACGGAGGACGCAGCAGGCAGGCAATACAAACATAGAAACAGACAATATATAGTTTTTTGTTTTTTTTTTGACAGACAGTCGTTTTGTGGCAGATCTGAGTGAGTATTTATGTTATTTGGTTACGTTGTAATTTAGAAGTAAAGGGCAGGAACTAATGCCTCTGTGGAGGCAGGGGGTGTAATTGTTGTTATTCCTCCACCGAGTGTAATGTAGGATATATTTTATTTACACTACTAATAGCACTAAAATAAAAAATAAAATTACTGTCTTTTCCTTCTATCTATATACTTGAATGCTGTTTATTTGTAAAAAGCCACCCGGAACTTTTTAAAACTCTTGGGGATAATTGCAATTTTAAAACGCGTTAGTAGAATAATTATTCAGGCTCATAAAAGTACTCAATATAGCCGAAATTGTTATGCAATAGCAACAAAGATATTTAATAAACTTCCAGTTACTACTCGTACAGGCCACTAAAACTGTTCAAATTAAGAGTCAAACAAATTTTATTCGACAAAAGAATACCTAGACACTAAGCTCGACAAAGTCATGTGACTAAATAAATTTTTGTATGCTATAAATGGCGAAGCATGTGATATAATTACGATATAAGTACGAGTAAAGTACTTGTAAATAAATGTGTTAATTGTAAGGAGTATTTAACAATGACAACTCATTTAGCTGTGGTTTTTGTAAAACAAATAAACATCGTTAAATTATAACAGTGTAAGGGTTGATAACTGAATACTTCCTTGGTGGCATTTATGTACTTATTAACTACAAAATTTGCATGGGAATGCTGCTAATTAAGTGAAGAAATGGTACTAAGGAAGGTTTCAGTTGCCTGCTTTAATTTTTAGTCAAAAGCAACGCAAATAAATCGTGAATCCTAATTAATTTACTTGACAAAAGATTACGTTGTTTTCTGGTCTATAATAAAATACCCAAATACGCTTCAGTATACTTTTAAACAAAAAGTACCTATATAAATAATAGTATAAAATAGCGACAAATTGTCGTACCTTTTAATTTTAATTAAAACAATACAAAATAACTTACCCCGTGGACTATAAGCAGAAGTGTCAACCAAGAAGTAGAGGCCAAGAATTATTATTAAAAAAACTTTTTTCCCGCCAAAACCTTCGCACCAAGTATCTTCCATCATTTTCGCGGGCACACTAAATCACACACTCGATTATGCTACATACTCGTAGACATATTAATTAATTACCATAAATGAATCACGATTAAAAGCATTAAAAACATAGAAAAAGTTATCCGTAACAGCGGGTAATGGAACGCGATTGAATTGGCGCCATTTTACCTAATTTATTACGCGCCTTTTTTTGTTTTTGTTGTTGTCGATACAACCGATCTCTGTTGGCACGGAATTGGTAATGACATTGTCGCGTGCTTCAACTCTTGCTTGGATATTGACTATGGTGTTTTTAGTTTTTTGTAGAGCGGCGCCAGTAATCCCCACTGAGAGCTGAGAACGCTCACTTGACAAACAGGCTAGCACTTTATTGGGATTATAGATTGTATACTCTTTACTTGTTGCGTTCCGTTGAAGCGGTGGAGGCGGACCTATGACTGCTGAGCGCAAGTCTCTCCTGAAGAGGGGTCTGTGTACGTCTAAAAAGTTAGTTATATCCATAGATATAGAATACTAACACGCGACGATCCTATGTCTATGGTTATATCAAAGTCTTAAATGTCAAAAGTGTCTAATTTGGTTTGGGACACAAAACAAAACGGCTAGCATGGGATAGCAATCTACGTCTAATTACTCACAATTTATTTGTTTTGAGAAGATAAAACAACATTCTAAGCATTCCACAGATGTGCGTGTGCCGGGTCGACCGTGGTAAGAGATGAGAAGTGTGTATCTCGGGCTTGCGACCGACAATTGGCTGGTTTGAAAAGGAGGCCTCTTTTTTTTATTGCGCAATAAGAACGCTTTCCTTAATATCCTACAAAGATGGATTCAAACCCCCGGCATGTAACAATGGGAAATACACTTTTCTTACGTACATTTGTCATAGATTTACAACACGTTCCCGTGCATCGGAGAGCACGTTATGCCGTCGGTCCCGGTTCCACTAACACAAACTTGTGGAATCGTTAGTAAATTGTTATTAAAATTGACATATAATCCTCGCCAACCCGTCTGGCCAGCGTGGCGAGAGTAGCCCAAATTCTCCAGATATATGCTGTGGAAGGCTATCTTCAAAAGAGTAAGTCTAGGACGCTGTGTACTAGGGGCTGTAATGAGTGACAAAAGACAATATTTTTTTACAAAATAAGTTAATACGTGGCCGCGTGGGTTTTAATTATTTTATTATCAGCTTGATTTGTAAAAGTGTCTTTAGATACTTAGGCAGAGTTGTACTACATATTGAATACAAAAATATATTTGAAGTCTGATCCATTAATTTAGGCAAATTCCACATCCTTGTAACCCAAAAAAAAAAAATCTGCTGTGCTGTCACTTTTAGTTCCAGTTTTAGTTTAGTTTGAGTGGTGGTCAGGGCACTTTATCTTTTCCAAAGATTTTTACAGGTTTTTGCGTTGTTTGTTGGTGTGTGGAAGGCAAAGGGTCTAGACCCATACAGCCAAGTCTGACGTAATATGTCTTTCTTTTTTATGAGTTAAGGAGGTTATCATCAGATTCCAGATCACACGCGGCATTATAGTCCAATTTATCGTTTTCCATATTTATTCACATTGTAGCACATTATTAAACAAAACAACACCACTTTTGATCAACAATATCCACAGTAAATAAATTTAATTACCTACAGCTCTTAGAAGACAGCGCCTAGACCTCCACTGTTGGAGATTGGCCTTCTGGAAGGAGAATCTTCCTATCTGGAGATTTTGACCTACACTCGCCACGCTGGCCAGACGGGTTGGCGAGAAATTAATTTACAAAACAAAAAATTGCACTTGACATGTCCGCGCAAAATGGCACGAAGGACTCGGTTTTTGCGTTAAAAATTAGATTTGAGAGCCCGTCAAGGCAATATTCAAGAAAGGCTATGCTAGTCGGACTGAACTATACTAAGAATGTTAGTATTACCTATGCGGACATTTCCCCGTTTTCCCCGGCAGGATCTCAGTGGGCAATGCCTGCCGGCAATTCATGCACTTTTAGTGCTGGGCGCCGTTACTAGTATAACAGCGTCCGTTTGGCTCACGAACAAGGGTGCTAAGTTCGACAGCTTCGGCTCTCGAGCACTTCTCTAGATAGATAGCGCAATTTGCATTTTATTAAAAGTAAAATCGTGTGGCGCCATCTTGTATCAAACATAAGAACACTTTGCATTCGTAAGACCGTATTAAAGTAAATGTCATCGTAGTACTAACGTTACCTACTAGATGGCGCAATACTAGTTGTGTCTCTTTTACACAGCCTATCTTTGCATGCTAAAATGAGATAGAGAGACTGAAATGTCAAAATAGCGAAACGTAAACATTTCATCAGTCAACAAATTGTGTTCCACGGTGGCGGTTAGGCGATTTTGCGCAAAAAGTTTTACGGAGTTAATTATAAGTTTATTTACATTTAAAGGAACATAATAACTTATAAACTTGAAGAAATTGTTAATAAAGTTCTGTGTAACATAATAGTGGTATGTGTGGTGTGTTTTTCTGTTAAAATATACAAGTTATTTAAGATGAAATAACGGTATAGTAAAGTGAACTTTTAGTGGCCACTTGCCTAGATTTTGTGATTGCTGTTTCTTCAAGTTTGGATACTCGTCCAGCGGAAATTGGAAAGATTAAATGGAGGACAATGATCTATGAATGAAGCCAAATTTGAATACAAAAGGTGAGTGTCTGTCTAGTCTGCACAGAGCTGGATTTCATGACCTTGTCGTGATCCGTTCTCTTAAAATTGTCACGTTTTATTTCTTTTAAAAGGTTGCGAAAGTGTGATTCATAACCTATCTAATTTAATTTATAAATTAATACTTGTCATTAGTGGTTCTCTAATTTAATGGCTATAAAACAAATTAAACAAGTTTTTGTGGGATTTCCTAGAGGAAAGGTTGTGCCCTAAATGTGGTTACCCTGTATTTTAAAGACACATTTCATAAGAATCTCGAAATTCCTAGGAATCCATAGGAATCCTTTTGGGGGTCCATCATGTGTAGGGTTGGGTAAAAAATTGTACCTTGGCCTGTTGACCACAATAGGCTGGATTTAAAAGCCCTTTTTTATTGCAAAATTATTAGATACTATTCTGCTTTATAGAGGTGGTGGTGGTCCAGTAGTAAGAATGCTTTCCTTAAAATACAAAAAAGTTGTGATTTAAATCTCTCCATGTACCAATGACAAATAAACTCAACTTACATTTGTTCATTTTCAATATTCCTGTGAGGAAAGTTATTTATTATAAACAGATCACAATTGATACAGTTTACATTTTACAACAATTTCTTAAGTTCTGGATTGCAATCCAAAAGCTGTGTACACAGCATGCCTATTGTGATTTAGCAACAACATTGTCATTTCAAATAAGATATTTTGTTTTAGTGAAATATGCCAAAAGGAAAATGATAAATTAGTTTTAAAGAAATAACAAACTAATTATTCTCTATTGTCATTAAAATTGAAGTTAGACCCTTGCCAACCCATCTGGCCATTGTCGCGAGTGTAGGCTAAT
This sequence comes from Tinea semifulvella, assembly GCA_910589645.1. Taxonomy (NCBI): domain Eukaryota; kingdom Metazoa; phylum Arthropoda; class Insecta; order Lepidoptera; family Tineidae; genus Tinea; species Tinea semifulvella. The sequence goes on from OU342601.1 coordinate 11,360,970, forward strand.
TCTCCAGAAATGTGTTCCAGCAGTGGAGGTCTAGGACTCGTTCTAGAGGCTATAATTAATTAAAAGGACCCTGGCGCCAACCCCCATTGCAGCAGTCAGCCTTCGTCAGAAGGTTGTCGCCGTACCCAATGGGTACTACTTTGACCACAATAAGATGAAGATGCGGAAGCTGTAGTGCAGTGTATATTTATATTATATATTTTAGTTTTTAAGATATATATCTATGGGCCTTTTGTATATTGATTTTGTTGCCTGAAAATAAACATTATTATTATTTTATAATATAATAATTCTGCTCCTCTCGCTATCCAACCAAATACTGCATGATTCCGCTAATGTCATTTTGGAATCTCATTTTATAAATGCTGTGTGCAATCCTGGTTAGGTCAAATTATTTCAGTAAAGGATTCAGCAGAAATAAAATAACAGACAACTGTAATAACTGTACAGACAACTGTAAAAATAAAAGACAGCTGTCTTAAAAGATATTAATTACTAATACTTAAACAATAGCCTTCATTGTTCAGAATTTCCTTAAAATTGTTTCCAAGTACAAAATTAATGACTAATGCATTTGTTTTATATAGAATTACTTCAGGTTATCCCTTTTTTCTTCCTGAATTTAGGCTAACCAGGAGTAAATGAAACAAGCGGTGGTGAGTCGATTGTAAGAATGCTTTTCTCAATATCCTAAAACACCTTTTCGAACTCTGACATGTATTAGGCTAATGAGAAATACACTTTTCACCACCACCGCTCTCATGCCTCGGAGAGCACATTAATCCGTCGGCCTCGGTTCCACTAATACCATCTTGTCGAATTGTTAATAAGTTGTCATTAAAGTTGACAACAGACCGTTGCCAACCTTTTTGGCCAGCGTGGTGAGCATAGGCCAAATTCTACCGAAATTTCTGAAAGGCCCATCTCCAACAGTGCAGGCCTAGGACTCTGTCTTTTAGAGGCTGTAAATGAGGGGTAAATAGCAAAACACTGCTATCAAGTATATAAGATGTATAGTCAGCAAGAAAACTAGCAATAATTTTTCTGCAGTGTTTTATCTTATTGCATAGTTTATATTTAGCAACAAAGTTAGCTATACCCATACAATATCATGTAAAACATTTGATACTATCAAAACAACCCAGTTCACAGCATTGTATGCTATGTTGTGGTTGCCAATGTTACCCAGATATAGATATGCTACATGATCGCTTAAAATGTCCCCAAAAAATATGTGTTGCCCATTCTGTAGTCACTATAATCTGGAAACATTCAAGCGAATTGTGAAAGAACGTCTTATAGGCCGGCATAGTGGTAGGTTTAGTTGTCGGTTATCAGTGGCTGGCGTCAGTGCTTCCATACTTGGACCACGCTTACTACTTGTAATGCCCAATATGCAAAAAGTTAAGAAAGATTGGCTAACTAGATATACAATACTAAACGTGTGAGTAAAAGAGGCCCTGTCAGACCAAGACTCACCACGACCAAGGAAATAAAACAACAGGGAATGTATAAAAAGGTTGATGAATGTCGACAAATCGCAATACAAGACAAATGGCGTAAAGATATGGTGTGGCAAGTAAAAAGGCAAAGTTATTCTTATATTAAGTCGGGATGTAATGTCCACTATTCGTGCGATTAATGACTTTCTTTATAATGTTAATGTGAACATGGATAAAAACAAAAAAGTATGTGCAATATTTATGGACATGAGCAAAGCTTTTGACTTTGTGCATCATGACATTCTTATTCGCAAATTAGAGTTATATGGTGTTCGTGGCGTAGCACTAAACCTTTTAAAATCTTATTTGACAAACAGAAAGCAAATAACAGAAATAACACAAATTAATTTAAAAAGTAAAACAGAACAAAAGTTTGCCTCACTATGTAGAACCACAGAATATGGTGTGCCACAAGGTAGCATCCTTGGACCCTTTTTGTTTCTGGTGTATATTAACGATCTACCCAGAAGCACAAGGTTTCCCATGGTGCTATTCGCTGATGATAGCACATTACTGGTTAAATGTGAAGACGCAAACACTTATGAAGCAAATATTAACCAGGGCCTCAAGGAGGTAATCAATTGGTTGACTAAAAATAACCTAATAATTAATCTCGACAAAACTAAGGTCATACATTTTAAACAAAAAAAGATTTTTAATTTAAATACAAATTACATGGGAAAAAATATAGAATCAGTCGATAATACAAAGTTTTTAGGAGTAATAATTGACAATAACCTTAACTGGAAAGCTCATATTGACTACATAACGACCAAAATTAGTAAATTTATATTTGCACTCAAACGGCTCGTCTCAATTAGTAGTATTGATACAGCTATGATGGCATATCATGGCCACATAGCATCTATTTTGCGATATGGAGTAATATACTGGGGGAATTCCACTAATAAAGAAGCTATATTTAAAATACAAAAAAGGTGCATACGTGCTTTATGCAACCTTAAGTCGACTGATAGCTGTAGACCTTATTTTAAAAGCTTACATATACTCACAGTACCATGTTTGTATATACTGGAAATAGCTAACTTTGTCAAAAACAATGGGGAACTATTCCCAATTGTTGATCAAAATCGCAACCGTAGAGTGCGGTATAAAAACAAGCTCGTAATTCCTATATCTAAAACAACACTCATGCAAAAAAGTGTATTCTGTATGGCTCCAAAAATCTACAATAAAATAAATGATGATATTAAGTTACTACCTATACAACGATTTAAAAGAACACTGACGAAAATGCTAATTGACAAATGCTACTACTCTGTGCAAGATTTTTTAGAAGATTGAATGAACAACATTAATTTCTTACCTTGACATTAATTAATTAATCCTATTTGTGATTTCAATTAAATTAAATTATTATACCTCCTTTAGTTTACATGTCTACTATACTTAATTATTTAATCTTTATACGCCCATGGGCTAAACATAGTGTACCAAATTTATAACCATTGTAATATCCTATAAAATACCTATTGTTATAAAGAAATATATGAATTTGAATTTGAATTTGAATAAACTCGCTAGTTACTAGTAATATCTGCTCTTTATCAAATTATTTTTTGTAAACAGATACAGAGCATTATTTCGTTCTTTGCTTACGAATATTCTAAGAATGCTCGCTCGCTTTATATAAACGGCGCATGAGCGTGTCAACAGTTGCTTAGAGCATTCCATGCTTGTTCGGACGTGCTCGCTTCTCGAAACGGTTTCTTAAAAGCGTTAATTAACATTTAACGTTTCTTACCATCATTGTTGTTGACAATTGAGCATGGAGCACTTGTTCGCGTGAAATTCGAGCTCTTGTCATTCCCACTTTTGCTCATCGGTATTTTACCTAAATAGCAAAAACAGTTTTCATTTGCACCAAAAAAAAACAACTGACGCTTTCTTCTGGCTCCTTGTCGTTTGGTCTAAACTCACCTTACGATTATCGTCATTGTCGCAAGCTACTTACATATCTACTAGTAACACATCGTTGTTCACCAGTACTGCAGTAAAACATTGTACTGATGTATTACACGTTTCTTGGCTTTCCAAACACTTCACACTGCTGGATGCGATAAATCTGGATTCTGCTTCTTTGTTGCTACACTCTTGGCAGAGTGGTCGTGGTCGCCATTTGAGTGCTAGTGGCACGCTTTGTGGTAGTCTTTGTGAGATGGTCCATTGCAGCCTTCACCAGGTCAGTCCATCTCATAGAAGATCACCATACCATATATACCACGCATCCTCTTGCTATCGCCTTTCCCCTGGACGACCAGACACTCGATGGATATTTCTCCATGCAATCTTTACCGATTTCGAGGATCCGTTGGGGAACCCGTTTGACAGCTGGAAGGAATGATTAAGTTAAGAAACCGTTATGACACTTCTGACAGTATATATATATTGAGTTACTGTTTATTACTTGCATAGATAAATAGAAAATTTATTGTAGATAACGGAACATAAAAAGTAAAAAAAAAAAAATTTTTTTAAGACTGAATCGGTAAATCATCAATGATACGCCCCCTGCCTGAAGGGCAACGCGGGTGGGGGTCGCATGCCCGACTCACCGTGAGGCCTCCTAAGGAGTCCCCAGGGCGCCTACGGACTAAAACCCTATAAACCGTCTCTCTTTCACTGTTGGCCCTGCGTGCCTTAACAGCTAAGTCTAAGTCGTGGCTACGGAGTGAAGGTTCGCCGCGTCATGCAAGCATGCAAAGCAAAAGTCTACTCGACACGGCAGCAGACCCAACCTGAGGGGAAGGGGTCTGCAGTGGAGCCATCGAGGGGGAAATGGGGGACGAAGACAGCGGCGGCTGGATGGAAAAATCAATAAAAAGTTTGAATTTCTAATGCTGTTATCCTTTTGGGTACACCGAAGACAATGGCTGGACTGTAACGATTGTTTGCCTATTCATTTAAAAAAATATACAAAATCTGGTTGTATGGGCTCGGCCTTATGCCTATCAATAGCGGGAAAATTGTATTAAAAAAAAATACAAACATCTGTTTCTAATATTGAACTAACACTGCAGTAAATGACAGCTGGAAGGAATAATTGAGTGGACGAGCCGTTGGGAAAAGTCTTAGAATACGGATGTTAGATTCTGTATTCCAGAGGTTGCGATGTTAATAAGAGAATTTCTTGAAATTTGACCAAAATAGTGATGACCAATGATACCCGCTCTTAAACAAGACCATCATTGATTACATCCACTGCATAATCATTTAGGAATGCCGATAAAACTGTCTCGCATAACACTGTCAATTAAAATACCACCAACTTATTATACTCTTAAAGCCATAATCAGGTATTTAATTCTGTAGCATTTTACAACTGGTAGGTAATTCATATTAAGTAACCGTCAACTTTAAAAAGCTTACGCATCTAGGGAATTAATAGTTGTTGTTTAGCCAGTCCTTAGCACGAAACATTGCTTAGAACTTTCAAAGTGACAGTTATTACTATTATAGTCCGTTCTTTCTTTAGTCTTGGTCAAACTACTTGAATAATAAAAATGCATAAGGGGATTTTTTTTCTGTATTTCCTAATATTTATATACATCGATGTGTAGGACCCATTGTAAACCGGTAAAAAAATGTTAAATACTCGTATTGCATTTAAACCTCCTTTTTCCTTTGAACAAATAGGTATGGCGGACGTAACTACTAGTCCACTGAGTGAGTCTAGCAACATTTATAGCTGTGTGCTTTTTATTTTGTCGTATTACAACCGGCTGAGAGCTTAGAGTGACGTAAGCGTAATTGCATCGATTGCAAGTCTAGGAAGTAGGTAACGTGCGTGGGCGCAGCTATAAACCGACTATTTTATTTGAAATAAAAAGAGATCGGTGGTGGCCAGGTTGTAATAACGTTTTCCTTATAGTATAGTCTCATCACGACTCTACCCCTTGGGGGGTGAGCAAAAACTGCGATTTTGAAACCGGATTAGCATTAAGCCAACTTTACTATATAACAAGTAGATATATATAGTAAAGTTGGCTTAATGCTAATCCGTTTTTTTTTCTCATATATATATATATATATATATAGAACACAATAAATATTAATATTAGAATGACAGGTTCCAAATTCAAATGTAATGTTATTATATTTTTTGTATGTAACAGATGTATGTATAACTTTGTGGGCTGTCAAATTAAGTCGTTAAAAATAGTTTGCGAAAATCATTAATTTTACAGATAAATTACGATTCCGACATTTTTATGACTAAAGGATGAAGATTATGAAGCTGACGTCTCGTTTAAAACTCAACATATCTTTTCGACAGTCGTGAACATATTTTGGAAAGTGACCACGCGATTTGTCTGTTGGAAGGCTCGTCAATGGTCACCTTAAATCGCAATCGCAAAGTTAGCAATCGTTATGAAATGTATATTAATTATAAATTATTATTCAATGAAATAACAGATAAAGTTAACACTTGAGTACTTTAAAAGAAAATGTGTGGCTGTTCACTTATTTTTTTGTTTGGATTATATTTTTTACATCTGTACGAATAAGTAGGTACTTGCTATATTATTTTTTGTAGTATTCTGTAGTTTTTGTTTATACCATGCCTATATTTTTTGTATTTTAGTAAATGATGTTACCTACATATTGAATGCCATTCTGGTCTGTAAGTAACATGTTTATTAAACTAATAAGATACCTATTAGATTATATATTGTATAAGATCTTGTAAGCATGTTGTTGACTTGCTTAATTAAATAAATAAATAAAAACAATACACGCTCAGTTAAAGCCAAGTACATTCTCACGGGATTACCTCGAGATGTAATTATAAGAATTGAAATTACTCGAAACATTTCGTGGCGTGACGTAATAAAACCATTGTCTTGGAGCTCTCAACTGTAGCTTAGAATACCGGCATCAATTAAGAGCGACGACCTTGATTTAAGCAATAACCATAATAATTCAGCACAGCAAAAAATATTTTGGATATTGAAGGGCTTATTGATAACTTTAAGGTCCTTAAGGTCTAAAATATTTCATATAAATAGTGAAAAAAATCCTCCCGTAGGGAAATCTACAAAACCCCCTCCGCATATTCGTGCGTTGTCGTTTTCTAATGTGCTAGCGCACTATTGTGCGTTGGGTAATAGTGGAAATAAAAAGCACTTTTGTATGTTTTTTTCTTTACTAGTCCTAACAATTTAATAAAGATAATTACTAAGTACCTAGTTAGATGATTGCACGAACTCCTCGTATCGAGGACGTTTCGGCTAAATTGATTTTGTAATAACGCACGCTTGGCATAGTCCGTGCTAAAAGGGATAAACGTTTTTTTTTTTGAAAGAATAGTTTCTTGTCCCGGTTTCGCAGCTCTCTCGAATAGTTGTCGAAAACCTTTAAGACAGACAGACAAAGCTTTACTATTTATAATATTATGGAAGCCTATTTTTCGTTTTTACTCGACGCGACTGAGCGACTGCCTTCATCATTACGGCCCCTAGAACACAGCGTCCTAGACCTCCACTTCTGGAGATGGAGCCTTCCAGAACATATATCTGGAGATTTTGGTCTACACTCGCCACGCTGGCTAGACGGCTCGGCGAGGATATTATGTCAATTTATTAACGATTAAGTTGGTATTAGTGGAAATGGGACCGGCGGCTTAACGTGCTCTCCGAGGCACGGGAACGGTGGTGTTTATCTATGACAAATTGGTACATGCCGGGTGGGTTTGAACCGACCTTTGTAGGATTTAAGGAACGCGTTCTTACAACCAAGCCACCACCGCACCGCACTCGCACTGAGCGACTGCCTTATTTTCGTTTATAATAAATAAGGTTTGTCACACTTCGCATCTTTTCGCTCGCACACTTCGCATTCCCCTCGCTCGCACACTCTAAGATTTTTAAAATCTGAGTATTTTTTTTAAAACTGTAATAATATTTCTAGGAAATAAATTACAGACATTTCAGAGATACATATATAATTAATCTAGATTTGTTTAAGAAATTAGAGTAAGTTATAAATGTTCTGATTTTACTGTGTTACTGTCTAAAATTCTGCCTGAACATGAACATTCTGAACTGAAATCAGACCCTTGCCAGTTTGGCCAGCGCCAGGTAGCGACTGTGTAGACCGAATTCTCCAGAAATATATTCTGTTGATAAAATGATGTGACCACATCCAACAGTGGAGATCTAGGATTCTGATATCTAGACATGAAAAAAAAAAAAAACGAATATTTGATGCTGGTAACCCTTAACTTAAGATGTGGCAGGTGGCAACCCTACCTGTGGTTGAGTGGCTGCACTGAACACAGAGTCATTCATTTGATTCCCGTTACTATTGTGTTTGCTTCTTTATTAAAAGGTAATTTTCCGCTTCTAGAGCTATGGAATTGCTCTATTACGAGTATAGATAGTACCTACACTGAGAAGAGGCATAAATGTTACAATTTTAAATAATTCCGGTAAGATTAGTTTTTATTTTCTAGAGTCGTTGAAGATTTCGTTCACATATTTTAAATATTCATTTTGTCAGAATTACTACACTTTCTAGCAATTTCGAAATCCATAAGTCTGTCTCTTTCATACCATAAATATTCATATGTCACAAAAATTATTATACAATTTAGAAACGAAGTATGAGATTTTGTTTCGTTTAAAAATGTGTTCAGTAACTAAAATTAACTAATTATTAATAATAACATAATAAATACAGGTTTCATAAAAGAAAAAAAAATATCATCACGACCGGGGTGGTCAGAAACCACGCTTATAAAGAAGCGGATTCACATTTAGCCAACTTACTATAGAGTATAGACCAATAATGACGAGTGGCGAGCTCGTCAATGTCTCTATTGTACCAAACTCAAGAAATATCACAAACAAATTAAATATTAATCATTTTTTTTTATTTAAATTATTACATATTATTGGGACAGGATTCGAACCCGGTACCTCCGAGTCTAAATCCACGGACTTAACCCCTAGACCACGGACGGAGGCAGTCACGTTTAAAAAATATAATTATTAGTCGGAAATAACATAAACTCACTTCAAGGAGGTTTCAAGGTACGTCGCGACGTGCCTTGAGTTTGACAGTTCTATTCCTCAAGCGTAGTGCTGAGGTATTCCACCATTTGACAGCTGGAAGGAATAATTGAGTGGGAGAGGCGTTGAGGAACCTGTTGTACGTACTTGGTAGATATCAATAATATACATAGTTATACAATTACTTGGTAGATTCAAGTTATACATTTTTTTACACCATAAACAGAATAACTTACCATAACTTTCTACTATTTATTTATTTAAAACTTTATTGCACGAAGTACAAAGGCGTACTTAATGCCCGTAGACATTTTCTCACAGCCAAACCTTGGGGATAAATTTGAATTATTATAGGTGCAATGAAAAAAATATTTTAAAAAATAGGAAGAAAAATTAACAGCTTAATCATACACTTACATATTATACTGCTATATATACACTATAATATCAATATACTAAATACTAATACATACATAATACATAAACATACTCGTACATATATACTATGTACATAGATTGTGTTTATTATTTATGTATATATTTATTTAGGATAGATGTACGATATGTATATTTAATTAGTATGTTTTTATATTTCATTATTCTTGATCACAATAGTATTTCTGCACCCGCTTATAATGGATCCCAATTCACAAAGGTAGAAAATGCATTTATAGCATTAAGCTCGCCTTTGTACCCACACTAGTTTTTGGTTCTGTACAATAAAGAATTTATTATTATCAAAATAGTTTGGAAGTGGGTACAGCTTACTGTACTGCAATGACCTCAGTAATTAACCTACAGATAAATGAGTTAATTGTAAGATGTCGCATTACCTCGTTTTATTGATTCAGGGGCTATTTAGTATCCGACGACCATATCGTGGTTTTTAAATTTTAAAGAAGTAGATTCACATTTAGCAAACATTACTATATTCCTATCATGACAAGTGGCAAGCTCGTTGATGTCTCTAGCGTACCAAACTTAAGAAATATCACAAATTGTTTTATTTAATAAGAATCACTAGAGGATCTGTGGCATCCCAGCGGGTTGGTCTCGGTATATACCGATATATACCAATCTACGTGAGAAATGCCACAATCAAAGTTGTACAAAATACGTCTACCTTGGAGAGACCATTCAATTAGGAATGGCCTACGTCAGTAAAGAAGCCAACAGACGCATTCAGATGGGTAGGATTCTGGAAGTTACCACACATCTTCCTATCGTACATATACAGTGTTTTCAACCAGTGCGTTGTTCCAGTAATATCGTATGGAGTAGGGACGTAAACACTGACAGTGGGTCTGATGCATAAGTTCAAGGTCACTCAGCGAGCTACGGAGAAAGCTTTGCTTGGGATTTCTCTGAAGGATAAAGTCAGAAACGTTGACATTCGTCAAAGAACCAAAGTTAACAACATAACTTTCAAAATTAGCGAGTTGTGCCTCCTGGAAGATACAGAGTGGGATGACCCCCCGTCAGATAGACGGATGACCTGAGAAAGATCGCTGGTGGGAGATCCCAATCTACGATGGTTCGTGCATGTTGTAAGGATGAGTGGAGAGATATTAACCACGATATTTAATACGAAAGTTGTGGGTAAAATAGGCCTTGGCAGACCAAGACTCACCTATCACGATCTAATAAATAAAACAATAGATGAAGGTTGATGAATGTCGACGAAGCAAAAGAGGTATGTCGTGATCTTGTCAAGTGGCGCTCAATTGTCCCTGCCTACCCCGCAATAATACACCCCGCAAATCCCCAACCACCTTACCAAGGGTTTATAAATTTTATAAAATGCTGAAAAGCATTATGTTTCACCTTGTATTCGTATATAACTTTGCCTTTTATTTTTGCAATAAAAACTTATAAATAAATTATTGTTTCAGACGAGATGGCTGGGCGGTGGTTATGGTCCTGGGTATTATTCGCCACCATTTTGTGTGTCTATGGTAAGACTTTTAATTATTATTATTTTGAACATCGTAGAGCAAGTTAAGTTCCGCTAATATCAACTTTTTAAATCGTTTAGAAATTGACAAAAATATTCACCTTAGAACCTCGCCAAAGTTTAGTTGCAAGACTAGGACAAATTCTACGAATTATGAATGATTGCCAACAACAGAATATAATAACAAAACCCTAGAACTGAGCGCTCCTTTTCTGTGGTTCGAGAGGCTCGGAGCTGTGGAACTAAAGAGCGAACTAGTTCAGTAAGGATTAGGGAACTGCGCGATTCTAATGTTAAGGTCCGAGTCATCAGTTGCAAACATTCCTGGGGCAGCAGTCTTCTTGGCGAGCCTTCCAGCAGACCAAATCGGGTCACTTTTCTAAATTTGTTCACGATGGTCGAAAACGTATATCGCCGAGTAAGGGCGAAAACCAACTATTTTTTTTAGTAAATTCATTTTTTTACAACAGTCGCTTAAAAAAACTTCTGCATTTCCCAGTAATAAAATCGACTAAGCACGGTGACGCTTAATTTCGAAGACAGTGGGTCTTAAAAGCAAACAAACGAACGGTTTTAGCCGAAAAAACGAATGGAGAACATAATCATTATTCTCTCAGTTCCTAATGCGGGTTTGTGTAGAGCGCCTCTGCTTGACGGTTGGGCAGTCGACCCTTAGACATATTGTATCCCAATTATATACTTTCATACCAGTGTACCTTATTCCTCAATAAACGCATTTTATTATTATTATTATATTTTTGTGCAAAATGGCTAACTTAGTTTTTATAAAATATATGGCGAAATTGTTTTTTAAGCGACGTTAACTTCATAATCTTGTTGAAAATGGCATCGCAAACGCTGAATGCGATAATCAATCAACAGCTAAATAATTGGGCGCACGACTATTCGAATAGTTTGGTTAAAACGGGCGTTCGTTTGGATGTATGAGTGAGTGCCTACCTTTAGACATAAAAATGTCGGAATCGGATAGAATCTGTCAGATTAACGATTTTCGAAAACTTTTTAGCAACGAAATTTGATAGCTCAACAAGTTATCGAATATTATCGATGATACAGTTTTACCGTGCGACAGCAGCCAGTTTGCATTTTGGCATTTGCTTCTAAGAAATAAGTTATATTTTTTTTGTCCATTGATATAATACATAATATTAGGGCATAAAATTAGTTAATATGGAACTGGCTCAGTTTTTAATGACATATTAAAATTTCACCTTCCTTTGGAACTAAAGATATTGACTAAATCAGCTTTTTGATTTTGTAAGTGGCAACATTTTTTGACTTACCGACCAAAATCGCTAAGATAGCGATCTGTCGAGACTGCCGGTCCTGGACCTTGCTAGCGTCGCAAAAACATAAAAAAAGAAGACGGTCCTTCGCGGCATTGTGCGCGGATCTGTCAAATGCAAGTTTTTGTTTTGTAAATTAATATACTGTGGATATTGTTAGTTAAAAAAGGTGTTGTTATGTTTAATAATGTTCTACAATGTGAATAGGTATGGACAACGATAAATTGGACTTTAAATATGGGGCACAAGTTATCGTTTATTTTTTGCGATTTTCCCGCGCTGTGATCTTCCATATTTTACCCGAATTGTTTGAGCCGTAATGCCGCGAGTAACTCCAAGAAAAGCATCACACTCTGCAACATCTGGAATTTGATGATAACCTTATTAACTAATAAAAAGAAAGATATATTACGTCAGACTTGGCTGTATGGGCTAGACCCTTAGCCTTCCCTATCACCTCATTCATCATCCATCGGGAGAAGAGAAAATACAAGAACAAGAAAAAGAAACAAAATTAGGCAAGCGTTCTAGTGGTAGTGGTGTATAAATAACTAGCAAAAGTGTCGATAAGAGGTGTGATTTAGTACAAAAAAGCAGTACATAGTAATGAAACATTATTCACAATGCGTTATGTAAATATCTATGAGTCGGACGAAAGTACAGGTATCGTGTTAATTGGCTGCTCTACTCTAATTGACGGTTTACTTACTAGTAAAAGATTCGTAGATCAGTTTTTAGAATGAAAAAACCACTTTATATACTTACCTATAATTAAAAACCAAAAATTTCTGCAGTTTACTTATTTATATAAGTTAAATAAATATTGAAACTTTTCATATTTTTATTTTTTATTTTTACAATATTTTTTCATTTATTTATTTATCATTTTATACTACACAAGAAAGTACAAAAATGGCCCAAAATTATGTTAGCCAGTGTTTTAATATATTTAATCGTGGTACGAGTATGTGAATTATACAGCCAGTTTCTGGAACGTTCGAGTATATTTGGTACTTAATTATCTTTACACTATTTTATGTGCATTAAAAAAACTAGAGTCATTCAAGCAACTAAACCTTGACAAGCCGGCATAGTGGTAGACCTCGTTCTCCAATCGCCAGCAAGCGTCTTAATCAAATAAACGTTTTCACCTACCCGGGAATCGAGCCCTGTACTTGTGTTAGAACCATGTGTTAAATTGGAAAGCGAATCCATCGTGCGTTGTGTCCATTCGCAAACACAAAAAGACATGTGATAGGCCGCCCGGTCTCTGGTCAACTACCGGAACAGATTCGATGGAAATTTCACTTCACACTCTCAATTCAATTTATAATTTAGTTCAAAATACCGACACGATATACAAGACTCATTGATATAAGATGGACAGCATTCGGGAAGTTACGCCACATCTTCTTATCGGACATAAACTAAAGACGACTAAATGGAAGACTAAATTGTTCAACCAATGCGCTCTTCCGGTATTGGAAAGCGTGGACACTGACACAAGGTCTGGTCTATGGAGACTTTTATTTTATTTTAGATATTTATTAGTTCCTTACATATGAAATTGACGTTTTATATGGAAAAGCAAAACGAAACAAAATTAATGTAATTATATATTTAATCAATCGAAGTATATATTATCTTATGCTACGTGAATAATATATAATATTTTAACTTTTACACTTTCGCCATTATATAGGTAGTTCATTTATTCTATTGCTAATATTAGGCTTTTTTTACTCTTTAACTGCCTCCGTAGTCTAGCGGTTAAGTCCGTGGATTTAGACTCAGAGGTACCGGGTTCGATTCCTGGTCGGAACACAATAATATTTATTAATTTAAATTTAATTTATTTGTAATATTTCCCAAGGTTGGTACGCTGGAGACATCGACGAGCTTGCCACTTGTCATGATTGGCCTATATAGTAAAGTTGGAGAAATGTGAATCCGCTTCTTTATAAGCGTGGTTTCTGACCACCCCGGAAGAGAATCGGTCGTGATGATACTTTTTTTTTTTTTTTTAATCTTTTCTTATATTGGATGCTCATTGCAGGAGACACCAACCTCCCCCCAGTGTTCACACATGACATGGATAACCTGGCCCTTTCTGAGGCAACACCAGTTGGCACACTGGTGTATACTCTGCAGGGGAAAGATCCAGAGGATCAACATGTAAGTTTAGAATAATGTTTATTTAGGACCGATACGATTTACGTATTACAATTCGACTGGCAAGGCCGAATTGAGAATTGTTTTTTTTTATTATTATTTTATACCAGTACGACATGTGATCTTGCGCCCACCTGATGGTAAGTGGCGCGCAAGGTCCATGAATGTTAGCAACTGGAATAAGACACTCATGACTAATATCAGTCCCTAACACTATGCCGACTTGACTGGGCATGACGGCAATTCGAGCCTGATCCTGAAATGAGTGGACACACTTTACTGGGTTTATCGGCGCGAACGGTGGATACTTCTCCGCCCCGGCAGACTGGGCAAATTACCACCATCAGTCCGCCTACCGCCCACCTGATTGAATGAACGACAACTTTATTATGCTAAACCACAGACAAGAAGTTAGTTCTCTCTACCAACTACTAGGTGGCGCCACTTTCTATATAAATTGAAAATCTACAATTGCTTGTTCTAATTTTGCACCGAATTTACATTACAGAAAAGTGTAATGTTAATTTGGATGTTTCTTTTTACGGCCCATTTGTTAATTTACCTACATTATTTCCGCGTACGACCCAGTTTCGTTACATATTCCTTCTACTGCTGACTGGTCTTTCACACCCACCTCCATGGGATAATGGGGAATCTGTGTCAAGGTATTTGCCTTCTTACAGAGGTTACTACGGACAGGTGGAGCCGCGATTACGACTCCGTTATTATTTTTTTGTAAATATATACATATTATACATATAAACATCCAGACCGAGACAAATTATACAATGTACAACTTGCCCCCGGTGGGAATCGAACCCACGACCTCCCGAGTTCACGGCAACGTTTGTTACCACTAGGCCACGGAGGCGGTTATTGGTAGCAGGTAACGAGCGTAGCATCGTCTGGCATCCGGCGGACGGTCGTGCAGGGCCAGGTTTCTCACAAGTGGTAAATCTGACGCCTCTGCGCGCGCGAACATGCCAGCCATGAATTCGTCCAGTATTCCCATCCGCATATCCTTATGAATAATATCGTTCAATGAGCGTCAGATTTTGTTGCGCTTGTAAACGTGCTCTTAGCGTAGCTGATGTGAGAACGTACCATGCCGGCGCGGCGGGAGTCGGCAGCGGATGTAGGCTTTACATATCAATAGCTTCGTGCGCAAACTGGTTGCAAACAGTGGAGGTCACGTGTCAACTATATCACAAATTAAATAAAACGTTTATATGTACTTCGTATAATTCAAATTAACCCTTTAAGATATAATAGCTACCACATCCTTTACCAACATAAAACTACCTTAAATAGAACTCATTAGTGCTAATAAGTAAATAATGATTAAACAAATTGTTTTAGCCTATTCTTTGATATATCTTGGCACGTGTTTTATGAAATGAAATAAAATAAAAATATTTATTTGTATGAAATATGGTATCAAAATACAGTTGGTTGGTGAGTTCTGGCTAGGCATATTTCGCCATTTCTGGTATACAATTTTTTTTCTTGCCACCATGCCGCGCGGATACGATTTCTATTTAAATTAGGTTTCGTAAGTAGGTTTTTTTTTTTGTTTTAGTTTATTTTAATACATTGTACATAAAAATAAATTAATTTAACATTTATTCGAGAAAAATATTTACAACATATAAAATAAAATTAATATTAATACCTACTAAGGATAGGGATATAAGTCCCGTCCGCGTGGAATGGTGGCAAGAACGCTGGCTGCATTTCCCCGCTGAATTGCAATACTGATTCTCTGAGCGAAGAAAGAGCCAGCCATCTTGTCACCGGAGGAGACGACAAGACGCAGTGATATGTCTTTTAAAAACTTTTTTGCGCTTGGACTTCATGGGCCCAGAGTTTCTACAGCAAACGGCACAAATATGTAATCTTTTAATATACTTACATAATATATATATTTATGTAGTTTAAGTATTATTATTTTTATGATGTTTATCGTATATTTAATTTAACTAGTACTAATAAGTGATTTAATAAGATAAAAGATAATAAGAGATAGTACTAATAAGAGCATTACCAAAACAGCGTCGAAAAAACTTGGGATACTGAACAAGGTGAAGCGGTTTTTCCCGCCTGCTCTAAGACTTATGCTGTATAAAGCTCAGATAAGGTCATGCGTGGAATACTGTTCTCACCTCTGGGATGGCTCCGCTAAGTATCTTACAGATGCCCTCAATGTCCTGCAGAGGCGGGCAATTCGGATAGTGGACGACACCACAGTCTCTAAAACTTTCGAATCGACTGATGTCGGTCGTGGTGACCGGCGTCAGTTGCTCCCATTCTTGGACCTCGCGTACTGCTTACCATCAGGTGGGCGCGATGTCACATGTCGTGTCCAGTATAAAAAAAAAATTTTTATTTGTTTTTTATTTTGCCATGCCTAAACTTCGATTTCTTGTCCCGAAGGTTGATGGTAAGAGAATGCCAAGCGGCATTACATACGCCTTTTGTATTAAACAATAAAGTTTTTAATAAATAAAATAAATAAATAATATGTATTAATGTAAAAATGGGTAATAGGCCGTAAAAGGAACTAAAAGTGGGCCGTAGAAGTGAACCATACAATAGTAGGTTTAATCAGTTTTTCTACAAAGTTCCTCAAATACAATCTGGATTTGTAAGCACTATTAGCTTTGTATTTGAAACTAAGTTTTGTATTTTAGATCAAATACGGATTAGCAGGCACAGATAAGTTTTCCGTGGACGCCGACACTGGTGACGTCATTCTAATTAAACCCCTGGATAGAGAGGTAAGCTCAAAGTATAAGAGAGTAACTTGAGTACAACACATGTTGATTAATATTGTTTTTTGTTGTTAATGCAATAGAGTTGACAATTGTAAAAAAAAACTATTTTAGCAGAGTAGGTACCTAAAAACATATGATTTTCGTTTTAAAAAGTAAAGTATCATCACGACATTTTCCCTTACCAGGAACCACGTTTATAAATAAGCGGATTCACATTTAGCCAACTTTACTTCCGGCCAATCATGACTAGTGGCAAGCTCGTCGATGTCTCCAGCGCGGCGTACCAAACTCGAGAAATATCACAAATAAATTAAATAATAATTTAATGTATTTATTTACATTAATAAATATTTTTGTGTCCCGACCAGGAATCGAACCCGGTACCTCTGAGTCTAAATCCACGGACTTAACCGCTAGACCACGGATTTTCGTTTTAATTAACAAAAAACAGAAGCAGTTCTATCTACTCACTATTTTGTAAAAGTGATTGCCCAAAATCAGGCCCCAACTTTGTTGGAGCATGCCTCAAAAAAAAAAAATTCAATAAACATATCTTTATATTGTTTTTTTTTGAAATTTAATTTCAACATCTGATTAACACCAGCATCAAAATATAATTTAATTAAATAGTCAATTGGTTAAGATTTATGTATGAAACAGTTACAAGACACTATTTATACGATTAGGTTCTTTATTATGATCAGGTACTTTATTACAGATAAAACACGTAATTTTAAATTGGCGGAATAGAAACTGTGTAATTATTTGTCAATTGTCGTTATGCTAGGGTAAAATAAATAAAATTAATTACAGATTATGAAATCACAATATATTAACTATCAAATAAAAACGAAATCATTATGACACGAATTATGTTATCGATACAACGAAAAGTGTTTTTAAAAAACAGCTAATACAAGATCGAGGCATCGACTACATCTGTCTTTATTTTAATTGTTCTAAACTTATATACTAACCTTTATTCATAAAAAGGTTCATCAGGATGTTTCACGTTACTAATAGTCTTGTTGACTTCACAAGATGCAATAATATTCATGGTCAAAGGATGTAACTAGATATATAATAATCATGTGAATCTGCTTCTTTATAAGCGTGGTTTCTGACCACCCCGAAAGGGAAGCGGTCGTGATGATACTTTACTTTTTTTATTAAATCTAACATTAACACTAATCACACACGGTTTACGTGATGTAACTCACGAGAACATTTTTTGGGATCATTTCTCCAAGAAAAATGGGCCTTCTCATTTGCTTCGTAACACAAATACTGTGGTGCTAATTTTGATTTGTTTGTAGACGGTTGACAACATAAAGTTTCTGGTGTCGATCGAGGACGAGGTTCCGGGTTCGACAAACAATGTGGTGCAGGTCCCGGTCACTGTCATAGTACTCGACGAGAATGATAACCCACCACTCTTCAAAAACGTAAGTAAATAAAATAATGTAAGCTAATTTTGTTTTTTTTTGTATTTATGTTTTAAAGTAGCCAAGAACTTTAGTAATTGGATATAGTAACGCAAATCCAATCCATATTAATAACATCCACAAAGGTTAACTTAAAGTTCTGTAACAGTTACGATTAAAGTTAAAAATAGAGCCCAGCCGACAGTTTTATTTTGAAGGCCAGGCTTCACCTGGTACATTAGACGCCATTTGTAATTTTGATCGTCTTAATTACTGACACTTAATTTTCGTTTGACAGGTGGAAGCAAATGTTGCGTGAAGGAAATGACTTATTGAAGTTATTTATTTTCTCCCACTAAGCTTAAAATTAGTAAAAATATTTTTTAACCCCGAAAGGGGAACGGTCGTGATGATACTTTACTTCGGTCAAAAACTGACACCTACCTATGAACACTATCATATATCCTTATAAGTATATGTATATATATACTTATTATGTTATAGGGGTGGTCAGAAACCACGCTTATAAATAAGCGGTTTCACATTTATCCAACTTTACTATAAGCCAATCATGACAAGTGGCAAGCTTATCGATGTCTAGCGTACCAAAGTCGAGGAATATCACAAGGAAATTATTGTGTTGCGACCAGGAAATCAAACCCTGTACCTCTGTGTCTAAATCCGTGGACTTAACCGCTAGACCACAGAGACAGAATGTTTAAATTAAATATACTTAAAACTATTTAATTTTTTTCTAGAGCCCATATGAAGTAGATGTTGCTGAAGATGAAATGATAGGAAAAACCATTCTTCAGAATATCCTTGTGGAAGACAAAGACTCTGTGGGGGACAATCTGGAAGTCAGCTGTCTTTCTAACTCACAAGTCAGTTATTTTTATATTTCTTTACGCCTTTCATATTTTTTCATTATTATTTTTTTCATTGATTACAGCCCCTAGATCTCCACTGCTGGAGATGGGCCTTCCAGAACTGGAGAATTTGGCCTACACTCGTCACGCAGGCCAGACGGCTTGGCGAGGATATGATGTCATTTTTTATGACTATTCATTAACGATTCCACAAGTTGACATCAGTGGAACCGGGACTGACGGCTTAACGTGCTCTCCGAGGCACGGGAACGGTAGTGTTATAAATCTATGACAAATGTGCGTAAGAAAAGTGTATTTCTCATTGGTACATGCCGGGTGGGTTTGAACCGACCTTTGTAGGATTTAAGAAACGCGTTCTTACAACCGAGCCACCACCGCGCCTTACGCCATTCGCATTAATTTGTTTTATTTATTATGATTTTCCCTCCGCCTCCTATCAACTATCACTAGATGGCGCCACACGTTTTCAAATGGACAATTTTTAAAACAAATCATGACATTTTGGTACCCTCAAAGTGATCACAAAATAATCGTTTTCTTATATATCTTATAAGCTTGTGTACTTTGGGGAAGCAGTTGCAAGCAATACTGACTCTTTAAAAAAACCTCTGGTAAATCCAGAGAGAACATGTCAATATCCATGACTTCAGCTAGACGGTTGAGTTCTCTTGATGCTCTCGTTAAAAAATTGTTTTGACGGTAGTGGTGCGGGCATATGGAACTATCATGAAAAGAAGAGAGATAGCGAAATTGTCCTTAAGGTATTTAGGTTTCGCAGGCTCATTAAGGACATTGAAAAGGAGACAAAGAGCTCAAATATTTCTGAGATATTCAGATATATCATATTTATGTAAACAATAGATGAACCGGATACATGCGTTCGGAAACCACATTGTTTTTTTTTTTTTTTTATCAAAGTGAACTATTATGAACTGAATGATTTTGTATTTCAGTGGGCAGATGCATGCGATATATTTGAAGTGGTGACCCTCCAGTCCACTTCTAACAGTTATTCCGGAGCCCTTGTGTTAAATAAAATTTTAGATTACAACACTAAGCAGTTTTATCAGTTCCGGCTACATTCTACGGTAAGTTTTATTCATTTATAAAGGAAGTTAGGGAAGTTTTGTAAAGCACGAAAACTAAATGCAAGCCCACCTCGATCCTTGGCGCCGCATCAGACTGGAAAATTATCATGGATACATTTGAACACCATTATAGGATCCCAGATGAACTAGCTGTATCAGCCTATAGGCCAGACATCTTAGTGTTTTCTCGGAACTTGAAAAAAGTTATCTTTATTGAACTTACCGTTCCGTGGGAATCAAATATTCCAAAAGACCACAACATGAATTCAAATAAATATTATGATCTCACAGAAGAAATGATCAGGAACGGGTTCAAGACTCAGCTTTACCCAGTGGAAGTTGGTGCAAGAGGAGTTCCAGCTAAATCTTTGCATCACTTACTGAAAGAATTGGGCCTAAGCAGGTCTGCAGGAGATACATTTATGGAACGAGCTTCCAAGACGGCATTAACGGAATCATACAGGATTTGGTTGGGTAGGGAGAGAAGTAGAATGGTGGATGGTGAGCGTATTATCGCGCAATAGAAAAAAAGGAGGCCTCCTTTTCTTAAACCAGCCTATTGTCGGTCGCAAGCCCGAGACACCATTCTTCTCGTCTCTTACCCACACACGATGGACCCGGCACCCGCACGGTGAATCAATGGAATGCTTAGAAATTTGTCTTCTCCACAACTTGTGGTAGAAAGGTCGTTTAGACCATTTTACCCAACATGAGTATAAAATATTGTTTTCCATTGTAAAAAACATAAATATATATCAAAAGTATCATCACGACCGTTTCCCTTTCGGGGTGGTCAGAAACCACGCATATAAATAAGCGGATTCACATTTAGCCAACTTTACTATAGGCCAATCATGACAAGTGGCAAGCTCGTCGATGTCTCCAGCGTATCAAAGGAGAGAAATATCACAAATAAATTAAATATTAATTTAATGTATTTATTTTCATTATAAAATATTTTTGTGTCCCGACCAGGAATCGAACCCGGTACCTCCGAGTCTAAATCCACGGACTTAACCGCTAAACCACAGAGGCAGTATATATATTAAACCTTACTTAATAGGGTCTAATCTACAAAAACAAAAAAGTCATTAGACAAATTGATTTTAAAATCTTGTTTTCTGTTAGTCCCGTTGCACCCGCACGGTGAATCCATGGAATGCTTAGAAATGTGTCTTCTTTGTCGCCTAGCATACAAAACCGCTGAAGTGAATATGACTTATTTTATAGGGGAGTGACAAAATTGTATTTATAATTTGAAAAATTATTGCCATAAAAAACATTGACGTTTCCCAACGACAAAAAAATTTAAAACTAAATGACAATTAAAATGGAGATATCTATTTTTCGGCTTTCTCTTAAATGTTATCAAGGAACATGTTTCGCAGTTGTTCCTGAGTCCTTTTTGTAATTTTTGATTTTAAAACGTTACAAATTTCAATCAGGTAAATAAGAATGCCCATTTTTCTTAGAGAAATGGGCCCAATAAAATGTTCTCGTGCCGTAATTATATCTTTTTTATTTGATAGTTAATATAATGTGTTTTCATAATCTGTAATTAATTTTATTCATTTTACCCTAGCATAAAGACTATTGACAAAAACTATTTTTCGTTAATAATTACATTCTAGTAGTTTCGATCCCTCCGATTTGAAATCCAGTGTTTTATCTATAACTGCCTCCGTGGTCTAGCGCTCCTAAGTCCGTGGACTTAGGACTCGGAGGTACCGGGTTCGATTCCTGGTCGGGAAACAAAAATATTTATTAATGTAAATGTATTTATTCACATAATATTTGTGATATTTCTCTCCTTTGGTACGCTGGAGACATCAACGAGCTTGCCACTTGTCATGATTGGCCTATAGTAAAGTTGGCTAAATGTGAATACGCTTATTTATAAGCGTGGTTTATCTATAATAAAGTACCTGATCATAATAAAGAACCTAATCGTATAAATAGTGCTTTGTAACTATTTCATACATAAATTTTAACCAATTGACTATTTAATTAAATTATATTTTAATGCTGTGGTAACAGGATGTTGTAATTGCAAAATGTTGAGGCCTGGTTTTGGGCAATCTATTTTAGATCAGGTAAATTTATGTATGCTTTTATTTGAAATCTTTTTCAGGACGGAACCCTTAACTCGACTGCTGACGTCAGTATAAAAGTGATTGACGTTCAGAATTCCCCTCCATCATTCACTCTGTCACTATCAGGCGCCGTCAGTGAGGACGCTGCTGTCGGCACCACTTTACTTCAACTAAATGCCAAAGACACCGACAGAGCTAATCCTAGAGGAATATACTATGAGTTAATTACCAGTAAGTATTAAACTTCCGCTTCCCTCGCCAAGCCGTCTGGCCAGCGTGGCGAGTGTAGGCCAAATTCTCCATAAATTTCTGAAAGTCCCATCTCCAGCAGTGGAGGTCTAGCACTGTGTTCTAGGGGCTGTTATGATAAAAGTAAAAAGTAAAGTATCATCACGACCGTTTCACTTTCGGGGTGGTCAGAAACCACGCTTATAAATAAGCGGATTCACATTTAGCCTACTTTACTATAGGCCAATCATGACAAGTGGCAAGCTCGTCGATGTCTCCAGCGTACCAAAGGAGAGAAATATCACAAATACATTTAAATAAATAAATAAATGTATTTATTTACATTAATAAATATTATTGTTTCCCGACCAGGAATCGAACCTGGTACCTCCGAGTCTAAATCCACAGAATTAACATTAACTCATCAGTCAACTTTTATAGCAGTTATTAGGTACTAAATGAATTTTATTTCCTAGAAAACTAAAAGAGAACTGCCTCCGTGGTCTGGCGGTTAAGTCTGTGGATTTAGACTCGGAGATACCGGGTTCGATTCCTGGTCGGGACACAATAATATTTATTAATGTAAATAAATACATTTAATTTATTTGCGATATTTCTCTCCTTTGGTACGCTGGAGACATCGACGAGCTTGCCACTTGTCATGATTGGCCTATAGTAAAGTTGGCTAAATGTGAATCCGCTTATTTATAAGCGTGGTTTCTGACCACCCCGAAAGGGAAACGAAGAGAGACTTCTAGAAAGTTACGACATGTGACATCGCGCCCACCAATGGTAAGCGGTACGCAAGGTCCCAGAATGGGAGCAACTGACGCCAGCCTCAGACGACCGACATCAGTCCCTACCACTATGCCGGCTTAATAAGATGCTCTTTCACGCTTAGTTTAAAGAACTCCAGCAGCCCAATTCTGTTACTTGTCGCAAACGTTATTAGTTGATTTCGTTAATTACGTCAGAGATTGCGTCATAATTACAAAATATTATTCAATTCTCAACTCTATAAGCGCTCGACCTTGACAGCGGCCGTGTAAATAGTCAAAGTCAAAATATCTTTATTCACGTAAACCATGCATTTATGAAACGTCATTAATTTAATTCTTTTAAATGATTCTACTCCTGCTAGTAGAAGACTAAGCAGCAAAGTGGTCCAATAAGTAAGCTGTTAGCAGAAGACCAGCAGCTTAGCAGATTCCAGTGACCTGTTAATGTTTAATCTGACTGAGAAAGGAATCTGCAAGGAAAACTCAGTTATAGCAGATTTACAAAATAAAACATATACAGAACTGCACCACAAAGATCAATTAATAACCTTTTAAATTTAGTTATCAGTACCTATGAGAATAACAAATTTAATAGCGTGTTATATCTATCTATAGTTAACGTATTCCACTATATAACGTTTGCGCTTAAGTAACAGAATGCTGCAGGTTATAGGAAAGTGGAAACACACTCGAAGGAGCATTCCACATCTTCAGTGTGCGATAAATGTTAAACTTTCCAAACTTATATGTACGTGTACTGATAGTGGCTACGGTATGTGAAGTAATTGATTAAAATAAAAAAAAAAATCGTATTCATTTTAATGCATTTAATTTAAACCAAAATTCTGACTTGGGGATTTAATATAATAAATATATATGTGTGGCTCGGTTGTAAGAACGCGTACCTTCAATCCTACAAAGGTCGGTTTAAACCCATCTGGCATGTACCAATGAGAAATACACTTTTCTTACGTACATTTGTCATAGATTAACAACACCACCGTTACCGTGCCTCGGAGAGCACGTTAAGCCGTCTGTCCCGGTTCCACTAATACCAACTTGTGGAATCGTTAATAAATTGTCATAAAAAAATGACATGATAGCCGTCCGGCCAGCGTGGCGAGTGTAGGCCAAATTCTCCAGTTCTGGAAGGCCCATCTCCAGCAGTGGAGGTCTAGGACGTTCGGTTCTAGGGGCTGTAGTGAATGCCCTTAAGGGTGAAGTATAGCTGAACGAACCACTACTGAATACCAATTTGACCACCTCCATGGTCTAGTGGTAACAAACGTTGCCGGAGGTCGTGGGTTCGATTCCCACCGAGGGCAAGTTGTACATTGTATAATTTGTCTCGGTCTGGGTGTTTATATGTATAATATAAATATATTTACAAAAAAAAATAGTATAATATGTAGTTTATCAACCATCTAGTTTCCGTCACACAAGCCTCGTAGCTTACCACGGAAACTAGATGGCGCTGTGTGACCTGTCTGGAAATATTTATTTATAATTCTAATATGTATGTACCTATACTTAAGAATGTAAGTATAACTGATTTGATTTGATTAATTTTCAGATCCGCATGACTTTTTCCTTTTGGACAGAAAGACAGGAGAACTAAAAACTGCCAAACCTTTGGACAGAGAGGCGCTGGCTGATCCGAACTCACCACTTAACCTTACAGTTCGGGTATGTAGTTTACTATTTATTTAATACTAGCTGACCTGGCGAACTTCGTACCTCATGACAGTCAATATATATAATTTTCCAATTTTATTTCTAGTTAATCTGCTATTCGGGACGGAGACAAATCCAACAAATCAAAAACTGTGAAAATCTGTCCAGCCGTTCTCGAATTATAAATGTTCTAACAAATCCAACTTTGTTTTATATATTAAGATTTACTTATTATGCAATCTAATATGTCAGAAACCTTCCCCGATGTTCACACAACATATTCCCAAAGTTTCATCCCGATCGGTCAAGTAGTTTTGCAATGCATAGGGAACACACACATAGACATTCACCTTTATATATATAGATGGAAATGAACGGGAAACGACTAGGCGCTGGTGAAAATACTCCGAAATTGAGCGAAAGAAATGAAATAAGCAGCAACTAACCTTTATTCCGGGTCTCGAACTGGTGACCGAATTCCTTGGTGGTTTTGATAGCCGACGGGTCGCGAAATGGATGATGATGATGAGGATCACAGCCGAAATTACTGCAGGTCCACGGCACAATCACAGCGAATAAATACGAATTAATTTGGGGAGCAACGATATGCTTCGACCGGCGACCGCGCTTCGACTCTCTCGACAGAGAGCGTTGTATTCGGCGGAAACGTCATTAAGAGGAAGTGCACCAAGCATAGTCCGCTAGTTACTACTAGAGGGCGTCGAGACGATGGAACGTCATCGACGCGAAGTGCGCCGGCGCACAAAGGCGTTACCGCGAATATTCAAATCAAACGACTCAATTAACGAAATATCGAACAGGAAAACTATTCACATAAGATTATAGGTACAGATATAGTGGATAGTGTATTTCTAACGAGAAAACTCGGGTCTCAATCGGAATACTAAGGCACCCGAAGTGTCAATCAATTATTGTAATGAGTGACATTTTCATATCTATTAATATGGAACTTTATTATTTAGTGTCAAATGGTACTGAAATTGGTTAAGCACGATAAATAGGAACCATTATGCACTACACGCCATAAAGCTTGTTATAAGATCTGCCTCCGTGGTCTAGCGGTTAAGTTCTTGGATTTAGACTCAGAGGTACCGGGTTCGATTCCTAGTCGGGACACAAAAATATTTATTTATGTATATAAATACATATGATTCATTTGTGATATTTCTCTCCTTTGGTACGCTGGAGACATCGACGAGCTTGCCACTTGTCATGATTGGCCGGCAGTAAAGTTGGCTAAATGTGAATCCGCTTATTTATAAGCGTGGTTTCTGACCACCCGAAAGGAAAAAGGTCGTGACGATACTTTACTTTTACATTATAAGAAAAACATATTTACTTTCTATTACATAAAACATTTATTACTGCAGTGTGAGTTAATATATACACACATCAAAAAAGTCTAGGGATCAAGCATGTTTATGCGGATTTCTTGTGATTGAGATGTGGCTTTGTAATAAATTTATGATTTTATAAATTTATATGGATCCTTTTTGGTGCATTTCATAATTTAAAACAGGAACTGTCAATCAAATTCGAGTAAAAGATGAAAATCAGCTGTCAATATTTTCCCTATAAAAACATAAGACGCATTGAAGACATTATTAGTGCTACTGTTTCCCTACTACTGATTAAAACCAACGTTATTATGGAGCGGCGACGTCATTTAAGCAGGGAAGACATGATCAGAGCCGTGGGAATGATAGAAGCTGGTTCCCGGCAACGTACTGTGGCTTTAGCTCTGAATACAAGTCAGAGTGTTATCAGTCGACTTTGGACACGTTACCGAACCACTGGTACCGTGGCTGAGCGCCATGGAGGACGGTATCGCTGCACCACACGGAGACAAGACCGATACATTCAAATCACAGCTCGAAGAACTCCAACAATAACCGCCATGATGTTAGCCGTGAGCCTTCATCGCTCTTCAGGGAACTTAATTAGCGACCAAACAGTCAGAAACCGCTTGCATGAAGTGAACCTTTATTCCCGAAGACCGCTACGGGTACCACCTATAGCAATGCACAATCGTAGGACTCGATATCAATGGGCTCTTGAACACAGAAATTGGACAGAAGAACAATGGCGTTTCGTGTGCTTTTCTGATGAGTCTCGTTTTGGTATGAGGCCGGATACAAGACGTATACGACACTGGAGAACCCCTGGACGCCAACAGCGATTAAAATCCTGCCAGGAAGTCCATCCTTATAGTGGTGGAACCATCATGGTATGGGCGGGTATTTCGATCGGCGGAAGAACTGAGTTGATTTGGATCAGAGGCAACCTCAACGCTCAAATTTATGCTGAGACGGTTGTATCAGACGTCATCGTTCCTCTACAAGTGCATATCGGTCCCTTATTTCAGTTAATGCATGATAATGCACGACCGCACACCGCAAGAGTTGTAAGACAGACTCTCGCCGCAGCTAACATCAATGTCCTGCCCTGGCCTGCTCAGTCGCCAGACTTGAACCCGATTGAGCATGCATGGGATATTCTTCAGAGAAGAGCTCTGCCGAATATGGAGGGTATCCAGTCGCAAGAAGACCTTTTTTTGTTGTTGCAACGAACATGGGCGGCCATTCCACAGCGTGATTTGGATGAACTCATTTTGAGTATGCCAAACCGATGTTCTTGTGTTGTTAGTGTTCGCGGTAGAAACACGGATTATTAATTGTTTAAGTTACCCAATAAAATTAAAAAAAAAAACTGTTATTTCAGTCTTTTTTTCGAACTTTAATGTTAGTGGTTCAAATGTCAAAAATCCCTTTATTAGGAAAATGGCAATTTTTTTACTAATGCAAAGGTGACTTGGTTTATCGTTACTGTAGACAAACGAAAACATTTTATTTGATCAATCCTTAAAGAAAATTTTAATGAATATCAATCAGGAGAAAAGTTATTGCAAAAATATATGTTGATCCCTAGACACTTTTGATGTGTGTACATACATTAATATATAGCATTTTATAAATTTGAAGCTCATTCAAAATTCATTGGCCTCATTATTCAAGCACTTTCTCCATAGGAAAATTCGTAACTTCCAATGGGGTGTGTCACTAACTTTTTATCACGATAGATGGCGCATGATAGACGGTACCCAATAGAACTGTCATTTGCATATAAAACTTGTACTTTTATTACGAAATTTGTTATTTTCTGGTTATGATGCCGAAGTGAGCAGCTTTTAAGTGTACTAATCGAGATTTCCAAGCGAAATAAAAAATATGGTGATCTCAAAATTGCCGTTCTATTAATTAAACCTTTTTTCTTTTTAAAGACGGTGTTCGCTTTCCTAATTCGTCTTTTAAGGTAGGTAACGTTAAGTTAATTTTTTTTTTGTTATAAAAATAAAAAAACTACAAAAACATCTAAAAAATGATCCGTCATAGCTGTAAACAAGGTACCAGTGCCGCTAGCGACATCTACAAAAAGCTTTGCCTGATACACCCCATTTTATGGAATCTTTTAGCTCTAATTATTCTTTGCTCTAATAGCTCTATTATATTTTCCAGGCATCAGAAATAGTGAACGGCCAACCGTTAATCAGTAACATAACGTCAACCGTCGCTACCGTTACTGTTACCGTTCGTGACGTTAACGACGAGCCCCCCAGGTTTAACCACAAGGAGTATCGAGTTGAGGTACCCGAAAGTCTTCCCATTGGTACCCCTCTTCCCAACCTCGACATGATGGTCACTGATACTGATGTTGTAAGTATCAATCACTTTATCATTCACCTATCAGCCACATTTCAATCATACACACAAACTCATTATAATAATAATAAACTTTATTGTCTTAAAAAACTATACAAAATATGTTTAGATTTATATTGCTTTTAATTATTGGTTTTGTCGCTTGGCTGAGGACTTATTGCTTTGGCCTTGGCCGAGGAAAAAAAGCACTTTGAGGAATCCTTCGCGCCTTTTTCTCAGGACATGTCAAGTGCAAGTTTTTGTTTTGTAAACTAATTTACTATGGATATTGTTAGTCAAAAGTGATGTTGTTTTGTTTAATAATGTGCTACAATGTAAATTATTATGGAAAACGATAAATTTGACTTTAAATATGGGGCACAAGTTGCAGTTTATTTTTTGCGGTTTACCCGCGCTTAGTGGTCCTATATAATACCAGACGTGTTTGTGCTATAATGCCATGAGTGACTCCAAGAAAAGCATTAAATTCTGCAACATCTGGAATTCGATGATAACCTCATTGACTCATAAAAAAGAAAGATATATTACGTCAGACTTGGCTGTATGGGTTAGACCCTTTGCCTTCCCTATCACCTCATAGAAGAGAACAAAAAAAAAGCATTTAGACGTTTGACAGCATGGAGCCGGCCGCTAAATCTGTGGTTTCTTTTCATTTGCTTCCAATTATGGTGGATTGGAGACAATTTATTGTGGCCGGAGATTGGATGCATTGTATTGGAAGCGTCCATTCCTAGGGTATTCAGCTGGAGCTGGCAAATGTGGTAGTGGAGCTCTAACTCATGCCTTGGAAGAATGGTAAGCTTCCGCTGCCAGTGAAGGAAGGTATGCTAAAGAAGTTTTTATTGTATTTTAGGGCATAAACTCTGTGTTCACCGTCCGAGTGTCGACCCAAGTTGGGTCCTTCATAGTGGAGCCCGCCGAGGCCACTGGCTCTACTCCACTCACTCTCAGGCTCAACTCCACTCTCGACTACGAGGACCCCAACCAGAGGAAGTTCATCATCGAGGTTAGTAACATAACCATCTTATCATTCTATGTATCTTGCACCACCTCCAAACAAAGGAATTTAAACAATGGAAGTTAATATATTAAGAAAAATTAAGTTAACAGAAAGAGAGCAAGAGAATCTACAACTTCAAGGGAGGGTTGTAAGCCAAAACTTAGCCCTATCACTCTTTATGCATCCGTCGACCGTACGTAGGGGTCCCTGAAGATGGGGACCTGAGGAGGCGTCACGGGGATCCTGGGCAGCGGGATTGTCTTCTCAAGCTGGGTCCCTACTGATCTACTGGAAAAACCCTGGAACGCACGGGGAGCACACGTTACGTTCCATCTCTAGACCACCACCACTCCAGTCCACACCAAGACAAGATACCATGTAGTTGGTGAGACCGCTGCGGTGGTGCACAAATAAAAATGAATCTACTGCACGGGGTCGTGAAATGACCCTTACTATTTTTAATTCAATACTTACCCAAGCTACGGGGGCGACAATATTTAGTAGGATGAATTTAAATATGAATAATTAAGTTTAACATTACGGTTGTTAAACAATTAAATTAATTTATTAAGCAGCACGTTGCTCGCAGTTAGTTTTTTAAAAGTGGAGTGTGTCAAAATCTACTCTGACAGGTGACGTCTTAAATAAATGCAAGGCAAAGGATGTCGATTGCAGCCAACAATGTTTATACCTTGGCCGCATGCAATACAATCGTTACATTATTTTGCAATTATTAATTAAGACATAGATGTATTTTTTACTGCTTCCGTGGTTTAGCGCTCAAGTCGGTGGATTTAGACCTGGAGATACCGGTCGATTCCTAGTCGGAATAAAATATTATTTATTAATTTAAATAAACAAATAATATAAAATAAAAAATGTAAAGTATTATCACGACTATTTCCCTTTCGGGGTGGTCAGAAACCACGCTTATAAAGAAGCGGATTCACATTTATCCACCTTATCCGCTTTTTCGTCGTGATGATACTTTAGTTAGATGTATAGTTACAATAGTTTGACCATCTCATTAGTGCAATATAGGTTAATTCCTCAGAAATCTGAGGAGCAGACAAGCCAAAAAATCAACAAACCATAGCCTAGTGGTAGTCCCGACACGTACTTATAAATTTGGAGACTCTTACATTTATTGTGCCTTGACCAGGAATCGAACCCTGTACCTCCGAATGTATATCCTCGGACTCAACCGCTAGACCACGGAGGCTTGTGTGTGATGGTTTAGTTATAACTAGCATGTTTACTTTATTTTCCAGGTGATAGCCGAAGAACTACACACACATCCCCCCCTATCCTCCAAAGCCAGTGTGATCATATCCCTGGTGGATGTGAATGACAATCCCCCCCAGTTCTCGTCTCCTGTGTACTCCGAGACGGCGCCCGAGGACGCTCGGGGGGGACAATATGTCACTACCCTCAAAGCTACCGACTGGGATACTGGCAGGTAAAACTTTATCAGCATCAGCCCCTAGAACAGTCTCACACCTCCACATTATCAAGCCGGCATATCGTTAGGGACATATGTTTTACCAGTCACTGTATTCACAGAGATACTCATAGGTGAATCGTGTTATTTGAAAAAAAAAAACAATCATTTATTTACTTTCCAATACATATAACTTATTAAATAGCCCGCCAAACTGTAACCACAGTTTGTTGGCGGAGACAATTACTCTCGGAGCTTAATATTAAATAACATAATAATAATAATAATAAAATCTTTATTGCAAAATAAAAATACATTACAATTCAGTTTTTACATAGGTTAGGGCATAAAATAAATCGTTAGTTACAAAAACAGTTTAGCTGTGACATCTGAAATAGTCGGTGGACGGTGCTTCAGATGTCATTGTAGGAATTAGTACTTACATTTAATTTTACTCTAGACAATATTTATTTATATTTGCTGTAGGCAAGACTTAAATAATTGTTTGTGTGTATGGTTAGTGTGTGTGTGTTGGTGTGTGTGTGTGTGTTGGTGTACGTGGGTTTGAATGAATGTATATAAGTATGCATGTGTTAGCAACAACCTATATCTTATAATATTATTTTACGATTTTAAACAGGTTTTCAGTATCCTCATAAGTTAGTTCCTGAAGCCAGTTCCTAACGAGTACCTTGCACGTTCTGGAGGTTTGGGGATAAATATTAAGCTTTTTATTTAACCTATTATATAACCGGCTACTTAAAGTGATATAATGCCTTTGGGCCAACGCAACCCTACAGCATTTAGTGTCACATACTCGATCCCTGGCTCGCACATGGTTGTTGATTTCATTATATGGTAAGACAGCGTGTGTTCTTAATATGGTTTGAAGAATAAATAGCTGCCTCACAGTAAGGACTTTGCTCTCTTGATATACCAGGGTTGTAGGAAATCTATATGGTTTTTTCATCATCACCTTCAAGATTGCTCTCTGCGCCCTCTCGAGTCTAAGCATAGCCGTTACATAAGTACCACCCCATGACGTAATACAGTACGATAGGATTGACTGTGCCAGCGCATAATAAACCGTCCTGAGCGTGTCGATGTTAGCAGATGCTCGTAACCTCTTAAACACAAATATGAGTTTCCTAGCTCGCGACACTAGACTATTCAGGTGTTGATGCCAGCTTAGTGTTTCATCAATTATGACTCCCAAATACTTAATACTTGAAGTACGGGTAATCGGTAGGCAATCACACACATCATTATTGGTTTTACAGCATGTATGAGCCTTAACATCAAAACAATCAAATGCGGGCTGTGACGCCCCAGAAACAGAAAATGCAACATATTTAGTCTTCTCAATATTTAGGGTAAGAATGTTAGTGGACAGCCATGACATGACATCACGGAGAGCATCCTCAGTGTGCTTGTGTGCACTTTTCCAATCTCTTCCCTGTACAATGAGTGCCGTATCGTCTGCGTACGTAAATATTTTGGAATTCGGTAGGTTTAGGCGGCATAGGTCGTCGATGTAGATTAGAAACAGGGTAGGTCCTAATACACTACCCTGTGGGACACCATAAGATAACACCTCGTCATCACTAGTAAGGCTGTCAATCTTAACGCACTGGCTACGTTCTTTCAAGTAACTGCAAAATATATCCAAGACAATGCCCCTCACTCCAATTCTTTCCATTTTACGCAGGAGAATAGGAACAGAGACAGTGTCAAATGCCTTAGACAAATCCAAAAACACCCCAATAGCTTTATTTCGTTTGTTTAGGCAACCAACAATGTCATCAGTGAGTTTTAGAACTGCATCTTCTGTAGATCTGCCACTTCTGAAGCCATATTGGTTGTCTGCCAGTATGTTATACTTGTCTAAAAAATCTTTAAGTCTGTTATTCAACACCTTCTCCAATATTTTGGAAAGGGTTGTGAGCACTGATATTGGCCTATAATTATTAACACTGTCTCTGTCCCCACCCTTATGTATTGGATGTACAAGCGCTCTTTTAAAAGCGACCGGAAAAACGCCTGTAGTCAGACACAGATTGACTAGATACTTAAGCGGCGGTATTAATGCGTGACGAGCCATCTTTAAGATCTTGGCAGGAATTCCATCCCAGCCAACTGCACAGTCACTGCGCATCCCTGTTATTATTTTATCTAATTCTCCATCATCAACCTCCAACAAACCCATAGAATTATTTAATACTTTATTCGATAAGTTAACACCTAGGCCAGTAGTCTGGTTTCGTAGCATACTCGCAGCCAATTTTTGGCCTACATTTACAAAGAATTTGTTTACCGAATTGATCGAAATCTTTGGGTCCCCCTGAGTATTTATTAGTTCATTGCAGGGATGAGTTACATTTCCCAGTCCTGCTATACTTTTAATTACCTTCCACGTTTGTTTAGGATTATTTTTAGCTTTTTGTAGTTCCTCTTGTTCAAATGTTTGTTTTAGTTTTTTAAGTAGTTTGTTACAGAAATTTCGATATCGACAGTAGGTTACTCTTAATATCATATTGTTTGGATATTTTTTTGATTGTTTATGTAGTCTGTCTCTATGTCTGATGCACTTTAATAACCCTGGTGTAATCCAAGGTTTAATTGTTCTATTTTTACGCGATATTTTAACAGTTTCAGTATGCTTTTTAAGAGTTTCAGATATTTTAGTCACTAAAAAATTTGCTGCAATGTTAGCATCAGTAAAGTTAAACATTTCAGAGAAATCAATATTATTTAGTTCAGCCTCGACTAATGGATAGTTTATCTTGTTGGCTATAGTTTTAAGATTTTGTGTCCTACAAGCTGATTCAAAGCAAAAAAGTACCGGGGCATGGTCAGTGATATATGCATCCAGTACTAGAGTAATAGATTTCTTGTTAGTCTTCAGGATAACATGGTCTAGGCAAGTAGTGTCACGGGTTGGTAGAAAATGCGCAGGTAGAAATCCATGTGAGGCACCAATGTTTAAGTACTCATCAGAATGTGGACTGTTACTATTAGGCATAATATTAATGTTAATATCTCCTACAACCGTAACTGTGTTAAACGCCGAATATTTTTTTAGTGTACCATCCAGGCTTGCCAAAAAGTTATCAATTTTTTGATGAGACGGTGAACGATACAATGCTATAATTGCAATGTTCTTATCGCATTCAACAATCATGCAGTTAGCATTTGCAAAATGAGGTTCTACAACTTTACATTTAATTTCTGATCTTACATATATCACTAAGCCATCATTTTGATTAGTAAACTTTGATTGGAAGGTCGCATAACCATCCAGTATAGGTACTTCTTGTACCTTGCTCAGCCAACATTCTGATAACATAATAATGTCACATCTTTCAACGATTCTAGTTAATAATATTTTAAGTTCGTCAAAGTTACAATTAATACTTCTAATATTAATTTGTAGAATTTTTAAAGTGCGTTTGTAAGATTTAAGATGCTGACTACAGCTCTCAGGTGAACAGGTAAGTGACTTAGATATGACGCAACTCTCCAGATCCTTCCCTACATCACATATTATTGGATCCATTTTTACTCTGTTTCTTTAACTAGTAGAAAAAATATTTTGGTGCAATGAAATTTATCTGATTGTAAATAGATGGAGAGTTCAGCAAATTGTAAATACTTACGTATGTCAAGTAAATGACAATAATAATACTGGGTTGTTGCATAATATGAATCCTGTTTACCAAAAACCAATGAACGACCAAATGAAAATGAGATGACCAAAGGTCGCCATAGGGTTGCTGTGTTAATTTGTATAAAATATTTGTAAATATAGTACGTATATGTGTATGAATTTGTGTGTGAGAATGTGTTCGTGTTTTGTGTATATTGTGTTATTGCGTTAGGTATAAGAATAATGTTATGATAGACTAACAATGAGTTTAATAACTTAAAACTAGTATATATTAAAAAAATTAAGGAAAGCATGCAAACAGTAGGACATAAACAATCTAGTATTAGTGCACAAGGTAGTCAATTTTGAGGTTTTATCTTTTCAAAATCAGATTCCGAATCAATTCGCACCGGCGGTAGACC
The DNA here is from genome assembly GCA_910589645.1 of Tinea semifulvella. Lineage (NCBI taxonomy): Eukaryota > Metazoa > Arthropoda > Insecta > Lepidoptera > Tineidae > Tinea > Tinea semifulvella. The sequence goes on from OU342601.1 coordinate 11,396,138, forward strand.
TTCCTTATGTCTGAGATAAATTCTTCCACGTGTTGTCCAGCAGAAGGCATATCCATTTGACTTGGCGAAATCCCTGGCCAAGAAATACAACCTCCGTGCTTTGAATGTAAGACTTTCTGATATAAAAATAGGTTTTGTTGGACCCTGTACGTTAATATTAGATGTATTAAATTTGCTACTTTTGTTTTCTCTATTGTATTTTTTGACAGAGTTTATTATTCTTTCTTTTGTAAGGACACTATTAAAATCCACTGTAATCGGTTTATCTTTAGGTGACTTGTTGGTTCGATAAACATCTCTTATATCGGATGGCTGGAGGGTTACATCCAAAGCTTTGGCCGTGGTTAAAATAATTTCTCTTATTGTTTCCTTAGATTCAGTGCCATTTGAAGGAATGTTTCTTACTTCGATACTGCTTGATTTAGAATTTCTCTCTAGATGTTCTATTTTATCCTCCAATGTCTGTATACGTGCAATATTATTTATTCGCTCACGATCAAAATTGACCAAATTCAATTTTATATCGTCGTACTGCTTTGACATGAAATCAATAGAGTTTTGTAGATCTTTATTCTGCTGTTTTATTTCCCTCACTGTAGTAAGCAATGTTTCATATTTTTTATTTTGTTCATCAAACATTCTTTTCATTTCTTTCATACGATCATCTTCTCCTGGTTCCCGCTTTTTTCTTAAGCGATGAGTAACATTTGTTGCAGCTTCTCTCTCCACTGACATGTCCGGCGCCTCACTTTGAATAGGATCCGATGTGTGCCTAGTTTTTGGTGATGGTACCTTTAACGTTGGTGTTTGTGGCGGCGTGCGTCTTAGTGACATTTTGTAGTATTTAGCGGACAAAGTTTCACTGTTAATGTTATCAGTTGGCAGAACCAGCGCGGCTAGATAATAATTGTAATTGTATTTCGTAAATAGACAAAATAACTCGTAACGGATAGATCCAGCGGTGCGTAGCACTTTGTCGTGGCTTGTAGTCGGCCGCACAGATTTCGTAGCGACGCGACGAGGCCTCGTTGTGGTGGGGTGCTTGCTACGCGACGATTGGTCAAGGTCCGGTTCGCAGGCGGCCAGCTAGCAGCTGCAGTAAAATTTGCGCGTTCAAAACGACCGATGTGGTATTTATGCAAATATTTCGCGATCTATAATCACTTTTAGTTTTGCAATCCGTAGATAATCCAAAAAACTACTTTTATATCGTTGTAGTATTTTTCACGGGCTATCTGATGGTATAAGCACAATACTTAAAATCAGTTTTTAAACACTTATAGAAAAAAACAATACGGGAGCACGATTAAATTACTGCTAGCGAGGCGCGGGCCACGAATCTATTTGATATTATTATTGAGAGATAGCTCACAAAGAGCTGAAGTTGCACACCTCTAACCCCGAGTCTCTCGAGTTTATGAACCAAGATCGGTACAGAAACTGTATCGAAAGCTTTCGCCAAATCGAGGAATACGGCAAGGCATTTCTCTTTGTCATCAAGCTTTTTTGTAACATACTCTGTCAATTCCAGTACAGCATCAGCAGTGGATCTACCACTTCGAAATCCGTACTGATTGGAAGAAAGCAAATTGTTTGACTCCAAATACTTTATTAGTCTTAAATTTATTATTTATATTATTAGAATAAAAAACAGAAAGGCTGGCAATTATTTCAGCCAACATATCGCCGGGTTAGAGCGAAAACACTTTTTTACACCAGTCGTTTACAAAACTCATTAATTAAATATAGGTACATTAATTCGAAAAAAATAATTTATATAATAGTAGTTTATAAAACTGTTGCATAATAAGGGGTATTATACAATAGTATCACACGAGTGTTTTAATACCTAGTTATGTGCAGTTTCATACACTAATTTATATACTCTCATACATTGTTTTTTTTTTTTTTTTTTTTTTTTTTAAATATGAATATAATAGTAATTTTATATAGTTGCTATTAATGAATATATGTGTATGTATGTGTGTGTATATGTATATACATACATACACACATACATATATATGTCGCAGAATCAACACAGAGACACCATATTATTAGTATCGTTATTGATTTTTGTTAATTTAGAATAACGCCATCTATCATCGTTTATCGGAAACGTCAAGCAGTGTGCTTGGGTGAGGTCGATACAGGGCGTGGCAGGTAATTTTGACAGCTGTCAGTTGTCAGTGTTAGACGCATTTGACTGGAGAGACGGCACTTTCGAGGGAGACACGGGCGCGAGAGGTCGGTCTGCCAACCTGTATCGAACTTACCGCGTTTTCGTTTTATTATCCGTGTGCATCGGGTAAATCACATAAGATTTTGTCAATGTGTTAATAGTAGTAAATAGATAGACATTCGTAATCAGTGTTGAGACTATTATTTCGTACATCATGTCGAACTTAGATTCGGATAACGAGGTACCCCGAATGAGTGAATCACCTTCGTTATCAGAAGTGGGATGCAACTCAAACGCCCCACGTGGTGTAAGTGACAGTGCTGGCCAGGAAAAGTGTAAAGACAAAGCGTGCGCGTTTGAATGTGAAGAAAAGTGGCGTTTTCTGTTAGAGCAGCAAAACAAAAACTTTATGGCTATCGTGCAAGCAATGAAAACACCTTTTGCGAGTATGGATGTTCGCCTACCAGAATTTGACCCTGAAAAACGGAATGTCGACCCGCGTGCTTGGCTGGTTACTGCAGACATGTGTGTTATCGATCCAAATAGTCAAGGTGCATCGCTGATGATTGCCTTGAGCCGTGCACTCAAGGGAGAAGCTTCGTCATGGCTGTCGTCCATATCTTACCCTGGGATGAAATGGGGAGATTTCAAGGAGCTGTTTATAGCCAGGTATGATTGTCCAGAGACTACCGCTTCTTTTCTCATCAATCTGCATGGAAATAAACCGAAGGAAGATGAGTGTTTGGCCGCATATGCAGCTACACTCATGACGACCATTATGTCGAAATGGAACGGGCTCACAACCGAGCAGATTGCCATCGCGACGGTGCTAGCTCATATAGCAAAGAACAATCCGCGAGTGCAGCGATTGTCCTTTACTACGGACATCAAAACCCGCAACGATCTACAACGGGAACTGAAGGCCGTTTCGTTCCTGAAGAGGAGCGCCACCCCGTCTGGTGGTGATCAACGTGAAGGTCCTGACGCGAAGAAGAACCGTCCCAATTGGCCCTATGCTGGACCCAAATGTTTCAACTGTGGGAAACCAGGACACAGATCGATGCAATGTCACCTAAAAAGAGACTCGAAGGCACGTGAAGAGCAATTAAGATCTATAGCGTCTAGCAGTGGCAAGAGCAACCAGGCAACAGGGAAAGCCGACTGGATCACTTGCTTCAATTGTCGAGAACAAGGTCACTACGCATCCAGCTGCCCTAAGAGGAACTCCAAGGAGACAAGCAGCAGCTCGGCGGTTGATCCTTTCAGGGAAAAGCGAGTTGATGTGTGCCTTGTGGACGCACCTGCTGGATCCTTACGGCATTCTGGTGAGCAATTTGATTTTTATTATGACTCTGGTGCTGAATGTTCACTTGTTAGAGAATTTGTATCCTGTAAATTTAGCGGTAAACGACTTAACGAAAATGTGACATTGACTGGTATCGGACAGACTTCTGTAAGGTCAACTGTACAAATTTTGACCACTGTTGAGATTGATGGAATTAATTTTGACATTCTTTTTCACGTCCTACCCGACAATTATTTGCGACATGAAATCATGATTGGACGCGAAGTTTTATCAATTGGTTTAGTAGTTCATATGTCGTCAGATAAAATACGATTTGAGAAAATACGGACAATTCAGACATGTGACGTGATTGTTGACTGTAAATTTGACTTTGACACGATAGACACTGACATGCCCCCTGAAAGAAGAACTGAACTGCTAGATATTTTGTTATCTTTCAAACACAGTTTTATTTCTGGTGTCCCTACAACCCCTGCGGACACTGAACCTATGCAAATTCGCCTGATAGACCCCCATAAAACTGTCAATCGACGCCCTTATATGTTGAGTCCAGAGGAACGACAGGTCGTACGAGGTAAAATTGATGAATTGCTTAAGGCTAATATAATTCGCTGTAGTTCATCACCGTTTGCGAGTCCTATCCTTCTTGTTAAAAAGAGGGATGGTACTGATAGAATGTGTGTGGACTACCGCGAACTAAATGATAACACAGTACCTGACCGCTTCCCACTACCGCTTATCTCTGACCAAATAGCTAGGTTGCATGGAGGCCATTTCTTTACAATTTTAGATTTGGCATCTGGGTTTCACCAAGTCCGCATTTCAAATGAGTCTGTAGAGCGGACAGCTTTTGTGACACCCGATGGGCAATTTGAATATTTAACCATGCCATTTGGACTTCGAAACGCCCCTTCGGTGTTCCAGCGAGCTCTCATTCACGCACTTGGGGATTTGGTGAATACTTACGTTGTGGTCTATATGGATGACGTGCTCATCGTTGCAGAAAACGTCGACGAGGGACTTGAGCGACTTCAGGTAGTACTTAGGGTCCTTTCTGAGAAAGGGTTTTCTCTTAATCATAAAAAGTGTGCCTTCCTAAAACAAAAGGTAGAGTACCTCGGGTTTGAAGTCAGTCAAGGGCAGATACGGCCAAATCCTCGCAAGGTTAGTTGTTTGACCTCGCTACCGCCACCCCAGACGGTGACGCAATTGCGCCAATTTATTGGTTTAGCGTCATATTTTCGACAGTTCATAGCAAAGTTTTCTCAGATTATAGCCCCGCTATATGCCTTGACCTCCGGCAATGGTCGGATCGAATGGAAATCCGAGTATGAAACCATAAGACAGCAGGTAATTTCTATTCTAACTAGCGAGCCGGTATTATCGATTTATGATCCAGCTCTAAGAACGGAGTTGCATACGGACGCGAGCGCTGTTGGATATGGAGCAGTTCTTATTCAGCCAAAAGAAGGTAAATCATATGCTATCGCTTATTTCAGCAAGCGCACAACTGCAGCAGAGTCCAAGTATCACTCGTACGAGTTAGAAACTCTAGCTGTTGTCAACGCAGTAAAACATTTCCGACATTACTTGCATGGTCGCAAATTTGACGTGGTCACTGATTGCAGTTCATTGCAGTGCACCCGTAAGAAAACAGACTTAACGCCACGTGTTCACAGATGGTGGGCATTCTTGCAAGCCTTCGATTTTGATATTGTTCATCGTAGCGGTAAGCGAATGTCCCATGCAGATTTCTTTTCAAGAAATCCACTACCAGATGACGGAGAGAGCGCTTCTTTTAAAAAGGAAAGCTACAAACAAATAAATTTAGCCGAACTCAATGACAACTGGCTGATTGCGGAACAGCAGAAGGATAGGGAGCTTTCAAAACTCGTGTCCGACTTGAAGGACGGAAAGCTTCCTCTTGATGTGGCAAAGACCTATGAGCTGCGGTCAAGCGTCTTGCATCGGAAAATTCAGCGACGTGGTAAGACTCTGTGTTTGCCAATAATTCCTAGAGCGTTCCGGTGGTCAGTTGTCAACAATGTTCATGAAGGTTTGATGCATTTGGGATGGGAGAAGACCTTAGAAAAGGTTTACGAACTTTATTGGTTCGACAAAATGACGAGATTTGTGAGAAAGTTCGTAGACAGTTGTGCCACGTGCAAAATTTCTAAGTCACACTCCGGAAAATTACAGGCAGAAATGCATCCCATTCCTAAGGTAGCTATACCCTGGCACACCATACATATTGACGCTACGGGAAAACTAAGCGGCAAGAATGACCGAAAGGAATACGTGTTTGTACTCATAGACGCCCTCACTAAGTACGTAGTACTTCATCATACGCTTAACATTGACACTGCTAGTAGTATTAAGGCTTTAAAATCTAGTGTTTCACTATTTGGTGCGCCTAACCGCGTGATTGCTGATCAAGGTAGGTGCTTTGCCAGTAAAGATTTTAAGGACTATTGCGAGTCTGTTAACATTAAGCTCCATCTAATAGCAACAGGTAGTTCGAGGGCCAACGGCCAAGTAGAGCGCGTCATGAGCACATTGAAGAACATGCTTACTGCCATAGAAACAGGTAGTCGTTCGTGGCAGGATGCTCTGCCCGACGTGCAGCTAGCTCTCAACTGCACGATGAATCGGGTTACGCAAGCTAGCCCATTGGAACTTCTCATTGGGAAGGTTGCGAGGCCTTTAGATGTCTCATCAATGGTTGATGATGACTCTGAAATTGACATCGAACAAGTCAGGTTACAGGCTGTGGAGAATATGGAGAAAGGCTCAGCTTACGATAAGGTACGTTTTGACTCTACCAAAGCTACACTAAAACCGTTTACTATTGGAGACTTTGTATTGCTGCAGAACGAGGAACGAAATCAAACAAAGCTCGATCCTAAATACAAAGGGCCTTTCAAAGTTATTGAGGTGCTAGAAGGAGACCGGTACGTACTTAAAGCTCTCAACTCGAATCGGACATACAAGTATGCGCACGACCGTCTTCGAAAGATGCCTGACAGCGACAATTTTGACGACTTTAACGCCGACTCTGACCCTGACTCTAGCAAGACTGACGAGACGAGACTCTCTAATGACGAAGATGTTAGACCTTAAGCTAGGGGAAATGATACAAATGTAGTATGCAAGTGACTCAGATGCGAACAGCATTCCAATTCCTAAGTTGGCGGTTGGTGGCCTAGCATGGCGATGTAGGTAATCGCCAAAGGTGCCAATGTATTGGCATGAGGTTGGGTACCGGATGGAGGTCCCATAGTTGCCGGATGGAGGCAATGCGATGTATTGAATTCGGGTACTGGATGGAGGTCCCGCTAATTTGCCGGATGGAGGCAATGTGTTGTATGTAACGAAGTTGGGTAACGAACAGAGCATTGCATACTAGATTTGGTAGGAAGGTTTCATAAACTGGTCCGAAATTTGAGTATTCTTGAAGAGTGATGATTCCAATGTTGAGATTTTCTTTATAAGATAAGAATGTGAATTACAATAAAATCGTGTTGTTTCAATTGTGTGATTTTATTCTCCGACGTTTGTTCAGGGAGGCCGAGCAGGGGACGTTTTACTTCCATAAACTCTTGTTTCAGATGCCTCACACGAGGACGTGTGAATTGTCAAGATAGCCGTGTCGCAGAATCAACACAGAGACACCATATTATTAGTATCGTTATTGATTTTTGTTAATTTAGAATAACGCCATCTATCATCGTTTATCGGAAACGTCAAGCAGTGTGCTTGGGTGAGGTCGATACAGGGCGTGGCAGGTAATTTTGACAGCTGTCAGTTGTCAGTGTTAGACGCATTTGACTGGAGAGACGGCACTTTCGAGGGAGACACGGGCGCGAGAGGTCGGTCTGCCAACCTGTATCGAACTTACCGCGTTTTCGTTTTATTATCCGTGTGCATCGGGTAAATCACATAAGATTTTGTCAATGTGTTAATAGTAGTAAATAGATAGACATTCGTAATCAGTGTTGAGACTATTATTTCGTACATCATGTCGAACTTAGATTCGGATAACGAGGTACCCCGAATGAGTGAATCACCTTCGTTATATATGTATGCATGTATATAGAATTATATGTAATATTAGATTTGTAATATACATGTTTAATATTTTCATGCCGCTAGCGGTAGAATGCTTCGGAAATTATGCATAAGACCACATTATTATTTTGTACAGTATTCTGGAAAATAAAGATATTTTGATTTTTGATTTTGATTTTGATTTTGATTGGGATTGAACCTACCAAATAAAAGATAAAAGTTAAAAGAGTAAGAAAAATCACACGAAATGCTATACAACAAAACGTATTGAATGGCGCCAATTTTTATTTTTTTTAAATGACCGTGGTACAAAATACATAAGTCCTAAACAATGAAATGACGCCAAAACCTAGCTTATGACCGTGCACGAGCTTTGGCGGGCGCTGCCATAGACAAGTAAAAATTAGAATCAAAACTTTTTTTGCAATTTGAACCTTTGCCTTAAAAAAAAAGTGTTATATAATATGTATAATTCTATTTTTAAAATGAATTTTAACATTATTTTCTTAGATAAAAAGTGTTATAAAGTGTTTCTATTTTTAAATTTCAGCAGTATGTTTATAAAGTATGTCAATATAAATTCGTTTTGAAGTTTCTAATTCGCATTTTACGATATGAGAGTAGATAAATATACTTAAAGTTCACAAAATTTTCTACACAACTACCTGCTCTTACATCTCTGCGACAAATATGTTAGAAAAGACCCCAAACTTTCCAAAGGCTTTTGCTCAAAATATTATTTGTGCAATATGGCAATAATTAGTTGGTTTTCGCTTTAACCCGGTGATATTAGCCTCGCTATACAGAGGGGAAATGTTGCCAGTATTCCTGGGACTGTCTCTGAGAAATGGCACGTTTCTCGAGGACCGTTTTTATTTAAAATAGTTTAATTTTATTTAAGTAGATTGCGATTATTATTTTAGTATTTAATAAAATTCAATATAATAAAATGAAAATTCTGCAAGTAGGCATAGGACAATAAATTTTGACCGCCTCCGTGGTCTAGTGGTAACAAACGTTGCCGTGAACTCGGGAGGTCGTGGGTTCGATTCCCACCGGGGGCAAGTTGTACATTATATAATTTGTCTCGGTCTGGGTGTTTATATGTATAATATGTATATATTTACAAAAAAAAAGTATAATATGTAGTTTATCAACCATCTAGTTTCCGTAACACAAGCCTCATAGCTTACCACGGAAATTAGATGGCGCTGTGTGACCTGTCTGGAAATATTTATTTATTTATTATTTATTACTTTTGCGCTTTTACTTGTCAAAAAATCGCTACATATTATAAAAGCGAGGCAAATTTTCCATCACACTCAACAGATATGGCTCCAGCCGACTTTAATTTTTTTCTTAGACTCAAATTACCTCGTAGCACCCGTTTTCAATCGGTAGAAGACATACTCGTAAATGAGAATTCGCGGCAAGATCTGAACTCAATTTTGGAAAAAGCGTTTAAAAAATGTTTCTGAAGGAGCATCAGTCAGTGGAGTCGTCCAAGCCTGGATGACTAATGGGTTGGGGATGGGGACATTCCTCCGTTTTCCCGGTAGGATCTCAGCTGGTAATTCATACACTTTTGGTGCTGGGCACTTACTGGTGTAACAGCGACCGTGTGGCTCACGAACCCAGGGGGTCTAGGTTCGACTACTTCAGCTCTTCTCCAGAAGCACATTATTGAGATATATAAGATATACTTTGAAGGTGATAAAATAAATTTGAATGAATAACTAAAAAAAAGAAAGAGGCTAATACCAACACTTATGTATGGAAGCGAGACGTGGATATGTCAGAATACGCATGAGAGTAGAGTTAATGCAGTAGAAATGAGGTCTTTACGTCGGATATTCGGCGTAACTTTGATGGACCGTATACGTAATAAAAGAAAGCATAGGTACAAAAATAACGATGGTTCGGGCATGTTGAAAGGATGAGCGAAGAGAGATTGACGAACCAGATATATAATGCGAAAGTTATGGGTAAAAGAGGCCCTGGCAGACCAAGACTTGCCTATCATGATCAAATAAATAAAACATTAGCTGAAGGTGAATTAAAAAGCCATCGAAACAAAAGGGCATGTATGAAGAGGTTGATGAATGTCGAAGAAGCGAAAGGCATGTTGTGATCGTGACAAGTGGCGCTCAATTGTCTCTGCCTACCCCGCAAGGGATTTGGCGTGAAGATATGTATGTATGTATGTAACTAAAAGAAAAAGAAAACCAAGTCCTCCGTCGTATACAACATAATACAATTTGTTTGTAGGTTTGGTTCCGATGGCATAACTTACCAACTATCAGGATTGGGATCGGAGTTATTCTCAGTAGACAGTCGGCTGGGGGTCATCACTGTAGCTGACTGCGACACTCCGGGACAAGCACCTTGTCTCGATCTGGAAACGAAAAGGGACTATTTCCTTAATTATAAGGTAATTATCATCACAGCCCCTGAATCCATCCATGTTTCTACATCCGTTTCCTCAATGACTCCTCCACTCAACAATTCCTTTCAGCTGTCAAACTGGTTTCTTCAAGGGATCCTCAGAATCAGTATTCTTAGTTGTAAACTCTCCAAACCCCGAAAGGCATAAATGTTACCATTTTAAATATTTCCGATGAGATTTTTATCTGGCAACATTGATTTTAAATATTAATTTTGTCAGACACGCTCTAGCACTTTCGGCGTCCATAAGTCTGTCTCTTTCATATTATGAATATTAGAGTTCCACGAAAGTATTTATAATGATTTTAATGAGTTTGTGAATTTGTTTTGTTTAAAAATGTGGGGAAGATTTTCAACAGGGTTGGTAGATGAGTGGACTGTATATGGTTGGGGGTTTGTTTTTTTTTTATATACGGAGCACGACATGTGACACCGCGCCCACCTTATGGTAAGCGGTACACGAGGTCCAAGAATGGGAGCAACTGACGCCAGCCTCAGACGACCGACATCAGTCCCTACCACTATGCCGGCCTATAAACAAGCTTTTTCACCCTTCGTTTGAAGGACTCCAGGTTATAGGAATGGGAAAACACACTGGCTGGGAGAGCATTCCACATCTTCAACGTGCGACAGATGTAAGAGTCTCAAAATTCGACCCCAGGGTTCCAGGAGAAGACCAGTTAATCTGGTGCTAAAACTCTTTTCTCACAAATGTTATTTCAAACAAAACTTATAATCAAAGTAACAGTTCCGACCGATAGATAGACGCGCGTGGCTACGCAGCAGACACTGCTGCAGCACCGAAAAATAAGCAAACACAGTGTGAAATCTCCGAAACACAAAATTGCAGACATCTGCCGCCGATCTAGGTGCTACTGGTACCCTCCGATGGGTCACATAACAGGCTTTTACAGTATTACTACGAGTACACACTCTAGAACTTTAGACGTTTATAAGTTTGTCTCTTTCATAGTATGAATATAATGAGAAAACCTTTTTTTTATTTGATTTGGTACTAACTTTTAATTAGATAAGCGAATATTACATCCTATTTTTGTGGTCAAGCCGTAAATGTTTTGTAATAATTCTAGGCAACAGACGACGACGGGTCGGGTCAATCTACCGTGGTTTCCCTCCACATTTCCTTACAGGATGTCAACGATAATCCTCCGGTATTCAACAACCCGCTCTACAAAGCCTCCATAGATGAAGACGCCATCAAATTTGAACCAGAATTACAGGTAACATTAGTATTATAGCTATCAACAAAGTATACATGGACGTAGCGAGGTACGGGCAGGGAGGGGGAGCTGCTACCCCCTCCCCACCAGCTTCTTGTGAAGAGCCTCGTAGATTGATTGTCAAGTACTAAAGTTATTTCTGATTTATATATATATATATATATATATAAACTGCCTCCGTGGTCTAGCAGTTAAATCCGTGGATATAGACACTGAGGTACCGGGTTCGTTTCCTGGTCGGGACACAAAAATATTTATTAATGTAAATAAATACATTTAATTAATATTTAATTTATTTGTGATATTTCTCTCCTTTGGTACGCTGGAGACATCGACGAGCTTGCCACTTGTCATGATTGGCCGGCAGTAAAGTTGGCTAAATGTGAATCCGCTTATTTATAAGCGTGGTTTATGACCACCCCGAAAGGGAAACGGTCGTGATGATACTTTACTTTTTTACTGTATATATTTTAATTACTGCCATCACTGCTCATATGAAACTCAATTATTAAAACTATGTTGAAAACAATATAACCCAGGATGTTCTTTGTCTCGACGCTTGCTGATCTGAGCTTGTTCCGCTGCAGCACCAGCTCTAACACAAGTGCCTTGAAGGTGGAAAGGGGCTAGGGAATCCCAGCTGTTAAAATCCTACACCAGGGATTTTTTATTATCATGATGGCGACCTATAGTAAAGTTGGCTAAATGTGAATCCGCTTCTTGATTGAAATAATATTTCATATTAACAATGCAGTAAAATTTGTGCCTCACCCTATATTAGAATTTATATCTTTGTATTTTGTTAGGTACAAGCCCGAGATGTGGATGAGTCTTCCGAAATCCGATACTCGATAATAGAGCCTTCTCATTCGTTCTCCATCGACTCTGTGTCGGGAAAACTCGGGGTGAAGAGAGAGACGGACACACATGTAGAGGGAGACAACACTATCACTCTTACTGTGCAGGTAAGATAAGTTTCAGTATTTCATTCACTTCACTTTCCGGGTGCATAAGAGAGGGAGTCTAGTGTTTCGGACTTGTGACCATTGTTAGGGATGAGCGATATTAGTAAAGTATCTATATTTAGCCAGTCCCATTATTTTTATCACTTTGTAGTTCAAAGAGATTCTGGTAATTATTTAAGGTCTATTATTTCTTAGATTAACTTAAGTATTTAAGCTACAGTTAATCATAGTTTCTTATCTGTTAACGCCGTTTTTTCTATGTATACATTTCGCGCGGTGGTGGCTCCGTTGTAAGTACGATTTCCTTAAAAATAATAAAATAATTATATTTAAAAATAATTTTGGAAGACAACTTTGGAAGACGCTTTAAGTATATCCATCCCTTTTATTTCCTATCCTTAGGGGTGAAAGAGATGGAGTAATGCGTAAACGCACAAAAAATAGGTGGACAGACCAGGTTGAAGCAGCATTTTTTTTTTCTGCCATCGAGGGGAAAATGGGGTACGAAGACAGCGGCGACTGGAACGGTGGGAGGGTCGGGGGTTCCTTAGGTTGGCGGCCAGAGGACTTGGCGAAGGCCTCAATCAGTAGAATGAGACTCGTCGTGAGTGGGTTCATCGGTATGGATCAGTCCCTATATGAGTGCGCCAGGAAGGCTGCAGTCCGAGAAGAGTTCGACGGCTTGTTAATCGTGCCTCTTAAGTGACGATCACGACCACTCTGCCAAGAGTGTAGCGATTAAGAAGAAGAATATCATAATATTGATATTAACCTGTCTACAGAATATCGATGATCGGATGAATAAATAATGTTTAATGAGCTCACCGTAGATGTCGATCTCTTCAATGTAGGCACTTTGATGGTTGGCAAGTCGAGTTTGAGGACTTGTAGTTTGGTTTGGGCAAATTGCTCTGTATTCTTTTTATTTGTTATTTATGTTTTTTTTATATATCTGTATGGCAGTTGTATCTATTTCTCATGTATTCTTATTGTTTAATTGTTATTATTGTATCTGTTATTGTTGTTCTTCTTAACTATTTGTATTAATCTTCTCCAGAGTTTTTCTTGCATACTTTCTATTGTATCTATATTTCTTTCATAAACATGTATTTTAGCAGTTAGTTTTCCTAAATCAATACAGTGTAAACTCCATGTAACGACAAACTTCCTAAAGCGTCGAAATCAATTGGCTTTGGTTGGTTTAGCTTGTCTTCCATACAATGATACATACTCTCTATAACGCCATAAAATGCACAGTCCCTTCAGTGTCGTTATATAGAGTACACTGTAACTACAATTTGTTGCTCTGAAGGTTAATCTATAGAAAGCGTGATGAAAAACACAGACGTGCAAATAATAATATAATTTGTTTTTCAGGCCACTGACGGCGTTCATAAAGCCAATTGTCTTGTCGAGATCACTATTCGAGATGTCAATAATCATGCGCCGGAGTTCGATCAACTGCACTACAACACTAGCGTTTCTGAAGATGCTCCGATTGGTACGAATAAAACAACATAATCATAATTACTTTATCCCTCTCATACGCACTAGGGGAAGGGTGTACCTATCTCGCTCTAAGAGTTTCAAGAGCTTTTCGAACGCACCTTGAAAAAGTTGCTTAGTAATAACTAGCTCAGAATTTGAAGAAGAAACATCAATCGCACGCAATTTGATACAATTAAGTTGCATGATACCTAGGATAAGCCCAAGAAAATACAAGATGCGAATCCAACAGTTTGACAAGTAGTGGTGTGAAACAGTCAGTGACATGAAAAAAGACGAGGGATAGAAAGAAATGGACTGCATTAGCACGTAGTACTAAATTTGCATGATTAATACCCTGCAAAATAAAGACTAGGTAATTTATATGGCAACACGCTTTCAGCCAACAGCCCTATTCAAAGACGATTTGACAGGTTGTGGTGAGAAAGAAAGGAAAATACATAAAATGACAAGGGATAGAAAGGGGTGGACGGCAGTATTGTCGCTGTTGTACTAAACTCGCATGGTAATGCTACAAAATAAAGACTGCGCTACTTTGTCAATGATCATTTCAATCTTATCGAATAAATGACTATTCATATCTATTAATCAGTCTTATACATGTAAGATTATATCAATATGGTATTTAATTTAGTATAGGTATCATCACGACCGTATCCCTTGCGGGGTGATCAGAAACCACTTTTTTATTATAGCTGTTTCTTATCGAGCCAACATAACTATAGGGCCATCATGACAAGGGCCAAGCACCTTGATGTCTCTAGCGTAACAGACTCGAGAAACCTTGAGAATCTAATCCGGTGCCTCCGCGTTTAAATCCATGGACTTCACCTATTTCGTTGAACGTACGTCCGTACGTCAGAACAGCGCTCGAGGGGAAACAGCGTGGTGGGGAAGGGGAAGAGGGGCGGATAGGCGCGCGCGTATGTCCGCTGCCTCTCTCGCTCTCTCGCGCTCCTTCTTTCCCTTTCTTTCTTCCTCTCGAAACTGCGCGGCGGGGAAGGGGAAGAGCAGTAATGCCGATGCCTCTCGCTCCCTCCCGCTCCTTCTTTCTCTTTCTTTCTTTACGCGTCTGCAACTATGCGTCTGCAACTATTCCCACCAACTACGAAATCAATAACCTGCAAGTTTAGTTCTCACGTTTGCGGTACGTCCCGCGACTTACCCGGTTTTTTGTATTAAGAAAATCGTTAAGAAGTTTTTTTTTCACGTTTAGGTACAGAGATAGCGGTTGTAAAAGCGACTGACCGGGATTCTGGTGTGAATGCCCAAATCAAGTATTCCATACAAAAAGGCGCCCTCGATGCATTCCATGTGGACAACCATAGTGGAGTGGTCACTGTTGCGTCTAACATTGACTATGACAAACGAAACACATATAGAATCGTCATTGTTGCTTCGGATTTAGGTAAACAATTTTATATTACTTTTATTATTTCTATTCTAAGCCTATGCCATTGTTAATATTTTTAGTTTTTAAGTTTAAATTATGTGATTGACGAAGCCTTTACAGCGGATTTAATTTATAGATTTTTTAGGAATTTGTGACATCTTATATATTAATTATATTAACATTTTTTACATATATATAGTTATAGTCTATTGACATATCTAAATTCGAATATAGTATTTAACTACTATTTTAATTCCCGACGAGGCACCTTTACAGCCACAAACTAGACCTAAATTATTATATATTAAAATAATTATTAGGCTTACAAGTGGATAATAATAATAAAATAATAATAATGGAAATTGGGGCTGTTCCTTGCCATACTGTATCACCATATCTGGCCAGGTATTTTGTTTAGCGTTGTTATTTAGAAAAATTGACTTAACCGAGTGTTCGGATAGGATCCTATGGCGATAAATATATAAATAAATTCATTCTCTAGCAAACAACCTTTGGGACAATTGAACCATTTGTGTTCTGAGGTAGGTGCAACCATTAAATAGATTAATAGGTAATTTTATAAATATTATAAAAATTAAATGTTATATCTATATAGACATACTAAACTCTCTAGACAGTGTAAACTCCATGTAACGTCACTCGATTTAACGACAAACTCCCTAAAGCGTCGAAATCGATTGGCTTTGATTGGTTTAGCTTGTCTTCCAATTCTGATTTTTTTTCTCTCCATTTACCGACAACTCTATAACGTCATAAAATGTACAGTCCCTTCAGTGTCGGTATATAGAGTGTGTAATATGCGCAGTTACATTCTACAGGAACTGTCATCGAGAAAATAAAGAAATGGAAATAGTATAATAGGTACCTATAACTTCTATATAGGAATACCTATAACTTCTATATAGGAATACTATACTTCTATAATGTGTATTTTGTTACTAGTTTACCATACGATACTACATAGGCAGGTACTAAGAAGTTCACAATACATTGAATTGCATAGTTCACATAGACATGTTGAATGAATTAATGACTATAATAGTTTTTATAATTTTAACGGATCTTTACACGATTTACCTTAGAGACATATTTCTCCCGATGTTTTAGCCAAGTTGCATTGGCTGTGGTGGACTTTATAATGTTCAAACCACAGACATTAAATTTAGCACCTCCCGTATACTAGGTGGCGCCACTTTCATGTGAGCCAAAAGTTGTCAATTGCTTGTTCTAAGATCATATACACCTTATTTTAGACAGAGAAGATGTTTTTACTATATTTTACTAAAACAAATCTGATTAATGTAAATCCAAAATGACGGTAATTTTATTCCCATTATTATTTTTTTTAATGAATTTTGTTTTATTATTATTTTATAACTTTTATTTATATTACTGTTCCACTAAATTTAAATGTCGGCTATGGTATAATAACAGAGGTTGTTGGAACCTGCTTTTCTGCACCATAGACCCTTTTGTCATAATATCTTTGTTTTATTTTTTAACTATGTTTTACATTTTTATTAACTCTTATTTTTGTGACAAATAAAAACTGATTTTATTTTAACTTGATAAACAATATAAATATTAAATACATTTCTCAAAAATACACTTAGCACTGCGTCAGCATTAACAATGCATGTTATCAGATTTAACATTTCTACACATTCATGGAAAAATAAACTGCACACAGCTTCTTGAACAAATCAAACTCAGTGTACCAACAAGATACCCCAGACACAAGATTCAAAACATTTTTAACATACCCTATCACAGAACTAACCTAGGTATACATCATCCTCTTTCCAGAATACAATCAAAATACAATGCTCATGCTAGTAGGTAATATTTTAGTTATTTTCGTTACTTTTTTTTATTATTTCTAAAAGGAATTGTATGTTTATTATATATATATTTAAAAATTGATTCATATTTAGTTTTTCGAATAATATTTAGTTTTTGTATACTTATTGAAAATTTTATAATTTTGTTATTTCTTATAGGCAATAAAGGTTACTGTGGTAATGTGGTGGTCGCCTATAATAGGTGCAACATCTAACTTCTGATTTAGTGTTAAGTACAAATAAGTGTGTGATGTTAGCACTGTTGGCTACCCTATTATAAATAAATAAATAAAAAACATCAAATAACGCTTTCCCCTATGGTTCCGATATTTCGTGAACCATCAAGTCTTCCATTAGTACGGGCTACATTGTTCCAATTTTGCAAGCAAAATCTGATGTTAAATAATATTTTTTTTGGAATGTCTATTTTCCAGGTATGCCAAGTTTGACAGGCTCCACAGAGTTGACAGTCAACGTGATTAATGTCAATGACAAGAAACCATATTTCACACCATCTGTGCAGCGAGCTGAGGTATGTATATGTTGTATAAATTTTTGGACGCCTATATGGTCTAGCGGTTAAGTCCGTGGATTTAGACTCGGAGATACCGGGTTCGATTCCTTGAACCAACATCGAATTAATATTTAATTTATTTGTGATATTTCTCTCTTTTGGTACGCTGGAGACATCGACGAGCTTGCTACTTGTCATGATTGGCCTATAGTAAGGTTGGCTAAATGTGAATCTGCTTATTTATAAGCGTGGTTTCTGACCACCCCGAAAGGGACGCGTTGGGATGATACTTTTTAATTAATTTTATAGGTGGTAAAACTAGACTGTTATGTGGAGTTGATACTACTGCTGGAAAACGTGGTGATCGATGTGATGTAGTTCTGTATGTGTTTTATTTTGTAAATCTGATATAGCTGAGTTTTCCTTGCAGATTCCTTTCTCAGTCAGATTAAACATTAACAGGTCACTGGAATCCTGCTGTAATGCTGGTCTTCTGCTAACAGCTTACTCTTTGGACCTCTTTGCTGTTTGGTATTCCACTAGCAGAGTAGAATGCCTGTACCTATGACAGGCATTTGTGACACATTATTAAATTATTTAGAATGATTCTATTTATTTATTTAAATTCTTTAATGCACTCAAAAATAGTACAGAGGCGAGCTATAATGCCAGTAGGCATTCTTTACCAGCTAACCTTGGGGATCGAGTAAGGTGATAGGCAGTATGAAAAAAATAAGAAATTTTAATGATACAGTTAATAAGTTACTTCACTAATTCTAATATACTACACATTATACCTAAACACATAAACATACATAAACCATACATACAATTATACATACAAGTACATCATATACATTATAACTTAAATAAATACTGTTATTTACTCGTAAATAGTGTTTTATTCTGTTTCTCCAGGAACGATGTGGTTATTAAACGTATAAAGATTCTACTCCTGCTAGTGGCCAAAAGAGTGACATACATCTGTCGCACAATAAAGATGTGGAATGCTCTTCCAGCTTCTGTGTTTCCACTTTCCTATACCCTTCCTTCAAGCGAAGTGTGAAAAGGCATCTAGTCAAGCCGACATAGTGTTAGGGACTGATGTCTGTCATCAGTGTCTGATTCCAGTTGCTAACATTGATGGATCTTGCGCATTACTTACCATCAGGAGGGCGCAAGGTCCATA
Source organism: Tinea semifulvella (assembly GCA_910589645.1). Lineage (NCBI taxonomy): Eukaryota > Metazoa > Arthropoda > Insecta > Lepidoptera > Tineidae > Tinea > Tinea semifulvella. Next base: position 11,414,809 of record OU342601.1, read on the forward strand.
CGTGCAGGTATAAACTAAAAAAGCCGTTGTTAGCATAAGACCAGAAGCTTAGCACATTCCAGTGACCTGTTAATGGTTAATCAGACTATAGGAGATTCACAAATGAAACAAATACAGAATTACACAACGACTATAAATAAATCTTTTAAATTCATATATGAGTACGTGCGTACGTAATTCATGTACCTATGAGTAAAATGGGTTACTTGCCCGCGTGCAATCCGAAAGCTGACAAAACGCAAAACCCCTGTTCATATAAGGACAATAAATTATTAACTATTGAACAACCAGTATTTTTGACAATTCCTTAATTACTCCACAAGTTGGTATAACTGGAACCAGGACCGACGGCTTCATGTGCCTTCCGAATAACGTTATTTTATTTGAATAAAGGAAATTAAAAAAAAAATGAAAAAAAATATATAAACTAAATTAATATATCTAATACTTACATATTAAATAAAATACGTTTTATAATAATATCAAACACAATTATTTATTTTTATTAATTGTTGACATACATCAAATATGACAATACGTTTCTCATAGCAAAGGCCAAAGACGTATCATAAATTAAAAATTAAACAAAACTAAATTAGAATATTTATTCACCCATGACTTGATCATGTGGCAGTGTGCATTCCCCCGCTGCACAGCTATGCTGTTTTGCGAAAGAACTGCCAGCCCTCTTCTCACTTGACCCCCACAGTCCCATTGTCTCAAAACCAAAAGGTATAAACACGTAGTCATACCTACAGACTCGTAAACACAAGGAGCAATATTTGGTCTTTTCAGCCGAGTCCCTAGCCGACCCAGCCCTGACAAATATGCCCTGGATATACCGAACAAGACCTATGGACCACGGCACTAAAGTTAATCCATCGGGTCTTTTACCATCACTGACGGTTCAAGAACCCGACAGTAACAGAAGCCTGGTTATAACATTAATGACAGATATGTGATAAAAACGACGACCAGCAAAGACCGGCCTGGTGTGCAAGCTGATCAACGATGTTCAAAGTCCAAATATCTTTATTCACGTAAATCTATTACAGGCATTTGTGACACGTCATTATTTAAATTATTTACAATTATTCTACTCCTGTTAGTGGAAGACTAAGCAGCGAAGTAGTCCAAGGAGTAAGCTGTTAGCAGAAGACTAACAGCTTAGCAAATTCCAGTGACCTGTTAATGTTTAATCTGACTGAGAAAGGAATCTGCAAGGAAAACTTAGCTATATCAGATTTACAAATGAAACAAATACAAAATTACACAACAACAATAAATATTTTATTTATTTATTTAAAATTTTATTGCACTATGTACAAGGGGCGGGCTTAATGCCGCTAGACATTCTCTGACAGCCAACCTTAGGGACAGATAAATCATTTAAAGTGAACGGTGGGTGCAAGTAAAAATCCAATATATTATAACTAAACGATCACATTGTAAGCAATAAACAATATGTTAATTATATACACACATAAACACATACATACATACACACAATAATACATACAATACAACATATATATACATACACTAAGTAGGTCTCTTGTTAGGAGCCATTTAAGAAATGCAAATAGACCATCTTTTTAAATTGAGCTCGATTTGATGCTTGTCTTATATTTAAGGGCAGGTATCTTTCAAATTTAGCTATGAGATTACAATACCTGGTACAGTAGTACCCTACCAGGTATGTCAGAATTAACAAAAAAATCTTAAAAGGTAAAACCTCTGCTAATTTAAAAACAATAAATTGAACGTGTTTGGCCTCGGTCCCAGGCCCCCACAGCAGCACCCGATCACGGACATAACGCATGTGCCAGCCATCCCCCCGCTCAACCAGGCCCTTAGGGTGCGGACCGGGACCCGACACACGTGCGAAGTGGAAGGGACGACCCCCGGACACGCCACATAAACAATATTTATATACATTTAATTTTTTAACTTTGTAGGTATCAGCTGATGCAGAAATAGGTACTCTGGTTCACAGACTGTCTGCTACCGACCCTGACGTCACTGACCCTAACTTACTGACGTACAGCTTGGACGACACCAAACCTATCCGAGCTGTGCTGGATAATGGACAGGAGGTAAGAAAATTAACTGTAAACGAAATAACCTATATCATTAAGCGGGTAGTGACGCTTTGTATCTGTCTCGCTCGTACACTCTAACATTTCAAAAATTTTAGAGAAATAGGTGGATGGTGGTGAGGGTATTATCGCACAATAAAATAAAAAAGAGGCCTCCATTTCAAACCAGCCTAATGTTGGTCGCAAGCCCGAAACACCATTCTTCTCATCTCATACCCTACATACGATGGACCCGGCGCGGCACCCACACGGTGACAATAATTAAACCAAAAGATTAAATTAACGAATGAATAAATAAACTTTTAGTTCCCCTACCGTCTACTAGGGAGCGCCACTTTCTATGTGAACCGAAATTTGTTTTAACCCTTCAGCACGGCAAAAGATATTTTGAATATTGAATACGGTCTAAAATATCTCATATAAATAGTGAAAAAAAATCCACCCCTAGGGAATTCTACAAAACCCCCTTCGCATATTCGTGCGTTGTCGTTTTCTAATGTTTCTCACGTGGGAATCAAATATTCCAAAAGACCACAACATGACGTCGAATAAATATTATGATCTCACTGAAGAAATGATTAGGAACGGGTTCAAGACTCAGCTTTACGCAGTGGAAGGAGAGGAGTTCCAGCATCTTTGCATCACTTACTGAAAGAATTAGGCCTCAGCAGGTCTGCAGGAGATACATTTATGGAACGAGATTCCAAGACGGCATTAACGGAATCATACAGTATTTGGTTGGGAAGGGAGAGAAGTAGAATGGTGGATGGTGAGCGTATTATCGCGCAATAAAATATAAAAGGGAGGCCTCCTTTTCTTAAACCAGCCTATTGTCGGTCGCAAGCCCGAGACACCATTCTTCTCATCTCTTACCCACACACATGGACCCGGCACCCGCACGGTGAATCCATGGAATGCTTAGAAAGTTGTCTTCTCTTCTAGCGGACTATTGTGGGTTGGGTTATACAATGGAAATCAAAACCACTTTTGTATGCTTTTTTCTTTACTAGTTCTAACAATGAAATATAAATAATTACTAAGTAGCTAGTGAGTGCACGAACTCCACGTATCGAGGACGTTTCGGAGCGGCCAAACAGAATTAGGCGACACGGCTAGATTTATTTTGTAATAACTAGAGACCGGCTTATATGCAAGATTAAAAGCTTGTTATATGCATGCAAGTGTGCATGAAAAATCCTTGAAATATGCACGAAAATTTGCAGAATTATGCGAAATTAAATGATAAATTTCAGGAATCCCCCAAAAAAAAGAGAAAAGAAAGTATTATTATTTTTTATTTCAAAATCAGCATACAATTTTTGACCGCCTCCGTGGTCTAGTGGTAACAAACGTTGCCGTGAACTCGGGAGGTCGTGGGTTCGATTCCCACCGGGGGCAAGTTGTACATTGTATAATTTGTCTCGGTCTGGGTGTTTATATGTATAATATGTATATATTTACAAAAAAAAAATGTATAATATGTATGTAGCGACATCAAGGTGAATTTGCATAGTCATTAAATAAATAACAATATCTTGGCAAATGTACTCCAACTAGGTCACCAGAGTCTACGTCGCCATATATGGTAATAACGATTTTGATTGGCCGAAATCATCGGCTGATGCAATGATGAACCAGGTCACCTAGTTGGAGGGACAGTCACGAGCCCGGTCAAGCACATCAGTCGTTTCTGAGATACCGTTGAGATCAGGTATTACTCGCGGTAGCAAATACGCTACGTAGGTTTGCCCTCAATAATAACGTGTGTGTTTGTAACTTAAATAAACATTATTCAAAGTCTAGTTATCTTTTATTAGAGAACACTTATAGATCCTTATAGGACGCAAGGACTCAATCACTAAATGTAGTTTATCAACCATCTAGTTTCCGTAACACAAGCCTTGTAGCTTACCACGGAAATTAGATGGCGCTGTGTGACCTGTCTGGAAATATTAAAAATATTAATTAGTAAATTATTTTCACAAATAAATAAATAAACTAAACTGTAGATCAATGAGCACGCACGTCAAGTATGAACAAGTCACAATTTATATGCGTAATAGGTAGAACGACTTTGTAGTGGCAAGCGCGACGTTCTTCTGTCTCTTTCATTTTATTTTATTTTTTTGGTTCTATTCTCCCGATGGATGATGAATGAGGTGATAGGGAAGGCAAAGGGTCTAGCCCATACAGCCAAGTCTAACGTAATATATCTTTCTTTTTCATGAGTTAATGAGGTCATCATCAAATTCTGCTGCAGAATTTGATGCTTTTCTTGAAGTCACTCGCGGGACCATAGCTCAAACATGTCGGGTAAAATATGAGAGTTGACAGTGCGGGAAAATCGCAAAAAAATAACTGCAACTTGTGCCCCATATTTAAAGTCCAATTTATCGTTTTCCATAATTATTCACATTGTAGCACATTATTAAACAAAACGAGACACCACTTTTGACCAATAATATCCACAGTAAATTAATTTACAACACAAAAACTTGCTCTTGACATGTCCACGCAAAATGGCGCGAAGAACTCCCTTTCATTTTATTATCGTAACTGTCAAAACAAAAGACGCGCGCGGCTACTGACTGCGTTCCGAAATGCAGTAAAAAGTTTTGTGACTGTTATTATATTAAATTTGGTCGCATTTCGGAACGCAGGGTTAGTAAAAAATATTGTAAATGTACCGATAATATACATCGTAACTAGATCTTAGGTAAAATATGCTATTACCGCTGAGAATGGTCTCTAGTAATGGCATAGTCCGTGCTGAAAGGGCTCAGTTTCCACCACCAGGTCCCGACTCTAGTTCTCTATTTGTCCGACTGATCAGATATGTCGGTGGCACTATACAAACATTTTGTACAACTATAACCTCTATATATGTGAACTGTTTGTAGGTAACAGAGCAGGGCATCTTCTCTCTGTGGTTCTCTGTATCTCCTAACGGTACGGTGTCGGTCCGGTCCCGCCCGGAACGCACCCGCGCCGCCGTGCTCACTGTGCCGGTCCTCGTCACCGACTCCTCTGCGCCTCTCGGTCAGGAGGCCCCAGGTTAGTAACTCACAACTCTACACTTTTTTTTTATTGTTAAGTATATGTAACACACATGTACATATATTTAACAATTGGTTTAACAATTTACCCTTAAGGACATACATTGATAATTTCAGATTTAAGCTACCACTTTTTCTTTATTTTAACTCCCTTGTCAGAAAAAGCTACCCGCCATGTTGTTTTTCAGTGTGACTTCAGAAAACGTTTATTTATAAAAAACAGCTTAGACATAATAATTACAAAAGAGAAAATAATAATAAATATTAGTATAAATAAAAAAACAATGAAAAGAAAATGAGCTGATGATAAATATAGCAACAGTAATGCTGCAGCGCTGATTTTCACTGAACCCATTATCAAACAAATAAAAAAAATTAAAAAAAACAATAAAAAAAAATTGTAGCAAATAAATAAATATATGTATATGAGTGGATAAAGACAAATAAAAACCGAAAATTAAAAATCTAAAACCTAAATCAGTTTGCGCGAAATGAAAAAATCATTTAAACTAATATAGTATATAAAGTCTTCAAAACATTTAAAGACATATTAAGTAAACGAATTTTCAAGAGTGTGGCGATCCCAAATGCCATAACTACCTAAAACAGAATATTTCGATTATAATTCAACGAGGAAATGCGGCGAGCGTTTAAGGTACCCTCCCTGGTGGTAAGCCCTTAGTTTATTTTGTAGAATAATTTTAATTTCATATGTATTTTTAGTTTAGTTTTATTTATAATTATTTTTTTAATCTATTTTATTTTAATATTTTTATATCTACTTCGAATAAATATAACTTTAAAGACATTTTACAATACAATTTAATATTGAGAGGTAAATAGCCAATTCTAGTTTCAAACTCGTTTGTAGTTGTCGCCGCAACAATTTGCCATTTTCCAATTAACAATCTAACTGTTTTTTTATTATTTACAAAATAAAGGTTTATTCGCATATATTTTCCCATCTGTAAGTCTGTAGTAAGGCTGTACTACTGTACTGTACATGCTATATTACAGTGAATGTTCCGAAGAGCTCCACAACCTTATCCCGTCTCTATTCCGTAACCGTAGCCACTATCCCTACGCGTACGTATAAGTTTGGAGACTCTTACATCTGTCGCATGTGAAAACTCCCAGTCATTGTGTTTCCTCACTTCTATAAACGTATCTTGATAGGCCGGCATAGTGGTTTCGTTGTCAGTGGCTGGCATTAGTTGCTCCCATTCTTGGATCTCTCGTACCATTGTACATTGAGCCACATTTGGTGCTCAGTAAAAAAAATTATAAAATTTGATTTCAGGAGAATTAATAATCCGTATAGTGGATGTAAACCGCCACTCTCCAGTGTTCCTCCAATCACATTACGAGGAGAGACTGACGGAGAACCAACCAGCGGGCACCATTCTCAACACCTACACGCCCACCGACAAGGAATCACCAATCGCATACGTCACCATAGATCCACCCAATCCCTACTTTGTCATCGATAATCAGACTGGTAAGTTTATTATTATTATTTAATTCTTAAAAGGTTTTAACTTGCAAAATCCAATATTTTAAAACTTTTTTCAAGCACTTTTAATAAATCAGTCTATCAATATTCTAAAAACTAAAATTACGGACAAAATTCTTTAAGAGGGTTTAACTCTTAAAGAATTTACTAAAGTAAAATATCATCACGACCGTTTCCCTTTCGGGGTGGTCAGAAACCACGCTTATAAATAAGCGGATTCACATTTAGCCAACTTTACTATAGGCCAATCATGACAAGTGGCAAGCTCGTCGATGTCTCCAGCGTACCAAAGGAGAGAAATATCACAAATAAATTAAATATCAATTAAATGTACATATTTATTTACATTAATAAATATTTTTGTGTCCCGACCAGGAATCGAACCCGGTACCTCCGAGTCTAAATCCACGGACTTAATCGCTAGACCACGGAGGCAGTAAAGAATTTACTATCGATGTATATAGATTCAACACAAAAAGCAGTTGTCTGTGTGTGCCATTTGACACGTACCAGAATTGAGGGTGCAGTATGTATCGACTGATGAGGTGTCGGTGCAGTCCGAAGTGACCAATCAGATGTCATATATATTCTTTTTACCAGGAACCGTACGTTCAACTCAGCGAATTGATTATGAAAAAGTCCATCGGATAGAGTTTCGAATGGTCGCGTTCGATTCCGGAGTACCCCAACTGTCAGGCGAGGCCACCGTTACTGTCGAAGTCATTAACATCAACGACGAAATACCTCAGTTCAATTCCAGCGCTTCTTACGAGGCACAAATAGTCGAGAATGCTAAGGAAGGGACTTATGTGCTCACTGTTGAAGCTTTTGACAGAGATGAAGGTAAGATTTACAGGTTTATTAACTAATCACAGCTTCAAGAAGTCCTAGACCTTCCCTGCTGGAGTTAGGCATTGCGGAAAATATTTTTGGAGAACAAGCCTACTTGAAAATTTTTTTTTATTGGACCATATCTATAAATGTTTTTAGATTAAGAGGGTGTTTACACCAATATTTAACTTATATTTGTCATTTGAATCGGTAAATTATAAGCAATATAAAATTCCCTACATTTCCAATAACCAAGTGCCACTAGATGGCGCCACGTTACTTCAGATTTGCAATATTTAATTTGAAAAGTCATTCATATGGTTAACATTTATTATTTGGTCTGGCAACTTATTATAGATCTTTGGTGCCATTCCATAAACTTCATCAAATAATGCAGTCTTGTATACCATGGTATATATTTTATTGTTCATAAAACTATAAATTTAAATATCAGTAAACTATTACCTTTTAATAACCCTAAACTCTTTTATTTTTCGCATTATGTAACTGGTTCGTCAATCTTTCTTCACTCATCCTTTCGATATGCCCGAACCATCGGAACTTGCCTTTCCTTTTTTTGCCCTATACTTTCCTTCATACTCGTATGTACCCTTTTGTGTATCTCGTCATTGCGAATGCAGTCCGCCAAAATGATTTCAACTGCAACCCTACTCATTCTAACATGTGCACGTCTTGCTAACCATACATCAGTCTTGGCACCAACATACCTTATGATGGCGAGCCGAGCTTTGTCACTGACATCAGTGATGAGTAACCCCACGGAGCAACACTATTTAAGGTTCACTTTTTTTTTTTTTTTTTTTTTTTAAAACGGAGCCCGACATGTGACACCGCGCCTACCTGATGGTAAGCGGTACGCGAGGTCCAAGAATGGGAGCAACTGACGCCAGCCTCGGACGACCGACATCAGTCCCTACCACTATGCCGGCCTATAAAGATGCTTTTTCACACTTCGTTTGAAGGACTCCAGGTTATAGGAGTGGGGAAATACACTGGCTGGGAGAGCATTCCACATCTTCAGCGTGCGACAGATGTAAGAGTCTCCAAATTTGTATGTACGCGTAGGGATAGTGGCTACGGTATGTGGATGCATATTTTGGCCTGTGCGAGTGGTTCGGTTGCGGAATAGAGAAGAAGGGATAAGGTTGTGGAGCTCTTCAGAACATTCACCGTAGTATAGCTTGTAGAATACGCTCAGGGAGGCCACATCTCGGCGAAGCTGCAGCGATTCGAGAGTTTTGGACACTGTAGTATCGTCCACTATTCGAATAGCCCGCCTCTGTAGGACATTGAGAGCATCTGTAAGGTACTTAGCGGATCCATCCCAGAGGTGAGAACAGTATTCCACGCATGACCTTATTTGCGCTTTATAAAGCATAAGCCGGAGTGAGGGCGGAACTCAATCTTCTTTCAACATCCCTACCACACTTTTATCTTTACAATTACGATTATTATTTAAAGAGTGATATAGATATACTCGTATACGCGTTACCAATAGTAGCTTGTGTGTCTGGTTTTTCCACAAATGAGTGCCTAAAAAGTTGATTCACCCTTTAACTCTTGAAACCATTTACTCCATATTATGTAATGTTGCAATTTAGCTTGAGAACTCACTATTTTTTTAGGTAAATTCGGCGAAATAAGGTACAATGTATCTGGTACACATGCTTCCTTATTCCAAATGGATCCAGTAGATGGAGTCCTTACAGTATCTAGGGGAGCACAACTGGACAGAGAAGTGACATCACTACTCACACTCACCGCTCAGGCTAGTGATGGGACACACACCGCCACCCACCCGGTAAGAAATGACGTTACTGACTGACAATTGGGCAGATAAGTAACATCACTACTCACACTCACCGCTCAGGCTAGTGATGGGACACACACCGCCACCCACCCGGTAAGAAATGACGTCACTGACTCTGACAATTGGGCAGATAAGTAACATCACTACTCACACTCACCGCTCAGGCTAGTGATGGGACACACACCGCCACCCACCCGGTAAGAAATGACGTCACTGACTCTGACAATTGGGCAGATAAGTAACATCACTACTCACACTCACCGCTCAGGCTAGTGATGGACACACACCGCCACCCACCCGGTAAGAAATGACGACACTGACTCTGACATTTGGGCAGATAAGTAACATCACTACTCACACTAACCGCCCAGTTTAGTGATGGGACACACACCGCCACCCACCCGGTAAGAAATGACGTCACTGACTCTGACATTTGGGCAGATAAGTAACATCACTACTCACACTCACCGCCCAGTTTAGTGATGGGACACACACCGCCACCCACCCGGTAAGAAATGACGTCACTGACTCTGACATTTGGGCAGATAAGTAACATCACTACTCACACTCACCGCCCAGTTTAGTGATGGGACACACACCGCCACCCACCCGGTAAGACATGACGTCACTGTCCCTCACAATTGGTAAAATAAGTTACATCACTATTCACACTCACCACCTAGGCTAGTAGTGGGATACACACCGCCACCCACCCGGTAAGACATGACGTCACTGTCTCTCAGGTCAGATAAGTAACATCACTACTTACATTCAACTGTCTCCGTGGTCTAGCGGTTAAGTCCGTGGATTTATACTCGGAGGTACCGGGTTCGATTCCTGGTCGGGACACAAAAATATTTATTAATGTAAATAAATACATTTAATTAATATTTAATTTATTTGTGATATTTCTCTCCTTTGGTACGCTGGAGACATCGACGAGCTTGCCACTTGTCATGATTGGCCTATAGTAAAGTTGGCTAAATGTAAATCCGCTTATTTATAAGCGTGGTTTCGGACCACCCCGAAAGGAAAACGGTCGTGATGATACTTTACTTTTACTACTTACATTCACCGCCCAGGCTAATGATGGGTCCAGCCTGGTTCACATTTACTAATTACGCTCGTACTAATTAACCTATAATAAAGGTTCCACACGCCCTGCCCGTTGTTACGTGCAGGGAATGCTACATCTGTTAGGAGGCCAACACCTATTTTCAGATCTCCCACGGATGAGGTCGATGAGAGGTCTGAGATGACTCTCATGATGAAATACGCGTCAAAGTTCTTTATTATAATTTTCATAATATTTTTTTTTCACAGATCAACATTAAAATCCTGGATGAGAACGACAACTCGCCCATGTTTTCTCAAAAGGTTTACAAGAGTACTATAGCTGAAAATCTCCCGTTATCCCCTCCGGCCGCCATTTTGCAAGTTTTGGCAGACGATAAAGACTTGGGCGAATATGGACGAGTGAGATATCAAATCATACAACAAACTGAACCAGGTGAATAAAACTTTATCTTCTATAGTTAAACGTATAAAGATTTTTATTGAACACGCTACTCATCAGCCACGTAAACGCAAACACGATGCGAGTAGTAAGCATTTTCTATTGTTTTAGGTACATTCAGAGTAGATGAGTCCACAGGTATAATATACCCTGCTAAGCCTGTAGTGGGGGATACGACGTACCATATGACCATCACTGCGACCGACGAATTTGGGGCTGGCAGTCACTTTGACACCGCCAAAGTTGACATTAAAGTGCTCAGTGTCAACAAACACAAGCCAGTTTTTGTTGTTCCAGCTCCCGATCAACTGGAAATTGTTATACCTGAGGTAACTAATTGTTGTTATTTGTTTTTATAAGTAGTCTTTTTTATTTTAACCTTTGTTTTATTCAAAAATTAAAAATAATTTATTGTCAGAATTGTTTACATGTAAAATTTCAGAAACATTATCTTCATATACATTATTGTTGAAACAATCTGCCCACATTAGGCATACAATATTTAATATTTTTACGCTTACGTTCGAAGTGTTTTGGAGTTCGGTAGCATAGTGTGGAGCCCTCAGTACGCAGTGCACATATCCCGATTGGAAAAACTTCAAAATAAATTCCTGAAAGCATTAGAATACCGCACTGGGAACGAGTTCTTAAGTTACAAGGCTGCGTCTGAACGTCATAAAGTTAATTCTTTGCAAAGTCGCCGTTTTTTAAACGATTCCATGTTTCTGTACAAAATAGTAAATAATCACATAGACTCTCCTACTCTTTTAGACAATGTCACGTTTAGAGTGCCTCGACTTACCTCACGTTCTAAAGACTTGTTCATTTTCTCCTTTAGCAGAACAAATTATGCAAAAAACACCTTTTTAAGACGTGCAGTAAAACTATATAATGATTGCTTGGTTGACGTGGACATATTTGCTTGCTCTAAGTCAGTGTATAGGAGCAGGGTCCGTGAGATAATTAGAGTTAAGTATTCGATAGAATAGACTTAAATGTAATTTTTACTTTCTTTTGTGGTTTAATTGTATTTTGAAAATGTAATAAGTATAGTTCTCTTTTACAGTTTTGGTACTCCAGGTCTAATTATATGTATATTGTTTGTTATATAAATTGTATTATGACTGTTTGTTACCATAATAAAATAAAATAAAACAATATTTATGTTTGTAGTCTATTTGCGGTATCTTCTAATTGACCCTTGTTGTATCTATTATTTTTTTTCCAATTTTGTTATTAGTTATCCTTTAATAAATAAGATTTATTCTTCCTTTTAAATATAAAATTTGTCACTTATCTTTATTGTCTATTTTACGTGTTTATAGTCTGTTTTCTAAATAAAAAAAACTATTATTGGATCATAATCAAATAATTTCAGTTAGCGAGCACTGCCTTCTTGAAAATAAATTCTAGGCTCCAGAAGGCAGTTTTCCTATTTTTGACACAATAAAACAATTCATACATTAGTTAACAAAACAGTGCATTCCCATCCTCATTAAACATAGTTTTACGCTAACTAGTCTCTCGGTTACTGTGTGCTGCAGTTGCAACAATTAACACAAATCAATCTCTCATAAAATAACGTCTTATGTTGTGTTGGTATAGGTGCGCACTTAGCATATTACTGCACGTATGCACTTATTTTGACTGTAAAATGTAAAAAAATATATTCATTAATTTTGTATGGAACGGCCATTTAATGAGATTTCTACAACGCATATACATATATACAACGCTGATAACATTTTTTTTCTAAGGCGTTACAAAGTTTGTCACGTCGTCGCCTAGTATATTATACATTACAATATGATTCTCCTAAAGTCCTAAACAATAGTTTAAGAGCCATACGTGGGTGCTATTTGGGCACTAAACTATTCTAAATTTTATCTTCATTCAGGTTATTGAGATAAGACCGCTTATTACCAATTTTACACATAAATTATTTCCAGAACGCAGCCCAATCCGATTTCCTAGTCATGACGGCTAAAGCGACAGATGCCGATGAGGGGGAAAATGGTAGGATATCTTACTACCTGAAGGTGGACAACAGGAATGTGGTAGAGACCTCCCACTTCACTGTGGACACCAACTCGGGTGACATCCGGACTAAAAATCTGCTAGACCGAGAGGACAGTCCAGATTATCAGGTGAGACATGGTAAATTTTACTTTACCAAAAAAACTGTATAAAATTTGGTAAAACTACAAAAATGATGTTTAAATTACAAATTTTCCATCTACCTACGTCAACCATAAAAACTTTGTACTGTTAATAGGCACGGTTTTTTTTTTTCAAGAATTTGACTAAGAATTATGAGTATCTTAAATTCACGTATAATACTATAAACAGACGAAACTCAACAAAGCTTCTAGGATGTTGTCTACACTGATTATAATAAAACATTTGACACTGCTTGAAGTATAACACTGCTTAGACTCTGACTGCTCGGACTCAGTTATGATTTTGCTCATATTTTTTGGGTCATAAGAGGTCTTAGGTTGTTGCCCTAATGAGAATAAGTATGTTTTGGTCACGTTGTTCACAAATTATTTGGGAGTCCCTCAAGGTGTACTTGGACCTTGACTTTTTATAATATACTCGTAATTTAAAATTTTGCCACCCTAAATTTTAAGTTTGTAAAAGTACAAACTTTTACAAACTGTCAAAAAGGCTAAGTTGCACCAAAATTAATATATTTAAATGTAACGATTAAAGTATCCAAATATAGTGTTTGCTTATTCTATATTAATAGTACAAAGAGGAACAGTTATTTTAGATTATTGACAGGGCAGACTGGCTTCTCACTAACTGTCTTCAAGATAATTAGTCAGCCTTAGGGATCAGCGGCAACTATACTAAAATTTGGACAATTTAGTATCCTTATTAACTTTTTATGTAATACCCTCAATTTAGAAATATTTTGTCTGCAGTTGGTTCTCGTCGCAACTGACAATGGAACGCCAGCCAAATACGAATCGCTTCACTTTCTGAAAATAGTTCTTGCTGACTCCAACGACAATCAGCCGCACTTTCACAAACCAAAATACGAGTTCTCCATAGTCGAGAATTTGCCACCCGGAGTTATTATAGGTAAATGTTAAATATCTTCATGTATCTCATATGCCAACGTCAAACGGGGAAATAGTAATTTCTTAAATACCTATAATTTTGAAGGTACATGAATCATTCTTAAGTGGTATATAATTTTGTATTTTTACTAACACTAGATATTATAAGATTTCTTTAAAAATTGTTACTAACACATATGGAATTTATTCTGAAATAAAGTTTTATTATTTATTCGCTTATTTGACCACGTTCCCATACATATTTCTGTGTTTAAGTAAACAAATACCACTAGGTAAGGATACAGTTATCAGGCACTAAGATTTTGGTTTCTTTTTTCTCATAACAGGCACTACCTGGCCTATTACTCATTCCCGGTTGTACATTGACGTATGGGATACCCTGTAAAAGTACTGTTTGGTCAAAATATTTAAATATAACAAATACAACATTTAAATGATTTATTTCCCTTTAAATGTAGTACAGTGGATCAAGTAAAGGACTCAATTTAGAGAAGGTTTCTAAAAAAAACTAATATTTTTTCTTTTGTCTTATGATCTGTATACAATTCCATTTTTATATTAATATTAAATAGCACTTCAGCTAGCTTAAGCAATACACTGAAAAAGTCTATTTTTTAAATTTAGGCACATGTCAGCACTTTTCAATAGGTGTAATGGTGATGTAGGGTTATTCCGGACTTACTCTCTGGGAGACCATCATGCGTGACCTGGGCCCTGTAACCAAAGCCATTCGATCTCTTCCAGTGCTCCACCTGCAGACCTCCATTCACGTTCATGCAGACCTCGCAGTCTGGAGGCACATGAGCCATCTCCTCCTCTGCACAGTGCAATTCGAGTCTTCAGCTCTTTTAAAGTGTGTTGTCAAATAACCCAATAGAAACAAGTAACACATGGTGAAAGATTTAAGCCAGATGGCGAGCGCACTTCCATCTCACGTCACCCTTCAGAGTCACAACTCGAGCAGAGAACAATTCCTTCGATTTGGGCATATAAATTTAAGCTGTGCGTGCTATAGAGATCTATTTGGATCCACAGATCTCCCAGATTAGTGTTGCAATTGTGGCTCAAAAATGACAATGACAAATCGTTAATTTTTGAAAGTGCTTACAGAGAAGCCACGATACTCAACCCCGCCAGATCATTGTAAACTAAAATCGGTATAATACAACAGTCACAATGAGGCCACGCCCCACTTCCTATCCCCCATGCAATGTTTTTTTTCAAACCGGGTCTTCAGCTTTACGTTGGTGACATCTTATTTGTAGCCCTTGATAAAATAAAAATAAATAAAAACTTTTCAATCCGAACAAAACTGACATATTCACGAACGTTAGTTAACTTATTATTATTTTTTACCCTACCCACAAATTTCTCACTGTCTAGTTTCTTCATTTCTAGGCTCAGTTAAAGCAATAGACAAAGATTCTGGTGAAAATGGTCGCATTTTCTACCACATTGTGGACGGTAACCATGACAACGCGTTCACTTTGGACCGAACTCAAGGATTTCTTCGAGCTAACATCAGCTTTGACAGGTAAGTCATCTATTTATTTTGTTATGTTGTTTACAGTGTTTTACTAGTTTATGACTTTTTTGTTTTATTTGGCAAATAAAATTTCTTTCATGATTCTAAAATTGTCGACCGTTGCAACTGTATATAAAGAGAATGAGTGGACTACCGGTCAATTCATTCGAGTTCGCATAATAGTTTGCGCGCGTGTCGATAATAACACTAGCCAAGTTGTCATCATTAAAGGTCGTTTATTTATCGGTGGTTGCCAACTGTTAATCATATTTTTTTAAGACTTAATTGCAGAATTCGACCGTGTTAGCCATCATTATCAAACTACACGAATGTCTAGAATAATGAAAAGTGTTTTATACTACTATTTTGGGTTGTCAGATAAGGCATAGTTTAAAAACGGCTATTGAAATTGCGATTAGTAATTCAAATATTTAAATTCAAATGTTTAAATAACTATTTAAATAAATAATTATTTAAACAATCTGCCTTTGTGGTCTAGCGGTTAAGTCTGTGGATTTAGACGCAGAGGTACCGTTTTTAATTCCTAGTCGTGACACAATAATTGATTTAAATTATTTGTGATATTTCTCGAGTTTGAAACGCTAGAGGTGACTATAGGGTAAAGTTCGCCACATGTAAATCCGCTTCTTTAAAAAAACCTACTTATTGAATACTTAACTCATTTATTACTTTTGTAAAATGTATACTGTATAATTTGTTCGAAAACTAAATTAGTTTTTCTTTAGGTCTAAAGCTTCGGTCGTCTATGCCTGCTGTATTCTATTGTATTTTTTTTTCCACGTACCCTCATTTTCGTAATTTTATTTCTAGAGAAAAGCAACCAGAATACTCAATAACTGTGTTTGCCAGTAACAATCCTATACTAGACCGACCTTCTGATATTGTCAACTCGATCGATAATGGATCGTTCCCGGATGGCGAGCGAAGTCTGGTGCATGTGATAGTTAAGATTCTAGATGTTAATGACAATGCACCGGTTTTCGAGAAGAAGATTTATTATGCTGGTAAGACTTTTATAGATTTTAGCACATATTTAGCACAATAGCGGTACAATATACATTTCTTTACGCCAAATCCCTTGCAGGGTAGGCAAAGACAATTGAACGCCACTTGTCCACCTCTACATCGTAAGCAAGGAATGATTTCATTTGTAAATACAAAAGCTTTGGAAATATAGTATATTATCTTGTCTCAGAACGGGAGGTAAAAAGTCATCATATATATTATTTTCTTGTAAGTCCTAACCTAACCTACGAGCACAATGTTCGCTGTCTTCTACGTCTAATAATTATGTCTTATTTACTATTTTAGGCATTAAAAACACAGCAAAAATGAACGAGCCGATTGTTTCTCTGATTGCTGCCGACGGCGACCTCAATGAGAACGGAACTCTGACTTACTTGATCGCCGCCACCAACCTGTACAAGTTCGGGGACCAGGTGTCTAGCGGCAGTATTGTCCCTTCTCCTTTCAATATCACTCAGGAAGGTCAGTTTTACACATCAGAAGAACAATAGGGAGGGAATATGCACTATTTTTATTATTTTTTTTTAATTACAGCGTAAACTGTATATAACGACACTGAAGGGACTGTGCATTTTATGGCGTTATAAAGAGTTGTCGTTAAATCGTTAAGATCGTTTCCAATTTTTGTGTGACACACACAGTTGTTCTCTTCGATCATCCTTCAATAACCAACTTAAAATTCCGCCACATTCTTCCAGCAGATGTTCAGATTCTTATACAGTATCAGCAGCTCGCCAGTGGAACCGACTACCTCTTTACATTCGTAAAGCACCCTCTATCATTAGTTTTAAAAATTTGCTTACCAAACACTTTCACAAAAAGCAAGACGAATCTACATAACTTTACAGAGTCCGTATATTATTGTATGTATTATTTGTACTTTTATATATCCATATATATATATATATATATGTATATATATATTTCTTTTAGTTATAAGTTGTTTTCTCAATAAAACTCATTGTCAAACATTAGTGGTCATGCACCCACAATCCCTGCTCACTTCTCCTAAAGGTTAGCTGTTAGATAATGTTTTTAGACATTAAGCTCGCCTATGTACTGTAAAATGTTTTATTTTCTGTGCAATAAAGAATTTATCTATCTATCTATCTATCTTTAAATGGAGAGAAGAAAAATCAGAATTGGAAGACAAGCTAAACCAACCAAAGCCAATTGATTTCGTCGCTTTAGGGAGTTTGTCGTTAAATCGAGTGACGTTACATACATTTTACACTGTATACCTTAAGAAGGTTGAACGCTTTAGCATGCCTCTCGCTCGCACAATATATATATATTTTTTAATAATAATAAATAAACTTTATTGTTTAAAAAAAAACTATACAATAATACAATATACATTTGGAACAGTTAAATTGATCAATGCTGTGTATACAATTTTAGCATCCTCTGACTCCCGAACTATTTGTGTGTGTTTCAGGAGTCAGTGTCTTCTATGAATTTGTACATAAATGTTTGTATCCATCTCAATCAATATTTTCAAAAATCAAGTCTTAGTGTACGTTTGAGAAATATAGTCTTAGTCTTAGTTAACTTTTTAGGAAATAAAATTGCGGACATTCTAGAGATAGAATAATCATAGATTTTTATTATTATGTTTTTTTTACCATTTATGGTAAAAATGTTAACGTTTACCCTTGAAGGTGTGGTGACGACTGCTTCCTTCATGTCGGAGTACTCCTCGGACCGGTTCGTGTTGGACATCATAGCGCAGGAGCTCGCCGCACCGCACCGCCGCGCCACCGCACAACTATATGTAAGTAGACTAATTTATATACCATTCTCGGACATTCCAGCACTACACTACTGCAGATGACACTATTACAGTTGACACTACTGCAGATGACACTATTACAGTTGACACTACTGCAGATGACACTATTGCAGATGACACTATTACAGTTGACACTACTGCAGATGACACTACTGCAGATGACACTATTGCAGATGACACTATTGCAGATGACACTACTGCAAATGACACTTCTGCAGATGACACTACTGCAGATGACACTATTGCAGATGACACTACTGCAGGTGACACTTCTGCAACAACTCTCACCACTATTTTAATTTATTAAAAAAACTTACAGCTAAACAATACCATTATGTTTCATTATTACTAGTAGGAGAGCCCAATAACATTAATTTTTAAAATATCTTAAATCTGTAAACCATGATGCTATTATCGTTGAAAATGTCTGAAATAAAACGTTCCTAAATATATATATATAGTTGTGGAATTATCAATAAATAATAATGTCATTCCTTTTCGCTGGGCGGTTTTTGAGAAATTAAGGATTTAAATTGCGAAAATTTACGATCGTTACTCCTTTTTTTTTAAATAATAGATAAATTGTTAAAAACTATGTTAAAAGGTCCAACTATGATATCTATCCTCACCCATTGAACTCCATTCTTTAACTGCTAAAGAAGATTATTATTTTTTATAAATCCATTCGCGCCATCCCTCCGGTACGTTTTGGATGTAATTTTTTTTAACAACAGTGAATTCATCGTACTTTAATGCTATCACCTTTCCATTCGGTTTATCTAATAATTTTCCTCAGGTTTGGGTGATATCCAGCTCCGTGACTATCCGTGTGATAGTGTCTCGCGCATGCAGTCAGTCCAGTGGACTGTCCTCGACACTGTCCTCGGTACTGGCGCCGCTGTCCTCTGCCGCTCGCCTCGTGTCTTGTGGAGCTCGACACTACGTCAGACATGACAAGCTGTATGACGACTGGTGAGATATTTCATATGACGAATACAATGGCTTAAGAGGGTTTAACGCTGTTGCATCCCTCTCGCTCGCACAACACAACATATTTTAAAATTCATACTAGTCTGTGGTCGGTCGCAAGCCCGAGACACTATTCTTTTCTCTTTCCCACATACGGTGGACTCGGCATTTAGCATAGAAATAATCTATACGTATCGCTTATGCTTTGTACCTCTGTTCGCGCCGATCGCGGTAATTCGACCAATTTTGGATGGTTAGGCGTTATTGTGATTCATCGGTACATAAACAGACGTCCTAATTTGTTATCTCTACGCCTTTGTCCCGTCTCTTTCTCGCCGCTTCCTTTCTACATTACCCATCCCGCTCACGCTGCGCTTGCGCACCAAAAAAGAAGAAACATATGACTGGCAGCGATGTGTGCCACGGCAGTCGTCGAATCGAAATATAGTCGTTGTCCTAAAGTCGTTATAGAAGACGCTGAAGAAATCGCTGCGATCATTGTTATCACCCGCATTCGCAAAACCCGCAAAATTAGTGTAAGAACAATTTATAAGTGCTGTTGCCTAGACATCAGGTTCCTTTACCAGTTTCCATTCTAGTTTTTTTTATTGCAGCAATTATCATACTATCGTCTATGTATCGAATGTGAAGATTATCGCAAACCCCGCACCTAGATACTAGTACAGATCACTAAACCCGCGCTTCCAACCTCGTTTATTGGTACAGGGTGGAGAGAGCGCAATCAGAGATAACAAACCAATTCTTTTGAGGTTAATTATAATTATTTAACTAAGAAGCCCAACAAAAAAGGTTTTTAATACCTGCAGTACGTGCAAAGATCGTTGTCCGTTTTCTTATGTGCCCTGGAAACATACTATAGTATTGTTGATTTGTATGTATGTTGTCTAGGTGTGAAATTCAGCTGTTAGCAGTGGATCCATCATCTCACCAGGTGTTAACACCGGATAGAGTGTTGGAGAACATCGACTCCAAATACGACGAGATGAAGGACCTCTACCAGAACTACGGCATTGAGACTGTCATAGCCAGCGATAACACCAGAGGTAAGTGCAGGCACTAAACATAATACCAAGGGAGAAGCGCAACTCCTTACAAGAAAAATGTGCCAGTTTTAGCAGCGCTAATAGAATAGGCCAGCTATACTCTAAGTGTGTTCCGCGGAACCCTAGGGTTCAACGATACCCCTGTAGGGGTTCCGCAAGAATTTAGAAAAAAACAAATCTCTTTGGTCGAACGTTTTGACTCCGTCCGCCGCGCGTATACTTGTGAGCGCGCAGTCCCTTTGATAAAAGGCGCATCTGAATTAGACGCTATAGTTGTGAACAAGCGACTTTCGACTCTAACTTCAAAACATAAAGTAAAGAATACACTTTTAAAAACTATTGTTTTATTGTAGGGTTCCATCAAGTATTTTGCTTTCCAAAAGTGTTCCGTCACCAAAAAAGTTTGAGAACATTCGAACTATGCATCCAACTCCATCTGCCTTCGTCTCCGTAAACAGTACAATTTTATTTGCTGGTTTTGATTTCTTTAACAATTCTAAACCTAAATTTAAAAAAACTAATACAGCTTGGTCTACCTACAAAATAAATTTGTTTCAAATCACACAACATATACACAATGTAAGTGTAAGCGATACGATAGCAACTACGAAGCAAGGTGTAAAAGACATCATATTCTGCCGCTGTTTGAGAGACGTAAGATAGCAGACATACTATTTCTAGTAAATATAGCTCAAACTAAAATTGATTCTCCGCAGCTTCTATCTAGAATTAATTTGTGTGCTCCAGTTAAACCCTTAAGAAAGCCAACATGCTTATCAGTGCCTTCTAGGTATAGAGGTAATTCGTTTTGCTGCCGTGCAGCTAATGAATTTAATAAACTGGTTGACTTTTCCGAGTTGGACCTATTTAATTCAACTACAGCTACTTTTAAGAATACTCTGTCAAAACATTGGTTTGACAGAGTTTCTTTGAGTGTTTCCGAAACTACTTAAACTGTTATTCATACTTAATTTATTTCCTTACTATTTACTTTCTTTATTAGATATCTAAATTTTAGCTTACTCTCATAGTTTCCTATATGTGAAAACATATTAATGGTCTGTAGATATATACTTGATTTTGTAATTAGTTAGTTTTCCAATAAAATAAAATACATTCTTAGGTAGACTATTGACCCCAACACACATGACTATATATACTATTACACATATACTTATTTACATAATATATATACATATATATCTATTACTATCTTCATGTACTCTAAACCTTTATTGTCCATTGGTCAAATATTACTACTAAAAATACTCGATTGGTACTTGTATGCCTATTTGTGTCCACAAACTCTCTTGCTGTCTATAAAGTTAAAAGTTATTAGTTAAATTATTATTATTATTATTTTACTTATTTACTTACGGTATAGATTTAGTTGCACTCGCTACTGACAATTTGTTTTAGTTTTGATAATTTTGTTTTAATATTAGTTTAGTTTTAATTTAATTTTTGATTCGATTTAATTTAATTTGATGTTAGGTTTGGCTCAATTTTAATTTAAGTGTTGTATATAAAATAAATATCATTCTGGCTAATGTATAACTTCTTATCGTCGAATATGTATTAATTTCATGCTGTGATTTTGTAAAACCAATAACTAAAAAAATAAATAAATTATAAACATCTAATTATTCTTTAGATGTTATTTTAAATTTCTGTTAATTATAGCATCCTTAATAATGTATCAATTTATTAAGTTCAACAGTTACTATGAAAAAATCCATAATAGTATACAAACATAATTATTAGTAGACCAATTATTAATATTGTCACAGATTTGACCGCCTCCGTGGTCTAGTGGTAACAAACGTTGCCGTGAACTCGGGAGGTCGTGGGTTCGATTCCCACCGGGGGCAAGTTGTACATTGTATAATTTGTCTCAGTCTGTGTGTTTAATGTATAATATGTATATATTTACAAAAAAAAAAACGTATAATATGTAGTTTATCAACCATCTAGTTTCCGTAACACAAGCCTCGCAGCCACGGAAATTAGATGGCGCTGTGTGACCTGTCTGGAAATATTTAATTATTTATTTATCATTTATTTACAACACCAACGTTGCAGTTCCTCGGAAAGCACATTAAGCCGTCGGTTCCGGTTTAACTAATATTTATTTATTTCAAAACTTTATGCACTAGGTACACAGGCGGACTTAATGCCGCTAGGCATTCTTACTAGTCAACCTTAGGGACAATTTAGAGCATTTGTTATGTGAGGCAGGTGCAAAATATAATAGGAGCATTTAGATCTGTGAAAAAAAAAACAAATTAAAAAAAACTTAAATACTAAATCTAATATACTATATACTAATCAGTAGGTATATACTAAATAGACTACATAGGTACATATAAATAATAATACATATATATTTATATAATACTTACAGTTACTGGGAGCTATTTAGGGAACGTGTAAAGACCATTCTTTTAAATAACGATCTGTTTGGCGCTTGTCGAACATCTACAGGCAGGTTGTTCCACACGTTTGCGGCAACAACTGCAAAAGAGTTGGACATAAAGCTAGATTTTAAGTTAAAGTGCAATAAAGTATTTTAATAATAATAATAATGATGGGAATTCAAATTCAAAATCGTTTATTTGCTTTAAATGTGGTACATATGGTAATATGGTTAGTAAGTTGGCTCTGCACATTTAGCCATTGTTGTGGCATGCAAAAATTGATTTTATTTAAATATATTCTTATCCAGTAAGTTTAGTCATCATTATATAATTAAATTGAGGTCAGTACATTTATTAATAAACAGACAAAAAAACAAAATAAAAATATGTCAAACAAATTCTTTTTCAAACGATTTTTTCTCTTTCAAAAGAAGGAATAGAAAGAACACAGTACCAACTTGTGGAATCGTTAATAAAGTCATTAACAAAAAATAAATGACATCAGACAAAACCCGTCTGGCCAGAGCATGGCGAGTGTAGGCCAAATTCTCCAGAAATATCTGGAAGGTGGAACAGTGGAGGTCTAGGACCTAGGTATATTTTAACGATGTATAAAACTAAATATTTATTTTTATAATTTTAACGGGTCTTTACGCGGTTTACCTTAGAGACATATTTCTCCCTACGTTTCAGCCAAGTTGCATTGGCCGTGGTCACGGGTCGACTGAAGCTATGCTATATATGTCTCTAAGGTAAATCGCGTAAAGACCCGTTAAAATTATAAAAACTATTATGAATTTTGCGCGAAAGTCAAAAAGTTAAATAATTTGTCTGTTTTAGCTCCAGAAGGATTCGACCCAGCGCTGGCAGCTTTAATAGCACTTCTGATAGTACTGTTCACTGGAATTGTTACCTTCATCGTAGTCTGCTCCTGTCTTAAACACTGGTTAGTTAAACATTATGAATTCAAATATAGCTTTGTCTTTATGTGTGTTGATCTGAGTCTCACGCGTATATTATTGGACCGATTTTGATAGGATTTTGCAGAAATGTTCCTTAGAACCCAGTGACAGATAAAGGCTATAAAAATAATCTATTTATTTTATAAAATTGTAAATTATTTCGTTAATTGAAACGATTTTAGGTACTCTGATAAAATAAATTCACATTTAGCCAACTTTACTATAGGCCAATCATGACAAGTGGCAAGCTCGTGGATATCTCCTGCGTACCAAACTCGAGAAATATCACAAATAAATTAAATATTATTAAATGTATTTATTTAAATTAATAAATATTTTTGTGTCCCGACCAGGAATCGAACCCGGTACCTCTAATCTAAATCCAAGTATTTAACCGCTAGACCACGGAGGCAGATACACACACATATGTTTTTACAATAATCAACTACTGACCTTAACGCATATGTTACTGAAACACTCCGAAATATATATTAATAAAAAAGAAGTTAAGCCTCATAATATATATATACATATTTATATGATAATACGAGTATCTCGTCCGTCCCTCCGTACAATATTTACTATTAAGTGACGTCACTGACGCTGACCAATGTTTTGAGGTAACGTTTCAATATCTCTAAAGGAATGTATTTATTTTATTAAAACAAACTCTAATAAAATAAAGATTATTTATTCATTAAGCCCCTAGAACACTGCGTTCTAGACCTCACTGTTGGAGATGGGCCTTTCAGAACATATATCTGGAGAATTTGGCCTACACTCGCCACGCTAGCAGACGGGTTGGCGAGAAAAAATGAAGATTATAAAATAAATAAATAAACTTTTTTTTTACATTACTGTTCACTCTCAACTGTAGTTTCCCAATTTTAAGGGAAACCTTTATATCTGGCAACACTTTTTACTGTGTGTCAGTGTTATTATTCAACTATTGACCTTAACGCAAATGTTACATCAATCATCGACAATCCGAATAATATGTTAGGCATAGTGGAGTTGGACATTGAGGCTCATAATATATTTTTTTTGTAGGATAATATCTCCTCCGTCCCTCCAGTCCAGTAAGGGAGACAGTCTCTCCCGGCGCAGGATCCTGGAGGAGCTCAGCACCACGGAGAACCCGCTGTGGCTGGAGACCAAGCTCCGGCCCTACGAGGAACAGGAACTCACCATGAACGTGTTCGGGGACCAGCCCAAACAGGGAAATACTCAGCCACCGGTAACTAATAAATAGCTCCTCTGCCTACGACTGGGCATAAAAGTGTGTGAACCACATCGTTGTCCATGGAGTAAAGATCTCGATGAGCTTGGTCACCACGGGCTGTCCAAAAGTGCGGGTCGCATTAATGATCTCAGTCTTAGGACGCTTGCAGTAGTCTCGATGCCATATATTTTAGAACCAACCGGTCTAAGTCGAGACTATAGCAAGCGTCCAGGCGGAATGACATTAGTTCCTTGTAGTTTGGGCCAATCCCTGGTGTGGGATTTTACGTCGGTCTAGGTTGAACACGTCCACACTCGCCAGCGCTCAGGCGCATACTGACTAAACTGTGTGACTTTCCCCCACCACTTGTGTACATGAGACAATGTATTGTATTATATTAAATAGATACAAACACTAAATCTCCAACGCTCGAAAATCACAAATATTGCCTTTTTTTTTCGGTAAGATTTTTAAAGTGAGAACTTTATTGCGCGCCCTTGGTTGGGCGCCTATTTCGTTGAACGTACGTCAGAACAGCGCTCAAGGTGAAACAGCGCGGCGAGAAAGGGGAAAGGGGCGGATAGGCACGCGCGTATAGCCGATGCCTCTCTCGCTCCTTCTTTCTCTCTCCCTCTCGAAACAGCGCGGCAGGGAAGGAACACGCAGCCACGCGCATTCATTTAATCTCAATATTCCGGCGACGCACCCGTTTTTTTTTTGCTGGCAACATTGAGATCCTGTGTTCTAAATATTCGTTTTGTAGCACTTTTGACTCCATAAAAGTAGCTTTCATATTTTCGTCTCTTACTGGTGTTCTAGGGGCTGTAATGAAAGTGATGATTTATTTCTAGGTTGATAATACGTACGCGACGATTCAGACAAATCGTGACGTCATCGGCGACTACTCCACCTTAGCGAGGGAACACGCCTCACTCGAAGCAGTACTTGGGTTTGAGGTATTCAAATAAAAATGTTTGAGAGTGCGAGCGAGAAGGATGCGAAGTGTAACATCCCTGTTAACGTGTATGTTCTCCACAGGGCAGTACATTCAAGCCTCCCACCCCGGACACTCCGGAGCCTCCCCCCCGACCTGTGGCCGGACTGTCGCAACTCTCATGGTAACTATATTTAACATTAACATTCACAGCAGCCACATTGTACCAATGAGAAATACACTTTTCTTAAGTACTGCAGTCATAAATTTACTGTAAAACTAAATGCAAGCTCACCTCGATCCTTGGCGCCTCATCAGACTGGATTCTCATGGATACATTTGAACATCATTATAGGATCCCAGATGAATTAGCTATATCAGCCTATAGGCTATATCTTAGTGTTTTCTCGGAACTTGAAATTGTTTTGAACTTACCGTTCCGTGGGAATCAAATATTCCAAAAGACCACAACATGAAGTCGAATAAATATTATGATATCATTGAAGAAATGATCCGGAACGGGTCCTAAGACTCAGGTTTACGCAGTGGAAGTTGGTGCGAGAGGAGTTCCAGCAAAATCTTTGCATCACTTACTGAAAGAATTGGGCCTAAGCAGGTCTGCCGTCAATACATTTATGGAACGAGCTTCCAAGACGGCATTAGGGAAATCATACAGGATTAGGTTAGGTAGGGAGAGAAGTGGAATGGTGGATGGTGAGCGTATTATCGCGCAATAAAATAAAAAAAGGGAGGCCTCCTTTTCTTAAACCAGCCTATTGTCGGTCGCAAGCCCGAGACATCATTCTTCTCATCTCTTACCTACACACGATGGACCCGGCACCCGCACGGTGAATCCATGGAATGCTTAGAAATTTGTCTTCTCTTCTTCACCACCGTTCCCGTGTCTCGGAGATCACGTTAAGCCCGGTTCCACTAATACCAACTTGTGGAATCGTTATTAAATTGTCATTATTAATTGACATCAAATCCTCGCCAACCAGACCAGCGTGACGTGAAGGCCAAATTCTCCAGATATATGTTCTGGAAGGCCCATCTCCAGCAGTGGAGGTCTAGGACGCTGTGAAGAATTAATTCTGATTCTTTTATTTAAATATCTAAAACTAAATATATTCTGACCCGTTAAAATTATAAAAATCTATTATGAGTGTGCGCGAAAGTTTAAAAAGTTTAAATATATTCTGATTATTAATATTTATTATGTCAAATAATTTAATTCCTTAATTTAGATCGTGACCTTATTTGCAGACAGTTTGACAATCGCAATAATAATTAGTTAACCGCACAAGAGATTGCCCAAAACCCAGGCCCCAACTTTTTTGCAGCGTGCCTCAACTAAATACAATTCAATAATCATAACAATTAATTGTGTTTTTTTAAATTTAATTACAACATCTCTTTTACTCCAGCATTAAAATATAATTTAATTAATTAGTCAATTGGTTAAAATTTATGTATGAAATAGTTACAAAGCACTATTTGAACGATTAGGTTCTTTATTATGACCAGGTACTTTATTATAGATACCTAAAACATTGGATTTCAAATCGGCCTATATCATTATTAACGTAAAAAAAGTTTTTGTCAATCGTCTTTATGCTAGGGTAAAATAAATAAAATTAATTACAGATTATGAAAACACAATATATTAACTATCAAATAAAAAAGAAATTATTACGGCACGAGAACATTTTATTGGGTCCATTTCTCTAAGAAAAATGAGCATTCTCATTTACATTATAAAAATTGCACTAATACTTTTTTCTTTTCAGATATTAGAAAAATTAAAAAAATACTAAATTTAGATGTGTCATATATATTATACTTTATGGACAAAAAGTCTGGTCACACTGGATGCGAAAACTTCACTGCTCTAGCGTCAGCGCTGTATTTTGTACAAAATATTATTAGAATTTTAATTTATGTAAATACAATAATTATAAGAATTAATTAAAGACTAGCGGTTAAGTCCGTGGATTTAGACTCTGAGGTACCAGGTTCGATTCCCGGTCGGGACATAATAATATCTATTAATTTAATTGTGATATTTCCCGAGTTTGGTACGCTAGAGACATCGACGAGCTTGACCTATAGTAAAGTTGGCTAAATGTAAATCCGCTTCTTTATAAGCGTGGTTACTGACCACTTTACTTTTACATTTTATAAGAAATAATGTTGGCAATGTATTTTTTACAAATATTTTATACAATATAGTTATTTTTTTTTTCAATTTTATACTTTAAGCTCTATTATTATTTATCAAATCGATAATGCGACGTAATGAAACTACAAATTGTATATAAAACTTTAAGTAATAGACTTTTTGCATGCTAGAGCTACAAGCATTAGTAAAATAAAATTAAAATAGTTTATTGAAGCAAAACTAAATTGAGTTACAAAATTTGGTCAGGAACAATGAAAACAAGTTAGCAAGCAAGATATTCAGAACTCTGCTCCCAATACTAGCAGTTAAATACTATAGTCCATTCGCGTTAATAAGGCCGCGTTCGTTTTATAGCATTTCCAACATTTCGTAGCAACTTCATAAACCAACGTGATGTGTCGTTTTTGTTAAGAAATACCACTTTTTTTAACAATGCTAACATTTCTTAAAAAAAACGAGCGGTGAGGCTACTTTTTGACAAGTATGACAAGTAACAAATAATAACAAATCAATTGACAATTAATTATGGTCTTTGAATGTATTACATAAAATCGTTTAAAATACATTTTGCCTCCGTGGTCTAGCGGTTAAGTCCGTGGATTTAGACTCGGAGGTACCGGGTTCGAATCCTGGTCGGAACGCAACAATATTTATTAATGTAAATAAATACATTTAATTAATACTTAATTTATTTGTGATATTTCTCGAGTTTGGTACGCTGGAGACATCGACGAGCTTGCCACTTGTCATGATTGGCCTATAGTAAAGTTGGCTAAATATGAATCTGCTTATTTATAAGCGTGGTTTCTCACCACCCCGAAAGGGAAACGGTCGTGATGATACTTTACTTTTACAAATATAATATAAAGTATACAACAATGTAAACAAACCATTTCTTATGTTAAATGACATCTGTCAAAAAGTAACATCAATAACCCTCCTTTCAACACGGTACTGACATACGAAATTAGCATCAAATGTTAGAATTTTTATTAAACGAACGACTTGTGCTAAAAAAGTGGTATTTTCATGCTAACATTTCTTAAAACGAACGCGGCCTAAAATATCCAGTCATCGTTGTCACGCCCCCCGACCAATCAATATTTCATAAGTTACTACTGGAAATCTTTTAAAATGTTGGAGTGTGCGAGCGAGAGGAATGCAAAGCTTAACAACCCTCTTAAATTACAATCAACCTTTTAATTATGTAGGAATACCCCTATAAAAAAATATATATATTGACTCCAATTTTTAACATCCTATATACATATAAATTACAAGCAGGAAATTATATTAAATATATATATATATTAGTAAGTGCACTGGTTTCTGCACTAGATAATTCTGTCAAAGCACAGAAACCAGATTGATCAGGGAAGGTGTAGTTTCATTGTACTACTCATATAGTTTTATTGTGTCAAAAAATAGGGAAATTGCCTTCTGGAGCCCAGAATTTCTTTTCCAGAAGGCAGAGCTCACTAACTGAAATTATTTGATCATGATCCAATAAACATTATTTTATTTTTATTGATCCTAGTTTTGCAACACTGGTATGTAGTTATTATATCTTATTTGTGTATTTATTTATATTTGCTTATTTATTAAGTTTATTCTGTGATTGTGTTTAATCTTATTGTATGTACCTACTATTTGTGCTTGAATTGTTTTTACCATTATTATTTTTTCTTGTTGGTGTTCATTTGCCATTTTTTATTTATTATTGGAGTTACGGTTTAGTTAAAGAATATAGGATTGCACATTTACCCTGCAGTTGTATTATTCTTAACGCGAATGGACTATAAGAAAAATACATTGACAACGTTCTATAGATTTTGGTTATAAGACAGTCAATTAGCTATATATTTTTTTTACTACCTATATGAAAAAATGTAGATATTTCTTAGCTTAGGTTCTGCTATGTCAATTAGTATTTAACAATTCGTTCATTTTGGTGTAGTGTTGCCCAAAGCAAAATATCTTTATTCACGTAAACCTATTACAGGCATTTATGAAACGTCATATTGAAATTTAATTATTTTGAATGGTTCTACTCCTGCTAGTAGAATTTACAGCTTAGCAGATTTCAGTGAGTCTTGGTCTTGTTCTTGCACTCCTAATGTAGGTCTTGCTCAAAAGTCCCGCAAGACTTTTGCTCTGACTGAAAATATATGTATATACCGAGTATATTAGGGTAAGAACGAAAATCAATCAATTGCCTCCGTGGTCTATATTTTTTTTATACTAGCACGACATGTGACCTGATGTTAAGTGGCGCGCGAGGTCCATGAATGTTAGCAACTGGAATCAGACACTCATGACTGACATCAGTCCCTAACACTATGCCGACTTGACTGGGCATGACGGCAATTCGAGCCTGATCCCGAAACGTGTGGATACACTTTACTGGGTTTATCGGCACGAACGGTGGATACTTCCCCGCCCCGACAAACTAGACAAATTACCACCTCTAAATACCGTGTAGCCGAACGAAAGTGTTACCAAATGAAAAAAAAAAGTAATCACAAAAAATATACAACCATTTTTTAGCAAAATTGGGAAAAAAAATCTGACTATGGTTAGTTTTGGTCGTGGTCTTGCAAAAATAACAGAAACAAGACCTAGATTGGGAAACACCAATTTGGTGCAACATGACCTAATATATTTATTCGAAGTAGATACAAAAATATTAAAAATAAAATAAATTAAAAAACTAATTATAAATAAAACTAAACTAAAAATATCTATGAAATTAAAACTATTCTACAAAATAAACTAAGGGCTTACCACCAGGGAGGGTACCTAAAACGCTCGCCGCATTTCCTCGTTGAATTATAATGGAATATTCTGTTTTAGGTAGTTATGGCATTTGGGGTCGCCACACTCTGTCAAAGTCAAAGTCAAATCATTTATTACAATTTGTCCTTCTCGGGCTCTTTTGTATTGTCACATCACATTGTTATAATTATTTAAATAAATTATATTAAATTTATTACAATACAATTGAATTGACCTAAATATAAACATACACCAACAGTAAAAGGTGTCCAAAATATATTAATAATATACATTTGCACATCTACCAGGCATTTTTGTCACTAATAAAATCATTTATCTTATAATAGGCCTTGCCTATAAGTCGACATGTTGACATGAATTTTTAGTTTATCTAAACACAAGCTAGTTAGTTCCTTTGGGAGTGTGTTATAAAAACGAACACCAAGTCCCAAATAAGACTTACTAGTTTTACTGAGGCGTAGGTGAGGCAAAGCTAATTTGTGATTATTGCGTGTGTTGCGAGAATGCAAGTCACAATTCCTTTAAATTGTTTTATATTCTTGTGGACATACATAATATTCTCTAGAATATACTGAGATGCCACTGTAAGAATATCATACTCCTTAAACTTATCTCTTAGCGAGATAAATTCTCTGGTAAAATTCGTTTACTATTTTAAGAATTTGTGGATATCAAGAGAATTTAACCCCATTGTTTCAACCCCAAATGCCACAAAGTTATATATTATGTGCTTTTTGAATGTGCCTTAATTGTATTTATTTTTTTAAATGAGCGAATTGTTAACCTACTATTAAATTTAGGCAATACCTGAATATATAAAATGCTGCCTATTTTACAATATTCTTAGCCAATTAGATAGATGTATGATATTACCATTTTATTGCCATTATACATAATTATTATACAAATTCTAGCTTTTTTTATACAACGAATAATTTAGGATAAATTATAAAGGATTACAATATTAAATAATTAAAAAAAAAACTACAATTAACAATAAAATTATAACCGTCCGATGGGTGTAGTGTGCCGAGGACACTCGTTACGTTCCCCCGTTGAACGGCGAGGGTCACCCTTTGAGCAAAATATTCTCTACTTAAAGGGTCACCCGTCGCCAAGCGGAGTTTTTTCCCAAGCCGACGAGAGAACGCCAGAGCCTCTCTTCAATTATTTAATATTGTAATTCTTTTATAGTGTTTGTATGTTACTTCCAATAAAATATTTTGTTACTAATGTGAACGAAGCTTTCTTTATGTATGTAGGTAGGTATGTGTGTACATACTAAATTCATTTCTGTGGCGTGTGTGTAACGCCTATATATATTAAAAGAGATTGCCCAAAACCAGTCCCCAACTTTTTTGCAGAGTGCCTCAACTATATAAAATTCAATAATCATAATAATTAATTGTGTTTTTTTTTATTTAATTACAACATCTCTTCTACCCCAGCATTAAAATATAATTTAATTAAATAGTTAATTGGTTAAAAATTATGTATGAAATAGTTACAAAGCACTATTCATACGATTAGGTTCTTTATTATGATCAGGTACTTTATTATAGATACAACACTGTATTTCAAATCGGCGGGATCGAAACTATATAATTATTAACGTAAAAAAAGTTTTTGTCAATCGTCTTTATGCTAGGGTAAAATAAATAATAGTAGTTTATGAAACTTGCATAATAAGGGGTATTATACACAAGGTCTTTAATATTATCACACGAGTGTTTTAATACCTGTGCAGTTTCATATACTATTTTATCTACTCTCATACATTGGGATTGAACCTACTAAATAAAAGATAAAAGTTAAAGAGTAAGAATTTTAAGCAAGAATAAAAAAAAACACGAAATGCTATACAACAAAACGTTTTGAATGGCACAATTTTTTATTTTATTTTTTTTAATGACCATGGTACGGAATGCATAAGTCCTAAACAATGAAATGGCGCGAAAACCTAGCTTAATACCGCGCACGCGCTATGGCGGGCGCTGCCATAGACAAGTAAAAATTGGAATCAAAACTTTTTTGTAATGGAACCTTTGCCTTAAAAAAAGTGTTATATAATATGTATGATTATATTTTTTAAATGAAATATAACATTATTTTCTTAGAGAAAAAGTGTTATAATGTGATTCTATTTTTAAATTTCAGCAGTATGTTTATAAAGTATGTCAATATAAATTCGTTTTAAAGTTTGTCATCCGCTTTTTACTCTATGAGAGTAGATAAAATTAATTACAGATTATGAAAACACAATATATTAACTATTAAATAAAAAAACAATCATTTTGGCACGAAAACATTTTATTGGGCACATTTAGTCTAAAAAAAATGGGCATTCTCTTTTCCTCTTATTATTTTTTGTGTAACAATATTTTCTTTTTTTTATTCATACTATTACTATCAGTGGAGACCTTTAATTGACCTCCTAAATCTTAAATATATTATATAATGTGTATTTTTGTGTTGTTGGTCTACCCAAAAGTTTATAAATAAAAACAGTGTTGCAGGTCGAAAAAAACACCTACTAAATACAGTAATACAGTTGTTTTTTTTTTTTTTCAAGTGGTCCTTCAAGGGCTAAACCTTTATACAAGGAATAACGAATCACTCGATTTATGAAAAATAAAAACCTAGCCGTGAATAGTGCAATATTACAGAATGAGTTTTTTTTTAAATCAAACGGGTTCGATTCCCAGCTATAAGATATTTATTTAAAAAAATCGAATGATGCAGTTAAGTTTTTAAGTTGGTAAGTTATTTCATAATTAACATCACCATCAAATAACTATTTGCTTAAATTGCCATTTGCAATAATGTCAAATGACAATTTTTACTTTGAAGGAGAACTAATATTGTATGCTTGCCATGACACCCAGGGACAATGTAAAGTCAACTTTATAACATGTGACCCTACGGCCACCCGAAGTTTTTTTTTTCACTAAACTTTTATTTATTTGTTTAATGAAGTGAAAGTAATCTCTAGTTAATTTTAAGTTAAATGGTGAAACCAACCACATTATTACTCATAGTTGTACAAATATTATTAATGGTAAACTATAATTAATAATGAAAATGATATTTTTGTGAATAAATTTAAGGTAAGAAAAATTTTTGTATGTAAATAAATGTCGTAAAGTATTATTTAACAAAGATAATTTAAAATAAATAAATTATAGTTACATTTATATTTTTTGTTTTTTATTTCATCATCAGAATACGCATGAGAGTAGGCTTCATCACAGTCCCTGTTGGAGATGGGCCTTCCAGATTTTTTTGGCGAATTTGGTTAACACTCGCCACGCTGGCCATACGGGTGGGTTGGCGAGGGTCTGATGTCATTTTGTTTTTTTATGACAATTTATTATGATTCGACAAGTTGGTATTAGTTGAACCGGGACCGTCAGCTTAACGTGCTCTCCGAGGCACGGGAACGATGGTGTTTTGTAAATCTATGACAAATGTACGTAAGAAAAGTGCATACCTTATTGGTACATACCAGGGTTCGAAGCCATCTTTTTACGATGTTAAGAAAGACGTTCATACAACCGAGCCACCACCGCTTCTAAAATAGGGTTAATGCAGGAGAAATGAGGTTGTGTCGGAAAAGGGTAGGTAGGTATGAAAGAAAGCATAGGGACAAAAATAAGGCAAAGCATGCTCCGATAGTTCGGGCATGTTGAAAGGATGAGCGAAGATAGACGAACCAGGTATATAATGCGAAAGTTGTGGGTAAAAGAGGCCCTGGCAGACCAA
Source organism: Tinea semifulvella (assembly GCA_910589645.1). Lineage (NCBI taxonomy): Eukaryota > Metazoa > Arthropoda > Insecta > Lepidoptera > Tineidae > Tinea > Tinea semifulvella. The sequence goes on from OU342601.1 coordinate 11,449,416, forward strand.
GACTTACCTATCACGATCCAATAAAGAAAACACATGTAAACGGGCATGTATATGTAGATTGGATGAATGACGAAGAAACGAAAGAGGTATGTTTTTTTTTAAGCCGGTGATCGATAAATCATCAGTGATACGACCCCAGCCTGAATGGCCACCGCGGAAGGTCGCATGCCCGACTCACCGTGAGGCCTCATAAGAAGACCCCAAGGCGCCTACGGACTTAAAAAAAAAAAAAAAATCATTTATTTACTTTCCAATACATATAACTCATTAAATAGCCCGCCAAACTAAGCACAGTTTGTTGGCGGAGACAATTACTCTCGAAGCTTAATATTTATAGTACATAAAAAAGATGCGCGGGCGCGAATCACTCTTCCCCCGCGCGACCACCCCGTCCGCCTACAGGTACCATTCATTTAAGTCTATCTCTTTCTTAGAATCCTAATGTTAATCAACACTCATTTCTTCCGAAGATTATTTTAAATTTTGAAACTAAAACTCAATATGCAATAAACGAACGACTGCAGGCAGGAGGCGAGGTGAGGGCGCGCGGGGACGCGGAGCGCATACAGGGCTCACAGTCAGCCAAAAATCACACCTATAAACTTATAAAAAACATCTGATATTAATTTAAATAATACAGGTGCGACATGTAGCCGTCTGCCGCCACTTCTAACACTTTTTAAATCTTTCGTACATTATTAAATTAAATTACAACTTTGACAGCAGTTTTTGCTTTATTTTATTTTTATAAGTTACTTTAGATATGTTTTGGTCCCTAATGGTCAAGCAATTATAAATTTTAGGGACCAAAAATTGTCTAGTACGCTCACCATAGTAGTTCTTTGCTCTAGGAACAACATAAGTTTGTTGTTCTTACTATTACATCTAAGTTTTTATCTGCATATAATAAACATGTATCGTCTGCATACATGTATACTTTACAATGCTTTATAACATTACTCATGGAATTAACATGCGTCAGGTAACCTACAGGGCCGTAGACCGATCCGATTGGAACACCATATATTATATCGTATTCATCACTTTTAACACCACGTATTTTTGTTTGCAACGTTCTTCCTCTCAAGTATGATTGGAACCAGATCTTGAGGGGGCCATGAATACCACATTTGTCCATTGCCTGAAGTAGCTGGTGGTGATCCAAGGTATCAAAAGCTTTTTTAAAATCAATAATAATAACCACCACTTGCTTCTGCTCATTCAGACTAAAATCCTATAAACCGTTTCTCTCTCACGGTTGGCCCTGCGTGCCTTAACAGCTAAATCTGAGTCGTGGCTACAAGTGAAGGCACAAGTTCGCCGCGTGAAAGAAGTATTTCGTGATCGTGACAAGTGGCGCTTAATTGTTTTTGCCTACCCCGCAAGTCTATGCCCCGCAATCTAGTGTGAAGATTTGTATCTATATCATCAGCCAACAAGCTCAACGCTTATTAAGGCTCGATTGCTCAGTACGCCTTCTGTCACTTAGTACACTGCATGAGGCAGCTCGCGTTCTTTCACAGTGAATCCGACATGATATGTTGTATTTAGATCATAATTTTCGTCGTATAGATTAATCGATATAGTATTAAGATGTTGGTATCATTTGACACAATATTTTGTTACCTTATTTAGGGTAATGGGGTGTATCAGGCAAAGTTTTTTGTAGTTGTCGCTAGCGACACTGGTACCTTGTTTACACCTATGACTGATCATTTTTTAAATTTATTTGTAGTTTTACATTTTTATAACAGAAAAATGTATTTTAATTTCACGTTACCTACCTTAAAAGACGAATTAAGTAAGCGAACACCGTCTTTAAAATAAGAAAAGGTTGAATTAATAGAACGGCAATTTTGAGATCACCATACCTTTGCTTTCGCTTGGAAATCTCGATTTATACACTTAAAAGCTGCTCACTTCTCCAGAAAATAATAAATTTCGCAATACAAATACAAGTTTTATATGCAACTGGCAGTTATATTAGAAACCATCTATCATGCGCCATCTATCGTGATAAAAAGTTAGTGGCACACCCCATTGGAAACGGTGACAAGATGGTGAATGGGAACATTCCTTATTACCCCTTTAGTTGAGTCATCATATTTTTTTTATATATACTATCACGATATGGTGATAAGTGGATTCAATTTCCATTATTTTACTAGGAGAGGAATTTTTACACTATTTTTATCAGATATTTTAAACCACGAGGATCTCAAAGTTATTAATAAACCTTTTAATGTCCATAATATTTTTTGTCGTGCTGAAAGGGTCAAGCATTTGAAACTCTATTTTATTATTTAAGAGTATTTAAAGGTGTTCCCAATTACCCCACTTTTTCCCCAATTACCCCTATCCGTCGCTGACCCGAGCTTTATTACTACTCAGGTGTGAGATCTCCATCGTTGTCACTACTGTCTGATTCGTTGTATAAGTCCGTCATACTTTGAGAACAGATATGACTCAAATCTGCCTTGAACAGAATATCACAAATGGCTTTCTTGACGTAAGTCACCGTGCGGCTGTCGTACTTCCGCAACTCGCTGCTCACATAATTACCAAACGACGAGTAATGGTCAACTGGAGCTGGAGATAAAACATCATATTTCACTTCAGTCCTATCACGTTTACTATTGGACCTTGTACGTAAAGGTGGCTCGACGTCACATGTCTCTATAGGTTCTTGCTTCACACACACAGTCGATGTATTTTCCGTAGGATTTTGGCTATTTGAAACCTGAAACAGATATGAGATCTGATTTAAGTTCCTTAACTATTTATTGGGGTTCAAAGCGATTGCTCGTTTCCTATTCCTGCGATGCATTATCATTACAGCCCCCAAACACAGCGTCCTAGACCTCCACTGCTGGAGATGGGCCTTCCAGAACATATATCTGGAGAATTTGGCCTACACTCGCCACGCTGGCCAGACGGCTTGGCGAGGATATGATGTAAATTTTTAATGACAATTTATTAACGATTCCACAAATTGGTATTAGTGGAACCGGGACCGACGGCTTAACGTGCTCTCCGAGGCACGGGAACGGTGGTGTTGTAAATTTATGACAAATGTACGTAAGAAAAGTGCATTTCTCATTGGTACATGCCGGGTGGGCTTGAACCGACCTTTGTAGGATTCAAGGAACGCGTTCTTATAACCGAGCCACCACCGCACCATTGCGATGCATTGCGTTGCGACAAATGAAATAGGTCGGGGCATACGAGTATTGAGTGCGAGTAAGAAAATTGCACCGAAGTGAGCGTTTAGTATTAAAGAATCATCATCATAACTGACATCAAAAAAGGATGTTTTCATTTCGTCTTTTTTTTTTCTTGTGATACTTTTTTTGTTTGTTTTTTTTGTCACAAAATATATTAATAAATATTACATTATGTAAGATAAGCAGCTGTAAAAGGACTTTGTCACTTAAAAACTAAATAAAAAAATCCGAAATAATATACAATCAGTATACAAGAATTATAATAATAAATAATTAAAAAGATAACCTAACCTTAAATAAACAAAAAAAAATATATATATACTACATTACAAAACCAAAAAAATAACAACTAAAATTATTACCGTCGGATGGGCGTAGTGTGCCGAGGACACTCCCTACGTTCCACCGTTGAGCGGCGAGGCTGACCCTTTGAGCAAAGTATTCTTTACTTAAAGGGTCACCCGTCGCGGAGTTTTTCCCCAATCTTACGAGAGAACGCCAAAGCCTTCTCGGACCACGGACCCATCGTTTCGAATCGAACTTTTGGAATCGTTAGTAAATTATTATTAAAATTGACATCAGACCCTAGCCAAAGACCAATTCCTCCGGCTAGCGTGGCGAGTGTAGGCCTAATTCTCCATGTTCTAGAAGGCCCATGGGTGTTCTAGGACCTGTGGTGATGATGATGACCAGTAAAAATTCATACAAACCTCTTTAAATTTATTTCTCAAGTGCTGCGGCGTATTTTTATTATTCATAAACCTGAACCACTTAAAGGCAAACCATTTGGATTTGTAGACATTTTCACCTGTTACAAAGAAACAAATTATTTATTAGTTAAAAATAAAAGATAATTAATTCCGAAAATTTTACACTTTCTTAATAATGCCTGCCTTACCCTTTTTGCAGAATAAGTATATATATATAATCGTTTTTTTTTTTTTTTTTAGTTTAGTTATATTTTAGTTTATGTTTAATTTTGACCTGATTAGTTTGTGTTTTAGCTTAACTTAATTGACATATTTACAGCCAGTTTCTCGTACGTATTTGTGGTACTTAATTATTACTTAAATAAATAACAAACCTGTTAATTTTTAAGTATTTTAAATAATTAAGTAACAAAAATAAACGTAACGTAATCGAATTGCACAGTAATGTGCGGCCGAACTAAGACGTGATCCAAAATTGAAATGGGGTAACGTTGCATATAAACTATTTTTTACGTTAGTGTGCATTAAAAACAGCGAGAATAAATTTATTTTGTCTTTAACCCGCAAGGGATTACTGTCATAATGATAGGTATGTATATCCATATTTATATAAATACTTTATTTTAAAAATAAAGAATATTTGTTCTCACCAGAAGTTAGACTTCTTCTTTGCCTCGACTTCTCTCTTCTATAAGACCCCAACATCGAGTTCAGCTTCTTTCGTATGTCATCAACGGGATATCCAGATTTATCGGAAATATCACGCCACGCGTCATCTTTCATTTCTCTCGAAAAATAATCCTTGTTTTGAGGGTCCCAAATTATAGGATGGTTTTGATAGAGAAGGATTAATTCCCGAAGCTTCTTTTGGCTGAACATACTCATTATGAGCAGCGAGCGTACGCCCTCGGGCAAAGCTCGAAATACACTGGCGCGAATTGAGCGCGAGGCAAACATGCGCAGGTTATTGCCGCTCTTTTTCTTGGTTCTCAATTTTAATTGTACAATGCGTATTATTTAGTACCAAGCATGTCTTTGTTGTAACGATAATACGCAATGTATAAAGAAATTACAGAACCTAATGTTGATATAGAAAGCGTGGGTATGCGAGTCGCTCATTTTGAGGAAATGCGTGCACTACCTATCATATAATAGTATTGCATACATGCGCACTGAGTCGCTCAATTGCTGCTCACACCATGCTCACGCCCTCACGGCCCGTGTTACATGCTTAAACATAATATTTGTTATCCTATACCCCAAGTTCGTCCTTGTCGCTTTAAGCGCCTTTTTTACTTTATTTCGCTTTGAAAGTCGTTTGACTTTCTTTTTGTAGATGTCGCTAGAGGCAATTAGGCAATATAAAGTACCTTATTTTACACCTATGTCGCATCATTTTGTAAATGTTTTTCTAGTTTTTAATTTTTATACCTGAAAAATGTAATTTAACTTAACGTTACCTACCTTAAAAGACAAATTAAGAAAGCGAACACCGTCTTTAAAAAGAAAAAAGTTTTAATTAATAGAACGGCAATTTTGTGAACCCCGTATCTTTAATTTCGCTTGGAAATCTCGATTTCTACACTTAAAAGCTGCTCACTTCGGCATAATATCCAGAAAATAATTAATTTCGTAATAAAAATACAAGTTTTCTATACAACTGGTTATAGTTATATTAGGTATAAGTAATTTAAAGCAAAGTAATAAATAAATAAATAAAATTTAAATAGTTTTTCTTTATGTTCTAAGAATTTATATTGAATAAAATTTTAATTTTGCATTCCTCCTCAGGCGGCACTCCAAGACATCATTTGGAGAGCTTTTATCATTACCTGCGATCCTAGAACCTATTGCGCGGAGCGATGGCAAGAGACCCGACAGCATGACCGTTGTTGGTCCGTGAAAACTTTGGCAGGTCCCTGGTGTGGGATGCGACATGTGTAGACACATTAGTCCCGTCACACATCCAGGCGACCTCGTCAAGCGCAGGAAGTGCGGCGGTTTCTGCTGAGAACCTCAAGCTGCGCAAATACACCAACCTTGGTACAGGTTACGAATTTGCGCACTTAGCCAAGTCAAGGAGTTGTCCTAACGGCTAACGGAAAAGTCTAGAGACAGAAAAATCTCGACTATTTCTGCCAACGTATTAGCCTCGCTATACAGAGGGGAAATGTTGCCAGCCTCCTTCGAAGAGGAGATTTTTTTCTTATAAGTCGCCAATTTTTCATTAGGTATATTTACTTATTCCACAGCTGTCTTTTACAAATAAATATTTACATTCAAATGATTACCGAACACCTAGCCAATTACGGAATAACATTATTTTCACTAAACATATAGCATCAACGGATTATTAACAATTTAAACTACTTAAAAAATAAACATAAGAATAAAAATAAAGAGTATTATTAAATATTTAAAAAATCCATCTACGCATCATTAAAGTGTATGTATATGTGAATGTGTATTAACAGTGTAGGTGTGTAAAGGTGAAAATTGTAAGTGTGAACGAGTGAAAAGTTAGTTTATTTTTAATTTTTACTATTTAAGTAGTTTTTTATTACCTATATTAATAAACAAAACTAACTCTTTGTTCTGTGCTATTTTATTTTAAACAAAATAATTAAAATTGATAAATTATATTTTTTTGGATTATTTGATAAGCAACAAGTAGATGAAACAAATATGTTGTTAGGTATTATAATAATAATCTCAAATAATGTATTAGTTAAAATTTACGAGAATAAATATTTACAAATTATAAAAAAGTAAAATTATAATTACAAACTACAAACTAAACTATAAATAAAAATGTTCCCAAGAGACGACCCATCAGAGATAGTCCCAAGAAAACTGGCAACATTTCTCTCTGTATAGCGGGGCTATTGTGTTGGCAGAAATAATTGCCAGCCTTTCTGTTATCGGATTTATCCGTCAGATTTTTTTTTTTTATGTAAAATAAAATTAATGTTTCTTAAAACTTATTAACTGATTATTTGGTTGTATGATAGACGTAATTAATCAAACTTTATATAAGAGTACTATGTTTTAATTAGGTAGGTACTAATTGAATTTCGTCATAATCGTAGAACAGTGTCGGATTTAAAAAAAAAATTTGCATTATTTCGATAGCAAAATTATTATAACTTGGTTTAAAAAATCTGATTTTATATTTAGTTTTTTATTGTTTGTGGTCTATAATTTATAGTGCAAATATTAGAAAGGGTTCCAAAATGTAATCTGGAAGGTTTGCACTTATTATGAGACTAGTATTAACTTATAAAAGAAGTGACAAAAAAACAGTTAAAATAACTTTGAATGGCCGCCATGAAAATTTTATAAATATACGAGTAGCAGATCCGTCACTGTTCTACGCAAAGATCAAGTAGTAGACGATCATGACGATACTACGATACTAACTACTAGTAGGTACTTGTACTACCATTAAAATTGGTATTTACACTTTCTAAAATATTTTGCGTAATTTTTTAGTATCGTAGTAGGCGTTATTCTAATAAACATAAGCATTTTTCAAAGTATATTTACTATTCAGTTTGATAAATCAGCTAATTCATTGAAAATACAGAAACTATATATCTAATTCGGGGGCAGTTAAACTATACTAATTGCAATATTATTTTATACACGTCATAATAGTTCCAAATGACAACATATTATCGCTATTAGAATGCAAATTTCAAAAAAGGTTTATTTGACCCACCCTACCTCTCGTTCCGAATCATGCTCAGAGCGCTTACCCTATGTTTGACTTGTAAGCGCTTTTTTCACTTTGAAAGTCGTTTGTCTATGGTTTTCATACAAAATTCGTTAAAAAAAGTTTGTCTTTATTTGCTTTCATGTCGAACATTCAACATACCATAAGAATGAATATGATACTGACAGTCGTTCCGAATTAAATATCACGATTATGCTCAGAGCGCGATATTAATTCGGACGGACTAAATTACATTTATATTCTCAATAGTTGATAGTTTTTTTTTAAATGTAAAGAAGATAATTGTTAATGTAACGAAATAATGAAAATTGTGGATTCCACATTTTTGAGTACTAGCAAACTCACATCTCGTAATATTTAATATTATTATTATTTTTTGGTCTAAAGTCAAAGTCAAAATATCTTTATTCACGTAAACCTATCACAGGCATTTATGAAACGTATTTAATTAAATTATTTTAAATGATTCTACTGCTGCTAGTAGAAGACTAAGCAGCAAAGTAGTCCAAGAGTAAGCTGTTAGCAGAAGACCAGCAGCTATCAGATTCCAGTGACCCTGTCAATGTTTAATTTAACGCTTTAAGCGTGATTAGGTTACTTTTATCGTGTCTCGAAACGAAGGGCTACTGCATTTCTCTAGGACTGCTCTTGTCCACCAGGGCACAGCAAGCAGTAGAGATGAATAGCGTATGCGATATTTATTATAATAGATATCTGACAAATCTGTCAGATTTGTGGGTGAATTAATGACCTGAGCATAGATGTTGATATGTTTAATAACAATATACCATGTCCAAAGACGTGCGATGACAAAAGTGCACTTTGGGTAAGGGACGTGTGTTCAGCTTATGCACAATCCGTGTGGAGTCTGACTCGTCACGTTCTTGCAGACTTCTGGAAGAGTCCTCGCAGTCTGGAGGAACGTCAGTCTAAGCGCAGCCACTCTGAAGTACTTCATGAGCTAGTGACTCTACGTAGTGGTCCATCTGAGTGTATAGATGTTTGTTAAAGGCAGTGTCCCGTCATCAACCAAGAAGGGCCTACCTATGACTGTCGCAGTCGCATCATTGCCCAGTGAACCACTACAAGGGTCATATCCGCTGTATCGGGACTCTATTGTCTCTGCACACTGCTTTCCAAGGCCAGGTGGCAGTCGAGAATCAGTGCAAAGCTTTTGAGGGCTAGAAGGACGGTCATGCTGTCTGAGAGTATGTAAATATTAAAGTTCTTGGCATTACTCCTTAGTACAGATTGCGCCGCTTCTAGAATGCGCATTCCACCTGGAATGCTGGTGTGTGAGTCGAGAGGTGTTAATAGGAGAATGTTGAAGTCCATAGAGAAGTCCCGCCCCGTGCCCGTATCAGCTTTTGAGCCGGTACCTATAATAAATCCTGAGTTCTTTGGGCCCTGAGTGGTGGTGGTCGAGTTGAACGTTACATCAATTTCGAATCTTTTAGGGATTCTGTCTCTAATGGATGCCATGATAGGTGACCCCCTATGACATCATCCAGTATGGTAGTGTATTAATTCATTTATTTTTTGTAGCAGTAGGTAGGTAGGTATAGTTCGAGCATGATGGTAAACATAACAAAACAAACAAATAAGCCAATCATCAAATTACAACTTGATCATTTCAAGTGCATTGGAGTGACATTCCATTCGATCCCGGTCAATTTCGCGTTCAGCTGACCTAATTGAGCGGGAAAACGTACAGCCGGCGACCACGTGACTTGACAAACTAATGCCTTTGGCGCCAATAAGCGATAATGCTCTCAATTTTGAAAATCGAATTTTAAACTTTTTATAAAGTTGAAGCATTGTTTAAACTAATAAATTTTAATAAGATGTTGTTTTTTATGTTTAATTTTTAAGGTTATTTGTTATTTATTTAAAAAAACAGCTAGGTAGGTGGTATATAATCTTAATTTATTATGCTTTTATTTTTTATTCTATTTTTAAAATTTATTTTTTTATTGTATGTTTAGGTAGGTATCTAGGTATATGGATGAATAGCCAAAAAACCCTACAGTGACCTGGTAGGGTTTTTTATTTATTTTGGTAACAAACGAGTATAGAGAGAATATAGAGACTTTAACAAGTTAAAAAACCAATACCTAACTAGCTATGGTTCCGATATAAAAAAATGTTTAGTTCCAATAATTTTCTAAATTTAATTAAAATTCTTTTTGAATAGTTTATTATGAAATAATAAGATTAGGTCGCGTGCTAGAGCGGGGGTGCAGCAGGAAACGTCGTAAATGCTATCGATTGCTGTCACAACGCGCGTCAAGTGTTGTGAATGAGCGACGCACACTGGGGCAATAGAGAAAAAGTTTAGGACATTTTGGCAACAAACTTTTCTATGCCTACCTACGTTCATTTGTATTTAAGCTTTCATTACAAAATTTGGTTTTAGCTATATAAACAAAATTATTATAGAATAGTTTCGCGTAACAATAAAAAAGTGTCATAGTCACTTACTACTAACTGTCGTGGGTAGACTAATTCAATTCTAAAAACAGCTCGATACATTGCAAAAATATGCAAATTTTAGCATGCAAAGTAACATATGCATATGTAACTGTAGAGTTATTGTAATTCTATTGACAGTTGCATAAATTAGGATGTTGATGAGCATGGCATGACAGTTACAAAAGCAATGTCGTATTATTTTCAAGGTTAATGGTGTCCTTTTATCGTGGATTCTTATTAGAATGGGTTAGAATTTGTTGATGGCCTATTTCCTGATTGGCTTCCGTTCAAATTAGTCAGAGCAACCTTAACAATACACAACTGCTATTCAAGGGCCTAATATTTGGAACAAGGACAGATCGCAGGCTCAATTGAAATTAAACAAAAAGGCAAAACATTTCGGTTGTTCTGTCGGGGCTCCGCCGCCCCACGGTGCTGCACGCGGTCGGCGGGGAGGGACGACGAGCTCGCGTGGCCGTCAGTGCGCCGTGTGCCGCGGGCTGCGCAACACCTCGCATCGCAGCCCGCTCAAGGCCGACCGTGTTTTATTGTGTTTTTCAATGTGCGTGTGTTTATGGCGCTGCTACTGTTGCGAGTGGGAGCCGCGCTGGGTGTCCTGGCCGGAGCCTCTACTATCGGTGGGTGAGAGTGGCGGCGCACGTGCCCGGAAGCGGTACCTGGAGATCTTGTTTACAAGAGGCCCGCCCGGGGCGGCGCGCAGGCGTTGGTTTGTTATTGCGTCGTTCCTAGGTCAAGCACCGGCAACGCGCCGGCCTAACCTACAAACGTTGCCACAATACCTCTCTAACTTATAATGACTTGATCCTGTCAAGTAAGTTTAGCAATAAGAAAGGAGACGCTCTCCGGAGACATGGAACCTAATGAGATTCGAACAAGGACGTCGTTACCTGCGAGAACACTGTTTTCATATCTGATTTCTTGTATTCACGTCCCAACTCACAAGTTTGCTGTTTCCGAACTTGTTCGCATACTTAACTTACACGTGAAATTCAAATTTATTTCGTTTCTAACTTATTATAATATTTTTGTCTTTCTGAGATCTGAATAAAACAAATGCAAATTAGCTAAATGATTATTTTTGACAGTCGTGTGTTTGTTTATTCTGCTTTGTAATATATTGTAAAACAGTCAGTTTGTTGGCTAAATAAATGAAAATAAAATTTCATTTCACTTTCATCTCACAAATTATCCGTTTATATTACCGTTAAGTTAATACAGGTATTTTCTTATTTGATACATCATACCTGCACTAAGTACATAAGTATGTAGGCTACCTAGGTACGACAAGGGTAATTTTAGGTTTGATCAACTAAGAAAATGTCGCTAATCCTTCCTAATAGTTAATAAATAAATATAAAAATAAATCATATTAATTTCACTTATTTATTTTATTTGAACCACTGTGTGTGTTTTTTTTTAATAACTTGGACGTTTTTTGTTGACGTTCCAAATTTAAAATAATATCGATTTTAAAATAAGCCAATATAGGAACCTACCTTTTTATTTTCTAATTCCTTGTATTTTATAAAGTAAGTTCGAAGATAAATTAATACCTACCAATGTTCTTGTGGAATCAATCAGGATAAAGCTTTACGAATTGGCTGCTGATGGAGGGAAATTCAAAGAGATTAAAACTTTATAATAGAGATAATCCTAATTGTTTAAGACTCAACAAAACAACATTGTTATTTTGTGATAAAGACGTTAATTCAAAGTCCAAAAAAATAAATAAATAACATACTTACTTCTATATTAATATAAATATAAAGTTTCGAGATAAAAAATTAGTTATGTTGAAATTAAAGTCACATTTAACACTATTATTCTGAAAAGGACCATATAGAGTATAATTTGGCAATAAACTTCGCTAAATAGCCTTAATTACTACCCAAACGATTAACACAACATTCCCGCGAAAACCTAGTCTATGGCTAGTTTTTTTTTAATAGGCGAAGATTTTTATCCAACCAATAGATATTTTAAGTCAATTGTATAATGTTGATCCTTTTATAATTGATTCTAGATTATGTTGACAACTGGTTATCAAATTCAAATGTGTTAATAGTGACCAGTGCCATCTGCTTGATATGGTCAAATGGCCACAACATTCACAATTATATTATCAAGAAGATAAATCTAAAGATAAACCAATTTGTAATGCGACCCTTTTTAAATACCTTTTAACTTAGGTATTTTATGTTTAAGAAGGACATTAAAGTACACTGTCTAATTGAAACCTGGGATATTTTATAGTTAATCCTATTTTTAGATTAAATTTACATTAATTACAAAGAAACGTCCTTTTTACAAATGATAATGTATGCCAACTTAAGTATTTATCGTATATGTAGCTAAATTGTTTATTTAATAGATATTTCTTTGAAAAACAATATTAATACCTACTATGCGAAATTTTCAGAAAGTAAGTTACCTATTGAATGTAGGTAATAAACAACTTTGTTTACTCATACGATATTATTATCTGTTACCCATGTTTTATTATATTTCGCTTATTTATAAATATTTGTCCCTATTCATATTTTCTGCACGAGTAACTCGTAAAAGGCGTAGACCCAACGTTCCAACACCCACATATTTTCACTTGCTTATTGTAATCCTCTTTACTTATTAGGCAGAAAGTTCCTTTGGGAAAAAACTTTTTTTGATATATTCTAGGCCGTTTAGAAGTTTATATTGTGTTTGTCAAAGTCAAAATACATATCTTTATTCCCGTAAACCTATTATAGGCATTAACCTATTACTTCTGCTAGTGGGAGACTAAGCAGCAAAATGGTACAATAAGTAAGCTGTTAGCAGAAGACCAGTTTAGCAGATTCCAGTGACCTGTTAATTTAATCTGACTGAGAAAGATATCTGCAAATAAATCTCAGCTAGATATTTTTCAGATTTACAAATAAAACATATACAGAATTACAAAACAACGATCAATTAATAAGCTTTTAAATTCAGCTATAAGTACCTATAACAATACCCAGCGGTACACTACCAGGTACGTCTAAATTAAGATAGACTGCTTGACTAGTGCGACCCGAAAGCCGAGAAAATTTAGATACATTAGTCGTCAAAGTGGGAGTTGATGATAAATTGAACAAAAATAAATAGACCTTCCTTTTACGGTGGTCCGAGGCCTGCAAGGTGCCCTGGTGACGGTTGAATTGGCAACTCATACCTGTATTTCGTATCTCATCGAACAGCTTAGAATACTAAACAAGGTGTAGAGGTTTTTCCTGCCTACAATCAGACTTTAGCTGTACAACCTTTGGGATGATTCTGCCAAGTACCTCACAAGTGCTCTCAATGTCCTACAGAGGCGAGGTGTTCAAATTGTGGACGATGCCACTATATCTGGAACTCGAATACCTTTTCTATTCCTCTCGATTCGCCGAGATTAGCTTTTCTGAGCGTATTTTTCCGGCTATATAATCTAATCCCTCCATTCCGTAACCGAACCACACGCACAGGTCAGAATATGCACCCACATACCGTAGTAACCATCCCTTCGACGTACGAGTATAAATTTGGGGACTTATACATCTGTCGCATAATAAAGATGTGAAATACTCTTCCAGCCTCTTGTGTTTCCACTTTCCTATAACTTGGAGTCCTTCAAGCGAAGTGTGAAAAAGCATCTACTCAAGCCGGCACAGTCTTGAGTGCCACATTCATGGACCTTGCGCAAGGTGACATGTCATTTACATTACAGCCCCTAAGCGTCCTAGCCGTCCACTGTTGAAGATGGGCCTTCCAGAACTGGAGAATTTACCCTACACTCGCCACGCTGGTCAGACGGCTTGGCGACGATATGTCAATTATTTATGACAATTTATTAACGATTCCACAAGTTGACATTAGTGGAACCGGGACCGACGGCGGACCGAGGCACGGGAACGGTGGTATTGTAAATCTATGTCGTGCTGGTATAAAAAAAAATTTTGTTAAACCGATCAGATATTCGTTAAACGCAATGGATCAACGTAAAATGTTACCCTCAAGGTCATTTCTCGCAAAATTTAATAGAAATAAATTAATGTTTAGCCGTCATGTCAGTGGGAATTAACAACCCCCGGTTTCTCTTACGTAATCCACTGATATGAGCTGACCTATATTCTTTAATCACATTACTTAATCCCATAAGCCTATGAGTATCGAGGGCATTTAAGGAATGAACTCTATGTACCCCTTAATGAAGAGAACGCTACATACATACATTTATGTAGTACATTTGTCATAGATTTACAACACCACCGTGCCCGTGCCTCAGAAACCACGTTCCACTAATATCAACTTTCATCAAATCAAACAGGAATCAGCATCGGGCTGACAATAAATATTTAGAAAATATATACGAGTACTTGTATATGTATGTATTCCTTAGGAAAAATATATACATTACATATATTTCATATTATATTATAGAATTGTATATTATTTTATATTTTATAAGACAAGGCCCTTATACAGCCGCTACAACTACATAGTATAGATTATGACATCATAACAATTATTAATATATATATTGACAAGGCTATTTTACAGCTGCTTAATTTAATTTGAACATTTAATATATATATATATATACAATTTTTATTTATACATATAGAATATAATTAAGTAATTTTAAGTTTTACAATGCCCTTTTACAGCTGCAACTAGTATTTAATTTTATTTATAAATAATTTAAGAATTTGTATTTAGTTTTGTGTTGGTATCTCAACTCAAATGCTACATTAACCTCCAGTTCTGTTCCTTGCCTATAGTTCCATAACACTCTCCAGGCAGGACAACTCAAATAATATTTCAATGTGTGTGTATACCTATAAATTGTGCACAACAATAACTATTGACTTAACCGATTTCCGGTGGGAATGTATGGTTGTAACAGAATAAACAATAGTACTCGGTAAAACATTGGACATCAGATCCAACCTGTCTGGTCAGTGTGGCGAAAGAAGGCGTATTCTTGAAGTCCCATCTCCAGTAGTAGTGGGTGTTCTAGGGGCTGTAATGATAAAGAGAACTCCGTAATAATATTTACGTAAGCAATCGCGTACCTATAAATGTTTTTATCCATGTTTACGAAAAAAAATTGCGTGATTGTAGACAGTGTAGTAGGGGCCTCTCGAGGCTATCAAGGCCAAACAAAGTTTATTTGGTTAAGCTAATAAATTGTTATAGAGAACTGATGATTAGATGACTCTTGGGCCTCTAGGTAGGTGAACCTAATTTATTAAAGTATTTCGCAAGAAACAGACGGCCGAGTTGATGCTAATGGTGTACCCAGCTGACAAAGGAAGTCTAGACTTGAGTTGAGAAATTGTTTCAATATTCAATGTTCTACATTACAAAAAACCTACTAGGTATTCCTCGTTTAAGAACTTGATAAGTATTTATCAAAGAATTTTATATCTTTAACGTTGGTTAGACTAGTAGACTGCCTCCTTGGTCTAGCTGTTAAATGGATTTAGACACGGAGGTTTTAGTTTTAATTATTGTATTGATGTTGGGTTCGGTCCAGCCATGGTCAATGGTAATATTTATTTTTTTGTTAGCTTGTATGTATTGAC
This sequence comes from Tinea semifulvella, assembly GCA_910589645.1. Lineage (NCBI taxonomy): Eukaryota > Metazoa > Arthropoda > Insecta > Lepidoptera > Tineidae > Tinea > Tinea semifulvella. Next base: position 11,465,164 of record OU342601.1, read on the forward strand.
AATATCCAAGTGTTACGTACTAACCATACGGAGATAAATTATTTTGATTTGATTTGATTTGGAGGTACTGGGTTCGATTCCTGGTCCGAACACAATCATGATCATTAAAGCCCCTATGACGCTGTGTTCTGGGGAGAACAAACAAAAAAACTACGAACATTTTGTATGGGAAAATGATTTATCTTTTATTTTATTTTTTCGTCAATTTTCCAATGTTTTAATATTTATTCTGCTATTCGGGACGAAGACAAATCCAACAAATCAAAAACCATGAACATCGATCCAGCCGTTCTCGAGTTATAAGATTTCTAACAAACCCGACTTTGTCTTATATAATAAGATTGTTTAACGATTCACACGTTTTATTTTTATTTATTTAAAAACTTTATTGCACAAAAGTACAAAGGGCGAACATAATGTCGTTACACATTCTCAGCCTGCTAAGTTAGAGTTAGTTAAGCTTAGTCCACAAAAAAAAAATATTTTAATAATACTTTAAAAAAAGTAAAGTATCATCACGACCGTTTCCCTTTCGGGGTGATCAGAAACCACGCTTATAAAGAAGCGGATTCACATGTAGCTAACTTACCTATATACGAGTATGCCAATCATGACAAGTGGCAAGCTCGTCGATGTCTCTAGCGTACCTAACTCGGGAAATATCACAAATAAATTAAATAATAATTAAATTTATTAATTTAAATTAATAAATATTATTGTGTCCCGACCAGAAATCGAACCCAGTACCTCCGAGTGAAAATCCACGGGCATAACCGCTAGACCACGAAAGCTTATACACTTATATAATTAAAATTAACATACATACAAATACCTACTATATAATAAAAACATACTATTAAAAAGAAAAAAAATACAACAATGTTATAAATACAATATAATAAGAAAAAAGAAAAAAATATATATGGACGCCTTATTGTGGATGTTTAGTTAGTTGATATTAGTCGAACCGAGACCGACGGCTTAACGTGCTCTCCGAGGCAAAGGAACGGTAGTATTGTAAATCTAAGAAATTGTAATCATGGAAGGACAGTAAGAAACGAAACTGTCTTGCAGAGAATGAACAAAGGCGTTGAACTACTGAAAATGGTAAAGCGAAGGCCTGGGAGAAGACGCACTTCCTGGCTCAAGAACCTCAGGGAGTGGTTCGGGATGAGCACCAGATCCTTGTTCCGGACAGCGGCCAACAAAATCAAAATCCCCTTAATGATAGCCGACCTTCGATAGGAGATGGCACCGTAAGAAGAAGAAGAAAAAGACAAATGTACAGTTCTCCCAAACTGATAATGCGCAAGAAATCTTCGTCACTGTTCGGCAACGGTCGTATTCCCCGAGCGTCGGAAGACGATATGTATATAGAGTGGTTAAGTGCATTTTCTTCATGCATAATTTAGTAGAATTATGTGTTTTGTGCTAGTTGTTAGTACGTTTTCCTATTTTACAAAATAAACTATTTAAAGTTGAATAAGATAATTAAAGTTGAAATTAAATTCACCTTTGAAAACAAAACCAAGAACGGTGTGTAATATCAGCTCTATATAATTCCACTCAGAGAGAACACATGCAGTCACCGACCACCCGAATTGTTTTCGATTGTGTACACATGATATTGACTTCTATTTCTTTCGAACAAGGTGCAAAATGCAAGTGCAATGTTTAGGCTCTTACGATTCAATGATTCGGGTGTTTCCGGGAATACGACAATTAGCGAAGATCTGTATGTGCATTATTAATTTGGGAATACTGTACGAGTATGTAACCGCGTACCTTTTTGGATTTTAAGGAAAGCGTTCTTACAACCGATCTACCATTAAAATAAATAAAATAAATAAATAAATAAAATAAATATTTCCAGACAGGTCACACAGCGCCATCTAATTTCCGTGGTAAGCTACGAGGCTTGTGTTACGGAAACTAGATGGTTGATAAACTACATATTATATTTTTTTTTGTTGTAAATATATACATAATTTACATAAAAACACCCAGACCATGCACTTAAGGTTTGCCATACCTACATACTTTCTGACAAATTTGCAAAAGTAAGTGTACCATTTTATTGCGTTTATTACTGTTATAAGTGTAACGTAGAAAAAGCGCAAATAAACAATATCGGAAGGTACAATAAATTGACAATTATACCGCTGATAATAATTTTTCCAAGCTGAGAAACTCTATTAGGAATGATGACAAACAAAAACATAAAAAAAGAAACTCCATTACATAATGCTAATGGTGAAACCTATAAAATACAACTTCATGTTTTTTTTGCAAATACTTGGTTCGATATGTATTTATTTGTTTGACAGCAAAATAGTAGTATAGTTAATAAAACAACTGCCTTTGTGGTGTGGTCTAGCGGTTAAGTCCGTGGGGTACCTACCGGGTAAGTCCGTGGGGTACCTACCGGGTAAGTCCGTGGGGTACCTACCGGGTAAGTCCGTGGGGTACCTAGCGGGTAAGATTCCTGTTTAGGACATAATAATTTATTTAATTTATTAGTGATATTTCTCGAGTTTGGTACGCTAGACATCGAACGAGCTTGCCACTTGTCATGAAAGGCCTATAGTAAATGTGAACCGCTTTAAAAAGCGCGTTTTTTTTTCGTTCTCTTCTCCCGATGGATGATGATTGAGGTGATAGGGAACGCAAAGGGTCTAGCCCATACAGCCAAGTCTGACGTAATATATCTTTCTTCTTTATGAGTTAATGAGGTCATCCTCAAATTCCAGATGCTTCAGAATTTGAAGCTTTTCTTGGAGTCACTCGCGGCACCATAGCTCAAACACGTCGGGTAAAATATGGGAGTTGACAGCGCGGGAAAACCTCAAAAAATAAACTGCTACTTGTGACCATTATTCACATTGTAGCACATTATTGAACAAAACTACACCACTTTTGACCAATAATATCCACAGTAAATTAATTTACATTAAAAAGCGTGATTTCTGACTTCCCCAGAAAGAATATAGTCGCTATGACACTACTTTTTTACTAATTAAATAAAACGTGTGTTACATTGACGGGTTTTAATTAAAATTCAATATTATGCGTAAAAATAGCGGCATTGAACGGGAAATTACGTTACAGAATACTACAAGGTTTAAGGAATTGTAATGAAAATGTGTATATTTAATTTACAACTGCAAATATTTAAATAGACTATTAAGATTGTTATGTCACTCTACAGTTCACCTACACAAACATCTTAGGTTGTTAAGGCATTATAATCACCATGTTCGACTTGTCGCTGTAAGCTCTCTTTTTATATTATTTCGCTTTAATAGTCGTTGTATTTGCGTTTTCATTCACTTTAAGCAAAATTCAGTAATAACCGGCGCCCTTTGCTTTAATTAATAACTTCAAATATTTAAATAGACGATTAATATTGTTAAGTCGCTCTACAGTTCTACATCTTGTCTATGGTATTATCTGACACAAACAAGTTGAAATATTAGATTAAATTAACCTTAAAAAATATTTTAGCATATTTCTGTTAAATAATACGAGGAAGGTTCTTTAAAGTTACAAATATAATAATAGGTATATTTTGTTATTAACACAATTAGTAAATGAAAAACAAAAATGGCAAAGGTCGTTGACCATACAGCCATTATTGAGGCTTAACATTTGGGATTGAAAACTAGATGTATATTAATTAGTGTTTATGTATTAAGTATTCGATTAGTTTAGGTAGAATTAGAGGCGCGGCGAGGGACGGAGGTATGCCCAAGGTCAGCAAGGGGCCCGGTTTACGCACTCGCGCGCATGGGCCTAATTCTCACGCTTAACGATAACAAACACAAATAATAGCGTGTAGTAAGAGTTCTATTTTAAATCGGATACGCTTTAAACGTACGCATGTAAAGTTGGCAAAACATACGCGGCCATCGTACCACAGTCTTTCTTTCAAGGACAAATTTTGTATTTAAGGCACGATTTATACAATGAATACGCACGATGTACCTACAGAGGACTATTATTATTATTAAAAATAAATAAAAAATGATGATAATATGTCCCTCGCCAACCCTTTTGGCCAGAGTAGCGGGGGAAGGCCAAATTCTTCAGAACATTCTGGAAGGCCCATCTCCATCAGTGTGTTCTCGGGGCTGTGATGAAATGATACGTACTAGTACATACATACATACATATATTCACGCCAGATCCCTTGCGGGGTAAGCATAGACAATTGAACGCCACTTGACACGATCACGACTTAGCTCTTTCGCTTCGTCGACATTCATCAACCTCTTCATACATGCCCTTGTGTTACGAAGGCTTTTTAATGCACCTTCAGCCAGTGTTTTATTTATTTGATCATGATATGTGGTCTGAAATGATATTATGTATATAAACCAGTATAAATTATGATATTATTATGCAAACGATTATGCTAAAAAATGTGATAAATACCTACGTTGCCTTCATAGTAAGAATCTATTCCACTTAATACCGTGCTCGAGTATTGTTACTCACACGCTTATGTCAATTTTTCACATTTCAACGGTAAGAAAACCACTATTTCGTCGTACCTTGTGTTTTCTCACAGCCCGTGCTCTGTTACTCTTTTTTGGAATTTCATTAATGTCCCTTCCCTCGGTTTATTCTTGACATTTGGTTGTGTAATGGAGTGTATCAGGCAAAGCTTTTTGTAGATGTCATCATTTTTTAAATGTTTTTGTAGTTTTTATTTTTATAACAGAAAAAAATAAAATTAACGTTACCTACCTTAAAAGACAAATTAAGAAAGCGCACACCGTATTAAAAAAAAAATAGGTTTTATTAATAGAACGGCAATTTTGAGATCACTAAATCTTTGATTTCGCTTGGAAATCTCGATTTGTACACTTAAAAGCTGCTCACTTTGGCATAATATCCAGAAAATAATAAATTTCGTAATAAAAATACAAGTTTTCTATGCAACTGACAGTTATATGAGGTATCATGCGCCATCTATCGCGATAAAAAGTTTGTGAGCTAATTACGTGTCTTATACTTTAAAAGTTAAGTTTATACTTTAAGAAACTGGAGGTTACTCATCTTGTTTATTTTAGTCAATTCATTGCGTAGCCGGTTCCGTCAGACTAAGAACAATCGATTTAGCTTTAAATAACTATTTCGATTTGGTTTAAGTCAAGAATAGTCGTCCATTAGGCCGCAGGTTTTACGAGTGCGAGATATTTGGCTATATCTCGAAATATTATCGTTATTGTTATGAATTACACTCAACCTATGAGTCATTGTGAGCATAAATCAAATTATTCTACTATTTCGTAAGATTGTTCTCCGTGACACAAGTTGATGGCATCGATATTAAAAGATTTGTGAGTCTCGCACGAATCCCAAAACGAAAATTTGGTGTCCGTTCATAAAATAATCACCACAGAGCACAGCGAAAATGCAGCTGAAATTAAAAATGTTAACTGCAATAAATAAAAAAACTTATAATAGATATATTATACAAACATACATACATATCTTCATGCCAGATCCCTTGCGGGGTAGGCAGAGACAATTGAGCGCCATTTGACACGATCACGACATACTTCTTTCGCTTCGTCGACATTCATTAACCTCTTCATACATGCCCTTTGGTTACGAAGACTTTTTAATGCACCTTCAGTCAGTGTTTTATTTATTTGATCGTGATATGTGAGTCTCGGTCTGCCAGGGCCTCTTTCACCCACAACTTTCGCATTATATATCTGGTTCGTCAATCTTTCATCGCTCATCAACATGCCCGAACCATCGTAGCATGCTTTTCCTTATTTTTGTCCCTATGCTTTCCTTCATACCAACCCTTTTCCGTATTACGACGTTACGTATGCGGTCCGCCAAAGTGACGCCACATATCCGCCGCAACGACCGCATTTCTACTGCATTAACCCTACTCTCATGCGTATTCTGACATATCCACGTTTCGCTTCCATACATCAGTGTTGGTACCAACATGGCGTTGTGTATGGCGAGCCGAGCTTTGTCACTGACATTTCGACTGCCGATCAGTCGGTGACCCCAGGGCACCGTTAACACTATTTCCCGCGTTCACTCTTCTTTCAACGTCCCTATCGTACTTCCCATCCGCAGTGAAAACACTGCCCAGATATATAATTCAATTTACTTGTTCGAGAGTTTCATCATCAATCTTTATCGTCACGGCTGTCATCCTTCTTCTTTCAAACACTAGTAGGTACCTTGGTTTTTCTCGCATTCAAACGGAGTCCTTTTTCTGCACATCCCTCATTCATTCTGGTGTCATATATTATGTGTTTATGTCATATATTATGTTCTTATATATTAATAATTGGTCATAGATAACAAATGTCATGGAGTTTTTATTGAATAAATTAAGTTACAAACAATTTGGAATAACATATTTACCATGACAGTAAACCTTTTAACACCATGTAACCATTCATTGGCAGTTATATAAAAAATGGCATCCGTTAAAACGTACGATTGGCTGGCGTAATTAAAAAAAACTCGCACGGTTCCTACGTGTCTAGGCCGACAAATAGAGAAAAAAAAATGGCAACGACATAATACTTATTACAAGCATGTGCCACTCCGTTTTATTTTTAATTGACCCAAATTTTTTCGATTCGACGGTCCTAATGTGACAGCGTATATACAAACCAATCAACTTTCCAGTTGCAATAAAAGACTGATTAGATAATTAAGTAAAATAAATGAACGCCGTTACGCAAAAAGAATCCAAAATAAAATTTTTCAGAAATATATTTATGAATTTAATTAGGGGCCTAATTCTGGCGCTATCGACTTGCATCGAAATATTCCAATGAAAAGCGACAGATCTCCATAGAAAACTGTCAGTTTCATTTTTCAGATTCATGTCAGAGTCATCATCATGACAGGAAATCGAGCGGACATGCATGTCGAAGGTGTGAGAATCGCGGCCCTGGTCCTTAGGATGGTATACATATCTTATTTCAAAATCGATACGTATAAAAATACCGTTTTTGACATATTCTAAATGTAATAAATGTTGGGACTAATCCATCGATGTATTTTACAACTTTTAAAATTAACGAAATGAAATTAAATGAACATTTATTTGCTTGTAAAATACAATACAGCACTGCAAACAATAACAGTATTATAACATAGAAAACAAAACATTAATAATAAAAAAAAAAAGAAAAATAATTAAAAGTACTAAAATGAAAAAGATACCTACTTGTAAATAAAATACCAAATGTATGTATAAGGTACCCTACCTATATAAAATCAGCCATCTCGTACATCCTGTCGTAGTACTCGTTTAAATTATAAAAGGGTCTTACCAGAAGCAAAGACTTAATGTGGATTGGATCCTTTTTGCGTTACTACGCCCAAATAATATATAGTAAATAAACATAAGTATCATCACGACGGCTTTTCTGCAGAACAGAAACCACGCTTTGGCTAATGGGAACGGGTTGGGGATGGGGACATTCCACCATTTTCCCCGGCCATACGTCTAGTCAGGCCGACGACAAACTCTTCAATAGTAGGCATCTCCAGATCTTGAGCTATGGCGGAATTACGCAAGAACCGCGGCGCTCGGGAGACCACTCTGAGCGATATGTTCTGATGACTTGTAATGGACAATAACAATGAATTACAAATTAACACTGTTCGAAATGTGTTGCATGAAAATATGATTAACTTTTTTTTTTTATTAAAGGAAATGCGTTCCAACAGCGGACTATCACCACCGCTCTCGTGTTCAATAAATTAATTTAATGGGTCCATTTTCTTGCTATAATATTGTCTATGTCTTTGGCAGGCAGTTATCTATGAAAAACCTATTTGTTTGAAGTTAATTCTACATTTGTATTATCCATATTCCTATGCTGAAATCTATGAAGCTGCCTTAGACTTGCCTGTATTAACACTGAGTTAATACATTATAATATTTATTAAAATATAATTAGAGAAATAAAGCTAAAAACTAAATTATTACTACAACTATAAAAAATATATAAACAAAAACCTAATTATAAATCGAGTCCTTGCGGCATGGTGGCAAGAACGCTGGGTGCATTTCTATGCTGATTCTCCGAGCAAGAAATGAACCAGCCCTCTTGTCACCAGGGTCTTTGATTATACAGTATTTGCGCCGCTTGCAAGACTCTGCTCTTTCAGCTGCGGCTCCTGCTTTTAGCGCTGTTCCCCTGAGGTGTGCCAAAGCTAAAGTGTGGCATCCCACACTAAGGCCCGTCCCCGCTCCCAGGGGATCAGCGTCATACCATCAGGTCTCTTGCTATCATCGCGGACTTTTCCAGTATATAGTAAGTAACCAAAGTAACCAATATATTGGTTTTATATTCTGTATGTTTGAGGTCCCTATGTATATATATTATACAGAAATCTATTTTAATAGTCATAAAATTTCGTACCCAATTAGCGCTGGGGTTAAGCACGGATTATAGATTTCATGAAGTTGTTGCCTCGATTGGCAGTAGGTCCACTAATGAACCTAATTATTATTTTCTTATTGAAATTACGTCTTTATTATAGGTATCTAACAATTATTATTATTTTAGACTAACAATTTCTCGTTGTAGATTATCAAAAAGCAAAAGCTTGGAGCTTTTAGAAATGTTGGATAGACGAATGCTGAGGAAATGTATAAACCACTGTGAAATTGCATTTTCGATAGAATCAGGTTTTGAATACCTCAAGGACATTTTTTTTTTCAATCTAACACTCGTGACTTTGCCTCGATGGTAAGTGGCCCGCGAGGTCTATTAATCTTAGCAACTGGAATCAGACACTCATGACTGACATCAGTCCCTAACACTATACTGGCTCTACTGGGCATGACGGCAATTCAAGCCTGATCCCGAAATGTGTGGATACACTTTTCTGAGTTTATCGGCACGAACGGTGGATACTTTCCCGCCCCGGGAGAATGGGCAAATTACCACCATGAGTCTGCCTACCACCTATTTGTTGTTCTCGTTAAAAGTATGTGCCATTTGCAATGATGTCAAATGTAATTTTTTACTTTTAAGGAGAACTAATGTTGTAAGCTTGCCATTGTTATATTAATATAAAAATAGCACTGCTTGAAACAAGACTTACTAAACAATTTCGCCTATCAATCTTCTTTCCATGATAAACCTCTTCGCTCTTCTCACAACTCCCTTTTATCCTTTCCCTCACATCACTCCGCATTTGTCTCTAATTCTTTCGTAGTAGTTGATACATGGATCCAACCCGACAGGATGCGGAGAAATCTAAATCCACAGACTTAGCCCTTGGGCCACGAATTATTTTATTGTCATATTTATTTTGTTTATTCAATAAAACGATGCGACAGTAGCAAGCGGACCGGTGGAATGATGCTGGTGCCATTGAGGTTAGGTTTGCCTTTAGTGTCGGATGTGTAGACACCCTGGCGCCCTCCCACCTGTCGTCGATCTCTAAGGACCCAGCCGCTGCTGCATTACAAGCAGAGAACCTCAAACGGCGGAAATACACCCAGCTTATTGGGAGATGTGTTTTTGCGCCGTTTTGAGTTGAAACTCTGAGGCCGTAGGGATCAAGTGCACAGGAAATTTAAAATTTACCGCGTTATCCAAACAGCTCATCAACACCTCGGGAGACAAAAGGGCTGGACAATATTTTGGCCAAAGGATCAGCATTGCCATTCAACGTGGCAATGCTGCCAGTATCCTTGGCACTTTGCCCATTGGCAGCGATTTGGAGTATTTTTTTTTATTTAAATATTTTAATTTTACTGCCTCCGTGGTCTAGCGGTTAAGTCCGTGGATTTAAACTTAGAGGTACCGGGTTCGATTCTTGGTTGGGACACAATAATATTTCTTTATTTAATATTTAATTTATATGTGATATTTCCCGAGTTTTAGCGTACCATTAGAGAGATCGACGAGCTTGCCACTTGTTATGATTGGCCTTTAGTAAAGTTGGCTAAACGTGTATCAGCTTCTTTATAAGCGTGATTTCTGACTACCCCAGAAGGGAAACGGTCATGAATATACTTTTTTTATTTTAATTGTTTTTCCATTATTTTATTTTTGAATTTAGTTGTATTTTTAATTATAAAGTAGTTTTGTTTATTACTAATAATTTATGTTTTAAAAGTTAAAAGTTTTTGGTTTTTTTATTAATTTAGTTTTTTTTTAATCATTGTAAGCCGCAAACCTGTGGAATGAACTACCGGTAGAAATCCGACAAGCATCCAACCGAAAAATGATTAAAAATGGTGTCATCGCATTATTTAAATGGTTCATAAGTTATGTAATGGTATCATATGTATTATTAGTATTTAATATATCATAGTTATTAGTATGTATTTTAGTAATATAATTGTATTTATATGTATATTAATTTATTAATTATTATTATATATAAATATTTGCACCTACCTTACATTTGAAATGGTCCACATTGGGTCAATGTCTAAGGTTGGCTGTCAGATAATGTCTGGCGGCATTAAGTCCGCCCCTTGTATAACGTGCAATAAAGTTTTAAATAAATAAAGATATTTTATTGACAAAATACACATAGAACATAAATCGATTATAGCCGATGTTTGCTAGTAAGTGGACGGGTTTAGATGTGCATCTAATGTGCAATTCGTTGTCATCGGTCACTGAGTCATTTTATCCTTATCACTCTGACCGATATGCTGTTATCACTACTTCCGGTTTTCTACTATCATTGTTCATTCATTCATAAATAATCTAAAGTGGATCTCACAAACACTTATATGCAAGAACTGGACTATTCATGAAAATGTATAAACAACCTGTTGTCTTTGCCACAACATTAAAACTAAAATACATTGGTTAGTTACGATTTAATATTTAAAAATAATATTCACAAAATAAAAAAATACAATTACAAACTACTATTATTATAATTAAATAAGTATAAACTTAACCTAATAACAAGAATAAAAAATATCATTAAGAGACGTGCCATCAGAGATAGTAACAAGAAGACTCATCTAATCTGATGTGGGATGCAACATGTAGACATGTCATCTCAAGATGTTCTCGGACACATACGGGACCGAGGGGAGATCGACTCTGTCGCTGCCATCGACGAGTTACCTTCCCATTGGGATGACACCGGATTTAAGGCCTTTAGGATTCGTGTGCGGTCAGAGCTCCTCAAAATATTCCTGAAGAAGGAATTCTGGCCGCTCGGTGTTGTGTACCGCAAATACAATCGTGGATTTGCTTCACGCAGCACCAACGATGTTCCTGGGCCCCGCGCAGCACCTACTCCCTCTGGACCACCCCCAGGAGGGACGCCGGCACCGTCCACTGAAGCTTCTAGTACTCCTCAGAAGGTGGTCACAGTACCTGATGGGCACTTCTATGACCACAAGAAGATGAAGATACGGAAGCTTTAGATTAATTAATTTTAATGTTATTTTTATATGTATTTTAGTTGTAAGGTATTTATCTATGGGCCATCTGTTGCCTGATAATAAACAAATTATTATTATTAACCCCATCTCAGATCACCCTCGTCCAGCGCGGGGAATACGGCAGTGTTTGTGCGAACCTCAAGCTGCGCAAATACGGTACAGGTTACGAGCTCGCGCCGAGACGAAGGGACCATAGGGAGTTGTCCAAACGGCTGACGAAGAAATCTGGAGACAGGAAGGCTGGCAACTATTTTTGCCAACGTATTAGCCTCGCTATACTGAGGGGAAATGTTGCCAGTCTTGAGGATATATTTTATTTATTAATAAGGTTTAGTTTATAGTTATTTTACTACTAACTAAGTCATCTCAGACCCCCCCCTTCCGGGGGAAGACGGGAATTTGTAACGAGGTGTTGGCCTCCTAACAAAAATAGCATTCGCTGCACGTAACTTGTTTGGGGGAGCATAGTGCACCATGATCGTAAAGTTATTTTATTTGGGTAGTGTACCTATATATATATATTTATTTCTAATGAGTTCTATATAATGCCTGGTAATTTACATGTAGGTCTATGGGATTTACTGAATAATGCGGATTTATCGTGGGAACTCTTACTTGAATAAAAATTATCGTAAGTTGATCGCAGGTAAATAAAATTAAAGGTATATTTTTTTTTGGAATATGTACAACAAGCAGTTATAAAATATATAAAAATATTAAATATAAACTAAACCAATAAGTTTTTAAATAAATAACTTGTGGTAGGTGGTAATGATGATGGTGAAGTATCCACCGTTCGTGCCAATAAACCCAGCAAAGTATATCCATACGTTTCTGGATCAGGCTCGAACTGCCGTCAAGCCCAGTATGTCATGCATAGTGTTAGGGACTGTCAGTCATAAGTGTCTTATTCCAGTTGCTAACTAACTAAATTCATGGACCTTGCGCGTCACTTACCATCAGGTCACATGTCGTGCTAATACATATAAAAAAAACTCGGGCGCGTCAGGTGGGAACACTGGAAACGAAGCCACAGACAGAGAAGTCGTTCTCAGTATTTGAAAAAAAAACTTTTGTAGTGTTCGGTACAACTCGCCCCAAATACGTTAAAAGTCGCAAAGTGATTAAATTTTGTAATGTAGCAAATTGTACTGCGTCACAAAAGTCGAACAGGGAAATGACTACTCTATGTTTGTGAAAATAAACAACAAAATTGTTCGATATGTTATATGAAATATCTAATCGAAAAAACTCAAAAGGGGTGAAATTCGCCGAAGCGTAGAATGCACGCTATGTGTGGTCGGTTTTTTTGACGTTGCAAGGAATATAAACAGATAAAAATGAAGGCTATGTCTTTCAATCGTATAGTCATATATATCGATATTATAACGATAACTAATACTTCGCTACTTAGTTATAATTAGGTCATGTATGATAACTTAATTGAAATTTTAAAAAAACTTGCCGAAGTGTAGAATGCACGCTATGTCTAGTCGGATGTTTTTTGACGTTGCAAGGAATATATAAACAAATGCTTAAATATGAAGACAACTGTCTTATAGTCGTATTACTTATCGATATTTAGTCATGGTCTTGGAGGTATATTAATAATAATTTTAGTTTTAAACTATAGTGTTGGTGGTAACTTTAAACCTAAATAATAAATAATATACTCATAGACGTGGCGCCTAGAACAAACTTGTCACTTTCTCACGCACACTAATACACTGCCATTTAAATTATACCCGCCATCGGAATATATCTTACTGTGAACAATATATATATGTTCGATTGTGCGATACAAAGATTTCGGCCAAGTATATACAAAAAACTACATTGTATGTCTTCTTGATTTTTATACGTCCAATAACCGCATGTTGTACGTGTAGCAACTCCAACGTACAGGTGCGCGGAGGCCAGTCGTACACAAAAAAAAATTAAGCATTTCATGCAGTTTCAAAAATACCATACGATGCATGTATGTATGAAATTAAAGTTTTTTTTTTGTAGTTTCATTGTAATTTAAGAAAAAAAAAGATTTTGTAATAACACGAAACGTAGACGTAACTGGACTAGTTAGTTCTTCACCTGTGCTGATCACTGAGTCCCGTGCACATATTGTATTTTGAATTATTGCAAATTCGATTGAAATAGAGCATAGTTAGCGACTTTGACCGCTAGTGTACTTTCACCTTCACCCTATCTGTATTATAGTAATGTTATATTTATTTACAATTAAATAATAAAGAAATTCCGACCAATCGTGCGGAATGACCAAAGAAACTGGATTATTATTATAAACGTCCGTGAGAGGCCAGTATCTTTCTTTCTACTTTTTTGCTCAATAATTGTACAGAGACATTAAATACTTAAACTTGGACGGGGCAAGAAGTCAAACGATATGAGAATTAAAGCTAGCGTAATTGTCTCAGAATTAATTAGTCAATGACAGTGCATTGCCGGTTGTGGTCTAGGAACATAATACAAAAAATATATATCTCAATTTCAGGGTTACCAGTATATTTAAAAAAAAACTTTACGATTATCATAATTAAAGCATAGAGTATAAAACTACATAACAATAATAATAATTTAAATACAGATAGTAAATAATAAATATAAAGAACGAAATTGACTAAATAAGTGAAAATATTAATCGTAACCTACAAAAAAAATAATTAATGGCAACCCTCGATATGTCCCAATGCGGGAACAAGTGCAATGAATGGAAGAGAATAGCCCTTGGTTATGGTCGTGTACGTGTACGTGCACTTTTAAATTGATTTCGTTTTTCACTGACAATATAAAATGAAATATGGTTTATTTGAAATAAATACAGTGATTATAAATAAAATTATGGGTCTATAAAGTTGGTTAAATGTGAAAAAAGTTAATTTATAAAATAAAAAACCCGACTGCGTAAATAATAACAGTAATTTAAAACAAAAACAAATAAATAAAAAGACAATAAACCAAACTGAGTAAAAAAATACTATTAATAAAAACTTAAAAGAATAAAACAAGCCCAAAGGTTCGAGAACCGCAAAACTACACCATTGTTTTTTTATGATTAATACACACATATTATTTGTTTTATGTGTGTATTAATCATATTTTTTTACTATTAATACAGACGGGACGATTTAAGCCAGTCTCGGTCAAAGTGTTGTTTTAAGTGTGTATCAATCATAAAAATATTTCAATGGTGTAGTTAAGCGGTTTTGAAACTTTTTACACATAAATACATAGCCACACATAATCTTAAACTGAACGATGGTCCAACGTACTTTTTACTGACTGTACGGCAAAGCTCATTCCAATGTTAGATTGATATGTAATTCGATTTCTTTGTATGTAACTTTTTTTTTATCATCTGCAAGATAAAGATTAAGAAAGCCTTGGGGTGGAGACCCCTGCGACGCAAATCTAAATATAGACATACGTACATACATCGTACATAAAAAAAAACAGATAACTACAATAAAGCGTAGTTGCACCAACATGAAGGCTCTGTATGTGTCTTTTTGTCGGCTTTCGGGTTGCACATGGGCAAGTAGTCTATCTTAAATCTGACGTGCCTGGTGGGGTACCGCTGCCCATAGGTACTCATAGCTAAATTTAAAAGGTTATTAATTGATCTTTGTGGTGTAGTTTGTATGTTTTATTTTGTAAATCTGATATAGCTGAGTTTTCCTTGCAGATTCCTTTCTCAGTCAGAACATTAACAGGTCACTGGAATCTGCTGGTCTTCTGCTAACAGCTTACTCTTTGGACCACATTGCTGCTTAGTCTTCCACTAGCAGGAGTAGAATAAATGCCTGTAATAGGTTTACGTGAATAAAGATATTTTGACTTTGACTGTAATTAATAATAATAATCATTATTGTCTTAAAACCATTTTATGAAATTAGAACTTGCTACAACTGGTTACGCAAATAAATGTTTAGATCTAGAGAAACTGTATCCGCGGTCTGGATTAGACGCAGAGGTACCGGGTTCGATTTCTGGTCGGGACACAATAATTGATTTCTGGTACTTCTCTACGTACTATAGTTATAATAATAATAATAATAAAGCCATTAATTAAATTAAGGCTAATTAATTCACATATACAGTACCTGCCATTAGTACCATTGCGATTTATTTCAGTAAAGTCTTTTGCCTAGATTTAGCAAAAAACTAATAGAATAGAAGAAATAGACTGCCTCCGTGGTCTAGCGGTTAAGCCCGTGGACAATTAGACGCGGAGATACCGGGTGCGATTCCCGTTCTGGACAAAATATGGAGTTTATTTCATTTATTAGTGATATTTTTCGATTTTGGTACGCTAGAGACTTCGACGAGCTTGCCACTTGTCATGATGGGTCTATAGTATAGTTGGTTAAAAGTGAATCCTCTTCATAAAGAGTGTGGTGTCTGTTCACCCCGCAAGGAATACGGTCGTGATGATAGTTTATCTAGAGAAAGCATAGCGTATACATTAGATTCTTACAAATTCTAATATATTTCAAATAAATTATTGTGTACAGAACGGGAATTGAACCCGGTACCTCCGCGTCTAAATATCCGCTAGGCCACGGAGGCAGTCTATTTCTTTTATTCTATTAGATTTTTGCTAAATCTAAACAAAGGACTTACTCAAATAAATCGCATTGGTATAATTTGATAAAAAAAAAAAACAGGCGCAAATACGACGCGGGGAAGTTGAGTTTCAAGGCCACGGGATATTTTCACAAATTATATTAAAACCTACGTCAATTCAGGCGAAATTACAAAGCCAGATCTTGAGCCGAAATTGCGTATTGTAATTTTAATGCGTAGTTAGACCTATGACAACCCTCGAGCGGTGGTTTTAAAAAAAGTTTTTGTCAGAAACGAGTTCATCATTGGGGACTTCACCATGACCTTCCTTAACTTACCCCAAAACTATAGGGTAACAACACTTCTACTGACCCACACATTTTTATTAATAAACGTTTTATTATGTTAAATAATAATTTGGACTGTTCCTTTTAACAAATAATATTATTTGTACGCTCGTGTTGTAAAATCTACTGTTTTTCTGAATATAATTTTTGATCTTGAGCAGCAGCTGGTGAGCGTACGCCCTGAAAAGCGACTCTATCTCTACTTACTCGTATAACACCTATTTTATTGACTTAGAAAGTATTCGCAATTTTAGAAAGAAAGAAAGAAAGAAAATTCTTTATTTATCGCAACAATTACAATGGTTACAAAAAAAATATATATGCAAGGAATAAATCTAAATGTATAAATGTAAGCCTATTCTATATACCGAAACATACATACAGGTGTGGCGATAAATAGGTGGTCAGCTCAGCATATGCTACAGCCGAGGCTACAGCGCTCATTTTCAGCTGATGCCTTATGTTGGGTGAGTCACTGGTCGCAGAGATGTACAGTACCATTTACTAAATCGGAAGGAACACTAAATGTACAGTTTACATATTAATATGTTTAAAAAATGAGAATAGATAAATAAATAATATTATGATAAATAAACTAATAATATAAGTGATAGTCAAGAAAAAACAATAGTACTAGTATAATAAATAGAATAAGGTTAGGTTAGTTGCTGTGAAGTCTTTTGTAATTTTAAAAGGTTTATTTGAATTACATGCCTTTCACACCATCAAAATATTGTTAAATATTTTATAGTCACCATTTTTTTTTAATTTTTATCTTTTTATTTTAAGTATTTATTTAATATTATTCTAATTGACAATGTTACTTTTTTATATATATACTGTTTACGCTAATATTTAACTTATATTTGTAATAGTGGAATCGGTTGATAATGAGCAATACAAAAATCTCTCCATTTCCAATAACCAAGTAAGCCACCACAAGATGGCGCCACTTACTTCAAACTTACAATATTTGAATGTTTATCCATTTTTTAATTCGCAACGAGAAGTACCCACTTGTGGACTTGCAGAAAATAGTTTTCTTTATAAGCTTCATTGCTTGAAACGTCAGTCGGACGTCGCGCCCCGACCCAGTGAGAAGTCTATGATCTACCGTGATCCCGCTCTTCTGGAAGACGCGCCTTTGTTCGCGTTTGGTCCGGGCTTTTGGCATAAGCATAGTTAGCTGGAAGGTTCTGGATCAGGCGCGAACATATACATTATTGTTTACGTACTAATTATTGTGATTAAGGTTTTACTGTATAGGTAACTGTTTTTGTTCCTAATAAATAATATAAAAAATAATAACGGATACAAGATATCTGTCCCATCGCCAACCAGAGCCCTTGCCAACACGCACTAATAAAATTACAGAACTAATTGTTTGACCCGGGCGGCGTTACCTGTGTAATATTATAGAGGTCAGCGTAAACCTTCAGGTGGCTAAGTGCCAACGAATTTAAAGTCAATTTTTATTAGGAGAAGACAGAAGACAAATTTCTAAGCATTACATGGATTCACCGTGCGGGTGCCGGGTCCATCGTGTGTGGGTAAGAGATGAGAAGAATGGTGTCTCGGGCTTGCGACCGACAATTGGCTGGTTTAAGAAAAGGAGGCCTCCTTTTTTTTTTCTATTGCGCGATAATACGCTCACCATCCACCATTCTACTAGGAGATATATATATATATGGCCGTAAATTACATGTAGCAAGTTGATGACGTTATATAGCGTACGAATATGCCTCAGGGTTCCAAGGAATAATTCTGTGAAATTTCAGTAATATATATATATATATATACTAGCACGACATGTGACCTTGGGCCCACCTGATGGTAAGTGGGCGCGCAAGGTCCATGAATGTTAGCAACTGAAGTCAGACACTCATAACTGCCATCAGTCCCTAACACTATGCAGGCTTGACTAGATGCTTTTTCACACTTCGCTTGAAGGACTCCGAGTTATAGGAAAGTGGAAACACAGGCTGGAAGAGCATTCCACATCTTTATCGTACGACAGATGTATGAGTCGCCAAATTTATACGTACGTGAAGGGATGGTGACTACGGTATGTGGGTGCATATTCTGACCTGTGCGTGTGGTTCGGTTGCGGAATGGAGAGGGAGGTATTAGGTTATAGATAGGCTTGACCGCGAGACAATCATACAGACAAAACTTCTTTCACATTCATAATATTATCATAGATTATTCTGTTTGATGTATGTATATTGAAAATGTTTGTGTAATGTTGATTAGAAACGCCGGGCTTTTCGAGCTTAACGTAGCTTACGTCATAATTACGTTTTCTACTATTTCGAAAAGTTAATAGTTGGCTTTTACACATAATTAGTGTTGTTACCCTATTATTGAATTAGGAGGGAGGGATTCTATTATCCTCTCCCTTGACCTCTGGTTATCCTTTTTCAAGGACATGAATTATAAATGCCATGCTTTTTTGGCTTTTCCATAAGTCCCAACATCATCCTTTTTTGACCTACAGAACTCAGTTTGAAGATAGCATTATCATTACGGACGCCATCAGGACGCAGATACCATGCTTTTGGAGAAGATTCGCCACGCTGCCATCCATCTCCTTAAAACCACCCTCTATCAGTCGCAAGCCGATGGACCCGTCACTCGTACATGAATCCATGGACTGCTAAGAATTTTGTCTTCAATTTAAATTGAGATGTTTTCCACGTAGACAGATAAAGAATATAAAAACTAATTTTAGCGAATTTAATCTTATCCCGCCATTTTTATTGGCTTTTTGTTGAAATTTATCACGTTTTATTAGATTTTAGCTGTTCATTAAGGGTTTCAGAATTACCCTAAAGGAAGGATTCTATTTAATTATCGCCCCTTTCCATTTTATAGGGTTAGGTTCATATAAATTTAAAGACTTACATATATCGCACGCTAAAGATGTGGAATGCTCTATCATACTGTGCGTGAATTTCGACATATTATATTGAGTGCAGTATAGTCGAATAGGTATTTCAAAATCATATTAAGGTTTCTCTTATCATTTTTCATTTAGATTGACCATTTAGGATTTTATCATTATCATTTAAAGTTTCAATAAACACTTACCTTCACCTGCCTATGTATAATAATGATGTAAAAGTTAATACATAAAAGCAAAAAGTATCATCACGACCGAGTCGCTTGCGAGGTGGTCAGAACCCACGCTTTCAAAAAAGCTTCCAATTTAGTCAACTTTACTATTGGCCCATCATAATTAATTAATTAGTAAAGTATCATTACAACCTTTTCCCTTTCGTGGTGGTCAGAAACCTCGCTTATAACTATGCGTATTCACATTTAGCCAACTTTACTATAGGCCAATCACAAGTGGCAAGCTCGTCGATGTCTCCAGCAGCGTACCAAACTCGAGAAATATCACAAATTAATTAAATAAATAAATAAATAAATAAAATCAGTTTTTATTTGTCACAAAAATAGTTAATAAAAATAAAAAATATAGTTAAAAAATAAAACAAAGATATAATGACAAAAGGGTCTATGGTTCAGAAAATGGTGTTGGAAGCAGGTTCCAACAACCTCTGTTATTATACCATAGCCGACATTTAAATTTAGTGGAACAGTAATATAAATAAAAGTTATAAAACAATAATGAAACAAAATTAAAAAAAAAAAAACTTAAAATTAAAAAGAAAAAACACCATGAACATAAATAAATAAATAAAAAACAGAAACCTAGACTTAAATATTAAGTAATTAAAATGTATTTATTTACATTAATAAATATTTTTGTGTCCCGACCAGGAATCGAACCCGGTACCTCCGAGTCTTATTCCACGGACTTAACCGCTAAACCACGGAGGTAGTATAGGTGTATGAGAAGTCTTATCCATTAATTTAGGCATAAATCAATATCCTTGTAACCCTATTTTTTTTTTCACTTCTGTTAAACTACAAGACATTTGCTGTCACTCTTAGTTCTAGAATTAGCTGTAGAACTTGAGTGGTGGTCCTGACTCTAGTATTTTGATGATGAATGTATGTATGATGAATGAGATGATAGGGAAGGCAAAGGGTCTAGCCCATACAGCCAAGTCTGACGTAATATATCTTTCTTTTTAATTAGTTAATGAGGTCATCATCTAATTCCAGATGCTGCAGAATTTGATGCTTTTCTTTGAGTCACCCGCGGTACCATAGCTCAAACACGTCGGGTAAAATATGGAAGTTGACAGCGCGGGAAAACCGCAAAAAATAAACTGCAACTTGTGCCCCATATTTAAAGTCCAGTCGTTTTCCATAATTATTCACATTGTAGCACATTATTAAACAAAACAACACCAGTTTTGAGCAATAATATCCACAGTAAATTAATTTACAAAGCAAAAACTTGCACTTGACATGTCCACGCAATATGGCGCGAAGAACTCTCCTGACTCTAGTAATTTTGTCCTTGTCAATCGAAACCACAAAAACAAAAAGGATTAATTACAGTTACTTATGGTATTACCACAATTTAAAATATCTTTCTACTATTTTATTTAAAGTTATTTCCTCATAAATCACATCGGGCGTTAGATTTAACGATTTTTTTATAAATAGAACGGATGGTGTTTAACTAATAACATATGGACTATAGATTAACGTGATGTTTTGTCACTTGAACTGATATTGCCGGAACCGACACTGCCAACCAAATGTTTGCACCCTGCCTTGATGTCGTGGCATCAAAATCATAGACACTCCCACGCTCATTGAGATCACGCAATAAACACAAGTTTTCGTATACATACATATATTATGTATTTTTTTATTACAAAATTATTTACAATGTTGTTTTTTGTTTTATATTGCTGTACACGCTTTTTTGCAATAATTGTTTTTCTTTTCTTTTATTAATTATATATTGATAATTAATTAAATTAAATTTATTGTGCGTTACAGCGCACAAAACAAACAAATGAATTAATATGTTGTGAAATCACAAATATGGCGTGATAATTATGTACCGTTTTTTGCATGTAATCACTATTAACAAACTATCAATCCTAACCTAGAAAAAGAAAGTCCTTGCGGGGTGGCCAACTTTACTATAGGCCGATGTCTCTAGCGTACCTGAAATATCACAAATACTTAAATTAAATAGTCAAGCGGGTTTATTTATTTATTATATGATAAACCTTACAGCTATATTCCCAGATCATTAAAAAAACAAATAAAAAGAAAATAATAATAATAATAATAATAAACTTTAACTAACTTAAACATAAAACATAAAAATTGCAATAAAAATACTAAACTAGATATTGGGTAATAACATTGATCCAGTGAATACAAGTATGGAATGTAATTATTGTGCTCGTGTGTGTGAGTGAATATAAGTGTTGGTGTGAAAGTGTAGGTGCGTGTGTGGGGCCTTAGAAGTTGAAGTGAACGAATGCTGCAGCTAACCGGCTAATCAGCTGCCGCATCCGTGCACAGACAGTCTTTAATGTTTTTTTTTTTAAATATGTTTTTTGTGTTTAGTCGCAGAGGTACCGGGTTCGATTCCTAGTGAGGACATAATAATTAAATTTTATATTTCTAGCGACTGGTACGATATATAGACATCAACGAGCTTACCACATGTTATGATGTGCCGCTACAAAAGTTTGCTGAATATGATTTTTCGTGATAATAATTACCTATACTAAACTTATTATATTTAATTATATATTTTTTATGTAAAAAGAAAATCTATTGTTATAAAATAGTCGTTTCATGTTTTGAGGAAGCCCCGTAGCTCCAAAAGGCCCCGGTCAATGACCTCTTGTCATAGATCACTGACTACGCGGACCGGCTTGACCAGATAAATATTTGTCATTGATTTGTTCATTTTCCTTATTTACTTTAAAACTAAAAACTTTTCCCTTGAGCCACTTTAAACAATAACATATTTGGAGTCCTTGCCGCCATTTTGCATAGATACATATTACTATGGATATTGTTAGTCAAAGTTGTGTTGATTTGTTTAATAATGTAAATAATTATGAAAACGCTAAATTTGACTCTACGCGTATACATATGGGTCAGAAGTTGAATTTTTCTTTGTGGCGTTTATTCCGCGCTGTGAACTCCTATACCCGACACGTGTTTGGGCGACCATTGACGCGAATTAGGTACTTCATGAAAAGGTACTGCATCAAATTCTGCAACACTCGGAATTTGATAATCCCAGACTCGGTTATAAACTCTGCTAAAAACAAATATTATGAACAAATTACCTGTTTAGGACTAATGTATTATGAAGAAAAAACTTAAAATAATAATTTTGAAAAAAGTTATTTGGTCCCATATCTCAAACAGAGCTTTCAATGCTTTTAGTTCTTTTAGTCTTTTTCCTTTTTTTTTGTCAGCGAAAGTACAGATAAATACTGCGAGTTTCTAGCCAACTATCTCGCTCTTTCACAAATAATTTTGTACTTAAAACAATAGGAACTTTCAGTTTATATTTGACCATTGACGTAATTTATAGGAACCGACTCTACAAAAATGGTTTTTCACTTTGCAACTATTGCTACGAATTAGTTGTCAAATGTTGTGCAATTTACCTAATAAAAACAATAAAGCATAATGTCACAAATACGATTCTGTTGCTAATTATTATGTGTTTGTGTCTTTTGGCCTTGAGACAATGGGTCCGTGGGGGCCAAGTGCTAAGAAGTTCTTTAAAAAACTCTCTAAACGGCTGGTTAATGATGTATGTGACGAAAGGGATGGCAGTTTTTTTTGCGCATCAAATCAGCAACGCTGTGCAGCGGGGCAATGCTGCAAGTGTTCTTGGCACACTGCCACATGATCAGGTCATGGGTGAATATTTTTATATATAGTTAAAATTTTTAGAAAAGTGTCATCAGTATCATCACGAACGTTTCCCTTCCGGGGTGGTCAGAAACCACCAATAAATAAATAAGCGGATTTACATTTAGCCACCTTTGCTATAGGCCAATCATGACAACAATTTAATTTTTATTAAGTTTATATTAATTTTATTAGCTTAAGTTTTATTTTTATTCTGTAATCATTGTATATTAAACGTTATTTTATAAAAAAATACAATTTATAAAGCATTTGCATACTAATATTACAAATGTGAAAGAAGCTTTGTACATATATATGTTAAATTAAGTTTTATTATACATAGATTTTTATTTATTCAAATAATAATTACAAACTACTTAAATAAAATAAAATACAAATAAACAAAAAGTAATAAAAATAAATAGATAATAAATACAAATAGAGACGTCCTATCAGAGATAGTGCCAAGAAGACTGGCAACATTTACCCTCTGTATTCGCGTCAATACGTTGGCAGAAATAATTGCCAGGAAGGCTTCAGATTTCTCCGTCAGCCTTTTATTGAATTATGTATTTGTTAATAAAATTTATCTGTTTTTTTTAAATTATATTATTCATCTTTTGGAGATTTTATAGGCTTTAACTTTATCGTGATTTTTTAAATTAAATAAATAAATATTTGTCTCGACTCTATTCCTATAAGATTTTATGGTTATGTACCTTAGAACCGTGAGACGAACATACATGTGACCGCACGACCATATATCCGTTTAATTTATTGTTATGGCACTCGAATTTACTTTTCTTAGTGTAATTCCGCTTCTGTAATTTAGTTTGTTTACTGTTAGGGCCAATATAGGTTATTATGTTGAATCGGTCAATGGAAGGCATCAATTATAACTAAAATGTTTGTATAATCTTTAATGTTTATTTTAAAATAATTACTTGTGTTTCACCTATATTGTTAATATACTTGTGTAGCGATGTTTTCTTCGTGTGATTGTTAATTTAATTTCAATCTTATATGTGAAAACCTTTAATATTTCTTAGGGAATTTACTTAATCCCTTTCAGCACGGACACAACCAAGCGTGCGTTTTACAAAAAAATATCTAGCGGTCTCCAAATTCTGTTTTACCGTTCCGAATCAGCCTCGATAGATCTGGCTACTTAGTAATTATCTTTATTAAATTGTTACGCTAACCCTTAGTATTAGTCCTTTTTTAAGAACAAAACATACAATAGTGATTTTTATTATCATCACATTACTCAAAGCACGATTTATACAACAACAACGCATGAATATGCGGAGGGGGCTTTGAGGAATTCGCTAGTTAAAGATTTTTTTCACTATTTTTATGAGATTTTTAAACCTTAAGTATTTTAAAGTTATCAATAACTTTTAATATTGAAAAATATTTTTTGTCGTACTGAAAGGGTTATAGTCAACTGTTGATTTTCCAAAATTTTCCAAAATAAATAAATACATTATTAATAGATTCGTTATGTGCATATCTATGATTTATACTCTTTGACAAAAAACATAGAATCCACAAAAATATTTCACCTGTCACACTGACTAATATGTAGATTTGTACTATACGTGTATTGTAAGTACGTAGTAATAACTTATTTGTATAGATTTGACGTAAATTCACGCACCAAATCATAATTAAAAGATATTTCAACATTATTCTGACAAAATGTGTGTTTGTTACACGTGTGGAATGATCATTGTTGTTACTTGTAATATTTATATCATAACTAGGTTTATCATTAACTAACTACTAAACCCGGCTTTGCCCGTTAATTATAGTAGACGTTAAAGAAATCTTTAAGGGATTTGCTGACCAAGAGCTAAGCTAAGTTTAGTTTAGATCGCATAGCTGACGCAGTTTATAATCAAATCAAATCATTTATTTCCTTACACAACACTTGGATATTGTCAATTCATATATTTATATAAGCTTGGCTGGACCGAATCTAACAGCAATACAATTTATAATAAATAAAACATTGTTGCCATAAGCGAGGATTTTGTACTTATTTATAACTAGATACTTAAAATTTAATTCGTGGCTGTAAAATGGCCGTGTCAGCTTATAATCTAATAACATTTATGTCCTTAAATATAAATTCGTGGCTGTAAAATGTCCGTGTCTGCTTACAATCTAGTAATAATAATATTTATGTCCATAAATATAGATTCGTGGCTGTAAAATGGCCGTGTCAGCTTACAATCTAGTAATAACAATATTTATGTCCATAAATAAAAAATCGTGGCTGTAAAAAGGCCGTGTCAGCTTATAATCTAAAACAAACAATTACAATTATTAATAATGTCAACAAAACCCAATTCGTGGCTGTAAAAAGGCCGTGTCCAACTTAAGATCTAAATATTATATATATTTGTGTGCAGATGGCAAACTAATCATAGTTGTGTGTGCCGATGCGCAGCTTCACGAGCTAAGCTAAGCCCTTCCCGTCTACCCCACACTTCTTTGCAAATTTGTACTTCCTTTGTCTTGTCAGTTGGTGGTGTCCAGTGTCTTGTGTTGTGCGCACGGTCAAAATGTAAAAAATACTGAATATTGAGCAATTTATTGCAATTGTTAAACAATTTCCTAAACAATGGAACTGAATTTTCTTTCTTCATCGATTATATTCATGGCGAGCGACTTTCGTTGAATTAAACTTCGCAACACTAACTGAGCTTTCGCTTATCTTATATTATAGTGTGTATTTATTTATTTCTGTATATATGTAATCAATTTTATTTAATTATTTTTGTATCTAAGTACTTCGAATAAAGATATTTAATTAATGTATTGTATTATAGATAGGATTATGTGTTTATCAGCCTATGTATGTATGTTTCTTGGTGGCACACTGGAGACCAAACGCGTTGGCCGATTTTGATAACTACATAACCCTTCTTTGTAAGTCGGGTAAAAAACACAGGATACACCGATGAGATTAAATTGTAGGTAGGTAGTTCACTGTAAATTTATACGAAATTTGAACGATCTGGCATATCTGCGTAGCGTCAATGCAATAATCTTTGGCAATTCGTCATCGAATAGTAAAATATATCAGCTCGTCAAGGACATATCGTTATTTAACATACAACGCGCTGGGCAATGAAGGTAAACAAGCGCGTTTTACATTGCGATATGCTGTTATACTCATATAAGAATACCTAGGTTAGGCACTGATTTTTACTTGTATTTCCTCGTTTTTTTTATGACATTAATCCATGACAATGGTCTGTATTAATAGTCGTTGCTTAGCTAGTGCTTAACAAGTAGGAAAATATTGGGTATTTCAAAAACCTTATTTTTCTTGAGATGTGACAAAGTCGTTCGTCATTTTGGATATCTACTTACATGTTGGTTTATATATATATTGTATGGTATGTATGTATGTGTTGAATGATATGTTGAAAATATTGATATTACGAGAAAGTTCAAAGTATTGAATCATAAATAATTTGTTTTGCAATTATTTCTGCCAACGTATTAGCCTCGCTATACAGAGAGAAAATGTTGCCAGTCTCTTTGGGACTATCTCGGATGGGACGTCTCTAGAAGACATTTTTTATTTATAGATTTGTTTACTTTTAATTTTATTATTTAGGTAGCTTTTAATTTATATTTAACTAACTGACCCGGCGAACCTTAAACTTACGTAGAAATCCACAATGTCAAATGCTTATACTCAATGCTAATCGCCGATTGGATCTTCTCAATAAACTCTACATAGAAGGCCTATGTGATAACTGGGCAGCTCCACTCTTCCAGGATTAGCGTCTCGGTTATGCTGGGAGAGGTCGATTAACCGTTGAGCGGTAAATAGTTTCACTTGGCTTTATTTCTGTATTCGATGACAGTCAAGCGCAGAGTGAGCTCGCGCTAGAGTCTCAAGAGCAACGACTGAGTAACTATATACTTTATAATAAGAGCACTAAGGAGTTTTAGTCTCCCGCTCGGTACCATCGGTCGGTATGCCCCACAAATCAGCGCTGATGCGCGCCACCTATCGGGCAACAGTTTATGTCAAAAACCTTCGCCAATGTTCACACAACATATTCCCAAAGTTTCATCCCGATCGGTCAAGTAGTTTTGAAATACATAGGAAACACACACACAGATATTCACCTTTATATATATAGATTAATTTAATTCGAATATAAAATGTTTCAAAATATTGGATTGTGCGAATGAGAGGCATGCAAAAGGGTTATACGCTAAACGGTGTAAAAATAATATTCGGTTCACGAGCTCCTGGGCTATAAGGTTGTATAAGTGAAACTCCCAGGTTCAATTCTTATTCCCGTCACGATTTCGGAACAAATCTTTCGTAACAATTTTATGCGATAAATTTTGAAGTTTGAGTAATGACGGCCGATTCGATTTAATGCCTCATTCGGTTTCGGGTTTGACCTTCGACAAAGTTAGGATTTTTCATTTTATTATAGGTAATAATATAATAATATTGTGCTTTAGTTAAATGCTTTGCTCAAAGCAATATTGGGTACAAGCTCGTAGGGGCTGCTTGCGTCGTGTTCCAGGCGGTTTGCGAGGCTGCGTGACGCGAGTGCTTTTAAGTGATGTAGTCTATCTACTTACTAGAAAAGAAAAAATACGGACATTTTTGGGGATATAATAATAATAATAATAAATAAGCGGATTCACATTGAGCCAACTTTACTATTGCCAATCATGACAAGTGCCAAGCTCGTCGATGTCTCCAGCGTACCGAAAAGCGAACTCGAGAAAAGTCACAAATAAATTAAATATTACAAATAGGTGGTAGGCGGACTGATGGTGGTAATTTGCCCAGTCTGCCGGGGCGGGGAAGTATCCACCGTTCTTGCCGATAAACCTACTAAAGTGTATATCCACACGTTTCGGGATCAGGCTCGAATTCAGTCAAGCCGACATAATGTTAGGGGCTGATGTCAGTCATGAGTCTCTGATTCCAGTTACTAACATTCATGGACCTCGCACGCCACTTACCATCAGGTGGTCGCAAGGTCACATGTCGTGCTAGTATATATATTTAAATTATTTTGTTTAAATTAATATATATTATTGGGTTCCGACCAGAAATCGAACCCGGTATAATATAATCGAACTCAGAGTCTAAATCCACACTATATACAATAAAAGATCTTTTCTACCTAAATTGTAATCTTGTTAGAATAATTTATCCAAAAATGCATACTCGTTTATAACTGTGAATACAAATTAGCATAAATCTCTATACAAGATGAATTATGTCCTTTCTTAGCATCCCATGGATTCACCGTGCGGGTGCCGCGTCCATTATGTGCGGGAAAGATAAGAGAAGAACAGTGTCTCGGGCTTGCGACCGACTATAGGTTGATTAACAAATGTGATATACGGAATAACCCCTGCATTTTTTCTTACAACAAAATGAATAATTATTTTAATCCAGCGAGTATACAAATCACACTAACCGCAGAAGCGTGCAAAAACATCAAAACCGTCACTTTTAAAATTTCAACGTCCACTGCTTGTTATTGTTAACCTAGCTTGTATTTTATTTGTTAGTAACTCGCAATGCATACGGAGAATGCGTTAACAGTGAATGTTACAGCCAGATTCAGTTTTTATAAGCGCAAACAATAATAAAGTAATCATTTTACTAACGGATAACTCCAATGTCAATTATCCGGTTCTCTTTTTAATTATTTAATATTATAATTCGTTTGTACTGTTTGTATATAACATACTTCGAATAAATATTAGTATCGTAAATAAATAACGCTACTATTAAGTAACAATATCCACAGTACATTAATTTACAAAACAAAAAACTCATAGCTGGGCTAAATTCGCGCCTATCTAACGCTAAAACTTTCAGGAAATGAAGTAATCCATTATTTAAAATCACACTATATATATCTCTGTCTCTGTCGCTCAGCGAGCTATGGAGAAAGCTATGTTTCGTATTTCTCTGATGGATAGAATTCGAACGTTACAATTCGTCAGAGAACCAAAGTTAATGACATAGCATTCAAAATTAGCAAGCTGAAGTAGCAATGGGCCGGACACATCTGCCGCAGATCCGACGACCGGGTTCTGGAATGGAGACCACGTACAGGACGACCCCCCGCCAGATGGACGGATGACCTAAGGAGGGTCGCTGGTGGGGGTTGGATGAGGGTTGCAAAAGACCGCGTGCAATGGCGAGTCTTGATGGAGGCCTATATCCAGCAGTGGAGAGACACATGATGATGATAATGATATCTCCGTAAAATGTCCGTAATTTTAATTTTATAGGAAGTTAATAGACTACATTTCTCAAAAGTAAACTCAGTCTTGAAAAATATTTAAAAATATTGGATTGTGCGAGCGAGAGGGAAGCTTAAGCGAACCCTCTTAAACTAACTCATGTCAATACTATCATTATACTACGAGGTGCTGGCAGTGAGACAATGGTATCACAACTCTCCATTGCCAAGAAAAAATACGCATAAATCATTGGTTGAGACGCCTTTTTAATGAAAGAATAATCTAGGTATATTTTCTCAGTAGCTTATGGACGGCAGTGTAACGTTTGCGTTTGAAGAAATAGACTATAGCGGGTGGATAGAAAATGTGCGCCCCTGGTTTTCCCGCGCATCGACCGCGTCATCCAAAATGGCCGCCTGTGTCAATAGGTCAGTGACCCTCAACGTCCTTAAGGCATCAAAGCTCTCCTATTTACCGCAGTTCTTGTTTAATTTTCGTTGCAACTTTTTTCAATTTGACTTTTTAGAATAAAACTATAATAGAAGAGCGGTGGTGGCCTTGAGGTTATGTTGACCCTGGCATGTATAGAAAAAACTATTTTCTTACGTACATTTGTCATACATACAGATATTGGTTGGGTATTATCGCGCAAGAAAACAAAAAAGGGAGGCCTCCTTTTCTTAAACCAGCCTAATGTTGGTCGCAAGCCCGGGACACCATTCTTCTCATCTCTTACCCACACACGATGGACCCGGCACCCGTACGGTGAATCCATGGAATGCTTAGAAATTTGTCTTTCTCGTACATATACTTAATATAGTAGTTTGCGGATACACACTCGAGATTCACAAAGTACAATTTATTTCAAGAAAGGTACAATGAAATAAAAAATATATATATTATAGTATAAACTAAATTTAAAATAAAACTGTAAACTAAACTATGTGTAAAAATATTTACCCATGCCTTGATCATGTGCCAAAAACACTTGCAGCATTCCCCCGCTGCACAGCTAGTCTTATTTGCTGCGCGAAAAAGAGATGGCCCCAACTTTTTTGCAGCGTGCCTCAACTAAATACAATTCAATAATCATAACAATTAATTGTGTTTTTTTTAAATTTAATTACAACATCTCTTTTACCCCAGCATTAAAATATAATTTAATTAAATAGTCAATTGGTTAAATTTTTTTTTTTTTTGGTTCTCTTCTCCCGAATGGATGATGAATGAGATGATAGGGAAGGCAAAGGGTCTAGCCCATACAGCCAAGTCTGACGTAATATATCTTTCTTTTTCATGAATTAATGAGGTCATCATCAAATTCCAGATGCTGCAGAATTTGATGCTTTTCTTGGAGTCACTCGCGGAACCATCAACTGCTCAAACACGTCGGGTAAAATATGAGAGTTGACAGCGCGGGAAAACCGCAAAAAATAAACTGCAACTTGTGCCCCGTATTTAAAGTCCAATTTATCGTTTTCCATAATTATTCACATTGTAGCACATTATTAAACAAAACAACACCACTTTTGACCAATAATATCCACAGTAAATTAATTTACAAAACAAAAAAATAATATGAAAATAAATGGCGCGAAGAACTCCAATTGGTTAAAATTTATGTATGAAATAGTTACAAAGCACTATTCATACGATTAGGTTCTTTATTATAATCAGGTACTTTATTATAGATACAACACTGCATTTCAAATCGGCGGGATCGAAACTATATAATTATTAACGTAAAAAAAGTTTTTGTCAATTATCGTTATGCTAGGGTGAAATTAATAAAATTAATTACAGATTATTAAATCACAATATATTAACTATCAAATAAAAAGAAATCATAATGTAATCACTAAGAAAAATGTGCATTCTCATTTAGCAGGTCTTTAAAGACCTCCTCTTTAGATATATACGTTACTTTGATAATGGTTCAGTTATTACCGACTGCGCGACTCAAAGAAGGGTTTATCAGCCTATATATGTATGTTTCTTCCTTTGTGGCACACTGGAGACCAAACGCGTGCGCCAATTTTAATGATTCTCACGTCATTCGATTCGTCTTAACCACGCCAGGTGTCACTAAAGATATGGAATTAATTTCAGCAAAATCGACAACCAGACGCCATATTGTGGAAAATACAAAAAATTGGACAGAAAAAGTGGACAGAATATATTGAGTGGGGTATCATCGAATAGGTATTTAAAAATCATGTTGAGGCTTTTCATTTTGATTGACCGTTTAGGATCTATAACGATTTAAAGTTGCTGCCTCCGTGGTCTAGCGGTTAAGTCCGTGGATTTAGACTCGGAGGTACCGGGTTCGATTCCTGGTCGGGACACAAAAATATTTATTAATGTAAATAAATACATTTTATTAATATTTAATTTATTTGTGATATTTCTCGAGTTTGGTACGCTCTGGAGACATCGACGAGCTTGCCACTTGTCATGATTGGCCTATAGTAAAGTCTGATAAATTTGAATCCGCTTATTTATAAGCGGGGTTTCTGACCACCCCGAAAGGGAAACGGTCGTGATGATACTTTACGATTTAAAGTTAATTGGCAACCATTATTTTGTTCAAATGTTTTGATTTGACTTGTATTTCGTAAACGGAGTAGATGGTTGCTATTAAAGATCATTTATTTATTAGCATCTGCGTGAGGCCTAGATATCTGGCGAGAGGCTAGTCACGACCCTGTTTATCTGTTTATTCCATTTCTCACTGGTCCACTGGTTCGACTGCTTTTATCTAAGTAACTAAGTACTTACCAATTGTAATGGTTCAAATATTTATATCCATACTAATTATGGTAAGCTTTACAAACGGAGAGACCTGTTTGTCTCGCCTTCGTACTTTCGTGCTTAAGCTTATGCTCGTACTACTGAACCGATTTTACTAATTCTAAAATCTTTATTGATCAAATATATACATATTAGTAGTATGTCTCTGGTTCCTAAAAGCGACAAGCCAGTATCTTAGGAAACAGTTTATTTCTTTTCATTTCATTAATTAAATTTAATGTTTAGCCAATAATAATAATATTACTTACTTTTATACATATATTTAAAGTATCATCACGACCGTTTACGACCGGGGTGGTCCGAAACCACGCTTATAAATAAGCGGATTCACATTTAGCCAACTTTACTATAAGCCAATCTTCACAAGTGGCAATCTCGTCGATGTCTCCAGCGCGGCAGCGTCTCAAATTAAATTAAATATTAATTAAATGTATTTATTTACATTAATAAATATTTTTGTCCCGACCAAGAACCGAACCCGGTCTAAATAAAATAGGTCCTCCGAGTCTAAATCCACGGGCTTAACCGCTAGACCACGAAGTTTTATACATATATACTCATAAAAATATAAAAAATATAATTAAAGTAAAATACTTATACATAGGTAAGCTTAAAAGAATGATTACTTACAAGAAAAAAAACAAAATCGATAAAAATGTATATAAAATTAAGCAGATAAAGTTCTCTTTATCCCAGATAATTGGACATGAATCATATATTATTAGGTTATTATGACGTCATTGTGACTTGTTAGAGAACACACAGCCTTTTATTGACTAAGTTTTTTATAACCAAATACGGTTTTTGAATGGCATTTTACGTTCGAATATTTCAACAAAGAAGCTCTAATATACAATATAGGCAAAGATAATATTTAAAAATATGTACAATATATATAATTTGTATTAAAATCTTTTATCATTTTTCGATATTCCTTGCAGTTTAGAAAGTAGCCAACCACGCCATCTTGAAAAATTGAAGGTAGTTTTGATTATAATTACAGCCCCTAGAACACGGGCTCCTAGACCTCCACTGCTGGAGATGTAGCTACTAGGACATGTCTGGATAATTAGGCCTACGTCACTTTTAATGAGAGTTTATTAATTACTTCACAAGTTAGTTAATTTTCTAAGCATTCCATGGATACACCGTGCGCGTGCCGGGTCCACCGTGTGTGGGTAAGAGATGAGAAGTCTCGAGCTTGCGACCGACAATAGGCTGGTTTAAGAAAAGGAGGCCTCCCTTTTTTATTTTATTGCGCGATAATACGCTCACCATCCACCATTCTACTTTTCTCTCTACCCAACCAAATACTTTATGATTCAATTCTAGGCCAAATTCTTTCAGTAAGTGATGCAAAGATTTTGCTGGAACTCCTCTCGCGCCAAGTTCCACTGCGTAAAGCTAAGTCTTAAACCCGTTCCTGATCATTTCTTCTGTGAGATTATTATATTTATTTGACTAATATGTAATGACTAATTGTAATTCTATATATACGTAAGAAAAGTGTATTTCTCAATGGTACATGCCGCGGTTCTAATCACGATTTGGATTAAATGAAACCGTTCTACAACCGAGCCATCACCGCTCAAAGCTCTGGTAAGATTGTTGACCGTTAAATAAAACAGCTGATGTTCGAAATATGAATTGAAAACGAATGAACAGGGGATGAACCGGTAGTTGGCCATTTTGTAAAAACCGGTTAATTATAACTGGTTTAGGTATAATAGCGAGTTCAGTACAACAATGCATTCAGGGTGCTGTTGGGGCTGCCGCGCTCCTGCAGTGCATTGGGCATGTTTGCTCATGCTCATGTGGATGGCTTCCATGCCATCCTACAGTAGAGGTATGCAGGAATGCTCTCCAGGTTACGCTCCAGTACCAACAGCCTCCTGAATGTTATTGCTGATAGGGTTATCGTCCTGTATGTCATAGTTAAATATGTATTTTTGCAGTGATCCATGGGTGATGTTTGCTTTTGCATTTGCTTTGCTACGTCAAAAAGTGACGAAAGTTAAAATAAAGATTATTCCCAATAGCAAGTCACAGTAAAAAATTTAATTCACGTAAAGCATTTGTGACAATGATTTCACTCCTGCTAGTAGAAGACTGAGCAGAAAAGCCTTCCAAAGATTATCCTTACTTGCTAAATTAAAATTACAACTGACGAAATGGCTACTGGGCCATAGATTTTATATATAGAGTATCTTTTTCTATTATTTTTATCGCTATAGAATCCTATCGGAACACTCGGTTAAGTCAAAATTTATTAATAACAATTCTAAACAAAATACCTGGCCACATAGGGTGATACAGTATGGCAAGGAACAGCCCCAATTTTCATTATTATTATATACATATATACTGTTCCACTTCTAAGTCTAATATTGATTATAATAATATAATAAAAATCGTCGGATATTTTAATAAATATTTGTTAAAATTAGACTGCCTCCGTTGTCTAGCTGTTAAGTTTGTGGATTTAGACTCGGAGGTACCGGGTTCGATTCCTGGTCGGGACACAAAAATATTTATTAATGTAAATAAATACATTTAATTAATATTTAATTTATTTGTAAATATTATCTCGAGTTTGGTATGCTGGAGACATCGACGAGCTTGCCACTTGATGACATGATTGGCCTATAGTAAAGTTGGCTAAATGTGAATCCGCTTATTTATAAGCGTGGTTTCTGAACATCCCAAATGGGAAACGGTCGTGATGATACTCTACTCTATTAGTTAAAAAACTATATTAGAATTTTAAATGTCAATAAACTATAACTAAAAATATAAAAAATTACAATATAATCTTAAGAGTACAAAACAGGTTAATTAATTATATTTTGTTTGTTAATATAGTTAGTCGGGAGCTCGGGACACAATAATGTATTTTCAACTTGCCACTTGTCATGATAGTAAATTTAACTAATGTGAATAGGCGAATGAAAGTTAATTATGTGAAACCACGTAGCTAAAAAGCGTGGTTTCCGATATGAAACAAAAGATATGAAAAAATACTTAATCCTAAACAGCCTTTGCGAGTTGTTTGTAGGCATTCCTAGCTGGGTTGGTGGCCATTTCTCAGTGCGTTCACCCTACATTTTGCATGCAAGCCATCGACGGTATTTCCTGGGAGGAGGGGGCTGCTATGCTAGGGAAGGGGGGGTAGTGTAGTCTGACTAAACAGTCTTCACATATATTTTTTTTGTAATTTACGTCGTTATAAATTTTATTTACTAATGCGTTTACTAAGTCCGTGGATTTAGACGCGGAGGTACCGGGTTTCATACCTGGTCGGGACACAATAACTTAATAATTTTAAAGTAAAAAGTAATGTATCATCACGACCTTGTCCATTGCGCGTGGTTAAAAACCCCGCTTTTGTAATGAGCGAGTTTAGTGGCAAGCTCGTCGATGTCTCTAGTGCAAATAAATACATTTAATGAATATTAAATTTATTTAAGCTTGCCACTTGTCATGATTGGCCTATAGTAAAGATGGCTAAATGTGAATCCGCTTATTTATAAGCGTGGTTTCTGACCACCCCGAAAGAGAAACGGTCGTGATGATACTTTTTAAATAAAATAAAACTACTTACATGATGAGGGAAGTGAAATATGATGTTGCTGCAATTGAGGATAGTGAGAAAATAGAAATAGAGAGAATAGAGCAAGTGAGTTATTCAACGACCTGAGCATTGATGTTGATATGTTTAATAATAATAAACTTTTATTTCGGACTTTACATCCATAAATTGTTAGTAACATTGTTAATGACAGTACCATATCTATTAGACGCGCAATGACAAATGAGCACTTCAGGTTGTGTTCAGCTTATCCGTGTAGAGTACTATTGGATTATTTAGCATTGTTAGTTTAATTTTTTATTGTCTCCATTTTTATATTTTTTTTATATATGTAATTGTGTAACTATATGTGAAAACTTGTTATTAGCTTAATTGTGTTAAATCTTTAATTTTTATATGTATAGTAGCTGTAAGTTTTCCTAACATAAATTTAGGACAGTCTAATTAGAAAGAAAGTGTTTGTAAACTATATTTTTGAATATGGCTCGATTTGGAGCTTACCAAAGATTTGCATTAACAGCAAACGAATTGGAGACAAAAGAGGTGTGATGGAAAGGGTGAAGTTAGAAAAAGATTTGTCATATGTTGTCAATTTGTTATTGTATTCGTAATATGACTTGGGTATTATTGTGAAAGTACTCCCGTTCATAGATGCCTGGTACATACTGTTATTATTGTAACATTCAGGTCCGATATGCTTTGCAATGTAATTGTCTAATTGATTCAATTTGTCGTAATGGTACATTTAAGATACACAAATACAAACAATAAATATAAATTAAAAGCTACCTAAATATTAAAATTAAAAATAAACTAAACAAATAATATAGTCATATTAATATATATATATATATTAAGTGCTAAGACTGTCTAAGCAGACTATATCAGGGCCTGCGTTCCTTCCCCACTCGAAGTTAAGTATATCTATGTATCAAACCTTGTTGTTTGTGGAACTAACTAAGCACTAGATAAATTGAGCTAGCAATCTACATTATAGTTTCCACGGTTTATGAATTGTTTACGTTTTTACCATAAATTCTGTTTCTGTTTTGTTTTTTTAGAAATCTACACGCATAGGCAATTTTACCGGAAATATGAGTATCCTATAAATCATCTCTTAAAGCGATCTGTTGCTCCTTGCTTAACATTCTAAGAATACCCAATTGATGACCAAGACGGAAAGAATCGAAAAAAATATTTGTATGTAAACAGCGATTATTCCTTAATTGAGAAATACATCGTTAGATGATTTTAGAATTCCCCAATTTAAAAAATAGAAAAATATTTGGTTTAAAGGTATTTCTAATTAATAAGTAGGTAGTATCCTTTAAAAGGATATCATTCATTTTGTATAGGGATTTGTGCTAAATTGTATTAAAATTTAAGTACAAAAACCCTTTATTTTATATCAAAGTTAAATTCAAAATATCTTTATTCACGTAAACCTATTACAGGCATTTATAAAACGTCATTAATTTAATTATTTTGAATGATTCCACTCCTGCTAGTGGAAGACTAAGCAGCAAAGTGGTCCAATAAGTAAGCTGATAGCAGAAGACCAGCAGCTTAGCAACACTTATGTTAATGTTTAATCTGACTGAGAAAGTAACTTGCAAGGAAAATTCAGCTATATCAGATTTTCAAAATAAAACATACAGAACTACACTACAACGATCAGTTAATAACCTTTTAAATTTAGTTATAAGTACCTATGAGATTACAAGCGGTGACCCACCAGGCAAGTCAGACTACATGCCCATGCGCAACCCGAAAGTCGACAAAACGAAAAAACCTCTGCTAATTGAAGAACAATAAAAAAATAAAAAATAAAAGTATAATATGTAGTTTATCAACCATCTAGTTTCCGTAACACAAGCCTCGTAGCTTACCACGGAAACTAGATGGCGCTGTGTGACTTGTCTGGAAATATTTATTATTATTATTTATTAACTTTTAAATTTGTGTATTTGGCTAAAACCGTTCGTTTAATTGCTTTTAAGACCCACTATCATCATAACTAAGCGTCACAGTGCTTAGTCGATTTTATACTGGAAAAAGCAGAAGTTTAAACTGGTGTAGAAAAAGTGATTTACTAAAAAAATGAGTGTTGGTTTTCGCTCTGACTCGGCGATATATACATAGCACAACTTTTACTTTTAAATGTTATTTCAAATATATAATGTTTTCAGAAGAAAATCCAATTGCCAGTTAATAATTAATTATTTTAACATAAAATTAGGGACGTTCTTATAAAAATATAATTATAGAAGTGACATTTATATTTTTTATAGTTTATATTATTTGATAAGATGATAATGCCTATTTACAGCAGCTATAATTATAAGTGTAATTTTGTGTGGAATAATGTGTATAAATCACGTAGGTCTTTTTAAATATTATTTTGATGTTTCTACCTGTCTACCTGATAGAATGTTGTGACATTATATTGCCTAATATTATAGTATACTTATTGTGAATTTGACACGTAAAAGTGCAAAATACATTTATTTTGTCGTATGTCTACGAGGGGCGTTCAAAATATTCTCGGTATGTGGATAAAAACAAACAAGTACGAAAAGTTTGATATTTTTATTTTTCAATATACTCCCCCCCTATGTTCATACACTTATAAGATCGATCAATTATTTTTTTTAATCCCTCATAAAAATATTTTTTATCTTTGGTGTAAAAATGCTCCTCCACGGCCGTCTTCAACGCTTCATCGTCAGAAAATTTATTTCCACGCAGATCCTTTTTAAGATTGGGAAACAAAAAGAAGTCGCTTGGGGCTAAGTCCGGACTATAGGGTGGATGAGTAACAGTTTCAAACCCACATTCAACAATAGCTGCCTTGGCAATATGAGCAGTATGGACAGGGGCGTTGTCATGCAGAAGCAGAACACCTTTGGTTAACTTTCCTCGCCTCTTTTCTTTGATCGCATCTCTTAATTGACGTATAACGTTAGCGTAGTACTGCCCTGTGATATTTACACCTTTTTCTTTATAATCGATAAGCAAAACTCCTTCACAATCCCAAAATATTGTGGCCATGACCTTGCCAGCTGACGGGATTACCTTGAACTTCTTGGGATGAGCTGAACCCTTAATGTGCCACTGCATGGACTCCTGTTTGCTCTCTGGGTCATAATGATGAACCCAGGTTTCATCTCCAGTAACTATTTTTTGCAGCACCTCATCGGGATTTTCACCACACAGGTCGATAAAATCTGAACAGCAAGCCACACGCATATCCTTTTGAAGAAGCGTCAGCATTCGCGGAACCCATCTTGCACTTACTTTTGACATATTAAGATGGTCATGTATAATGTCATGTACGGTACCAATAGAGAGATTGGTTACTTGAGCTATAGATTTTACCTTCACTCGGCCGTCTTCCAATATGAGTTTTTCCACTTTATCAATATTTTCTTGTGAGGTAGCCACTACAGGCCGGCCAGGTCTAGGGTCATCTTCAATACTCTCCCTTCCACGCTTAAATTCGCTTGACCATTTTTGAATAGTAGATAAAGAAGGAGCAGACTCACGGTAAACACAATCCATTTCCTCTTTTATGGTTTTTTGATTTTTACCCTGTTTTGTCAAGAATTTTATGACGGATCGGTGCTCTAATTTCGTTAAAATTGTTAATTCGCTCATGGTGTTCATGTTTGTTCGGCAATTGCAGAAAAACAAAAGAACATCTCGGTTCCAATTTTACTTTTTTTTAATGTCAATGGATGAATCTTAGCGGCCAGTAACAAATATATATATAAAAGAGGTTGTAACGTATCAATACCGAGAATATTTTGAACGCCCCTCGTAATTACAGGAAATAAACGAATTTGTAATTTGAAATGTATATGTACGTAGGTATGATTTAATTACGTATTCTGTTATTCAGAATAAACAGACGACTTAGCAAAAGCTTAAGTTTTATCGAAGCTTAGTTTTAATAATCCCGCTAGGTTCCGCTCGGCGTGGTGGCTACCGACATTCCTGTGGTCACCGACCACGACTCACCCTATCATCCGACAAATTGCAATCACGCGGGTCGGGAATTGTTAAGTCCAGACGTGAAGGTATTTAGTATTTACCAAACAGATCAAATATAAGATAGGACTGGACAATACTGGACATAGATTGTTATTTTAATGACATATTAATAATTTTTATAACATTTAAACATTTTGCACTTCTAAACTAAAGGTTTTTCTACTTAAATTGTAATCTTGTTAGAATAATTTATCTAAAAATGCATAATATACTGTAAATACAATTAAGCCCAAATCCCCAAACAAGATGTCTTTTAAAGGCGAAGAAGAAGACGTGGAATCCTCTCCAAGCCAGTTGAATGTTTTCCCATTCCTATAACCGTTGAGCCTGTAAGCGAAGTCTGAAAAAGCATATAGAGCAGCAGATAGGCCGGTATAATGTTATGTCGGTCGTCTGTGGCTAGACAATACAATCCCGGGATGCCGTCCGTTTTCTGGCCCCGCAAATCCCGGGATGTCTAATCTTGGGGTTTTCGGGATTGCCACAAACAGGTAGAGCGAGCGTTTTCAGCTGCTGCTATGTTGGCAATAAACAACAAAGCAGGCTTGGAAGTCAAACATTGGATGCTTTGATATTTCTTAATTTCTTTCGAAATTCTTAATAGATCTTTTGTGTTGTCTTGCAAAAGTATAGTTTGTTTTGTGTCTTCTTACTA
The DNA here is from genome assembly GCA_910589645.1 of Tinea semifulvella. Classification (NCBI taxonomy): domain Eukaryota; kingdom Metazoa; phylum Arthropoda; class Insecta; order Lepidoptera; family Tineidae; genus Tinea; species Tinea semifulvella. The sequence continues at coordinate 11,505,711 of OU342601.1, forward strand.
TATTGTGTTGTGCAACGACATTAAAAACTTTTTTTTAAGAAATTACACAAGTTTTTTTATATGTGACCCCTTTTAAAAACACATACTCGTACATAGAACCCCGTGATTACGCATCATAATTCTCGTAATCCCAGAATATAAAAACATGCTCGGGATCATATTCTCTATCTGTGGCTGGGGTCAGTTGCTCCTATTCTTGGACCTCTTTTTGTTTTGCAAATTACTTTACTGTGGATATTTTTAGTCAAGTGCAATGATTATGATTTTTCATGTGTGGCACAAGGTGCAGTTTATTTTTTGCAGTTCTCCCGCGCTTTGAACTCCAAGTTATAGCCAACGTGTTTGGGCAATAATGCCGCGTGTAACTCCATGAAAAGCATAAAATTCTGCAACATTTGTAATTTGATGATAACCTCAATAAAATAAAGATATATATTACGTCAGACCTGGCTGTATGGGCTAGACCCTTTGCCTTGCTAATTGTCTCATTCATCATCCATCATGTGAGAATCAATAGGGTTACGTAGAAAATAATATTTAACAGCTGTCATGAGAACGTTCTTAGAATAAAATAAACTGTAAGTTTACCCCCTGACCTGAAATGAAACTTAATAGGAAAAAGCACCTTTAAATTAATAAGTAGATTATTAGATTATAACTCTAGTATTTATATTTTTCCTCTTTATAGTTTTTTTTTCACCTATTAATTGTATTTTAATTATTTAAAATATTAGTAATTTTATTTTATTCGAATAAACTGAATAACTAAACCTGTTGTTTAATAAAAAAGCAATTATGTTTACAAATGCATAAATTTTCCTTTAGTCCTTCTTGGAATTGATAAAGGAATTAAACAATTTTTTATGTTACAATAATGAGTCAATGGCGCCAAGACATCGAGCGAACACAATCGACAATCGAGATCAATCATATGCTCGAATGATCGCGTCACATCACTAGCTGATAAATTGCCTGGGATATATTCATTCCTAATTCAAATATGAGACGGAATTTTGGCGCCAACAATATTAATCTTTTGACGTGTTCGCAACTTTATTATTATTTTATTTTTAAATCCTGGTTTTTGTAATACAAAATCCTCTTAGCCTTGTATTATTTATTATTATTATCTGAGCAGTTAACTTATCCACTTATCTTAAATACTAGATAATATCTAGGTGCCACATTTTACGCTTGGAATAATAAAAAAAAAACAATTTAGTCTTTTAATTTGAGTAGTTACAGTAGCTCGATATTAGCGTGTCTAAAGGTCATCGGAAGTATGTGCAGTGAAGGCGGGGGTGGCAGGTTCGATGCCCGACCCTTCCTCGTGACATCGCAGCCTCGACCTAACCTAACCCTCTGACATAGACAAATATATAAGAACTGTTCAATAAAGAAAAACCACACACCGCCTCTTTTCTGCACTTCACTGCCGGATGTAGACCTCCCCCAAGGCTCGCGATCATTTTCGATTTCACACGATCTTCTGCCATCCTTGTGGGTACAAGGGAACTTTTTCAGGTCATCTGTCCATCTGACGTAGGGGTCGTCCCAGCAATAATCATGGCAAGCTTATAATATTAGTTCTCCTTGAAAGTAAAAATTGGCATTTGACATCAGTGCGAATGGCTCATACTTTCAACTAGAACAACAAATACTGATGGTGGTAAATTTCTCAGTCTGCCGGGGCGGGGGAGTATCCACCGTTCGTGCCGATAAACCCAGTAAAGTGTATCCACACTTTTCGGGATCAGGCTCGAATTGCCGTCATGCCCAGTCAAGCCGGCATAGGGTTAGGGACTGACGTCAGTGAGTGTCTAACTCCAGCTGCTAACATTAATGGACTCCGCGCGCCACTTACCATCATATCATGCTAGTATTAAAAAAAACCTTTACGTGGTTTCCACTCCAGAACCTGTCTACTCTATTGGTCATCGTTTTTCATCTCAAACTTATTAATTTTGAAGGGTATGTCGGAAACTTTGGTTTTCTGACGAATGTCAACGTTTTGAACTGTATCTATCAGACAAATACCATAGCTCTTCCATAACTCCATAGTGGTAATTTATCAATATGGAAAATCACCACACCACCTTCCCCGTGAGGAGGAGAGCATGTTAAGGTTGGCTGTCAGATAATGTCTAGCGGCATTAAGTCCGCCCCTTGTATAACGTGCAATACAGTTTTAAATAAATAAAAAATAAATAATTATATTACTTTTATTTTGGGGCCATCAATTCCGAATATAACATATTATATTGATTATACGGTCTCTGTCCTCCAATAATTTATTTACTTTTTTACGACAAAGCTATTTTATTATTTACAATTCCGCTAATAAAATTAGTAGCTTTGATATGATAATGATTGTTCGTTTCGCTTTTATTTTGATATAAAAGTACTTTATCTACTATAAATTAATCTATCTTCCCGAAACTCTGTTATGCTTCTTACTATCGTCATAACATCTAAATAATAAAATTCAAATATTTTATTGCATGTCACAAAATAGTACAAGTACATAAATTACACCCCGTAGGTGCAGACAGGCGTAGCTAATAATAACATAATTATACCTATATAACAATTTCAAACCATCAAACACCTCAAACCATATCACAACACATTTATATTAAGTAAAAGAAAAGAAAAAAACAACAGGACTTCGGAGAAGAATCAAAAATAATAACTACTGCATATATGTTAGAGTTTATCTTGCATAAATTAATTTAATGTGTAGTAACATTATTTTAGTAATAGGTATATTCTTTAGATTATTTACAAAAGTATTATTGTTTAATAGATTTTGCCAATTTATTGTATGTACTTGCGGATCTTTTATTTGATTGTAATAATATTTATTTTTGTATTATACATATAAAATATACAATTAAATTAAACAAAAAGAAAACCTAATTTGAATATAAATCGTATCCGCGGGGCACGGTGGCAAGAACGCTGGCTGCATTTCCTTGCTGATTCTCTGGGCGAGGAAAGAACCAGCCCTCTTGTCCCCAGAGCAGACAATGGGGTGTATCACTTACTTTTTATCACGATAGATGGCGCATGATAGTTGGTACCTAATAGAACTGTCAGTTGCATAGAAAACTTGTATTTTTATTACGAAATTTATTATTTTCTAGTTATATGGCCGAAGTGTACAAGTGTAAGTGTACAAATCGAGTTTTCTAAGCAAAATCAAAAATATGGTGATCTCAAAATTGCCGTTCTATTAATAAAACCTTTTTTCTTTTTAAAGACAGTGTGCGCTTTCTTAATTCGTCTTTTAAGGTCGGTAAGGTTAATTTAAAATACATTTTACTGTTATAGAAATAAAAAAAACTACAAAACATTTAAAAATGATGCGATGTAGGTGTAATACAAGGTACCAGTGCCGCTAGCGACATCTACAAAAAGCTTTGCCTGATACACCCCATTAGACGAGGGGTGATGTTTCTTAAATTTTTTTAACGCTTGGACCCGACCCCACGGGCCTAAAGTCTCTACAGCAAACGGCACAAACACGTAGTCTTTCTTTGCGCCGCTTGCCAGACTATTATATCGGATTGTTGGAATATTGAATATCAACAAGGTCAAATATAAGATCGGCATCGAGTACATTTTTATATAAAATGATTGATACATTTTATTTATTTTATTCTAATTTGTTAAACATATATGTAAACTGTACATTTAGTGTTCTTTCCAATTCTAACACCTGTATTCAACGACGTTTTCCCAACAGTTCCTCCACTCAACTATACCTTCCAGCTGTCAATGATCGAATTCGGCAAAGATTGCGATATCGTGAAAATAGTACAGAACAAATAATTTATAAACGTCTGTTTCTAATTTTGAACTGATACAACGGTCAAAAATATACCTATTATTACTGTCATAGGATATAGTCCTATATAATCTGTGCGTTTGACAGCTCTTAGAATACGGGTGTGACTGTCATACACTAATTAATTCTGATTGGTCTAGCTTTCATTTTAATACCGTTTATTTGCTTGCCCTGTCTCGTATATTTATTTATTCTGTTGAATATCGACTCCCGGTTTCCAAAATAATAATAAAATTAATAAATATAATATTTCATTATAAGGTATGTGAGCGGTTTAATCAACCACGAGCCTGGTTATCCTGATGTTGAATAATTTAACCATCCGGATACTGCTTCGGGGTTTCATTTAAATAATAAATTAATTATTGCACTTAAAAACCTAGTACATAGGCGAACTATAACGCCACAAGGCATTCTTTGCCAGCTAACTTTACTATCACCATAATTATTAAAAAGTAAACATTATTTTTTGTGGGTAGTTTTGTATTTTTAATGACGCCGGCGGCATTACCCCCAAAATTTTGCCACCCGCTTCCTGCTTGCATAATTCAGTCGCATGCCTGCTCTCGTGCGCGACGGTCGTAAACTATGCTCCTTGCTCTAAAAACATTTTATATAACATTTTATGAGATTTACAGCTATAGTATATCTGGTAATAATTTAGTTGTATGCCCGTTTAGGGATTTGCATGTTTGAAGGTAGGGCAGCCTGTGTTATGTTATTTTCGCGTTTTATTGGTAGGTGTTGTTCAAAGTAAAAAAGTAAAGTATCATCACGACCGTTTCCTTTCCGGGATGGTCAAAAACCACGCTTATAAAGAAGCGGATTCACATTTAGCCAACTTTACTATAGGGCAATCATGACAATTGGCAAGCACGTCGGTGTCTCTAGCGTACCAAACTCGAGAAATATCACATATAAAATTAATTTATTTGTTTAATTTATCGATTTTCATTCAATTTTTTTTTTCATTACAGCCCTTAGAACACAGCGTCCTAGACCTCCACTGTTGGAGATGGGCCTTGCAGTACATACTGGTATATCTAGAGAATTTGGCCTACACTTGCCACGCTGGCCAGACGGGATGTCAATTTTTAATGACAAGTTGCTAAATAATGAAACCGGAACCGACGGCTTAACGTTTTCTCCGAGGCACGGAAACAGTGGTGTTGTAAATCTATTACAAATGTACGTAAGAAAAGTGTATTTCTCGTTGGTACATGCCGGGAGTATTTGAACCGCCCGAATAAAGGGAAAATAGGAAATACATTAAAATAATAAATGAAGGTACCAGTACGTGGGTATAGAACCGGATATTTTAGCCAAATAAAGCCCCGAAATTGTCACTAAAGACAGACAAATGCGGTTCGATTGATTTCGCGACATCAAACATTCACCGACTTATTTCCAAAATAGAATATTCCAATTTCCTGTAATTTTAGGTTTCAAATTGTCGGCGAATAATTAATTATTTTCTCTTTTAGGTAGACTTAGTTAGCAAAGGAATTTATTTTGTTGACGACTATACATATATTGTTGTTTGAGCGTGATTTATATAAAAAAAATTGTCATATAATATTTTATTTTCAAACTTAATGCTATGATATTGACTACCACTCACCTGCTTCCTCTCGAGACCTGTCGAAAAGCAGCCGACCTCTCCATTCCTAATCAAAATATTAAATGCTTCCATCGTATTATATTATATGATTTCGTTGAGAGCAGCGTGACGAGGAATGCGGCAGCACTTCTAGCGCAAGAAAGCCCGTGGCGTCCGAGATGTTCCACGGGCTCTCCACACCGACACTGGTGTGGGTGGACAGTCCGGGCTCCGAGAAGACCATGGTCAGTGTATTTCGATCAAGGAGTGTACCAACCGATGCTGAGCGAAAAACCTGCAACCAGAGAGGAAGATAAAATATCTATTAATAAAATAACATATTAGTCCAGAGTAACACCATGCAAATCCATCACGCATAGTTCACATTGACGTTAAAAATAACGACTGGCATGTTAAGCCGGGACAAACAGACAGAGAGACAAAGTTTCCTTCGCATTTATAATATTAGTATGGATACGTTGTGTGTGACGGAAGGAAGGATCGCTTACCTTTGCGCATGTAAATGAGTCAAAGACAATAAATCTTTTATAGTTATTTATTACTTATTCTGACTAGTTGGATCTAACTTCCAACATCTAACTTCATATTTATGTAAAAGGATATGGTTACTATAAACTATTTTTAGCTACCAGAGAGCCAGGTAATTATGACTAGCTGTTTGACCCGGCTACGCTCGTGATGTAAGTAGTAGCTTAGACAGTTACTTACGCTTGCACAAACACGTTGTCATTACCAGCAGACTAGTAATTGCGACATTTGGCGTTTTCAGCCAAGTCCCCTGCAGCCCCAGCCCTGACAGATGAGTCCGAGCAAGGATGTCGACATAAGTAGCGTCCCACACCAATGCTCGACCCAAGGACCACGGCTCCAAAGTTAATCCATCGGGTCTTTTACCATCACTGTGAGAGATCCCGGACGGTTCAAGAACTGTACACTCAGATATGATAAACTTAAGGGTTTTTATTATATGAATAACGTTTTGCTAACTAACAGAGCTAAGTAACAGAACAGGGCTGTAGCAGGCATATTATAAATTTGTTGCCACAAATCAGTTGAACTACCTATTAATATAAAGGATGCATCTAGCAGATCATCCCACTACAATCCTTTCATAGTAGAGGCTTGCTCATACGACCTTAAGTCCTATTGAAAGAGGCGTAGATCTAGAAGTGTCCTCTGGCTGCAAACCTAAGGAACCCCCAACCCAGTTACCAATCCAGTTGCCGCTTTCTTCACCCCCCAACTCCCCCGCGTTGGCTCTACCGCAGACCCCTCTTCTTCAGGTTGGGTCTGCTGCCATCGAGTAGACTTGTTGCTTTGCAAGCTGCACGTTACACTTAACGCGGCGAACGAGTGCCTTCACTTGTAGCCACGATTCTGACTTAGCTGTACAACCTTGCGCCCACCTGATGGTAAGTGGGGCGCAAGGTCCATAAATGGTAGTAACTGGAATCAGACACTCATGACGGCAATTCAAGGCTGATCCCGAAAAGTGTGGGTACACTTTACTGGGTTTATCGGCACGAACTGTGGAACTTATCCGCCCCGGCAGTTTGGACAATTTACCACCATCGTTTAAAAGTATGTGCCAATTACAATAATGTTAATGCCAATTTTTACGTTCAATAAGAACTAATATTGTATACTTGCCATGGTTATATATAAATTAAAATAACACCGCTTAAAACAAGACTTACCTAGACTTTAGTCCGTAGGTGCCTTGAGGTCTCTTGAGGGCTCTTAAATAAAACAATTTTTAATGTTAATATAGAATCTTAATTTAATGAATATAATTTTGGACAATATTTACTTTACATTTTCCAATGATTTTAAAGTTGCAACCGGATGGGTGAGTTTTTTAAAAAGTGGAAAACGTTATTTCTTGCTAAAGAACTTGTGTTCGGCTATGATTGGCAAAACTCTGTCTAAAAGTGACAGTAAATACCAGAATTCACTATTTTGACAATGTAACGTTTGCGCTTAAGTAATGGAATACGCCTGCTGATGTACTTCACGAGTGCGACAGTACCATGAGTAATGTATCCAAAATAAACTGTGACATAATACAATGCACGTCAAATGCATGCAACCCGATATTATTGGAATGATGGTGCGAGGTCACTCCTTCCCACTATTGACTTATATTCAAGGATTGATGACTGGGCCTTCAAAATCTTATAAACTTTCAAGATATTCTTCCGCTGAATTGCAATACTGATTCTTTGGGCGAAAAAAGAGCCAGTCCTCTTGTCACCGGAGGAAACGGCAAGACGCAGTATTATGACTTTTAAAAACTTTATCAGACAGATCCTCGCGTCCTCCCTCTGTCGCACACTGAAGATGTTTAATATAATCTGTGGACTAAAGATGGCTTGGGTTTGTTGTCTTCCTTTCTTGTTTGTTTATATGAATAGACAGGTGACAGCGTTCTTGGTTGGATTTGTTTCGCAGATTGAGTGGATGGATTAATGTTGTTTTCGACTTTCTCATATGCACTTTAATGTTGTTACCAAATTATAGGTATGTTTTATTATTATTATACATATATATATATAATTAATTAAAATACATAAAAATAATTAATATATATATATATATATATATTTAATTATTTTTTGGAAATTTTCCGTGCTATATAAAATTATTGTGTAATAAACTATTAAAACATTTAGATACCTATTTCTAGTTTTGTATAGTAAGTATTTAAACTCCACTACGTACTATGTTTATATAGCGAAACCTGTAATTGACCTTACTCCATAAATTGTACCATACTATTATTAAGCATATTGTTACGTTGTTGGCTTCTTAATAAATAAATAAATAATCTCCCAGGAAGTGTGTTTTACCGTTTCTATAACCTGTAGTCCTTCAAGCGAACTGTGAAAATGCATCTTGATAGGCCGGCATAAGGGCTGATATCGGTCGTCGGTGGCTGGCGTCAGTTCCTCCCATTGTTGGACCACGAAAGAGGAAAGTTTCACATGCTCAGTATAAAAAAGCTCTGTATCTGAAGTACGCGTTGTTGTTTTTTTTTTTTCAAATGCCCGTTCTTCATTAGGTCAATTTATCCTACTCATTGATGCAATTCTCGTGGTGACGTCACTGCTCAGGCTTGTGGGTGCATTGGACTTTGACTTAGAATATTTTATGGTTGAATGGTCGATTCAAGCAAATATTGTAAAATAAAATAATAGTGCGTAGGTACCTTAGATTTATGAAAGTATGGAAAAAAAAAAGTATAATCACGACCATATCCCTTCCGCGGTGGTCAGAAACCACGCTTATAAATAGGCGGATTCACATTTAGCCAACTTTACTATAGGCCAATCATGACAAGTGGCAAGCTCGTATAATAACTATGATATATTAAATACTAATAATACATATACTACGTATAAGACGATTACATAACTTATGAACCATTTAAATCATGGATGCACAGACCGCGGCCCGCGGGCCGCATGCGGCCCGTGGGTCGAATACTGGTGGCCCGCCGACAGCAAAAATAATACTCTCGTGCATTCGAAAAATATTGAATTCTATTCCAGAATAAAACAAAAAAAAAAATATGTTCGAAAAGTAATGTGAAACTCGCGCGCGCGCAATTTGAATCTAGCGCCCAAAATTGCTAAGTCAAGTAACATCGCTCGCTATAGAAATCAAGAATTTTCTAGCGCGGTGAGCAAGCGAGATAGATATAGTCCCGTATTCCCGATTGCTCGCGTATCTACACGAAGCTTCCAGAGTCGTTTGCGCGGTATAAAAATCACGTTAACCGCAGCGGCCGAACAGTTCGCTTTTCATTTGAGTGAAGTGTCAACAACAGAAAGAAATAAGCGCGAAAATACAAAGCGAAGTAATAAGTGATTGAGAATAAGTGCAGTTTATTAGTGTTTTTGGGAGGCAATAGTTCTAGTGTAGATTTTAACTCGACTAGCCGGTGTCATATATTTTGATCCACATTCAACGTAGATTTCCTGTTGCAGTGTTAACCCGTCAAGTGCCGTGTATAATTGTGTTGTGAAAACGTAAGTAAAACTCTGTTATTAATAAGTGTTTCCCTACCTATTTAATCAATTTTAATCAAATTTAGCTTTAATGTTGGCTAAATATTAAAATAAACAAAGAAATTACTATTTTTATAAGAATTTCTCTAACTGTAATAATTACGTCATTATTTCAGATAAAATCTGTATAAAAATCTTAAAATTTCTGAGAAATAATATTTAATCAATTATTTTTGATAATTTAAAAAAGGATAGGTAATTTAAGTGGGTACTGTAATTGTTTTTAGGTGCTGTGTTAATCCTAGCCAGGATTAGAACGCAACATGGAGAAGCCAGGACCTAGTAAAAAACGTAAGGTTAAAGATGAAAATCGGCAGTTTCAAGAAATTTGGACTGAGAAATACTTTTTTGTATGGTCGCATAACAAAGTCGTTTGTTTAATTTGCAAGAATTCTGTTGCGATTGCAAAGGATTATAATGTAAAAAGGCACTATGAAACGCAGCATCCTTCTTTTACCAAGTTTACAGGCGAATTAAGAAAGCAAAAAATGTTGTCTTTAAAACGGGAGCTTATTGGTCAGCAAGCTATGTTTACAAAACACATTCAAGATTCAGAAACGGCTACAGAAGTTAGTTATGAAATTTCTCGAATGATAGCAAAGCGAAGTCGCCCCTTCAATGATGGCGATTTTGTAAAAGAATGCATGGAAATTGCCGCTAAGAAAATGTGTCCAGAAGCAGCAAAAAAGTTTGAGAAAATTCAACTGAATCGTATGACTATCCAAAGACGAATTATGTCCTTGTCAGGTAATATTGCGGAACAATTAATTGAAAAAACTAAGATCATGGAATTTTTTTCATTAGCACTCGACGAATCGACTGATATTAGTTCCACAGCTCAACTTCTCATATTCATACGAGGTGTTACTCAAGATTTTGAAGTCTTCGAAGAGTTATTAGGAATGTGTTCATTGAAAGGTCAAACCAAAGGAGTTGATATACTCAATGGACTTTTGGACGAGTGTTCAAAAACTGATTTGGACTTATCTAAGTTATCGGGAGTTGCGACTGACGGTGCTCCTTCCATGATTGGTATCAATTCCGGGCTAGTTACTTTGCTGAAAAAGCACCTGCAAGAAAAAAACATAAACACTGAAGATCTCATGCAGTTTCACTGCATTATACACCAGGAAGCCCTCTGTTCTAAAAAAAATGAATTTCAAAATGTAATGAAAGTAGTAGTTTCGACTGTAAATTTCATAAAATCACGAGGACTCAATCACAGACAATTCAAACAATTCCTTGATGACATCGAAAGCGAATACGGAGATTTACTGTATTATACAGAAGTAAGGTGGCTAAGTCGTGGATTGACACTGGAACGATTTCTAAATTTAATAGAAGAAATTGGAATATTTCTGGCGGAAAAGCAAAGGGATGTCCCGGAACTTAAAAATCCTGATTGGTTGTGTGATTTAGCTTATTTAGTTGACATTACAAATCATTTGAATGTCTTGAACACACGGCTTCAAGGCAAAAATCAACTGATATCCCAGCTCTATGCTCATGTAACATCCTTTCAATGCAAGCTGACACTTTTCAGATCACAATTGAATTCTGGAAATTATAATCATTTTCCGAATTATAAGAAAATGGCTGAAAAATTCAACAAAACTGCGATTAATTTCAGTTATGTAGAAAAGCTAGATATTTTGATTCAATCTTTTGAAGACAGATTTTCGGAGTTTAAAAAAGTGAAACCTCTGTTGGACATATTCAGCAATCCTTTCACTATTTCAGTTGAAAATGCGCCAGAGTCAATGCAGTTAGAAATTATCGACATTCAAAATGACCAAGATTTACGCAACAAATTCAACGAAGGAGACTTGCTGAACTTTTACCGCTGCATTGATAAAAATATGTACGAAGAGTTGCGCATAAACGCTCTGAAATGTGCCAGCTTATTTGGTTCTACCTATATATGTGAACAAACTTTTTCAATACTAAATAATAATAAAACAAAAAATCGAAACCGCCTTGCAAATGAAAGTTTGGAAGCAGTTTTACGTGTTGCTACAAGTAAATTTGAGCCAAATATAAAAAAGATTGTAAGCACTATGCAGTGCCACGCTTCAAATTAATAATTTCTTTTTTAATTTTAATAAATTTTTATCAATTCTTTATTGTCTTTAACTACCTATACCTACTTCTGGCGGCCGGCCCGCTATCAGTTCATGATTTGGCCGAGTGGCCCCTAGTATTAATAAGTCTGTGCAACCCTGATTTAAATAATATAGCCTTTGGCTATATGTGCTAAGCCAAATTTATTGCAAATAAATATTCTTATTTGGTTTACGAGTATGCTTGTATATTATTGTATTGCTCACTGCCATTTTTTTTTTAAATCGTTTCAGTAATATAGACGTGAAGACGAGACAAATATACATACAGACAAAGCTTCCTGATACCCGATCTAATCACAATTTATGCAAACACATACAGACATTAAAAATTACACTCGTATTCTAAGACGTTATCCCAACGTCTCCACCATTCAATTATTCCTTCGAGCTGTCAAACGCTCAAACTACAAAATAATAATAAATATTAATAAATATTTCCAGACAGGTCACACAGCGCCATCTAATTTCCGTGGTAAGCTACGAGGCTTGTGTTACGGAAACTAGATGGTTGATAAACTACATATTATACTTTTTTTTTTTTTTTTGTAATATATACATATAAACACCCAGACCGAGACAAATTATACAATGTACAACTTGCCCCCGGTGGGAATCGAACCCACGACAACGGCAACGTTTGTTACCACTAGACCACGGAGGCGGTCTATATACTATATAAGGATATATGACAGTGTTCATAGGTAGATTTTTGACCGTTAAGAAACAGTCGTGATGATACTTCTTTACTATTTTAGTTATATTATTGTTTTTAAATAAGTATAACTTATTTATATAAAAAAAAAAAAAAAAAATTTGTTTTTTCATCATTTTAGTTTTTATTTTGTATTTTTATTTATTAATTAGGTTTATTTTTATTAATATCATTTATGTTTTTATTATTATTAATCTGCTTTTTTCGGAGTAAAGTACAAAGATTAAAAAATAAAATAAATTAAGAACTAAATTATAAAAACTAATTAAAAACTAAATAAATTTAAAAATAAAATTATGACTATTTGATGGGCGTAGTGTGCCGAGGACATTCGCTGCGTTCCCCCATTGAACAGCGAGGCTGACCCTTTGAATTTTATTATGATATTTATATACCTGTATATATAAAAAATATACCTGTTCTGTACTGCCTCCGCGGCCTCTAGCGGTTAAGTCCGTGGATTTAGACTTGGAGGTACCGGGTTCGATTCCTGGTCGGGAAACAAAAATATTTATTAATGTAAATAAATGCATTTATTTAATATTTAATTTATTTGTAATATATCTCGAGTTTGGTACGGAGACATCGACGAACTTGCCACTTGTCATGATTGGCCTATAGTAAAGTTGGCTAAATGTGAATCCGCTTATTTATAAGCGTGTTTTCTGACCACCCCGTAAGGGAAACGGCCGTGATGATGATTAATATTTACCATAAGTTGGTATTAAAAATTTGCACCTACCTTACATGTAAAGTGGTCCACATTGTCCCTAAGGTTGTCAGATATAGACATTAAGTCCGCCCTTGTATAACGTGTAATAAAGTTTTACACAAATAAATATGTCATCGTTATCTGACCACGACATGTGACCCCACAGCCATATATCTGTCTGTCTGTTTAATTGCATCCCTCTCGTGCGCACAATCCAATGACTGCTAGCTGTTAAGTCCGTGGATTCAGACTTGGAGGTACCGGGTTCGATTCCCGGTATTTGTCCATTTATTTGTGATATTTCTTGAGTTTGCTACGCTAGAGACATCGACGAGCTTGCGACTTCCCATGATGGGCCTATTGTAAAGTTGGCTAAATGTGAATACGCTTCTTTTTAAAAGTGTGGTGACTGACCACCCTGATAGGGATACGGTCGTGATGATACTTTAATTTTACTTTTAGACGTATTTTCTCTTTTATATAAAACCCTTTTAACGTATATATTACTAAATCGTTAAAACCGTTCCCGTGCCTCGGATAGCACGTTAAACCGTGCGTCGGCCATGTTTTCCACTAATACCAGCCTTCGGTCCCGGTTCCACTAATACTAACTTGTGGAATCGTTAATAAATTGTCATTAATAATTGACATCAGATCGTCGCCAACCCGTCTGGCCAGCATGGCGAGCGTAGGCCAAATTCTCCAGATATATGTTCTGGAAGGCCCATTTCCAACAGTGGAGGTCTAGGACGCTGTGTTTTAGAGGCTGTAATAAAATTAACAAATGAAATTACTAACGGAGGAGGCGTTATGATCGCAGTTCGTTCAGTTTTCGCGGCCACTCGTTTAGCTGAATATGAAAGTAATTATGTTGAAGATATTTTTATTCAAGTTAATCTAGAACACCATCATCTCCTTTTATGTGGTGTCTACATTCCTCCTGCATCACCTCCTAACGTATACGATCAACATTTTAATGCGTTGGAACATTTATTCCTAAACTATCCTAACTGTACTTGTTGTATCTCAGGTGATTATAACCTACCAAACTTAGGCTGGAGCTTTGATGGACAAGCATCTGTTGGAGCCCCGACAAACGTAGCGACAGAGATTTCACGTCGCCTTGTTAGCACTATGGCATTCCTGGGACTCCAACAGTACAACAACATAAGTAACGAAAATGACAGGTTTCTTGACCTGATATTATCAAACCATGACTGCTCGACATGCCAGGCTGAGACTGTATTAACGACCATTGACCGACATCACCCTCCGTTAGAAATTACATTTAATTTAAAGTTTAAAGTCTCACTTCCACATACTAACGTTAAGAAATATAACTTTTACAAGGCTGATTATCAGTCTATCATCGTATCACTAAGCAAAATAGATTGGGAGTTAAACTTGGGTGATGCGGACACAGAGACGGCAGTGGCAAAGTTTTACGATATTTTATACGAAATAATGGACAATTACATACCCTTGAAAAAGCAGGCAGTGAAGCATCCGATCTGGTTTTCTAAACCATTGATAAGCGCTCTTAAAAGAAAACTCAAGTTGTGGAGAAAATGGAAAACCTACAAATCCATTGCCGATTATAGGGAATTTTCACTGCTCAGGTCTCGCTGTAAACAGTTAATGAAGGCAGATCATAATAGCTATCTAGACGTTGTTCAGGACTCAATTACTAAGACACCTAAATATTTCTGGCAATATGTATCATCTCTCAAAAATACACCATTTAAATATCCTCACACAATGTCCTTCGGCCAGCATTCTACCAGTAATCCTCAGGAAGTTAGTGAATTGTTCTCCTCTTTCTTCAGCTCTGTCTTTACTCCTACCTCTATAATAAACACTGAACTATTAAATCAAATTGAGCCATCTTCTTCATCTTCTTTGATCAGTGATATTGTATTTACTACGAAAGATATCTATGTATTACTTAAGAATATAGACGGAAACAAGGGTCCTGGTCCTGATAAAATTAGCCCAATATTTATAAAGAATTTACGCTCCCATTTATGTATTCCCCTTACTATATTATTTAATAAATGCCTTAAAGAAGGTGTATTTCCCAACAGGTGGAAACTCGGTTTCATTACTCCCATTCACAAATCCGGATCAAGGAAGATGGTTGAAAAATACCGTCCAATATCAATCCTATCCATTTTACCTAAAATACTTGAAAAACTGGTGCATAACGCTATATACCCTCTTTTACAAAATAATATAATTTTACAACAGCACGGTTTTGTAAAAAATAGGTCGACCGTAACAAACCTTTCAATTTACGCTAACTGCCTTTTCGAGAATATGGATAGACACGCTCAAATAGATGCAGTTTATACAGATTTCCGTAAAGCGTTTGACACAGTTGACCATTACATACTGCTACAGAAACTTGCTTATAACGGTATTAAGGGCAACTTGCTTAGGTGGTTCACGTCTTATCTTGGCAACAGAACTCAGGTTGTTGTCATAAATGGCTACTCTTCAAGGCCCATACCTATAACATCTGGGGTGCCACAGGGCTCAATTCTGGGTCCTTTGCAGTACGTTCTCTTCATCAATGACATCGACAAATGCTTTCAACATAGTAACTTTTTAATGTATGCCGACGACCTCAAGGTTTACAGTGTCATTGGTGAGGAGGAGGACTGCAGACGTCTACAGGAAGACTTGGATAGGCTTGATGCTTATTGCACTGAAAACAAAATTCTATTGGCTTATGATAAATGCCAGCATATCTCTTTTTCCAAAAAGAAAACACCTATTAAATACTCATATAAAATAAGCGGCAGCACCCTGAACTCTGTTGACAAGATAAAGGACCTTGGAGTGTGCTTTGATTGCAACCTTGTTTTCGACGACCATGTTGAGTATGCATGCAACAAAGCATACAAAATGTTGGGCTTTGTTTACCGCTCAACCAAGCCGTTTACAAAGATTTTACCATGCATTAGTCTTTACAAGTCACTTGTTCGATCGCATCTGGACTACGCTTCGTGCATATGGAACCCTTTTTATGCCAAATATGACAAGAAGGTGGAAATGTTGCAAAAGAAGTTCCTTCGTGGTCTAAATCGTAAGTTGGGCTCAGGCTATTTGTCATACGACAACCTACTTCTTCAATACAAGCTTCCTTCTTTGAAAGATCGTAGATCATTAACTGACAGTGTTATGTTACGCAATATATGCTTGAGCAGCTACAACTGCCCCGAACTAACCGAACAAATCCTATATATAGTTAAACCCAGAAGCACCAGGTCCAAATACCTATTTCATGTGCCATCTTCCCGAACTAACGCTGGATTTCGAGCCCCAATTCGCCGGATGTGTACTCTTTATAACGATAAGCTACTTTCTGTGGACTTATTTGGTAATACCCCCGCAGCCTATAAATTAAATGTACTTGACGCGATAACTAATAACAAAAGTAAATAAATGTGAATAATTTTTTTAGTTATTATATACGAGTATTATATTTTTCAGTATGGTTGTATTATATGTATGTGTATATATAAATGTATACATGTAGGTTTATGTATCTATGTATGTAAGTATATATATTATGAATATCCTATATTACATGCTAGGGTTTCTATATTGCTGTAAGATATGTACAATTAATTAATGTTATTTTTAGTTTAAGATAGTAATTTAAGATATTTATTTGTTAAAGTTTTAACTAAATCTAAGTGGGTGATCCTTAAGGTATTAGGTTGTATTTTATAAATATTGATCACTGTAAAAATATGTTTTTAGGCCTAATATTGTTTTCTACTCCTTAAATAAATAAATAAATAAATAGATTTTGTAGAAAATTTGGCAAATTTGTTTCTTGAAACCCTGAGACGGACATAGGCTGTATGACGTCCATCGTCTGACTATGACATGTGACCCTAAAGCCATCGGTTTGTTTAATTTGCCTTCACGCCTACATTACTAAACCAATTTTGATGAAAATTGCCCGAAATTATCCTTGAAATTTAGGAATGGATATGGGGTATAATACATCAAAATTTAAATATGACATGTGACCCTACAGCCACCTGAAAGTTTTATTTTCGTATCGCGGTTCAAGATCTTTAATAAATTGTAATGTTAGTACTATTTGTTAATATTATGTTTTTGGGATATTGCCAGATTCGTACTCAAGTTGGTGGATAGTGAATGGCCGGGTTAAATCTAAGTTATTCCTTGGCAGCCCGCCATCTTAGAAATTTGGGAAAAATTCTACAATTCAGCTAGCAACACATTAAATACCCTAAATCGAAAAAGGACGACTGTAGTATTGATTTAAAAACTTTGGTCAAACTTATTTACTTTTTTATTGTTTAACTATCTAGGGTATTATACAAGATGGATTTTTGAGGCGGGGCAATAAGGCCAGCAGCCCTATTCTGTTACTTAAACGCAAACATTATATAATGGAATCCGTTAGCTACCACGCTATTAAAGTTGATATTTGCACGGCCGCTGTCAAGGTCGAGCGCTTATAGAGTTCAGAATTGAATAATATTTTGTAATTATGACGCAAGCTCTGACGTAAATAACTAATTCCATTAATAACGTTTGCGACTAAAATAATGGAATTACATGCCTTATGCAAAGGCCATAAGATAAATTTTATACTTTTTGTAAGTATCTGTTATTCTCCACCGCTCTACAATAATATTAATTTTATTTTAAATACATTATTGCACTAAAATTGTACATAGGAAGGCGGGCTTAATGGCCAGGCATTTTTTAACAACCAACCTCTTTTAATAGAAGCGTCAATAGTCTCCGCTCCTCCAGCTTCCACTCCACGTGGTTTCCATTCTAGAACCCGTTTGCCCCATCTATCGTCGGCTCTGTGGCAGATGTGTCCGGCCCATTGCCACTTCAGCTTACAAATTTTGATATATGGGCCCAGAGTTTCTATTGCAAACGGCACAAATATATAATTTTAATATACTTATATATATAATGTTGTCCCAGCTTTATGCGCTATCCCACTGAGATGCGACGCGGCGAGGATGTCGACGCACGTGGCGTCCCACACCAGAGGACGTCCTCGGACCAACGTCATACCATCATCTCGGATAACTCCTTTGGAATATCATCATTGGGATTTCGAAATTTTTGGCACTTAAAAACAATATGACTGACATTTCATTGCGTTAGTGTGCGTTCGTGCACTACCCCGTAAATAAAGCGTCTTGTGAATGTTTGATGACGTCATAATCATATTTAAAGCTCGCTGCGAATCCTATATTAAAAGCTAGCTACGTGAACACAGCCTTACTGCATTAAATTTACAAACGATAAATAGATATCTACGAGATACCTACGTAAGTTGCAATTGTGCACATTTCTTAACGGTATCAGTTACGAAGCGTGCGAAGCCGCGGTTAAGGTTTCATAGATAGATAACACTTGGTATTTATGAATCGTGTGCGGTCGTGCTCCGATGTTACTGTGAAAGAATGAAATATAGTGAGTCCTAAGATAAACTAACATTTACCAACTACAGTAATCCGTAATGTTATGCGATCATCGTTACTTAGTGTGTCTGCATGGGTCACCGTAGAACATCACTAATCGGTGGCCGAATGCTGATTGCAACCGAATGCTGCAGCGCATTGCCAGATTAGGAAATGATGCGCCAAGCACTTTAGGCTGCTAAACATCTTTATCTTTAGGCTCAAACGATATACATACATAAACAGGAGATTATGTAACGAAAACTGTCACTGTCGAACTCTATTAGAGTTAATATTAGTATATTTTTTGTAATTTTAACGGAAGCTCTGACAGTAAATAACGGAATTCACTATTTTAACAATCTCTATTGTTTACGCCTAAAGTAATAGTTTTTACTACTAATACAATTAGTATATTTGACCTTGCTCGCATCGCATGGTAAGCTGACGACTGACATCCGTCCCTAACACTATGCCGGCCTGACAAGATGCTTCATCACACTTCGCTTTTAGGACTCCAGCAGTCGTATTCTATTTCTTAAGAGCAAATAATATTATTATTATATCCATTAAAATAAGATTACATGTTACCTTAAACACAAATGAATTAAAGTAAAAAAAAAAACACTTTTTTAATGCAGCACATGAGAAACGTTATTTACTGTCGTCTAAAGTGGAAACCATTATACCTACTAATATCAATTTTAATGGCGTTTTAACATATAATAGGGTTGCTGGATATATGAAAGTTGAAATACATAGTCTGGAAGATGTTTCACATCTTTATCGTGCGACAGTTGTGTAAGTCTCCAAATTTATACGTACGCGTAGGGATGGTGATGTGGGTGCATATTCTGCCCTGCGCGTGTGGTTCGGTTGCAGAATGGCGATAGAAAGGAATACTTAGGCTGGGTTGTTCCAAAACGACGTCTCTAAATGTAACGATTAAATATTAAAATTCCGTTAAAACCAGTTGACGCTGACCTTCAAAATAAAACTGTAACATTCGAAGCCAATATTAACTTTAATCGTTACAATTACAGTTACTTTATTTTGGTGCAACTTAGGCTGCATCATCATCATCACATGTTTTATTTATTTATATATTTATAACTTTATTGCACTATGTACAAGGGGCGGGCTTAATGCCGCTAGACATTCTCTGACAGCCAACTTTTGGGACAATGATAACTATAACTTAGATAGATGAGTAGGTGCGAAGACGTATTTAAGATTAAATAATAATTAAGTATTAAATAATAACTATATCTATTAATAATATATATACTACATACTAATACTACTTACATACATACATATATACATAACTATACTACATACAATCTAGGGGACTAGAACACAGTGTCCTAGACCTCCACTATTGGCCTTCCAAAATATATATTTGAAAAATTAGCTCTACACTCGCCACATTGGCCAGACGGGTTGGCGAGGGTCTGATATATTTTTTTTATGACATTAACGATGTCACAATGTATGGAACTATCACGGCTTAACGTGCTCTCCGAGGCACGGGAACAATGATATTGTAAATCTATGTACAAATGTACGTAAGAAACGTGTATTTCTCATTGTGGTATATGCCGGAGTTCGAACCCACCGTTTTAGGTTATACTGGAAAATCTTAAAATTACCGTAGTTAGAGCTTTCACGCATACACCGACATTCCTCGCAGTAAGTTGCGCTGACCACTTCTAGTGATGTAGGTCACTATAGCTGTCTCGCTCACTCCAATGAGAACGTGCGTCGGTCTCGCTCGCACACCGCAGGGAACTTGCCAAGGAATTTATAATACAACCTTTAAATTGATCCTGGGACCTATTCTCGAATGCAGTGCAGAACCGCGTCCGTAATCAACGCTGGGTTTTGTATTTTTATTATAAAATTTCGTGTCATCGTTTACCATTTTACAACAAGCTGCCCGAAGATCTAATAAATCTGCCACTTAATAGGTTTAAGTTATCTATTAAACATCAATTAATTAAAAAGGGATATTACACTATTGATGAATATCTCCAAGACAAGAACGCATGGGTGTACCCATTTATTATTTGAATTAATTGTGTTTATATAGTATAGCTTATAGTATGACAATGCCTTTTTACAGCAGCTATAATTTTAAGTGACATTTAATTTTTATTTTTTATATTTATGTTGCATTAGCTTCTAGAATGACAATGCCTCTTTACAGCAGCTATAATCTTAAGTGACAATTATATTTTTTATATTATTTATAAGTCCCGTCCGCGTGGAATGGTGGCAAGAACGCTGGCTGCATTTCCCCGCTGAATTGCAATACTGATTCTCTGGGTGAAGAAAAAGCCAGCCATCTTGTCACCGGAGGAGACAAGACGCGGTGTTATGTCTTTTAAAAACTTTTTTGCTCTTGGACTTCATGAGCCCAGAGTTTCTACAGCAAACGGCACAAATTTAAATAAGGTTAAATAAATAAAAATGTTATAGTATATATTCATATACCAAGAACTCAGCAAATCTTTTAGCAATGTATAACAAAAATACGCCTATATTTAAGTAACTTCCTAATTATTAAAAACTCAATTTATTATTCTATCAAAAACTCAAAGGCGTTAAAGACGAATAAAGACTAAAATAGGCTTTAGGTATTTTCTTTGTATTTTTCAGTTTCTTTTTGCCACTTTGAAATCTAATCAATTTCCATTATCCGCCTCCGTGGTCTAGTTGTAACAAACGTTGCCGTGAACTCGGGAGGTCGTGGGTTCGATTCCCACCGGGGGCAAGTTGTACATTGTATAATTTGTCTCGGTCTGGGTGTTTATATGTATAATATGTATATATTTACAAAAAAAAAAAATTTAATATGTAGTTTGTCAACCATCTAGTTTACGTAACACAAGCCTCGTAGCTTACCACGGAAACTAGATGGCGCTGTGTGACCTGTCTGGAAATATTTATTTATTTATTTATATTTATTATCAACATATTCTTTAGGATAAAAAAACAATGAACTTAAAGTATACTTACTAATATTTAGTCGCGATCACAGCGACATTATTGCCGCTCGGCAAATACCACCGTTGGATCGGGTGGCCAGCGCTCCGAGCGGCGCCCACGAGAGTGGAATCAATCCGCGCACCGAGCGGTCACACGTTTTTTCTCTCACAATTTCATAGTCTTTTTTACTCAAGTAACTAATTGAATTTCTTCTTCTACAATAAACCATACACAGTCCGCTAAACACTCTTTAATTGAGCCATCGAAGACCCGCAGCAGTATCCCGAAGTGGTTAGCAGCACAAAATTACTTTACATATTATAAATGTGGAAGAAGCTTTGCCTGTTTGTCCGTGTTTCACGCTTATAATAATTACTGAACTGATTTGGAAGAAATGATATTTTTGGGCTGTTTCGTACTACTTGTGCTGTGTACAATGATAAAAACATGTAAATAGTAGTTTCGATAGTTTTATTGATAAGTAAAGAAAAAGTAAAGTATCATCACGACCGTTTCCCTTTCGGGGTGGTCAGAAACCACGCTTATAAAGAAGAGGATTCACATTTAGCCAAACTTTACTATAGGCCAATAATGACAAGTGGCAAGCTCGTCGATGTCTCCAGCGTACCAAACTCGAGAAATATCACAAATAAATTTAATATAAATTAAATGTATTTATTTACATTAATATATATTTTTGTGTCCCGACCAGGAATCGAACCCGGTACCTCCGAGTCTAAATTTGTTATTTTATTAATATCAACTTGTGGAATCGTTAATAATCAATTTATTAACCGTCTGGCCAGCGTGGCGAGTGTAGGCCAAATTCTCCAGTTCTGGAAGACCCATCTCCAGCAGTGGAGGTCTAGGACGCTGTGTTCTAGGGGCTGTAATGTAATGAAATACATATAAAAAGTGGGATACAATCGGATAACTCTGATAACATACGAGTATGTTAGACTATAACTTAATATGACATAATTTTACGATCTTAATCTCCCACTTTTTAGGTAAATTTTCATTAATCTGTATCGTACACTTTGTCGTGGTCTAGGGCGTCTCACTTAGAAATCAACAAAATTCTACAAAAGACGTCACACAGTTTGCGTGACGTACAATCTTATAAAGAACACAACAATTTAATCAAAAGAACTACAGCCGACTGGCATTCCTAATTTAGTCACGTATTATGCGGTCGTGTGTACGAGCGCGATGAAGATATAGTATTTCTTGTAGTTAAAGAGAGATAGAATATTCGTCCTTGACCTGTGCAGTGGTCAGTGGCAGTGTAATATCTCTTAAATAATTTAATAATGACGTTTTATAAATAAGTTACTGTTTTTCACCGGATGCCTGTCGCAGGGAAGTAATCAATAACTTAGGTCCATGGTCTAGCTTTGAAAAATAAAAATTTAGACGAGTTCGAATTTTGGTCGAACACACAAATAAATACCTACTTACAGGCCAAGAAACCAAAACCCAAAGGTATGAATTTCAAAGCTAGACCAATCGGTACAGAATTAATTAGTGTATGACGTGCACTATCAAATCGATTATTTTATTGGACGTACAATATGCCGACCTGCATTCTACGAAAGTGTTAAATACGTTAAAGCCTGTAAAATATTTACAAAAGATGAATAAATTTAATTTAAAAAAAACATATAAGTTTTATCAACAAATACATTATTCAATAAAAGGCTGACCGTGAAATCTGGAGACAGAAAGGCTGGCAATTATTTCTGCCAAGTATTAGCCTCGCTATACAGAGGGGAAATGTTGCCACTATTTGCGTCTTGTGAGGTTTTTTTTATTTATAGTTTATTTTTTTTATTAGGTTTTAGTAAAGTAAAGTAAAGTATCATCACGACCGTATCCCTTTCGGGGTGGTCAGAAACCACGCTTATAAAGAAGCGGATTCACATTTAGCCAACTTTACTGCCGGCCAATCATGACAAGTGGCAAGCTCGTCGATGTCTCCAGCATACCAAACTCAAGAAATATCACAAATAAATTAAATATTAATTAAATGTATTTTTATTTACATACAATAAATATTTTTGTGTCCCGACCAGGAATCGAACCCGGTACCTCCAAGTCTAAATGCACGGACTTAACCGCTAGACCACGGAGGCAGTTTTTATTTATTGTTAATGGTATATTAGGTTTTGTTTATTGTTATTTAATTTTACTTTAGTATTTTGTTACTTACAACCATGTCACGAGAACCCCTGACCGCAGCCCCATAATAAAATTGTTTTGTCAGGTAATGCATATTCTACATTTCCCTAGACTATACTAATAGAGTGTATTAACATTGTGTGTCACTTTTCTCACATCGAAAGTTGTTAAAAGTAAATTGTTTTTTTTTAGATCCTCTGGCTGTCGCTCACTTAATTATATAACGTTTATTTCAAACAAAACCTTAAAATAAATAAACAATATTACAACAACAACTAAATTTAACCTAAAAAATAAATAATTACTTAATAAATAGCTCGTCCAAATCGCTGTCTTGAGGCATGGTGCCCAATACACTAGCAGCATTTCCCCTTTGAATTAAGATACTCACCAGCCCTATCGTCACCAGAGACGTCTTGTCAGAGTCTTGGAACAATTTATTAATAATAATAATAAATTGTTTATTTCAGAATAAATTCCATAATTATTAGTAACATTCCAACTTAGAACTATGTTATACACATTAATTAAAAAGTCAAAAAGGCAAAAATAATAATAATAACAATACCTAGTACTTAATTTAATTTAAATAATATTAATTCTTAAATATCTCTGGGGATATTTATACTACGCAAATGCTGTACATATTTAATTTACACATTCCCAGTTACAACTCCAATCCAGCGCTTAACAAAAGCGCTGTCAAAGCGCGACGATATCATCCTCAGAATGCTGTTGTCACTGTCTCTCACTCTCCGCAGTATCGACGCTGCCTTTTTGCGGATTATGGCCGGAAATCCATCAACACGCGCCTCCGCAAAAATGCCCGATGCACTGCTGCGTCGAGGCAGTCCCATCAGCATTCTGAAGATATTATTGTATTGGATGCGCAGAGCGTTGTAGGCCCGATTAGAGTATCTCACCCACAGACTGCTGGTGTAAAAAGACGTGCTTTAAAAAGCGTGATTTTTACACCGTCTGAACATCGAGCAAATCTGCGAGCGAGCATGTTCCCCCGCACCGCCAACGCTCTGCGTTCCCTCTCAATATCAATATCGTCTTTCAGGTCTTCTGTTACCATATGACCCAAGTATTTGAAGGACTTTACAATCTGCAGCTCAGTACCATCTAAAACAACAGGTGGCACATCTTGTGGCCGCAATTAATTAGTTTATCATTATTTTTGAATACAAATATTAGTGGTTAAATAATAGATACTTTAATATATGAAGTCTTATGATGAAACTAAACTTATTTTTTCTTGTTTACAGATGACTCGATAGTTTGGGCTACTGGGGACCGCGTGAGGTTAGCCTGCGTGGTGGAAGGCCTCCACCAGCCCCAGCTAAAGAGGCCACCTTTTCCTCTCGACGCATCCCCAGAAGTATCACTGCCAAAACATCAAGTAATGAAATCCTCCTACACGTGGAAGAGAAATGGACAACTTATCGATAAAAATAGGTATGCCTTTAAAAAAATTGATGTCATGTCCAACTCTGGTTTTCTACGAAATAATATGCAACTATTTACTAAAATGGCTGCAGTAGTATATACTGCCTCCGTGGTCTAGCGGTTAAGTCCGTGGATTAAGATCGTGGATCGATTCCTAGGCGGGACACAAAAATATTTATTAATGTAAATAAATACATTTAATTTATTTGTGATATTTCTCTCCTTTGGTACGCTGGAGACATCGACGAGCTTGCCACTTGTCATGATTGGCCTATAGTAAAGTTGGCTAAATACAGAGCTACAATTACAGAGTCTTAGCTTTACTCCAACCCAGCTTTAGTGTGGATATTAGCTTATAGAGAATAAAATTACGGACTTTGGAGATATATTAACGGAATCACACAGTATTTGGTTGGGTAGGGAGAGGAGTAGAATGATGGATGGTGAGCGTATTATCGCGAAATAAAATAAAAGGGAGACCTCCTTTTCTTAAACCAGCCTATTGTCGGTCGCAAGCCCGAGACACCATTCTTCTCACCTCTTACCCACACACGATGGACCCGGCAGCCGCACGGTGAATCCATGTAATGCTTAGAAATTTGTCTTCTATACAGTGTAAACTCTGTATAACGACACTGAAGGGACTGTGCATTTTATGGCGCTATTGAGTTGTCTTGAAATGGAGAGAAGATGTATTGATTGTCCATACAATGACAAGCTAAACCAACCAAAGCCAATTGATTTCGACGCTTTAGGGAGTTTGTCGTTAAATCGAGGGACATGGAGTTTATTTTATTTTATTTTTATATTATTAGGTAAACCACAGCACTTAACATTATTATTGGCATTCAACTTAACATTTTGACCGCCTCCGTGGTCTAGTGGTAACAAACGTTGCCGTGAACTCAGGAGGTCTTGGGTTATATTCCCACCGGGGGCAAGTTGTAGATAGATAGATAAATTCTTTATTGCACAGAAAATAAAACATTTTACAGTACATAGGCGAGCTTAATGTCTAAAAACATTATCTAACAGCTAACCTTTGGGAGTTGTGAGCAGGGATTGTGGGTGCATGACCACTAATGTTTTTTACATTGTATAATTTGTCTCGGTCTGGGTGTTTATATGTATAATATGTATATATTTACAAAAAAAAAGTATAATATGTAGTTTATCAACCATCTAGTTTCCGTAACACAAGCCTCGTAGCTTACCACGGAAACTAGATGGCGCTGTGTGACCTGTCTGGAAATATTTATTTATATTAATTTATTTAAACTGTATTTGTTTTTCTATAAGGTTGTATTACTGATGAGCGCAAGTGTCTGCTGAATGATGAATGGCCTAAATGTATTTTTTTTTCATACTGCCTATCACCTTACTCGATCCCCAAGGTTAGCTGGTAAAGAATGCCTACTGGCATTATAGCTCGCCTCTGTACTATTTTTAAGTGCATTAATGAATTTAAATAAATATTATTATTTATATGTTTATTTCATTACTTCCACAACACGAATTCCTTTAAATACTATTGTGAAAGGTATAGCAACTTTAGCATTTAGTTTAATATTTATTTTCTCCGTCTAACTCAAAGTCAAAGTCAAAATATCTTTATTAACGTAAACCTATTACAGGCATTCATGAAAACGTCATTATATTAATTATTTTAAATTATTCTACTTCTGCTAAATAGTGGAAGACTTAAGCAGCAAAGTGGTCCAATAAGTAAGCTGTTAGCAGAAGACCAGCAGCTTAGCAGATTCCAGTGACCTGTTAATAAATGTTTAATCTGACTGAGAAAGGAATCTGCAAGAAAAACTCAGCTATATCAGATTTACAAAATAAAACATCTCTGCATCCCACAATTTCTTATGTCATTCTTCCAAAGGTTAGCAGCTGTTAGAGAATACCTACAAGGTATTAAGTTCGCCTATGTACTTCATTTTATTTTGTATATTTTATCATCATCATCAGCCTGTGTCTCTCCACTGCTGGATATAGGCCTCCTCCAAGGCTCGCCACTGCACACGGTCTTTTGCAACCCTCATCCAACCCCCACCAGCGACCCTCCTTAGGTCATCCGTCCATCTGGCAGGGGGTCGTCCCACTCTGCGTCGTCCCGTACGTGGTCTCCACTCCAGAACCCGTTTGCCCCATCGGTCGGACGTTTCGAATTCTATCCATCAGAGAAATACCCAGCATAGCTCTCTCCATAGCTCGCTGAGCGACCTTGAATTTGTGAACCAGACCCACTGTCAGTGTCCACGTCTCTGCTCCGTACGACATTACGGGGAGGACCACTGGTTGAAGACTTTTGTCTTCAAACACTGTGGTATGGACGATGAGAGGATATGTCGAAGTTTCCCGAATGCCGCCTATCCTAACTGAATGCGTCTGTCGGCTTCTTTGCTGAAGTTTGCAGCGCCTAGCTGAATAGTCTGTCCAAGGTAGACGTATTCCTGCACAACTTCGAGAGTGGCATTTCCCACACAGATAGGCCTCGGCTTAACATGGTCATTGTATATTTTAATGTGCAATAAATATTTTTTAACTTTTTTCAGTCAAACAGTGCTTCAGTCGTCAAACGGCACGTTGTTATATACCAGTAGCGATGGCCTGGAGGGAACCTATCAGTGCCAAGTTCGAACCCACATGGGAGTTGTTCTCGGATACCCTACTCAAGTTATTGTACCATGTAAGTCTATTTATGTATTAAGATAAAGATCTATTATAATTATTGCAGCATAGTGGTGCGAGTAGCCAAAAAAAAACGCTTCAAAAACCGTTTTTGTTCTGCAATTATTTATTTATTTGGGCCTTAAAACAATCAAAATAAAAACAATAAAAGAGTATCAGTGTCAGAAACCACGCTTATAAATAAGGGGATTTACATTTAGCCAACTTTACTATAGGCCAATCACGACAAGTGGCAAGCTCGTCGATGTCTCCAGGCGTACCAAACTCGAGAAATATCACAAATAAATTAAATATTAATTAATATTTAATACGAGATATACATTAATAAATATTTTTGTGTCCCGACCAGGAATCGAAACCGGTACCTTCGAGTCCAAATCCACGGACAACAATAACAATAAAGTAAATCTAAAACACAATACAACATGATGCAACCACGATCAAGGAACACAACACCAACGATCGTACTGGGTCTTACAGTCTCAGCCAGGATCCGCTGCAACGTTTCTTTACAGCAGCTATAATCTTAAGTGACATTTATATTTTTTATATTTGCTGCAGCTTTAATTATAAGTTTTGTGTGTAAATCACTTTGGTTTTTTATGTTATTTTGATGTTTGTATGCTTTACATTGAGGTAAAGTTGTGTGGTTTCATGGTAGAATGCTGTAAAATTGAATTGCCTAATATTCATTACATCCCCTAGAACAGCATTCTAGACCTCCACTGTTGGAGATGGTCCGTCCAGAATATATATCTGGAGAATTTAGCATACACTCGTCACGTTGGCTAGGCGGGTTGGCCAGGATCTGATGTCAATTTATTAACGATTCCACAAGTTGGTATTAATGGAACCGGGACCTACGGCTTAACGTGCTCACCGAGGTACGGGAACGGTGGTGTTGTATATACATATATAATATGTCAGATAAGTGGAATTTTTTTTGATTCATGCCGGCGTTCGAACCCACGGAAGGCGTTCTTACAACCGAGCCACGACCGCTCAATATTATAGTATACCTACTTATTGTAAATTTGACATGTAGAAGTGCAAAATACATTTTTGTCCTATGCCTAATTACATTTAAAAAAAAAAAATACAAATACATTGCGTTTAAAGAGGGAGTCTTTCGCGCCATTTTGCGCGGAGATGTCAAATGCAAGTTTTTGTTTTGTATATTAATTTACTTTGGATATTGTTGGTCAAAAGTGGTGTTGTTTTGTTTAATAATGTTCTACAATGTGAATAGATGTGGAAAACGATAAATTGGACTTTGAATATGGGGCACAAGTTGCAGTTTATTTTTGCGGAACCCTCGCTGTGGACTTCCATTTTTTACCCGACGTGTTTGAGCTATAATGCCGCGAGTTTGAGCGAATGCTCCAAGAAAAGCATCAAATTCTGCAGCATCTAGAAATTGATGATGACCTCATTAACTCATAAAAAAGAAAGATATACACGTATTACGTCAGACTTGGCTGTATGGGCTAGACCCTTTGCCTTCACTGTCACCTCATTCATCATCCATCGGGAGAAGAGTAAACAACAACAATTGCGCTTAAAGACATGCAAAGAGTATAGACTTTCAATTTCAATTTATTTATTTTGTAAGTAGGCATGGGACAATAAATATAATGTATTCTGCGCTTTTACATGTCAAAAAATTTATTAATATAACGAAAAGCTTATGTTCTGGTAAATAGCTTGTATTTGGGGCAGCACATTACAACCCAAATATACATAATTATAATCTTATAGCTGCTGTAAAGTGGCATTATTATACTATAAGCTAAAACATTATTAAAATGTCACATAAATTATAGCTGCTGTAAAAAGGCATTGTCATACTATAAGCTAAAACATTATTAAAATGTCACATAAATTATAGCTGCTGTAAAAAGGCATTGTCATACTATAAGCTAAAACATTATTAAAATGTCACATAAATTATAGCTGCTGTAAAAAGGCATTGTCATACTATAAGCTAAAACATTATTAAAATGTCACATAAATTATAGCTGCTGTAAAAAGGCATTGTCATACTATAAGCTAAAACATTATTAAAATGTCACATAAATTATAGCTGCTGTAAAAAGGCATTGTCATACTATAAGCTAAAACATTATTAAAATGTCACATAAATTATAGCTGCTGTAAAAAGCCATTGTCATACTTTAGTTAAAACAAAAACAGTTTAAGGTGTCATTCTTATTATTTCGTGAAAATCTCTTATATTGACGAATGTACGATTTAGTGATGAGCGGTAATCCAAATTGGATTTAGATTGTCGTAGAACAAATAGATTATATTGGACTAAAACAGTCTTGTTGCGCAAACTACCTATTCAGTCGTACTTGTCGCAATTCATTCCTGTTTCGTTTGCAAAATATATGTTATGTTGTATAATACAATATGTATGCTTAACCTATTCTGTAAATAATAATAATAGAGTCTTCATAAAAATATACTTTTTTATTTTTAAAATACAAAAAAAATATGTTTATATTATTTATTATAAAGGAAATAAACTTAGTTCATATCTAAATTATGTAGTTAACAATTTCATCCATTTTCTCTCGATTTCTAATTTACATTATATTTTCCTAAAAACAAAAAACCGAGGTCTATTATAACTTGATAACCTACATTATTTTGTAACTAGTTTTCGTTCTTGGAAAAACAGTTGCATTTCATTGTCAAAAAATTCAACAACCACCCACCACTAATGGAGCCCTTAGAACACAGAGTCCTTGACCTTCATGGTTTATCCAGAACATATTTCTGGAGAATTTGGACTACACTCCCCACGCTAGCCAGATGGGTTGGCGAGGTTCTGATGTTAATTTAAATGACAATTTATTAACGATTCCACAAGTTGATATAAGTGTCATCTAGCGGGGGGTCGACCCACTCTGCGTCTTCCCGTACGTGGTCTCCACCCTAGAACTCGTGTACTCCATCGTTCATCGGTTCTACGACAGACATGTCAAGCCCATTGCCACTTCAGCTTACTAATTTTGAAGGCTATATCGGTAACTTTGGTTCTTCGACGGATTTCCTCGTTTCGGACTTTATCCATCAGAGAAATACCGAGCACAGCTCTCTCCATAGCCCGCTGAGCGACCTTAAATTTATGGACCAGACCCATTGTCAGTGTCCACGTTTCTGCTCCGTACGACAGCACTGGAAGAACGCACTGGTTGAAAACTCTCGTCTTCAAACACTGGGGTATGTTTGATAGGAAGATGTGGCGCTGCTTCCCGAATGCCGCCCATCCTAGCTGAATGCGTCTGTCGACTTCTTTGCTAAAGTGGCTACCCCTAATTGTCTTGTCTTCGGCATGTACCAATGATATATATATTTTTTTATATTTCCAGACAGGTCACACAGCGCCATCTAATTTCCGTGGTAAGCTACGAGGCTTGTGTTACGGAAACTAGATGGTTGATAAACTATATATTATACTTTTTTTTTGTAAATATATACATATTATACATATAAACACCCAGACCGAGACAAATTATACAATGTACAACTTGCCCCCGGTGGGAATCAAACCCACGACCTCCCGAGTTCACGGCAACGTTTGTTATCACTAGACCACGGAGGCGGTACATACACTTTTCTTACGGTACATTTGTCATAGATTGACAACACCACCGTTCCAGTGCCTCGGCTAGCACGTTAAGTCTTCGGTGCCTTTGTGGAATCGTTAATAAATTGTAATTTAAGAAAATTAGGACATTAATACCATCGCCAACCCGTCTGGCCAGGGTAGGGAGTTCTCCAGAAATTTCTGGAAGGCCCATCTCCTCCAGGTCTAGGACTCTATGTTCTAGGGGCTGTGATAATTATGAACTCTCATACCGTAGCCACAATTCCAATTTTTCATACTTTTACATCTGTCGCACGCTGAAGATGAGGAAGTGGAATCCTTTCCCAGCCAGTGTGTTGTCCCGTTCCTATAATCTAAAGTCCTTCAAGCGAAGTGTGAAAAAGCATCTTGTTAGGCCGGCATAGTGGTAGAGACTGATGCCGGTCGTTAGTGGCGGGCGTCAGTAACTTCCATTCTCGGACCTCGCGTATCAGGTAGCCGCGATGGCACATGTCGTGCTCAGAATAAAAATAAACTATACTGTAACCACCGTAAAAGGGATTACGTTCGTGATGATACTTTACTGTCAAATTACATATAGTGTATTTTTTCCTTTTCAATAAAAATATAAGGTAAAAAATGTTTTAAATAACTTGAAATCTGTCGGGATCAATTTCAGAGGAAAGCTCAAATTTCTTACAACATCTAATTTTCTTTTGATCAATTATTTATTATTTTCATATTTTTTTAAATTGAGTAATTTCCATCTTCGACATAAAATATTCATGAAAAGTACAGTTCATAAAATAAAGGAAAACACTGTTTACCCTGCCCTCCATGTTTATATACCAGATAAATATATTACTAGACAGGGCAAGAAACCAAACGGTATGAGTATCAAAGTTTGACCAATCGGTACAGAATGAATTAGTACATTGCTGGTTAAGGTCGTGTTATACGTGCACTTCCAAATTGAATTGACGAACAATATTTCGACCTGTGTGCTACGGAAGTACACGTTCTTCATCGACAAGAGAACCTCGTGTCTAGTGTTGGCCAATCTTGGTCTTGTTTTGGGCAACATTACTCATGTCAGTTTATTTTCGTTAGTAAATGAAGATATTTTAAAACTTTTAAATTTTAATACACTGAACATTCTTTTTTTCAATCATTAAGAAATAGTTCCGCAACTTGATCATAGATGGCGCAATTATAGATGCATACAATCATAGAATTAAAATCACTATTATTGCTCAGTTGACCATCAGACAAATATTGTTGTTGAATATTATAGTTCCGTACAATTAAAAATAAGGTTGACATCTTTTAACCACTTTATCTTTGGCCATAGTCTGTTTCTTTAAACGGGACCGTTATATTGTCAAAATAGTGGCTTCCTTTCATCGATATCAGAGTAAAATTATACGTGAAAATTGTCTCAATTGGTGCCCTGATAATTACTGTCAGCGTTATCGTAAGAAAAGTTTGTACCAAAACGATGTCTCGATAATTCTAGCGATTAAATTAAAAATCGACACCCTCGCGGCGGAAAATGCGGAGTCCAGCAAGCGGCGCAAGTATGTAAGTATATTAAAAGATTACATATTTGTGCCGTTTGCTGTAGAAACTCTGGGCCCATGGAGTCCAAGCGCAAAAAAGTTTTTAAAAGACATAACACCGGGTCTTGTCGTCTCCTCCGGTGACAAGAGGGCTGGCTCTTTCTTCGCCCAGAGAATCACTATTGCAATTCAGCGGGGAAATGCAGCCAGCGTTCTTGCCACCATTCCACGCGGACGGGACTTATATCCCTATCCTTAATATTAATTTTATTTTATATGTTGTAAATATTTTTTCGAATAAATGTAGGTCTATTTTTCAATTAAAAATATATTAAAGTTGTCTAAATGTGAATCCGCTTCTATAAAAAGGGAGCGTGGTTTCTGACCACCTCGGAAGGGTAACGATCGTGATAATACTTACCTACAATATATTGAAATAATACTATAAAGGCATAGTAATAAAAGGTTGGGCAATAACTGAACACAAGCTTAAATTTTATTGCGGAATATTTTGTGCAATATTATTGGCCCGTCAAAGAGTGACCATTTTCTTTAAATGAGCGTGTATTCTGACGCCGGAAGAGATACCGCCGTGATACAGCTTATTAGTAAGCAAAAGAGAAAACACCAATTCATTCGTCCTTTATCCGCCAACTAATAGGAAAAGCCATTTATCATTGCACCCCCTATTTTTGCTTTCAAACCATAGACATATACATAGCATACGTATCAACTATGTACACCCGTGCGCTTTTTTCCACTACTTGTGCCTTCTTTTGACGCATGTCGTTCATGTTCGTTTTAGCTAACATAATGATGGAAAATAAAGTTAAAACATCAGAATTTATAGAATCTTCACGACTAGATTCTAATGTTTCGGGTATTTTAAAAGGATAATTAAAGTAAGATTAACTATAATGCGAAGTTGAGGGTAAAAGAGTTTCTTTTTAGACCAAGATGACTATCACGACCAAATAAATAAAACATTGACAGAAGGTGCAGCAAAAAAACTACATGGCATGTATGGAAATTTGATGAATGTCGACGAAGCGAAAGTGGTATATGTTGACGATGACAAATGATAAACTTGGCGTGAAGACAACTAAACGAAGATAAGAAAGAAAAGATAAGAAGCCGCTTGCATTTATTGGCACAAAGCTTGACGCAAGACGAGTTGATATTTAAAATGCAATATAAACATGAAAGCGCATTTTAAAGCGCTCTGGTAGGGACTTGTCAATGTGGATCGGTTCCTCACGTTTCTTTAGGACGAGAAGGTGGCGTCTTAAGATTTCATAATATTTTTTTAATAAGCTGTAAATTAAAAAAAAAAAAAAAATAAACAAAGGGTAATATTCTACTTTATGTTAACGACGGTGTACTGGTCCGTCCATATAACTACGTCTTTGCTCCCTTCTTTCTGCGCATCATAACATCTTTCTTATGTAAATACTTCCTTCTGTATTAATCCTCGTTCTGGATATTGCTTGAGACCTTGCCAAATATGTTATGTACTATATTTTTCGCGGTTTCTCGCGTAAGGAGTAACGTTATTGCCAAAAAGCTCTCACTATTCCTATTTATTGTATTTGAGACGAGATATCCTATGCTTCGAAGCACCTAAAATTTATTTTTAGTTCGACAAATAAATAGGGCTAGGGTCACATGTCTTGCTCAAACGATGACGTCATAAAGCGTCAATCCCTGCGATGTCAGTTACATATGTATCTACCTATTTTTATCTTAATCGGTCCAGTACTAAAGACAAGAGTACCTAAAAATAATTGGGATTTTATTCAAGGGGTTATTTCCATACATATCCCAATGGTAATCAATTCTTCAAAGGCATACTTTTTAGAAATTACAAACTTAATAATTACAGTAAGACCTAGGCATGCGCGCTGATGTCCAAGAAGACACTACTCTCCTCTTTTCAGGACACCTTGCTGGAATTAAAACCCAGCTTCTACATACTTTGGGTCGAAATACGCTCAGACCTAAACCACAAAAACTAAATTGAGAACATCACTTCAACAAAACATCGTTCACAAACTCGGCATACTGAACAAGTTGGAGCGGTATTTTCCGCCTGCACTAAGAATTATGATGTATAAAGTCATGCGTGGAATAACGCAATAATGTTCTCACCTCTTGGATGGTTGCGCGTACCTACCTTTACTGATGCTCTCACATGTCCTGTAGAGGCGTGCGATTCGGATAATGCACGACACCATATTATAGTGTCTCATCATCATCATCAGCCTGTGTCTCTCTACTGCTGGATGTAGGCCTCCCCCAAGGCTCGCCACTTCACACGATCTTTTGCCACCCTCATCCATCCCCCACCAGCCACCTTCCTCAGGTCATCTGTCCATCTGGCGGGGAGTCGTCCCACTCTGCGTCTTCCAGTACGTGAGCTCCACTCTAGAACCCGTCTACTCCATCGTTCATCGGTTCTGCGGCATATGTGTCCAGCCCATTGCCACTTCAGCTTGCTAATTTTAAGAGCTTTATCGGTAACTTATATCTTTGACGGATGTCATCGTTTCTGACTTTATCTTTTAGAGAAATCCCGAGCGCTCTCTCCATAGCTCGCTGAGCGACCATGAACTTGTGTACCAGACCTACCGGCAGTGTCCACGTTTCTGCACCATACGACATTACTGGAAGAACGCACTGGTTGAAAACTTTTGTCTTCAAACACTGTGGCATGTTCGATAGGAAGATGTGACGTAGCTTCCCGAATGCTGCCCATCCTAGCTAAATGCGTCTATCGGCTTCTTTGCTGAAGTTGGCTACTCCTAATTGGATGGTCTGTCCAAGGTAGACGTATTTTTGGACCACCTCGAGAGTGGCGTTTCCCACGCAGATTGGTCTCGGTGTAACATGCTCGTTGAACATGACTTTTGTCTTGTCGAAGTTTATACCGAGACCAACCCGCTGGGATGCCACATTTAAACCGTTCAGCATTCTGCTAAGATCCTCCAGCGAGCTAGCCATTATGACTATGTCATCTGCGAATCGGAGGTGCAAGATATATTCTCTGTCCTGTCGCACGCTATAGATGTGGAATGTTCTCCTAGCCATTATGTTATAACCTGGAGTACTTCAAGTGAAGTGAGAAGAAGAATATTGTTAGACCGGTATAGTAATAAAAAATGATGTCAGTCGTTAGTGGCTGACGTCAGTTGCTCCCATTCTTGGACCTCGCAAAAAATACGCCCCGTTTCCCTTGCGATGAGACAGACAGTTTGGCGTAGTGATTTGCTAAACCATCCCTGATTCAAAGCCAAGAACTATTATAATCGGTAATAAAATCCTAGGTATAAAATAAACTGAGCAAAAGCTTTTTAATATTCCCGAGTTATATCGAGTTTTTCTCTAATTTACAGATAGAAGAACTCATTCTACGTGGATAGGTAAAATAAAACAACATTGTGGAAAACATTTCATAGAAGGTACGCTTCTGAACAAGGCAACAATTTTTAACAAATTGATGTCTTTAACAATTCGATTTGGATTCATTGCTGTGGGTGGTTTCGGAGATGCTCTTAACAGTACTCTTAACTTTCATATCCTCAGACGCCCTGAACGCATTAAGCGTCTATTTGAAATTCCCTTAGCAACAAACAATGTATCATTTAACGCCCCTATCACTCGTATGTGTCGCAGTTTCAATGCCCTGTCTATTAAACATAACGAATTAGATGTTTAATCTTGGTCTAAAGTATTTGGGGGTCAGGTAACCAAACTATTTATTGATTTGTAATTATTTGTAATTTCAAAGTGAATTTAAAAATTATTAAAAAAAAAATTCCATGTTGAGCTTGGAGCATTTGATTTTTGGAAACTGATTTAGCTTGTTTATAATTGTTATTTTTATTATTTTTGTGTAGATTTACTTTAGTTTAAGTTTATATTTTAATGCATTAAATTTTTAGTTCATGCAAGCAGTGTAGTTTTAGGTTGTTAAATTTAACTTATTTCCCTTTAAACTTTTTAAACTTTCGCGCATATTCATAATAGTTTTTATAATTTTAACGGGTCTTTACGCGATTTACCTTAGAGATAGCTTCAGTCGACCCGTGACCACGGCCAATGCAACTTGGCTGAAACGTCGGGAGAAATATGTCTCTAAGGTAAATCGCGTAAAGACCCGTTAAAATTATTTCCCTTTATATTTAATTTTGTGTATTGTTGTAATTTAATAACTGTGTTAGGTATTTACCTCGTTTTCCTATGAGTAGGGTCGTTTGGCAAACAGGTAAATGAATATAGGCGCTGGTAGGAAAATAAAGGAGAACTTACATGGGTCGGCGTCACTACTCCACGTAGAAACTGCGCAGTTATTGTTCCTTATAATGCTATCGTCAATAAAAGCGTCCTGTCGCACTTAACACAAAACACAAACACATGAATGTTAATAAAAGTATAATAAGACGGTATAATCGCATTCACTTGTCCATGGCGGCGTCGGCGCAGCGTTTTCTTGATCTTGTGCGGCAAGTCGACACGTGCGCACACGGTGACAAGTAAGAACCCAATGCGGGGGTGCCGGGGAGCTAGCGCCAAGCAACCCTTTTGTACGTTCGGATAGGATCGGGAATGGAGCGTTCGAAAACAAGGGATGTGAAAGAAAGGATATAGAAAGAGGTGCGTTTACCAAACAAACTGTTTGTTGTACCTATTCTAAATATATAAATAGTGTAGCAGTTAGCTGTAAATTTTAGGCAACAGTTTACAGATATATTATTTTTGATTACATAATAACACGAACAAAAGTTAAGATTTGTAGCAACATTTTAAAATTAAATTTAAAAAAAATTAAAGACTGTCGCTGGGTGTAAATTTCCTCGATGTTTCTTTAAGATGTGAAATGTTCCCTCAGCCAGTGTGTTTCCCTATTCCTATACCCTGCAGTTCTTCAAGCGAAGAGTGGAAACACATCTTGATAGGCCTGCATAATAGTATGGACTGATGTCAGTTGCTCCCATTTTTGGACTCGCGTACAGGGACCCGTAGATGGACGCGATGTCATATGTCGTGCTCAGTACAAATATATAGGTAATTATTTTTTAAATCTTAGTTACATATACTTATATGAGGATTATATATAGTAGATATATATGTAACTAAGTTTATAAATTATTTTTAGTTAACTATTTTGTTATTTATCACCTTATAACCGGCTTGACGTCGACTTTTGGGACACTCCTTGCATGACAATTAAAATCAAACAGCTTTTTCCGTACATATTAGTTAAAATTTCGTGTCTGATTTTTACTATGTAGGTTTTGATTTTGAGGTTTATTCAACAGTTAGAAGTTTTTCAGTTTCTGAGTAATCCGTCTGACTCAAAGTTTAACAAGTACGCCACCGTCTCTTAGTTTAGAAGTATACCTAAAGATCAATAGAAATGTCTATTTCAGGGGTTTAAATTACAATTTACCTTACACGTGGTAACCTCAGAGATAGATACGTGTATTTCTTCAGTCGAACATTTTCACAATTCCCAATATTATTTAAGTTTTGTACGCGTGTTCTTTATGATAACATTAAATATCCGTTCCGATCTTTTATTTATATTGCTAAAGGTATGTTTGGAGAGACAATTATATTAAAATAATACTTGATATTTATTTGTCGATTTATAGCTTTGTTGTCAAACAATGTGTTTTTGATTTTGACATAATTATATTCTGTTCGCAGAAAGTTGAAAAAATATAACAATGTAACATCAGAAAAAATATTATTAAGGATTATTAACAAATAATAAAAACAACAAATACAAAAATATAGAAGCCAAAAGAGTTTTTTAAAGTTTATCATTCTCCAGGCTTATCTCCAGTTGTGTAGACGGGATAACGAGGGTCTGATGTCAATTTCAATGACAATTTATCAACGATTCCACAAGTTGGTATTAGGGACCGACGCGACTGTTTAATGTGTTCTCCTAGGCACGAGAACGGTGGTGTTGGATAATCTATGACTAATTTAATAAGTAATTACCACAGAGATAGGGAAGCAGAGGTGATCTAACTGCGGTCAAAGCGTGGCATTTCTCACACACAAGTAATGTTCGCACACTAATACAGAAGACAGGACCGGACTCATTTGCGAAATGTCAAAATATTATTATATAAGTATAATTATGCATATCGCTCACAAATCCGTCCTGAATCAGTGTATAAAGCCCACTTCGGAAGATAGGTTTTGTGTTCTACGATTAAAATAATGAAATGAGTATTTTTAGCTATATGGTTTTTTAAAAAATACAACATAATATAATAAAATCGTTTATTTATATTTTCTTACATATATTATTCAAAGCAATGGCACGCTAATTTTGGACCGGATGGCGAGTGGTATCTGGGTCTCGAAGAGATACCGAACCCCTCTGTACCGGCCGAATGGGCCCTAAATGGTCGGGGGGGGAACGTAAAAATTATGACGAGACAACCGGATGATAATGCGGTTGAAGTTGCTTGGAGTTTTCTGTAATGTTTATACCCTATTTAAAATTTCAAACATGTCTCTTTTCTTTTATCCAAAAAAGTACTTTTTTTTTACCGCTCTCATATTATTCTGAAAAATTAATAATAATTATTGTTTTATAACTTAACTTCCATAAATGTTTTGTAAGTATGAAATAAATCTAAGTATTGTATCTATACAAGGTGGAGTTTTGAGACGGGACAGTAAGGGCAAATATC
Source organism: Tinea semifulvella (assembly GCA_910589645.1). NCBI lineage: Eukaryota > Metazoa > Arthropoda > Insecta > Lepidoptera > Tineidae > Tinea > Tinea semifulvella. Next base: position 11,545,458 of record OU342601.1, read on the forward strand.
TTAACCGTTATAGTTACAGGAAAACGTTCCTAGGAGACCATCCATAACTTATTGAGATATTCTGAACTTCATTCACAGATTTTGGAAAAATCTAGTCAGCAAAAACTTTTGTTTTTATGCCGATCGATCCTGTTTCTTATATGGATCAAAAGTCTCTACTGGAGCAACTGAGGTTTGAGTACTAGAAATGACAGAAACCAAACCAAAAAGGCCAAAAAGGTAGCTCGGTTGATAGAATGCATTCCCTAAAATCCAAAAAAGGTCGGTTTGAACCCCGGCATGTACCAATGAGAAATACACTTTTCTTGCATACATTAGTCAGATTTACAACACCACCGTTCCCGTGCCTTGGAGAGCACTTTAAGCCGTGGTCTAGTGGTAACAAACGTTGCCGTGAACTCGGGAGGTCGTGGGTTCGATTCCCACCGGGGGCAAGTTGTACATTGTATAATTTGTCTCGGTCTGGGTGTTTATATGTATATATTTACAAAAAAAAAAAAAAAAAAGTATAATATTTAGTTTATCAACCATCTAGTTTCCGTAACACAAGCCTCATAGCTTACCACGGAAATTAGATGGCGCTGTGTGACTTGTCTGGAAATATTAAAAAAAAAAAAAAACAACCTTTTTTACTAATTAACCCGGTTCTACTAATACCAACTTGTGAAATCGTTAAGAAATTGTCATTAAAATTTACATGAGACCCTCGCCAATCCGTCTGGCCAGCGTGGCGTGTGTAGGCCGAATTCTCCAGAAATATTTCTGGAAGACCCATCTCCAATAGTGGAGGTCTAGGTCTCTGTATTCTAAGGGCTGTGATGATAAATAGAGGCGTGAAAGACGGACAAACATACATACATACATACACACATACATAAAAAGCTTTTTTCACGTTTATAATATTAGTATGGACACCCAGACAACCTAAGCGAAAAACGTAAATATATTTTTGGCCTTGGGTACGAATCGAATCTACGCACTGCGGGCACTCTGTGGATACAATTCCATAGGATTTACCACTAGACCACGGAGGCGGTCACAACAATAAAACGGTAAAAAAATAATATAAAAATTATTAATTTTACAAATCCGACCCTGTGTTGATGGAACTGTCAATGTTGTTGTTTTGCAACAATTTTTACGTTTTTCTCTAATAAAGCAACAAAAATTGTAAGATTATTATTTTAATTTCGTTAGAATACAATGAAATATATCTTCTGTCTCTCACATATTTTGAAATTACAAGAATAATCACTAATTTTATTGAATTATGTGTTTGAATGCATGGTGTCAACATTTAAAACTTACTTGTGGAAGGTTATTCCTAGCACTTTTTTATGTTTTGCACTGTCGCACATATAAGCACTACACTAGACCATGATTTAGTAAAATTTTCAAGATGTAATTTTAGTTAAATAATGAATAATCACAATAATAAGTCGAGATGGTTGAGTTCGCTGTTGTTACTTTATTGTCTGTCAATTGCCTTGTAGTCTATGGTTTCAATGAAAAAATGCCACGGTTGCTCGTTTATGCAGTGTGTATGTGAACTGAGGAAGTGAGATAGCTATATGATCTTTGCGATGAGAATGAGTAAGCGCAACTTATATGGTTATACGACTAAATAATATGTTGTCTCTGCTTCCTTAACTCTGTGGTAATTACGACACTACCAAAAGAACACGTTCGCATCAGTTTGAGACGACATTTTATCGTGTCGTTATCAAATCAAATCAAAATCTTGACAATAAAATTTGGCTCAACACATTTAGCCATGGATACAGCATGCAAATTTATTGGTCAGACTTACATTATATTTTTATTTTATTTTGGAAACAAACAGTCACATAAAGTAAAAAGTATATACAAACTTATGCTACATAATTATAGATGATATATACATTTAAAGCGTTGTTTCTGGCTTGTATATGTATAGGCTGTTAAAAAAAAAAACTACTAAGACAATAAACGGTCAAGTAAATGAGAACAGTTAACACGACAGTCATCCATATAATATAAAACAATAAAATAACACCCGACGACACGGAAAATAGTATTAAGGCGTCTGTCATGAAACAGTAATTATCGCCACAACTAGTGGTATCGGCAGTAGCTTTGCGTTCGACGATATAGTGACGACAGTAGTCCTAATAATGAGGACAGTCAGCTACGATATTAACAACACAATTATCTGTCATGTTGAACGCGTGGGAACGCGCCATGACGCGCCAAACCGTGCTCGTCGTAAGGATTGATGAGCAAATCAGAACAAATCAAATGCTTGATGGAGTAGTATGAAAGGAAAATGGTGTCGAAGCGATTTATCTGCCCAAATCCGAGCAAGACCGCGCCATTCGTTACAGGGAAACTTTAGTGTAGTGTCTATTCGACGCAGTTTCTCGGCCCAACTCTTAATAAGTACCGCTATATGTGTAACTTACCATAAAAACAGAAACTGCCAAGCGACCACATTTTAGTTTAAAACTGGCTTCAGTCCTTTTCCTACCATTATGCCTGCTTGTCAAAACTAAATTGTGCGCTATAAATAACACGATTTTCTAACACAAACTACTAGCGCATCAACTTTAGTTAAGTTATGAAACAATAGCATAATTATGTTTTATCGCCAGTTTTAAAACGTGAATAGGTAATATGTATATAACGTAAAAAAAAAGATTCGGTATATATTATGCATTTTTTATTACAATTTTATCTACAATTACGCCTTAATCTCGGTTGGAAATATTGTGATGTCACTACGCACACAACAAACACATCTCTCATACAATTATGTACACATTTTAGTGATTTTTATATTCGAATTAATTCATGTGGTTGATGGTGATGTACCGTTTTTGAAGGAATTAACAATAGCAAAATATACATAATAGATACATTGATCTATACATTGATCTAATTTTTAAGGTATATTCGTCTATAATCTTTATAAGCAATAAAAAAATCATGCATTTCCCCCTTGATATATTTTTAACAACTGATGCATTTGTTGCTTTATTAAACTTATATTTTTTTTATTGTTGTTTGTCATTTAGACCAGGCCACTGTGACCATATGTTAACTTGAAGCTTTTAGTTTTAGTTTAGTTTTAGTTTTATTTAATTTAATCTTTGAAGTGTTTGTTAATTTTGTAGGTTTAAATTTTGCTAACTCACCCCAATCAATGTACAAATTTATATGTTCTTGGTGAGTACTTTTTATGGAATCTGGCTCACATATTGTTAATATCTGTTGTTAAATGCTTACTTTAGCCATGATCTCCGTTTGTATTCCAAATGTTAAATGAATAAATAAATATAGACAAAGTGAACAGCCTTCATGGCGCAAGTCCAGTGGATTTTAAGTGGATTTATAGAGGTACCGGGTTCGATTACTGGTCGGAATATAATAAAATATTTAATTAATTTATATGTAATATTTCTAGAGTTTGTTAAGCTAGAGACATCGAGGTGCGTGCCATTTGTCATGATGGGCCTATAGTAAAGTTGGCTCAATGAGAATTCGCTTCTTTTAAAAATCGTGGTTTCTGACACGATACTTTACTTACTTTTTTTATAGACAAAGTATAGTCAATTGTGGAAACACTCCCTTATATGGTTAGTTGGAATTACTCGTAGGTAGTGCGTTATTTACCTAATATTTTTTATAGACATAGTAATGACAAAAATCAATATCTATATCTGACTAGGTTTTAATTGGTCCCATGTGCCGAGAGTTGAGTTCTAATGGGACTATTTGAGTAGTTATTAATTGGTCCCATGGGCCGAGAATTGGGTTGTAACTGGGTTTTAATGTAGAAGTTTTCAGTTCGACCTTGTATCAGAAAGTTTTCGAGTTGTCAGAACACCTGCCGACATTGTAAGAAAGGGATGAAGCAATAGACCGACAAATATTGTCTTCGCGAATCCCTATACTGCCGTCGGATGGTAAAACACTAATTTGTTTGTTTTATTCTTCAAAAAATAAAACATGTTCGATGCTACAAATCGATTAAAAAAATCGCAGTGGGGGAATGGGTAGTACCAGTGGGGGAATGGGTAGTAACGGTGGAGGAATGGGTAGTACCAGTGGGGGAATGGGTAGTCCCGGTGGTGCGGGGTTAGTATTGTTTGGAAGGGCGACTGATGTGATTTTCACTTGATTGTGACATGATTGAGAATTTTTAGAGGCCAAAAAATTGTTGAAAAACACGACTCAGGTAGCTTCAGGTTCCTGCAAGATGCTGCTACAGTGTAATCATCCTTACGATATATATACACCGTTATTGTTATTATGAATTCAACTGAGTTGTACTCGTAAGCCAGTTTATCACAGATTCGTATACCTAAGTTACCCATAAAAAAGACTATGGGGAATATTGTATGGACTCCATCCCCACCTCGCTATAGGTAATATGTAAAAAAACGATTTATTATTACATTTCTTTGTTTTCCGTGAATCAGATTATAAATTTTATGTAAACGGTGAAATCCTTTTGTTTGGCATGTAAATTGTTTATTGTATTGCTTTGTAAAATGTATTGCTGATTTAGATTTTCTTAATAAATAAATGTGTCGAAGCGTCTATTAGATAGGTTTTTTTTTACTATGGCGACTTTCTAATATGTCGTAGCCAGACGATGGCGACGTCATACATTCTATATCCATCAAAGTTAAAGCGAAAAAAAAGTGATTTAACAGTCAGTAGCATAAGATTTGTTTTGGGCAAATGGGTTCTAGAGTGGAGACCACGTACGGGAGGACGCATGGTGGAACGACGCATGGTGGGACGACGCATGGTGCGACGACGCATGGTGGGACGACACCCAATTTTCTTAATTAAAAGTTTTGATTCTAAACACCAATGACCTAAATTTTATTTATTTTTTATTTACTTGCATGATATGTGACCTTGAACTCATCTAACGGTAAGTTTCCATGAATGTTAGCTACTGGAATCGGATATCAATCCTCGACTGGGCATAGAGGGAATTCGAGCCCGAACCCGAAACGTGTGGATACACTATACTGAGTTTATCGGCACGAACGGTGGATACTTCCCCGCCCTGGCAGACTGGGCAAAATACCACCATTAGTCCGCCTACCACCTGTTCTATTGCAAAAGGAATATTCAAGATATTTATTGTGTTTTAATTTAGCTTTTTCGGCGGCAGAGCCTGATCAAATGCTCGTAGACTCAATACTTCAACTTAAATATAAATGTAAGGAGTTATATCGCGTAATCGTATGAAATAATTTTTCGCTTTATATTTTCCCCGTTCCTGACAATTACATTCCGGCTTGTTGTATTTATTGGCTCTTTGGAGTTTCATTACATTTCCATTTTTACGCCTGAATTTTTCCGCTTTATGTCATTATTTATGATTCGCTGAATATTGTCTAAACATAAATAGATCAAGTGAGATAGAGCAGGCATTGGTTGCCATTTACATGCGAAATGTTTGTTACATAAGCAACATAGCAGTAAGTTAATTTATATAAAAAACATTTATTTGAAAAAAATAGTTACAAAATACAAAATAATAATAATACTAAGGATAGGGATTTAATGCGTGTGGAATGGTGGCAAGAACGCTGGCTACATTGCATATACCTAAATTAAAAGTTACCTAAATAATAAAATTGAATGAAAAATGTCCTTTAGAGACGTCTTATCCGAGATAGTCCCAAGGATACTGGCAACATTTTCCCTCTGTATAGCGAGGCTTATACGCTGGCAGAAATAATTGCCCGCCTTCCTGTCTCCAGGCCTTTCCGTTAGCCGCTTTGACAACTCCTTGGCCAGACGCCTTGCTGAAGGTCCCCATGGGCCCCTCGTCTCGACCCCAAACGGCGCATATTCTTAACCGGTACCAAGGTTGGCGTATTTGCAACTTAAGGTTCTCAGCAGAAGATTTCCCGCGCCTGACGAAGGTCCGCAACAAGAATCGGGTGCTCATCCCGAACCACTCCCTGAGGTTCTTGAGCCGGGAAGTGCGTCTTCTCCCCAGTCTTCTGGAGCCTTGCGTGACGAGCTGCAGCAAGCTATACTTTTTGTTGCGCATTATGTGTGTGACTTCCTTCACTTTACCATTTTAAGTAGTTCAACGCCTTTCTTCATCCTCTGCAAGACGGTTTTGTTTTGGTTGTCCTTGCATAATATCTTCAACATTCTCCTGTATATCCACATTTCAAAAGCTTCTAACTTCTTTAAAATTTTGTTTGTCAGGGTCCATGATTCGACACCATACAGGAGAATGGAAAATATGTAGCATCGGACGAGTCGGCATCTTGTAGGAATCTTGATTGCGATTGCAGAGATGGTGGCTCATTTTAACAAAGGCGCTTCTAGCTTGTTCTATGTGGCATTTTATTTCAGTAATGTGGTCTTCTTTTTCGTTTACAATGGAGCCTAGATATTTGTATGACTATAATTCTTTCGAGTTAAATCTTATTAGTATCTTATTAATAAATATCGTATGTAAAAATATATTACCTGTCTAATTAACGAATCTATCAAAAACGTTAACAAGGTAATCCCACAACTCAATGGAATGTGCGAGAAGGGTTAAACTTATGAAACCTGCTTCAACCAACACAATGTTTTAATTTTAAAATAATATTTTATGGATAACATTAATGGAATTTGCCTTTTTTTGACCTACAAAAGTTTCCCTGAAACTCATGGGAGCATTTTAATTGGTCGATTTGAACTTTAATTAAAGTAGATCAACTTCTGCTATTATAATAAAAAAAGGACCATCGTAAGTCACAGACAGACAGACAGCGGAGTCGTCCAGGCCCGGATGTTCAATGGGCCTGGGTTGGGGATGGGATAATCTCCCGTTTTCCCCGGCAGGATCTCGGCGGCTGACTACCCGCCGGTGATTCAACGCACCTTTGGTGCTGGGCGCTGTTCCTACTATAACACCGCCCTTGTGGCTCTCCAAGAGCGCCTCCCTAGGTAGTGGCCTCCCCTCCGGGGGCCGTGCGAAAGTAGGAGCGATATCCTGAAGATGCTTGTAGGATCCGTTGTCAGCCCGGTAAAACATACGTTTAGCTAGGCCGACAACAAATGCCTCGATAGTAGTCATCTCCAGATCTCTCGCAATTACAGAATTTCGCACGAACCAAGGCGCTCTGGATACCACCCTGAGCGATATGTTCTGCTGACTCTGGATCTTGACTCCGTTGTAAGTGGCCCGCAGTCTTTTACGTAATTTACGTAAGTCTTGTTTCAAGCTGTGTTATTTTTATATAAATATATATCACCATGGCAAGCTTACAATATTAGTTCTCCTTGAGAGTAAAAATTGGCAACGAAAATAACAAATAGGTGGTAGGCAGACTGATGGTAGTAATTTTCCCATTCTGACGGGGCGGGGAAGTATTCACCGTTCGTGCCGATAAAACCAGTAAAGTGTATCCACACGTTTCGCGATCAGGCTCGAATTGCCGTCATGTCCAGTCAAGCCGGCATAGTGTTAGGGACTGATGTCAGTCATGTGTCTGATTCCAGTTGCTAACATTCATGGACCTCGTGCGCCACTTACCATCAGGTGGGCTCAAGGTATGTCGTGCTAGTATAAAAAATATATATGTATTTTCTAAAACTACTGGGACGGGCGTCAATTGCACAATAGTCGATTTTAAACATCATTTTAAGACGTTACTTATTAATAAATCAATAGAAAACTACAAAACTTAGTCCGTTGCAGGGTTATTACAAAACACGCTTTTTGCAACAGCAGTAAATTGCACAGTTGTCGCTGTGAAAGATAATTTTCATGTTTAATAAAGTTTGTATATAAAAAATATAAAATATTCGGGAGTGATGTAACTTTTATATTATAAGGTTACAGAAATAACCTATTTATTAGCTGGAAGAGGTGGTTTTTACCCTTTTTTTCATTAAAATTATATTAATAGACGTCCCGGCTCTTCTTAACGTGTAAAATTACATGTAGCAGTTCGTTTCACCGGACGTAATCTGACAATTATGACGGCTATTTTTTATTTTTATGAGGGTTAGCTCTTTTTTTACGATTTTTGTATCGCACAAAGTGTGCACTATTGTTCAGTGTAAAATATTCTGGTGGAGGGTATCATTTTAATTGCTTCTAGCCTGTTGCTTTTATATCTATATTCTCATGTTGCCTGTCCTTTTTCTTTAAATAAATAGATACACATTTCCGCAAAAATACCACAATGACAGGACTTTAACATGACCCATGTTACTTCCTCTTAACGTCAGAAATGTAACGCCTGGCTACGTTCCCATTCTACCCATAAATAATGGAGAGAAATATATCATTTTGAGGTTATCTCGGGGGATCATTTTGCGCCTTTTTCCGGTCCGACATTTTGCGTCAAATGTAAAAAGAGCTCTTACTTACGCATGTTGTGTTTTAATTTCAGACAATTAATTGTGCGACAGACGTTAAAAAGGGTATAAGGCAATAAACAATATTTTTATGCCGTTTTAATTTTCTCCAGAATGACCGGCTAGCATGGGCTGTTTTGAATCTTGCCATGATGGGAAATAAAATAAGAAGCAATCAAACAGTGCTTTTTAAATAGTCAGAAATGGGACACATAAATATATATATAATATAAGAAACTTTAATAATTTAATACAAAAATAGTTAACCGTCATCTATGGCACCACATTACAATATTTTTATGTCACCACCACCAGCCGAGCACATTATATTTTTAACGGGTCTGCTACAAGCTGAACAAGATATAAAGTTATGTAATGGTATCATAGGAGTATGTATTATTCGTATTTAATATATCATAGTTATTAGTATGTATTTAGTAATATAATTGTATTTATATGTCTATAGATTCATTTATTATTATTATATATAAATATTTGGACCTACCTTACATTTGAAACATTGTCCCTAAGGTTGGCTGTCAGATAATGTCTAGCGGCATTAAGTCTGCCCCTTGTATAACGTGCAATAAAGTTTTAAATAATTAAGAAAATATAAGGTTGCTATGATCGCAAAACAAATTATTTTAATTTGGCGTATATTGCTATCTCATGCTCGCTATTTTGTCCCAAACCAAATTAGAGACGTTTGACATTACAACCTGTATATAACGGACTTTTTCCCCATACTAAAACCCTTAAACGAAGAAATGACAGGGGGTAACCCTTTATTGTGAATAAATAAATATTTGGACTTATACCCTTTGCTCTTTGTATACTCGTAGCAATAACAGCGTCATGTTCTGGGATTTAGCGATGTATGTTGTCTGTTTATTTAATGAATAAATTAAACAGCCTTTATTTCATCCTTTAGCTGTCAAAAACAAAAATACAACACTTATCTACTAACATCATAAACCAGCTCCAGCTTGCTAATTTTAAAAGCTATGTCAGTAAGTTTCATTCTCCCACGAATATCAACGTTTCGAATTATTTTACACTAAAGGAATACCAAGCATAGTTCTCTCCCCGATGAGATCTACGTCCCTGCTCCGTACGACATTACCAGGAGACGCACTGGTTAAAGAACTTAGTCTTTGTGGCATGGACGATGAGAGGATGTCCCGGAGTTTTGCATCGTAGCTGAATACGTCTGTTGGCTTCTTTGCTCCTAATTGTATAGTCTATCGGAGGTAGTAGTAATTTCGAGCGTGTGTTTTCTAGCTATAGATTTTTTTTTTGTTTTCTTGTCTGTAAGAAAAAAAATAATTACTAATTAATACTAATTATCCAGGATACATATTTGTGCCTTTTGCTGTAGAAACTCTGGTCCCATGGACTAAAAGCACCAAACCCTTTTAAAATACATAACACCGCGTCTTGTTATCTTCTCCTGTAACAATTTATTTATCGTGGCTTTTTCTTCGCCCAAAAAAACAGTATTGCAATTCAGCGGGAGTGTGCAGCCAGCGCTTTTGCCACCATTCCACGGGGACGGGACTTATATTCGTACCCGTAGTATTCATATTATTTTAGTTATGCAAATATTTTACGAATCAAAATAATATACAGTGTAAACTCCATGTAACGTCACTCGATTTAACGACAAACTCATTAAATCGTCGGAAATCAATTGGGTTTGGTTGGTTTAGCTTGTCTTCCATACATGATTTTTCTTCTCTCCATTTAACAACGCCATAAAATACACAGTCCCTTCAGTGTCGTTATATAGAGTTTACACTGTACTTATATAACACGGTTTTTATATTATTTTAGTTTTGTCAAATTAAAGCGATTATTAATTGTGAATATACTTAGGAGCGATGTGTATTGTTGTGTATGTTTAATCCATGGTCTTACTAAACCTTCTTTCCGTTCCAGATTTATCCCAGAACTTCACCCGTCAGCCTGCATCCAGCACGGTGATGCTTGGTCAGCCAGCATACTTCAGCTGTGTCCTGGCTTCACAACCCAATGCCACCTACACGTGGACCAAAGACAATGTCCAACTATCTACTAATAATAGGTAAATACACGCAACAAGCCGTCTGGCCAGCGTGGCGAGTGTAGGCCAAATTCTCCAGATATATGTTCTGGATGACAAGCATACTTGAAAATCCCATCTATATCCCGTTTCATTTCACAATGTTACACCAATGCGTCATGCCTTCTTTATAATGGCGACATTTTATTATCAGCTTGTGGTTGTCAGCAAGGGGATCCACTAGGTCCTGCTCTTTTTAGCCTCACCATTCAACCTATGATTAATGAATTAATTTCCGATTTTAATTGTTGGTATCTCGATGATGGTACTATCGCAGGCTCCATAGAAAATCTACTCAGTGATTTATCTAAAATTATATCCTTATCAAACAATTTAGGCCTTAAATTAAATCCTTCAAAATGCGAAGTCTTTTTTCTAGATGAGGCCAGTGAAAATGATTATCAACGTTTTAACAATCTTGCCAACGGTATCATCCTTCTCAACAAAAATAAATTCAATTTACTTGGTGCTCCTGTTACAACCGAAGCCATTTTTAATACATTAGATTTAAAATTAGAAACATATAACCGGGCTTTGAATAAATGTGAATCCTTGCAACCACACGTAGCATTATTTTTAATTAAAAATTGTTTGGCTGCTCCTAAACTAATTTACTTATTGAGATGCTGTCCATCTTGGCTCGCTCTTGACAAACTTCATAATTTTGACATCATCCTGAAGTCCACAATTGAAAAAGTATTAAATATCAACTTGTCAAATACATCATGGTCTCAGGCATGTTTACCCATCAGATTAGGTGGACTTGGTCTCCGTCGTTTAACCGATCTTTCCATTCCAGCTTACCTGGCTTCTGCCCACAGCTCTAGAGTCTTGGTCGATTTAATCCTTAAATCAAACGTCGACTTGGATCTACACTGTGTGGTAGACGCCAGAAAGCTTTGGACAGATTCACTTCCTGACGTTAGCGAACCCGATAATAAATGTTCCCAGGCCGCTTGGGACATCCCTTTAATAAATAAATCATACCAATCAATAGTAGACATTTCAAACAATACTTATGACTGTGCCCGTCTGTTAGCATCTACCCAGAAGGAAGCTGGTGCATGGCTTCACGCCGTCCCATCAGCTCCTCTTGGTACACTCCTGGATAAGGACAGTTTAAGAATAGCAGTTTCTTTACGCCTTGGTTCAAAAATATGTCAACCTCACATATGCAAGTGTGGTTCTCAAGTTGATGAAATGGGTCTACACGGGCTTAGTTGTCAAAAGAGTGCAGGCAGATTCTCCAGACACCAAGCCTTAAATGAGTTAATAAAGAGAAGTTTATGGTCTGCTAAAATCCCGTCCGTCCTTGAACCATCAGGACTTTCACGTAGTGATGGTAAAAGGCCGGATGGTATGTCTCTTGTACCATGGAGTGAGGGAAGATGTCTTGTTTGGGATGCCACCTGTGTGGATACCTTTGCCGCTTGCCACATTTCCTCTACATCAAAAAAGGCCGGTTCGGCTGCTCATACAGCCGAATTTAGAAAGCACATCAAATACAATAGCATTAAACAAAATTATAACTTTGTGGCATTTGGGGTTGAAACAATGGGGGTATATTCTCTTGATACCCACAAATTCATAAAAGAGCTGGGTAAACGAATTTTCCAAGAGTGTGGCGATCCCAAATGCCATAACTACCTAAAACAGAATATTTCAATTATAATTCAACGAGGAAATGCGGCGAGCGTTTTAGGTACCCTCCCTGGTGGTAAGCCCTTAGTTTATTTTGTAGAATAGTTTTAATTTCATAGGTATTTTTAGTTTAGTATTATTTATAATTAGTTTTTTAATCTATTTTATTTAATTGTTGTTGTATATATCTATATTGTATTTTTTCTTATTATCTGCACCACGGTAGCTCTCTTATCGCCATCACAAAGGTTAGATGTTAGAAAATGCCTACGGCATTAATCTCGCCCTTGTACAATACTTTTATAAACAATGTGCAATAAAGAATTTTATTATCATTATTATTAATCATCATCGGCCATCAAGAGTGCCGCGTGTCCTTATCATCATTACTAAGCATTAAAATAAGTTCACCTTCAGCCATCAAACGCACCGAGTGTCCTCACTAGCATCAAGTATCAAAATGAGGTCACGTTGGGCCATCAAGGGTGCCGCGTGTCCTCTTCATCATTAAGTATCAAACTGGGGATACTGTACAAGGTGAATTGTTTTTTTCCGCCCTCAATCAGACTTATTACAACCCCTAGAACACTGAGTCCTAGACGTCTACTATTAGGGATGGGCCTTCTAGAACATATATCTGGAGAGTTTAATTATTAATTATATTGGTGGCGAGTGTAAACCTAATTCTTAAGATATAAAGGGTGACTCAGAATATTTTTCGATTTTGATATTTAAATAAAAGACATCAGAATTAATTATAATACGATTTATTTGATACTAAATAAAAGATTAATTATTGAATTATATTTGTGAAAACCAACCGTTTGCAAACGGCTACAATTGCAACACATTTTTCTAGCAAGATGGATCCACTTCACGTGTTATAAATGACTTGTTAGCTGCTCTTCACGAATTATTGACAGAGTGATAAGTCGCCAAGGCATTAACCAAGGAGCCCAGACTTAACTACTGCTGATTTTTTTCCTGTACTTAAAGAGTTAAGTCTAGATCCCTTTACCATCCAATTTGGACGCTACAAAAATCACAGACGAAATTAAAGCTATTCCTAGGTCGATGCTACAGCGTGTGATTAAGAATTTCCGTTCTAGGTTAAACGAAATTAAAAGTAAAAAATGAAGGTAAAAAGGAAGTTATTTTTTTTACAAATAAAATTTACAAACTGATCTTTTATTTAGTATCAAATAACGCTAATTGGATTTAATACTAATGTATTTTATTTAAATATCAAAAACGAAAAACATTCTGAGACACCATTTATGTTGTGGTAGGCCCATCTCTAACTAGGGCGCTGTGCTAGGAGCTGTAATGAATAAAAATGAAAAAAATATCTTTGAAAAGTCCGTAATTCCTAGTACTGAGACTTGAAAATATTGGATTGTGCGAGTGAGTGGAATGCAAAACCCTCTAAAGTTTTTTTATTAAGTTATTTTAAACGAGTGTAGGCCAAATTCTCCAGATATATGTTCTGGAAGGCCCATCTCCAGCAGTGGAGGCCTAGGACGCTGTGTTTTAGGGACTGTAATAATAATAATAATGGTGGAGGAAAGTTCCGCATTGGTACAGGCATAAGAATGTGCCGCCCCACCTAGACTCTTAAAATTGCTACGACTCGTAGCACTGTCGTAGCATAGTCAAATGCTTAGCTATTTCCATGGTATTATGTATTATGGAATTTTACTGTAGGGAAATGCTAATACATTTACACCCCTATTCTAAGACATTTCCTCAACGCCTCCTCCACTCAACATTTTCCTCCAGCTGTCAAACAAAAATTAAGTTTCTGTAATTGAGACCATTAAAATTAAAAATGGCGTTTTTTATATCAGGTTAAGGTTGACCTTCAAAAGTCAACATTTCCCTTCTGTATAGCGAGGCTAAAGGGAAGAGTGGTGGCGGCTTGGTTGTGAGAGTGGTAGTTAACATCCTAAAAAGGTGGGTTCGAATTCCGGCATGTACCAATGGGAAATACACTTTTCTTGAGTACATTTGTCATAGATTTACACATACCTACATATCTTCCCGCCAAATCCCTTGCGGGGTAGGCAGACACAATTGAGCACCACTTGTCACGATCACGACATACCTCTTTCGCTTCTTCAAATTCAAAATTCTTTATTGTATAGATTGCTTATTCTAATTACAGTTGTATGTACATGTCATGATGATCAATCATCAAGCAATCTGCCCATATTATGGGCATACAATATGCTTATGTCAATAGATATTTATTTTTATATAGTTTATGTTTAATATTGTTCTTGTCAATTTAATGGAATACAATGTTAATGTCAAAATTTGCATGCTAAAAATTATTTTATTGAGTAAAAGTTGGCAATAAGAATTTTCTTTAACTCAATAGTAAAACGTTTTATAGGTAACTCTCGTATCTCTCTAGGAATTTTATTATATATTCTACATACATACATACATATCTTCACGCCAGATCCCTTGCGGGGTAGGCAGAGACAATTGAGCGCCATTTGACACGATCACGACATACCTCTTTCGCTTCGTCGACATTCATTAACCTCTTCATACATGCCCTTTGGTTACGAAGACTTTTTAATGCACCTTCAGTCAGTGTTTTATTTATTTGATCGTGATATGTAAGTCTCGGTCTGCCAGGGCCTCTTTTACCCACAACTTTCGCATTATATATCTGGTTCGTCAATCTTTCATCGCTCATCCTTTCAACATGCCCGAACCATCGTAGCATGCTTTTCCTTATTTTTGTCCCTATGCTTTCCTTCATACCAACCCTTTTCCGTATTTCGACGTTACGTATGCGGTCCGCCAAAGTGACGCCACATATCCGCCGCAACGACCGCATTTCTACTGCATTAACCCTACTCTCATGCGTATTCTGACATATCCACGTTTCGCTTCCATACATCAGTGTTGGTACCAACATGGCATTGTGTATGTGTATATATTCTAATGCACATTATGTGGCAGGCTTCAACATTCATCAACCTCTTTATACATGCCCTTTTGTTTCGATGGCTTTTTAATGCACCTTCAGCTATTATCTGATCGTGATAGGTAAGTCTTGGTCTATCAGGGTCTCTTTTACCCACAACTTTCGCATTATATATCTGGTTCGTCCATCTCTCTTCGATCATCCTTTCAACATGGCTGTGGTAAATAGCGAGGCTAATACGTTCTAGTAAATTTTTCCATTAGCCGTTTGGACAACTCCTTGGTGGCTGAGTGTCCCCAAATTTAATATTATGTGTAAATAATATATTTTATTTTATTTTCAGGATTTATTTATTAAGAAACTTACTAGTTTTTACGGAGGTACAATTTGAAGATGAAGGAACTTATAGGTAAGTAGAAATTTTAACAAAAAAAGTTGGAATTGGTTTTTACCGTTACAACTTGTGGGAATTTGAAATTTAACTTTGCACTTTTACCGCGCTGCACAGTCTTTGATTGACAATGACCGTATATTAATAATGCTTCTTATTTTCTTCTTTATCTTGCTCACTTTAATCGTTACTGTCTAACTCAATCTATTATGACTGCCTCCGTGGTCTAGCGGTTAAGTCCGTGGATTTAGACTCGGAGTTACCGGGTTCGATTCCTGGTCGGGACACAAAAATATTTATTAATGTAAATAAATACATTTAATAATTATTTAATTTATGATTGGCCTATAGTAAAGTTGGCTAAATGTAAATCCGCTTCTTTATAAGCGTGGTTTCTGACCACCCCGAAAGGGAAACGGTCGTGATGATACTTTACTTTTACTCAATCTATTATTTATAGTACAAGATACGTAGAAGAGCAAGCTTCACCGATCTGTTATCCGATTTTTTTCATGGAAAAATTTCGAATGGAAAAACTTCTGTAAAACTTTTAAAAACAAACTGGAGTTACAGTTACAGTTTGCCAGTTTCCAGTCAGCGGTTTTAATTTGTCAGAAATTTACTGCTCACTCAGTCGGCGGCGAACATTGTGTTCCTTAAGTTTACTACTTGGAACGCAGCCTTATTTTTAATTTTTTTTATTTATGTTATGCTATCATCAATTAATTTCAGTTTTGTTTTTGGTAATATTTGCTAAATATGCTAGCGCTGTCCGCCTGTAATTTTCGTAAACGGAACGCAATATCCACCTTTTTTTATTAAAGCAGCGGACATAAGTCAGTATCCTTTTTTTAAATACGATTTTTACGTATTTTCAGATGTACAGCAACAAATAACGTGTTACATTTGTCAATGACAAGTGAGTCAGCGACTTTGACTGTGTCTTTGGTCTCTGACAGCGATGTCAGGTTTTTATTGGACGGGGAGTGGGGGGAGACTTTCGGGAAAATCTCGGATACTGTGGTGTTACCATGCCTCGTCGCAGGATTCCCTAGACCAGAGGTTGGTATTTTTATGTGGTAACACAGTTTGTAGGGGCTATCTCAGGCATGATTCACTTTTTTTATTATAAAAATATAAATGCCAGTGTCACATTATAAGCTAAGACACACACAATTATGAAAATATAAATGTTAGTTAATTTTATAACTGCTGTAAAGAGGCATTGTCACATTACAAGCTAGACAGTATGAATTATGAAAATATAAAGTCAGTTAATATTATAACTGCCGTAAATAGGCATTGTCGCATTATAGGTTAATGCATACACAACAATCAAAATATAAATGTCAGTTTAAGTTATAACTGCTATAAAGACACATTTTTGTATTATAAGCTAAATCTGACACAATTATAGAAATATTAATGTCAGTTTAGATTATAGCTGCTGTAAAGAGGCATTTTCATATTATAGGCTAAGTTGGACACAATTATAAATATTATAAAAATATAAATGTCAGCTAAGATTATAGTTGCTGTAAAGAGGCATTGTCATCAAGTAACGTTTTTCTTGCTAAGTATATATATATAGTACGTATGTATGATTGAAGGGAATAGGCAAATACCTGGGTCTGCAAATTAACAAGCAGAAGACAAGGATT
Source organism: Tinea semifulvella (assembly GCA_910589645.1). Taxonomy (NCBI): domain Eukaryota; kingdom Metazoa; phylum Arthropoda; class Insecta; order Lepidoptera; family Tineidae; genus Tinea; species Tinea semifulvella. The sequence goes on from OU342601.1 coordinate 11,562,572, forward strand.
ATGGTTTTCATCACACTAAAAAAATGGATCTCACTGGAGCGCTCAACCTAGAATCAGACTTCATATACCTGGACAAAAAATGCTATGAGCCAGTTAAAAGGAATATGGAAAGATCGCAATATCACCCTGAAGACCAAAATTCGACTGTTGGCTACTTTGCTGAATATGTATACATTAAAAAAAATATTGTTTTTAGATACTCTGGCAGTTCCAACCGTCTCAAGGTCGTAGCATGGAGCTGGACTCGGTATCGCAAGTGCTCGAAGTGTCTGTACTATCCCCCGATCAAGAAGGTCACTATAGCTGCTCTGTGCAAGGAAATAATCGACTCAAACGTGTAAGGGATCTTTTCTATAATATCTAGACTAGATTCATTTTGCCTGTTTTTATGTTAAATACGTGGGTTTAGATGCGGAGGTACCGGGTTCGATTCCTGATTGAATGACAATAATTTGTTTGTAATATTTCTCGAGGTTGGTACGCTTAAAACATCGACGAGCTTGTCATGATGATAAGGTTGATTTTAGTTAAAACTGTGTCTTTTTTTTTTGTACTCGACGAGGAATCGAATCTGCTACCTTTCGTCATAACTAGGCCACAAAGGCGGTCCATGACGTCACTATAATAGTTTTTGTACTTATTTTTTTTTTCAGACATTTAACCTAACTATACCTGAAGATGTGGTGATCAGTCATCCCCCAGTGACCCGTATGCAGTTAGGTGCGAGCACGGTCAGGTTCAACTGCAGTGCCTCGGGCAGACCAGAACCGGTAGTCCGATGGTACAAAGACGGGAACGAACTCAAGTATGAGGGACGGGTAAGTTTTTTTTTTTTATCATTTACAAAATTTATAATTATAATAGTTTATACAATATTAAATAAACAATATTTCAAACAAAAAAAAAATTAATTCAAAAATTAACTAAAAAAAATGAAAAAATATTACTTAACAATAGCTCCAAATGGCTGTCCTGTGGCATGGTGCCCAATACACTAGCAGCATTTCCGCTCTGAAATAAGATACTTCATTTTTGAGAGAATAAACTGCCAGCCCTTTTGTCACCAGAGACGTCAATGAGCCTTGGAGCAATTTCTTTACAGAAAGCTTTCAGTTCCGATCCCCACGGGCCCATCGTTTCTACAGCAAACGTCGAAAATATGTAACTATTGCAAATCGTTTTATATTTTCGACGATTGCTGATCTACGCTTGTTCCGTTGCAGCACCAGCTCTAACTGAAGTGCTTTAAAGGTGGGAAGGGGCTAGGGAATCCCAACAGGTAAAATCCCACATCAGGGATTGGCCAAATCTCCAAGGTACTAATGTCATTCCGTCTGAACGCTTGCCATCGTCTCGACTCAGACCAGAAGTAACGCTATGGCGGAAAAATCGACTCGCACTTTTGAAACGAAAGCCCGTAAGCCACAAATAACTATTTGCACCCATTTTTTCTTAAAAGTTATATAGAACTATTTACAAGTTAATAGACAATATATGTTTTTTCTTTCAGGTCCGTATGATAAATTCTTTCTACAATCCGCTGATGCAGGAATTGCTCATCAGCAGTGTTACCAATGAAGACGCAGGCGAGTTAGATCTTTGACATACTTTTTTAGAAAATACAATATGACGAACGTAGGTAGGACAGGAACTAATTATGACTTGTTTGTCATATTAATCTTTGACCTGGACGCGACCCCTGTAACATTGTTTTAATTTCTATTTTTAATGTAGTTTTTACAGAACCTTAACACGTAATTTATTAATTACTGTGACTATTTATGCGATTAGGTTCTTTATTATGATCAGGTACTTTATTATAGATAAAACACAAGATTTCAAAGTGTCTATCGGCGGAATCGATACTATATAATTTATCATCATCATCAGCCTGTGTCTCTCCACTGCTGGAGAGGCTCCAAGGCTCGCCACTTCACACGATCTCCTGCCACCCTCATCCAACCCCCACCAGCGACCTTCCTCAAGTCATCCGTCCATCTAGCGGGGGGTCGACCCACTCTGCGTCCTCCCGTACGTGGTCTCCACTCTAGAACTCGTCTACTCCATCGTTCATCGGTTCTACAACAGACATGTCCAGCCCATTGCCACTTTAGCTTACTAATTTTGAAGGCTATATCAGTAACTTTGGTTCTCCGACGGATTTCCTCGTTTCGGACTTTATCCATCAGAGAAATACCGAGCATAGCTCTCTCCATAGCCCACTGAGCGACCTTAAATTTGTGGTCCAGACTCACTGTTAGTGTCCACGTTTCTGCTCCGTACGACAGCACTGGAAGAACTATATAATTATAAACGTAAAAATACTTTTTGTCAATTATCGTTATGCTAGGGACAAATAAATAAAATTAATTACAGATTATGAAAACACAATATATTAACTATCAAATAAAAAATAAATCATTATGACACGAGAACATTTTATGGGGCCTATTTCTCTAAGAAAAATGGCCATTCTCATTTCGCTCTGTATAGCCTTGAACATATTTTTTTAGGCAACCAAATCACCGTTACTTTTGGTAGTAAATTTTATTGGGATACTTAATCAATTACCGTCGTACTTAGTACGGATCTTGTACTTAAGTAAATACTTACGTACATACATACATATCTTCACGCCAGATCCCTTGCGGGGTAGGCAGAGACAATTGAGCGCCATTTGACACGATCACGACATACTTCTTTCGCTTCGTCGACATTCATTAACCTCTTCATACATGCCCTTTGGTTACGAAGACTTTTTAATGCACCTTCAGTCAGTGTTTTATTTATTTGATCGTGATATGTGAGTCTCGGTCTGCCAGGGCCTCTTTTACCCACAACTTTCGCATTATATATCTGGTTCGTCAATCTTTCATCGCTCATCCTTTCAACATGCCCGAACCATCGTAGCATGCCTTTCCTTATTTTTGTCCCTATGCTTTCCTTCATACCAACCCTTTTCCGTATTTCGACGTTACGTATGCGGTCCGCCAAAGTGACGCCACATATCCGCCGCAACGACCGCATTTCTACTGCATTAACCCTACTCTCATGCGTATTCTGACGTATCCACGTCTCGCTTCCATACATCAGTGTTGGTACCAACATGGCATTGTGTATGGCGAGCCGAGCTTTGTCACTGACATTTCGACTGCCGATCAGTGACCCCAGGGCACCGTTAACACTATTTCCCGCGTTCACTCTTCTTTCAACGTCCCTATCGTACTTCCCATCCGCAGTGAAAACACTGCCCAGATATATAATTTCATTTACTTGTTCTAGAGTTTCATCATCAATCTTTATCGTCACGGTTGTCATCCTTCTTCTTTCAAACACTAGTACCTTGGTTTTTCTCGCATTCAAACGGAGTCCTTTTTCTGCACATCCCTCCTTCATTCTTGTGACTAGTGATTGCAGTTGTTGTTCGGACGATGCCATAAGAACAGCATCATCTGCATAAAGCAGGCAGTTCACCACTAGATCACTCATCTTTATCCCACAGTCACTCTCTCTCACTCTTTTTAGGCATTTGTCGAGATATAGAGTGAATAATCTAGGAGAAAGCACACAACCCTGTTTGACGCCCATTTGGGATTCAAAGCAAGGCGACATACCTCCCTCCACCCGCACACAAGCTTTGCAGCCCTTGTACAGGGACTGTATAGCTTGTAGCAGTTTGTCATTCACTCCATACTCCGGCAATATGTCCCAAAGCTTCTTTCTTACAACTCTATCAAAAGCCTTTTCCAAATCCACAAAAGCACAGAAAACCTTCTGGTTTAAGGCCAAAAACTTCTCTGTGATATTGCGGAGCGAAAAGACTTGGTCAGTGCATCCTCTTCCAGGTCTAAAGCCTCCTTGTGCCTCCCATAAAAGACCTTCAGTCTTCTCTTGCGTAAAGATACTAAATAATAAAGATATTAAATACTTAAGTAAAGACGGCATTAACGGAATCATACAGTATTTGGTTGGGGAGGGAGACGAATAGAATGGTGAATAGTGAATGTATTATCGCGCAATAAAATAAAAAAGGGAGGCCTCCTTTTCTTAAACCAGCCTATTGGCGGTCGCAAGCCCGAGACACCATTCTTCTCATCTCTTACCCACACACGATGGACCCGGCACCCGCACGGTGAATCCATGAAATGCTTAGAAATTTGTCTTCTCTATACAAAAATAATCAATAGTATTATAATTTTCCTCGCCAAGCCGTCTGGCCAGCGTGGCGAGTGTAGGCCAAATTCTCCAGATATATGTTCTGGAAGGCCCATCTTCAGCAGTGGAGGTCTAGGACGCTGTGTTCTAGGGGCTGTAATGATGATTATAATTTTATCTTCCAGGAGCATACCAATGCTTTGCCACGAACGGCATATCGACATCTACGGCCTATGCCTATCTATCGGTCTCCAGAACAAGTGAGCTGGCTCCCAGCGAAGTCACGTGTTTGCCCATCGATAGCCACACTGTCGAACTGAGGTGGCACTTCCCTAAGGATATCCCAGTTATAGCGTACACCATACACACCACTGCTCCTGGTAAGTGAATGTATATATCTGGCAATCTCCAGAACAAGTGAGTTAGACACATTTATATAGGTTTCTTATAATTTTACCCGATTTAAGAGCACAAAAGCCGAGAAAGTCAAGGAACATTAAGGAAAAAGGGGCTAGAGGCAAATTAAGAAAACAACTCATTTTTATAATTAGAAAATTGTAATTTACGTAATGTTCAATTTCATTGGTCGTATACTTTAGGTACGAGTCCACTCATCTCTCTATGCATAACTGAATTATTGACGGTAAAAACGCGATACTGACATAACTCAATTGAACTCTTTTGACTTATTTATACATTTTAATGTTACGACTAGCCCCTTTAAGTACGTAGGGGTGTAAACTAAACTGTACAGTTTATAGACTCATCTCCTTATTGCATTGACGCATATGAATGTTTTGAACCAATAAGTACAAAAATTATTATTATTGATTTTATTAGTGCTGACTGTATCTAAGTTGTTACAAGCGAACCAAAGGAAATAAAATATTACATAATTGCACCTCACATATTATACTGTCTCACTCTCCCAAAGATTAGCTGGTAAAAAAGCCGACATTTAAGTTCGCCTTTGTACGTACTTTTTATTAAATTCCTAATTAATTGGACCTTAATAGTGGCTAACTAACCTTGGATATTGTTGTAGATAGCCCAGTGTCTCGTCCTGGAGAGCCGGTGTCTGCTGAGCGGCAGACCTTGCCCCTCTCCATACCGCTGGCTCCTCACAAGTTCCACGTGCGAGCCTATGTCGGTGAAGACATCATCTTTCCCAGCATGCTCTCCGACGTCATCACCTGCCAGGGACAAGGAGGTATGGCATCTAGCTTTAGGTGACCATAGGTTTACGTGTCTTTTGGACTTAGACGTCTTATACCACATATATTTTTATCAAATTTGGTTTACTAATGTAGGCAAGGATAAAGTCAGAAGCGTTGACATCCGTCAATGAACCAAAGTTACTGACGTAGCTTTCAAAATCAGCAAGCTGAAGTAGCAATGGGCTAGACTAGACACGCCTGTCGCAAAACTGATGAACGATGGGGTAGACGGGTTCTGGAGTGGAGACCACGTACTGTAGAAGACGCAGAGTAGGACGAATCCCAAACATATAACCTGAGTGAGGTCGCTGGTGGGGGAAATCAAACAAAAATATTTGTAATACACTCTTCGCTACGCTATCGGTCGTCATTCGTCGCTATCATTTTTTTATTTTATTGTTTTCATGCGATGAATGAACAAAGGCATTCAATACCATACAGACTTAACTTTTTTTTTAAACAATCTGAAATGGCAATTATCTCTCTTAATTTTGATAAACCTTAATCCAGATAAGCATAAATCATATTTTTCTTTGTATAATTCCTCGCCAAGCCGTCTGGCCAGCGTAGGCCAAATTCTCCAGATATATGTTCTGGAGGCGCGGTCAGCCATCGCTCGGTTGTAGTGAGAACGCGTACCTTAAATCCTACAAAGGTCGGTTCAAACTCCCCCGGCATGTACCAATGGGAAATACACTTATACTGTCCTGCAGTCATAGATTTACAACACCACCGTTCCCGTGTAAGGAGAGCACGTTAAGCCGTCTGTCCCGGTTCCACTAATACCAACTTGTGGAATTGTTAATAAATTGTCATGAAAAATTGACATCATATCCTCGCCAAGCCGTCTGTCCCGGTTCCACTAATACCAACTTGTGGAATTGTTAATAAATTGTCATGAAAAATTGACATCATATCCTCGCCAAGCCGTCTGGCCAGCGTGGCGAGTGTAGGCCAAATTCTCCAGTTTTGGAAGGCCCATCTCCAGCAGTGGAGGTCTAGGACGCTGTGTTCTAGGGGCTGTAATGATGATAAATGATGTTCTGGAAGGTATATCTCCAGCAGTGGAGGTCTAGGGCGCTGTGTTCTTGGGGCTGTAATGATGATGAATGATGTTCTGGAAGGTCTATCTCCAGCAGTGGAGGTCTAATACGCTGTGTTCTTGGGGCTGTAATGATGATGAATGATGTTCTGGAAGGTCTATCTCCAGCAGTGGAGGTCTAAGACGCTGTGTTCTTGGGGCTGTAATGATGATGAATGATGTTCTGGAAGGTCTATCTCCAGCAGTGGAGGTCTAGGGCGCTGTGTTCTTGGGGCTGTAATGATGATGAATGATGTTCTGGAAGGTCTATCTCCAGCAGTGGAGGTCTAAGACGCTGTGTTCTTGGGGCTGTAATGATGATGAATGATGTTCTGGAAGGTCTATCTCCAGCAGTGGAGGTCTAAGACGCTGTGTTCTTGGGGCTGTAATGATGATGAATGATGTTCTGGAAGGTCTATCTCCAGCAGTGGAGGTCTAAGACGCTGTGTCCTTGGGGCTGTAATGATGATGAATGATGTTCTGGAAGGTCTATCTCCAGCAGTGGAGGTCTAAGACGCTGTGTTCTTGGGGCTGTAATGATGATGAATGATGTTCTGGAAGGTCTATCTCCAGCAGTGGAGGTCTAAGACGCTGTGTTCTTGGGGCTGTAATGATGATGAATGATGTTCTGGAAGGTCCATCTCTAACAGTGGAGGTCTAAGACGCTGTGTTCTTGGGGCTGTAATGATGATGAATGATGTTCTGGAAGGTCCATCTCTAACAGTGGAGGTCTAGGACGCTGTGTTCTTGGGGCTGTAATGATGATGAATGATGTTCTGGAAGGTCTATCTCCAGCAGTGGAGGTCTAAGACGCTGTGTTCTTGGGGCTGTAATGATGATGAATGATGTTCTGGAAGGTCTATCTCTAGCAGTGGAGGTCTAAGACGCTGTGTTCTTGGGGCTGTAATGATGATGAATGATGTTCTGGAAGGTCCATCTCTAACAGTGGAGGTCTAAGACGCTGTGTTCTTGGGGCTGTAATGATGATGAATGATGTTCTGGAAGGTCCATCTCTAACAGTGGAGGTCTAGGACGCTGTGTTCTTGGGGCTGTAATGATGATGAATGATGTTCTGGAAGGTCTATCTCCAGCAGTGGAGGTCTAAGACGCTGTGTTCTTGGGGCTGTAATGATGATGAATGATGTTCTGGAAGGTCTATCTCCAGCAGTGGAGGTCTAAGACGCTGTGTTCTTGGGGCTGTTATGATGATGAATGATGTTCTGGAAGGTCCATCTCTAACAGTGGAGGTCTAAGACGCTGTGTTCTTGGGGCTGTAATGATGATGAATGATGTTCTGGAAGGTCCATCTCTAACAGTGGAGGTCTAGGACGCTGTGTTCTAGGGGCCGTAATGAAAATGTATAAGTATTTTTATTCTGCATAATGTCGACAATAATACAGAAGTGTAGAAGAATCAGCACGTTAGAACTTTTTTTTACATACTGAAAAATAATGCTTACAACAATATCTATTAATAAGTGAGCCTAACGTAAAGATTTTTAAGTGGGTCAACGGTGACCATTTTAAGTGGGTCAACGGTGACCATTTTAAATGGGTCAACGGTGACCGTTTTTCTTTTGTTCTCAGTACCAATCGAGTTTTATAAGCTGTACAGCGGTGATATACGAGTGACCTGGAGGAAGTTTCTGAGTCAAGTGACAAACGTGACCCATTGGAAGGTGCAGCTGAGACGACCAGGAGGGACTGATGTACAGGAAATCGAGATAAAGCCACCAATCACGACCTGTGTTTTACCAGGTACAATCATACAAATGAGAATGCCTATTTTTATTAAAGAAATGGGCCCAATGTTCTCGTGCCATAATCATTTTTTTATTTGATAGTTAATATATTTTATTTATTTTACCCTGGCATAACGACAATTGACAAAAACTTTTTTTACGTTAATAACTATATAGCTTCGATCCCACCGAGATTCAGTGTAGTATCTATAATAAAGTACCTGATCATAATAAAAAACCTAATCGTATAAATAGTGCTTTGTAACTATTTCATACATTTTTTTTAACCTATTGACTATTTAATTAAATTATATTTTAATAAATCAAGCATTTATTCGAAAAAAATATTTACAAAATATAAAATAAAATTAATATTAATACTAAGGATAGGAATATAAGTCCCGTCCGCGTGGAATGGTGGCAAGAACGCTGGCTGCATTATTTTAATTAAAAACAGATATTAATTATTTTTAAAAAAACCACAATTAATTGTTATGATTATTGAATTGTATTTAGTTGAGGCACGCTGCAAAAAAGTTGGGGCCTTGGGTTTTGGTCAGGATCAGGTCTATTATATTCCCAGCTTCTCAATAAAAAGTTTTGTCTCAAGTCGCATCCCAGACCAATGACAATGACCCTGACTTGTATTTTATTATTTTATAGAATATTATAGTAATAACTGGGAGGTCCGTGTTCTCGGCACCACGGCCGATGAGTGGCTTGTTGAGGACCTGAGCAGAGTGCCGTGGACAAACATCTCCATGGGGGAGAAGTCCAAGGAATTGTAAGTAAAAAATACATTTATAAAAATACACACGCCGCTCAGTGGAAACTTCAGTTTCGCTACTGACCGCGGCGTGGCGTGTGTGTTCGGTGATGTAAACTACCTCCGTGGTGGTCTAGCGGTTAAGACCGAAGCGAAGGCGTTGGGTTCAATTTCTGACTGAGAGCTGAATTTTATTTTATTGAATTGTGATCTCAAGTTTGGTACGCTAGGGACTTGTGATGATGGACTTACTTGTATAGTAAAGACATTGGATAGAATACATAAGTCCCGTAATTTATTCGTAATAATTGTTCATAATAGAGTTCATTCATACATAACGGAGTTGGGGATCAACAAATCAAAATCAAAATATTTATTTCCATAGGTTATCTTGTAACAACTTGGATATTGTCTACACTAAAATAATATAAAACTTTTTGTTTTACAAAATATATAAACAAACATAAGTTAGGTAATCATGGTTGGACCGTAACGGGTAAACAATCCAGATTTATGTGTGTTATAATAGCATTATTGTCATAAGCCGGGTAATTGTAACTTAATAACTACTTAATATAAGATCGTGGCTGTAAATAGGCCATGTCAACTAAATATAAATTCGTGGCTGTAAAAGGGCCGAGTCAACTTAAATCTAACAATAATAATAAATATCAAATCTTAATATTACTAATCAAGTGTTGTAGAATTTGATGTTTTTAATTTCGGGTCAATATCGCCCAAACACTTCAGGTATATGGGTAAGTTCACAGCGAGGGTAAACCGCAAGAAAAATACTACTACTGCCGTATATATAGAGTCAAATTTATCGTTTTCCATAATTATTCACATTGTAGCACATTATTAAACAAATTAACACCACTTTGACTAACAATATTCACAGTAAACTTATTTAGAAAATAAAAACCTTGGATGTATCTGATCCTGAGATGACACTCATTTAAAATTAATCTCACTAAATGAATCTTCTTTACAACCCTTAGAATACAGCGTCCGAGACCTTCACTGTTGGAGATGGGCCTTCCAGAACATGTCAATTTTTATAACAATTTCACAAGTTGGCATAAGTGGAACTGGGACCGACAGCTTAACTTCTTTTCACAGAATGCTGGTGTTGGTAATCTATGACAAATGTACATAAGAAAATAGTATTTATCATTGGTACATGCCGGGGTAGAACCGCAAACCTTTTAATGGTCAGAGACCGCTCACTTAGTTAATCAACTTAATCATTATGACAACTTATGTTTTACAGTCCCCCGCCGATCGGCGTGAAGGTGGACAAAGTGCGCCCGCGCAACATTACTGTCAGCTGGCAATCTATACCCGCGGCCAAAACCTATGTGGTCTGCATCGGCACACAGTCCAAAGAAAATACTTGTTTAAATACGTGAGTAAGCCATATTATTTATTTACGAGTGGTTTTTGACCACCCCGGAAGGGAAACTGTCGTGGTGATGATACTCAGTGTCAAGTATGGTTTATTATAATTTCAGCAACAAGACCCACATAGAAGTGGTCGGGTTGACCCCCAACACCAGTTACACAGTAAAAGTCCAAGCCAAGCCGGGACAGTGGAGCGTACCCCTTAATCTACTCACCAGCGCTGAAAGTAAGTTTAATAATATTTTTATTTTATTTATCCTTACATCATAACATTTAAATACAACAAACAAGGAGTTGTCCAAACGGCTGACAGGAAGACTGGCAATTATTTCTGCCAACGTATTAGCCTCGTTATACAGTTGCCAGTCTTCTTGGGACTATCTCCAATGGGACGTCATTAGACGACATTTTTTATTTATAGTTAAGTTTTTATTTTAGGTTTAGTTTATAGTTATTTCATTTAAGTTATTTGTAATACACACTCCTCTAGAATTCCATTGGCAATTTTTGCAACTGGTCGTTATTTTTATTGTTTTAATTTTTGTATGGTAAAAGTTAAAATAAACGTTTATTGTTATTATTAATTATTGTTTTATATTTAGTAAATAATATTTTTAAAATACATAATACAATATTATTCTGCCAAATATATATAATACATATATATATATGTTTCTAATTGTAGTAACAAAACCTTGTGAGACTTTAGTGTCTGTCCGCAAACTCTCTCTCTCGAGAACTGGTCAGATTTACTTGAAATTTGGAATGGTTAGGTTAGTCTTGTTGACCTAATGTATTTTTTAAAAAATTGGAGATATTTTAAGTGTTCTACCATAAAAGTTGGATATTTTTACCACTGAACCCTAAAGAAGACAGACACGAATTGGTTACCAATTAATTGAAAAAAAAAAAAAAAGACTAGGGTTAGTCTTGGTATTGGCCGTGCTAACATATCGGTGGTATTGCTGTTGGTCTTGGTCTTTTTCTCTGTCTAAAATTAGGTATATGAAGAAGACAAATTTCTAAGCATTCCATGGATTCACCGTGCGGGTGCCGGGTCTATTGTGTGTGGGTAAGAGATGAGAAGAATGGTGTCTCGGGCTTGCGATCGACAATAGGCTGGTTTATTAAAGGAGGCCTCCCTTTTTTTTTTCATTTTCTTGCGCGATAATACGCTCACCATCCACCATTCTACTTCTCTCCCTACCCAACCAAATCCTGTATGATTCCGTTAATGCCGTCTTGGAAGCTCGTTCCATAAATGTATCTCCTGCAGACCTGCTTAGACCCAATTCTTTTAGTAAGTGATGCAAAGATTTTGCTGGAACTCCTCTCGCACCAAAAATGATATAATGGAAAATATTGGATTGTGCGAGGTAGAGAGGTGCAAAAGCGTTAAACCCTGTTAAAGCAGTACTATTGTATATATTGTTTCAGAACCATCAAGTAGTCTGAAGCTGAAATATGAATTCGTGAACCGTACATCCATCAAGGTTAGTTGGACTAACAACGTGTCGGACAAGGCTAACTACATCGTGCGGTACAGTCCAGAACTACAAGTTAGCGTAGATGATTGGAAAACTATCAGAGTACATCAGAATAATGTATTGGTATGTTATTTATACTTATGATTGATTTAAACTATTGTTTTAATAAAAAAATAAACTAAAACATAAACATAAAAAAACCTACTTACAAAACCTAATTTAAATATAAATCGTATCCGCGCGGCATGGTGGCAAGAACGCTGGCCGCATTTCCTCGCTTCGCTATGCTGATGAGGCGAGGAAAGAACCAGCCCTCTTGTCCCCAGAGCAACTATTATTATTATTCTTATTTCTTACTCTGCACCCATTATAGTAATTTCTCAATCTCCCAAAGGTTAGCTGGTAGAAAATCTAGTAAGTCTTGTTTCAAGCAGTGTTATTAAGCTATTGCATTATAGCTTTTATCGAGGGCTTTGAGCGCGGCGACCGAATCAAGAAATTCCGTAACGAAAATAAACCTAACACCCCCACTCCGGCCGGCACAGCGGTGCGGCGTTGAAAGCCGTGCATCGTCTAACGTCGTTTCAGTTCGGCAGACTTCGGCACGGTGTTTGTGTGCGTGCGACTAGACGTATGCGTGTAGACTAGCTGCTAACTGCTCATAACTGATTCTATCTCTTTTAGACACAATGCTAGGTGAGACAGCGTGCTTTTTGGATGCTATGCAATAGGTTTACCGCGGCAGTCCCCGAGTGCCACACGTATTTCTTTAAAATATAAATATCATCATGGCAAGCTTAGTTCTCCTTGAAAGTAAAAATTGGCATTTGACATCATTGAAAATGGCACATACTGTCAACTAAAACAACAAATATGTGGTAATGTGCCCAGTCTGCCGGAAGTATCCACCGTTCGTGCCGATAAACCCAGTAAAGTGTATCCACGCGTTTCGGGATCAGGCTTGAATTGCCGTCATACCCAGTCAAGCCGGCATAGTGTTAGGGACTGATGTCAGTCATGAGTGTCTGATTCCAGTTGCTAACATCAACAAAAATAAAAATAAGAAAAAGAATACTATATTATTATTATTATATTCCTTGGTGCGATTTCTGTATTCCTCCAACCCTGAAGGCGCCACACGATTGTGTTGCTGAAATTCTACCTAAACGCATTTTAAATGTCCCTCCCGGACCAGAGTAATCTGGTAAGGTGGGGAAAAGCTACGGAAAAGAACTGTACATTGTGTGGTGCTGCCATAGGAACTGCTAGACACACACTTGTAGGGTGCGTTACTCTTCTAGAAATGGGCTATTATTCGCGCCGACATGACAAAGTCCTTGGTGTTACCCGTGAAGCAAATATCGAAAGGTGGTATTCTCATGGATATATTTTTACATCATTGGTGAATCAAGTGGAAGTTGGTGCGAGAAGAATTCCAGCAGTTGTCTAGTTGTGACAGTGTGGATATGAGTGTAATTTGTAGTTTAGTAAGGATTTTATTCTCTTGTAGCTTACTGGAGTGGACCTGGGGAACGTGACGTATGTGCTGGTCATAGAAGAAGGGTCCCCGGAGCACAGCAAGATCATGATCATACCTCCGCAACCCAACAACATTGGTAACTATAGAATATTTTATGGTTTAACATTATATGGTTCATTTTAGCCTATAATCACCAGACCTCCACAGCTAAAGATAAAGTATCATCACGACTGTATACCTTTCGGGGTAGTCAGTACTACGCCTTTTTTAATCATCATGATAAGTGGCAAGCTCGTCCATGTCTCTAGCGTTCCAAACTCGAGAAATATCACTAATAAATTATTGTGTCCCGACCAGGAATCAAACCCATTACCTCTGAGTCTAAATCCACGGACTTAACCTCTAGACAATGGATGGAGGTAATGCTAAAGATCGGACATTTTATCTGCATAATAAATCTTTACTTAATTTTAATTCTCGAGCTACGAGTACAATATTCAAAATCACACATTTCTAGACCTCTATTGCTAAAGATCACACATTTCTAGACCTCTATTGCTAAAGATCACACATTTCTAGACCTCCACTGCTCAAAACCACACATTTCTAGACCTCCACTGCTCAAAACCACACATTTCTAGACCTCCACTGCTCAAAACCACACATTTTTAGACCTCCACTGCTCAAACCACAAATTTTTAGACCTCTGTTGCTAAATATTACACATTTCTGGACATCCATTGCTAAAATCACACTTTTATCGAGCTACACTGCTCAAAATAACACATTTTAAAGTGGCTGAATTATTGTTTATAAACTTTACATGAATTATTATTTATTATATGTATTATATACAATATATATATTTTTAAAGATGCAATAAAGATTCACAATTCATTTCTATTCTCATTGTTATTGTAATGTAGTTGTATAATAATAAGTATTCGTTTTCTGTTTATATAGATACGGATATAGTTTAACCAGTTTATGTATGTATTTATTTATTTAGTTATTAGTACATAATTTAAATTAATATCAAAATTATTTAAATATTCTTTATTTATTATTTTTATTTTAAACCTACCATAATTGATACAACGTCCAGAAGGTGATGGTTAGAGAATGCCAATCGGTATTACATACGCCTTTTGTTATCAATACAATAAAGTTTATAAATATCAAAAATATATATGGAATTATAATATTATTTATGTATTATCTCTATTTAATAATACCTATTTAAGTATATGCTTATTGCTATTTATTATTATTTTTTTCTTTAATTTTTATTTTGTCGTTCTCCCAAATTAAGCTTGCCTATGTAGGTACTTTTTTTTTTAAATGTTTATTATGCTTTATTTACTTTATGTATTTTTTATTATTCTAGAAGTACAAAAGGAACAGTTTAGTTGGCGATACGACAGCGATATCCTGGTTCTTGAGTGGAACGGCAAACCTGGTGGAGAGTGTACTGCGCGCTGGTCACAGGATATGATCACACCCATGGAGCAATGGACAGTTACAGAATTCATCAGCGAGGCTGTACAGGTACTATTTAATATTAGCGCCATTGTTCGTGCGAAATCCTATACAAGAAGATTTCTATTAATGATAAAAGTAAAAAAGTAAAGTATCATCACGACCGTTTTCCTTTGGGGGTGGTCAGAAACCACGCTTATAAAGAAGCGGATTCACATTTAGCCAACTTTACTGCCGGCCAATCATGACAAGTGGCAAGCTCGTCGATGTCTCCAGCGTACCAAAGGAGAGAAATATCACAAATAAATTAAATATAAAATTAATATATTTATTTACATTAATAAATATTATTGTGTCACGACCAGGAATGGAACCCGGTACCTCCGAGTCTAAATCCACGGACTTAACCGCTAGACCACGGAGGCAGATATTCTCTATTAATGATGTTGTTGAAAAAAAATGAGGGTTGTTACTCTTCGCATCTCTCTCGCTTGCACACTACAATGTTTATTCACGAAATGTCAAAGTCAAAATATCTTTATTCACGTAAACCTATTACAGGCATTAAGACACGTCAATAATTAAATTATAATTATACAAAACGACAATAACGGAATCATACAGTATTTGGTTGGGAAGAGAGACGACTGGAATGGTGGATGGTGAGTGTCTTGTTGCGCAATAAAATACAAAAAGGTATCGATCGCATGCACGATACATGAATGAATGGTCATTTCATCTCCTACCCACACACGATGGACCCAGCACCCGCACGGTGAATCCATGGAATGCTTAGAAATGAGAATGCCCATTTTTCTTAGAGAAAGGGGCCCAATTATATGTTCTCGTTCCATAATTAATTTTTTATTCGATAGTTAATATATTGTGTTTTCATTATCTGTAATTATATTTATTTATTTTACCTAGCATAACGACAATTTACAATTTATTTATGTATTTAAATTCTTTAATGCACTTAAAAATAGTCAAAGGCAAGCTATAATGCTAGTAGGCATTCTTTACCAGCTAACCTTGGGGATTGAGTAAGGTGATAGGCAGGATGAAAAAAAAAGAAATTTTAATGATACAGTTAAAAGTTACTTAACTAATTTTAATATACTACACATTATACCACATTATTTTACGTTAATAATTACATAGTTTCAATCCCGCCGATTTGAATTGCCGAGTTTTATCTATAGTTAAGTACCTGGTCATAATAAAGAACCTAATCGTATAAATAGTGCTTTGTAACTATTTCATACATAAATTTTAATCGATTGACTATTTAATTAAATTAATATGATTATTGAATTATATTTAGTTGAGGCACGCTGCATAAAAGTTGGGGCCAGGTTTCAGGACAATCTTTTTTGTCTTCTACAAATTCCTTCGAAGAAAAAAAATAATATTTTAATTTTGGTTGATTTTAGTTGCCGGTGACAGACAGCGCGCGGCCCACCTTCGTGTTGGTGCAGTGCGGCGCCGCGGCCGACATGCTGACCGTACCCCCGCGGGAACATCACGCATCTTCACTCTCATTGGGTAAGTCTATCGTCATCCTGCGTCTCTTCACTTTCCCCCAAAAGAAGCCATCACACACTATCTCTTGCCACTCTTAAGAAAGTAAAGTATCATCGCGACCGTTTCCCTTTCGGGGTGGTATAAATAAGAGGATTCACATTTAGCCAACTTTACTGCCGGCCAATCATGACAAGTGGCAAGCTTAAGAAATGTCACAAATAAATTTAATATTAATTAAATTTATTTATTTAATTTTACATATATAGCTGCCTCCGTGGTCTAGCGGTTATGTCCGTGGATTTAGACTCGGAGGTACCGGGTTCGATTCCTGGTCGGGACAGAAAAATATTTATTAATGTAAATATATACATTTAAATAATATTTAATTTATTTGTGATATTTCTCGAGTTTGGTACGCTGGAGACATCGACGAGCTTGCCACTTGTCATGATTGGCCTATAGTAAAGTTGGCTGAATGTGAATCCGCTTATTTATAAGCGTGGTTTCTGACCACCCCGAAAGGGAAACGGTCGTCATGATACTATTTTTTATACAAATATTTAAAATTAACAACAACTCTAGACAAGAGTAAGAATCACGCGGTATTTTTAAAGCCTTTGGTCGCGCCTGAAATTTGTATGTACTTTATCATTTGCAGGTATAGTGGTGGGGTGCGGAGTGTGCATTGCTGTTTTAGTGATCGTCGGAATTGTGTTCTGTATACGATGGAAGAGAAAATCCAGGTCAGTACCTACTCGTGTATACTGTATGTCGGCTGCGATAGAGACATTCTATTTGTGATAATCCCAAGGAGGTTGGCAACATTTCCTGTCTGTATAGCATGGCTAATACGTTGGCAGAAACAATTGCCAGCCTTCCTGTCTCTAGATTTCTCCATCAGCCGACAACTCTTTGGCCAGACGTTTGGCTGAGGATCACCACGGACCCCAAACGGCTAACTCGTAACCTGTACCGAGATTGGCATGTTTGCCTAGCTTGAGGGTCTATAAGATCAGAGAGCTATGCTTGGTATTTCTCTGATGGATTTCCAAACGGTGAATCCATGGAATGTTTAGAAAAGAGATTGCACAAAACCAGGCCCCAACTTTTATGCAGCGTGCCACAACTAAATACATTTTAATAATCATAAATAATAAATAAACATTTTCAGACAGGTCACACAGCGCCATCTAGTTTCCGTGGTAAGCTACGAGGCTTGTGTTACGGAAACTAGATGGGTGATAAACTACATATTATACTTTTTTTTTGTAAATATATACATATTATACATATAAAGACCCAGACCGAGACAAATTATACAATGTACAACTTGCCCCCGATGGGAATCTAACCCACGACCTCCCGAGTTCACGGCAACGTTTGTTACCACTAGACCACGGAGGCGGTCAATCATAACAAGTGTGTTTTTTTAAATTTAATAACAACATATCTTTTTACCCCAGCATTAAAAAAATATTTAACTAAATAGTCAATTGGTTAAAATGTTTGTATGTAATAGTTACAAAGCACTATTTATACGATTAGGTTCTTTATTATAGATAAAACACTAAATTTCAAATCGGCGGGATCGAAACTATGTAATTATTAATGTAATTTTTTTTTTGTCAAAAATCGTTATGCTAGGGTAAATAAATAAAATTAATTACAGATTATGAAAACACAATATATTAACTATCGAATAAAAAAGAAATCATTATGGCACGAGAACATTTTGTTGGGCCTATTTCTCTAAGAAAAATGAGCATTCTCCTTTGACTTCAAAAATATATTTGTTTTGGTATAATTGTTATAAATATTTGTGCTTTTTTCTCTGTCTTTGATTGGGTTTATCAAAGTAAAAATATGTCCGAAATGTCCGTAATTTTATCTCAATGGAAGGTTGATAGACTAACTGCACTCACGACTTGAATAATTCTTTAAAATATTGGGTTGCTCGGAGAGGGATCATCATCCCAGCCCCTAAAACATAGAGTCCTAGACCTCCACTGCTGGAGATGGGCCTTCCAGAACATATTATCTGGAGAATTTGGCCTACACTCGCCACGCTCTGGCCAGACTGGCGAGAGGGATGCATACACTTAAACAATAATAAAAAAATATAATACATACATACAATACAAATAAAAGTCTTGTTTCAATTCTCCTTGAAAGTAAAATTGGTATTTGACATTATTGCGAATGGCACATACTTTTAACGAGAACAACCAATAGGTGGAAGGCAGACTTGATGGTGGTAATTTCCCCAGTCTGCCGGGGCGGGGAAGTATCCACCGTTCGTGCCGATAAACCCTGTAGAGTGTATCCACATGTTTCGGGATCAGACTCGAATAGCCGTCATGCGCCGTCAAGTCGGCATAGTGTTAAGGACATTCATGGACCTTGCGCGCCACTTGCCATCAGGTGGGCACAAGATCAGAGGCTAGGCTAGTATAAAAAAAGGTATCCAAAATGCTAAACAATCGTGTCACATCGGGACAGCTTACAGACTATAATTAATATGTTATTTTTATTAGACCTCAAAGGAGACGCGCCACAGCCACTGATAATGAAGAGGAAGGATCAGAATTAAAGGTTAGATTTTTAACTTTTTACTAAAGTGCTCTTAAGTAAAGTGGATTATATGATGACTATACGAACGATCTCTTCGTTCGCACTACGGCGTTTTAAATCGCGTAATTTTGTGAATCAAGAAAATTTGACAGGTTAAAAACCTATAAAAATTTTGTTTACATCAAATTTTATGCTATGACGAATATAGACTATACTCTGATTTTTAATTAAAGAGAACTGTGTGACAGCCAGTGGGTTGCCAGGTTTTGGTAAAAAAATAATAGTGTTGGATTATGTGATCGAACGATTAATTGAACATCAATTGAGCCATGTGATTTATCAACAAAATCGTATATATCCTTTCTACTAGATCTAATATTACCATAAACTACTATAAAATATTATTTATTGTTAAATTATGTTAAAAAGAAAGAAAAACATAACAGAAAATCGATTTTCGTAAATATGTTCGCAAACGAAAAAAGACAGTTACTGTCAAAAACAAAATAAATTCGATAACGCTAGAGCGATAACAAGAAAAGTATCGGAAAAAGAATCGATACTCAATACTTTACTTTCGATACTAGCAAGATTATATTCGTTCGCTGTTTCAATATAACGTCTTGTTGTCTTGTAACCACATAGTTTTAGCAATCTCTTATAACACCATAAGTAGGTGCGTGCACAGAGTTTAACCGTTTTGGTTAAGATAAAATAAAGTTTTATTGATTTTTCCGTATCACTCAGAGCAACGCGGCGTCTTTTCTTTGTTGGACTGAAAACTTCACCTTTTGAGGTGCTCTGCTGAGCATCCATGTCAAAATAATAAAAGTCAACAAAACAACGTAGATAACAAGAAAAAACCAACAAAAACAAAACAGTATCAACAAACAAAAACGTAACAAGAAGAGCGCAAACTATATTTGTACATGTAATCGCGAGCGAAGAAAGACGAATGACGCCTAAACCAAATGGCGGGGCGGAGAGACGCTTGTAGGGATGCGATTACGTATAAAAAAGCCTTAAGGCATCGAGTACAAATCGTTATTAATTCGAGTACAAAACTATCAAAACCATCGATACTTTACAATGGACCATCTTGTCCTCTTTCTTTCTTATTCAATAGTAATTATTGCAATCATACATATTTAAATCAAGGAATAATTCGTATTTTTTTTTACGATTATTCAATTAAATGAATCGTGTCACAAACCCTTCGTTCGAAACCTGGCAACACATTTTCATTTGATCTGTCAAATTGCTCTCAAGCATTAAAAATCAGAAAGACAAATAACGTTATCCGTTTTTAAATAATAATAATTACATACATACATACATATCTTCACACCAAATCCCTTGCGGGGTAGGCAGAGACAATTGATCGCAACTTGTCACGGTCACGACATAACTCTTTGACATTCATCAACCTCTTCATACATGCCCTTTTGTTTCGATGGCTTTTTAATGCACCTTCAGCTATTTTTTGTTTTATTTATTTGATCGTATTATGTGAGTCTGCCAGGGCCTATTTTACCCACAACTGTCGCATTATATAATAAAAAATCTTTATTGACATATTTTTTTTTACCCGACTGCGCGACGCAAAGTGTTTATCAGCCTATATATGTATGTATGTTCCATTGTGGCACACTGGAGACTCAACGCGTGTGCCGATTTTGATGATTGTCACGTCAATCGATTCGTCTTCATCACGCGAGTGTCACTGAAGATATGACATTAAACATATTTCAGTAAGGCAACAACCAGACGCCATATTGTGGAAAAGAAAATTCTACGAACTATATTAAGTGGGGGATATCGTCGATATTAAAATCATGTTGAGGTTTATCTTGTCATCTTTGATTTCGAATGACCATATAGGATCTATAACAAGTTAAAATTGGTTATTATTATTATTAAAATTTTATGTAATGATATTCACATGCTTCGCTATTTCTAGCATACAAGTATTTATTTAGTCACATGATTTTTTATGTTGACGTCGAGCTTAGTGTCTAGGTATTCTTTTGTCGAATAAAAACATTTATTAACCAGCATTTGTTTTTTTAAATTTAAAATGTACTGTTCTGCTTGTTTAAAAAGATAGTATTAAGTTGTTTTTTAAAGATATGAATGGAAGGAGCTTGTCTGATAGCCAGTGGAAGTTTGTTCCACTGGCGAGCAGACGATACAGTAAATGAAACTGAATATCTGCTGGAAGTGTGGGATGGGATTTTAAGTTAGCAACAATTCTCATTGAAACTTTCAATTTTGAATCTTAAATTTTCGTAAACCAAATTGTTATTTCTCAATTTTCAAGTTGGTTAGGTTTTTCCAAATTTAAATTGGAAAATATAACCTTTTTTTAACAATAATCATTATTATATTATTGCCCGGATATCCCCATCTTCTTTAACCTTCCTCTCAAATTAATATTTGCAGAGTGTTGGCGGTCAGTTAGCGAACGGTGCCGGACAACCGCTACTCAATGGTCACGTGCACATCACTGAGAACCCCGCGGTGAGTCGAAACGTACGGCAATCATTAATCCTTGCGAAAAGGTATTTTAAAGAATCTCAATTATGAAACTGCCTCTGTGGTCTAGCGGTTAAGTCCGTGGATTTAAGACTCGTAGATACCGGGTTCGATTCCTGGTCGGGACACAAAAATATTTATTAATCTAAATAAATACATTTAATTTATTTGTGATATTTCTCGAGTTTGGTACGCTGGAGACATCGACGAGCTTGCCACTTGTCATGATTGGCCTATAGTAAAGTTTCACATTTTTCCGCTTATTTAAAGCGTGGTTTCTGACCACCTCGAAAGGGAAACGGTCGTAATGATACTTCACTTCACTTTAATTATGAAAATAATATCTAATAGTGTTTTTAAAAAAAACCCAAATATTATTGCAGTATACCGTAAAAACAAGAATTAGGTACTACCTAGTTAGATTTATTTTTAAAATCAGCCCTTCCTACTAAAGTGTATTTCTCATTGGTATGTACCAATGTTCCATGTTGGCATGTGCCAGGGTTCGAACCGACCTTTTTAGTTCTTACAACCTAGCCACCACACCGCTCAATAATACAATACATCTGACTTTTCACTATGGACTTAGACTTGTTAGATTCTAAGGTACCGGGTTCGATTTCTGGTCGGGACACAATAATATATTTTTCGAGTGTAGTACGCTTGCCACTTGTCATGATGGGCCTATAGTAAAGTTGGCTAAACATGAATCTTCTTTAAAAATGAATTCTTCTTTAAAAAAAGAAGCGCGGTTTCTGACCACCTTGGAAGGGATAATACTTTACTATAAAAAATAGCTTTAAACATATTTCGTTAGTCAAACAATCACAGTTGCTTATGTTAGCGTATTTAATTATATTTAAAAAAAAAGATTTTATTCGGATAATCGATGGGTAAAGGACGCTTTACACATATCTTAGACTAAAACAGAATTTGCTTGTTAATTATTACGGCCGCCATTTTGTAAGTTCTAATTTTAAATATTCCTTGCAGCTATCGAAGACGCCAAACGGTAAGCTTGTTCGCGTTCGGTACGAGGATGTGTTCGACATGTCGCGGCCTGACGACCATGACGTCACCATGGAGACCACCCTCGACACCTCCGTCAGTCTGCTTGACGTCACGCACGACTACAAACTGCCAGACACCAACATGAACAGCGAAATCACACAGTTCCAAGACGCCAGCAATACGCAACCCGTTCTAGAACCCAACGGTTGAGAGAACATAAAATGGCGCCAAAATAAGAAATACATCCCGGGTTTGGAGAACCCGCCCAGAGGTAATAACATCGCGGTGAGATTGTACAGATAGGCTTAAGTTGTTTGTACAAAAATAGAATTCTTGAATGGTATTTAGGTTTTAGGCCTGACGGGTTTAAAAAAACAACTGTCAAAATGACGGCGGCGGCGACTTTAAAAATAAAGACTGAATAATTACGGATTACAACGTTTAATTTATTATTATTTTGTAATATATAATTAATAGTTTTCGGTTCATGTTCTCCTTAATTACGTAAAAGCTGGTGTTTTTGGCAAATTTAAATATTATTCAAGAATTCTGCGCAATAGATTCTTTAAATAAAATAGGCATTTTTACAATATGGAGGCATTCGTTAATTAATATTAAGGACACAACATTAGCTAATTGCAACGCTATTTTAAGACATTTTTTCATTTCACAAAGTAGTTTTTATATCATGAAAGTTTTGGCAAATAATCGTTTTACACTGGCATGCACAGAAATTGGATCATTTACGTTTTGTATCAGTTTTTATTTTTTTGGTTAAACTAAGAATTTAATATAACCTTATTTAAGTAAAGTTCAAAATAAATATATCGAAATATTCCTACTAATATTGTAATGAAATAGTTAAAACCGTACGAATTAGTTATTATTTCGTAACGCGTTACGCTTTACTATTTCGTTACAATATTTCGTGACATTTTATTTTTCAATTTTTTTTTTTACAAAATTTCTATTACGCTTGCCAGTATAATAAAACCCGGCCTAAGACTGTAGACCGTAGTAACAACAATCTGTTTTAACATTATTATTTGTAACCTTTTTTATTTTTTTGAAGTTTTTGTAATAACCACGAATATTTCGACGTCATTCTCGGTATAAAAATAAATAAATAATTATCCTGTTGTTTTTTTCGTAATGTAAAAAAAAATACAATAGAAAACACTCTACTACTATTTTATTTGAGTTACAAAATATCCCAACTGTGTAAAAAATGAGCGCAATACTTCGAGGTTATCACAAAAACTTAAGTATTATAAATAAAACCTATAAGCTATATTTCCTAATAAACCCAACAATTAGTGCAAAAATGTACAAATCAGACCAAAATCCCCAAAAAACAAAACATTCTATATACAAAAAAAATATAACATTCAATGTTGATTAATATAATATTTAATAATTATTAAATAATAATAAACTATAGTACCTATTCTACATTACCACAATACTAAATGTAATAAAATGTTAAATGTATATATAAAAGATAACTATGTCACTTTTGTCGATTTATTTACTTACTTAATATTTATTATTTTTATAATACTTGCACATTTCAATTCCTAAAACTACATTAATTTAATAACTGCAATTTTAACATACATTATTTCCTTAAATAAAATTATAATTGTATTCACTACAGATTAAGTTTTAAGCCTTAGACGCTACCGATCCACAACAAGAGACAAACCGACAGAGCAGGAGAAAGCGAACTATTGCTCCTCAGGATTAGAAGCCGTTCAATTTATATCCCAATCCAACAGCCGTCAACTATTTATATTCCTTGCAAATTCAATTTAAACACGCATTACTTACGGAAGGGTCCTTCAGGCTAATGTTCCACCAGAGATGAAATGAAAATAAATAAAAACAGTTAAAAGCTAAAGTGCAAATTATAGGCGCGAGATAAATATCTCTTAAGAGGGCTTAACGTTTTTGCACCCCTCTCACTCGCACAATCTAATAATTTCAAGTCTGGGTGTACTTTTAAGAAAGTCAATCTATTAACTATCTAGGAAATAAAATTACGCTCTTTTTGGACATATTTCCACATACCTAATTATTGCCAAAGAAAAAAAAAAATATTGCGAGTTTCCTCAGTGAATAAGGAGGACGCCTTGCAAATCGCTCCGTAATTATATTTATAAATACGTGTTAACAATTATATTTTGCTAATACAAAGCAATAAGTGACAAAACCAGTGGAAAACTACATATTTACTGCAAAAAATATTTTGGAAAAAGTAATCGGAAAGTGGTGAAATAAGCAAAAACATTAAACGTTTAAGTAAGAATGTGCAGAACTAACATACTATTAATATCTACTATTACCATGTTCTATGTAAATAAATAATTTCATTTCATTTCTCTATTTTAGAAAAATAAATATATCCAAAATGTCCGTGATTTTATTCTCAAGTAAGTTGATATCTCATAAGTAAAGTCAGAATTTAAAAATCTTTGCAAATATTGGATTGAACGAGGGAGATGCAAAAGGTTTTTAAGGGTAAAAACTGAAGTGCGGTGACACCTAGTTCTATAACAGCCGGCTATAACTGGGTCGATAGCAGCTGGTTAAACTTAGGTGTATCCTATTTGCCGGTTGCATTCGACTACGACTAGTTCTAGTCTTTTTTAATACTGGCTACATCACACCCAGGATTTATCTAAGACTAACTGCTACCAGCCGTAACTAGTTACTTGTCAAGCCGGCATAGTGTTAGGGACTGATGGCAGTTACGAGTGTCTGACTTCAGTTGCTAACATTCATGGACCTTGCGCGCCACTTACCATCAGGTGGGCCCAAGGTCACATGTCGTGCTAGTATAAAAAAAAAAAAAAAAAAAAAAAAAAAGCCGGCTAAAACTAGTTGTAAACGCATTTCGGCTTTTAACCATAACATATAAACTAATTAATAAACTAATTAAAGGATATAGGTGATAATAAGAGCAGATGAAATCCCTCTAACCTGAACGAGGCTGGGAGTACTCATATTCAAGTTCTGATGATCTCGTCTATCTCTTCTCAGCGATGTCCAACTGACGGCCAAAAATCAAGTGTGTCGATTTTAGATTCTCTAGGACGCGGTTGTCCGTGGTGGTAATGCGTGTGGCCCTCACTATAGATGTTCCAATGTTGTCCAGACTTTGTAAGTATTCCGATACAGCCAGTTTTATGCTCTGGCCAAGGGTGCCGGCCGTGTCACCTTGGTAATTTGCGAATGAGGAATAAATATGATTCCCCACAGCGTGGGCAGCATCCGTTAAGAGGATGAACCTATCCCTCTGTAGGGCTTTGGTTTGATTAGGGGAATACAGGAGCTTGGCGTAAGGTCTTTCTGACTCGTCCAGTGAGCTCAAATACTCCCAAGCAGATTTTAAGACTCCCAGAGTGCTGCCTTGTAGATGTCGCATCATGAGCAATTCAAGATATCGTCCAAAGAGAAATTCTTGTACTAGTCTTATGTGGTTCATTTCAGACCACGCGAGCAAGTTAAGCATCGCGGTTGCGAGGTTTCCCGATGAATGATGCTTCCCCGTAGTTCCTAAGAGAATCCTCACCATGGTCGAGCGGACCATGTACAGTGCACTGACCTTCTGATATACCCTTTGAGCGGCTTCTACATTGAACTTGTGGATGGACCCCGGGGAGAGGGTTATACCCATGCTAGCGGCTAACCCAATTACTCGCCGTTCTGTCCACTTGGTGGCTGAGAGTTCTGTAATCTGTTTCCCCGCGAGCAATAAGACAGCCCCACAGTAGGCTTTTATCATCAAAAGGGGGTTCATGATATCATCCAGACCTAACAGAGCTTTGCACTCCTGTGTGACGGAATGAAACTTCAGGCCTTGGACTTGCTCGGAGTCCTGAGAATCTATCTCCACCACCTTGAGCTTGCATTCCTGCCACACCAGGGCCAAACAACAGGCACATAGCCTGGAGGAACAGTTGAAGGGCCTCATCATCGGTTATTTCAACGTCTGTGTACATGTTGTACATTGTCCGGCAAAATAATGCCGTCTGGTCACTCGAGGAAAATTCCCCTTTAAAGAGGTAAATGTCTAATGAAACACCTATGGGAGATTCCAGCTTCGTACTGATGACATTGACAGGAGGAGCTTTTTGAGGGTCGTAGATGGTGGCGTTGCTGATCATATGCATGCACTTTGAGCTCAATTCACTGCGCAAATGCTTTGGCAGCAGCTCTGCAATGTCCACTGCATGGGGGTTATGGTCGCGGACAGCTCTTTGATTTCTGCTCATGTTGATATCCTCTATCCTGTGCGGGCCAACTGTAACTTGGCAACGAACTTGGCGCTCAATTGGGTTAGGGCTTGAGGAACTGGCTATATTTCCTCACAGCGTCTCTCAGGCAGAATTGCAAATAGATTGGAAAGGATCCTGTAGGGGTGTCGTAGGTATCATCGGCAGTAAATTATATCAACAGATGCTCGTCGGATCTACAGAGTCGACAAATGAAGAGTGGATGAAGCGTGATTGGTAGCGGATCGGAATTACAGCTGGCGGTGCCGCCGGTGCTTGGATATGGTTAATTTGTACTAGTTTTATAGAAATGTTTTTGTATCTGTTTTTTCGCATATAAGAGACAAGATAATAGAGGAACTGTACTTGTTTTTTTGCATTTCGACATGATATCATCATCTTTATGAAATTCACTTCACTTTACTCAGGCACTGCTTATTTTACTAGCACATCTCTGACAATCTCTGGTGGACAAGCTGTCTTACTTTTTAGATAGGGTAATATTGAAAGAAAAATGCACTTTTTAATAATATTTATTTACAACTACGCTTAAAAGTATTAAAAAACTTGCCCCTTTTTATATAAAAAAAATGTAAATGACAAAATCATATTCGTCATTTTTTTTTTTCAAATTGTTAATATTACGAATAATTTGTGGGCGGGTAATTTTGCTTTTGAGTGTTGTTGTTTTTTATTTTTCATTTTAAAAGATTACAAAATGCTTTCGTCCTTTAGTGGCCGTTGGCAATCGGCTAGCTTTACCCTATCCATTGCGTCTTGTGTGTATTTTTAAAATTCGTTTGCAACGCGCAATAGATAGCTTGGAGCTGTCAAAAATGTTCGACGCCGATGTAATACGGTCCCTTAGTTTCGTATCCTCTCCCATATCACAATGAATCTACCTCATTTTATATTCCTTAGTTTTTTAGATCTTCAAGATTATTCCTTAAGTTTTGATTGTACGGAAAACTATTTTTTACTTGCTTTTAACATGTCAAAATAAAAAGAAACGTTTATAAACAATAATTTTAATAGATTATAAAGTGATCAGATTTCAAATTAAGTTACAGCAGCCAATGATGGTCAGTTGGTAAAAATATTTATATTCGAATCTTATTCTCTTTAAGTGATTTGTTAAGCTTCTATCTCGCTCGCACAATCTAATATTTTCATTATTCGTTTTCAATACTTTTGATAAATCTAGTTTAGCAACTTACTGGGGAATAAAAATACGTTTTGGAAATATATTAATCATGTTTGTTTGAGACTTGAATAATCTTTGAAAATATTGGATTGTGAAAGCTAGAGAGACACAAAATCGTTAAACCGGGTTCTTCTGGGTTCGATTCCTGATCAAGAAAACTTTTTTCTTCGTGTTTTCTTTTACGCTAGACATCGACAAGTTTGCCATTTTTTATGATAGGCCTGCTGTAGTAAAGTCTTGAACACCCAGAAAGGCATAGTAATAAAAAAAATCAGTTTTCCGTATTTACCAATACATATTAATTTATATTGTGACCTTTCTAGCCCACCTAGTGATCATATTCCAACTGTTTTATTATATATTAATTTATCTATAATCTTTTAATAAAAATTGAATGTCTGTCGGCCCAAATTAATATTTTATTCATCTTTAATTTTACTAACTGGAATACTAATATTGACGTTAAGAAGATCAAATAATAAAGAGCTGGCATTGGTAGCTATTTTCAATTTTGTCATATGATTCATATATTTCATTTTAAACTTAAATAATAAAAATAAACTAAACTATAAATCAAAAATTCTGTAGACACGTCTGAGTCCCAAGGAGACTGGCAACATTTCCCCTCTGTATAGCAAAGCTAATACGTTTGCAGAAATAAATGCCAGCTTTTCTGTCTTCAGTCTTTTCCGTCAGGCTGTTTGGACAATTCCTTAATTTGATAGAATGTTAGGTTTGGCCGAACACCAGAATTATTTTTTTGTATAGAATTATCAAATTTAATTTTGTGTTCCATATGTATTTAGTTTTTCCTTTTTCAAAAAATCATGCACCTAGGTACAAGTAATGTTAAATTTAATGTACGGTAACTGACAAATTGCTCGCCACGTTTAAAACTTGTTAAATAATGTTCAAATCCACAAACATTCAACGAAAGTTTTTATTCACTTTGTCACAAGGGGATTGGGGCTAAATTGTAATAACAGTTATATATACTATTATTTTAACAAAATTACAATTTACATAGAAATAACACTTTGTTTTTTATAGTTTAGGTGAGCAAACTGTTTAAAACATGAGTGATAAAGACTATACGAAAACTACTTATTTTATTTTCCAAATAACTTAATAGCACAGTAATATATAGTAAAAATAACATTAGTCTTATCAATAAAACTAAACTACTGTTTACAATTTTTTTATCATTGTACACATCACAACTAGTACGCAGCACTATCAGTACACAGCACAACTAGTACGCAGCACAACTAGTACGCAGCACAACTAGTACGAAAATTGGCCAATCTTTGGTATGATAGAGACATCGGCTTGCCAGTCATGATGGGCCTATAGTAAAGTCGGCTAACTTAATCTGTATTTTGTACACTCCGAAAGGGATACGGTCGTGATTATACTTTTACATTCAACGAAAACTCATTTTATATTGCGTAATTTACAAATACGCTGTAATTTTGCTCATTGTTATATGCATTGTCAAATTTATTTAAACACGAATCTAGCTTAAACTCCCTAGCGCCAGAATAGATTAGTTTAATTACGGTGTGAGCTCTGCTGAACAGATAGCCAATGTGAGAGTATTTTACTTGGAATCCCATCACAAACCGCTCTCTGGATGCGATTGGTTGAAGATCAAAATACACAACATAGGTCCCTATGCTATATCTGCAAGTATAGGTGGTAGGCGGACTGATGGTGGTAATTTGCCCAGTCTGCCGGGGC
Source organism: Tinea semifulvella (assembly GCA_910589645.1). Classification (NCBI taxonomy): domain Eukaryota; kingdom Metazoa; phylum Arthropoda; class Insecta; order Lepidoptera; family Tineidae; genus Tinea; species Tinea semifulvella. Next base: position 11,592,244 of record OU342601.1, read on the forward strand.
GGGGAAGTATCCACCGTTCGTGCCGATAAACCCAGTAAAGTGTATCCACACGTTTCGGGATCAGGCTCGAATTGCTGTCATGCCCAGTCAAGCCGGCATAGTGTTAGGGACTGATGTCAGTCATAAGTCTCAGATTCCAGTTGCTAACATTTATAGACCTCGCCACTTACCATCAGGTTATTGGTACTATTTAACACGTTAATAACGGTTAGGGTCTGTGTGACCCAATAGCCTAAGTTATATTTTTTTTAATACAAGTTTTATGCGTTTGCCAGCATTTGTCGATAAATGTAAATATAGCTCAGAAGTAAGGATCGCCGACGAAGTACCTGAATTTTTCAATTATTAAATTTAGGATGATTAATGAGGCTCTGTTTAAAAATACTTATTTTCAATGAGAATTAATAAAAATCATAGTTACATATAGAATTAATATATTAGACATACAATTAAACCTGGCAACCTAAATTTAAATACATGTTTTTTATTTAATAAACAAGGGGGTATGTTATGGGCGGTAGTGGCTCGGTTGTAGGAATACTTTCCAATCGAAAAGGTTCGCGGTTCGAATCAAGAAATACTTTTCTTACGTACATTTGCCGCTAGCTGCCTCCGTGGTCTAGCGGTTAAGTCCGTGGATTTAGACTCGGAGGTACCGGGTTCGATTTCTGGTCGGGACACAATAATATTTTTAATTTAAATAAATAAATAAAACGAGGTTGCCACGTGTCATGATTGGCCTATAGTAAAGTTGACTAAATGTAAATCCGGTTCCTTATAAGCGTGGTTTCTGACCACCCCGAAATGATACTTAGAGAGTGCCAAGTTTAATTTATGGCAAAATGTCTTTATTCTTTATAACATCATCGTTTACAAAAAAACACATAATGAAAATAATCTTTTTGAACAGTTCCTCAAATAAAAGTAGTTGAGTGTAGATTTTATAAACTATGTGTCACAGGGTTAAAAGTGTAGATACACCCTTAAACGTTTTGCTGGTGTCCAAAAGTATAAATATGTAGGTAACTTGGAATAAAGCTGCGTTTACACTGATAGCGTTTTCATTGTACCTTGTCTGTTATTTTGCATCAAGCTTGTGTTTACTTTTATAATAACACGAAATGTATAATGAAAATATAAAATGTGTAAATAAATATGATCGCGTGCTTAACACGAATGCTGTAGTCCGAAATGATAAAACGTGTGCTAATACTAAAATAAGATATCGAACGATAATTGTTTTGGAACAAGCAAAAATACATTAATAATTTATTACAAGAAGTAAAGTATCAATTAAAAATAAAATAATAAACTAAACTAGAAGTAAATAAAAATATTCACTCATGATTAGATCATGCAGCATTCCCCCGCTGCACAGCAATGCTGATTTGCTGCGCGCGAAAACTGCCAGTCCTCTTGTCACTTACAGTATTTACCAAAAGCTTAGACAGTTCTTTGAATAACTTTTTAGCACTTAGCCCCCACGGTCCACAACCAAAAGACACAAGTGGTCATTACTGACTCTTATTTACAACGCCTAACCAAAAAGATAAATTCTATATTAGTGAACTTTTGGAAACTGGAGGTTTTTAAAATTAATTTTGAGTACAAACAATATGGAACAAATGTCACATGGAGGGACGGATTAAAGTCGGACGTTCGCAAGCATTCTTCTTCAGTGTAAACGCACTTTAGTTTAATGAAAATTAAAATCAATTTTCCTTAAAACTTAAAAACTTTATTCATTATTGTAATGTTGCCAATATTCACATATTATTATTATGATGTTATTTAAATATTATATGTTATTATTATCTATATATGTATTGTTGTGTTACTTGACTATTTTAATATGACGTGATGCTAAGATTTTTTGTAAGATACTCTTATAAGGCGTGACTTTATATGGTCTTACGTTAGACTAATATGGGATTCTATTGATAGATGTCGGAAATGACCAAAAAAATGGCTTCTCCATTCTAAATGTTAACATATAATAGCCAATATGCAATGGGTAACTTGTTGCTTGGTTTGGCGAGTGTTATTGAATAACTATATTTTTTTTTCAAACTACCTGCATTTAGTGTATTTTTTTGTGATTTACTTTATAATTGAAGTTGCATTTATTCGATAGTTAACTATATGTATTATAAAATTTAATTATTGAGTTTGTTTATAAATATTTTAAATGTAACTATGGTCACAAATTGTAGGGATTCAACTGGTCTCCATGACGCCAGTTTCTTTGGAGGCCAGGGAACCCCATATTTACTGTATAATTGTTTCTACTCAGATTTAAGGCCTTCCTATATAGTACTCGTTATTTTGGTTAATGAATTATTATTATTATAAAATAGACATTTTGTATGGAGAAGCCAAAAAAATGACATTTCCCATTATTCAATAAGGCCGCGTTCGTTTTATAGCATTTCCAACATTTCGTAGCAACTTCATAAACCAGCGTGAAATGTCGTTTTTGTTAAGAAATTTCACTTTTTTTAACAATGCTAACATTTCTTAAAAAAATAGCGGTGAGGCTACTTTTTGACAAGTATGACAAGTAACAAATAATAACAAATGAATTGACAATGTATTACGGTCTTTGAATTTATTAGATAAAATCGTTTAAAATACATTTTAAACAAATATAATATAAACTATAAAGTAAACAAACCATTTCTTATGTTAAATGACATCTGTCAAAAAGTAACATCAATAACAACACGGTACTGACATATGAAATTAGCATCAAATGTTAGAATTTTCATTAAACGAACAACTTGTGCTAAAAAAGTGGTATTTTCATGCTAACATTTCTTAAAACGAACGCGGCCCAAGTCTAACGTAAGACCATACAAAGACACTCAGAATATTATACCACGTGGAATTTATTAAAGATCAAATATTTTTATATTATAAGAATAAAATAAGGAATAAGGATTTTTTTTTATTAGAAGTTACAGTGCAAATAAGTTTTCCTAAAAATATCGCCACTCATGTCGAGCCTAGTGAAGTAGGTAGCTAGAGGTCGACGACCGCGCGAACGTTAACTTACGTAAAAAAAGCATTGAGATTCGAGCGAGGTTGCCGCCCCGCGCCGCTCGGCCGGCGTGTGACCTTGACACACTCCCAGCCTAAGGTATTTATCACGTTAGATATTATGATTTTCAGACGCGGCCAGTATTCACTATATAGCAGTGTTTTATTATATTTGCTCTTTTTGCAATTACACGTAGTATATCGTATATATCACAATATTAATATATATATATTTCAATACAATGATATTAAAATTGCGCCATATTAAAATAGTTTATTTATCTTTTATGTTGTTTTTTTTGTTTATAGTATTTAAGTACTTACTTTCGAGATATTGATTAATTTGATATTTTTATTAACTCGCGGTTGTGTTTTTTTGTTTTTTATCTATTTAGAATTTCACTTCTCTTTGTAAATAGGGAATATTTTACATACTTCTATTGACAGAACCAAATCTATACTTAAATGATAATAAAATAATATTAACTATGCAATAATACCGAGACCTGAACGTTGTACAAGTTTTGTAATTTATTAATGTATATAAATAAGAAATAAAACAAAAATATAGGATAAGTTGCTGTTTTTTGTACTTTTTTAATTAGAAATGTATGTTTAAATGTTTAATCCGTTATATATAATAGACATATTTAAAACACAATTAAAAATAATATGTATTATACAGTATGATCAGGTTTTTCGGTAAAGCAAGATAAAAAAATACGGGATCAAATATTTTTTTATTAGATATACCGAACATATTAAGATGGTTTAACGATTTTTTAAGCCTGAGTGTACTTTTGAAAAATGTACGGCCGGTTGCAGAAAGGCTGATTATCTTTTGACATGTTTAACCTATGCTTATGAGGCACGTCATTGGCCGAAATAAGCAAAGTGACAAGCTAACTACCAATTACGTGGTGATAAGCTTAATAAAAAAAGGAGGCCTCCTTTGTAACCCAGCCTATTGTCGGTCGCAAGCCCGAGACAACATTTTCCTCATCTCTTGACACGATGCACACGGCACCCGCACGGTGAATCCATGGATGCTTAGAAATTCGTTTCCTCTTCCTCGTATATTTGTTTGAGTAGAATGGTTATAAGATGGCGACATTCGACCTTTCTCCCTGTGTGACTACCCGCTAAGATCCATTCATGCACATTTAGTGCTGGGCACCGTTACTGGTCAGCGCCCGTGTGGCTCACGAACCCAGAGGGTCTAGGTTCGGCTTCAGCTCTCCTCCAGGAATACTTCTCTAGGAAGTGGTCTCCAGTTGGGGGGGCCGAGCGCAAGTCGAAGCGATATTCTGGAGATGCTTGAAGTGTCCGTTGTCGGCCCGATAGAAAATACGTCTAGTCAGGCCGACGACAAACTCTTCCGCCTCCGTGGTCTAGTGGTAACAAACGTTGCCGTGAACTCGGGAGGTCGTGGGTTCGATTCCCATCGGGGGCAAGTTGTACATTATATAATTTGTCTCAGTCTGGGTGTTTATATGTATAATATATATATATTTACAAAAAATAAATAATAAAAAAGTATAATATGTAGTTTATCAACCATCCAGTTTCAACACAAGCCTCGTAGTTTACCACGAAAATTAGTTGGCGCTGTGTGACCTGTCGGGAAATATTTATTTTAAAAAAATAGTAGGCATCTCCAGATCTCGAGCTATGATATCTAAAATTAGGTATACTAATTGCTATAAAGTTAATACATTACTCAATAGTACACTTAGACTTGAAAAATCTCTTTAAAAATATTGTATTGTGCGAACGAGATGGTTGCAAAAGCGCTAAATCCTTTAAACATAAATATGTGGTTTGTTAGGTCGCATAATATATAATAATATACATTAATAATATAGTATCTGTGTAAATAGATTGTTAAATGTAATTAAAGAAAACAAATCATTAATATAATTATGTTTTAAATATGTTTATTAAACCAACCATTGTTATTTTGTTTAACAAACACCCCATTGGCTTTATCCGTCCCATTTATATTTCAACGAAGCCTGATTTGTGCCTGAGTTTTAAAAATATATTGTTTAGTTTGTCACTTTTTTATATATACTAGGCTGTCTCAAAATAAAGTCTATATTTAATGTAACAATAAATCAATAAATAAGGTCTATTGTCTAAAATGGCTGCCATTTCGCGAGAGAGAATTACTGACAAAGAGACGGGACCACCACTCAAGTTCGATAGCCGTGGTAATTTTGTAAATTTTAGAATGATACCAATGGAATGCATTGTTTTCCCCACATTCAACCAACATTAAAATTCTTCTACTTCCCCGTAATTTAACTTTAAAATCATTATCGTGTAAATCTAATTGTGTATAAGCTAACAAAATAATATTTAGATATTTTTATTTTTTTTGTGCAAAATAAGTCGTTTAGCTTTGGGTCCTAATTTATAATAATAAAAATGCTTTATTTCACAAAAACTAAAATAACTTAAAATTAATGTGCACAGGCGAGCTTTATGCCGTGAGGTATTATCCACCAGCTAACTTTTGGGAGTTTTGAAAAAACATTTGACTAATTATTTTAATATTAACTTAAATTGTAGTGATACTTAGACTGAGTTGCACGAAAATGAAGCTTCTGTAAGTGCAATGATTAAAGTTAAAAATGGCGTTAAAAATCCAAAAATATATAGGAAGTAGGAAAAAATCTATATCCTTGTAAACAAGACAATTTAAATTCCAATTATAGCCGTAAGACTTGAGTCTTGGTCCCGACTCTACACAAGTCTTTAAAAAAATTGACATATCCCCATAAGAAAAAGAAAAGTCCATAAGACTGCGTGGGGGGAGGGGGGGATGTCACCTCTCCTGAAGATCAATTAGTGAGTAAAAAACGTCAAATTTAACCCTCGGACAGGCATTCCGAGACTTTAATTCTTGCACTAATTGGTTTTTGTAGACATGACTAGGACATGCGAAGGAAGTTGGAGTATTTGGGACACATCATGCGCAATAAAAAGTATAGCTTGCTGCAGCTCGTCATGCAAGGCAAGATACAAGGCTCTAGAAGACCGGGGAGGAGACGCACTTCCTGGCTCAAGAACCTCAGGGAGTGGATCGGGATGAGCACCAGATCCTTGTTCCGGACAGCGGCCAACAAAATCAAAATCGCCTTAATGATAGCCGACCTCCGATAGGAAATGGCACCGTAAGAAGAAGAAGACATGACTGCATGCATTAAGATAGGATACGTTTGCGATAAACCCTCTTAAGGTGATCATTAACTTTATTTTGAGACAGCCGGTTGTTATATTGTACACTTGAACTAATGGAGCAGCTGTCGTATATCTTAAGTAAAATTACAAAATATAGCTCATCATTCCATATTATATATAAATAGTTGATAAATTCAATAGTTATAAAAATATGAATTGTTAAAAGTAATTACCATTTGATATTGTTAAAATTGAACACAGTTTTGTAGTGTTTTTGTTTTTTCATACATTATTTATAATGATAACTTGTTACCAATGGCGAGCTAACGGTATGTCATCGTTTTTTTTTGTGTCATCAAAACGTTTTATAGCACACGTAAATAGGTGATAGGCGGACTGATGGTGGTAATTTGCCCAGTGTGCCGGAATGTGGAAGTATCCATTGTTCGTGCCGATAAAGTGTCTGATTCCAGTTATTAACATATAAAATAATCTACATTATATTATTTTGAACAATAGTATGTGTATTTTTTGACATCAAAAACATATTGTCTTCGCGCCCCACTTACCTTGAGGAATTTATTTATGGAGAATTTAGTCCACTTTTAACACTATGGCGAGCATTTGATGTCAAACCTAAAAAATATTTATTAGATTTAAGTTTTTTTCCATATACGGATATACGGGATCTTTTGTATTGACAATGTTTATGTCATTTAATGTCTAAAAGTTAGTAATTTGAATCCGCTTCTTTAAAAAGCGTCTCTGATCACCCCGGAAGTGATACGGTCGTCATGATACTTGATATATACATATGTATGTACATGTTAACATCTATACTAACTAAATACGAGTCTATAAGTTTTTTTTTTTTAAAATATATATGCTGTAAGATGATATGACAGACAAAAAAAAAACAAAATGGCGTTGATGACATACCGTCAATAAGTCATGTACTTAAAGCAATACCTATTACCCATGTAACCAATACATTCCATGTACCGCAATAGATAATACAATAGATTCATTTTTTATATAGTTATACTTAAAATATCATTATACACCATTTTTATTATGTTTTTGCTTGTTTTAAAGTTTGGAGATGAATAAATATTAAATTCATTTTTTTACAAAAATATTATATAGTTTAGTATATTTTTACTCATATAATATTCAGTTTTTCAAATAAAAAATAATAATATTCATTTAAATATGGGCAAGCAATTTATTCATCTTTAAACTTCATTAGTATTCACGGAGCAATAGATATACCTACGTAGTTATGTACACCGAAATTATTTTAGTGTTAAACCGTGGCGTACATGGCCACACATGGCTAAATTATGCATCAAAATTTAATTGGTAGTGGCCGAATTGTGGCCATTGTACAGCGGTGTTAGTTGTTTTTATACATACATGAACTTTATAAATGTTAAATTCATACTAACCGTTAATTGGGACAAATAAAAAGTGGAATAATAAATTAAAATATAGGTCTTTAAATAAGTGTTTTATTTTATTGTAGGCTGCAAGACTAAAAATTTTAGTCTTACCATTTTGGGTTTAAAAAAGTAAGAAGTTAATGTTTTGAAGAAGTTAATCGTTCCTGATAGAAAATGGAACGGTTATTCAAAACTATGCAAAGAATTAATTCAGTTTATAAATTCCACTCTTCATTTGGCTCCATAAATTGAAAATGAAACAAAGCGCACAAACATGTTACTATACTATTTAAATAAAATTACTAATGAGTAAAAATAATATTATTTGTTTGCAAATATATATGTTACAGTACTCGCAAATGGTTATCGATATGTAACAAAAAGAGCCTTTGTGCTTAGAATAATAACGGCTAGAACGGAATAACGCGTACGATAAGTGAGGCAAGATTTACTGAGCTACAACGGCTAGGTTACTGAACAAACCTGTGTGTCTAAGGTCAAATCATAATAACAGCTCTCGTATTTTTTATTATGACAGTAATTTAATTAGCTTACGCACAATAAACTGCCTCCGTGGTCTAGCGGTTAAGTCCGTGGATTTAGACTCGGAGGTACCAGGTTCGATTCCTGGTCGAGACACAAAAATATTGTAAATAAATACATTTAATTTATTTGTAATATTTCTCGAGTTTGGTACACTGTAGACATCGACGAACTTGCTACTCGTCATGATTGGCCTATAGTAAAGTTGGCTAAATCAATGCATAATCGTTAAACCTTTACGGGTACTGTAAAAAAGTTATGTGCTGTGAAATATTGTCGTAATATCTACCAGAAAAAAAAATTAGTTCAGTATAGTCCCTAGAACTAGACCTCCAATGTTGGAGATATGCCTTCCAGAAATTTCTGGTAAATTAACCCTACACTCGTCACGCTGGCCAGAAGGGTTAGCGATTGTCTGATGTCAATTTTTCCACAAGTTGGTATTAGTGGAACCGGGACAAACAGCTTAACGTGCCAACCGATGCACGAAAACAATGGTGTTGGTCGCACGTATTTTCAGTGGTCCATGCTAGTTTGAACCGTGATCCTTCTTGGATTGCAAACCACCGCTCAAAAAAATTATCATTTTTAGAGTAGGTACACACTATTAATTAATATATTTGAATATTTCTTGCATCAAATTGTGATCGACTGTGGCGGTGTTTAACGTGTAAAATAAGTTCCTAACAGTTATTCTTAGCAATAACAGCCATATTTTTTTAAACACAGTTCCTATTTTAGTTTTGTCATTTATGGAGATGCCGTGATAATACCGATGAGCTAATATTTAAGAGTTACAAGGCTGGATTGTACAAAACGAGTTATCTGTAATAGGGTAGTTGCCTATTGTAAAAAAACTGGGTTTTTTAATTCAGTCTTTATTTTACCAAAATACCTAAAATCAAATCTTTTATATTTTAATAAAATAAATATATTATTTTGAAAATTTTGAACGATTCCTTAAAAACAGTCAGCGTGAATAATACGGAACGTTTTTTTTTATTGAATTTTGCTTAACGGAATAAAAACGCTACTCGAACGTCTTTCAAAGCGAAGGAAAGTAAAAAAACTTACAGCGCCAAGTCGAACATGAGGTCATGACGTCATTTGGCAGCCATTTGCAACTGCAGCGTTTCCGAGCGATAATTCAAATACGATATTTAAAATAGATTTTAAATCCATAAATATTTAAAAATGTCATCGAATGTCCCACTATTTTTAACTTGAATCGTTACAATCACAGAGACCTTGTTTTGCTACAACCTAGTTTAAATATTATTTTCTGTATTTTTTATAGCTCTCTTTGACGTATTTTATAACTATACTACAAATAAGCGTATTTTCAAACCTGTCGATTTAACAACAAGTTTTTGAACGCTCGCCGAAAGTGGTGGGTTGATCGAGCGTCATCGCGCACACTAGCCAAGCGCTCTCGCGATTTATGCAAAATAATTGAGAAAAAAAATTTTTTTTCGACATCTATTTCACAGCACATAATAGCAATTAATGTTTTGTTTTATTTAAGTTATAAGATTACAAAAAAAATGTTATGACATTAAAATCTACCTCAGCCTGATTGGTACTTACATTCTTATGTGTGTTCGTTATTATTAAAAAAAAATGTCTTTTTAACGTTCCGTTGTGTTAGCTGGTTGCACACTGGGCAATATTTTGTCTTTAGAACTTAGCTTGGCAAAGGTTTTAATTTAACGTGTCCGTAATGCCGGGCACATAAATATGGACAGCGTCCAATTGTTTAGCTCACACTGGTCAACACACTGTTATCGTGTTTGCTCTTTTTTTTTAACTGAAAATAAAGGAATGTAGCAAAAACAACCTGTACTATACAAACGACGTCTTCTTCACGAAAGCATTTTTAAAGAACAATTAGTGAACAATATACTCGTATACATAAAATTAGTTAGCTGTAAGTCAAAAACAAAAGCAGTTTGAGTAACAGTGTTGCCATATTTGAAAAATGGACACCGAACTGAGGTTGAAACTGTACTGTAGCTCTATTCCATTACTTTAGTCGCAAACGTTATTAGTGGATTTCGTTATTTGCGTCATAATTACAAAATATTAAATTCTTAACTCCATAAGCGCTCGACCTTGACACCAGCTGTGCAAATATCAACTCTATAATAATAATAATAGAATACTTTATTGAGAAAAACTTATTTTAAAATACAATTCATAGTAACTTAAGCAAAAAATATAAATAAAAATGTTTTACAAATAAAAATTGACATTTGTTTTGAACCTTATCTCCCGAAAAAGTAGTCTGTGTATCAGAGATATGTACTTACAGCTTAACCTTATTATACTAGCATTATTTTGTATCTAACCTACCCATCACCTACAACAACTCTAATAGCGATAGATATTAATTATGTAACGTTTGCGACTAAGTAACCGAATAGGTCCGCTGGTCGATACAATATTTTTTTGTGCCTTAAAGTCTGTCAACTTGGTAATGTAATTATAAAAAAAAATCAACAATATTTATAAATATATTTGTTCTGCTAAGTTCGGAAATATTGCCCGGTGTGTCCCAGTATTAGTTTTTGATACGTCAACTATTGTTGGCCAAAGTTTTGCAAACGATCTTGTGTGAAAGGAAGTGTCGCGTTTGAGATGAAAATAAAATGAGTTGAAAATATTGATTGTATTATTTCTTTCTATCTCCTGACCCCTCGGTCGTAACACCGCACAGTGACACCCTACCCCTCATTCCGAATCAAGCTCAGAGCGCTTAGAATGAATATAGTACTAAGAGTCGTTCCGGATCAAATATCAGGATGCTCAGAGCGTGATATCAATTCGGAACGGTCTAAATCACATTTTCATTCATAACATGATAGTTTTTTTTAAATATATGGAAGATAAATTGCGGATTCCACATCTTTGAGTATGATTACTAAAAAACACACCTTTCCCGCGCATATATGTGTAACGTTTAATATTATTAACTTTTTTGGTAATTTAAAATAACTTGCCGTGTTACCGACATATTTTTTTTCACTTCCTACTTGAATATTAATTATAGATTTGTTTAAGAAGTAATATAGAAACAGTATAAACGAATTACAATATTAAATAATTTAAAAGAAAACTTAATTTAAATAAATTTGGAAATGGCGCGCGACATAATGACAAAAAACTGACAGCGCTCAGAGCGATCTACCTCGATACCGTGAGCAGTCTAAGCGCGAGAAATACCTATCGTTCCGATACGCGATAATAGTAACCTAAGCACGCTAAAATGTTCCGATACGCGCTTAAACTGTTTTGCCAAAGCTGTGTGACGTCACAAATAACATCATCCCCTCATTCCGAATTGCGCTCAGAGCGCTTAGAACGATTATCTGACCGTCGTTCCGAATCAAATATCGCGATTTGGATGCTCAGAGCGTAATATTAATTCGGAACGGTCTAATTCACATTTTCATTCATAAAATGTTAGTTTTTTTTTAAATGCATGGAAGATAAATTGCGGATTCCACATCTTTGAGTATGCATACTAACAAATATACATCTCTCGGTTTATTCATCTTTAATTTCATAATTAATTAAGTAACTATTAGTACCTGCTTATGTATTGTATGGTAAACTTGTAACAAAAAAACTTGTTCCCCGTTTCGTTTCACGCCAAAAGCTTCCCTCTACAGAAGGAGTCCTTCGCGCCATTTTGCTCGGACATGTCAAGTGCAAGTTTTGGTTTTGTAAATTAAATAATCCACATTCTATTATTTTGAACAATAGTATGTCTATTTTTTGACATCATAAACATAATGTCATAAATCTTAAGTTAAAATATTAACTAAGAAAAACTTAGATAATGATTAAGCTAGGAAATAACTAAGAAGAGCTTCGAGAAACCGGCTGGTAGATGAATAACCGGCTCTTAGGCTAAGTAGCACCAAAAATAAGTCTCTGTAAAAAGTTATAAATGGCGTCGTATGTATATTAGTTTTATTCAGAAAATTATTTAATAATTACAGAAGATTTACAGAGATTCGTTTTGGTACAACCCCAGCCTTAACGAAGGTAAATGAAAGATCCAAAAGGTTGTAAAATATATTTATTTCCTAAATAAACTGATGTAATGCGTTTTACAATTTAATTACTACATTAATATTAAAACATTTATTAATTAAAAAGGACAAAAATAATTATTAACACAAAATTTAAACATAAAATACAAACAGAAAAATTCAAGCAAATTGTATTTTGGTAATAACATAGTTTTTTTTTTTAATGGGCTTTAAATTGTATATATTTATTAACAGATTTCTGGAACAATAAAATTTAAAAAAAATGCACCAAAATCGCCTTAAAATCTACTTTTAAATATCTTATTTGAATTTAGCTCGGAAACGCTGCAATTGCAAATGGCTGCCGGATGACGTCACGTAATAGTAAATAAACAACTAAATTACGACAAAAATTAAGTATCATAATTCAAAGGGGAAATGTTGCATTGGGCACCATGCCACAAGACAGCGATTTGAAGGAGCTATTTTTTTTTGTAAGTATTTATTTTTTATGTATTATTATTTATTTAGGTTAAATTTAGATTTTGTAATAATATGTTTTGTATGAAATAAATAAAATTTATAATAAAAAAAAAAACGACACTAACATACTACATATTTGGTTTTATAAAAGTAGGTTCCAATTTATTAATTTTCATTTACTTTAAAAATACACGGATAAACAACTTAATTAAGCAGATTTACTAGTGTGGCAGTTTATAATATTTACCTTTTTTTTATTGAGACAGCCCTAAGAACACAGCGTCCTAGACTTCTACTGTTAAAGATGGGCCTTCCAGAACATATATCTGGAGAATTGGGCCTACACTCGCCACGCTGGCCAGACGTATTGGCGAGTGTCTGATGTTAATTTATTAACGATTGCATAAGTTGGTATTAGAGGAACCGGGACCGTACGTGCTCTCCGAGGCACGGGAACGGTGTGTTGTAAATATATGACAAATGTGCGTAAGTGTATTTCTCTGATGTCTCAAGGATTTTAAAAGAGCGTTCTTACAACCTCTTATTTAATATTTACTATTAAGTGACGTCATTTCTCTAAAATAATGTATTTAAATTATTAAAATATGAATTGATTTTGTTAATTAAAACGATAATCAGTGTTTCATTAATTGTGATCAAATAAAGATTAAAATAAAACAAAAAATACTTATTTACTTACAATAGTCTACTAACTTATTGTTTAAAAGTTGTCTTGTGTAAAATTCAGGGGTCACTCCTACATGCGATGGTTTGTCGCTCAATTTAGTCAGAAGACCGTCCCCTGTCCCTTCTTCTATCTCCCCGGGGGCTTTTGTCCCTTCGTCTGTCCCCACTCCTCTCCCGTCTTCTATCCCCACTCCTCTCACCTCTTCTGTCCCCACTTCTTTCACGTTTCGGAGACTTTCGTCTGTCAAAAAAACAAATTGTTCAATCATATCCGTTATCAATATTAGTAAGAAGGAAAAAAATCGAAATCGCCACATAATCGTGCAATATTCAGAAAACAGGTAACAAACACTTTTTAATTAAATCAATAAACCTAAACTTTTTTTTCTCTTATATTTTTTCCTTAATATGCAGCAGCATCATCACCTTGTTAATTTTATCACACTCTCCTCATCAAGTAAGTAGTTTTATTTATGTTATATTAATATATAGTAAGACTTATTCATGTATTGGTATGTATATATTTATATTATATTACTGTTTAATATAAATTTCACCTAATTTTAATAGCACCTACCACCTATCCTGTCCTAATAGTTTGACTGTCAGAGAATGCTAATTTTAATTGCACCTACCACCTATCCTGTCCTAATAGTTTGACTGTCAGAGAATGCTAATTTTAATTGCACCTACCACCTATCCTGTCCTAATAGTTTGACTGTCAGAGAATGCTAATTTTAATTGCACCTACCACCTATCCTGTTCTAATAGTTTGACTGTCAGAGAATGCTAATTTTAATTGCACCTACCACCTATCCTGTCCTAATAGTTTGACTGTCAGAGAATGCTAATTTTAATTGCACCTACCACCTATCCTGTCCTAATAGTTTGACTGTCAGAGAATGCTAATTTTAATTGCACCTACGACCTATCCTGTCCTAATAGTTTGACTGTCAGAGAATGCTAATTTTAATTGCACCTACCACCTATCCTGTCCTAATAGTTTGACTGTCAGAGAATGCTAATTTCTAATTGCATCTACTTTTTTAACCCAATAGAAAAAAGAACTATTGTAAATGTGTTAATAAATATCGAATCTTAGACATATGATTACCTGTCTGGTGTCCTGTCCCTCCTCCTGTCTCCGCTGTCTTGTCTCTTCCTGTCCTTCACCCGGGACGCACTGCGGGAGACAGAGCGAGACGAAGAACGCTTTTCCTTATCTTCTGGTGGAAATATTTTGTTTTAGTATGAAAATAGGATGTGACTACTACTTCATGGTTTATGCAATAATAAATATGACTGTATTGATCTAAACAGTAAACTCTGTTACGGTATTCCCACGAACCCGCAGCGCGACGTGTGCCAGCATCGCTTGTTTGTAACTACTGCAGCCCGCACTAACGCTGCTGTTCGTGCCCCATTAAGTTTGTGCTCATATAATGATATATTTTGTAATGTAGACATATTTGCTTTATCTGCATGTAGGTATAAGAATAAGATCAAAGAAACGTTAAAATTTATATAGGTTTTTTAATTATTATTATTATTCATAATGGGTAGTTTGTTTTGAATGTCATTTTTTTTGTATAATAGAATATTAATAGTTATCTCTTTATAAAAATATATATATATATATAACTTTGTGCATTCTATAATTATATATCCTATCTGTGGGTAACGGTGTTAATTGTATAATTACCTGTACTATGTAATCTATATTTGTATTGTATCCTTATTGTACAATTCGTTATGATCGTAGAACAGTGTTGGATTTAAAAAAATCTGATTTTATATAAGTATAGTTTTATATTGTTTGTGGTCTGTAATTTATAGTGCAAATATTAGAAAGGGCTCCAAAATGAAATCTAGAAGGTTTGCACTTATTATGAGACTAGTATTAACTTAAAAAAGAAGTGACAAAAAAACAGTTCTTTAACTTTGAATGGCCGTCATGAAAATTTTAAATATCACTGTTCTACGATCATGACGAATTGTTTGTTATTCCAAATAAATAAAATAAAAGACAACGAGAAATACACTTTTCTGTCAGCCTGCAGCAGGAGCGGCATAAATTGTCTTCAAAATAATAAATAATTGTGAGTAACAGTCAGTTAACAGTCAACAGTCAGTTAGTCTTGTTTCAAGCGATAACATTTTATATAAATATCACCATGGCAAGCTTACAATATTAGTTCTGCTTGAAAGTAAAAATTGGCATTTGACATCATTGCAAATGGCACATACTGTCAACGGTGGTAGGTAGTAGGTGGTAGGCGAACTGATGGTGGTAATTTGTCACCCAGTCTGCCGGGACGGGGAACCACCGTTCGTGATGATAAACCCAGTAAAGTGTAACTACACTTTTCGGGATCAGTCTCGAATTCTTGTCATGCCTAATCAAGCCGGCATAGTGTTAGGGACTCATGTCAGTTTCATTCATGGCTTGGCATCGGGGGGGCACAAGGTCATAGGTTGTGCTAGTATAAAAAAAATATATAAAAAATATAGCCTGGCCCATTTGTTTAATTTGGTGCTGGCACAAGTCTGCCGTTCCCAAACTTCTCATCACATATATTTTTAAAAAAGGTAGATAAGTAATCATAGCTAAAAATTTAAGACATTAAATGAAGTATCTTCGGGGTGGTCAGAAGCCACGTTATGAAGAAGCGGATTCACATTTAGCCAACTTTACTATAGGCCAATCATGACAAGTGGTAAGCTCGTGGATGTCTCTAGCGTACCAAACTCGAGAAATATCACAAACAAAATTAAATTTATTTATTTAAATTAACAAATATTGTGTGTGGACTTAACCGCTAGACCACGGAGGCAGTGCAACAATAAATGAATTTTAGTTACCTGCGGCCTTGTTTTCTCTGTTCTTCTGCCTCGACTTGATAAGTCTCACGATTTCCATCAGCTCTTTGCGAGCTTCGTCGCGGTCATCTTCCTGAAATAATTAACAGGGTTGTTACACTTCGCAACCCTCTCGCTTGCACACTCCAACAAAACAAACATTTTTGAAAACTCAGTATTATTTTATAAAATGTAGTCAATCTAAGTAGCTTTCTAAGAAAATTTAGTATGGAAATAGTCAGTCAGTGAGAATAGTCACTATGAAAATTTTGTATGAAATGATGAAATTAAATATTTATTTAGCAGATAAAAACGTAACATATATGACATTTGTTGGCCCCCACACTAGTGTTTTGTCCTTCAGGGACAATATGAATATGAATGAATAGAAGGAGAATAGTCATTATGAAAATTTTCTATGATAATAGTCACTATGAAAATTTTGTATGGAATTGTCTCCATAAATATTTTGTATGGAAATTATAACTATGAATATTCTGTATGGAAATTGTCACTACGAAGATTTTGTATGGGAATTTGGAGCGCCTCCGTGGTCTAGTGGTAACAAACGTTGCCTTGAACTCGGGAGGTCGTGGGTTCGATTCCTACCGGGGGCAAGTTGTACATTGTATTATTTGTCTCGGTCTGGGTGTTTATATGTATAATATGTATATATTTACAAAAAAAAGGATAATATGTAGTTTATCAACCATCTAGTTTCCGTAACACAAGCCTCGTAGCTTACCACGCAAACTAGACGACGCTGTGTGACGCCGATTACAAGCTGGTTTAATTTGGTGGCGCAGTTGAGGCGAATCCGTATTTGTATAGATTACCATGAACCCAATAATTCATTAATCACTATGAAAATTTTGTATGGGAAATGTCAATATAAAAAAATTGCATGAAAATTGTCACTATGAAAATTTTGTATGGGAAATGTCAATATAAAAAAATTGCATGGAAATTGTCACTATGAAAATTTTGTATGGGAAACGTCAATATAAAAAAATTGCATGGAAATTGTTACTATGAAATTTTTGTATGGGAAATGTCAATATAAAAAAAAATGTATGGTAATTGTCCCTATGAAAATTTTGTAAGGGGAATGTCGCTATAAAAAAAAAATGTATGGGAATTCTCACTGTAAATTTTGTATGGGAATTGTGACTATGAAATTTTTGTATTGGAAATTACAATATGAAAAATTTTCTATGGGAATTGTCACTATGAAATTTACTCATATTTTTGTTGGGATGTTTTGCCTTTATACAATTAAATTAATTTGTTTTTTGAGTTGTTTATAAAAATGTCAACATACCCTCTTTCGGTCATCCTCATTAGATCTTGATCGCGATTTTTGTCGCTTTTCTGGTGTCTTGTGGCGGCGATCGTCAGATTTTGACCTAAAAATAACACCCAATTATAATAAAACAAATAATTCTATCAAATGACATGTTAGTAACACCACTTCTTGCCTCCGTGATCTAGCGGTTAAGTCCGTGGATTTAAACACGGAGGTAACGGGTTTTCGAGTGATATTTCTCTCCATTGGTACGCTGGAGACATCAACGAGCTTGCCACTTGTCATGATTGGCGTATAGTCTAATTTGCTAAATGTAAATCCGCTTATTTATAAGCGTGGTTTCTGACCACTCCGAATAGGAAACGGTCGTGATGATACTTTTTTTTATCATTTATTAACTCACTATTTAAATAAACGCTGCAACGATAAAATCACGTGGTGTATACTTACGCCCTCTGGTGTGAACTGAAGGAGTCGAGAAAAGCTTGCTTTTCATCGCCCTTGCAAGTGACAACGTTACAATTAACAATTAACAACAAAATTTAGCTAAATACTTCTAATATGCAATGTAAATTGAGCCATGGTTTGGTATGAAATGAAATTTGGTATAAAAGTTTTTGTGCCTACCACGCGGTGTGTGTCTGTTCTGGTGTTTTTTTCCAGCTGAATTTAGCAGGTTTAAGTATCCCCTAGCTTGGATGCTGGACCTGGAGAAGGTTATAAGCGACACAAAACCAAAAGTAACTACAATTCAAAAACTACTGCCATTTTTTTCCCACACACAACAAAAGGTACACAACAATAACATCACAAAATCAAAAATATAGTCCATTCCTAGAAGTTCAACTATGTACAACTTACTCGTACTGTGAGCAGTCCCAACTACCTATTTTTATACGAAAACGCATTCAATGTGCGGCTTTACAGTTAAACATATTGTATATTGTTTATTTATTATCCTATAAAAATGGCTGAAATAGCTGGCTGTTAGCAAGGAACAGTCTGCTAATAAGGGCATAGTGCCTGAGAATAACAAACTTAATTCTAATAGTGGATAGCAGCTGTAAAGGGGCATTGTCTTATTTACCTACACTAAAATAAAGATAAATGTTAAATGCGCGTGCGCAAAAATGGAGGCAGCTTTACCTATTTCTGTCGTTGGAATGAGAGTGTTTTCTTCTCTCTTCCCTGTCTCCTCTTCTCTCCTCCTTATCCCCTCGTCTCTCCTCCTTATCCCCTCGTCTCTCCTCTCGCCCCCTGGACTTCCTCTCTCTCTCCCTAGAGCGATGTCTCTTCCTCTCATGTCTGTCATCTTGTCTATGTTTGCGACTGTCAGATTTATCAGCAACTTCTTTACGGACATGAGGAGGGCTGGAAGTAATAATTTAGTTATAAGTAAAATATATGCGGATCAAAATCGGTTTAGAAATATAGGCGTTAAGAGGAATCAAACATGAGACCGTGTCGTGGTCATATGATGACGCCATTTATATTGTTAAAGTTTCAATAAAATCCGATCAGTAGACTTTCTCAGAGCAACAATCATTCATTCGTCTATACTTTCACGTTTGTGTTATTCTGTATTAATTGTATTCCACAGGATAATTATTTTAAGTAGGTCAAAATATAAAAAAAAACGTAATTCCTTTTATTGACTTATTTTGTTATATACTTATTTTTGGTTCATTACGCCACAAATAACAATTAGCCCCTATAATATTGCTGAGGTTTGGTCTCATCTTCTCATTTTGATTCCTTCCACAACCATTATCCATCATTAAACTCACTGTTTAAACGAACGCCGCAACGGTAAAATCACGTGATGTATGCCCACGCCCTCTGGTGTGAACTAGAGGAGTCGAAAGAGTTCGGTTTTCGTAGCGCTTGCAAATGACACCGTTACAATCAAATATTGAAAACACAAAACTATATACTTTTATCATTCATTTATATATATTAATATTATATGTCATTTAAAGTAAGGGTGGACCATAAGTACGGTAACATTTCAAATGGTTAAAAAAAGAGATATGAGAGAGAAAAAAAAATATTTATTTTAAAAGTACAATAATCAGGGTTTTATTTTTAAAAAATAACGTTGTCCAAATATGTCCCTTGTTTAGTTTGGCACTCCTGTAACCTAGAGCGAAAATTTTCCATCACCGCCCGACAAGTGTTTGGAGAAATGCTCTGAATTTCCTCGCGTATATTTTCTTTTAATTCTTCAATAGACTGAGGGTTGTTATTAAGAACTTTACTTTTGAGGTATCCCCAAAGGGAAAAGTCCATTGGTGACAAATCCAGGCTGCGGGGTGGCCAGTTAATGTCACCGCTTTTTGCCCGAAAATTTCACGAACCGCTGCTATTGAATCATTGGAGGTGTGACATGTGGCCCCATCTTGTTGAAACCATGTTCGTTGATTAAAACGAGAGTTTTATTTGAAATGTTACCGTACTTATGGTCCACCCTGTACAATATGAATACTGAGCCGTGGTTTGGTGTGTCTATGTAGTGATAAGTTTTTGTGCCGTGAAATCTTGACCTGCAATGCGGTGCAAGTATCCTGTCTATCCTATTCTTTGTCCTGGTGTTTTCTTTCAGCTGAGTTTAGCAGGTTTAAGGATCCCCTAGCTTGGATGCTGTAACTACAATTCAAATATATTTCTATTCTTAAAGTTGAGTTTTTAACCAGTGCGTTCTTCCAGTGCTGTCGTACAGAACAGCCACGTGGACACTGGCAGTGGGTCTAGTCCATAAATTGAAGGTCGCTCAACGGGCTGTGGAGAGAGCTATGCTCAGTGTTTCTATGATGGAAAAAGTCAGAAACAAGGAAATCCGTCGGAGAAACAAAGTTACCGATATAGCCTTCAAGATTAGTAAGCTGAAGTGGCAATGGGGTGGACATGTCTGTCGTAGATCCGATGAACGATGGAGTAGACGGGTTCTAGAGTGGAGACCACGTACGGGAAGACGCAGAGTGGGTCGACCCCTCAATAGATGGACGGATGACCTAAGGAAGGTCGTTGGTGGGGGTTGGATGAGGGTGGCAGGAGATCGTGTGGCCTATATCCAGCAGTGGAGAGACACAGGCTGATGATGATAAAAGTCGAGATAGGACTATTTGCCAGTTTACATAACCCAGTAAATTGTATCCACACGTTTCGGGATCAGGCTCGAATTGCCGTCATGCCCAGTCAAGCCGGCATAGTGTTAGGGACTGATGTCAGTCATGAGTGTCTAATTCCAGTTGCTAACATTCATGGACCTTGCGCGTCACTTAACATCAGGAGGGCGCTAGATTAAAAAAAAAAACAGCTTCTTACCCTTCCTCTTTTTCTTCCTTTTTGTTATTCTTGAAGGTGCTTCTTAGTAGAGTAAATGGGTCGTAGTCTGACTTCACTCCAGAAACTGTGACCTCAGTCGAGCCCAATCCTCCGTCTTTAATTACAGCATTACCTAAAAAGGAACAAGAAAACACATCACAGATATGCTTAAACAATGAGATCATTGCGTCGGATATGCGACGACACTTCAGTGGACCGCATACGTAACGACAAAATACGGAAAAGAGTGAAATGCATGCTCCGATAGTTCAGCCACGTCGAAAGAATGAGTGACGAAAGATTGACGAACCAGATATAGATATAGCCGCTGGTCTTCTGCTAACAGCTTACTCTTTGGACCACTTTGCTGCTTAGTCTTCCTCTTCGTTCCGAGACACGATAATAGTAACCTAAGCACAATTAAAGGTGTTCCGAGACGTGTATAAATCGTTTTTCCAAAGCTATGTGACGTCACAAATGTCATCATTTCTCGCGCTTAGACTGCTCACGATATCGAGGTAGATCGCTCTGAGCACTGTCAGTTGTTTGTCATTATGTCCCGCGCCTTTTCAAGTTAATTTAATATTAGGTTTTCTTTTAAATTATTTAATATTGTAATTCGTTTATACTGTTTCTATATTACTTTTAAAACAAATCTATAATTAATATTTAAGTAGGAAGTAAATAAAAAAATGTCTGAAACACGGCAAGTTATTTTATACGCAATTTATCTTCCATACATTCTGTTGGGAAACTAGCTGAGTCCTATCCATTTTTCTTTATCCAATCCAACAAAAACCACGATAACGCGGCAACGCCATCTAACGGTGTCGCCCGGAACAGAAAAGTGACAGTTCAAAAAATTATGAAGAATTAGCCGCGTGCGCTCTCGTTATTTTATCAATTTAAATTAGTTAAAACAAGAAATAAGTGTAAAAACTGTTCTAAGCCAGTGCTCCGTGAATCCCTAAATATCCGTAAGTACCTAGATCTTATCCACAGCTAGTGAAATCTACGAACCAGCGATATTTATTTTTATTTTATGTACTATTCCATACACATTTAAAAAAAAAACTATTACGTTATGAATATTTATGTTTCGAATTCATATCACGCTCTGAGCGTCCAAATCGTGATATTTAATTTGGAATGACTGTCAGTATCATATTCATTCTAAGCGCTCTGAGCATGATTTGGAACGAACATTTTTTTTTGCTCAGACATAATACATAGCGCCCCGCCGTAAAAATATTAATTACAACTTTTGTGAGGTTGTTAAATATTTGTCATTTTAGTAATTATTTTATTCATTGCGGTGTGGTGGCTTTCTGGCTGTAGGCCAAATTCTAGGACTCTTTGTTCTGAGGCTGTGATAATGATAGAAGCACTTTAAAAATACTTACAAGAAATGTTTGATGTGACAGCTGATAATAATTTAGGTTGAGGCAGGTCAGCTGCTCGGTGGATCGCTGAACTCAATACGTTGTCACGGCGACGACTTTGTCTAGACAAAATGGTATTTAAAAAAATATTAATAGCTTGGTACAGACCTATTATGACTATATTACAAATAAAATAATAACTGTCCCTCTACCGATGTTACATCTGCAAAGAAATAGTTATTAAAGGTCATAGGTAAAAAGAAAATGGGTTTTCCATTTTTTCCGGCAAATTTTATCACAAAAATAAAAATTAAAGTACCATCACGACCACGCTTTTAAAGTGAGAACTTTATTTACTTTATTGCGCGCGCTTGGTTGGGGACCTATTTCGTTGAAACGTACGTCAGAACAGCGCTTAAGGGGAAACAGCGCGGCGGGGAAGGGGAAGAGGGGCGGATAGGCGCGCGCGTATAGCCGCTGCCTCTTTTGCTCTCTCCCGCCCCTTTTTTCTTCCTCTCGAAACAGCGCGGCGGGGAAGGCAAAGAGGGGCGGATAGGCGCGCGTATAGCCAATGTCTCTCTCGCTCTCTCCCGCTTCTTCTTTCTCTTTCTTTCTTTACGCGTCTGCAACTATGCGGGCGCACGATTCATTTAATCTCCATATTCCTACCAACTACGAAATCAATTACCTGCAACTTATGTTCTCACTTGCACCCGTTTTTTTTTTTAAAGAATCACATTTAGCCAATTTAACTATAGGCCCATCATTACAAGTGCCAAGTTCGTGAATATCTTTAGCGTACCAAACTTAAGGAATATCACAAATAATATTGGTAAATTATTTTGTCTTGACTAGAAATCGAACCCTCTAAAACTACGACCTTAACCGCTAGACTACATCGACAAGGTTGCCACTTGGGTAAAGTTGGCTAAATGTAAATCCACTTTTTTAAAGTGTCGTTTCTGACCACCCCGAAAGAGATACGGTCGTGATGATAATGACAGCTAGTTTTTAAATATTTGTTTTACCTAGGCGGGTCGTCTCCGTGTTTGGGTTGGACTCCCAGTACCATGGCGAGAAGGTCGGACTTGTTTTCTCTCTCCCTGTCGTAAGCCCGTTGGTTGTCTCTCCCGGAACGTCTCTCCATCTCATTCTTCCAAGCTTTGCGTGCTCTATCGCCTGTTTCTTCTGAAAACCATTAAAAGATGAAGTCGCGCTTTTATGTGTATTCTACATAAAAAAAATGGAAACACGCACAATGTGTATCTGCCTGGCAGGCAACTCCAGGGCAGAGGCACTCGAAGGAGCTAATCGTGGGCTACTCAGGTAAGTACACGATCAAAGCCCTTCAGCTATGCAAACCTAAATTAAGAACTCTCACTAGAGCCCTAAATGTAAATTAAACAAGCACATATTTACCATGGGCTTAGTAGAAACAGATAAGTGCAGATTCTGTCGCGAGGTGTCTGAGACACCAGTCCATCTCCTTTGCGACTGTTATGCCCTGCATCACAAGCGAAGCACCATCTTGGGTGCTCACAGTTTAAGGCCCGAGGAGGTGCGACTCCTCGCTCCTAAGCCTATACTAAGGGTCCTTGAAGCCGTAGGTCTAGCGAACGAACTATAGTCTAGGGAGGTCACATATAATAATACAATACAAACAAGATATTTCATGTATCATTTTCTCGTTCTAACCCGTTTGAACTCGGCACTACTGTGACGATGGTAAGAGATGCGGCCATACGATAGATATTGTTGGCCGCATGAGAAATCCTTTGCCTCGCAAACTTTAAGACTGTCATATGTCAAGTTTGTCATGCCATCTTTTTCAAAACCGGGGGAGGAGTTATATGTCAATTCCAAGTTTTTTGTTTTGATAATTACTGCTCATTGACGTCTCTGGTGACAAAAGGGCTGGCAGTTTTTTCTCACAAAAATTAAGTATCTTAATTCAGAGCGGAAATGCTGCTAGTGTATTGGGCACCATGCCACAAGACAGCGATTTGGAGGAGCAATTTTTTTTGTAAGTATTTAATTTATATTTTCTATCTATTTTTTAGGTTAACTTTAGTTTTTGTTGTAATATAGTTTATTTAATCTAAGGTTTTGTTTGAAATAAAAGATTTTATCTTGTTGATCAACAAGACAAAATATATTACTGCGGATATTGTTATGTGCTACAATGTAAATAATTATGGGAAATTATATTTTTTACAGTAATATGGGGCACAATATTGTTTGTGGTTTTCCCGCGCTGCGAAATCCCAACAAAAACTGAAGTCGTTGTTAGTGTCCTAAATTTGTTGTTTATTTACTATTAAGTGACGTCATCCGGCAGCTATTTGCAACTGCAGTGTATCCGAGCGAAAATGCAAACATGATATCTCATAAAAAAATCTTAAGTGAATAGTTTCCTATTGATAAATACATTAACTTAAAGCTATTACATTTTTATATGCTCACAAACAAATACCTACCAAAATTGTTCTGTGTGGGTATGTAGGTATGATTGTATATGTAGTTGTGTGTGTGTAGTTGTGTGTGTGTATATCACGTGGGTCCGCGAATAGGCCAGACTACCTAACGACAGCTAGAAGGTTTGAAGTTTCCGTGTAATCCCTCTGACTGAGCCATTTTTTGAACCTAGTGAAGAGTTTTTTATGTAATAATATAGTCCCAAGAAGACTGGCAACATTTCCCCTGCGTATAGCAAGGCTAATACGTTGGCAGAAATAATTGCCAGCTTTCCTGTCTCCAGAAAAGGTGGTCTGTAGTTGAGTAACGAAATGGATTAGCGAATAATTTCAGAAGAAAGAACTCCTGCTATCAAATCAATAAAAGTTGTTATTATTGTTTTTCTTTACCTTCTCTGGGAACATCTTCTTCAAAATCCAAAGCATTGTAATCTACTTTCTCGTGGCGAGAGCGTTCTAGAATAAAAAAGATTATTAAAATTTGTATGAACGCTTTCCTTAAATTCCAATTCCGCGGTATATATAGGTATAATAATAATAATAATGTACGTTTATTTAAAGCAACTAGGCTTACTTTTTAGTTAGAAAATCATTACAGCTAATGAAAACCCAACCGTGCACTAACCACTCCGTCCCCCACCAATCTGACAGAACGTCACTCCCGCCAGACCAGAAGCCGCACGAAGCAGCCAAGGCACGACGAACCATATCTTTCAGATATCATCTTCAGGATACAGTGCTTGTCCTCACTCTGTTAAGCAATGATGCAGTGGTCTTGCGTCTCATAGCAAAATAAACGAGTGTGTCGCGGGACGTACCGCAAAACTGAGAACTAAACTTGCAGGTTATTGATTTCGTAGTTGGTAGGAATATGGAATTTAAATTAATGCGCACGTATAGTTGCAGACGCGTAAAGAAAGAAGGAGCGGGAAAGAGCGGGAGGGGCATCGGCTGTACGCGCGGCGCGCGCCTATCCGCCCCTCTTCCCCTTGCCCACCGCGCTGTTTCGAGAGGAAGAAAGAAAAAGAAAAAAGGAGCGGGAGAGAGCGAGAGAGGCATCGGCTATACGCGCGCGCCTATACACCCCTCTTCCCCTTCCCTGCCGCGCTGTTCTGACGTACGTTCAACGAAATAGGTCCCCAAACAAGCGCGCGCAATAAAGTTCTCACTTTAAAAAAGTCATCGGTATGGGCCTGCGCAAACATTATAGTGTGGCAGCTCCAACAATATCCTGAAGCTATTATTGTGATGTACACGTACGAGTAGGTCGCTGATCAATGTCGCATACAGTTAGTCCACTGACTGCTCGTATATAAAGTTTGGCAGTAGGCTTTAAATAGCGTTATCTTTACTTGCTTACTACTACGAGCCAACATATTAGATCTAATCGCCAGCCCCTACGTTCTCGTTCGATGTCTACCTGATCTTTAAGGTCCTGTGTTACATTATGACCCAGATATTTAAACTGGGCTACTCATTTTAGTTTCACACGATTTATAAATATCATTATATCATGATAAATTTGAAAAAATACAGATATATTATTAACGATTCCACAAGTTGGTATTAGTGGAACCGGGATCGACGTCTTAACGTGCTCTCCGAGGCACGGAAATGACGGTGTTCTTACTATGTGCTGGGGTTCAAAGCGCGGAGCTTTTTAGATTGAAAAGCGTTGTTACCTCTTAATTGTACTGTAGTGTCATCATTATCATCAGCCTGTGTCTCTCCACTGCTAGATATAGGCCTCCCCCAAGGCTTGCCACTGCACACGATCCCCTGCCACCCTCATCTACGACAGACATGTCGAGCGCATTGCCACTTCAGCTTACTAATTTTGAAGACTATATCGGTAAATTTAGTTCTCCGACGGATTTCCTCGTTTCGGACTTTATCCATCAGAGAAATACCGAGCATAGCTCTCTCCAT
The DNA here is from genome assembly GCA_910589645.1 of Tinea semifulvella. Classification (NCBI taxonomy): domain Eukaryota; kingdom Metazoa; phylum Arthropoda; class Insecta; order Lepidoptera; family Tineidae; genus Tinea; species Tinea semifulvella. The sequence goes on from OU342601.1 coordinate 11,618,935, forward strand.
AGCTCGCTGAGCGACCTTAAATTTGTGGACCAGACCCACTGTTAGTGTCCACGTTTCTGCTCCGTACGACAGCACTGGAAGAACGCACTGGTTGAAAACTCTCGTCTTCAAACACTGGGGTATGTTTGATAGGAAGATGTGGCGCAGCTTCCCGAATGCCGCCCTTGTACTGTACTGTAATATGCATCAATTGAAATTATAATTAATAAAACATACCTAATGTGGTGTCACATTCGCCATCTTCTTTCTGAGGGGGGTGGTCAGGGGTGCCTCCTTCAGACTCTAACCACAACAAAATTAATATTATTTAAAAAGTAGAGGAAACATATCATAAATTGATTATAGTTAATTACACAGATCAGCAAAATGAAAAAAATAAGGTGCCGAGATAGTGTTAGTGGTTTTGCATTAGGCATGTATTGGTAACACTAAAAATTTTTGTCCTACCGAATAATGAAACTAAACTCAAATTTGAATACTGGCTGTAATCAGTACTTTCGGGTGCGCGGTTTGTAGTCCTTATCGTTACATTTCTATAATTAGATTTTTGTTGTCTAGATTTAAAGCCTTCATTGCGAATAAGTTGTCTCAATGATCTAAATTTCCTAAATCCTAAAATTTATAATAAGTTACCTTACGATTTAAAAGATTTATACCTTCCATTGTTTAAAACTAATTTGGCTTTAATTTTAATTACAAAATGTTATTATATTTTAGATCAGTTTTTTGATGACGAAACCATTTGACGAATGTGTTAATAACTGCGAATATATAGATTGTATTGTTATTATTTTTACTTGTACATTTTTGTACTTTTTCTTTTGCCTACATTACATGTTTAAGTTTATATAAATTGTAAAATGCACGTTTAAATTGTTATTATTTTTAGTAATGTATTTGTTATTGCAATGAATTCGTACATCACATGTGGTAGGTTTTTTGCATGCTCACCTAACCTAAGAACTGTGTACCGAAAAACCACGAATAAATTATTTTGATTTGATTTGAAATGTGTGTTTTGTTATCTATTTATTATAGTTGATATCTATCATGCGCCATCTATCGTATTAACAAGGCACTAATATTAAATTTAATGATATTAAAAGTAAATACATTTACAGAATAAGAGAACAACGATTAATTAATAACCTTTTAAATTTAGCTATGAGTTTTCCACTAGTAGGAGTAGAATCATTCAAAATCATTAAAATAATGACTGTAAAAGGTTTAAGTCAATATAGATATGTTGACTTTTGACTTTGACAAAGTGTTTTAAAGAGTAAGCTGTTAGCAGAAGACGAGCAGCTTAGCAGATTCCAGTGACCTGTTAATGTTTAATCTGACTTGAGATATTGTGTTTCAGGTAATTTTTTGATGTAGAGGAAATGTGGCAAGCGGAAAAGGGCAACTTACGTCTACTATATTCTTCAGATTTGTGTTGTCTCGGCACATCTCTCTCTATGCGCTGAAAAAATCAAAGTCAATAATAACAAATACAGCCACGAATTTAAATTTAAGTTTACTTGACATAGAATGTTTTATTTAGATTGTAAGGTGACACGGCCATTTTACAGCCACGAATATTAATTAACATTAATGCTATTAGAATATAAGATGACACGGCCCATTTACAGCTATGAATTTATGTTTAATTGACATATCATTAGTATTTAGATTATAAGATGTCTTTTATTATATTTTTATTTTATTATTATTATTATTTGTTCTATACAGTTATAAATTATCTGACATATGTATATAATTTCTATACATCATAATTATTAAGTATTTAGAATGTAAACTGACACGGCCTCTTTACAGCCACGATCTTATTTAAGTAGTTTCTAAGTTAGTTAGTTTTACTTGCTTATAGCAATAATGTTGTGCATAGCATACATAAATATGGATTATTGCCTGTTTACGGTCCAACCATTATTACCACTTTGATTAGTACATATGTTGTGAAAATTGTATTGATTTAATTAGTTCTGTATCCAAGTTGTTTTGAGAGAACCAATGGAAATAAATTATTTTGATTTGATAAAATAAAATGTAAACTGGATCATAAGCCACAGTACACGCCGATAGGCGGGGTACGTACCTCGACATCGGCAAGTTTGATAATTCTTCTAGAAGCTTGACGCCAGTGCGGAGGAGTCACGGAGCGGGAACGAGAACGTGAACGGGACGGAGTACGGTAACGCTAAAAATAGATTTAATTTTAAATTATTTTCACTTTACATACATACACATCTTCACTCTTGCTCCCTTGCGGGGTAGGCAGTCAATCGAGCGCTATTTTTTATTATCTTAAATGACCTCATTCATCATCACAAATGATAAAAGAATTGTAAATAGTAGGTTCGATACATTTATGAAACTAATGTTATTATTACTATATATTACTGTGCTATTAATACTTTATTCGAAGGAATTAAGGTACAATTGATTTAAAAAAAAAAATAATAATAAACTAAAAACTTACATTTTAAAACATAAATGACTATTAAAATTAATATATTATATATATATATATTAAAAAATAAACCTAATTAATAAATAAAAATACAACTAAAAACTAAAATGAAGAATAAACTAAATACTTTTTTTTATAAATAAAATATTTGCTCCAAATCGCTGTCAAAGGGCAAAGTGCCATGTTGAATGGCAATGCTGATCCTTTAGCCCAAATATTGCCCAGCCCTTTTGTCTCCCGAGGTGTTGACGAGCTGTTTTGACAACGCCTTGAAAATTTCATGTGCACTTGGTCCCCACGGCCCGAGAGTTTCAACTCCAAACGGCGCAAAAACACATCTTCCAATAAGCTGAGTGTATTTCCGCCGCTTGAGGTTCTCTGCTTGTAAACAGCAGCGCCTGGGTCCTTAGAGGTCAAGGACAAGTGGGAAGGCGCCAGGGTGTCCACACAGGTGGCATCCCACACTAACGGCAAACCTATCCTCCATGGAACCAATGTCATTCCATCGGGCCGCTTGCCATCGTCGCGGGCCATGCCACTGGGTTCTAATATGGCTGGCGAACCCACAGACACAAGGGCCCGACGAATGACGTCATTTTAAAAATAAAATATATACTTTTCGTATCAATCAAGATGATATTTTTAATATTCTAGATATATGTTCTGGAAGGCTCATATCCAACAGTGGGGGTCTAGGTTCTAGGGGCTGTAATAATAATAAATACTATATAAAATAAAACGTTTTTCTATTAAAATTATAATCTTGTTAGAATAGTATATAGTATACTATCGTCAACACCGTATCCCTTACGGGGTGGTTACAAACCACGCTTTTATAAGCTGTGAGTTCACATTTATCCAACTTTACTGCCAGCCCATCATGACAAGTGGCAAGCTCGTCGATGTCTCTAGTGTACCAAACTCGAGAAATAATACAAATAAATTAAATAAATTATTGTGTCCCGGCCAGGTATCGAACCCGGTACCTCCGAGTCTACATCCAACATACAATACAATAAATACTTACAAAAACTCCTCTCCCTTTGATGATACGTCCACTCCGTGTATAATGTGTTCTGTCACGTCCTCTAGGTTTCCTACAAAAAATATTCGTCCCTGAGATTGTAAACTGTCGATAAATTGAGAAATGAACCATCTGCTTAAAATGTAACGTTATAATTTGTGTTAGTTTATAATCCTGAGATTGTAAACTGTCTTTAAATTGAGAACTGAACCATACTGCTTACAATATAACGTTATAATTTGTATTAGTTTATAATCCTGAGATTGTAAACTGTCTTTAAATTGAGAACTGAACCATCTGCTTAAAATGTAACGTTATAATTTGTGTTAGTTTATAATCCTGAGATTGTAAACTGTCCATAAATTGAGAACTAAACCATACTGCATACAATATAACGTTATAATTTGTGTTAGTTTATAATGCTGAGATTGTAAACTGTCCATAAATTGAGAACTAAACCATACTGCTTACAATATAACGTTATAATTTGTGTTAGTTCATAATCCTGAGATTGTAAACTGTCCATAAATTGAGAACTAAACCATACTGCTTACAATATAACGTTATAATTTGTGTTAGTTTATAATCCTGAGATTGTAAACTGACGATAAATTAAGAACTGAACCATACTGCTTACAATATAACGTTATAATTAGTGTTAGTTTATAATCCTGAGATTGTAAACTGACGATAAATTGAGAACTGAACCATACTGCTTACAATATAACGTTATAATTTGTGTTAGTTTATAATCCTGAGATTGTAAACTGACGATAAATTGAGAACTGAACCATACTGCTTACAATATAACGTTATAATTAGTGTTAGTTTATAATCCTGAGATTGTAAACTATCTTTAAATTGAGAACTGAACCATCTGCTTAAAATGTAACGTTATAATTTGTGTTAGTTTATAATCCTGAGATTGTAAACTGTCCATAAATTGAGAACTAAACCATACTGCATACAATATAACGTTATAATTTGTGTTAGTTTATAATGCTGAGATTGTAAACTGTCCATAAATTGAGAACTAAACCATACTGCTTACAATATAACGTTATAATTTGTGTTAGTTTATAATGCTGAGATTGTAAACTGTCCATAAATTGAGAACTAAACCATACTGCTTACAATATAACGTCATAATTTGTGTTAGTTCATAATCCTGAGACTGTAAACTGTCCATAAATTGAGAACTAAACCATACTGCTTACAATATAACGTTATAATTTGTGTTAGTTTGTAATCTCGAGATTGTAAACTGTGCCCTAATTTATGTATATAAAAAATATATAAAATAAAATATGTTATTACCAACTGGTAACATACCTGTCTCTGTCTCTCCTATCTTCTCGCCGAGGCTGTCTCATAAGGAAATTGTTGGTCGGGACTTCTGGTATTTCTTTGGGGTCTATTTTTGTGACGGTGACAAAAGGGTGAGATGGCTCTGAATCTATTTCACCCTCTTCTGACTGCGATACGTGTCTAAAAAGAATAATACAATATTATTACTTAATATGTAAAGCCGTGAGTTCGGGTTCCACTAATACCAACTTAATTAATAAGTTGCTTGCCGGGTTGGCCAAATTCTCCAAAGTATGTTCTGAAAGACCCATGACCAACAGTGGTGGTGTAGGACTTTGTGCTCTAGGTGCTGTGGTAATAACATTTCATAAACAACTATTTCGTTAATACAAATTTTACTATTTGCTTCATGTATCAGTTCACTATATTTAACTTTAAATAAATACATAATATTATTTAATTCTCAACTCTATAAGCGCTCGACATTGACAGCGTCCGTGCAAATATCAACTCTAATAGCGTGATATATATATAGTTAACGGATTCCATTATATAACGTTTGCGCTTAAGTAACAAAATAGGGCTGCAGGTTTCTCTGACTCAAACTCAATAATAATAATAAATACATCTATAGTGCAGTGTATATAATTGTAAAGGCTGTAAATTTTCCTAAAAAATAATAATAATAAATAATGTCGATTGGTATAACAAATGGAATCATATATTTTTATTGCATATATGATCTGCTGATGCACACAAACTTCAAGTTATATTTTTTAAAATATTTAAGTAAGCCAAAGCTATACTTGTATATGGTATTCAGTATTTAACGGATATTTGTTATTTGGAAACGTTGATATTCGTCAAAATCAAAACATTTATTTTCTAGAATACGGTACATATTGTGGCTAGTAGTAGTAGTTTTCCGGCGTATCCTGCCGTCAAGCGCCGTCAAAATATTTACATTTATATAGTAGTTTACAGTCAATAGTTTCAACACACCTATACATAAAAATAAAAAAAATAAATGGAACAATAAATTACATGTCATTACATGATATTATTTATGATAATAATTTAATTATCCTACTCAAGTACATCACTGAGAAATTCCTTATTTGAATAGTATACCTTTAGTACCAATAGCTTAAATAACTTTTTTTGAAAATCCCTTACATTTAATGCTTTTAGATCAAATGGCAAATGATTAAATATTTTAATTGCCATACAGTAACAATTTTTCGTCAAAAAACCTTAACTCGAAATTAGCAACCTTTATATGTTTTTTGCAGTGTCTGAGCGTTACTATGTCAGTATATTATATATTAAAGAAGACAAATTTGTAAGTATGCCATGTATTCACCGTGCGGGTGCCGGGTTCATCGTGTGTTGGAAATAGAGAGAAGAAGAACTTGAGACTGACTATACTTACAAAAGACGCTGACCATCCACCATTCTGCTCCTCTGCCTACTCAACCAAGTACTGTTGGTTTGGTTTTGTGACAAGCCATAATGCTCTTTTTGTACAGAATATACAATATTATTTATATTATATTATTACCTTTTCTTACTCTTTTTCTCTTTCTTATCCTTCTTCTTCTTCTTTTCCTTCTTGTGAGGTCTCTCTGTCTCATTTTCTCCTTCCTCCCTCTCAGATTTATGTTTCTTCGCTGTAAATAAAGAAATTAAAAATGGTACAAATGTCTTAGAAAGTGTGAAAGTCGAGGGTTTATTTGCGTTGCGAAACAGAATGTCGCAACAGCGTCTCACTGCCAACCGCAGTCAGTCTTGGAGTTTTTTTTTTTTTTTTATACTAGCACGATTTGTGACCTTGCGCCCACCCGATGGTAAGTGGGGAGCGAGATCCATGAATGTTAGCAACTGAAATCAGACACTCACGACTGACATTAGTCCCTAACACTATGCCGGCTTGACTGGACATGACGGCAATTCGAGCCTGATCCCGAAATGTGTGGATACACTTTACTGGGTTTATCAACACGAACGGTGATACTCGTACTTACCCGCCCCAGCAGACTGGACATTTTTTTTTTTATCTATCCACTATCAGTCTGCCATATTACCACCTATTAAAAGTTAGCGTCAGTCAGCCTAGAGTTAGTGTCAGTCAGTGTACAGTTAGGGACAATACATACCGGCAAGCCGCACGAGTTGCCCACAGTTGGTGACGAGTACATCCTGCAGAGGCCTTGAGTTGCGGTCGACCGCGAGACACTCCAGCTGCCGCACGAGCGCCGCACCGCCAACCGCAGCGCCGAATACTACGTGCACACTGGGGAAAATTTATTTATAAAAATTCTGCTTCCGGGATCAAACTAGGTCGTAACCATAGATCTAGACGAGCGGCATTCGAGCTAGAGACATCGCCAAGCTTGCCAATAGGGTATTGTAAAAAAATATGTGTTTTAGCTGGTACGTAAAATCACACTGATTTCCGTAATATTTAACGAAATTATTTATATTTTAATATAATAAATACATTTTAGAGATTTTGAAACGTTATTTCAAAACATTACTTAGCGTGAGTGACGTCACTTAATAGTAAATATTGTAAACAGCCACACAAGTAAATCTGCTTAGGTAAATAAATTGTTTTTTTTTGAGTAATTTAGCACAAAAAGAAAAATTCATAAAATGAAACCTACTTTTATAAAAAGAAAATATTTATGTTAGTGTCTTATGTAAATTACTTATTTATTTACTATTACGAGACGTCTTTCGGCAGCTATTTGCAACTACAGCGTTTTTGAGCGAAAATTCAAACATGATATTTAAAAGTAAATTTTAAGGCGATTAAAGTAGTAAAGGAAAGTATTTTTCAAGGAATTCAAATATAAATATAAACAATTTAAAACAAATGTGAAAAATTCAAGTAGCCTATTATCAAGATGACAGTTAAGTTGGCTAAATTGTGAACACGTACATGCTCGATTAATGACGCGAACTAGTGATCCATGCTCATTTGTCAATTTGAACACTAGAAATTGCTGCGATAGTGAGCACGTTCGAACATGCAACAACGCTAGCACGTGACACGCTCGTACGACCTTTACATCAAACCTTTTTACCGCCAAGGCCAAGCCTAAGCCAAGCCAAGTTTTTACCTTTTTAGGATGCAAAGAAAAGCGTTCTTACATCCGGGCCACCACCGCTGTATACTAATACAGCCTTTATACAGCTTGTAGTTGTAATCTTACTCAAGAGTCTCGCAAGACTCTTTGTCTTTAGGGTTGTTCAGGGTAATACAGAGTTTGATTCCTGGTAGGGACACAATAAATTATTTAATTTATTTGTGATATTTCTCAAGTTTGGTACCCTAAAGACATCGCGGAGAGAGATTTCCTTAGTACAATTGGAAAATAAAATAAATATTGAGTCAGAGTTGCAGAAGTCTTGCGAGACTCTTGCGCAAGACCAAGACCACCTATTCTGATGCATGCTTGGTCTTGTTTTGAGTAACACTAGTCTCTGTTCACACAAAAAGAGATAAGGAGCTAAGAGAATAAGCATTCGTTCGTTTGGTCTAAACCCACCTTAAGCCTAGACTAATTAATTAACATGCAATTATATTTTGGTACTCACTTGTCGAGATGAGGCGCCGGCTGAGTGATACTACAAACACAGAATAACAAGACATTGTGAGCGGCCGCCTGGATACACCTACCTTCACGCAAGAGCCAAACTCCTCAACAACTATAGAAAAAACAGCCTACTTATATACACGTACAATCGCACAAATACACGCCTATTTATTTAATAAAGTCATATTTTTATAGAGTGAAAAAAATGGCGGATTTTGGGTGATCATAAATACTTCATGATCGCATTTTAATGATATACTGGAATTTAGTAGAGATTACTTATTGAATTGAACCCCAGTCCCATCGGTCATGATTAGAATTATCAAAACTTGTTTTTTTTTGCGATATATGAGAAAAAACAAAAAAAAAACCTAACATTAACCGTGTGACTGGGCCTAAAGCCCGCCGGTCGGCGCCGCCATTTTATTTGTGTAAAAATATATCTAATAGCAAACAAATCCTTAATTATTTTATAAATATATCCCGGAAATAAAGAATAAAGCGCGTTACACACCATCTGTCTTGCTGTACAGCATGTGCATGATGCACGATGCAAAACGAACGTGAATAGGATAATTATTATTATTTGCTTGCTTGACTTCCACGATTCAATTTTTATCTAACGAGAGCCCTTGCTTGATGCGCAAACGATATGTATGCTCAACACAGCGGCCTTGGCAGCAAGATGGATGGTAAATAAGGCGCTCAATGGTTGAAGCAGAGTATGTGATGTAACGCGTATACTTAGTTAAGTTTAATTAGAACAGCATAGTAAACCACCATTGAGCGTGTTTTACCCACAAAAAAATATAAGTAGAGATAGATCAATTATTATATTTAATTTTAAAATATATTTTAGATTAAATCATGCGTTTGCATGTCGTTATCAGATTTTTAACACAAAAACACAAGCGGCGATAGAGGACGAGGTTGTCAGTTATTTTTCTTTTTGTGTACATTTTGTTCTTTTTATTTTGTAATGAAAAAGTAATAATATATTTAAAGGGGTGTCTGGGCGTTGACAGGCGACGGACAGACCTATACATACAAATACAAAATATTATATTGTTCATAAAAGTACAATTAACAAATTGATTTACACACTGACTCCTAAACTAAGTCTAACTAAGTTAGACCTGTCATTTAGGATCCCAGTTACTTCCATTAGAATATATAGGCTTAGTTCGGCTGCAAATGTCTGTTTTCCTGTACCATAATGCATAATGAAATATGTTATTGTTTTTATATCTTGTATCGACGAGCTTGCCACTTGTCATGATTGGCCTATAGTAAAGTTGGCTAAATGTGAATCCGCTTATTCATAAGCGTGGTTTCTGACCACCCCGAAAGGGAAACGGTCGTGATGATACTGATTGTAACTTTACTGAATAAAGATATTATTATTATTATAGTTCAAATCAAAACAAATAATCTTTATTTTCAATCGGTTATACGTGAGTTTCAATCAGGGGCCTGAACAAGGGTCTCTGGGACGCCAGGATCTCTGGACACCCTGCACTTCCGGTCGCAAACAATATTGCAAAACAATAGGCGCTTGCAGCTAAAAATACTTTTAACTAATTATTTATTTAAATACCTACTTAATATAATACAAACTATATAAAAAGAGAAGGTTTAAATGAGTTAGTGTGGGTGTGTGTATGAGTGTGGTAGTGTTTTGTGTATGTATGTATGAGTGCGTGTTTTGTGTGAGTGTGAATTAACGTGTGGTTTTTTTTTTTTTTTAATTATAATTATGTTGGTAACAGCTTGGTGTGGAGTTAGAAAGTCTACTGTAATACACCCTTTGTAAAACTAACAAATAGCCTTCAGTACTGTATTACCAAACTGTATCATTATGAAACTGTTGTACAGTACTCCCAAATTAATAATGCGCATGCAGATGTTCGCTAATTGTCGTATTCCCGGAAACACCCGAATCATTGAATCGTAAGAGCACTAAACAATGCACTTGCATTTTGCACCTTGTTCCAAAGAAATAGAAGTCAATATCATGAGTACACAATCGAAAACAATTCGGGCAGTGTTTTTTTGTTTTTGTTTTTTTGGCGGTGACTGCACGTGTTCTCTCTGTGTGGAATTATATAGAGCTGCTATTACACAACCTTCTTGGTTTTGTTTTCAAAGGTGAATTTAATTTCAACTTTAATTATCTTATTTAAATAGTTTATTTGACAATTGCTTGTCTGTCTGACACAGGCAGAGATTTTATATTTAAAGGAGGCCACTACAGTACTATAAAATTTTCGAAGTAAATCAATCCAACAAAGATTGTAGCATATTCTCAATCGTATGGTTTTCCTCGCTATTTACTTTGAATCAAATTTCGTTACTGATAAATCAATATTTATCTCTTTTAGCACAAAACACATAATTCTACTAAATTATGCGTAAAGAAAATGCACTTAACCACTCTATATACATATCGTCTTCCGACGCTCGGGGAATACGACCGTTGCCGAACAGTGACGAAGATTTCTATGCGCATTATCACTTTGGGAGAGCTGTACTTATGCAATAAATAATATTATTATTGTTATTACCCTGTTTACTAACAAAAATACGACTTTATTTACAAAAAATATCAGGTGAGTATTTGTTATATTGTGAGCAAGATAATATCTTTGATTCAAAATGAAACGGCTAGTTTCTTAAGGGATGAATATCATATGTAATTTTATACTTTTTTAGTCAAACCAATCATGTTCCTTAAAATCAAAAAGCCACGGTATCTTATTCATGCATTGAGAAACCGGAGAAGTTATTTTAATTCCCCATTATTTTTTACATGTAGGAATACCCAAAAAATATTATAATAAATCTCACCATAATTTACTGTATATAAGTAAGGCTGTTTCATTTTATAAAAATACTTTGCAATTAATTTGTTAATAAAAGCAAAAAGAAACAGGTTTCTTTAATATTTTTGTTATATATGATCAGCTCTTGGGTGAAGTAAAGAAAAATACAACATTAATACATATAGTTTAACACTTAATCAAAAATAATAAATATAGGTTTGTTTTTTTTAAATAAGCTTGACAGATCTTAGCCATAAGAAAATGTTGCCACTTACAAAATCAAAAAGCTTATTGGTCAATATCATTAGTTCCAAGGACGGTAATGTTTTGATATGAAAACTTATGTCATTAAAAACTCAGGCAGTTCCATTGTAACTCAATTTATGACCTAAGATTTGTATTTATATCAATGGACAATAATATTTATTCCTTTGCAACACTAGAAGCAAATGCCAAAATGACAGCATATAAACGGACGCCGTTTTAATCAAACTATTCGAATAGACGTGTTTTCAATTATTTAGCAGATTGTTGATCAATTATCGCATCCAGCGTTTGCGATGCCATTTTAAACAAGATTATAAAGCTGTCATCGTCACTGGCGACGGCACAACGCAAAATAAACTAAATGGAAGTAGACGAAATCTAAGCCTGTGACGTCGTCGTTTAAAAAACAATAGTTTTTCGACAATTGTGAACAAATTTTGGAAAGTGACCACGCGATTTGGTCAGCTTGAAGGCTCGTCAATGGCAATGGTAATGGCTTAAATCGCTAAGTTAGCAATCGTTATGAAATGTCGAGACTGCTGCCCCAGGACTGCCGCGTGTATTTCAGTCTGAGTATATCTTCATATGATTTTTAAAGAGAATGAAATGAAAAAATATCAATGAATTTTGATTGGCACTCAAATTTTAAAGAATTCTCAGCGTACGAATATAGATATTAGGTTCTTAAATGCCATGATCGTCACAGCTGCAGCATAATCTCCACTGCTAAGTTCGACCTCTCCAAACTCATTTCTGGAAAAATTGGTCTGAAATCTGACAAGTTCTAAAAGTCATGATACTCAAAAATATAGATTAACCATTGGTCTGAATTTAAAAAAAAATTACGCGTGAAGGATAATCGTGGCAATTCATGACATGCGTGGCATCCTTTCATATACCGCAGCGAAATATTTTGTTAAGAAACATGACATACCTGTGACCGCACAACTTACATAAAGAATTGAGAGCCATTTGTGTTCTTCCCTCGATTTGCCATTGACAAAAGGAAGGGACGATCGTGTTGTAACTCAAATGTCTCATCTGAAACATAGATGGTACCCCGGTTAACAAGTATACTTGTATAGTCCAAATAAAACAACATATTATATTTGTGTACTCAGATTTTCGAAAAAACTTATTTGAGCTTTGTCTGTTTATCCATCTTTCAAACAAACAATTTAACAAATAAATAATTCTGAAATTTAGAATATCAAAAATACTAACCTTCAAAAGTCCCTCCGTAGATGGATTCCCCGCCAGTCCCATTACCATTGCTGAAGTCTCCTCCTTGGATCATGAAGTCCTTCACAACTCGGTGAAACAACATACCCTGAGAACAACAGTCTTTGGTTTTTAATTAATATAATAATAAGACCTCTGTGGTCTAGAAGTTAATGCAGTGGATTAAAACATGGGTTTGATTCCTCCCTCCCAATCTTAATTCTCACACAAAAAGTTTACATTTTATTATGACATTTCTCAATTCTGGTTTTCCATATCACATAAACAAAATAAAAATTGGCTAAAGAAAGCTAAAAAAAAGGGGAGATATAATTGAGACATTTAAAATTTTAACAGGATATAATATTTCTCCGACTTGATCATGGAATGAAACTAATGAGGCAATACAAATGTGGGATATCAATTTATGAATAAGAGAGTTGTAAATATGTGGAACAAAATACCAGAAGACATATTAAAGTTCTCAACTGTAAACAAACTGGACAAGTGGCTAGTGAAATAGACTATGGTGATAACTGTCAATTTCATGAACTTTGCTTGAGTAAAGCGCTGCTCGCTTATTATTCAAAAATAATAATTATAATAAATAATAACACTCCATAAAAAAGACTTGTTCAGTTTTTTTTATATTCTTAATATACACTCTGGGCCCAGCACCCGCTTGGCGAATCCATGGAATGCAAAGAAATTTGTCTTCTTTTTATAAGAGCAGTGGTAGTTGATTTGTTTAAATGCTATCTTTTAATCCAAAGGTTGCAAGTTCTGGCTAGGAATGTACCAATGAGAATTACAGTGTTTAAATACATTTGTTATACAATCAAAACAGCACCATTCTCGTGATGAGAAAAAGCAAGGCGTAGGTCTAAGACAACTAAAGAAGAGAGATTAACCATGCATGTGCCTGGTCCATCATGTATAGAAAAAAAAGATGGGAAGGATGATGTCTCGGGCTTGCGACCAACAACAGCAAGTCACTTACCATCCACTGTTCTGCTCCTCTCCCTACCCAACCAAATACTGTATGACATTATAAAAACCAAAAGAATGATAACATCTACAAGGTCAAATTAAAACATTTTAGGCAACAATAGTGTTGAAATCTAATGAATCTGTTCTTAATTTAGTTTTTTACTTATATTTTGTTGTAAATGTAATTTGTCAAAATTTGACATTGTAAAATTGTATATATATATATATATATATATATATATGTCTTAAAAGATTAACATGCAATTCCTCTGGTTAAAATAGTAATTATCTACCATTAATACCACATTTCTATTTCTTATAAATAGCTTATATCAACTCACAATGAGCTGCATGCACTATTGTGATATGCAGCCACCCGCATCATGTAACCAACATAGGTAAGCTATCTACTGTCTAAAAGCAGCTAGAACTATAAACGAGCCATTAGGTGGTTTATCGAATTGTATAAGTACTCATCAATAAAATTAACCCTTACCTTGTATGTCAGGGGTTTGCCCGTAACTTCCCCATCCCCAGCCTCCCCTGTACATAATGCCCGGAAATTCTCCGCGGTTTTAGGCGCGATATCGTTAAAAAGCTCAAACACTATACGACCCGATGGCAAACCACCGATGGAAATATCCATAAATACACGGTCGCGTGGAGGTTTTTCATCCCCGTCTACAGTCATATTGGGAGGTAAAATTTACAAACAGTATTTTAAATATAACTGCTTACTTAACTTTAGCACAATTAATTACCGAGCACCAAAACTATTAGCTATAATTTCCCATTAAAATTAAGAAACTAAGCGAAACATACACCGCAAGCCCGATCGCGATAACGAACTGTCATCAGTCAAACGACTGATAAATCTATCTTGTCTTAAAAGCTTCCAGTTTTTGTCTATTAAATTTTATTTTAGTAATTTTTACCCTATTGTTTTCTTATAATATAGCAAATTTATATAATATGAATTCCTACCACATCTTTCTTTTATAAATTGTGGTTTTACTCCTTCCATTTATACCAAGTATAATCTACAGCCGACGACAGCACAGTCATGTTTACGGGTATAAACAAAAACGTTTTTGAAAAAGAAATAAATGGAAGTATTGTAAAGATAATAGACTGGTTAAACTCAAATAATCTTATTATTAATCTTGACAAGACGAAAATAATGTATTTTCAACAAAGAAAACAATTAATAAATAAATAGACATAAATTATTTAGGTAAACATATTGACGAAATAAAAACGATAAAATTTCTCGGGTTACAAATTGATAATGATCTATCCTGGAGATCACAAACAGATGTAGTATGTAAAAAACTAAACCAATATTCATATGCCTTACACATGCTGTCTAAGGTTGTCAACCAAAAGGTGCTGCTTTCATCATACCATGGTTATGTCTCATCTACATTACGGTACGGAATTATTTTCTGGGGTAACTGTACTGATCGGGAAATAATATTTAAAGCACAAAAAAAGTGTATACGAGCAATCTGCAAAATACCTAGTACGGACAGTTGCAAGCCATATTTCAAATCATTAAAATTATTGACGTTCCCTAGTCTGTACATCTATGAATCAGTTTTATTCGTAAAAACGAATCCTGGACTATACCAAAACCGTCTCAGAAGTAAACGTCATCAAAATATAATATACCCATTAGTTAGCAAGAAAGCTTTGTTACATAAAAGTGCTTTAATCATGACGGCAAAAATATATAATAAAATACCGTTGAGACTACAGGAGCTAGAGTTAGGAGAAATGAAGAGAAGACTTAAATATATACTAATTGACAAGACATACTACACAATCAATGACTTTTTTACAGACAAAAATATAATTACATGACATTTTGCTTAACTTTTAATTAATTAATATTAAATTTTAGACATGAATAATATTGTCATTTATATTTTTTTTATTGTATCTCAATTTTTGTTCACGTGTCTGTATTAAAATTTAAATGCTATCCACAATTACTAATATTTGTACGCCCTATGGGCAGAGCACTGGTGCACCTTTATAACCTAAATCTGTTGTTTATAATATTAACCTGTGTCTAAACAAATAAATGATTTTGAATTTGAATTTGAATTTGAATTTTATTTCGTTTGACTGAATTCGTTTGCTAGTTGGTAATTTTGAGAGTGACTGATTATGTTGTTTGACTTCACAGTTTACATTGGTTTACATCACTCACAGATTATATATGATTCACATCACTAATTCGTGCCTTTCTGTTTCTTGCGCGATGCGTCTTATTTTTTCTTTTTTTTTATAATTTCTCCTATTTATTGGTTAAATACGTGTTCTTTTTCACAAGCTATTCGATATAAATAACTCCAATAGGAGTTAATATTTAACTTTGCCGTAATGGGAGATAACGGAGATTATATTGTAAAACTTCGCGGATTGCCTTTCTCCACAACCGAGGAAGATGTGATTGAGTTTTTGTCTGGATGTAACATTACCGGGGGCACTAAAGGTGTGATAATCTATTAGTGAAAAGAGCTGTGTCTGTCTGTATGCATGTCTCTTCTTTACGCCTATATTACTGATCTGATTTTGATGTAATTTGGCGGAGATATTTCTTTGAAACCAGGGACGGACATAGGCGATTATAGATAGTCATTATTCGACCCTATGTGTGGCTGATTCTATTGCCTTAAGTACTGGACCAATGTTAATAAAGTTTGGTAGATATGTTACTTGAAACCCAGGGTTAGACATAAAGTATATTATGTCATTATCGGAGCATGACATTAGACCTCCAGATAAAAAGTCAACATTTATACAGCTAATTGGTTTCGTTGTTCAGGTGTACATTTGACTGAAGTTCGTCCTGGGCGGGCATCTGGTGAATGCTATGTGGAATTAGAAAGTCAGGATGATGTTGACACAGCCAAGAAAAAGGATAAGGCAAACATGGGCAAGAGATATATTGAAGGTACTTATTACTTGTATAATACCAAATTCTAAAAATACCACACTAACTTGTTTTCCTCACTTCTCTCTGAGTTTTTCTCACTTTACCTAACTGAGAAAGGATTATAAAAAAAGGTACACTCATTAAAAAATTAAGGGTAATACTGCAATAATGATGAAAGTCTTTTGTTTTTTTTTTTTATATACTAACACAACATGTGATCCCACCTGATGGTAAGCGGCGCGCAAGGTCTATGAATGTTAGTGTAAAGAGTTAGGTCACTTGGGCATTGTAAATAAAATACGGTTAGTTATCAAAATAACGATAAATGTATTAAAAGGGAAAAATACTATATAATAACATCCATATTAGGCAAATAATTTTGATCGAGTGAAGCAGTCAAAATATATCAATCATATTTTGATTGCGAGAGACAGTAGTATTTTTAACAGTTAGCAACAGTAATCAGACACTCATGACCGATATCAGTCCCTAATACTATGCCGGCTTGACTTAATAAAGACCTAATATAGATGCTTTTTCACACTTTGCCTAAAGGACTTAAAATTATAGGAAAGTGGAAACACATTGACTGGAAGAGCATTTCACATCTTTATCATGCGACAGATGTCATATGTCCCTAAATTTGTATGCGTAGGGACAGTGATGACTTCTGACCTGTGACCTTGGTCGGGATGTAGAACAGAGATAAAGGGAATAGGTTATAGAGCTCTCCAGAGCACTCATCATAGTATAGCCAAAAGAACAAGCTCAGAGAAGCCATATCTCGGCAAAGTTGCAGGGATTCAAGAGTTTCAGATCTAGTGGCATTGTCCACAATTTAAACTTCTCACCTGTCATACTTGGCAAAACCATCCCAAAGGTGAGAACAGTATTTCACGCATGGTCGGATCTGTGCTTTGTACAGCAATAGTCTGATTGAAGGCAAAGTCAGTTAAATAATGTATTTTTTTGCTATAAATTTGTTTTAAAACCTGATCCAAGAAGTTGGACACTCATTGTATGATATTTCTCACAAAATATGTTGCGTTTACCTTTCAGTATTTACAACTAACCGTGCATACATGGATCTTGGTTTGAATGCTTCCAAAGACCGGGATAATGGTTACAACAACCTTCCCCATGTGTCGGATGACATGGGGGTCGTCAAACTCAGAGGGCTACCTTATGGGTGCTCTAAGGATGATGTTGTCAATTTTTTTGATGGTAAATAATCCTGAACAATATTTTGTTGATGTCTGTTTAGTTTAAAAATTGTTGAATTTGACAGATTTGTGTATCTATAATGTTGTAACTATTAAAACATATATCAAGCTATTTGTATGAATTAGATTATATTAGCAAGTCTGTCATATTCACAAAATAGAAATCTTAGATATAGCACTATTTCTTTTACTGCCTACGTAGTCTAGCGGTTAAGTGTTTGAGGTGAGGTTTGGACTCGGGGTACCGGGTTCGATTCCTGGTTGGGACACAAAAATATTTATTAATGTAAATAAATACATTTAATTTATTTGTGATATTTCTTGAGTTTGGTACGCTGGAGACAGTGACAAGCTAGCCACTTGTCATGATTGGCCTATAGTAAAGTTGGCTAAATATGAATCCGCTTATTTATAAGCATGGTTTCTACCGCGAAAGGGAAACGGTCGTGATGATACTTTACTTTCTAAATTAATCCATGCTACAAAGACTTAGGGCCAGATTATTAGTCGGTTGTTACAAACAACAAACTTGACACTTTTCAGAGTTAGAAGCACAATGTTTAGATCTGACTTTTAATCCGGGTTTTAGGCTGAGATCTTTGAAGAATGTTTCTATGCCTAGCATATGCTTATAGTCTAGTCTAAGAGTGATCTTAACGATCAAGTAACCAAATTAAATAGGTACTGTTTGACTTCTTACGTTAGACAAATATGTGATTCTATTGATAGAAACAAACAACTTTTAATATGTCGGAAATGATGAAAAATTTTGACTTCTTCATGCAAACTGTTAATTTTAAAATAGTCAATTTATATGGAGAAGCCAATAAAAATGTCGTTTTCGACATTAATGGATTCTTAGGAATAATATACTTACAAAAGTAACTGATGGGTTGCCTAATGAAAATTTTACACGGGCAACACCAGATTAATCAGCTAGTAATTATTAAAACCAACTACCACTTTCCAAGAGATTAACGCTTTTGCACCCCTCACGCTCGCATTATCCAATACATTTAAAGACTTTTTAAGTCTTAAGGTCCGGCTTAATAGCCGTTGCTCCGCCTTTACTTAGCACGAGCCATTGCTCAGAACTATCATAAGACATATTTTACTCTAAAAAACTGTTACTTTGAGATTCCTGAGCAATGGCTCGTGGAGCAACGCCTATGAATGCGGACCTAAGTGTAGTTTTAAGAAATGTAGTGTGTAAACTTTCGAGGAAATAAAATTATGGACCATTTGGACGTTTTACTTTTATAACTAATATAAATTTTAGATAGAGAAAAATAATTAAAACATTTCTGATGATTTTCCTCTTATTTTACCCAAGCAAATATTTGATTAATACATAAATCTACAAATTATTTGCGTAATTATATTTAATAGAAAATTAACTGCCAGTCTAGCTGTTAAGTCCGTGGAGTTAAGACTCGGAGATACCAGGATGGATTCCTGGTCGGGACATAATAATATTTATTAAATAAATAATTTACAATAATATTTAATTTAATCGTTATATTTGCCGAGTTTGGTACACTAGAGACATCGAGCCACTTGTCATGATTGACCTATAGTAAAGTTGGCTAAATGTGAATCTGCTTCTTTATAAGTGTGGTTTCCAACCAGCCCGGAAGTGAAACGGTCGTGATGATACTCTTGATATGTTGACTACATTTCTCAAAAGGACAATCTGACTTGAAAAATCTTTTAAAATATTGGATACTGCGAGGGTGAGGGGTGCAATAAAATCTGGAGTTACCATTATTTGAATAGTCAATTAATAGGCTACAGATATAATCAACCTTTCGGAAACCGGTGCTAAGCAAAGCAACATAATGCTTCAGATTTCAGCCTAAAAGACATTATGCATAAAAGTTTAATTGATGAATAGTTTTCCTACCTTGTATGGTACCAAGTATGATGGCTAACGTGGTTTTGTTGCGTCGGGGTGGGCAGGGCTATCGGTGGACGAAGACGGGGTGCACTTATTGATGGATCAAACGGGCAGGCCTTCTGGGGAGGCGTTTGTTCTGTTCTCCAACAAGGATCACATTAAGGGGGCCCTCGAGCGGGACAGGGAGAAAATAGGACACAGGTGGGGGGAATATCGTGTAGATAAATTCAGGGAATAAGTTTTAAATTTACGAGTTAACATAGGTCTTAATGAGAATCATTTTTGTAGCTATAGTTTTTTTTTTATGAATAACAGGCCTAAACATGGTTCAATTAAAAAAAATCTTTTGCATACAAAATTATTTTTTACCTATTGCTTTAGACATGAAAATATTTAAAGTCGATAATTCGAAGACGTAGGAGTTTCTAAGATAGCGGGGGTAAATCAGTTCTGACCGGGGGAATGACAGACCCAGACAGAGATATAATTGTAACATAAGAAAGAAAGAATGGGTTCTGATTACAGACTATTTCCCTGCGACCAATGGGTTTGAAGTAGGGAGAAAGGAGGTAAGATAAGGGGGCAAAAAGAGTTGGGATCTGACCCGGGAAATTATCAATTCTACGACCGGTAGGTTCGGATTAGGGGGGAAAAAAAAGGATCTGACCCAGAGAATTACAGACCAACTCCTTACTAACTAATATCTTTACAAATATATTCCAAATTTTTCTGTCTAAAGCAAGAAAATTTGAGAAATAATTTACTTTGTACAGACTAATATCTTTATAAATATATTCTAAATGTCCCTGTCTAAAGCAAGAAAATATGAGAAATAATTCAATTTGAACTAACTAATATTTTTACAAATATATTCCAAATTTTCTTGTCTAAAGCAAGAAAATATAAAAAAAAACACTTTGAACTAACTAATATCTTTACAAATATATTCTAAATTTTCTTGTCTAAAGCAAGAAAATATAAAAAAAAACACTTTGAACTAACTAATATCTTTATAAATATATTCTAAATTTCCCTGTCTAAAGCAAGAAAATATGAGAAATAATTCAATTTGAACTAACTAATATTTTTACAAATATATTCCAAATTTTCTTGTCTAAAGCAAGAAAATATAAAAAAAAACACTTTGAACTAACTAATATCTTTACAAATATATTCCAAATTTTCTTGTCTAAAGCAAGAAAATATAAAAAAAAACACTTTGAACTAACTAATATTTTTACAAATATATTCCAAATTTTCTTGTCTAAAGCAAGAATATATAAAAAAAAACACTTTGATCTAACTAATATCTTTACAAATATATTCCAAATTTTCTTGTCTAAAGCAAGAAAATATTAAAAAAAACACTTTGAACTAACTAATATCTTTATAAATATATTCTAAATTTCCCTGTCTAAAGCAAGAAAATATGAGAAATAATTCAATTTGAACTAACTAATATTTTTACAAATATATTCCAAATTTTCTTGTCTAAAGCAAGAAAATATAAAAAAAAACACTTTGAACTAACTAATATCTTTACAAATATATTCTAAATTTTCCTATCTTAAAACAAGAAAATATGAGAAATAATTTACATTGATCTAACTAATATCTTTACAAATATATTTCAAATTTTCCTGTCTAAAGCAAGAAAATATGATAAATAATTCACTTTGTACTAATATCTTTACAAATATATTACATTTAAAAAATAAAAAAATAGGTAATTTAAATATATATTTTTTTATATTAATGATTCTCATTGTCTGTCTTTTGTATTAAAGGAAAATTACTAGACTGACCTTTTTTTTAAAAAAGTTTTTTAAATCAGATAATCTCTTTCAAAATATACATCTTAACTTAAACGGGAGGTTTAATTTTTGGGTACACTTTTATATGTTTTTTATTGGATTGATGATTTATTCTGAGTTATAGATAGATTCGGGAATAGTAATTGGGAGCATGGAACTAACGCCGGGGAAGATGGGAAGAGCAGGACAAACACGTGGGGGTCTACAGTCTACTTGCTAATAATCTGTATATCAACTTGATCTTTTTTCTTTAGCCTTGCGAGATTCAGGCTGGGTTGCACCAAAACGTGGTCTCTGTACCGGCTGAACTTCAAAATAAAACTGATACATTCGACTTAGAGACTCTATTTTGGTGCAATCCAGTCTTAAACATCTTGACATTTAATAACGATCGTCAGAAAAAAAAGTTGCCACTTACATTTCTGTTGTCTGCCATTTCGGCTTTTTCTACCAGCTAACCTTTGGGAGAGTGAGACAGTATAAATATGTGGGGTGCAATCCTAACCAATAAACTACATATGTAAATAAATATAAAAAAAATACGTGTGGCACTCGGGGACTGCCGCGGTAAAGCTATTGCATAGCATTTTTTTATCAACTTATGCAATTATAATTATTTATTTATGCAGTATTTTTTTTCTTTGATATTAATTCAAGTTTTTTATATTACTCGTGGACGCGGCCAAAAAGCACGCTGTCTCACCTAGCATTGTGTCCAAAAGAGAAAGAATCAGTTATGAGCAGTTAGCAGCTAGTCTACACACATACGTCTAGTACACGCACACAAACACCGTGCCGAAGTCTGCCGAACTGAAACGAGACGATGCACGGCTTTCAACGCCGCACCGCTGTGCCGGTCGGAGTGGGGGGTGTTAGGTTCATTTTCGTTACGGAATTTCTTGATTATGTCGCCGCGCTCAAAGCTTATAGGATAAAAGCTATGCAATAGCTTAATAAATAAATAAACAGATAAATAAAAAACTACATAAATACTCATTAATTATTATAATAGATTAACATATATGAAGATAATATATTATTAGGAAGTAAGAAATTTGTGGAGTTAAAATATATTGTTCTGCTTGTTTAAAAAGAAAGTATTAAGTAGTTTTTTAAAGATGTGAATAGAAGGAGCTTGTCTGATGGTCAGTGGAAGCTTGTTCCACTGGCGAGCAGACGATACGGTAAATGAATCTGAATATCTGCTGGAAGTGTGGGGTGGGATTTTGAGTTGGTTGTTATTAGTTGTGTTGTTAAAATATCAATGCATTTAAATTAAGGTATGTCAATACATTTATGAAACGAGCTTTCAAGACGGCATTAGCGGAATTGTAGAACATTTGTTTGGGTAGGGATAGCAGCAGACTCGGTGGGTAAGCCTGAGACCTCTCTTCCCCACACACGCACGGTGAATCAACTAAGACATTTTTTTTTAAATATTCTTACCATGATGACGTTTTAAATAATTAATAATAAACTATAGTTGATATGCAGATAATTAGTAGGATGTTTTATTTGTCTTTAAAATCTTTAAAACCAACAGATTTTAAATGTAAGCAACTAAGCCTATTATTCTGTTACTTAAACGAAAACGTTATATAATGAAATCCCTTAAGTAGCAGTAGCCCTATTCTGTTACTTAGTCGCAAACGTTATATAATGAAATCCCTTAGTAGCCCTATTCTGTTACTTAGTCGCAAACGTTATATAATGAAATCCCTTAAGTAACAGTAGCCCTATTCTGTTACTTAGTCGCAAACGTTATATAATGAAATCCCTTAAGTAGCAGTAGCCCTATTCTGTTACTTAGTCGCAAACGTTATATAATGAAATCCCTTAGTAGCCCTATTCTGTTACTTAGTCGCAAACGTTATATAATGAAATCCCTTAGTAGCCCTATTCTGTTACTTAGTCGCAAACGTTATATAATGAAATCCCTTAGTAGCCCTATTCTGTTACTTAGTCGCAAACGTTATATAATGAAATCTCTTAGTAGCCCTATTCTGTTACTTAGTCGCAAACGTTATATAATGAAATCCCTTAGTAGCCCTATTCTGTTACTTAGTCGCAAACGTTATATAATGAAATCCCTTAGTAGCCCTATTCTGTTACTTAGTCGCAAACGTTATATAATGAAATCCCTTAGTAGCCCTATTCTGTTACTTAGTCGCAAACGTTATATAATGAAATCCCTTAGTAGCCCTATTCTGTTACTTAGTCGCAAACGTTATATAATGAAATCCCTTAAATAGCAGTAGCCCTATTCTGTTACTTAGTCGCAAACGTTATATAATGAAATCCCTTAGTAGCCCTATTCTGTTACTTAGTCGCAAACGTTATATAATGAAATCCCTTTTTTTTTCATACAAATTTACATAAATTTTATATTAATAATAAATTAAATTATAAATGTTAAAATGACAATATTTACTTTTCCGTTTTCCCATTGATTTGGAGTTAGGTCAGTCCATAGATTTAAATAGTCGAAAACGTTATTTTGATAATCTAATGTTTGCGCTTAAGTAATGGTTACGGCTGCTGGGATGAGAATGAAGTTTCTGGAAATGTAACGATTAACCATTATATTGGGGTCGATTGTACCAGCTGACGGCTGATCTACAAAATAATAATAATAAATATTTCCAGACAGGCTTGTGTTACGGAAACTAGATGGTTGATAAACTACATATTACCTATACTTTTTTTTTTGTAAATATATACATATAAACAACCAGACCGAGACAAATTATACAATGTACGACTTGCCCCCGGTGGGACTCGAACCCACGACCTCCCGGCAACGTTTGTTACCACTAGACCACGGAGGCGGTCCCAATGGCACCTTCGACGCCATTTTTAACTATAATCGTTACAATTTTAGAGACTTCGATTTGGTACAATCCACAGCCTTTATTATATTAAACACTAATTCAGATTTATAAAAGTTTTCTTGTTGGTTTTATGGATTATAGTTCTTTTTCAGATACTGCAATTAAAAGTTACCAATGAATTTTGCCTACATGTATTTTTAATTAAATAAATAAATAAATATTTCCAGACAGGTCACACAGCGCCATCTAATTTCCGTGGTAAGCTACGAGGCTCGTGTTACGGAAACTAGATGGTTGATAAACTACATATTATACTTTTTTTTTGTAAATATATACATATTATACATATAAACACCCAGACCGAGACAAATTATACAATGTACAACTTGCCCCCGGTGGGAATCGAACCCACGACCTCCCGAGTTCACGGCAACGTTTGTTACCACTAGACCACGGAGGCGGTCAATAAATACCAGATGTAAATACATTTTTTTTACAACTGGTATTATCACGGTTTGTTAACCTCAAAACTAAACTTCCTGCGATTTTCAGGTATATTGAGATTTTCTCAAGTAGTCCCGAAGAGATGAGTTATTTCAATGACCGTGAACATGGCGGCGGAAGAATGGGATCTGACCGGGGGAACTACAGACCCTCCCCCTACGACCGGGACCAACGGTTCGGCAGATTCGGACGAGGGGGGTCTAGGGGGGGAAGAGGTAGGACTATAATAATAATAATACACTATTTTTTTTCAAATTTTGCTCTGAATGAATAAATAAAAATTCGTGGCTGTAAAAGTGCCGAGTCAGCTTACAATCTAACAAAAATAATAAATAACAAATCTTAATACTAGTTCGTGGCTGTATACGGGCCGTATCACCTTACAATATAAATAATAATAATATGTCAATTAAACATATATTCGTGGCTGTAAAAGGGCCGAGTCAGCTTACAATCTAACAAAAATAATAAATATCAAATCTTAATACTAGTTCGTGGCTGTATACGGGCCGTATCACCTTACAATATAAATAATAATAATATGTCAAATAAACATATATTCGTGGCTGTAAAAGGGCCGAGTCAGCTTAC
Source organism: Tinea semifulvella (assembly GCA_910589645.1). Taxonomy (NCBI): domain Eukaryota; kingdom Metazoa; phylum Arthropoda; class Insecta; order Lepidoptera; family Tineidae; genus Tinea; species Tinea semifulvella. Next base: position 11,644,449 of record OU342601.1, read on the forward strand.
AATCTAACAAAAATAATAAATATCAAATCTTAATACTAGTTCGTGGCTGTATACGGGCCGTATCACCTTACAATATAAATAATAATAATATGTCAATTAAACATATATTCGTGGCTGTAAAAGGGCCGAGTCAGCTTACAATCTAACAAAAATAATAAATATCAAATCTTAATACTAGTTCGTGGCTGTATACGGGCCGTATCACCTTACAATATAAATAATAATAATATGTCAATTAAACATATATTCGTGGCTGTAAAAGGGCCGAGTCAGCTTACAATCTAACAAAAATAATAAATATCAAATCTTAATACTAGTTCGTGGCTGTATACGGGCCGTATCACCTTACAATGTAAATAATAATAATATGTCAATTAAACATATATTCGTGGCTGTAAAAGGGCCGAGTCAGCTTACAATCTAACAAAAATAATAAATATCAAATCTTAATACTAGTTCGTGGCTGTATACGGGCCGTATCACCTTACAATGTAAATAATAATAATATGTCAATTAAACATATATTCGTAGCTGTAAAAGTGCCGTGTCGTCTTATATTCTAAATACCATTAACAATAATTTATATTCGTGGCAAACACTGGTATGGATGATGACAGGATGTGCCGGAGTTTCCCAGTCTAGTGTAATGATAAAATGTAATTTCAGGAGGTCTCGGCGGGGGACTGGGAGGTGGATTAGGGGGTGGTTTGGGTAGCGGGTACAACTCTAGCCGGCATCGTGGTGCCTTCTCCATACACATGAGGGGACTACCTTTCAAGGCTTCAGAAACTGATATTGCTTATGTAAGTGTCATTTCTAAATTATTTTAATATGTTGAAGCATGTCATCTTGTTATTGTTTTCTCTGGCTACAGTTCATTGATTTTATTTATTATTCAGTGTTGTTCATCATGACAGGCCCTAGAAGACAAAGTTCTAGATCTCCACTGTTGGAGATGGCCTTCCAAAAATTTGTGAAGAATTTGGTCTAGACTCGCCACGCGGCACAGTGAATCACTAAACCTAGGAACATCCTAGGACCTGGCTCACTCACATCATAATGGGGTTTATCAGGCAAAGCTTTTCGTAGATGTCGCTAGCGGCAATGGTACCTTGTTTACAGTTAACAGAAAAATGTATTTTAACTTAACGTTATCTACCTTAAAAGACAAATTAGGAAAGCAAACATCGTCTTTAAAAAGAAATTAAAAAAGGTTGAATTAATAGAACGGCAGATTTGAGATCACCATCTTTGAATTCGCTCGGAAATCTCGATTTGTACACTTAAAAGCTGCTAACTTCGGCATAATATCTAGAAAATAATAAATTTCGTATTAAAAATACAAGATTTCTATGCAACTGACAGTTATATTAGGTATCTATCATGCGCCATCTATCGTGATAAAAAGTTAGTGATACACCCCATTCCAAAAATTGAATTGCAAGTTATCTAATTAAACATAATTGGATAATAAAGAAGTTTTTTTTTTTTTTCAGTTTTGCTATGATTGTAATAGTAGTTTATAAAACTGTTGCATAATAAGGGGTATTATACAGGAGTGTGTGTTTAAATAGTATCACACGAGTGTTATAATACCTAGTTACGTGCAATTTCATACACTAATTTATCTACTCTCATACATTGGGATTGAACCTACCAAATAAAAAAACTGATTTTAAAGGGCTATTATACCATCAGCGAGTATTTTGATGACAAGCGAGCTTGGTCCTAATTTATTTCAAATGTTATTGTGTATGTCTTAGTTTATAGTATGACAATGCCTCTTTACAGCAGCTATAATTTAAGTGACACAATAAACTGTTTTTGTTTTAGCTAAAGTATGACAATGCCTTTTTACAGCAGCTATAATTTATGTGACATCTTAATAATGTTTTAGCTTATAGTATGACAACGCCACTTTACAGCAGCTATAATCCTTGATGTATTCATTTTATAATTGTGTATGTCTTAGTTTATAATATGACAATGCCTATTTACAGCAGCTATAATTTTAAGATTATTATGTATATTTGGGTTGTAATGAGCTGCTCCAAATACCTACAAGCTATTTCCCAGAAAATAAGCTTTTCGTTATATTAATTAACTTTTTGACATGTAAAAGCGCAGAATACATTATATTTATTGTCCTATGCCTACTTACAAAATAAATAAACTAAACTAAAATAAAAGATAAAAGTTAAAAGAGTAAGAAATAGACTTATTGAATGGCGCAAATTATTATATATATTTTTTTTAAATGCTCTGGTACTGAATACGTAAGTCCTAAACAATAGAATGGCGCCAAAACCTAGCTTATGACCGCGCACGCGCTATGGCGGGCGCTGACATAGACAAGTAAAAATTGGAATCAAAACTTTTTGTAATGGAACCTTTGCCTTAAAAAAAATAAGTGTTAATAATATGTATGATTATATTTTTAAAATGATATATAACATTATTTTGTTAGAGAAAAAGTGTTATAATGTAATTCAATTTTTAAATTTCAGCAGTATGTTTATAAAGTATGTCAATATAAATTCGTTTTGAAGTTTGTAATTCGCATTTTACGATATGAGAGTAGATAAAAGCGTATTATATTATTTTTATATTAAATTAGGCCTGAGTGTAGGCCGTCGTTGGCGAGTGAAAAATGATCCTACCAAATACAAATAAAATATTTAATAAAAATAGTGTTAGTCAACTTGGGTTGCCAAGAGAGTGTGTAAAAAGCGTATAAATGTGCCAGGTTTAGCAGCGCTACTACGGGTTCCCACGGAACTAGTATTTTAAAAAAAGAACTCAATTTTTTTTTGTATCTTTTTTTTTACTTTTTAATAATAATTTATTAATTTGGCTGCCTCCGTGTTCTAGCGGCTAAGTCCGTGTATTTAGTCTCGTAGGTACCGGGTTCGATATCCGGTCGGGCACAATAATATTTACTAATTTAAATAAATTTAATTAATATTTAATTCTTTCAGTTCTTCCGTCCCGTTCGTCCTGTAAATATCAACATCTTGTATGACAACAGTGGTCGTCCCTCCGGAGAAGCCGATGTGGATTTCGACTGCCATGAGGATGCTTCCAGGGTATGTTCAGTCGAAAAGCCCACTAGGCCCACTTTTTAACACTCTGCGACCACTCTCTACCAGCGTACAAAACAATATATAAAATTAAGTGTTCAAATGTGGTTTATTATTTTTTAAAGATGCTTTATCGCTCGTTTTTGTTCTTGCATTATTTTATATATTTTTAACTCAACTTTCCTGTATATTTAGTCATATTTTCTGTATATTAACTTAACTTTCCAGTATATTAACTCCTTTTTCCTGTATATTATTAGTCAAATTTCCTGTATAATAACTCAACTTTTCAGTATATCAACCCAACTTTCCTGTACATTAATTCAACTTTCCAGTATATTAACTACCCTTCCCGTATATTAACTCAACTTTTTTGTATATTAACACAACTTTTGTGTATATTAATTCAACTCTCCAGTATATTAGCTTAACTTTCCAATATATTAACCCAACTCTCCAGTATATTAGCTTAACTTTCCAATATATTAACCCAACTCTCCAGTATATTAGCTTAACTTTCCAATATATTAACCCAACTCTCCAGTATATTAGCTTAACTTTCCAATATATTAACCCAACTCTCCAGTATATTAGCTTAACTTTCCAATATATTAACCCAACTCTCCAGTATATTAGCTTAACTTTCCAATATATTAACCCAACTCTCCAGTATATTAGCTTAACTTTCCAATATATTAACCCAACTCTCCAGTATATTAGCTTAACTTTCCAATATATTAACCCAACTCTCCAGTATATTAGCTTAACTTTCCAATATATTAACCCAACTCTCCAGTATGTTAGCTTAACTTTCCAATATATTAACCCAACTCTCCAGTATATTAGCTTAACTTTCCAATATATTAACCCAACTCTCCAGTATATTAGCTTAACTTTCCAATATATTAACCCAACTCTCCAGTATATTAGCTTAACTTTCCAATATATTAACCCAACTCTACAGTATATTAGCTTAACTTTCCAATATATTAACCCAACTCTCCAGTATATTAGCTTAACTTTCCAATATATTAACCCAACTCTCCAGTATATTAGCTTAACTTTCCAATATATTAACCCAACTCTCCAGTATATTAGCTTAACTTTCCAATATATTAACCCAACTCTCCAGTATATTAGCTTAACTTTCCAATATATTAACCCAACTCTCCAGTATATTAGCTTAACTTTCCAATATATTAACCCAACTCTCCAGTATATTAGCTTAACTTTCCAATATATTAACCCAACTTTCCAGTATATTAGCTCAACTTTTCTGTAAAATAATTCTACTTTTATTTATAATTTATTATCCAACTTTCACGTGTATGAACTTAACTTTTAATTCAACTTTTCTGTATATTTCCAGGCAATGCGTCGCGACAAGAACAACATGGACAACCGGTACATAGAATTGTTCCTCAACTCTTCGCCGCAAAGACATAATAGATATTATAAATAAAATGACAAAGCGCTTATAACATACGACAGATTTTCCTTTATTTGAATTCATTATGGTGGTATTTTTGCAAAAAAAAAAACGAAGACAGACTGACTTGTATTTTTACACTTTGAAATTTGTTTTTTTTTATTAAGCTCGATTTTTGTACTTATTACACATTGAACTGACACTTTTTTTTCTTTTACTTTTATTAATTATTTTAGGACTCACAAAAAAACTCAATCAAATTTTTTTTTTATGTATTTGAAATACAGAGGTCATGGCTGAAGTTTGTATAGTAACAGTTAATATAAAAAATAATTATGTGAGGCCAGACTCCATGAACACTAGGAACAAAGCTCAACGTCACTTGATAAGGCTGGGTTGTACCAAAACTAAGTATCTGTATTTGTAACGATTAATGTTAAAATTGCTTAGATTGTACCAGCTGACGGCAAAACTTCAATATAAAATTCCATTTTTAACTTAATTTTTTGACCAATATATAAACTTTTAATTAAATAGGTCTATATAGGTGCCTATATAATAAGAGAAATGACATCATTCATCTTGTATGGGGATTTGTGCTAAATTATTTTCACAGTTATATATCTGCCTCCGTGGTCTAGCGGTTAAGTCCGTGGATATAGACTCGGAGGTACCGGGTTCGATTCCTGGTCGGGACACAAAAATATTTATTATTGTAAATAAATACATTTAATTTATTTGTGATATTTCTCGAGCTTAGTACGCTGGAGACATCGACGAGCTTGCCACTTGTCATGATTGGCCGGCAGTAAAGTTAGATAAATGTAAATCAGCTCTTAGCGTGGTTTCTGACCACCCCGTAAGGGAAACAGTCGTGATGATACTTTTTTTTTACAGTTATATATGCATTTAGATGAATTATTCTAACAAGATTATTATTCAATTAGAAAAAATATTTATTTTATATAGTTTAGATGTTTAAAAGATCATCATCACAGCCCTAGTACTAAAAGAGTTAATTGATACGAAAAATGCATGTATTTTTTTCCAAATAACTTAATTACACAGTAATATATAGTATTAAAATTTTACTATAGCAAATTATATCCTATATTTTATGAAGTTTGCCTTAATTAAAGTACCTATTGGGTATTTGGAGTTTGACCTTTTAATTTTATTAGTCCCCGTATGACCTTATTTTTTAAAAATCAATTTTTAGTTTCTATTGTCTTGTCTTAAGTTAGTAGTATTTAAAATTAATCTCATAATTTTAACTTACGTAAATGTTATGAATTTAGAAGTAAATGAATTAATTTGTATTTTTTTCAAAGGAAACGTCTAGTTTAAAGATTGTGTACAAGTTATTGTGACTATGAAAACTATTTATAAACGTTTTGATAAACTTTCGTCTACCTAAACCAGGAGACAAATTTCGTTTGTCACTTTTGTTTTATATCAATGAGATAGATACACAGGACAAAGGACTATGCGTAAAATTAGTCTCAGTGACCAATTTTTTATTTTAAATTCTTTATTGCTGAAGGCGTCTGAGATTTCATTATCATATCATCATTCATTATCTATCATTACAGACCCTAGAACACAGCGTCCTGGACCTCCACTGTAGGAGATGGGCCGTATAACATATATCTTGACAATTTGGCCTACATTCACCACGCTGGGCCAGACGGGTTGGCGAGGATCTCATGTCAATTTTTAATGACAAGTTGGTATTAGTGGAACCGGGACCGACGGCTAAACTTGCTCTTCGAGGCACGGTATAGTGGTGTAGTAAATCTATGACAACTGTACGTTGTAAGAAAAGTGTATTTCTCATTAGTACATGCCGGGAGGGGGTTTGAACCGACCTTTGTAGGATGTTAAGGAAAGCGTCCTTACAACCGAGCCACCACCCACCGCCCACGGCATAATAATAATAAAAATAATAATAAAATTCTTTATTGCACACAAAATATACAAAATAAAAATATGTCCATAGGCGAGCATAATACCATGAAGGTATTCTCTACCAGCTAACCTTTGGGAGAGTGATAGATTTATATGATGGGTTTATGAGATTTTTTAAGTAAATATAAATATATTAGAATTAAATAATTAAGTACGTAAAATATAAATACATTATTTAATACATATTACATAAATTCGACCTACACAAATACTTATATACCTAAATACAATCTATATAATACTTATATAAATAAATATAATAAATACTAATATGTCAAGATGTCGAGATTAGGGTTCATTTTGTTTTTTAAGCATCTTCATATGTTACGTGTTTGGCCATATCGCATGCATCAAAAAACAGCCCATCATCGCCCAATTCCCAAGAAGCTACGCCAAAAAGGGTCTTCATCGAGGGTATTATCTGACAACTAACCTTTTGGGGTTGTGAGAAATTGTGGGTCATCTAATAGTCGTGGATTCACCGTGCGTGTGTTGGTGAGAGAGGAAAATAATGGTGTCTTGGACTTACGACTTAGGATCGTTGAAGGCTTTTTATTGCGCAATAAGACGCTCATCTACCATTCTGCTCCTCTCCCTACCCAACCAAATATTGTATGATTCTGTTAATGTTGTCCTAAACTAGCCCTGGTTTAGCGAAACGTTTATGAATAGAGCTTCATGATTTTAGTACATGTAATAAATATGTTATGAACTTATTGCATGAAGATGGATTTAGTATATTTGTTCAAATAAAATGAAATATTAGTTTTTTTAAATAAGATGTTTTGGTTTATTTTTGTATCAATAAAATATAACTTTAATATAAGTTATTTTTAAGGTCTATATTTTAATAAATTCTTATATTAAAATTAAAACTGAGTTTTAATTTTCCATCCTTTGGTAACTTGGACTTTTCAACAACCATATATATAGGTACAGTTCGGAAATACAAATTATTATCCTGCCAAAAAAAAATATATTACTGTTCCCTTTATCACTTAAACTGTTTTGATTTTCGAACTTACTCCTAAGAGACAAATGCTGATATGCTATGAGAAACATATCTAACATATATTTTTATTTGCAAATTTAGACCAATTGAACAGCCGGTTGCAGAACGGCTGATTATCTTTTGACGTGTACAATCAGACGTGACAATAATTGTCTAAAATAGCCAAAGTTACAATCAGCTTATATCAAAATGTTGGTAATAATATATTACTTTCTGCAACGGACCAAAAACTGGTGGGGGGGGGGGGCAACAAATGTCATTAAAGTTACGTTTTTACCTGCTCAATAAATATTTCATGTCGTTGTAAGTATGATTTGTATCTATACCAAATGTCAAACTAAGAAAGAATGAAATCTAAGATCTTAAAATTGTAAAACGATTAATCTCCCATTGGGCACTCTGGGCAAGTGCCCAGGTCCCAGTCCGCACCCTAAGGGCCTGGTTGAGCGGGGGGATGGCTGGCACATGCGTTATGTCCGTGATCGGGTGCTGCTGTGGGGGCCTGGGACCGAGGCCGAACACGTTAGATTTATTGTTCTTAAATAGGAGAGGTTTTGTCGGCTTCCGGGTTGCTCACCAGCAGTATTGTATGTTTCATCTCAAGATCTTAGATTTCATTCTTTCTTTATAGATACATTTTGAGATTATATATACCATATCATTATCATTACAGCCCCTAGAACACAGCGTCCTAGACCTCGACTGCTGGAGCTGGACCTGCCAGAACATATATCTGAAAAATTTGGCCTACACACGCCACGTTGCGTTGGTCAGACGGCTTGGCGAGAATATGATGTCAATTTATTCCACGATTCCACAAGTTGGTAATAATGGAACCACAAAGCACGGGAACGGTGGTATTGTAAATCTATGACAAATATACGTAAGAAAATTTGATTTCTTATTGGTACATGCCGGGGGGGTTTGAACCGACCTCTGTAGGATTTAAGGGACGCGTTCTTACAACCGCGCCACCATATACTCGCATATATTTGTTGTGTAATTCTGTAATTGTTTTAAATTGTAAATTTAATATAACTGAGTTGTTCTTGCAGATTCCTTTCTTAGTCATATAAACGTTAGCCGGTCATTGGAATCTGATAAGCTACTGGTCTTCTGCTAACAGCTTATTCTTTGATCAGCTTAGTCTTTCACTAACAGAAGTAGAATTATTCAAAATTATTTAAATTTCGTGTCCATAAATGCCTGTAATAGGTTTACCGTGAATAAACATATTTTGGCTTTGAACTGCGCGATGGGGGCCTCCGAATTTGCGAGATCGCTAACCGATTTTTTTTTATTGTCTTTGACAAAATTTTTCTTAACTATATTTGTTTGGCTCTTGTAAATAATCGTTTGTCACTACGAATAATACCATTTTCCTTCCTAATGTGCTCCCCAATAGGTAAATCTAAAATGTATATATTATATCTTTCGAGTCTAGTTATTATTGTTTTAATAGATACCTACATGAAATCATTACACTATTTATTTATACGCCAGTTAACTCAAAAGATTAATTAAGCCAAACCCAGTGACGTAAACAAGACCAAACGGCATGAGAATCAAAGCTGGGCGAATCGGTATGGAATGAATTAGTATATGAGAATCATTGCCAGTTATAGTTATTTTCGACGTGCAAGTACTTTCAAATTAATAATTTTGTTGTTTCACGGACGATATGTTTGACAAGAAAACGTCGTATCAGTTTATTTTCCTATTGATTAAGAATTAAGTATTGACTAATAGGTATCTATTAAGTTTGCAAAAAAAATACGCGGAACATTCTAGAAGTTGTCATTAAAAAAATAGTTATTTCGATCATGGCTTGGTTTTACGGATAGTTAGTACACAATTATGGTCGTAAAAAGACGAGCCATAAAGTTGACATTGCATCGCTTTATTTGTATATTTAAAAAAAAATTGTTTATTATATTGGTTAAAAGTTAAGCTAGTGGTCGTTAGGTGGCTGTAACGGACATTTTGTATCAAAAATGCTCTATGCCCGCTGTACCTTTTTTTAAAACTTTATTTCGTTTTGAACGCGTTGCTGTATGGTTCTTATACACTTTAAGCAAAATTTGGTAAAAAGCGAGCTTAGCTTTCAAGTCAAACACTGAACTATAATCACAGATTATACTATAATCGAGACCACTACTCAGGTCTTACGGCTAAAACTGGAACTAAAAGTGACAGCATATATTATCTGTCTTGTAGTTTTGCAGAAGTTATTTTTTTTAGGGTGGGGATATTGATTTATGCCTAAATTAATGGATAGGACTTCTATTTTTTTTTGTGTTCAATATGTAATACAAAAACACTAGTTTTATATTTTATTATGTATTTTTTTTGTCTTGGTCTTGCTTTTGGCAACACTACTTCAAAGTCGTTAGACTTCACGTTGCTCTATGGTTTTCATACAATTTGAGCAAAATTCGGTAAAAAAATCTTTGAACGCTTTGCTTCGCTTTCAAGTCGAACATAGCATTTGTATGGTCAAAAGCGAGGCCCGCTCTGTCTTATATTTGACTTTGTTGGCCAAACCAGAGACATATCTCGTTGAGACAAACTTACAAATATATATATATTAGAGTTAAAACCAGAACAAGCATATTCATTACAATTTAAAATATCAATTTATTCGGAGTAAAGTACAAAGATTAAAAAATAAAATAAATTAAGAACTAAATTATAATAAATAAAATTACGACTATTCGATGGGCGTAGTGTGCCGAGGACACTCGCTGCGTTCCCCCGCTGAACAGCGAGGCTGACCCTTTGAACAAGACATTCTCTACTCAAAGGGTCACCCGTCGCCAAGTAGAGTTTCTTACCAAGCTCGCGGGAGAACACAAGAGCCTCCTCGGACCACGGGCCCATCGTTTCAACTGCAAATGGAATGAAATGGTGATTGATGATGATCTCCGCGTACTTGTTGCGCTTAAGGCGTGCGGCTGATTCTGCAGCGGCACCAGGTTTCTTATGGCTGGATGTCACATGTGACTGACAGAGTGTGTCAACACATGTGGCATCCCAAACCAGTGCGTGGCCTCTAGTATATGTATATACTATATATGTAGTATATGTATGTTTATTAAAATATTAAATAAATAAAGGGAATTATAATATTTTATTAAAATATATCTACTAGATCTCTACGTTTAGACCTCCCAAAATAATAAGTACCCGTTTGACCTAGTTGGTAATTTATTAATTAATTATATTCGATAAAAATTAAACAATAGCAGACCAAACTGTATAAGTAAAATACAAAAACATTCAAGAAAATAACCTTTATTATTAATCTCAAGAAACGAATATAACATCACAACTACTCCAACACTCCAAATAAACGTAACTATTCAAAAAAACATAATAAATCATATCCAATCATTAGACAGATATCTTCAGTGTGTCATCCGCACACACGTCTTTATACACTAATTATAATCCACCCTCTATTTTGTATGGGCCAGCGATTATATCGAGATTGTTTGTGTTACCGGCTGTGTGTTTTCTTACATTATCGTACGCAGACTGGTGTCTCCCCGGACCGACGCCATAGTTCGGAAGGCAGAATTAACAGAAGTATAAACAAGGACATATGACATAGGTACCTATTGTATCTCTGGTCCGATGGGCGCCTATTGATGTGAGACCGGGACATAATAACAAATAATACCTCGATTCAGAAACATTGTGCTAAACTGATGTTACTAAGTTATAATATCTCTTTTTGTCACTATCTCATTAGACATTAAATAGTAAATACTGATGCACGACATGTGACATCGCGCCCACCTAAAGGAAAGCGCTACGCAAGGTCCAAGAATCGAAGCAACTGACGACCAGGCCTATCAAGAATTCAAGATGCTTTTTCACACTTCGCTTGAATGACTTCAAGTTGTAGAAATAAGAAAAAACACTGATTGGGAGAGCATTCCACATCTTCAGCATGTGACAGATGTGAGAATCGTCAAATATATGCTCGTACGCGTAGGGATAGTGGCTACGGTATGGAGGTGCATATTTTAGTCTATGTGTATTCGGTTGCGGAATTTAGAAGAAAAAATAGGCTGTGGAGCTCTTCAGAACACACACCGTAGTATAGTTTGTAGAACACGCTCCGGGAGGCCACATCTGGGCAGGCGATTCGAGAGTTTTAGACACTGTAGTGTTGTCCACTATACAAATCGCCTGCCTCTGCAGGAAATTTGAGAGTGTAAGGTGCCGTACCATGAATGATCTTATTTGTGCTTTATAAGGCACAAAAAGCGAAAAAAACCATTTCACCTTCAGTATCCCTACAGTAGAGTTGTTCACTGCCTCAACTGTTTCGAGGTCTAGCGGTCCGACGATTTAGATGCACCGGGTTCGAATCCTTGTCCGGATAAAATATTTCCTATAATTTATTTGTAATACTTCTTGAGTTTGGTACGCTAGACATCGACGAGCCACTTGTAATGATTAGCCGACAGTAAAGTTGGCTAAATGTGAAGTTCAAGTGGCAATGGGCCGGAGACGTCTGTCACAGAACCGATGACCGATGGAGTAGACGGGTTCTAGAGCAAAGACTACGTACCTACAGGAAAACGCAGAGTGGGAGGACCGCCCGCCAGATGGACGGATGATCTAAAAAAGGATGGCTAAAGATTGTGTGAAATGGCGAGCCTTGGGGGGAGGCCTACATTCAGCAGTGGGGGACATAGGCTGATGATGATGATGAACTCAGGTAAGGATACCAAAGCATTGTTTCTGACACCGCTTAGAATTACGGTCGTAATGAACGTATGTTCACTGGAACCGAGACAGAACACGTCAATATCAATAACATGACATCGTCATCAACATCGTCGCTCTTAAACGAATCTCAAACAATACCGGGTTCTATTCCAGTTTGTATATATATATTTATGTAAATATTATTTTTATATATACCTACATATATAGTCATATATAGTAAAGTTGGCTAAATGTGAATACATTTAAAAAATGTGGTTTCTGATCACACCCGCAAGGGATTACCACCGTAATTAATACATTTAATCTTCACTTGCAATAGTATCCATAAATTCGAAGGGGAAATTTTGACGATATAAAAGCGATTTCGTATTTTTGACACGCGTCAGTCCTCCCGTACCTACCCTATTTTTGGGGATCACCATTTGCTACGGAATTGGGGTTCGGCGTGATTCACCTATTTTACTGTTTTGGGGGCAAATAGTACTGGCGCCATATGTTTGTGACAGGGAATCGTTAAGTTGCAGTGTCTGCTTAATAAATAGGTGTAGTAGAAAGTTTGTGATGTGATGATTTTATTTCAGAAACAGATAAAATTAAAATTTAAAAACTGTTATATAAAAGTAAAGTATCTTCACGACCATATGATTTACACCTTGCGGGGTGGTCTGAAATCACGCTTTTGTAAGGAGTGAGTTCACTTAGGCAACGCTGGGCCGGCAACATGATAAGGTTTTTATCAGCCTAAATAAATATTTCATTTCATAAGTGGCAAGATCGTCGATGTCTGTAGCGTACCAGAATTGAAAAGTGTCACAAATAAATTAAATATTTAGTTATTTATTGTGTTTTTTTTTACCAGGTATCGAACCCAACTTAACCGCTATACCACTTAGGCAGTTTTCATAATACAAGAAAGTAATTATTTCAAGTAATAAAATACGAAAATAAAATAATTTATTTAAATAAAGCACAAGTTATTTTATTGTTTTAAACTGTAATTGTAACGATTAAAGTTAAAAATGGCATCGATTGTACCTGACGGCTGACCTTCAAAATAAACCTGATTCATTAGAAGCCATTTTTAACTTTAATCGTTATTACAGACTTCACTTTGTGCATCAATAACCGACGTAGTAGTAAACCATTTCCTCTTTACATTTTCTGGGGTAACTGTACTGATCGGGAAATAATATTTAAAGCACAAAAAAGTGTATACGAGCAATCTGCAAAATACCTAGTACGGACAGTTGCAAGCCATATTTCAAATCATTAAAATTATTGACGTTCCCTAGTCTGTACATCTATGAATCAGTTTTATTCGTAAAAACGAATCCTGGACTATACCAAAACCGTCTCAGAAGTAAACGTCATCAAAATATAATATACCCATTAGTTAGCAAGAAAGCTTTGTTACATAAAAGTGCTTTAATCATGACGGCAAATATATAATAAAATACCGTTGAGACTACAGGAGCTAGAGTTAGGAGAAATGAAGAGAAGACTTAAATATCGTCATGATCGTAGAACAGTGTCGGATTTTAAAAAATACCCATAATTTTGCATATATATTTATATATAGTTTTATATTGTTTGTGGTCTGTAATTTATAGTGCAAATATTAGAAAGGGTTCCAAAACGAAATCTAGAAGGTTTGCACTTATTATGAGACTTCAAAAGTGACAAAAAAATGTCGAAATGACAGTTGAATGGCCGCCATGAAAATTTTTAATATAGCAGATCCGTCACTGTTCTACGATCATGACGATATATACTAATTGACAAGACATACTACACAATCAATGACTTTTTTACAGACAAAAATATAATTACATGACATTTTGCTTATCTTATAATTTATTAATATTAAATTTTAGACATGAATAATATTGTAATTTATATTTTTTTATTGTATCTCAATTTAATAAAATAAATGCTATCCACAATTACTAATATTTGTACGACCTATGGGCAGAGCACTGGTGCACCCTTATAACCTATATCTGTTGTTTATAATATTAATCTGTGTCTAAACAAATAAATGATTTGAATTTGAATATGTAGGTACCTAATTATCAAGCCAAACTTAAAGTAACAAACAATTGAATAACTAAAAAACTACACGCCGATACAATAATAATAATATGTTTACTCGTCGCAAGTTATCAATAAAGTTTCCCCCAAAAATGAGTCCGATGCATTCACCTAATACTGAGACGGGGCGCCTGGAAGACCCGCCAGCCGGCCGCGACTTGCCCGCCGCGCCGTCCTGCCGCGCGCCAACGGATGGGACTCTTCGGCGCTACCAACACTGTATTTTTCCATTTTTGTCTTGTTATACAAAAAAATGCTTTTATTCAATAATTTTCTAAACAATATAGATTTACAAGGAATCGCTAGATACCCCAAACGGATACTGGTGTCAAGATTATTATACAAATTATATTAATTTATGTTTTACATTAAATTAAATAAACACTTGTTTTGTAAAGTGTATTAGACAATATGTATTTTTACAATTAAAAATATTGTAGGTATTTATTTTAAATTATAATTAATTAATAAATAATAGTATAATATTAAAATGGGACATAAAATAGTGGTCGAATAAGTATCATATTTTTTATTTATTAATTAACTGCTTCAATGGTCTAGTTGTTTAGACCGTGGATTAAGACTCGGAGGTACTGTGTTTCGATTCTTGGTCGGGACGCAATAATATTTATTAATTTAAATTAATAAATTTTAATAATAATTAATTTGTGATAATTCTGGAGTTTGGTACGCCTGGACACATCGACGAGCTTGCTTGTTATGGCATATATTAAAGTTAGCTAAATGTGAATCCGCTTCTTTATAAGCATGATTTCTGGCCACTCCGGAAGGGACACAGTCGTGATGATACTCATTGCTTTTTCATATTAACTTTATTACATCTTTATTTATTATAGGTAGGTAGGTGTAGGTAGGACTTGCATTGATATTTTTAATTATAATGATTGCTAACCAACTTTAAATCGTTATAGATTTTAAATGGTCACTCTAAATGAAAAATGATAACAGATACTTCAACATAATTTTTAAATACCTATTCGACGATACTCCACTTAATATAGTTCGTCGACATTCTTTTTCTTATTTTCCACAATATGGCGTCTGGTCGCGTGATGCAGACGAATCGTTTGACGTGAGAATCATCAAAATCGGCACACGTGTTTGGTCTTCAAAGGAACAAACATACATACACATACATAGGCTGATAAACACATAACCCTTCTTTGCGCAGTTGGGTCAAAAGGGCCCGTTTGACCTTAATGATACGGTTTTAGTAAATTGTAACAGGCGTAAAAAGCGCTGACACATTTATTTTCAAGCAATGGCTTCCTAAATGAAACCATAAGTTGCCACCATTGAGGTTCCAGCTATTCTGGAACCCACTGGAATAGTCGGCGGTCATGGCAAGAGAAAGAGACCTGAGTGTATGATGTTAGCCCTTAGCCCTTTCAGCACGGACTATGCCAAGCGTGCGTTATTCAAAATAAATCTAGTCCAAACTCTGTTTGGCCGCTCTGAAACGTCCTCGATACGTTCGTTCGTGCACTCATCTAACTACTTAGTAATTATCTTTATTAAATTGTTAGGACTAGTAAAGAAAGAAACATACAAAAGTGGTTTTTATTTACACTATTACCCGACGCACAATAGTGCGCTAGCACATTAGAAAACGACAACGCACGAATATGCGGAGGGGGTTTTGTAGAATTCCTTACGGGAGGATTTATTTCACTATTTATATGAGATATTTTAGATCTTAAAGTTATTAATAAACCCTTCAATATTCAAAATATTGTTTGCCTTGCTGAAAGGGTTAGTGTGGAATGCCACATGTGTCAACACTTTGTCACAACGAGTCACACCTTAGGGTACAGCGCAAAAAGCGGGAGCAGCAGCCGAAAGCGCAGTCTAGCCAGCAGCGGCGCAAATACGTACAAGTATCTATAATAATTAAAGACTACGTGTTTGTTACGTGACTCTGGGTTCAAGCGTCAAAACATTCCTTAATAAAAAACATCACCCCTCGTCTAATGGTCTGCTCCGGTGACAAGAGGGCTGGTTCTTTCCTTGCTTAGACGAATCAGTATAGCTATTCAGAGTGAATAAATGCGGCCAGAGTTCTTGTCACCATACCGCGCGGCCACGATTTATACTTAAATTAGGTTTTGTAAGTACCTAAGGTTTTTTTTGTTTATGATATATTTAATTTTATTATTGATAGCTGACCCGGCGAACTTTGTACCGTCGTTGAATGTTTGTAAACCTTAGCACGTCACACTCACAATGTCAAATGCTTATACGCAATGCTAATCGCCGATTGAATCTTTTCAATAAACTCTACAAAGGAGGCCTATGTGCCATCACAGCACAGTGGGCAGCTCCACTCTTCTAGGATTAGCGTCTCGGTTGGGAGAGGTCGATTAACCGTTAAGCGGTAAATGGGTTATCATTTGTTCTATATTTAAGGAGCTTGATATACATTTCTGAACGCACCCATATACGAGTATATTT
This sequence comes from Tinea semifulvella, assembly GCA_910589645.1. Lineage (NCBI taxonomy): Eukaryota > Metazoa > Arthropoda > Insecta > Lepidoptera > Tineidae > Tinea > Tinea semifulvella. Next base: position 11,661,244 of record OU342601.1, read on the forward strand.
GACATCCAACATTGTTTGACAGGTACGAAATCACGAACTTTTTGTATGGATATATGTTTTTTCTTATATTTTATTTTTTCTTCTATTTTTTTTTATTTATAGTTATTCTGCTATTCGGGAAGGCGACAAATCCAACAAATCAAAAACTGTGAAAACCTGTCCAGCCGTTTTCGAGTTATAAGTGTTCTAACAAACCCGACTTTGTTTTATATATTAAGATTTACTTATTATGCAATCTAATATGTCAGAAACCTTCCCCGATGTTCACACAACATATTCCCAAAGTTTCATCCCGAGCGGTCAAGTAGTTTTGCAATGTATAGGGAACACACACACACACACAGACATTCACCTTTATATATATACGAGTAGATTAAATATAAATTTAAAATGTTTTAAAATAAGTTCTGATACGCGGAAGAATTTATTTCGTTGGATAGGTCACTTAAAATAAATGTAACGAAAAGTGTTTGTCACTGGTGACACCGGTTTTTGTGATTATTTCGCGGTTCGAACCTCGGCCGGCATGTACCAATAATACATACTTGCTACGTACATTTGTCATAGATTCACTTTATTGTAATCGTTAATAAATTGTCGTACAAAATTAACATCAGACCCTCGCAAACCCGTCTGCCTAGCGTGGCGAGTGTAGGAAAACTCTGGAAGGCCATCTATAACAGTGGAGGACTTTGAGTCTGTGTTCTAGGGGCTAGTGAACAAGGTATAGTGGTAGTCGGCAATAAACGGCTGGTGTCAGTTGCTTCCGTTCTTTGACCTTTTTTATGGTCAGGTGGACGCCGTGTCACCTATGCGACCTATATAAAAAAACCATCCAAAATTATTTGCAGTCAGGATGACATTTAATTCTTTGTTTGAATTCTAAGAATTCTTTAGGTTAAACATTTATGAATAATTCGCGCTTCAGCTATCTCACGGCTCGTCAATCAAACCCGGATGAAATATTGATGAGGGCGTTTATAATCCGCTCAGTTTCCCAAAATTGTAATTCCATGATATCGATATTGCTGGCTTTTGCTTCAGCATCGGTTAGGACACTCCTTGACCGAAATACATTGACCATGGCAGTGTGCCTTCGTCTCGGAGCCCGGATGTCCACCCACACGAGTGTCTGTGTGGGGAACCAATGGAATAGCTGTCTGGCTTGGCTTTCGTGTGCTAGAAGTGCCGTCACATGGCTCTCAACGACATCATCCTAAGGGCTCAAGCAAAGTGTAAAAGAGCATCTAGTCAAGCCGGCATAGAGTTAGGGACTGATAGTTGCTAAAAAATGTCAATGCTGAAGTACCAAAAAGGCTCTGTGATTGGCGCGATGGCAAGAGACCTTTAGAGAATCTTGGCAGGTCTGGTGTAGACAGTTTTGCCCCATCTCATATCCAGCGCGGGGAGTGTGGCATTTCTGCTGGGAACCTCAAGCTGCGCAAATACGCCAACCTCGGTACAGGTTTACAATTAATACATGTGTAGATTTATTTTCCATCCTGGCCGGGAAACGGTCCTGATAATTCAGCTTTAAGTTTTTTTTTTCTTCATGTGTTATTAGTCGTTACTTATCCTGTAATTAATAATAAAATAAAATTTATAACGTCCACTGCAACTATACAAAAAAAACACAAATTTTGTTGCGACCTAAAACAAATTACCTAAGTCCTATCACAGAAAAAAAACTTACTGACAGTCCATGAAATAAATTGTCAATTTCAGTAGTTTAGTTTTTTAAGGAAAATGCATATATTTATACATACGTATGTTTACATATATTTGGGTATGTAGTATATTATAAGTTATTTTATAGTGTGTAGTATATGTAATTGGCTCATATGTAGTACGAGTATATGTATTGGTTTAAGAATTGTAATATATTTATTTGCACCCTGCCCATGATTTCTCACATTCCCAAAGGTCAGTTAGAAAATGCCTAATCGGCATTAAACTCGCCTATGTACACTAATTTAAGATTTTGTGCAATAAAGTATTTAAATAAAATATATTATAGTATTTTTATTGCTATATATTGCTAGGTAAATCTTTGCACAACTTTAATGATATTAATAAAATAAGATTATACGACTATATTTACTGTAAACATAGTTTCTAATTAAATATATTTGTATATAACAGTAAAATAAGTTACAGTATTATAATAAATATAAATTAAAAACTACTTAAATAATAAACGTATGCATGATAAATTAAAACCACGAGTTGGAAAGGAAGAAGAAATTGCGACAATATTTTGTTTCATTTTTATTCCATTTTGTTTTTTTTTAATATCTTTTAGTTACTACTTTTAATAGCATGGTTTATATTTTTATTATTGTTACCTGTTTTTTAGTATGTTTTAATGTTGTGTACATTTGCTAGCCTAATGGCTGGCAAACCCGAAATGAGTGTTTGTCTATGATTTTAATAATTGTTTTGTTTCTTATTTGTACTAGTTCGAATAAATAATAATAAAATGAAATATAAACTGAACCTAGAACATTAATCTAATAATAAAATATGTCCTCTAGAGACCTTCTATCATCTCAATGAGACTGGCAACATTTCCCCACTGTGTTACGAGGCTAATACGATGGCAATACTAAACATATTTCAAATGGTAACATTGCCTTTCAAAGTATATTAATAACATTGTTCGGAAAGGTTAAAAGTAATATTAATATAGCTATTTTGAGGATTCCTTGACAGATAAAAGGCCGTGGGGACACATGTCGTAGTCAGATGATGACTTAGCCTATATGATATTTTTATTACTGTAAATTACTGATCCATACTGCTTCAAATCCGGTTCGAAGCACCATTAAACCAAATCAAATTATTTATTTTAGTATGGTTAGTACGTAACACTTGGATATTGTCAATACATGTTTTATACAATACAAGAAAAAAAAACAAATAAAAATACTACCATTAACCATGGCTGGACCGAACCCAACATAAATATTGTTGCCATAAATGACGATTTTGTTTTTAATTAAAACAAAGGTAGGCACTTAATATTTAATTCCTGGCTGTAAAAATGGCCGTGTCAGCTTACTTATACTATAATATTTATGTCAAATACATTGATAAATTCGTGTCGGTATTCGATAAGAGGGCTGGCAACCGTAATCCATTACTTAAGCACAAACGTTAGATTGTCAAAATAGTGAATTCTGTTATTTACTACCACTTTTAGCCCGAGTTTTCCCGATCATAGCCGACCTTACGTCAAAATAGCGTTTTCCATCATTTCAAAGGTCACCCACGGGGTTGAAACTTCACAATCATTGGAAAAACATGAATTAAATACTTAAATTGTCCGCCGCGAATTTATATTAAAGTTAACAACATTTATATTAATTAAACTAAGATTATATGTTTACATTAAACATAGTTTTGTAGACATTAGGTTATAAATCAAAAATATTGCAAATACTAAAAGAAATGTATATATATATATATGTAAATATGTAGTCTTTTTTTCTTTTTTATACTCCTAAGAAGTTAACAATTTATTAATGATAAGGTACTTTATTATGACAATAATTACAAATAAACATTAAAAACTAATAAACTAAAAACTGCCTCCGTGGATTTAGACTCGGAGGTATCAGGTTCGATACCTGGTCGGGACACAAAAATATTTATTAATGTAAATAAATACATTTAATTTATTTGTGATATTTCTCGAGTTTGGTACGCTGGAGACATCGACGAGCTTGCCACTCGTCATGATTGGCCGATAGTAAAGTTGGCTAAATGTGAATCCGCTTATTTATAAGCGTGGTTTCTGACCACCCCGAAAGGGAAACGGTCGTGATGATACTACTATACTATACTAAAAGAAATATATAATAGTTTTTTTTTTAATGAACGCATCGTAACGTTATTTTGCTGTCGTCTGTAGTGGAAACCTTAATACGAGAATACCAGTTTTAATAGCGTTTTACACTGACAGTTACGTTACTTAATGGATTCCACCATATAACGTTGGCGCTTAAGTAACAGAATAGGGCTACGGGTCAGCTTAAAATCTAAAAAATAATTACTATTACAAAATTATTATTATATTTATAGAGGACTTTTTAAATGAAATAAGTGGAATGTAATTGAATTAGGTATTGTAGCGCGTTCCCATACCCAGGGACTACTGGTCGAAAGACCACTCAAGATGATCGCGGTTACAATTTCGCGAACAGTTTCGTCGTAATTTAGTTTCCTAAATCCGTTTAGTAGTTTTTGCGTGCAAGAGGAACAAACATTCAGAGATACATCCTCACACACAGTAGGATGTATGACTAAATGTAGGTACAATATTAAATACCTAGTTGATGGGATACATTGAGTTAGATAATAGGATCGGTTGACAGCAGCGCCGGCGTGTCGTCTTGGCAGCCAGCTAGTAAACAGTCGCGGCGCCGGCAACCCGCCATGGCGCGACTGGAAATTATACTACTTAAGTTTGACTCACCTTAAGTAAGGAAGACACTAAGGTTGTAGTCAATTACCCTTACCCTAAGAGTTAGGTACCTGTATTATCTACCTAGTTTAGAATTTTTAATTCTTTAATTGTATGTTTTAGCTTATAGTGCCTATCTACAGCAGCTATAATTTTAGGCGTTATTTTGTATTTAGATACTTGTAATTTATTTGTTATTTTATTGTTTCTATTTCATATGATGCATGTACTGCTCCAGATACACTCACAGAAACAAAATGATATATTATTTTATATCAACATTGTAAAAAAATACGTGTAAAAGTGCAGAATACTATTGTTCTAATTGCAAAAATAAATGAATTGAATTGATTTTAGATTATTTATACTTGTCATTTTTTTTATAGATATTTTTTTATTAGTTTTAATTTATATTTATATGTATATAAAACTACCATCAGGATCCTAAAGAGACTGGCAACATTTCCCCTCTGTATGCGATGGCAGAAACATTTGCCAGCCTTCGTGTCTCCGGACTTTTCCAACAGCCGTTTAGACAATTCCTTGGCCAACGCTTGGTTGAACCATGGGCTCATCGTTCGACCCCAAACGGCGCAAATTGTCTGTACCAAGATTGGCGTGTTTGCGTAGCTAGGGGATCTCAGCAGAAAACGTTGCACTCTCTAGATTTTTTTATTTTTTTTTAAGTTCTAGGGCACAGTCCTCAAACTTTTCTGCCGACCTTTGAAAAGCGAAATACTTGCCAGAGCCCTAAAATAATCAAGGGGTATGTGTATTCCTTAATAAAAATTTTACTCTGCAAACTTTTATCATCATACCAGTATCCCTTTCGGGGTGATCAGAAACCACAAACAAAGAAGGGATTTACTTTTTTCCAATTTTACTATAGGTAAAAGTAAAGTAAAGTATCATCACGACCGTTTCCCTTTCGGGGTGGTCAAAAACCACACTTATAAATAAGCGGATTCACATTTAGCGAACTTTACTATAGCATGACCATATTACATGACAAGTGGCAAGCTCGTCGATGTCTCCAGCGTACCAAACTCGAGAAATGTCACAAATAAATTAAATATGAATTAAATGTATTCATATAGGTATACCTACAGTATGACCTACAAAAATCGAGAAATACCACAAATCACGGAGGCAGTCAACAAACTTTAGTATTTCTTGATATTGTGACTTTTTTTCGGGAAGCACTAGGGCTCAGGAGTCAAAATGTGCTACTGATGTATGTCGGTTCTAGGGATTGCGATAAAAATGATATTACGTGATTAAATTGTGATAATATTAGTTGTTATTAGGTATTATTGGAGAGGCGATGAGTTGGGCCGTCAGCCAGCCGATCTAGTCTCGTCATACAGTCGCCGCGTCCACTAGACGCCATTTTCCTCGCTTTCCCGCCAATTCGTCCACCTCACAAGGATACCTAACCGTATATGATTTATGAAACCGCCCGCTGCTCGTGAAATGGGAGAAATATTGCTACATTTGTCTTTTCTCGTTATGAAATTGCTAATAAATAAGTAGGTACCTATTATAGCGATTCACTATCCCTACTTAATAAATCTCGTCATATTTAAAACTCATATATTTCATAATTCATTTTTTTAACTTAATAGTAAAAACATTTTATTTGTAATTCTCGTATCTCTCTAGGAATTTTATTATATATATATATGCACATTATGTGACAGTTTCTGCTGTAATATTCACTTACACATCTTGGGTAGATTAGTCGGGTATAATTCCTAGGTACAATTTTGTTACAAGTATTACAATTTTTAAAAATGTTTATTGACAAATATTCTTATTTAATAAATATACATTGAAGCCAATGTATATCTATGAAATGTATATCTACTGCCTCCGTGGTCTAGCGGTTAAGTCCGTGGATTTATATTTAGACTCGGAGGTACCGGGTTCGATTCCTGGTCGGGAGATAATAATATTTATTAATGTAAATAACTACATTTAATTAATATTTAATTTATTTGTGATATACGAGGGGCGTTCAAAATATTCTCGGTATTGATACGTTACAACCTCTTTTATATATATATTTGTTACTGGCCGCTAAGATTCATCCATTGACATTAAAAAAAAGGTAAAATTGGAACCGAGATGTTCTTTTGTTTTTCTGCAATTGCCGAACAAACATGAACACCATGAGCGAATTAACAATTTTAACGAAATTAGAGCACCGATCCGTCATAAAATTCTTGACAAAACAGGGTAAAAATCAAAAAACCATAAAAGAGGAAATGGATTGTGTTTACCGTGAGTCTGCTCCTTCTTTATCTACTATTCAAAAATGGTCAAGCGAATTTAAGCGTGGAAGGGAGAGTATTGAAGATGACCCTAGACCTGGCCGGCCTGTAGTGGCTACCTCACAAGAAAATATTGATAAAGTGGAAAAACTTATATTGGAAGACGGCCGAGTGAAGGTAAAATCTATAGCTCAAGTAACCAATCTCTCTATTGGTACCGTACATGACATTATACATGACCATCTTAATATGTCAAAAGTAAGTGCAAGATGGGTTCCGCGAATGCTGACGCTTCTTCAAAAGGATATGCGTGTGGCTTGCTGTTCAGATTTTATCGACCTGTGTGGTGAAAATCCCGATGAGGTGCTGCAAAAAATAGTTACTGGAGATGAAACCTGGGTTCATCATTATGACCCAGAGAGCAAACAGGAGTCCATGCAGTGGCACATTAAGGGTTCAGCTCATCCCAAGAAGTTCAAGGTAATCCCGTCAGCTGGCAAGGTCATGGCCACAATATTTTGGGATTGTGAAGGAGTTTTGCTTATCGATTATAAAGAAAAAGGTGTAAATATCACAGGGCAGTACTACGCTAACGTTATACGTCAATTAAGAGATGCGATCAAAGAAAAGAGGCGAGGAAAGTTAACCAAAGGTGTTCTGCTTCTGCATGACAACGCCCCTGTCCATACTGCTCATATTGCCAAGGCAGCTATTGTTGAATGTGGGTTTGAAACTGTTACTCATCCACCCTATAGTCCGGACTTAGCCCCAAGCGACTTCTTTTTGTTTCCCAATCTTAAAAAGGATCTGCGTGGAAATAAATTTTCTGACGATGAAGCGTTGAAGACGGCCGTGGAGGAGCATTTTTACACCAAAGATAAAAAATATTTTTATGAGGGATTAAAAAAAATAATTGATCGATCTTATAAGTGTATGAACATAGGGGGGGAGTATATTGAAAAATAAAAATATCAAACTTTTCGTACTTGTTTGTTTTTATCCACATACCGAGAATATTTTGAACGCCCCTCGTATCTCGAGTTTGGTACGCTGGAGACATCGACGAGCTTGCCACTTGTCATGATTGGCCTATAGTAAAGTTGGCTAAATGTGAATCCGCTTCTTTATAAGCGTGGTTTCTGACCACCCCGAAAGGGAAACGGTCGTGATGATACTTTACTTTGTACTTTTACCAATGTTAATAATTTTAGTATTTTAACTAAGGGCCTACAAGAGTCAAATGGTTCACAGATAGCCCGAACACTTCTTTTGAGTAATAAGTACTTTATTGACATTGGGTGAGCTACCCGATAAAATTAGTCCATACCTCAAGACCGAACCAACATATCCATTATATGCCGAAAGAGCTACTTTCATACCAGTGTGAAGTTAGCGGCCAAAAGTTTTCTGCCAAGATATTATAAATAATTTGAAAAGTCAATTAAAAAAATAATTAATTTTCATACTATTAGGTACTTTTCAGCTCACTTGCATAGCTTTTAAGGTAAATAGGTTCAACATGCATCATTAATGCAAGTTTTAGAAATATCGTATGACTAATTTTACTTTCATTACTTACTCTTTTTAGTTTCTTTAACGCAAATATGAATCTATTAAGTTTTGCAAAGATTTCATTTATATGAGATTTCCAATTACAGTATTAATCTAATTTTATTCCCAGAAACTTTATGTCTTGTACTGCTTCAATTATATTAGTTTTATGTCGTATATTTAGTTTGTTGTTTACAGTGCTATAGTTATGAAATTGTATATATTTAGTTTTTGTTAGGTTTGGACGCAAATCGTTTCTTTCAATCCAATCTATTATAGTACCTACTGTATTATTTATTTAGTTTTCGTACGAAATTAAGTAATTTGTGGTATAAGAAACAACTACAGAAATGTCATCAGCAGATTTATTTATTTATAATAGGGTAGCCAACAGTGCTAACATCACACACTTATTTGTACTTAACACTAAATCAGAAGTTAGATGTTGCACCTATTATAGGCGACCACCACATTACCACAGTAGCCTTTATTGCCTATAAGAAATAACAAAATTATAAAATTTTCAATAAGTATACAAAAACCAAATATTATTCAAAAAACTAAAGCTGAAACAATTTTTAAAAAATATATATATAAACATACAATTCCTTTTAAGAATAATAAAAAAAGTAACGAAATTAATATATTTAGTCGCTATTATTTTTTATAGTAATACATGTTTCTTGTTAACCCACCTGATGGTAAGTGGCGCGCCAGTGGTCCATGAATGTTAGCAACTGGAATCAGGCTCTCATGACTGACATCAGTCTCTAACATTATGCCGGCTTGACTGGGTTTAACGGCAATTCGAGTCTGATCCCGAAACGTGTGGATACACTTTACTGGGTTTATCGGCACGAACCGTGGATACTTCCCCCTCCCCAGCAGACTGGGGAAATTACCACCATCAGTCCGCCTACCACCTATTTGTTGTTCTCGTTGAAAGTATCTGACATTTGTAATGATGTCAATTTTTACTTTACAAGACTTAATGAAAATTGGTTCAAGCAATGAAAATTGTGACCATGTGAAAATTTATATTAAATTGATGAGTAAATACTAAAAAGTAGGGATATACATATAGGTATGTATGTATGTGAAAGTATTATCTGGCTTTATTAAGAAGCGGATTCACATTTAGTAAATTTTACTAAGGGCCCATAATGCCCAGTGGCAAGCTCGTTGATGTCTCTAGCGTTCCAAACTTAGGAAATATAACAAATAATTTAAATAAACTAAACTATAAATAAAAAATGTCCTCTGGAGACGTCCCATCCGAGATAGTCCCAAGGAGACTGGCAACATTTCCCCTCTGTATAGCGAGGCTAATACGTTGGCAGAAATAATTGCCAGCCTTCCTGTCTCCAGACCTTTCTGTCAGCCGCTTTGACAACTCCTTGGTCCAGCGCCTCGCTGACGGTCCCCATGGGCCCATCGTCTCTACCCCAAACGGCGCAAATTCGTAACCGATACCAAGGTTGGCGTATTTGCGCAATTTGAGGTTCTCCGCAGAAAACGCAAAAAGAAAAATTAAATAAATTATTGTTTCGTGATCAGGAATCTAACCCACTTGAATGCACAGACATAACAGCTAAACCACGAAGGCAGTCAAGTAAAATTTAGTTATGGCATTTTATTTTTTTCATTATACAAATTATTTCTTAATATTTAGTATTCAAGGACTTATACTTATGGTAAATTACCAACATTAAAAAGTATCAAAGCATTATTTTAAAAAATAAACATAAGTTGACGAAGACACTTTACAATATCTGCGATGCGGGATTGTTTATCCAAAATATTACGGTTTACGAACCCTTTAACAGATTCGTAAGCTTTCTGCGCATGTTTACGTTTCGGTTGTAAGGTTCATTGAGAAAAGGTCTGATAAAACCGCCCGCCCAAGAATTTTCGCGCCATTCGCAAACTGTCCAAGGAAGAGAGCAGCCGCCCCCAGCTAAGATACACACGCGATTTAAGCAAAACTTTTTATTTTTTAAATAGTTTTAAATAAAAGTGATATTAAATTTGGTTGATTTTTGCATTTGAAATGTGATGGATTTTATTTGTTTTTAGATTGGATAAAGTACAGGTAAATATTGTTTTATTTTTTATTTTATGATAAAATAATACATACATAATAATACGGACAAAGGCAATATAAAAACATGACGCTTCAAATACCTAACAGTATTTATTAAAATTTGATAATTATGTTCCTTGGGCTTTTAAATATGAGATTCACCTATCACGTATTTTTTTTAAAACTATTTTTTACCATAGTTTTTGTAAATATTTTTTTTTTTTTTTCAAAAATAGTAAAAATACGAAATACATTTTATTAATGTAACTGTAACTTCGACAAATGACATTATTATTTAAGTCTGTTTTAGTACCAGCACATACAAATTCGTGAACTCCAACGAATAATAAATAAAAATAAAAAACTGAAATTTCAATTCTTGTTTTTAACAAATCATGCAAATTTAGATGTCAGTGGTGTAAAAAATTGTACTACATGGTCAGTAAAAAATAAAGTGGGCAGCTTCATACGGCTATGTACGAGATAACCCCGCGTTCGTTTTATAGCATTTCCAACATCTCGTAGCAACTTCATAAACCAGCGCAAAATGTCGTTTTTGTTAAGAAATACTACTTTTTGTAACAATGCTAACATTTCTTAAATAAAACGAGCGGTGAGGCTACTTTTTGACAAGGATTTTCGTTCATGTTTCATCATACCATGGCATCCAACACACATGATATTATTATGGTCTTTGAATTTAATACATAATCGTTTAAAAAACCTTTTTAACAAATATAATAGAAAACTATAAAGTTTATAAAAATGGTAAACAAACCATTTAATTTGTTAATGACATCTGTCAAAAAGTAACATCAATAACCCTCCTTTCTACACGGTACTAACATATGAAATTGCGACAGACCTGTGCTAAAAAAGTGCTACTTTAATGCTAACAGTTCGAACGAACGCGGCCTTAAACAGACATTTATTCGATGTTGTAGAGCATGTATTGCCGTTCACGGTTCTCATTATTAACACTTAGTTTAAGTTCTTTAGATTTAGTAGTAGGTAGTATTTTAAGTTTCAGTTAATAAATATTCTTATCTTAAACTAATCTTTCTTTTTACACAAGTCTAACTCAAATACCTCAACACTAACTTTAAATAAGGTTCAAATGACTAACAATAGCTATAAGTAGAATTATTGCTCTTTTACTATTTTGAACTGCCTCCGTGGTTTAGCGGTTAAGTCCGTGGACTTAGACTCGGAGGTACCGGGTGCGATTCCTGGTCGGGTCACAAAAAATATGTATTAATGTAAATAAATACATTTAATTAATTTGTGATATTTCTCGAGTTTGGTACGCTGGAGACATCGACGAGCTTGCCATTTGTCATGATGGGCCTATAGTAAAGTTGGCTAAATGTGAATCCGCTTATTTATAAGCGTGATTTCTGACCACCCCGAAAGGGAAACGGTCGTAATGATACTTTACTTTATTACTATTTTGAAGTTTAAATCGAAAATTGCATGTTTTTATAATGATATTTTTTTTAAACTGCACTAAATGGACAACTTATTAAAATAATGGGCACTGACCGTGTAGTATTTTTTTTTAAATCACTCAGATATAAATTTGCATGATTTGTTAAAAACAAAACTTGAAATTTCAGTTTTTTATTTTTATTTATTATTCTTTGGAGTTTATATTAAAAAACTAAATTATATGTGCAAGTTTTATATTTACCCGTACAACACTAAAACAAACTTAAATAATAATGTTTATCTAAGTTACAGTCACATTAATAAAATGTTTTTCGATTTTTTAGTAATATTTAAATAATTATATAATTCCTTAATCTTGAAAAATATATAAAAAAACGTGTTAATACCTATACTTGTTAACGCCTAAACGTTGGACCACCATCTACGCCACACTTTGTATAAAGTGGTAGGTCTGTTGTAAGAACGTTTTCCTTACAATCTTAAAATGATTAGTTCGAACCCCGGCATGTATCAATGAGAAATACACTTTTCTTAAGTACATTTGTCATAGATTTACATCCAAAACCGAAATTCATGGGCTTATTAATTCTGAGACGATTGTTTCTAGTTTTAATTCTCATACCATATGGCTTCTTGGCCCATCTTGTTATATGTATATGTATATTATATACGTATTACTTACGGTCAAATAAAACGGGTCGTTGACAAATTATACTGTAACTTGTAAATTGGAAATAGTACATGCATAAAATAAACTTTACATTACAGAAAAAAAAAATGATCTACAGCGTAATTAAAAAAAAAAAAAACAATATTTAAAATCTCAAAATTCAAAAGATATTTAATATGATTTTCTTTTACTTTTATTGTTTTCTCACTTTAGTTTTCAATTTGTCAAATATAATAATAATAATCGGTACCGGCTACTGCGAGGTGTTTTCTCCCTAAGGGTCGGGGAATAAAACTTAAATACAGAATTAAAAAAAAAAAAAATAGCTGAATTAGGCAGTGCGCGCATGACATCCTTCCTCCCTGTCCTCTTCCAGGACTTCAGAGAGTGTTGGGATGTCATTAGTGTATAAGGCGTAAAGTACGGGAGATAAGAAACTGCCCTCTGGAACCCTAGTCGGGCTTTAGCACAGAGGTAAGATCCTCCACAGCGACGTGAAATCAACGTCCCCGTAGAAACGGCCGCGACACCAGGATCCTTACTGCCATTGCTGGGACTGACGAGTCGAGAAGTTTGTACAACTCCGGAGGAACAAGCGCTCAAACAACTTTACCGGGTGAGCTGGTATGGTAGAAAATAGCTTTCTTACGTGTGCCATCTATCTGCGAAAGTGATAACTATTAACTAACGTAATAATTTAAATAGTTGTCAATAGATGGCGCTTTAAAATTCTCGTCAACTTTTTAATTCCTGACACGCCGTAAATCAGGCAGAAGGCGGCCCGAGCCATGTTACGTCCTGTTATGAATTGCTTGTGTTTACTTGCCGCTCAGGTTGAAGGCTCGGAGCTACAAGATGTTCATCCGTTCTAGTCTCATCTATGCTGGCACCACCTTCTGGCCAAGACCAACAGGGACAAAATCCAAAGTCAGCAGAACATATCGCTCAGAGTGGTTTCCCGAGCGCCATGGTTTGTGCGTAATTCCGTCATAGCTCGAGATTTGGAGATGCCTACTAAGGAGTTTGTCGTTGGCCCGACAACGGACACTTCAAACATCTCCAGAATATCGCTCCGTCTTGCGCAAAGCTCACCAACGGGAGACCACTTCCTATAGAAGTACTCCTGGAGCTGAGCTGAAGCAGTCGAACCAAGCCCCCTGGGTACGTGAAGCACACGGGAGTTATAATAGTAACGCCCAGCACTAAAAGTGCACGAATTACCGGCGGGTGGTCACCATTATATACCAGAATGATCACCTATGTACTAAGTAGGTACCTTCTTAACTTAACCTATATAAATACATACTTTATAGGTGTACAACAAAATAATAATGAATAAATAGATCCTGCCGGGGAAAACGGAATAATGTCCCCATCCCCAACCCAGGCCCATTAGGCATCCGGGCCAGGACGGCCCCAATGACTGCCTGACTCAATTCCTGCTGTTGTATTAATGACATTCAGATGCCGGCTGCCTTCACTGCTTAGACAGACAGTGGGGTCTTCCATTTGTATGAAAATGTCTTCGTTATATCATATATTTGACCTCGTTGTCATCACTATTACCCATCGGTCGTAAAATGTATGTAGGTATTTGCTTTCGGATTATATACTCTGTTCTGTAATTTTTACTGGCTAATTAGATACTTGCAAAGGTAGGGAAGTTTTTGTAGATACTAGGACTGTACATATAGACAAATAAATGTTTTCCCCAAAAGCATTTAGCTAGTTAAATCCTGGCTCTAGAGTCCTCATTCATAAGAATATTCCTAAATATCAGAATGATCACCTACCTTCTTAACTTAACCTATATACATACTTTATAGGTAAGTATACAACAAAATAATAATGAACAAATACACGTGCTTTTAATTGACTTTCAAAAATGCTTAGCTATTTTACTACAACAATTTACTTGATCTGTACTTTACAACCTCAAAATAACTTATACAAAACCTTTTAATCTTATTGTATAAGCTGTAAGGGGCATTTTAACGTGTTGATTGCATTTGTGTTTAGGTAATTTATAAAAGTTGCAGCGCCGTGTTCTTAATCTACTTTGGCTTGTATATTTTTATTATACATTACATGTTATCATTAAACTAAACATAAGTTTGGCCTAAATAACACGCAATGTACATTAATAATATAAATCGTTCGTTGAAAAGCCCGAGAAACAGAACAGCTAGCAGTGAACGGTCTGTGCGCGCATTCCACGCCCGTGCCCATGTGTGTGTGAAGACGTGTGCTGTGACGGACGACATAGAGCAAACATCATTCTTAATTACAACTTTAATGCCTATTAGCGTACTTCCTCTTAGAGGACTGATACTATATAGCATACAAACTTTTTAAATACATTACAGAGAAGATATTTATTGTAAATCCTGTACCTATATGTAGTACTGTTATCATTCGGCTTAACCTAATATTTGGTTTTGCTTACTGGCGTATAGATTTTGACGTTTGTTGCATGACATTAATGTCAAAATTACTACCTACTTCAGAAATCAAAACTATACCCATATAATATTGGGTTTGGCCGGTACAAAAGTACCTAATAGGAGAGATCGACGCAGATTTGTTGTCGATTTGGTTTGTTTATTTAGTTAGATTTTGGGAAATATCTTTGTATTATTTGGCATTAAAATCGTATTAATTTTATTTAATAGGCATTATAAAGGTACACTATATAGGTAGTTTTATATTAAAAAGTGATTGTGTGTTTTTTATTTGGTATAAAATAAGTTTTTACACAATATAATACGTGATATTTTACTAACTAGCCAATATAATGCACACGAACATGAATAGCTAATTGTCTAATGTTTTTCTCGCTTATAAGCGATCCCGTCCATCAGCAACAAGTATTATGCCTACGTATGAAAACAAACCGCGCCTCATCTGTGTTGGTGATCTGTGTGGCGGCTCGCGGCCGGTGGCGCCGCACGCACACGACCACCTGACTCGCCTGGCGCCAGGCCCCCCTCACCTCTCGCCACTAACATTAAATACTCGTTTATAAATTTACCCCATTTTTAGGGAAAAAAAATGCATGTTATTTATATTTTCTAAATAAATTATACATATATTTTAAACTAAATTATATAAATATTTACCATCGTAATCTAATAGTTAAATACTTTTAATGTACATACGACAAATAATGTATTCAAATGTTGGTCGACTAGATGATAATTATTAGAGATATAAATTAGTTGTAGAGTAAATAAAAAATGAGCTATTTATAGTAGGTACCTAAAAAAAAAAACAATAGAGAAAAAAGTCGGTACTCCACATAAAAGTTTTTAATGAATCCATTTTTATGTTTAAACCTATGCAACCTATGTGCTTTATTTATTTAATATATAATATATTTAACTTTTTGTAATGTTGGCTTATTCGTACACGTCGGTATTAACATATAAAACTAATATAGCTATTTAGAGACGTAAACGTTTTTTGGGGTAAAATTTCCAAATTGTAAATGGGGTAATGGTTTTATCAGGTGTGGCAAGACCTATCGTGTCGGTGCAGCTCGCGTCAGTGCTCGTGCTGCTGTCGGCATGGCGGACGCGCGCGCGGGTCGGTCGTGACGGCGCCGGCATGTCATGTTCCGGAGACTGCGGCTGCGGCGCGCGCTAGCGGCGGAGGGCGCGGGCCGGCTGCCGGGCGCGGTGCTGCGCGGACTGCTGCGGGCACTGGACGGAGCGCCGGGCTGTGTGTGTGCTCCCGGCCCGCCCGCGCCGCTCGCCGCGCTCCGGCTGGCGCGCTGGCCGGACCTCTCGGCTCACCACGACCTGCGAAGACTGCCTTACTGCACGGAGCCCCACTGCTGCAACCCCAGCCACTGGAGTCGCCTCTGCAAGCCCGGTACGTCTCCTGCGAGTGTGCGCGCCTCTGTGTTTTCCAATTGGAAGAGGTTATTTCTGTAAACAAACGTCCGACAGATATAAACGGACGCCAGAGAGATAAATAAACTCGGTCGACGACATAGGGCCGGCGGTTCTCGGTGTAGGGCCAGGTTTCGGTCCGGTAGAGTTCCTAGATCCGTGCGAATAGGTATTTAGTTTATGTTTATCGAAGCTGGCTGGTGACACTACCACGCGGTTACGACACCGTGACGTCACTGTTTTCTGATAACGAGCCGAAAAGAGCGTGTAAAAAGTTTGCTTTGCTACGCGACAAATAAAAAAGTTTTTTTTAGGTTATTGTCGACACTTGTGGAGTTGTGGAAGTGGCCTTTGTTTGGTCGAGGATGTTTGGTGTGAATTTAGTGATTAAATATTGTGTAGGCGAGGCAGATAATCTGCAGAAGTGGGGGTCATAAAGTGATAACTAGTTGTATGCACAAGGTCGCGCTGGCGCCTCGACGACGCGACGGGCGGCGCGCGCGCACGTCCGTTAACTTTTTAATTCGCGAACGACGACCGCCGATGTTCACTAATTTACGTCTTTTGTTCGTTTTTGTAGAATATATTAAAGTTTCTCTACAATTTATTGTAATTGGTCGAATGATTCACTACAGTCTAGACGCGTTAGGTACCAATAAGAATCTGCTGCTCAATTGTTAATACCGATAGCTAGGCTGAGTTTAGGTTTTCTCCCCAATATTTTGATATGAACTAAGAACCTTTCCAGACCTTAACCTAGGTTTCCAATAATAATCACTAGAAACACAACTGCCTTCCTTGCCTTTATGCTAGCTTCCTATTCAGTTCCTCCCTTATGAACTCTACTTTATCAATAGGTCAGTCGGAATACTGTATAGAATTTTGTAAATCTAATATAGCTATAATACCTAGCTGAGTTTTCCTTGCAGATTCCTGTCAGATTAAACAATAACTTAAAATGGAATTTGCTAAGCTGCTGGTCTTCTGCTAACAGCTTACTCTTTATGACCACTTTGCTGCTTAGTCTTCTACTAGATAGTAGGGTCATTCCAAATAATGACGTGTCACAAATGCTTTTCATACATTTACGTGAATAAAGATACCTTTACTTTGACCTTTATAGTCATGCTTATAGTACGTAGATTACTTAATATTTTTTCTTGTAAATTCACAAATATCTACCCTGCGTGTTTGAAGTAGAATCATTTCATCTTCCTTTTTTATGTAATTTTCTATTTTAATAAATAAAAAATGCTGTACCAGGTTTAAGGTAATTATTATTTAATACTCTAAAATAATAATTACTCGTGTGTTTTTTCTTAAATAATAAGGTAAAAAAAAACTGAAAGGAAGCTGCAGATAGTCATAATATATTAGCGAATGTCGGTTGGCAATCATTTGTCGAGACAATTTTTTTAAGAAACCATTATGGAGTCATCGTAAAAAATGCGGCAACGGCAAACAAAAGTTATTACAGAATGTACCACTTCACCTGGCCACAGACGACGCGTCACAGTATAGTTTAATACAGTGGCGCAACACCCGTCTGACGCCATGCTTAAAATTAATATGTCACGGTTTGCTACCGTTTTTACATTATAAAACTATTTTTTTATGAATGATTTATTTCTTATTCCTAAACAGACCACAATGTGTGATCGAATGTAATGTATATATTTTACATTGTATATCTTGAGTTTTTGTAATTTATTATTCCCACATAGACTCTAGAATCTAGGTATTACTAAAATTTTGGTCCTCTCATACCTGTTTTATAAATGTTTCTCTCTATGACGTGCGGCAAAAGTCATCGTAATACAATACATAAACAAACTTAAAAAATATATATATTTTAATTACCTAGAACATATAGAGTTCTAGACAAAAATATTTAAAATACAATTAAATACACAATTATTAAATACCTAAATCCAGACCTTCGCTCATAATTCGTAATGTAATAATAAAAAAAACAGGCGCCATTTTTTAATCTCTTCGGATTTATCAACATGACGTCTGTTAGCTGTTTAGCTTTTGCTCAGCTTTGTCTTGTTTACATCGTACACCTGTAAAGTCTAAACTGGGTTTAATTTCTAACTCGAAAACATGTTTGTTTTATTGGCTAGACATTGTTTGAGTTATTTAACTTTGAGTCTGACTCTATTAGCTAACTTAAGTTCGGCAAACCAGAGTAATAGTGTAAACGATGGTGTCTGTCAAAACAGTTCAAGATTAATATTACATAAAAATGTATGACTTTAAAGATTTTGTATGTAAACTAATCACCCAAAGCTTTAAAATTAGGTTCTTATTCATATTCGTAACATACTTGTAACATCGAAAGCGAAATTATAAAGACGACCTTATGTTTTTAAAAGATATTTGTTTAAAATTAGTCTCTGGTTACCTGAAATTGCTCTATAAAGTACGAGTACTTACGTAAGCGTAATTACTTATTTTTCTTAAAATTGTAGTATGTATTAGCTTTTGCAGACGACTTGGCGGTGCTAACAAGAAATCCCAAGCAATGCCAGGGCTTGCTGAAAATAGTGGATGATTTCTGCTCATGGACAAAGGGAATGAGAACGAAACCATCAAAATGCTTCAGCCTATGTCTGGCTAGGCGAAACACTACATTTACGTCTTATGATCCTGGACTGAGTATAGCAGGGCAGAGAATAGCTCCGGTAAATGAAACCATGCCCTTTAAATTTCTTGGCAGAAGGATAAATTTTCAGGGAAAAACACCATCCCTAGAAGTAGTTGTAAAACAATTCACTGACGACATGAATAGGGTTACTCAACAGCCTATAAGCAATGTCAAAAAAGCTTGGATATATGACAACTACTTAGCATCTCGCCTCACTTGGCCTTTCCTAGTATATGATTTCAACAAAAGCCTACTATCAAGTCTGGACGCGGACGTCATAAGAACATTGAAGTCTTGGCTTGGATTAGCCCAGGGTGCTGACTCCTCAACATTCTTTAGAGGACGGAGAAACTTCGGAATGGATCTGAAAAGACCATCTGAATTATACAAACATCTACGTATAAGCAAATATCAAATTCTAACCAGCTCCCAGGATAATACAATTTCATCCCTTCCAAAAGACCCTCTGGTCTCAGATATGGAACCGAGACTACTATTCTTCAAGAAATTCATGACAGGTGCCCAGACTGACAAAAGAGGCATTGGCTGGAAGAAAAAAGAAAGTGACAAAGAGGTTATAAAATCCTTCCTCAGGAAAGATGAAGAGCATGAATACAGAGTGCACGCGATGACTCTAGAAGTTCAAAATGACTGGCTAACTTTGGGCGATTTTTGCATCCCTCCAGCCCTAAAGTGGCGCACACTAATGTACGATTGGTCTCCGGCGTTGCTAAAGTTCTACCTAAACGCTTTTCAAATGTCCCTCCCGGACCAGAGTAATCTGGTAAGGTGGGGAAAAGCTACGGAAAAGAACTGTACATTGTGTGGTGCTGCCATAGGAACTGCTAGACACACACTTGTAGGGTGCGTTACTCTCCTAGAAAAGGGCTATTACTCACGCCGACATGACAAAGTCCTAGGTGTTATCCGTGAAGCAGTAAGTCTTTCTATTGCAAGAGCCAGAAAGGGACTGACTACAAATAAAACTTTGACCACATTTGTAAAGGAAGGGCAAAGCACGAAAACTAAATGCAAGCCCACCTCGATCCTTGGCGCCGCATCAGACTGGAAAATTCTCATGGATACATTTGAACACCATTATAGGATCCCAGATGAACTAGCTGTATCAGCCTATAGGCCAGACATCTTAGTGTTTTCTCGGAACTTGAAAAAAGTTATCCTTATTGAACTTACCGTTCCGTGGGAATCAAATATTCCAAAAGACCACAACATGAAGTCGAATAAATATTATGATCTCACAGAAGAAATGATCAGGAACGGGTTCAAGACTCAGCTTTACGCAGTGGAAGTTGGTGCAAGAGGAGTTCCAGCAAAATCTTTGCATCACTTACTGAAAGAATTGGGCCTAAGCAGGTCTGCCGTCAATACATTTATGGAACGAGCTTCCAAGACGGCACTAACGGAATCATACAGTATTTGGTTGGGTAGGGAGAGAAGTAGAATGGTGGATGGTGAGCGTATTATCGCGAAATAGAAAAAAAAGGAGGCCTCCTTTTCTTAAACCAGCCAATTGTCGGTCGCAAGCCCGAGACACCATTCTTCTCATCTCTTACCCACACACGATGGACCCGGCACCCGCACGGTGAATCCATGGAATGCTTAGAAATTTGTCTTCTATCGTAATTAATTAGACACTGCATGCTTTGTCTTTTTAGTATTCGCCATCGAAACAAGAGGGCATGTATGAAGAGGTTGATGAATGTCGAAGAAGCGAAAGAGGTATGTCGTGATCGTGACAAGTGGCGCTCAATTGTCTCTGCCTACCCCGCAAGGGATTTGGCGTGAAGATATGTATGTATGTATGCTATCAAGTAAGACAAATATATAATACATATTGTTTTTATTCTTTATTCTTTATTTTGTCACCGTACATTTCCACCGGAATTTGGTTAGGTCTATGATTAAGTACATAATTTTGTTAGGCACGAGTGTTATATTATATAGTTTACTTACTACATATATCTATCGTGCCTGGAGAGTGTTATATTCGAGCAAAGAACAGAACTGGCAGTAGGTACCTTATGATGAAGACACTTAAAGTAACTTAAATGCGGCTGTAAAGAGTTTATAGTATAGTCACTTGGTACCTACATCCGTAAGCCCTGTGGGTGAAATTTTTCTTTTAAGTAACTTTGGGAGTGCTACTTGTATGATATACGTATGCGGACTACTTACTACTAAAAAGACACAAAAACTAACATTTTATTGCCATAAAATGTTTACCAAAAGTAGAAACTAAATTGAAAGGCAATGCAGCGATACAACTTTGGACTGACATAATTTTAATTCCCATATCATAAAATTGGATTCACCTTTTATAGCATTTAAAATTGAATTTTTCCTGTCTAGTTTTGTCTATATACCTATTCTGTAAAATCTATATTAGAGAAGCATAAACAGCAGCAGCTGTCCCACTGTATTAATACACGCACTATGTTCTTAAATTAGATATTTATTAAAGAAAAAACGAATAAATATAATTACGTCTAGACAACAGAACGCATATCCGAAAGCATAAACATATTTTTTCTCTAATAAATAATATTTTATTATCAAACTAAAATAGGTATTTTTATCCTGTTAGATAAATATTGAATGCGAGAAGAACCAAGGTACTAGTGTTTAAAAGAAAAAGGATGACAAGCGTGACGATAAAGATTGATGATGAAACTCTAGAACAAGTAAATTAAATTATATATCTGGGCAGTGTTTTCACTGCAGACGGGAAGTATGGTTGAGATGTTAAAAGAAGAATGAACGCGGGAAATAGTGTTAACGGTGCCATGGGGTCACTGATCGCCAGTCGAAATGTCAGTGGCAATGCTCGACTCGCTATATACAAGCCCATGCTGGTACCAACACTTATGTATGGAAGCGAGACGTGGATATGTCAGAATACGCATGAGAATAGAGTTAATGCAGTAGAAATGAGGTCGTTGTGTCGGATATGCGGCATAACTTTAACGGACCATATACGTAATGATGAAATACGCAAAAAGGTAGGTATGAAAGAAAGCATAGGGAGAAAAATAAGGAAATGAAAAATATCGGGCATGTTGAAAGGATGAGCGAAGAGAGATTGACGAACCATATATATAATGCGAAAGTTGTGGGTAAAAGAGGCCTGGCAGACCAAAACTTACCTATCACGATCAGATAAATAAAACAATAAATAAAGGTGCATTAAAAAGCCATTGAAACAAAAGGGCATGTATGAAGAGGTTGATGAATGTTGAAGAAGCGAAAGAGGTATGTCGTGACCGTGACAAGTGACGCTCAATTGTCTCTGCCTATTGTCTGATTTGGCGTGAAGATATGCATGTATGTAGATAAATATAAATTAACAGACTTATCGCTATCAAAAGGGCTAGACCGAGCAGTAAAATGACAGATATATAGTAAATTGGAAAATCTAAGTAATACAAGCAAAAAAATATTTAAAATTCAATTCTTTCGGCTCGTATAAGTGTGCGAGATTTTATATGTACATACAACGAATTCAAAAATTAATTCAGCGCGTTCGACTCTTGACTAGTGTACCTCAATATATAATTTAAACCTCAATTTACACGTTTGTGTGCTTTAAAAACACACGCATCCCAAATGTCTAGACAACAAAACGTTCTTCGACAAGCATAAAAAGTAGCAGTTGTCTCACTGTATCTTTACAAGCGCTGTGTCCCTGAATCAGATATTTATTTAGTCATAATTGGTTGTCGGCGCGCCTGTCGGTGGCGCCGGCGCCTGTCGCGTCGGATATTCGTGAGAGAGCGGAGCGGAGGGGGGACTGCGCCCGCGCAGGTAAACGACAAAAAACACAATTCACTATTTTGAACAATTCCGAGTTGAATGAATCAATGTTTTTGTCCGTAAACGACATCTCGTAGGAGCAAGTCTGGCCATTGTGCTTAAATAGCGAACGTAACTTTCATTTTGTATGTATGTAGTGGGTCAATTAAAAAATAATAACAATGTGAACTTTGGATAATGAGCGGTGATAACCCTGGCCCTTGAACAGCGTCTTTTCTAGTATCTCAAGGAATAGAACTTTTAAAGTCAATTGTCCTTTAAGCGTATTTATTTTAGTTTCAACTATTAGGTACTTAATTACTTTTTTTTTACATTGCGTAATAATATTTTTTTATTTTTAAGGAAGTAAGGTACAATGATTAAAATAAACTAAATTATTAATTAAACTAAAAACTTACAATTAACATAAATAACAAAACATAAATTACTATTAATAAAAATAAACCTATTTAATAAATAAAATACAACTAAAATCTAAAATAAAGAAAAAACAAAAAAAAAATATATAAATAAAAAAATTGCTCCAAATCGCTGCCAATAGGCGAAGTGCCAAGGATACTGGCAGCATTGCCACGTTGAATGGCAATGCTGATCCTTTAGCCCAAATATTGCCCAGCCCTTTTGTCTCCCGAGGTGTTGACGAGCTGTTTTGACAACGCGCAACGCCTTGAAAATTTCATGTGCACTTGGTCCCACACGGCCCGAGAGTTTCCAACTCCAAACGGCACAAAACACATCTCCCAATAAGCTGAGTGTATTTTCGCCTTTTGAAGTTCTCTGCTTGTGATGCAGCAGTAATATATTACTTATTTAAAGAACCCATTATAAACATTTTTAAATATATACAATTATCAAACTGATTCAGGTTAGCTGGTAATAAAGTATTTAAAAAATAATCGAGCAACATGAACAATATAGAGTATAGAGACATGATGCCAGATGTCATGAGATAGATGTAAAAATAAAATGTGTGAAAAATAGAAAGAAAATTAGGCTTTGGGGTCTTCAGCTGTTTCTCGTGTGAATGGGTTTGGGAGATCCTTCCGTACAATGCGAACATCAAAAAAGCAAATTATATATATATTGAACTTCTGTAATTAAAATGCATGTACAGTACACAGGTAATGCAGAGCCAATCGCGTGTACGAAATAAGTTAGGAATCGAAAGGTGTCTATACTCGTAGATTCAAAAAAACTTGCTATCGTACAGCACCTGGCTAGGAACTGGTTTCAAGGGGCCTCTTTACAACTGGACTTCTGCTCATCGACTATAAATATATAAGGCAAGGCGACACTGCTATTAATTAACCTTCTAGTATTCAGGTACATTTTAGATCACAAGCTTTTATAAAACCCCTTCAATTGGTCTTATGATCACATGTTTTTCTTCGTTAGTAATTTGATGGATCTCCAGGTTGCTAGGATCAGTTCTGCCTAAGAACAACATTCATCTTGTATGGGATTTGGGATAAATTGTATTCACAGTTAAATTAAGTGTTCAATTTTTTTAAAATTTCATCTAGACAGCTCTACTACTAAATGTTGGTATAACTACGAGGGGCGTTCAAAATATTCTCGGTATGTGGATAAAAACAAACAAGTACGAAAAGTTTGATATTTTTATTTTTCAATATACTCCCCCCCTATGTTCATACACTTATAAGATCGATCAATTATTTTTTTTAATCCCTCATAAAAATATTTTTTATCTTTGGTGTAAAAATGCTCCTCCACGGCCGTCTTCAACGCTTCATCGTCAGAAAATTTATTTCCACGCAGATCCTTTTTAAGATTGGGAAACAAAAAGAAGTCGCTTGGGGCTAAGTCCGGACTATAGGGTGGATGAGTAACAGTTTCAAACCCACATTCAACAATAGCTGCCTTGGCAATATGAGCAGTATGGACAGGGGCGTTGTCATGCAGAAGCAGAACACCTTTGGTTAACTTTCCTCGCCTCTTTTCTTTGATCGCATCTCTTAATTGACGTATAACGTTAGCGTAGTACTGCCCTGTGATATTTACACCTTTTTCTTTATAATCGATAAGCAAAACTCCTTCACAATCCCAAAATATTGTGGCCATGACCTTGCCAGCTGACGGGATTACCTTGAACTTCTTGGGATGAGCTGAACCCTTAATGTGCCACTGCATGGACTCCCGTTTGCTCTCTGGGTCATAATGATGAACCCAGGTTTCATCTCCAGTAACTATTTTTTGCAGCACCTCATCGGGATTTTCACCACACAGGTCGATAAAATCTGAACAGCAAGCCACACGCATATCCTTTTGAAGAAGCGTCAGCATTCGCGGAACCCATCTTGCACTTACTTTTGACATATTAAGATGGTCATGTATAATGTCATGTACGGTACCAATAGAGAGATTGGTTACTTGAGCTATAGATTTTACCTTCACTCGGCCGTCTTCCAATATAAGTTTTTCCACTTTATCAATATTTTCTTGTGAGGTAGCCACTACAGGCCGGCCAGGTCTAGGGTCATCTTCAATACTCTCCCTTCCACGCTTAAATTCGCTTGACCATTTTTGAATAGTAGATAAAGAAGGAGCAGACTCACGGTAAACACAATCCATTTCCTCTTTTATGGTTTTTTGATTTTTACCCTGTTTTGTCAAGAATTTTATGACGGATCGGTGCTCTAATTTCGTTAAAATTGTTAATTCGCTCATGGTGTTCATGTTTGTTCGGCAATTGCAGAAAAACAAAAGAACATCTCGGTTCCAATTTTACTTTTTTTTAATGTAAATGGATGAATCTTAGCGGCCAGTAACAAATATATATATAAAAGAGGTTGTAACGTATCAATACCGAGAATATTTTGAACGCCCCTCGTATAGTCAGAGTTTTAAACAAATAGTACAAAAAATAACTGTCAGTGTCAAATACTTTTATCAGTCAAACTCCTGCTGACATTCTTTATTTTTTTACTAGGCCTTGATTGATATAACTTAATTACACAGTAATATACAGTAAAATTGCGCGGTGGTGGCTCGGTTGAAAGAACGCGTTCCTTAAATCCTACAAAGGTCCCGGCATGTACCAATGAGAAATACACTTTTCTTAAGTACATTTGTCATAGATTTACAACACCACCGTTCCCGTGCCTCGGGGAGCACGTTAAGCCGTCGGTCCCGGTTCCACTAATACCAACTTGTGGAATCGTTAATAAATTGTCATAAAAATTGACATCAAATCCTCGCCAAGCCGTCTGGCCAGCGTGGCGAGTGTAGGCCAAGTTCTCCAGATATATGTTCTGGAAGGCCCATCTCCAGCAGTGGAGATCTAGGACGCTGTGTTCTAGGGGCTGTAATGATGATGATACAGTAAAATAACTACTATTTACTTTTTTTTTATTGTCGTTGTACACAGCACAAGTAGGTTTGGTACTAAAGACCCCATGTTTTACATACCCAATCATTATTTATTTATATTGAAGTAATATACAAACAGTATAAAAGAATTGCAATATAAATTAAAACTACTTAAAAGTAAAAAATTAAATAAATATAAACTAAACCTAATAAAAAATAAACTATAAGTAAACAATGTCCTCTAGAGACGACCCTTCAGTGATAAACTATAAGTAAACAATGTCCTCTAGAGACGACCCTTCAGTGATAAACTTTTTAAACTTTCGCGCATATTCATAATAGTTTTTATAATTTTAACGGGTCTTTACGCGATTTACCTTAGAGACATATTTCTCCCGACGTTTCAGCCAAGTTGCAGTTATAGTCCGAAGAAGACTGGCAACATTTCCCCTCTGTATAGCTAAGCTAATACGTTGGCAGAAATAATTGCCAGCTTTCCTGTCTCCATACCCAATCTTAAAAGTATTATTATAGCTATCACAAATTTACTAGTAGGAATTTTCAGGATAATTTTAAAAAAGTGAAATTGTATGTAGTTATATCCTTCATAAGGATAAGAGAAATTATAAACTTAAAATTATAAATTGCATATTACAAAGGAATTCGAAGCGGCATTTAAGATATAGGGTATTAGGATCATCAATAATGTAAGGTGAGAACATGGACACAACTACGAAAGCTAAACTAAACGAGGCTGATGATATGATGAAAGGTTTACTACAAAAGCCAACGCTCAAAACTTACGCCGATTTCTGTATTAAATCCGAACGTTTTATGAATTTACATACTTAATTTGTCGGCACTTTCGATGGAACAAATTAAAAAGAATAATTTAAATTTAATGAACATGTTTCCGAGTATCATATCAATGTTTTATTTCTTTTTAATACGACCGGGTGTCTTTAGTTCGATTCCCAGGAATGTCTGAGAAATTCCATACATTATGAGATTAATTAGTACAATTTTAATTAGAAGTCATTTATATTCAATTAGGAAGTAATCATATAAACGGTTTGTTAATATATATTTTTATAGTACACATGTCGCGATCTTAATGGTAATATTTCTTCAGTAAGTCTTGTTTCAAGCTGTGTTATTTTTATATAAATATCACCATGGCAAGCTTATTAGTTCTCCTTGAAAGTAAAAAATGTCATTTGACATCATTGCAAATGGCACATACTTTCAACGAGAACAACAAATAGGTGGTAGGCGGACTGATCGTGGTAAATAGCCCAGTCTGCCGTGGCGGAGAAGTATCCACCTAGTAAATTGTATCCACAAGTTTCGGGATCAGGCTCGAATTTCCGTCATGCCCAGTCAAGCCGGCATAGTGTTAGGGACTGATGTCAGTCATGAGTGTCTGATCATGGACCTCGCGCGTCACTTGTCGTGCTAGTATATATAAAAAAAAACTCGCAAGTTCCAAGACATCTGACCACGACATGTAACCCCACGGCCATCAATACGTCTGTCTCTTTACTATAGATTAGTGTTGCCCAAAGCAAGACCAAGATTGGCTAAGTCTCGGAAGACCCGTGCTCTGACTAAAAAATATATTTGTTTTTAACTGTAGTAAGGAAACCTTGTAAGACTTTAATGTATACCTATTTCCTTAAAAATCTAAACCAACCAATTTTATTAAAATTAGGCAAGGAAATTCCTTGTGGATGTTGAGACGTACAGTACATGACGATATGATTTGTACACGACATATCCGTCTATTTATCATGTCATGTTTTATATAGCATTTTTCCCCCTCTTGGTGATACGTGGTGAGGTTTAAGACTTACCCCCCCCCCCCCCACGCAAAATCGCGTATGTAAATATCTTTAAATATGGAAAAAAATAAGGACTATGTTAACAATGTCTAGAAACAAAGGTTGCAGGTTTGCCGAAAAAATACACGTGATATTTTACTACACCTTCTTCCCCCCTTGTGACATTTCGTCATTTTTGCTAAACCCCTTCTCTGAATTTCCAGCCTCACGTGATTATTGGTCGTCCGTGGCTGGCGTCAGTTGCTCCTAAACTTGGAACTCGCGTACCGCTTACCATGAGGTGTGCGCGATGTCACGTGTCGTGCTTAGTATAAAAAAAGTGCTTCCACCTTCAAACATATGTAAATGTTTTATAAATAGCAATCTAAACTATTTTTATACCAGTATTACTATATTCGTCAACTAACAATGTGGGTGGTGTTTTAGACTTACGAATGTCAAACATGATATAAAATGTTTTTAAAAACAACACTGTTAACATCTCATGTATACCGGCAGGTAAAATAAGCGCTCGCCCCGCCCCATTTAAAAGTACTTACGCTAACACATGTTTTTGGCTTTTATTGACTTTTATTATTGTCAGAGCGTGGACGTTAAATGCAGAGGGCCTAACACCTAAGTCCAAGCTCTGAGCGAAATATATAAACCTAACAATATATAAATTATAGTGGTAGTGTAAAGATAGGAGTCTCACTGCCGGTGTACTACTCTAGGGCAGCGAGGGAATGGGGAAGATGGTATTCACGTCCAGGCGCGCAGGCTCACGCGACTGTGCCTAGAGGAGGCAGGCGGCTAGGTGTCTTGACCAACGTGATGGATCCTAACAGAGGTCGGGCAGGGATTCAAGGTGGTGGATACACGTTCGATCGAGCAGGCTCACAAGATCGTACCTAGAAGAGGTAGCACGCAAAGGTGTCTTGGGCAACGTGTAGGAAATGAGACAAACAACGTAATGTTGCAATCTGGTTTATTCTTTACTATACACATTCTTAAATACAAAATTTACACATACACTGACAGCACACAGATACATTAATCTTTACTACATTGAAATATATTTGTTGTAAAATTTGCTCTCTCAACAACTATGATGGCTGCGGCCTAGAAACGAGAACACAAGGCATGTTTGGTCAGCTAAACATTCTGGCGTCTCTCAGGATGACAAGGGTTGGCGTCTCTCGAAGTGGCAGGGTGGGCGCCTCTCAGGGCGACAGAGGTAGGCTTCTCTCGGGGTGACAGGGGTAGACTACAGCATCTCGGTTGTCTGCTGAATTAGCAGTCTGGCGACAGGCGGGGTGACAGGGGTAGACTACAGCATCTCGGTTGTCTGCTGAATTAGCAGTCTGGCGACAGGCGGGGTGACAGGGGTAGACTACAGCATCTCGGTTGTCTGCTGAATTAGCAGTCTGGCGACAGGCGGGGTGACAGGGGTAGACTACAGCATCTCGGTTGTCTGCTGAATTAGCAGTCTGGCGACAGGCGGGGTGACAGGGGTAGACTACAGCATCTCGGTTGTCTGCTGAATTAGCAGTCTGGCGACAGGCAGGGTGACAGGGGACAGCCCTCTCGGTGTGGCAGGAATAGACCACAGCCTCTCGGTTGTCTGCTGAAAAAAACAGGCTGGCGACAGGCGGGGTGACACCAGTCTCTCGGGGTGGCAAGGGGGCGGTTACTTCAGCTGGAACACAGTCGTGGTTTCTTTCCTAGCAGTATTGGAATCTTCTGTTGTTGGCTTTTGCAGATGATTGTCGGGTGTTGGATGGGGCCAGCGACTGTGGTTGTTGTCTTGATTGATGCTGCCTTAATGGTAATTCGTTATACGTTGACATAGCTGTGGATCAAAACAATACTATAAGTGTATGCACATAATAATCATGCATGCTGCTGTGTTACTGTGTAGCATGTTTTCTCCTCTTCTGTTATTTGCGGTATTGTATGTTCTGTGACAGGAATGTTTCTGGAGTTCTTTAATTAATAGTTTAATGTTAATTGTAATGGTTGAAACCCATTCCAGTGGGTCAAAAACTGTTGGAAGTTCTGACAATATGAACCTTTTTGTTGGGATTTTACTTTCTTTGATAGTTATTTTAAATCTAAAATTGTCTTCAGTGGGTGACCAAAGCACCCCCAAGGATTTTTAATTTTCATCTTGCGGCAACAATCTTGGGTTCCAGAGTTACGTTCAGTTAGATTAGATAGGAGTTCTGGTTCATTTGATGATTATTTTCGTAGATTAAATTCTCCTGATTTCATTAATTCTATTAGTTGTTGTAATATTTTTAGAGCAAAGTACGGTGCACATGATGTCTCGTAGGTTACAGTTGTTAATATCTATCTTCTTTGATAGGTAAAGTCTATTAAGTGTTATAAATCTGTACATTTTCCTAATATCGGCCATAAACACTATTTTATGCTTACGCCATCTCAATAATATCGTAGATAGCGTTTGCTGTAATCTAGGTCTCTTGTGCATGTTCTCATTAAGGCTGACCTTGTTCGATGTTTTTGCTGATGCATTAAAAAACTACTCGTAATTTTGACGTCAATTTATCTTCACGGACAATCGGCTGATGTGGGATAAATATTTTTCTTAACTGTATTTGATTTTTGGCACTAATTTCATATGTATATCTAAGTTTTGCTTGTAGACTGCCCTGACAGTATCCAACCCAGCTCTGTATTCTGTGCAATAAATCCTTCGTTAGTTTTGCATAAGCCGTTTAATAATAATTTTCCATATTCAGGTGCTCCTAATATTATGTCGATTGGACCTTTTTTATAGTATGTTGGATCAGCGATTATTTTGTTATCCGTTGTATTGTCCGGAGTTGGTAAGTCTGATTTTGGCAGAGACGTAGTTAATTTTGGTAAGACGATTAGTGATACTGGTAGTTCAAATTGACTCGAAAATCGTGGTTTTAGGTTGACACTTATAGTTGTATTTGATATTTTAGGGTTTTCGTCCCCTAGCCCTGAGATTTCGGCCTTAATTTTTTGTCTAGGATAAGAAAGTATTTGTGCCACTTCTTCGGTGCAAAAGGAAGCTTCCGAGCCCTGGTCGCAGAGTACTCTTAGAAGTTGGGGTGTCCCTGAAATGGTGGTGGTCATTACTAGTGCCGTCGGAAGTAGCACTTTATTTGGTTTTTCGATGGTTTGTAATTCTGTATGTTCTTCATCATTTGTGCATACGCTGGATATTAGTTGCGCTCTTGAAGGTTCATTGTTTCTAGGTCGATCATTTTGTGAGTTATGATGCACTGCACGTGTATTTTTCTGTCCGTACTTTAATTGATGGTTTTGTGGTATTAGCGTGAACTCATTTTTGTGGAGCATTGAGTGGTGCCTTTTATTGCAAAATCCACAAAGTAGTTTGCTGTAACATTTTTCGTATGATTTGTGGTTGATACAGTTATGACATAACTCCTTTTTATTGACAGCGTTTATTCGGTTTTCTATACTTAGGGCCTTGAAAAATAAACAGTTGTATATTGAGTGGTAATCATTGTTACAATAGGAACACGCCCTATGTTGTCTTGAATTATATTTTTTTTGGATGGTACTAGAAAGACTATAAACGTCGCAATTTTCGAGACTCTGAAATCTTTTTTCTAAAAATTGCATCATGTTTTCAAATTTTTGTAATGTGTGCGGATTGTCGAGTCCAAGCTCATATATTTGGTTTGTCTCGGTGTCCCATGTTCGAGATATGATTCTAGTTAATATGGGTCCCCACGATGATGTATTAATTGACATATTTTTCAATATCTCCAGGCATTCTGTCGTTGTGTCATAAAGGTATCTTAAATTTGTTGCAGTTGGTCGGTCAATTTTTGGTATATCTAATAATTTGTCTATGAATTTTGTAATGATCTTCCTTTCATTGTTGTATCTGCGTATTAATAATTCCCATGATATTAAATAGTTATTCTCCACTATTGATAAATGTTGAACCATTTTTGCGGCTTCCCCACTTAGATGCGTCTTTAAATATTGCATTTTTTCAGTAGCGGTCAGCTGTTTGTCCTCATGTATTAGTGTTTTAAATATATCGTAAAATGATGGCCAGGTCTCATAGTTACCGGAAAAATGTGGAATACTTAATTTAGGCAGATTTATGTTATTGGTGGGGTGCGGTCTAGAATCATTGGTGGGGTGCGGTCTGGAATCATTTATGGCCGTGTTAAGCCTTCGTAATGTGGACTCGTACGTCAATTGTAGGCTTTCAAATGTGTAATTTATGTCATCTTTTTTCTGTTGTCCGATATTACTAACTATGATGTTAAGGTGATTTTCTTCGATAATTTCCCATTGTTTTCTGATGAGTTCCGACAGTGATTGCAATTCCCAAATGGGTTCCTGACATCTGATACTTTCTTCGATTTGTATTAAGCGGCGTTCCAGTTGATTCATGCGGTATCTTTGTTTTGTTACTTCGGGTGTTTCTGATTGAGGAGGTTGTTCGTTCATAGTGTGGTTTTCCTTTATGTTGAGTTGGAATGGAGTGGTGAATAGTGTTTTTTCGGTGTTTGTTTGAGGTGTTTTATCTTGTGGTTTCTCACATGTATTGAGGTACGTAACAGCAGTTTTGTATACCTCTTCAATTTGGCCAAAATAGTTATCCTCTTTATACGCGTGTCCTGATAGGTCGGCTTTCTCCAACTGCTGATGGTTTTGCACGGATTGGTCGAACAAGTTTCTTAGCTTCTCTAGGCGTTCGCGGATAAAGGAATCAGTTTTTCGGGTTCTTGAGTCTTTCTTTGAGTTATCGTAAATGCTTAATATTTCTGTTCCCAGTTGCTCCTGACTTGATAACAAGGTGTTAATATGTTCAGTCATTATGTGGCAGTTACTTTGGCACTTTAGAACTATTTTATTATTTTATTCTACTGGGACATAACCGTTATTTAATTTTTTGCTCGAAGAACCATGTCAGAGCGTGGACGTTAAATGCAGAGGGCCTAACACCTAAGTCCAAGCTCTGAGCGAAATATATAAACCTAACAATATATAAATTATAATGGTAGTGTAAAGATAGGAGTCTCACTGCCGGTGTACTACCCTAGGGCAGCGAGGGAATGGGGAAGATGGTATTCACGTCCAGGCGCGCAGGCTCACGCGACTGTGCCTAGAGGAGGCAGGCGGCTAGGTGTCTTGACCAACGTGATGGATCCTAACAGAGGTCGGGCAGGGATTCAAGGTGGTGGATACACGTTCGATCGAGCAGGCTCACAAGATCGTACCTAGAAGAGGTAGCACGCAAAGGTGTCTTGGGCAACGTGTAGGAAATGAGACAAACAACGTAATGTTGCAATCTGGTTTATTCTTTACTATACACATTCTTAAATACAAAATTTACACATACACTGACAGCACACAGATACATTAATCTTTACTACATTGAAATATATTTGTTGTAAAATTTGCTCTCTCAACAACTATGATGGCTGCGGCCTAGAAACGAGAACACAAGGCATGTTTGGTCAGCTAAACAATTATTGTAAATTGTAATCAACCAAGTTAGGTATTGATTTCTGTTTTAACAACCTAATAACAATAAACTATTTAAATAAAAAATGTCCTCTAGAGACGACCCTTCGGAAATAGTCACAAGGAGACTGGCAACATTTCCCCTATCGACAAGCTTCATGGGCCTATAGAAAAATTGTCTGAATGTGAACTGGCTCCTTGTAAAAGCGTAGTTTCTGACCACTGATACGGTCGTGATGATACTTTATTTTACCATTAGGTATATTCATTAAAAACACTTTTGTCGATGACTGTACCGATGCGTACATCATCATCTGGCGACGACATGTGACCTCACAACCATATATTATTTTATACTAATTGACTGATTTTAATTAAATTTGGGAGGTATGTTGTATAGTGGCTAGAGAATACAACCCTGAGCATGTTTTTCAATCCCGGCAATACAGGATATTTGATGCGTAATCCCGGGATTCATGGGTTATCCCGGGATAAGACTATGTGTTTTCTAATTAGGCTCTAATAAGAATAAATAATATATATTTTTTTAAATAAAAAATAAGCTAATAAATTACAATATAGTAAGAAAATAAAAAGACAAAATAACACAAACTATACTTTTGCAAAAAATCAAAAAGACAACACAATGTATTTATAATTTTGAAAATACAATCGCAGAAACAAATCGCTTCATACTCGTAGCTCACTTTCTACGCTCTGGTTGTACCTGTTTGTTGCAATCCCGAAAACCCTGAGATTAGCCAAGTACAGTACATATCCAGAATCCCGGGATTGTATTCTATCTGATGACCATAAATGTATATGTTTGCTAAAGTATTAAGTAATTAAAATGTAATTCTACTAGTTTTAAGTAATCTGTTTTATGTGCCTCGGTTTCTATTCGTTATTCTGTTCTGTTACACGTTATCTGAAGGGGAAGAGCCTTGTGGGGGGGTCGTCTGGCTTGCGCCCGCGCCGGCGCCACGTCCAGGCGCCATCTTCAAAATAATTCGGTCGCGCTATTTTAAACTACCAAAGAGTGGAATTAATATTTACACTTATGACGGCTCGATTTTAAATACAAATAAAAACGAAATCACTGCAACTAGTCTATTTTTTTGTACTAGACCTCCACTGATAACAAAAAAACCATTCTAGATTAAATATATTTCTGGAGATTTTGTCTTAATCTGCCTCCGTGATCTAGTGGTGTAATAAATGGATGTAGGTTCTTTTAATCTGGGTAATATATTTAATTTTATTTGAAATTCGTCAGAGAACCAAAGTTACTGACATAGCATTTAAAATTAACAAGCTGAAGTGGCAATGGGCCGGACACATCTGCCGCAAAACCGACGACCGATGGGGCAAACGGGTTCTGGAGTGGAGACCACGTACGGGACGACGCAGATCCCCCCCCGCCAGATGGACGGATGACCTAAGAAGAGTCGCTGGTGGGGGTTGGATGAGGGTTGCAAAAGACCGCGTGCAGTGGCGAGCCTTGGGGGAGGTCTATATCCAGCAGTGGAGAGACACAATCTGATGATTATAACGATGATGAATATATTTAAACCGAGAGGATTTGCAAATACATTCAATCTTTCTGAGATTAATTATTCTGACACAATTTAAAATAGTATGTCAATTTTGACAAATTAATTAATAAATAGGTTCATTTTCTTAATAAGTTGTCACGACCGTAATTTACGTTGCGTTTAGTTAATAGTTTGTTTTTAAATATCTACTATTAGGCATGTATATTATTTTTGTATACTAGCACGACATGTGACCTTGATGGTAAGTGGCGCGCGAGGACCATGAATGATAGCAACTGGAATCAGACATTCAAGACTGACATCAATCCCTAATAAAATGCCGGCTTGACCGGGCATGTCGGCAATTCGAGCCTGATCCCGAAACATGTGGATATACTTTACTAGGTTTACCGGCACTAACGGTGGATACTTCTCCGCCCCAGCACACTGGACAAATTACCACCACCAATTATATCGAGTTTTGTACGCATCGACATCGACGAGTTTGACACTTGTCATGATGGACCTATAGTAAAGTTGCCTAATGAATCCGCTTGAATTAGCGTGGTTTCTGATCACACCGGTCGTGATGATAATACTATAACCTAAAATTTACCATTAAAATTAGTTGTGTTACTTTCCCTTCTAAAATAGCACTGCTTGAAGATTGATTGGCAGATATGACGAGACGTCCTCAGAAGGACATCAACATTATGCCATTCTTATCTCTTATCTAACATAGTTACGTCATACACCAAAACGTGGTGTCATTTTCGTGGGTCATTACCTGCATGACAAATAGGATAATTAAAAAATAAAAAACTGAAGGTATAAATTACAGCTATGTACAAAAATACATTTATAAAAGTATCGTTACGACTATACACTACCCTTTCGCATTCTGCTCGCTCGCACAATCCCATATTAAAAAAAAAACAATTCTGAGTGTACTTTTGAGAAATATAGACTCCACTTATACCAACTTGTGGAATCATTAAAATATATAAAGTAAAGTATCATCACGACCGTTTCCCTTTCGGGGGCTCAGAAACCACGCTTATAAATAACCGGATTCACATTTAGCCAACTTTACTATAGGCCAATCACAAGTGGCAAGCTCGTCGATGTCTCCAGCAGCGTACCAAACTCGAGAAATATGACAAATAAATATTAATTAAATGTATTTATTTATATTAATAAATATTTTTGTGTCCCGACCAGCAATCGAACCCGGAACCTCCGAATCTAAATCCACGGACTTAATCGCTAGACCACGGAGGCAAAATTACTTAAATACTACCTCCGTGGTCTAGCGTCTAGTAAATTAGACGCGATTTCTAGTCAGGTCGGGACACAAAAAAAAAATATTGGGATATTTTTCTAGTTTGGTACGCTAGAGACTCATGTCATGATGGGCCTATAATAAAGTTTATTTATTTATTTATATAGTACACACAGCAGTACATATATTATCACACACATAACATAATATAATTATAACTTATCTAATATATGTACCAATTTAGTGTCACAGCATTCACCAATATAAAAAGAAGAAATTATAAACTTATTACTTTTAAGACAAAAAAATAATTTAACAAAAACTATTTTTTTACAAAATAAAAAATAAAAAAAAGTTGTCTAAATGCTGCTTCATTAAAAGCGTTATTTCTAACCACAATCTGGGATACGGTCATGAATATACATCAATTTACAATTATAAATGTAACTTGTAAATTATTTGGTATTACCAGAGGTTAAGTCTTGCACCGTACGGCAACCATAATTTCTAAATGTCTACCTGCACATCCGCCGCGGAATTTGGAAATATTTCTAAAGAACCGTCGCGCAATAATATATTAAAGCCTCAAAGCAAAGTACGATGGCGATGAGCCAGCCCAGCTATGCCGGATCTAATTCTTCAGAAGAATAAATTCAAAAACCGAACGACCGATTTGTTTCAAAACGTCACAAAAAGCATATTCAAATCACGGCATATAATTATAGAAAATAAAATAAATATTTATTAAGTTGTCGAAAACTCACGTTGTTTTCGTATGATATCACCACCGCCTTTAGAAATGTCACTCGTAGATAAAAGATACCAAAAAAAAACTTTTGTGATAATTTTCATGTCTATCTATCTGTCTTTAGAACTTGTATTCGTTTTGCTGGGATTTTTTTTAAAACACATCGACAACTTTTGACAGCTTTAATCGTCTAGCAAATATATCTATTCCGATCAGTGTGCGTGCGGTCGCGGTGGCGTGCGAAGTACGGCTATACTATATATAAATATATATATTTGATTTTGACTTTGACTTTAAGAAAGTCGCTGATGGAGGTTGGTAGAGGATTGCAAAAGACCACGTGCAGTGGCAGTATTTATTTATAGCTGGAAAGTACTATAATTTACCAAATAAATTTTACAGTCTACTGTTTGTATGGGAAGTCTAACGAGAGCTCTCAAAATAAAATAAAATAAGACTTTTTTTCAATAACATCAACTTGTGTGGTCTGTAGGTATCGACACTTAAAGTATCTACATTCCAAATCCTAAGAACACATTTTAAATACGAACAATAGCATGTAATCGAACATTAATATGCAAAATCATGAAAACTGCAGGCGCCAGGTGTCCGACATGCAGTGTTGACGAAATTCTAATGTACACTTATCGTCAAATTAATCGAATATCTGTGCCTTATTTTTTTTTTTTGGTTTATTTTTGTTGGCAACTTTAAACAGATGAGTTCCGTGTAATATGGTATGTGAAGCCTTTTCCCCATTGGCACTATCTCCAGGTTTTTTAATACTAGCACGACATGTTACCTTGCCCTCACCTGATGGTAAGTGGCGCGTAAGGTCAACGAATTTTATCAACTGGAACCAGACACTCATGACTGACATCAGTCCCTAACACTATGCCGGCTTGACTGGGCATGACGGCAATTAGAGCCTGATCCCGAAACTTGTGGATACACTCTACAGGGTTTATCGGCACGAACGGTGGATACTTCTTGCCCCGGCAATTTGAAATTGCCACAAGACACACAAGCCACAAAATTGAAACAAGACTTATGTAAATGGTGGTGTTTTTTCAGTCTAGTCATGTACCTTATTTTGTAGAAGGTAATCTTCCATTATAGTATCTATACATAGGTATTCATGAAACTCAGTTATTTTCTAAGAAACCATGGTGACTTTCCAATGATTTTTAATATTACCTTTTGTGTTCTCTGGATTAACATCATATTGGAATCGCAGACTGTTTTATAAATAACATATTTTTTTATTGTTACAACATTTCTCGCGTCGTCAGTCGTTGCTTTCGATTCGAACCCCGGCATCTACCTACATATGACTAATTAACTTTTCTTACGTACATTTATGTTAAACTAGTTTAACCCGGGGCGTTGCCTGTGTAGTCTGCTAAAAAATATTCAGGTGGCCGTAGAGTCATGCAATAATGCATGTCATAATTATATTGGAACAATATGCCTTAATTCATGTTTTTGACTAAACTAAATTTGATGATGACTGTACCCACGTGACATGTTTGCTAAACATAAGCTACGACGACATCCAAAAAAATCGATTGGCTGAACAAAATTTTAATTATGTGTGCTAAAATTCGAAGCACGTAGTTTTTTTATTTTGCTGCTTTAGGTAGCGCATTTTCGCTTTATGTTAGGTATAATATTACCTACTCGTACCATTTTATTTTAGATATATAAATTCTTTATTGCACAGAAAATAAAACATTTTACAGTACATAGGCGAGCTTAATGTCTAAAAACATTATCTAACAGCTAACCTTTAGGAGAAGTGAGCAGGGATTGTGGGTGCATGACCACTAATGTTTGACAATGAGTTTTTAGTGAGAAAACTACTTATAACTGAAAGAAATATATTTATATATATATATATATATATATATATATATAGGTACATAAATTAGATTAAACGAATCACAGGTGAACAAAATAAATAAGCAAATATAAGTACATAACTAAATATAAATAAATACACAAAGAATACACAAATAATATATAACAACCACATTTAAGTGTTGCTAAACTAGGATCAAGAAACTACACCTTCCCTGATCAATCTGGTTTCTGTGCCTTGACAGAGTTATCTAGTACAGAAACCAGTGCACTTACTAACAGTTCTGTTAGCCTGTCCTAGCTCAATGTATTATAAATAAATAAATGATATAATTTCCTAGATAGTAATTTATATATATAGGATGTTAAAAATTGGTGTCAATAATTATATATATATATATATATATATATATCTATATATAATGCAAACAATAATATACGGACTCTTATACGACTCGGACAATATTTTGGTTTTCATCCTACCTACATACGAGTACATACATACATAGGTACATATCTTCACGCCAGATCCCTTGCGGGGTAGGCAGAGACAATTGAGCGCCACTTGACACGATCACGACATACCTCTTTCGCTTCGTCGACATTCATCAACCTCTTCATACATGCCCTTTTGTTACGAAAGCTTTTTAATGCACCTTCAGCCAGTGTTTTATTTATTTGATCGTAATATGTGAGTCTCGGTCTGCCAGGGCCTCTTTTACCCACAACTTTCGCATTATATATCTAGTTCGTCAATCTTTCATCGCTCATCCTTTCAACATGCCCGAACCATCGTAGCATGCCTTTCGTTATTTTTGTCTACAGACGAGTATTTTTTTGCTGCCTCCGTGGTCTAGCAGTAAGTCCATGGATTTAGACGTAGATAACGGGTTTGGGTCAGGACACAAAATTTATTTGCGATATCTCTCGAGTTTGGTAGGCTACAGACATCGACGATTTTGTAAAATCCATTTGTGATATTTCTTAAATTTAGTACGCTAGAGACATTGTCGAGGTTCCCACTTATCACGCATGATGGGGGCGCAATGATTGGAAAATCCAAGAATGGTGGATGGGTTTAGGGTATAAAATCTAATGAGCGGTGGTGGCTCGGTTGTAAGAACGCTTTCTTTGACATCCTATAGAGGTGGGTTCAAACCCAGGCATGTACCAATGGGAATAACACTTTTCTTACGTACATTGATTTACAACACCACCGTTTCCGTGCCTCTGAAAGCACGTTAAGCCGTCGCGACGTAAAAAGTTTTACTAATGCCAACTTGTGTAATTGTTCATAAATTGTCATTAAAAATTGACACCAGACCCATAGAAGGGATTTTTTTTGTAATTACTACAAAGACACGGGTGAATCCGGGTTAAACAGCTAGTTAATAATATTAACAGTAAACATGTTATTACGATTACGAATTCGTCTGAAACTGTCTAGACAGACAATCATAATACTTTAGTTTTTAACTTAAAATTCCATCCAATGACAGTATTTTTTGGTAATTTGAAAATGATTTGGACTGTCTGAGGAGGTCAATAGTATAGATTACTGGCCAATTTGGTTTACCTTGGCCCGGGTCTAATTATAGGCCCTCTTGATACAAGTTTGGGTACCTACCTGCTCCGTCCAACTCGTTTTAAAACATTGTTTGTTTTAGCCATAGACTTAAGTTTATAGGACCGGCCTTTTTTTGGGTCCTAATAACGTGCATTGGTCAGGTTGTTAAAACGTTGTCTTTATAATCCAAAACGGTAGCAGTTTGAATCTCGCTTCATACCAATAAGAAATACACTTTTCTTACATATTTTTTTCATACATTTACAAAGACACCGTTCCCGGTTCCGCTAATACCGAATTGTGAAATCGAAAATAAATTTACACCATAACATTTTTTTTTTAAATATTTAATTAATATTTAATTCATTTATGATATTTCTCGAGTTTGCTGGAGATATCGACAAGCTTGCCACTTGTTATGATTGGCCAATAGTAAAGGTGGCTAAATGTGAATCAGCTTATTTATAAGCGTGGTTTCTGACCATCCCGAAAGGGTAACGGTCGTGATGATACTTTACTTTACTTTTTTACTTAACATATTTTTTTTGTATATACCATCGAACCTAATTTAAGTTTAACTATTTTCCGGCATAGTGTTAGGGACTAACAGTTATGAGTGTCTAACTTCAGTTGCTAACATTCATGGACCTTGCGCGCCACTTACCATCAGGTGGCCCCAAAGTCACATGTCGTGCTAGTATAAAAAAAAAGTACAGTTCTGTTTTTTGTCTTTCCACAACGCTCTTCAGGCAGGATAATTAATATTGTGTATTTATAATGATGAATGCAAATACATTAGAAATAACAATGTAAATACATTAGATTTACAAAATAAAGCAAATACAGAATAACACAACAAAAATAATTACCTTTCAAATTTACCTATATGAGATTACAATACCTGGTACAGTGGTACCCTAACAGGTATGTCAGAATAGTAGTAGACACGTCAGTCTCTGCCACTCCAGTCAGCCCAGTCCTTATACTAATATGCACGTCCATGTTTTTCTTTTTTTTTCTTTTAATTCTTATCTGAGTAATACGGTAAGCGATTCTCGGAAATATCCCTCTTGTTTATCGATCAACGGGATGGTATTTGTTTTTTGTCGGCATAAACGGTTTGAGTGCTTAGTGACAGGATAGAGTTTTTTTTTAAATATACATCTAGTCTTAGTAGGTCAGGAGAATTTATTACTTATACTCCTTTTGTTTAATGACTTAAAAAAATATATAACTTAAAGCCCAATCGATATATATAAAGGTGAATGTCTGTGTGTGTGTTCCCTATGCATTGCAAAACTACTTGACCGATTGGGATGAAACTTTGGGAATATGCTGTGTGAACATCGGGGAAGGTTTCTGACATATTAGATTGCATAATAAGTAAATCTTAATATAAAAAACAAAGTCGGGTTTGTTAGAACACTTACTCGAGAACGGCTGGACAGATTTTCACGGTTTTTGATTTGTTGGATTTGTCTCCGACCCGAATAGCAGGATAACTATAAATAAAATTGGAAAATTGAAGAAAAAACTAAAATAAAAGAAAAAACATTTTCTCATACAATAAGTTTGTGGGTCTCGTACCACGGCGATTAGCATTCTACATTGTGGATTTCTACGTGCTAACTAAGGTTTACAAACATTCAATGATCAGGTCAGCTAGTTGATCATATAGTTGCATCATATTATAGATTTACTCAATTATTATATGTTATTAATAGATACTGTAACTACTACATGATCTGTAAGTCTTAAGTGAATATATATATATCTATTCCGCATACGCTCAGGCCAAAATATACACATCCCTACGCATAAATTTGGAGATTTTTACTTCTGCTGAATGCTCTCTCAGCCAGTGTGTTTCCCCACTCCTATCGGGTTATACAAGTCCTTCAAGCGAATCATAAAAAAGTATATTGTTAAGGCCGCATAGTGGTAGAGATTGATGTCAATCGTTAGTGACTGGCATCAGTTGCTCCTATTGTTCGATCTTGCGTACCGCTTACCACCATGTGGGCACGATGTCACAACACGTCATAAACCCTTATCATTATCATTACAGCCCCTAGAATACCGTCCGTGTAGGAGATAGGCTTTCCAGAACATATATCTGTAGAATTTGCCCTACACTCGCCACGCTGGCCAGACGGGTTGGCAAGGATATTGTGTAAATTTTTAATGACAATTTATTAACGATTCCACAAGTTGGTATTAGTGGAACCGGGACCGACGGCTTAACGTGCTCTCCGAAGCACCGGAACAGTGGTGTTGTAAATCTATGACAAATGTACGTAAGAAAAGTGTATTTCTCAACCGATCCACCACCGCGCCTTCAGCATGCTTAGAAATTATTTATGACGTCATGTAAAACGTCATCAAATGTTCACACGACGGAATATTTTCGGGGTTGTTCAAGAATTAATTTATTAACGTGTCCTTCCTATATTTTCAGATACTCCACCGCCACCGTACACTAGGTACGCGATGGATGACGTCAAACGTAAAGGTGAGTTTACTTACTTTTCATTTATTTATTGTGTTTGGGGAGCTAACATATATGTTACACTTATAAACCTTACTTTAGATACAATAAATCCAATTAACAGGTTTCCCTTATAGCGTTAGCACGTTGCAATGCTTGAAGTGTTATCATTATAAACGAAGTGTCATCTGTTAGTCTTAAACTTTGTCTACGATAATAACAGATATTGTATAATTTATAAGTAGGTAAAAACTTTTGACGCGGCGCGGCGACTATACTTTTCTTCAAAATGCAGCAAAAAATAAACCGCACATAATTTGACGTCGTAATTTGAAGCAATGTTCTAAATTGGTAAACGGTCGTAGTCACCGTTGTCCGTGGGAGCGGTCGTGCGTTTTCAAATTTGAAAAAGGCTGGAGTTAAGGAATCTGCTGAGACCCGTCCGGCGCTTGCTGTGCCCGCTTCCTCGAAATTAGTGATGCGACACATTTTTTATTTGTCTTTTATCGATTGTTTATTTTTATTAGTTTTTCTCTTGCGCTAGAAATTCTCAAATCTTATAGGTACCAACTACATTTAAATACAACATTATTCTGTCAAACTATACAATAGTTTATCTGCATATAGCTCTAATCACAATAATATATACTTGTATATTACCACAGTTTGGAATACTAAAATACAAATATAAATATATTACGGTAGTAGATGTACCCTATATAAATATCATCATGGCAAGCTTACAATATTAGTTCTCCTTGAAAGTAAAAAATGGCATTTGACATCATTGCAAATGGCATACGAGTATACTGTCAACGAAAACAACAAATAGGTGGTAGGCGAACTGATGGTGGTAATTTGCCCAGTCTGCCAGAGCC
Organism: Tinea semifulvella; assembly: GCA_910589645.1. Taxonomy (NCBI): domain Eukaryota; kingdom Metazoa; phylum Arthropoda; class Insecta; order Lepidoptera; family Tineidae; genus Tinea; species Tinea semifulvella. The sequence goes on from OU342601.1 coordinate 11,705,125, forward strand.
CCCGCCCGCAAGTTTCATGAATATTAGCAACTGGAATCAGACACTCATAACTGACATCAGTCCCTACCACTATGCCGGCTTGACTGGGCATGACGGCAATTCGAGTCTGATCCCTAATCGTGTGGATACACTATATTCGGGGTTTATCGGCATGAACGGTGGGTACTTCCGCGCCTCGGCAGACTGGGTAATTTACCACCATCAGTCCGCTTACCACCTATTTAACAGTTTTTTTTGTGTGCTAATAGGGTGTATCAGGCAAAGCTTTTTGTAGATGTCGCTAGCGGCATTGGTACCTTGTTTTACGAGTACACCTATATCGCATCATTTTTAAATGTTTTTGTAGTTTTTTATTTTTATAACAGAAAAATGTATTTTAAATTAACGTTACCTACCTTAAACGACAAATTAAGAAAGCTGACACCATCTTTAAAAAGAAAAAAAAAAGGTTTTAGTAATAGAACGGCGATTTTGAGATCATCATATCTTTGATTTCGCTTAGAAATCTCGATTTGTACACTTAAAAGCTCCTCACTTCGGCATAATATCCAGAAAATAATAAATTTCGTAATAAAAATATAAGTTTTTTTATGCAACTGACCGTTATATTAGGTACCATCTATCATGCGCCATCTATCGTGATAAATAGTTAGTGATACACCCCATTAAAACATTACAATGTTGTCAACTATTTATTATGACTAATAGCAGTAATTGGAATACTAAGTGCCAGCTATTGGCGCCTAAAACGACCCTGTAACAAGAGATAGTAGTGTTTGCATTCGGCGGCCATATTTGTCGAACCATACCAGTGTGTTGTTATTGCAAATAAACTTATCGTATGTTTGTTATTCTACACTCCTTTTAAGTCCTTACATTGTTTGTCGTTTTGGCTTCTTCATAAATGCATTATATGATTTTAAAATAACTTTTATGAACTGCAGCCCAATTCCTTTACTTTAGCGCATATGTTATAGGGATAATGAATTCCCTTAAATAGTGGAAACTGTCAGTGCAAAACGCTATAAAACAAAAAATATTGTCGTTTAAAGCTTTCCATTGCCGATAGATAACGTTTCGAATGCGTTCATTTTAATAATTATCTGTTATTCATATTTATTTATATTTACCATTATTTTACCATTAATTAATTAACGTATGTGTATTAATTATTATTATGCATGACGTTACTGTCTAGGAATTTTGACTCTACAGCTATTTGAAAGTACATTTTTTCAGACGACTACACTAAACGGGCGTAGCCGGGTCAAACAGCTAGTGTAAAATAAATAAATAAATTAAAGCGATTTTAGTTGTTTCACATTTAAATAAATAAATAAACATTTGGCTTGTCTACAACTGGTGTAGTTCCTTCCTTAGACATTTAGTTTATCTACAACCTGTGTGGTTCTTCGTTTGACATTTGGCTTGTCTATAACTGGTGTAGTTCCTTCCTTAGACATTTAGTTTATCTACAACCTGTGTGGTTCTTCGTTTGACATTTGGCTTGTCTACAACTGGTGTAGTTCCTTCCTTAGACATTTAGTTTATCTACAACCAGTGTGGTTCTTCGTTTGACATTTGGCTTGTCTACAACTGGTGTAGTTCCTTTCTTAGACATTTAGTTTATCTACAACCTGTGTGGTTCTTCGTTTGACATTTGGCTTGTCTACAACTGGTGTAGTTCCTTCCTTAGACATTTAGTTTATCTACAACCAGTGTGGTTCTTCGTTTGACATTTGGCTTGTCTACAACTGGTGTAGTTCCTTCCTTAGACATTTAGTTTATCTACAACCTGTGTGGTTCTTCGTTTGACATTTGGCTTGTCTACAACTGGTGTAGTTCCTTCCTTAGACATTTAGTTTATCTACAACCAGTGTGGTTCTTCGTTTGACATTTGGCTTGTCTACAACTGGTGTAGTTCCTTTCTTAGACATTTAGTTTATCTACAACCTGTGTGGTTCTTCGTTTGACATTTGGCTTGTCTACAACTGGTGTAGTTCCTTCCTTAGACATTTAGTTTATCTACAACCAGTGTGGTTCTTCGTTTGACATTTGGCTTGTCTACAACTGGTGTAGTTCCTTCCTTAGACATTTAGTTTATCTACAACCAGTGTGGTTCTTCGTTTGACATTTAGTTTGTCTACAACCGATGTGGTTCTTAGTTTGATATTTAGTTTGTCTACAACCGATGTGGTTCTTCGTTTGACATTTAGTTTGTCTATAACCGGTGTGGTTCTTCGTTTGACATTTAGTTTGTCTACAACCGATGTGGTTCTTAGTTTGATATTTAGTTTGTCTACAACCGATGTGGTTCTTCGTTTGATATTTAGTTTGTCTACAACCGATGTGGTTCTTAGTTTGACTTTTAGTTTGTCTATAACCAGTGTGGTTCTTCGTTTGACATTTAGTTTGTCTACAACCGATGTGGTTCTTAGTTTGATATTTAGTTTGTCTACAACCGATGTGGTTCTTCGTTTGACATTTAGTTTGTCTACAACCGATGTGGTTCTTCGTTTGACATTTAGTTTGTCTACAACCGATGTGGTTCTTAGTTTGATATTTAGTTTGTCTACAACCGATGTGGTTCTTCGTTTGACATTTAGTTTGTCTACAACCGATGTGGTTCTTAGTTTGACTTTTAGTTTGTCTACAACCGATGTGGTTCTTAGTTTGACTTTTAGTTTGTCTATAACCGGTGTGGTTCTTCGTTTGACATTTAGTTTATCTACAACCTATGTGGTTCTTCCCCGATACAGCTTAAAACCATATTAAGTAATATTTTAATTAGAAATGATTGAAAATAGTACTCTACTAAGCTGATGATAACGGTTGTTATCGATGATGATAAGACTTGATGATGAGAAATGATGACTACAATACCGAAAATTTTGTAACAACTTTATTAATACCTACTAAACTTAGGTTTGCCAGATGTACTCGTATGTAAGGTTAGTTAACCAGACACTTTATGGGTTCATAATTTTATTTTTTTTATTTAAATCGCCAACAGTGTTAGCAACAATACATACATAGATGTTCAATAAAAACTAAGACAGAAACTAGATGCTGCACCTATTATAGGCAACCACCACATGTTATTACAGTATTCATTAATTAAGCCTTTGAACCAGAGTATCATCATCACGACCATTTCCCTTTCGGGGTGGTCAGAAACCACACTTATAAATAGTTAGAGCATCAATGCTTAGTCTTCCACTAGCAGGAGTACAATAATTCGAAATAATTTATGACAAATCTGTCTGTCACAAATGTTTGTAATATGGATTATGCTGGTTTACGTGAATTAATATATTTTCACTTTGACATCGATAATCATGTAGTAGGTATGTACGAAAATTTAAATATAAAGAATATAAAAAAATTACTTAAAAAAAAATATATATTTTTGTTTTTAAGTATCTTTTTTTTATGAATATTAGCAACTGAAGTCGACATTGAGAATCATGATGTTGAATTTCAGTCTTGCCCTAAACATTTAGTACCGATGCCTATTATCTTTGTAAGAATTATAATCTTCAAAAATAAAATAATGTTTGATCTTAATCAAATAATTTCAAGAATATAAATTCTGGGTTCCGGAAGACAGTTTCCCTATTTTTTTACACATAACTATACTTACATAAGCCAAATAATACAGTGCATTATAATAGTATGATCATGCATCTCATTTTCGAACTCAGTTGAAATGGCTCAATATCCGCTTTAGCAGATCTGCCCATCTACTTGTCCATTTGTATGGTATCCTAAACAATCCTCGTGCACCTCTTTACCTCAAAACTTGAGTTCTTGTGCGATACACACAACCTCCCTCTTCGTTCTGCTTTCAACAATCAACTCAACATCCCATCCTACTCTTCTAGCAGATATTCAGATTCCTTCACTGTGTCTGCAGCCCGCCAGTGGAACAAACTACCACTGGCCATTGGACGGGCACCATCTGTCAATGTTTTTAAACAATTAGTCACTAACTTGTTTCTTGATAAGCAAGAGCACACTGCATACAATACACATTGAATATTTGGCACGCAATATGTTTATGTATGTTTATTTGTGTATGTATATATATGTTTAAATACTTGCATGTACATACATACATACATATCTTCACGCCAGATCCCTTGCGGGGTAGGCAGAGACAATTGAGCGCCATTTGACACGATCACGACATACCTCTTTCGCTTCGTCGACATTCATTAACCTCTTCATACATGCCCTTTGGTTACGAAGACTTTTTAATGCACCTTCAGTCAGTGTTTTATTTATTTGATCGTGATATGTGAGTCTCGGTCTGCCAGGGCCTCTTTTACCCACAACTTTCGCATTATATATCTGGCTCGTCAATCTTTCATCGCTCATCCTTTCAACATGCCCGAACCATCGTAGCATGCTTTTCCTTATTTTTGTCCCTATGCTTTCCTTCATACCAACCCTTTTCCGTATTTCGACGTTACGTATGCGGTCCGCCAAAGTGACGCCACATATCCGCCGCAACGACCGCATTTCTACTGCATTAACCCTACTCTCATGCGTATTCTGACATATCCACGTTTCGCTTCCATACATCAGTGTTGGTACCAACATGGCATTGTGTATGGCGAGCCGAGCTTTGTCACTGACATTTCGACTGCCGATCAGTGACCCCAGGGCACCGTTAACACTATTTCCCGCGTTCACTCTTCTTTCAACGTCCCTATCGTACTTCCCATCCGCAGTGAAAACACTGCCCAGATATATAATTTCATTTACTTGTTCTAGAGTTTCATCATCAATCTTTATCGTCACGGTTGTCATCCTTCTTCTTTCAAACACTAGTACCTTGGTTTTTCTCGCATTCAATCGTATATAATCAACTTGCATGTAGTTTATGAAATTGCTTGGTATGTAGTGTATTTATAAATTAGACTATTGCACCATATATTAGATTGTTGCACCCTTCCCATAATCTCTCACCATCCCAAAGGTTAGTGGTCAGAGAATGCCTAACAGGCATTAAACTCGGTACCTATTTTTAAGTTTTGGTGCAATAAAAAAAAAACATTCTCATCACATTAATTAAATAAAACATTAAAATAAATAACAATAGTAATGTCTTACATCGAAAACTGCAATGCTGGTAAAAGTCGGACATCTGGCAACTCTTACTAAAACTATAGTATAATAATGTATAGTAAATTTGCGATAGTGAGTCGGCCGAGTTCGTCGAATGTCACTATTTTATTAACACAGATAAAGTGTGACCTCTGTGACATTACCAGTACCAGCCATTTACTGACCGATACGGTACTCTAAATAAGTAAACATTGATGTATAAAGATTCGCTAATTAATAAAAATATGTGCTAGAAATAATGCAACAATTTATTGTAACAACTAATGGTCGGTTTTTAATAACAACTAGCTGATCCGGCGAACTTTGTACCGCCTGGCAGTCAATGAATGTCATTATTAATAATAATAAAACTCGCACATAACAATTTTTAAACCAAATCACCAGTGAGACCAATAGATTTGACAGTTCTTGTTTTTTTTTTTTAATTCTTTCATTTGGTTATTTGTCAATTATTCTATATTAAATGAATAAGTTTTTGATTTCTGATCGCATAAACATTTGTCAAACAACATTGTTTGACATACGAAACCTACAAACATTTTGTATGGGAAAATGTTTTTTCTTTTATTTTATTTTTTAGACAATTATTAATAGTTATTCTGTTATTCGGGACGGAGATAAATACAACAAATCAAAACCATGAAAATCTGTCCAGCCGTTCTCGAGTGTTCTAACAAACCCGACTTTGTTTTATATATTAAGTAAAAAGTAAAGTATCATCACGACCGTTTCCCTTTCGGGGTGGTCAAAAACCACGCTTATAGGTAAATAAGCGGAAGAAGACAAATTTCTAAGCATTCCATGGATTCACCGTGCGGGTGCCGGGTCCATCGTGTGTGGGTAAGAGATGAGAAGAATGGTGTCTCGGGCTTGCGACCGACAATTGGCTGGTTTAAGAAAAGGAGGCCTCCTTTTTTTTCTATTTCGCGATAATACGCTCACCATCCACCATTCTACTTCTCTCCCTACCCAACCAAATACTGTATGATTCCGTTAGTGCCGTCTTGGAAGCTCGTTCCATAAATGTATTGACGGCGGACCTGCTTAGGCCCAATTCTTTCAGTAAGTGATGCAAAGATTTTGCTGGAACTCCTCTTGCACCAACTTCCACTGCGTAAAGCTGAGTCTTGAACCCGTTCCTGATCATTTCTTCTGTGAGATCATAATATTTATTCGACTTCATGTTGTGGTCTTTTGGAATATTTGATTCCCACGGAACGGTAAGTTCAATAAGGATAACTTTTTTCAAGTTCCGAGAAAACACTAAGATGTCTGGCCTATAGGCTGATACAGCTAGTTCATTTGGGATCCTATAATGGTGTTCAAATGTATCCATGAGAATTTTCCAGTCTGATGCGGCGCCAAGGATCGAGGTAGGCTTGCATTTAGTTTTCGTGCTTTGCCCTTCCTTTACAAATGTGGTCAAAGTTTTATTTGTAGTCAGTCCCTTTCTGGCTCTTGCAATAGAAAGACTATTATAAAATAGAAAGAATATTAAGAATATTTATTTAACGTAAACGAAGTGCCGGTTCGTGTGGCTCTTATGACACTATTTAATACAATTTAATATTAAGATGGTTATATCCCTCTCGCTGGCACTAACCAATATTAAATCTTATTGTATATATTTGTTTTAGTAAAATAAAGAACAATCGTTTTGTATGATTTTGCTATTTTTCTCTGTACTTAGATGAAAGTGAAAATATGTCTAATATGTCCGCAATTTTATTTCCTAAAAAGTTGACGACATTTAAAGTACACTCAGATTTGAAAATCTTTGAAAATATTGATTGTGCGAACGAGAGGGATGTTTAAATCCGCGAAAGTTTTTAAAAAAAAATATTTTAATTTATTCAGAACAGATCTCCAAATTATACAATTACATTGTGTCACATCACTAACAAATAATTATTATTTAAATGAATGAATTGTTTAAAGATTATTAAGATGCCTCCGTGGTCTAGCTGTTAAGTCCGTGGATTTAGACTCGGAGGTACCAGGTTCGTGTCCTGGTCGGGACACAAAAATATTTATTAAATATATAACAAATTAATATTTAATTTGTTTGTAATATTTTTTTCTCGAGTTTGATACGCTGGATACATCGACGAGCTTGCCACTTGTTTTGATTGGCCTAGTAAAGTTGGCTAAATGTGAATCCGCTTATTTATAAGCGTGGTTTCTGACCACCAGGAAAGGGAAACGGTCGTGATAATACTTTACTATTATTAAACATAATCAAAAAAACGTTGCAAAGTGTATGTGTTACATTTATGACAATGCAATACCTAGTATTTAGAAATAGACATCTTCCTCATGTGTCAATAATTACATGTGATTCTTTTCTCTTCAAATAATTTACTTATTTACTAAGCTAGGCATCGTTTAGAAGATTCTACGAGCAAAACAACACTGTAAATTCCGATAATTGCAATTAAAAAATAAACTTCAATCGATATTTTATTGGTGTTGAGTGAATTGAGCGGTAACAATGAACTGTCAATGGCGCATCACTAGTCTGTCCCCGCCCTGCGCGCGCGCAACATTCCAGAGGCTGCTTGCCGGCCATCTTAAACTACATTATTAAGACCCAGTATCATGTTCACTATTGTATTTTGTGTAGGTATTATGCTTAAATACCTATTTTCAAATTACAATATTATTTTACACAAAACTTAAAACCACTATAGATCTACAATTTACCTACACCATCATGCTGTCGATAAATTATTTTATAGGCAGAATAAATGTAGTTATTTAAAGGATATTTTTTTTATCAGATTGCCAATTGTTACAAGGTGCTACATAAAATAAAACCCTGAAAGTAACGCACAATATATTTTGTAACATAATCGTTTGGAGGTAAATAATAATTCTTTATTAGAGTAAAAAAAAATTGCATGTACGTATGCTCGAATGAAACTATCAGTTTTCTATGGAGGTCTGTCGCTTTTACTGTAATAGCTAGAACATAAATCTTCACTGCTAAAGTTGTATTTCCATAACATTTCCTGATCCTGAACAATCTGGCCTACACTTGCTACGCTGGACACACGGGGTTGCGACTTTGCGATGGACTGATTGTCTGAATTCATCACCGAATAATTCCTGAAGTAATATTGTAACCGACGCGCTGACAGATTTTTTTTTGTATTTAAATGTCTCAATGCACAAAAGTACAAAGGGCTAACATAATGTCGTTAGACATTCTCTGCCTGGTAACCTTAAGGACAGTAAGTGAGTTTTAGTGACAGGATTAGGTACGTCATGATCCATCATCTATGTACATCTACGAGTACTATTTGACATTGTACATGACTCATGGTACCGTCTTTTAACCTACATTATTAATGTTTACTGCGCGGCTCTACAAACATCTTCCAGTTTTTTGTTTCCTTCCTTTAAACCGCACTCAATAGCACCATGCTGTGCTCGGGATGTATTTGTTTTTAATATACTTACCAACTAGAATATGGGCTGTTTTAAATTCCAATGGCTGTATGATTCTGAGTCATTCGTTCTATCTACTAATTAAAGTATTTTATTTATTTTACGTATTAACAATATAAAAAAATTACAATATTAAATTAACTATATTACAACAAAATATAACCTAAAAAAATAATAATAAAAATTAAATACTTACAAAAAAAATAGCTCCTCCAAATCGCTGTCTTGTGGCATGGTGCCCAATACACTAGCAGCATTTCCCCTTTGAATGATCAGACTTAATTTTTGGGAAAAAAACTGCCAGCCCTATTGTCACCAGAGACGTCAATGAGCCTTGGAACAATTTCCTTATAAAAGGCAGTTTCTACAGCAAACGTCGGAAAAAAAGTAACTATTGCAAATAGTTTCATATTTTCGACGCTTAAATAATTAAACGACTAATTAAAGTATACATTGAGGCTGATCACTTCTTCTTATTTTGTAGTTAGGAATTGTTGCGTTTACGTTATTTATAAATTACATTATTAAAAAATAAACCCTGGTCGAACCCTGGGATGTACCAACGAGAAATACACTTGTCTTACGTACATTTGTCACCCACACCACCGTTCTATTAATACCATCTAGTGGAATAATATAAATTAACATCATGCCCTCGCCAACCAGTCTGGCCAGTGTAGGCCAAATTCTCCAGACATATGTTTTGGAAGGCCCATTTCTAGTAGTAGAAATCTAGGTCTCTGTGTTCTATAGGATGTGATAATGATATTAGTAAATAAAATGGTTGAAAGGTTCGGTTAAGTGTCTACGTAACAAAAAGGCATCCATGAAAAGGTTTTATTAACATCATTATCACAGCCCCTAGAACACAGCGTCCTAGACCTCTACTGCTGGAGATGGGCCTTCCAGAACTGGAGAATTTGGCCTACACTCGCCACGCTGGCCAGACGGCTTGGCGAGGACTACTCTATTATACTAAAACAAATCTTCGATATTTATGTGTTACATTTATTTACAAATCTTAAACTAAAACAAAAACAAAAAAACCTACTTACAAAACCTAATTTAAATATAAATGGCACTCGCGCGGCATGGATCGCTATGCTGATTCTCTGGGCGAAGAAACACCAGCCCTCTTGTCACCAGAGCAGACAATTAGACGAGGGGTGATGTTTTTTAAAAATGTTTTAGAGCTGGACCCCACGGGCCTAAAGTCTCTACAGCAAGCGGCACAACCAGGTAGTCTTTGATTATGAATACGTATTTGTACCGCTTGCCAGACTCGGCGCTTTCAGCTGCGGCTCCCGGTTTTAGCGCTTTAATCTACGAAGAAGACAAATTTCTAAGCATTCCATGGATTCAACGTGCGGGTGCCGGGTCCATCGTACGAGTATGTGGGTAAGAGATGAGAAGAATAGTGTCTCGGGCTTGCGACCGACAATAGGCTGGTTTAAGAAAAGGAGGCCTCCTTTTTTTTTCTATTGCGCGATAATACGCTCACCATCCACCATTCTACTTCTCTCCCTACCCAACCAAATACTGTATGATTCCGTTAATGCCGTCTTGGAAGCTCGTTCCATAAATGTATTGACGGCAGACCTGCTTAGGCCCAATTCTTTCAGTAAGTGATGCAAAGATTTTGCTGGAACTCCTCTTGCACCAACTTCCACTGCGTAAAGCTGAGTCTTGAACCCGTTCCTGATCATTTCTTCTGTGAGATCATAATGTTTATTCAACTTCATGTTGTGGTCTTTTGTGATATTTGATTCCCACGGAACGGTAAGTTCAATAAGGATAATAATATATCTCCAAAATGTACGTAATTTTATAAGTTTGGTAGACATACATTTCTGAAATGATTTCTTAAAAAATGTTGGATTGTGCGAGTGAGAGGGATGCAACATACACACATACAACACAGACAAATCACATTTATATCTCTAGTTTTTATGCTTAACATAGTGTTTTTTATGTATGTAAATATATTCGTAATATTTTTTGCACCCTATAATTTTACTTAAAATGTTGATGGATATTACTTAATGTCCTCATAGATTAGTTCGTTGGCGAGGGGGTGCAATGTTGCCAATGCTAGTCACAGGAAATCCCTAGTGTAATCAATCCAGGTTTTTACTATGACTTTAGTGCAATTCGGGTTTTCCAGGTATACGACACGTTAGAGCAAAATAAGGCTTTTATAGCTAAATGACATTATTCATCGTGTATGGCGATTTGGGCTAAATTGAATTCACAGTTATATATGCATTTTTAGATAAATTATTCTAACAAGATTACAATTAAGTGGAAAACCCTTTATTTCATATAGTTTAAGTGTGAAAGAGAAGACAAATTTCTAAGCATTCCATGGATTCACCGTGCGGGTGCCGGGTCCATCGTGTGTGGTTTAAGAAAAGGAGGCCTCCCTTTTTTATTTTATTGCGCAATAATACGCTCACCATCCACCATTCTACTTCTCTCCCTACATGAATGTTGAAAATTCCTAATACTCGTATTCGCCGCATGAACCTGTCACATTCGATCGAAAAGTGCACTGTAGTGTTGCCACTGTATTAAATAAATCTGAATTCTCAGTACACGTAAAATTACAATGTTTTTGTATTGGTTACTTACTAGATCTAATAATCACTACAGAAGAACTATAAAAAATATTACAAACAAATTTCTCAACGACAAAAAGAATCGTCCAAAAAACTCGAACTAAATGACTGTTTAATTAAATAAATAAATAAATATTTCCAGACAGGTCACACAGCGCCATCTAGTTTTCGTGGTAAGCTACGAGGCTTGTGTTACGGAAACTAGATGGTTGATAAACTACATATTATACTTTTTTTTTGTAAATATATACATATTATACATATAAACACCCAGACCGAGACAAATTATACAATGTACAACTTGCCCCCGGTGGGAATCGAACCCACTTCCTCCCGAGTTCACGGCAACGTTTGTTACCACTAGACCACGGAGGCGGTCAAATTGAAGATACCTTTATTTCTATTAAAGTAATTTAAAAATAAAACATTTTACGCAGTTGTGCCCGAACCCTTTTTATATATTTTAATGTAAAGAGACGTTGCAAAGGTCACTGGGCAAATATGACCCGCTTAGCGAAAAGTGGCGGACATTAACCAAAATGGTTTTAAATTAAAGAAAATAATGTGGCCTTTTATTATATGTATACATTTTTTTTTATCGATCGGAGAATAAAGTTATGATTATTTTATTAAAATAAAAAATACACAACTAAGCGAATGTTTTTCTCTGATGGCATACAGTGTAAACTTCATTTAACACCACACGATTTAACGACAAACACCCTAAAACGTCAAAATTACTCGACTTGGGTTAGTTTACCTTACTATCAATAGTGTTAATGATAGGTACACTCTTATGTAGCATTACAAACCCTCTAAATAACGACAACAATACGTCATCATTTATGTAGTTTATTGGTTAGAATTGTACCCCACATATTTATACTGTTTAATAGTGCTTTTAGAAATTGTTATCTGACAAGAATGCTACAAAATGTCGGAATCTTATTGATTTTTATATCAATATATTTCTTTATTTTTTACAAGGTTCCCGTAACCCACAATAATGCGACTAAGTTCATAGTAAATCAGAGTCATATACCAACACATTATGCTATATTTTGTTCGTGTCCGCCGTGGGTATGGTTTCCATACTAAAGTGCCCCATGTCCTTTATTTATTTTTATTTATTTAAATACTTTATTGCACTTAAAAACCTAGTACATAGGCGAGCTATCACGCCATAAGGCATTCTTCACCAGCTAACCTTGGGGATCATGTAAGGTGATGGGCAGGATGAAGAAAAATATTAAAATAGCTTAAATTAGTAAATAAACATTATTGCGCATTTATAGCACTTAAAAATACATATACGAACACAATATAAAAAAAAAATACACATCGTTAATACATACATACATAAACATACACTATAAATAAATAGATATATATATATATATAAATAAAATGTCAAACAACTTCGTTAATTTGAGAGACATACGTTCTGTTTCTCAAGAAATAATGTGGTTAGAAGGTTTTTAAATACGTTGACGGACGGTGCACGCCTTATGGCCAGGGGTAGCTTGTTCCACTGACGAGCAGCAGCAACAGTGAAGGAATCTGAATATCTGCTATTTTAATTTTATGCTATGTAATGAAATTTAATGCTATGTAATGAAATTTAATGCTATGTAATCATTAAATGAAATATTTTTTTACAGGAAACATGGTAACAAACAATATCAGGTCTTATTAACATTAAAAGTTTCACATATTTTGCCATAAGCATGCTAAAATTTACAATAACAGTTATAGAAGTGACTAAAGAACTCGGCGTTGCTTCTTTAGTCACTTTACTTCACAAAAAGCTTTGTGTTGCTTAAAATACATATAGTGTTCCTGTAAACACTTCTGAACTAGCCACGCATGCAGTACTCTGCAGAATCTTTTATAAGACAATTCTGTCCATACCTTTGGCAAACAATTATATATTTTAGCACTCATGTATTTATTTATTTATTTATTTTAGGTTACAGTTTAGTTCATGTATGGGCGCTCGCCATCATTCTTTCGACTTGTGTACAACTTTTGTACTATCATGCATATTATTTTTAATGAATAACACTATTTATCTTTCCGGTATCTAACAATAAAATATAGATATGAATGAATATGTAACTGCAAATTTTTATATTTTATCATCTTATCAAACCCACAAACAGCCTATTTTGTAGTGTCACAAAGTCATTTTAATAAATCATTCAATCACATGACTCACTATACTCTAGCGATGCTTCGTTACTAATTTAATAAATGTAACAGTAGGTTTTTTAGTCTGTGCTCTGTATAGACATACCTTCACGCCTGAATTACTGAAACTTTAATAGGTGGTAGGTGGACTGATGGTGGTAATTTGCCCAGTCTGCTGGGGCGGGGAAGTATCCACCTTTCGTGCCGATAAACCCAGTAAAGTGTATCTACATGTTTCGGGATCAGGCTCGAATTACCGCCATGCCAAGTCAAGCCGGCATAGTTTTAGGAACTGATGTCAGTCAGGAGTGTCTCATTCCAGTTGCTAACATCAGACACCACTTAGTGTCGTGCTAGTATAAAAAAAAAACACTTTTAATGAAATTTAAAAAAGATGTTGGTGGCAGACAATGCTGTCGTACATTAGATACGAGTATATAACAGACAGGGCAAGAATCCAACCGTTATGAGAATTAAAGCTAGGACAATCATCTCAGAATTAATCAGTGTATGCTGTACAAAAATTACATTTCACAGGCGGGTCAAACAACGAAAGGTAAATGAGAAAGACGTTGTCGTTTGTCTGTTTGTTACTTTCTACAACTCGGCTTATAATTAGGCTGTCGTGGAAGTCACATGTCGTGGGTAGGATAAAAAAAACGGTGCAACTCGTTATCTCATTTCAAAGTGGTTCCACTTCACTTAGCTGAATTGTCCTTTAAACCTTTGCCCTTGGAAAATAATAAAACGTCCAAAAGTCCGGACGTTGGTGTTTGTGAATGAAAATTTAAATTTGGAACCATTAGTGTTGTCATTCAGTTGATTTCGATTCTTTTTGGTCTTAGACTTAATTATCGAGACCGGTCAAATACAATTATTTTCGACCCGTTTTTACGTATGGCTTTATAGCCCCCCTGTTTTCCTCGGCACATTTCGACCCCGCCCGGTAATTCCTGTACTTGCATTGTTATTGCAATAACAACGCCCGTGGGTAAATGGTCTCATTACGTAAATTCAAATTCATTCAAATTCATATACTCGTATTTCTTTATAACAATAGGTATTTTATAGGATGTTACAATGGTTATAAGATAAATTCTGCTCAAAATCTTCGTAACAAAAAATGTAGGCATCTACAATAACTAACTTAAATAATTAACTTAACTGCCTCCGTGGTCTAGCGGTTAAGTCCGTGGATTTAGACTCGGAGGTACCGGGTTCAATTTCTGATCGGGACACAATAATATTTATTAATTTAAATAAATAAACTTAATTAATATTTAATTTATTTGTGACATTTCTCGAGTTTGGTACGCTGGAGACATCGAAGAGCTTGTCACTTGTCGTGATTGGCCTAATAGTAAAGTTGGCTGAATGTGAATCCGCTTATTCATAAGCGTGGTGTTAGACCACCCCGAAAGGGAAACGGTCGTGATGATACTTTAATTATTTTTACAATAACTAAATAATATAATTAATACAAAAAAAAATAATAATACAACGTAACGGTTAAGGTTAAATAACAGGGGCTAACAATCATGGTGGGAGAGATCTGTGACTGGACCATAACTCTTGCTACAAAAAGAATCGTGGTCAGTGGATCGTTGTTATTGGCCCGGTTGTTGCATAGGTGTGTGTTTATCGAGTGGTGGCTGATATAGCGCGTGGGGCGACTCCATTAAGGTTATCTGGAGGCGCCGGCGCCGGCTGTACCTACGCCTCGATTACTTTGCTTTTAAAATAAAGAGTGCCTTAGGTACATTTCCATGTTTCTTTAGTTATTAAATATTGCGCCAACGTTATTTGACCACAGTATATAACCTAAAAGCGGTCGCGGTGGTGCCTCGGTTGTAAGAACGCATATAATCTATCTTAAATAAATAAATATTTCCAGACAAGTCACACAGCGCCATCTAATTTCCGTGGTAAGCTACGAGGCTTGTGTTACGAAAACTAGATGGTTGATAAACTACATATTATACTTTTATTTTTTTGTAAATATATACATATTATACATATAAACACCCAGACCGAGACAAATTATACAATGTACAACTTGCCCCCGGTGGGAATCGAACCCACGACCTCCCGAGTTCACGGCAACGTTTGTTACCACTGGACCACGGAGGCGGTCAATTGCAATCTTGTATATCGTATATTAATACTGCGTGTAATTGTCAGAAGAGCAAATCTTTTTTTTAGGCTTCAGATGTCATTAGTAGAACCTAAAGAACAAAAAGATAACTTTTTTTTTTAAGATAAAAATTATTATCCGAAATACAACTTTACAGCCACGAATATGTATTAAGTTGACATACCAATTATAATAATTATTATTATTTCGATTGTAAGCTGACACGGCCCCCTTACAGCCACGAATTTTCATTTATTGACATAAATATTGTAGTTTAATACAATTTTTATGTATATTTAGATTGTAAGCTGACACAGCCTCTTTAGAGCTACGAATTAATTTATTAACCTGACATGTGTAATTTATTTTAGTCTATAAGCTGATACGGCCTTTTTACAGCCAGGAATTAATATTAACTACCTAGTTTTAAGCAAAAACTTATTTATGGCAACAGTGTTTTAGTCAAAGATGATGGTATAGCTGATATGATGGGTCCACCCATAGTAGCTGCTGGTTATTTTATATTCTACATGATAATAAACTATGGTGAAAAAATGTATTGACAATATCCAAGTGTTGTTTGGGACAACCAAAGGAAATAAATGATTTGATTTGATTTTGACAAAACACTACTGCATAGTGAATGAAGCCGCGTCTAAAAATCGCGATATCCATCGTGATAAATACCTAAATGCTGGGGAGTGTTATTATTAATTGATTCGCACACAGCCGAGAGACGAAATAGAGAGAGAAAGAATTACGTAAGTACCTACCTGATTAGGCTCTATATGAGTGGCGATATTTATTAGCAAAACTTCTCTGCACCGTAACTTAAAATTTTATTACTGAATTCTTAAAATATAATATTGCATATAATAAGTATGTAATTAATCTGTGTTTTATAGTAATACATAATTTCAACTATTCTCTTCGTAACCTTCTGCACCCGCTTATTACAGATCTCAGTCACAAAGGTTAGTTGGTAGAAAAAGCATTTACGGCATTAAGCTCGCCTATGTACCTGCACTTGTTTTGGTTTCGTACAATAAAGGTTTTTTTTTTTTTTGTGAATTCTTAAAGAATCTCGACATCGGTTAACCTAATGATGTTCACGGGCCTCGGCCAAGCTTAACTCCAAACATTGTGACTATACGGCAAGTATTAAGGATTGTAGATTTTTGCAATTGTCTGTATATGTTACTACGTTGATAGTTTTGAGGCTGTCATGTAATGTTTTGGGTATCACTCCGGCCGTAGTACTAATGTACAGTTGTTAATATTTATAATTTGTGTTGGGATTTAAGCTCTATTGCAACGTCTTTGTTTTTTTTTTCTGCATGTAGTTGTTAAGTTATGAGTGTTAGGTACGGCATATCTATTAATATTCTGTTTTGTTTTCTATTGTTTATTAAAGTAATGTCATGGTTATTATTTACCCGTAGTTAGTCTTTTTTAGTTCCTTTATATAAGTTTAGTACACCTAACTTAAAAGTGTTCCCACGTCGTCGCTTTGAGAACCTCTTTGTTGATTTGAACATGTCCATAATGTTAGGAGGCGGAGCTAGCTGCTGTGTCAGCGAGCTTACAGGACCTTTACACCACGCGATACGATATCAAATTAATAAAAATCTTTATTGCAAAAACACATGTACTATTACAATTTAGTGGGTACATACTCGTAGGTTAGGGCATATAATAAATCGTACATAGTGTTAAATATAGTTTAGCTGTGAAATAATTGGTGGACAGTGTTTCGGATGTCATTAAACTAATAAATAATATACCGTCGGCGACGAGTAAAACTCGTGTCTGAAACATAATTTTACAGGAGGAAATAAACGTCTCGTGATAATTTTTGTATATTTGATTTCTGTTATTGTTTTATTTACTTTTATCTCTTTTTTATTTTCAATTGCACTTTACTATTTTTTTTAATTGCACAACGTCAGATAGTGAAGTTAAACAACAATTAGTAAAAAAAAGAAAAATAAGGCTAAGAAGAAAAAGAAAAAAAAAGTACTTTTTAGTAATGTATAGATGAATTGGACGTATAGTCGAATTTTAAGATGAAGTCCTACGTAAGCTGAATTCATACTAAAAACCTTGTAAGAAATAACTTTTTACTCAGAAATTAGATATAATCAAAATTCATGGACAGTTTCTGCAGCCTAATAGGTATGCTTTGCTGCCCTATTTAAAATGACCATTCGCATTTAAATTATTTTAGTCATCATCATCTGCTAGAACAGTCATTCACTGCTGGAGATAGGCGTTTCAGAACATATATTTGGAGAATGTGTGTTCTAGTTCATATGAGTGGAACCAGGACCGACCCACGGCTTAACGTGCTCTCCGAGGCACGGGAACGGTGGTGTTGTAAATCTATGACAAATGTACGTAAGAAAAGTGTATTTCTCATTGGTACATGCCGGGTGGGTATGAATCGACCTTTGTAGGATTTAAGGAACGCGTTCTTACAACCGAGCCACCACCGCGCCACTTTTCGCTCACAGACTGTTGTACGGTAAAGACGTGAGCGCATCCGCGCTCTCATTATTTGTTGCCAATATGGCAAAATGTGCCGCGTGTAATATGTGCGTCAACGAGGTGTTGACGTTCATTAATCACAAGATCGACGTTATGGATGAGCAGAGCCTCATGCAGATCTGCTCAACCAGCTACAAGGAGGAAGACCTTAGAACCGCCCAGGATGTGCTATCGGAATTCGCGCGTCCCAGCCGAACTCGTCGCGTGCGTGTAGGATGTAAAACACGAGTCATTCAGGAGATCATCACCACGCTCAAGGAGACCGATCCCGACGACCTGCCAGTATTTGTGGCCCGCGACCTCAATAAACTGCCACCCGTCAGCTTCGACCATGTCGACGTAACCGTCTTCCTGAAGGAGATGACGGTAATGAAGGCGGACATCGCGGGACTTAAGGATAACAACGGCGCCGGGATCCTGGAAGAAATCCGTGACATAAAGCGGCAATTGGAAGAGCTCAAGAACTCGGGTGCTGACGTTGTAACACGTGTAGCGTCGACGAGTAGGTCGCCGGATGATGTAGGTCGCATTATTGCAAGCCTGCAGAATTCGCTGACCGAGTTGAGAGACAATTCGCGGCGTCGCGCAGTGCAAAATGCTGATTCGCTGACTACTGACACGAGTGACAAGGACGGCGCACCGCTCCAGCCGATGTCATCGCCCGAAGCGCCGGCGGCGCCGCTACGACCTACGGCTCCGGTGTTTACGCCAACCCCGCCAGCACGGCCTGCAGCGTCCCGGAGTCAGCCCGGGAACGCTAGAGACAGTTATGCGCAGATTGCGAGGCAGGGTGTCTCGAAGAAGGGACCCCAAAAACTAGCTGACACTAAAAACCTAAAACTTCGCATCACAACCGGAAATAAAATTGATTCGGAAGGGTTTGTGACTGTGGAAAAGAAAAAAAGGAGGCCCAAACGTAATAATCGGGGAATTGCGCCTCCCGAACAGTGCGCTCTAAAAGCTGCGATACCGACAACCTATGTCTATGTATCGCGGCTGCGCAAGGATATGTCATCCCAAGATGTTCTCGGACACATCCGGGACAGAGGGGAGATCGTCTCTGTCGCTGCTATCGACGAGTTACCTTCACATTGGGATGACACCGGATTCAAGGCCTTTAGGATTCGTGTGCGGTCAGAGCACCTCAAAATATTCCTGAAGAAGGAATTCTGGCCGCTCGGTGTTGTGTACCGCAAATACATTCGTGGATTTGCTTCACGCAGCACCAACGATGTTCCTGGGCCCCGCGCAGCACCTACTCCCTCTGCACCACCCCCAGCAGGGACGCCGGCACCGTCCACTGAAGCTTCCAGTACTCCTCAGAAGGTGGTCACAGTACCTGATGGGTACTTCTATGACCACAAGAAGATGAAGATACGGAAGCTTTAGACTAATTATTTTTAATGTTATTTTTATATGTATTTTAGTTGTAAGGTATTTATCTATGGGCCATCTGTTGCCTGAAAATAAACGAATTATTATTATTATTTTTACTTTGCTTGCTAAAAATGTTAGTTAAAAATCGTTTTATCTAAAGGCCCTTGAAAGCAATGTCAATGCGCCAGAAAGTATTCCGTAATAAGCCCACACTATCAATTATTCCTCATTTAATATTAGACGAAAATAGCCTTAAAGTACCAAGTTTTAAAGTCCAAAGTATACTTAGTTTATTCCTTGTATAACTATCTATGAGATGTACACGCGATGTGTGACCGAATGGTAAAAACAGTTTTTGGGTCGAATGGGGTATTCGGCTGCTACATACGGTCTCTATAGCGTACCAGGTTCAATTTCCGGTATTTATGAATTTCGTATCTAGTAGTTGGAGCCATAACTAAACACTATATATTTTTTAGAAACTGTTTTGATACTTTTGGTATGGCGTAGGTTGTTTTAACTCTAAACTCTAATTTTAAAATATATATTTATTAATTATATTTAATCTTAATATCGTATCTGGCCAAAGAGTTGTCCAAACGGCTAAAGGAAAAGTCTGGAGACAGGAAAGCTGGCAATTATTTCTGCCAACGTATTAGCTTTAGCTATACAGAGGGGAAATGTTGCCAGTCTTCTTGGGACTATCACTGAAGGGTGGTCTCTAGAGGACATTTTTTACCTTTAGTTAATTTTTTATTAGGTTTAGTTTATATTTATTTTAATTTTTACTTTTGTTTTAATTTATATTGTAATTCTTTTATACTGTTTGTATATTACTTCAATATAATTATTGATTTAAAAAATATATATAAATTAATATATAGAATAAAGAACAAATAACCAATTAAATTAATAAAAAAAAAAAAACAACAACTGTCAAGTCGTTTGGTCTCATTTTTACATCGCAAAATTGTCTGTGATTTATATATAGTCCGTGATGATATTTACTTTTTAAAATCCATATTAATATTACAGATATAGCGCATAATGTATTTCCATCGGGAAAACTCGGTTCTCAATCGGAATACGACTCCACCCAAAGTGTCTCTCCCCAGATATATCACAAATTAAATAAATTTATTTCTCTCAGTTTATATTTCTTTCAGTTTGGTAAGCTGGAGACATCGACGAGCTTGCCACTTGTCATGATTGGTCTATAGTAAAGTTGGCTAAATGTGAACCCGCTTATTTATAAGCGTGGTTTCTGACCACCCCGAAAGGGAAACGGTCGTGATCATACTATACTATTATTATTATATAATGTGTCATTTGTGTTGTTTTCAGAAGGAGAGAAAACAGAAGACGCTCGGCGGACCGACCACGACCGGCTGCCGACCGGCTCCCTCACCACCGACGGAGAAGGTAAAAATTTAGCAATCTAGATTACACAATACAACGAGAAGAGAAGACAAAGGACATCTTGTATCTCTTGGGGCTAAATTATATTCAGTTATACGACCATATATGCATTTTAATATAAATAATTCTAACTAAATTACAATTTAAGTAGAGTTCCAGTGCCTCGGAAGGCATGTTAAGCTGTCGGTTTCGGTTCCCCTAATATTAATTTGTGAAATCATTAGATCCTCGCCAACTCGCCTAACCAGAGCGTTTTGTGATCTTGTTCCCACCTGATGGTAAGTGGCAAGCAAGGCCCATGAATGTTCACAAATGGAATCAGACGCTTATGACTGACATCAGGCCCCAACACTATGCCGGCTTGACTAGATGTTTTTTCACACTTCGCTTGAAGGACTCCAGGTTATAGAAAAGTGGAAACACAGAGGCTGGAAGAGCATTCACGATCTTTATTGTGCGACAGATGTATGAGGTCCCAAATTTATACATAGGCGTATGATAATGATGTAACTGGTCCTAGTTTGGGGATATAATGTCCTTGTGGTAGTGGCGCTATGTGGTGCCGTGGCGCCACCCAGTCGAGACTGTGGATCGATCACCAACCATCGACCTATAGTATATAGACACGGCTATATACTAGATAAATAAAGAACCTGACAGCAAGCTAATATGAACCGGGTGCACTAAGCCCCTTTTTCCCATTGGGCAAGTGCCAGGGTCCCGCGATCGATGGGGGCTAGGGGCCAGATCACCAACCGAAAATAATAGTTATTGACTTTTATTTATTTAGTTAAACAAGGAACACCTTCGACATGCATATCCGCGATTTGCTCGAATGAAACTGACAGTTTTCTATGGAGACATGTCGCTTTTCATCCGAATATTTCGAACCAACACGCAAGTCGAAAGTGCCATAATTAGGCCCCTGGTCAAAAATGTTCCAGCCAACTGCGCTTATGCACAATAAGTGGTAGGCGGACTGATGGTGGTAATTTGCCCAGTCTGCCGGGGCGGGGAAGTATCCATCGTTCGTGCCGATAACCCAGTCTAGTGTATCCACACGTTTCGGTCTGAATCCAGTTGCTAACATTCATGGACCTTGCGCGCCACTTATCATTAGGTGGGAGCAAGGTCACATGTCGTGCTAGTATATAAAAAAAAGACCAAACGCGAACAAAGGCAGCATAGACTGTATTTTTTTTTTTAATATTTAACGGCGGGTTAAGAGCAATCCAAAGAGACAGAGGTATGATATCGAAAACAGATGATTGAATGGCTTATACTCGTATCAGGAAAGTATGCCACGTACCTTTTCACAGCTTCATAATCACCTACCCTGGCCAGGATATTCAACTAACTAAGATTATGTAGTTCGTCGTTAACGCAGCAGTCTGCAGCAGAACACAACCGCCGCGCATTTCCAAGCAGAACGGGATCACAGTTGATCATAGACTTCTTTACTGAGACAGGACGCGACGTGCGAGCGACGATCCAAGCAATGAACCTTATAACGAAAACTATTTTTTTGAAAAATCCACATGTGGGTACTTCTTGTTGCTGATTTATTTAATAAACATTGCGTATTTAAAGTACTTTGGCGCCATCTACTGACTTTATACTTGGTCATTGGAAATTGAGAGAATTCATAAATAACCGATTTAACTATTACAAATATAAGTTAAATAATGGCGTAAACAATAATAAATTAAAATTAATAAATTAAATATGGGTATACGCTAAAAGCTGCAACACTGAGGTCCGGATTAATAGTCGTTGCTCCGTCAGTGCTAACCACGAGCCATTGCTCAGGACTCTCAAAGTGACAGTTTTTAGAGTAAAATCTGTCATTTTGATGCAGAACTATCAATGGCTCGTGCTAAGTACTGGCGAAGCAACGACTATTAATCCGGACCTGAGTAAAAGGGCGAATTAAAATAATATTTGTATTATCGTTATATGTCCATGACACCAAGGTTATACCACGGGTGGGTCCACCACTCACCACGATTTAACCACCATAACACTCTTTCACTGCGATATCATTAAATTTTATAATAGTCGCAAATATATAAAAACTACCAGTTAAAGCATCGATTTTTTTTTAAAATGTTTTTTATGGATTTGATTTTCGTCTAGAATTATTTTTATTTTCCCTGCCACTCCGTTGCCTATTTTTACCGAATACAAAAATTCCTTTTGAGTTAAATCCATTTTGAGTAATTATTATTATTAATCGTAGCCCCCCCCCCCCCACAGTCTAGCGATTAATTAAAACAAAAAATTAATATCAAATTTATTTATGACAATTCTCGAGCCGAGTCGAGAACTGCTTCCGTAGTCTAGCGGTTAAGTCCGTGGATTTAGACGCAGAGGTACCGGGTTCAATTCCTGTTCGGGAAACAATAATTTATTTAATTTAATTGTTTTTTTTCTCGAGTTTGGTACGCTAGACATCGACGATCTTGTCACTTGTTATGATAAAGTTGGCTAAATGTGATACAGCTTCTCTAAAAAAAAGCGTGATTTTTGACCAACCCGCAAGGGATATGGTCGTGATGATACTACTTTACTCGAGTCGAGGTACATTTCAACGACCTTGCTATTGTCATGATGTGACTATATAAACTGACTATATAAATATATATATCACTTTTGCTTAGTTTAGTTTTGCCTCCAGGCTCCTACATAAATATTTCTAAAATATTGTTACTAATATTAAGCTTTGTGGGAGAAAATAAATACCTTTTTTATTTTATTTTTCTTTAAACAAAGAAAAAAACGTGGTTACTGTCCACCCCACAAGTGATTACGGTCGTGAAGATAATGTACAATGTACATTATTCCAATATTTTTTCCTTTAATTCCAGTAAAACCATCGTGGGAGGACGAGTGGTGTCGGCTCGCTTACTGGGAGCTGTCAGAGCGGGTGGGGGGGCAATATGGAGTCAAACCTCGAGCTGTAGACGTGTGGGGAGGACCTGGGCCCAGGGGAGGGCAACAAGGACTGTGTCTCGACGACCTCAGTGATGCTGTCAACTTGCCAATTACAGACCAGGTGAATATTATATATTTTTCAAGTTATCTTAGTGGGGGGAATATGATAGTGTGGGTGTGGAGGGGGGAGAGGGAGGGTGCAACAAGGACTATTTTAGTTTAGTAAGTGACATTTGAGACTTTCTGTGACTTACTGCTTGTCCGTACTAATATTGTAAATGTAAAATAAGTTTTGTCTGTCTGTCTGTATGTATGTCTGATTATATGTCTTGACAGATTTAATGTTTCGCAAAGCCTGAGACGGACAAAGGCCATAAGACGTCACGACTGACTGAACTGATTTAAAAACGATTTTGAAGAAACTTGGTAGAGATGTTCCAGAAACAACCCCCTGGGTTGGACATGTAGTCAATATCTAAGATAAAAAAGTAACGTATCATCACGACCGTATTCCTTCCGGTGTGGTCAGAAACCACGATTTTAGAGAAGCTGATCCCAATTTAGCCAACTTTATCATGACAAGTGACAAGATCGTCGATGTCTAGCGTACCAAACTCGAGAAAAAAAAACCAATTAAATTAAATAAATTATTGTGTCCCGACCAGGAATTGAACCCGGTACCTCTGTGACGTCAATGTTTCGTACCAAACTAGAGATATAACTTAAACAAAAATCTTCATCCAGATCCCTTGTGGGGTAGGCAGAGACAATTCAGCGCCACTTGCTCGATCACCTCTTTCGCTTCGTCGACATTCATTAACCTCTTTATACATGTTCTTTTATTACAAGTTTTATTTATTTAATCGTGATATGTGAGTGAGAGAGCCTCTTTTACTTTCGCATAATATATCTGGTTCGACAATCTTTCTTCGTTCATCCTTTCAACATGCCGGCATTATTTTTGTCCCTATGCTTTCTTTTCCGTAGAAATTAAACAAAAAAATAATTAAATTATTGTGTCCCAAACAGCAATCGAACCACAACAGCTAGCGGAGGCAGTGCTTAGATATTCCCTGTAAACGCTCGTAATGTTATGATTGATTAATAAACTTATATCTTTTGGCATAATATTAAGCAGTTTTGTTTGGCTTCCACCAGGTCCGAAAAACCAGATCTAAGATAGGTTTGGGAGTGACACTATCGCGCGAACACGACGGTGTTTGGCTCTACAACCGGAGTCAAGAACCTGTCTTCGTCAGTTCTCCTGCCCTTGACGCGGCGGCCGCAAGAGCTCTACTAGTATGGCGGGTCGCTCCAGGACATTGTCTGTGTATATTTGACCCCCAAGCACCTCTCCCGCCTTCATCTTTACCTCAGGTAAGTTATAATAAAGCTACAATAGAAAAAAAACATTTGTTGCTAAATACCAGTGAGTTCTCCCTCTATTGACGCGGCAAGAGATTACTAGTATGGCGGGTCGCTACATTGTAAATTTGACTCACAAATACCTCTACCACCTTTTTATTTACTTCAGGTAAGTAATAATAAAGCTACAATACATAAAAAAACAGTCCATACTTGCTAAATTCCCGTGACTTCTCCCACTATTGGCGTGGCGGCTGGAAGAGCTCTACTAGTATTGTGGGTCGCTCCAGGGCATTGTACGTGTATATTTGACCTTCAAGCATCCCTACCAACTTCAACTTACAAAACAACCCAGTTAGAAGGTACAGTACCTACTAAAACAATAATCTTGCTCCTTGCCATTGTCTGAATATTTAACCCACAAGCACTTCTACCACCTCCCCACCATATCTTGTTATGGAACGATTTATTTTTATAATTTTAACGGGTCTTTTCGCGATTTACCTTAGAGACATATTTCTCCCGACGTTTCAGCCAAGTTGCATTGTCCGTGGTCACGGGTCGACTGAAGCTATGCGGTGTAGTCTCGTACACACTGGGCGGTAGATGTAAACCTACCCACTTATCACTTTTAAAAGTTTTTAGAAATCACGACACACGACACTTACAATATCCTTGGCGACACCGGGCGATTTTTCCCGGCGTCGAAACCTATTCCACGGGATTCCACGATGAAGATAGCTTATAACCCCCCTCTCGATTGAAATTTTTGTGTATCTTTATTTCGATCGCTTCACGTACTATTCTAGGGTAATAGTGACGATCGGTGGAAAGTATCGTTGGTATCTTAAAATTATATAAAAAAAAAAAAAATAATAACAAAATCTATTATGAATGTGCGCGAAAGTTTAAAAAGTTTGAACGATTTATTGCTCTGAGTTTTTACAAAACCAGCCACTGACTGACGACGACATCCGGGTTATATGAATGGGGAGACACGCTAGCTGCAAGCCTAACACATCTTCAGCGTGCGACAGATGTAAGGGTCTCTAAATTTATGTGTACGCGTAGGGATAGTGGCTATGCATTTACTCCTGGATGTAGGCCTTCCCCAAAAGGAGCCACTTAACGCGATCTCTAACCGAGTTGGTTTTCTTCCATCTGTCGGGGGGTCGTCCCACGTCTTCCCGTACGTGGTCTCCAAACCCGTTTGCCCCATCGTCGGTTCTGCGGTAGATGTGTCCAGCTCATTGCCACTTCGGCTAGCTAATTTAAATAACGTTTCGAATTCTATTCATCAGAGAAATACCAAGCATAGCCAATATAGTCAATAGAACTAGAGGCAGCACCAACAATATGCTTAAGGTCATATCGGATAAAGTGGACTGTCCAATACAGTATCACTTTATTAAGATTCACACAAATTGACACGTGTACAAATAAGTATAAATAAGGCACTAACATAAAATTTTAGTTTACTAACTTTAATGTAAGCCATTGTTACTAACATAGTGATAGGTATACTAACAAAAATGGATTGTAATTTTCTATTAAATTGAATATATTATTATTATTATAGCTTTTTCCATAACTCGCTGAGCGGTCGCTTTATGGACTAGACCCACTGTCAGCGTCCACGTCTCTTTTTCGTACGACACTTGTTAAAAATCTTCGTCTTCAAACATTGTGATTTAGACTATTAGTTGTTCGATGGAGTTACCCGAATGCTGCCCATACTACCTGAATGAGTATTACGTCTTGTTTAGAAGGGTTTTTAAGGGTTAATAGTTTTTGTCTCTCTTTCCAGATAGGTCCAGTGGACCCCAGATCAGTGCGTATTTCGTTCGCCAAGGGATGGGGCCCCAAATACTCTAGACGTGACGTCACGTCCTGTCCCTGTTGGCTAGAAGTACTCCTGTCACCGCCGAGCTGACAGTTCCACAGTTGACAGTGAATACGAACATTTTGACAGTTTATTGTCACGTGGACATTTGTAAAGCCAAACTGTAGACACCTGTCAAAAAGAGGTGAGAAGTGATTTCGATGTCAACACATAGAAGTTTCTAAAAATATTGTCTAAATTCCAGTCATGGGTTTAGACCTGTCAAATTATGAAGTTATTAGTGAAAAAAATATATATTTTTGTTTATCTGTGGTATTAAGTTATTTATACCTTGTCTAATATAGCATGATAATTTTGACAGCTCACAATAGGGATGGGTGGTGTAAATCTATTCGATAATCGATTTATTATTTCATAGAACTTGGAATCGATAGTTTATACATAGAAAAAATATATGTATATTTTCTGTGCTATTGCGATAAATAAATATTACGACTATAAAAGCCCTCAAGTAAATTAAAGACGGTAATTCAGATTTAAAGTTATTTATTACTAATATAATGGTGAACACCCTAAATCACTTTCATAACCATCATCACTAGAACTGGCTGACTGGCTGACTGGCGGAAGTGGTGGAAGAAATTTAATAATTTTATTTAACAACCTATTTTCTATTGTCGATGGTTATTCGTTTGCAAGGCACTAAGTACGGTGTGCACAATCGTCCGAAAACGATATCGTCTAAGTTCGCCCATGTACACTACATTTGTAAATTATGTGCAATAAACAATTTTATTATTATTATTATCGATTATGTCTGTCAGAAATGTCAAAAGCTAGGCGGAATGCCCAAGAATGATATTGTTTTCGGACGATCACCCCACTGTGAACTGTCAAAATTATCATTATATATTTATTAGACAAGGTATAATTATGTTTTTGTAAAATCAATCTTCAAATGTGTAAGAAAATGGTGTTAACTTCTCAGGTGTCGAAAACTATGTCAAATAGGTACTTATTTAATTAATATTATTTTCGACGAATTTATTAATATTAGGGAAATATAACACAAATATATACTATCGTCGGTTAACAGGTAAAATTCGTATGTTTGTTTGTTGCACACTGGAGACCAAACGCGTTGGCCGATTTTGATGATCCTCACGTCAATCGATTCGTCTTGATCACGCGAGTGTCACTGAAGATATGACATTAATCGAATTTCCTTAAGGCGACAACCAGACGCCATATTGTGAAAAATATAAATAAGAATGTCGACGAATTATATTGAGTAGGTATCGTCGAATAGGTATTTAAAAATCATGTTAAGGTTTTTTTTTCTACAGTGTGGAATAAAATTATGATCGCTTTGCAGGTAAAACTAATTTTCTTTTTACCGACGCTAGTTAATTAGATAAAGATGTTTTTTTTAAATATTTTTTTATAGTAATAAAATTGCTCGCACACTATTGGTTAAATGATTACAATTTTGTTGCGATGTGATATAAAATATATACATATATATTACAATACTTTATATATATATATATCGCAGTTAAAAGACAAACCGTTACTGAATGGAATACCTATAAACACATACTACTATATACACATATAAACCTTCACCACAAGGGTCACGGGTTCGATAACGATGTGGTGGGGTCACCAGTTTGGGAGTCTTTTAGAATAAAACGGTTTGTTCGTTAGTAGTTATTTATTAAATGTCAATCGTGTATTATTATAGCCGGAAACTAGGATTGGGAAGTAGTAGGTCAGACCAGTGTGGTATCCCCACTACTTCCCAGGTCATTCAACTTTATTTTATTTTTATTTATTCAGGAAACAGATCTTAAAACATAATTACAACAACTCTAAAAGTTACACAATCCAGCAAAGTTTCCACTTAAACATTAAACATAGATTTTGCAAAAAATAATAATAATAATAGGGATAAGCTTAAAAACAATACCCATATAACAAATACTACTAAATAATATACATATATATAGTATAATAATGGAAAAAAAATGTAATCAAAAACAACAAAAACTTAGCCCACATCATAGTGGGTCGGTCCCGTATGGTAACCCCACTACATCGTCATGGAACCCGTGACCCTTGTGATGAAGGTATCGTTCTATGTGCCGCCACAAAACCATACATTATGTCTGAAGTGCTTCTTCATACAATTTCGCTATTTTACAATTAACAGTTTGTATTGAGATGCCAAAAAAATTGTAACTTTCGACAAATAGTTACTTAGGAAAATCAATTGAATAACATATTTGTCTAAAGTAAGAGCATACATCACGCAGTATAAGTAATGTATCTATTTTAATTTATATTTGTGAAAAAAAAAAAAATACAATAGAAAAAAATAAATAAATCTGATATATAATTATTTCGGCGCATAAAAGTACCCCTTATAGCATTGTTGTGCAATGGCAATAAAGATATTTAATAAGCTTCCAGTTACTATAAGGGAGCTGCCACTAAAACTGTTCAAATTAAGAGTCAAACAAATGCTGGTTAATAAATGTTTTTATTCGACAAAAGAATACCTAGACACTAAGCTCGACAAAGTCATGTGACTAAATATTTGTATGCTAGAAATAAGCATAAAATAAAATATAAAAATAAGCATGTGATATAATTACATATATAACAATTTACATCCCTGTACCTACCATGTTTCTGACAAATAAATTAGTTAATGCAATAAATATACAAACTAGTACAGTTTAAAGAAATGGTTATAATTAAAAAATATATACAAATAGGTATATAGAATTAATATTAATAATAAATAAAAAAACTTTTTTGTTTTATGTATATTTTTTACATAAAAAATCACGGCTTTATAATTTGAAGTGGGTTTTTTTTGAAGAACTCGTTTAGTAATGGTTTGTCTTTACAAGATATAATATAGGTATTGTATATGAGTGTATATACATATAAGTGTATATTTTGGATATATTTCCCTTTTTTAATAATTTTGCAGTCGAAAATGTATTGGACCTTTGTATATAATTTTAAGTAATATAGTCGTAGTGTATACATTTTTGTATATTATATTGTATATATTTGCGTGATCAACGCAGGACTGTATATAGTAAAAACTTATATAAAAAAACAAATTCTAATTCTAAATATTTATAAAAAATATTATTAAATGATAAAATTAACACAGAATCTTAATTTTAACAAAAAAATCGTGTTATAATAATCTTGTTAGGCCGGCATAGTGGTAGAGACTGATGGCCAAACTCGTGTACTGCTTACCATCAAGTCACACGTTTTTTTGTTTAAATTATAAATCTGTGTATAGATTAGTTTTAAGTGTACATGTATGAACTATACCAAACCTATACTCTGTTTTTTCTTACCTGTAATATTCGATAAACAAATCACTTCGACCAAATTGCAAAATTAGTGATAACAGTTTTGAACAAGTTATCCTTATACACATCAGGACAAACACGCTGAAAAATTTTTTTTATTTAATGAATTTGATGAATTCGTTAGGGAAAGTTTATTTAATCCGTTATTTTGGTCTTCATGTAGTGAAAAAAAAAACGTTATCTAAATATCCTTAATAGAATAATTAGGCAAAATTAAATACATTCAATTGAATCAATAGAAAATTAATTCTATTGGGCATCACTACTGTTAGTCTAAAGTAGTCATGACGTTATGTTTTGTTTACATAATATTGCAATTAGTAAAAATCAGAGTTTAGGTTTAGGTCGAACTTTTTTAACACATTTTTTTTTTTACAAATCAAGAAAATCTAATAATAATTGGTTAAACGGTTATTTGGTCTCGTGACATCTATGGGAAGTTAATGAAAACGAAATGTGTTTATTTCAAAAAGAGAAAATTTTTAGTTAAATCAGTTGCGATCTATGTGATGAATGGATTGTTTATGTATGTATGCCAAGAGGGCTGTGCGAATCGCATTTGTTTATATATATATATATTTTTCTTTATTTCACACATGCTCTGTAACACAAAAACTGACTTAAAGTATTTCATACAAATTTATTATTCATCTTGTTTCAAAAATATTACGTACGGTTAGGGACTGATTTCAGTTACTAAAATTCTAAACCGTGCTCGCTGACTTGCATGCAACATCGTTAAACCATATTTAAATTGGTATTTCTTTGCAAGCATTTTTTACCTTACCAACTGACTTGACTGAATTTAGACGCTTGGCCATCAAAAGTCAATACATAGATAATTTATCACACATTCATCGGGACCTGAGACAAAATGTAAACAAAGAAACCAGCGTCTCCCAAACTTTAAAAAAATAAGAATAAGTAGGATTTTTTATGAGGAATAAGTGGATAACGCTGAGGTATCAGACATTCCTGGAACAAAATAATTTATTTTTGGTATTTCTGGAGTTTGGAACGCTAGAGACATGCCACTTGTCATGATTGGCCTATAGTAAAGTTGGCTAAACGTGAATTCCGCTTCTTTAAAAGCGTGGTTTCTGACCGCCCCAAAAGGGAAACGGTCGTGATGATACTATTAAGAATTTTGTAACACGGTTCGATGAATGTATAGTTATATTTTTATGTATTGATCGAAATAGACTATTGAGTGAGAGAGATGACAGACTGAAAGACATGACATTATTTATATTATCTAAGGTAAAAAAAATCAGTTTTAAGCCGGCATAGTGCGACGTTACTTTGACTAATTTCAGTTTCCTACATGTAAAGAAAAAAAAAAAAATTTGGAAAACTATATTGTCTTAATTTATATATTTATTTAAATTAACAAATCGTTGCAAAACGCAATTCAATTTGATTCATTTACAGTGCAGTAAAGACACCTTTTTTATAATTGAATTTGGGAATCCTTATGATCTAATTAGTGATAGTGTTAATAATAATACTTACGAGTAAAATAGATATTAATAAAAAGTTGTACTTAAAATTTATAACAGAATAGACCCAGCGAACTTCGTACCACCTAACAGTCATTGAATGGTCAAGCTTAATATTAATTTCTGAACGCATCCATATATATTTGACAACTAACATTGTTTGTACGAAAACCACGAACTTTTTTTTTTTCGGTAATTTCCAGGTTTATTCTGCTATTCGGGACGGAGACAAATCAAAAACCGTGAAAATCTTGCGACTAATATCAGTCCCTAGCACTATGCCGGCTTGCCTGGGCATGACGGCAATTCGAGCCTGATCCCGAAACGAGTGGATACACTTTACTGGGTTTATCGGCACGAACGGTGGATAGTACCCCGCCCCGGCAGACTGGGGAAATTACCACCATCAATTCGCCTACCACCTTACTAAGTTTTTATTAATAGAATTACATTTTCGTAAGACCATACTAAGTCACACGGTATATTCATTTGAATATTTTAGCTTTTTGGCGGTAGAACCTGGACAAATGCTCGTAGAGTCAATATGTGTCTCACACCACAGTCTCTAAAACTCTCGAATCACTGCAGCTTCACCGTGACGTTGCCTCTCTGAGCGTGTTCTACAAGCTATACCACGGCGAGTGTTCGGAGGAGCTCCATAACCTTATCCCTTCTTCTCTATTACGCAACCGAACCACACGCACAGGCCAAAGTATGCTTGCATCCACATACCATACTCACTATCCCTACGCGTACTCATAAATTTGGAGACTCTTACATCTGTCGCACGCTGAAGATGTGGAATGCTCTCCCAGCCGGTGTGTTTCCCCACTCTTATAACCTGGAGTCCTTCAAGCGAAGTGTGAAAAAGCATCTTGTTAGGCCGGCATAGTGGTAGAGACTGATGTCGGTCGTGGTGATCGGCGTCAGTTGCTCCCATTCTTGGACCTCGCGTACTGCTTACCATGCGATGTCACATGTCGTGTTCAGTATATAAAAAAAAATATGTTGAAGCTAAAGTATAGACACAAGTCGCATCCCAAATCAATGACATAGCATTACACCAAGGAATTAACGTTATACCATCTGTACGTTTTCCGTCATTTCCTGCCGTTATACCTGCAGCCCTATTCTGTCGCCTAAGCGCAAATGTTATTAGTGGATTTCGTTATTTACGTCAGAGCTTGCGTCATAATTACAAAATATTATTCAATTCTCAACTCTATAAGCACTTGATCTTAAACAGCGGCCGTGCAAATATCAACTTTAATAGCATGATATACATATATATAGTTAACGGATTTCATTTTATCACGTTTGCGCTTAAGTAAGAGAATATCTATTATATACGCTATTAAAGTTGCTATTTGCACGGCCGCTGTCAAGGTGTGAGCGCTTATAGAGTTGAGAATTGAATAATATTTTCTAATTATGACCCAAAATATGACGCAAAAAACGAAATCCACTAATAATGTTTGCGATTAAGTCACAGGCGGCTCTAAGATATAAGGAACGTTAGAAGTCGTTATCAGCTCATTTTATTATGTCGTTGAAAAGAAAATATCTGGGAATACGACCTGCACTTTTTAATCAGACCATAGCGGTACTTTATGACAGTTAACTGGTATAGGTAACAGTGAATCAAATCAACAATTGATAATAGCTCTTTTTAACTAAGATGTACAACTTATTTAATGAATAAAAACTTTTTATCATTAATATTTCTTTACTATACATTAATATTAGATACATCTGCTATCACTAATTGGATCATGAAATTTCCCAAATTATAAAAAAAAAAACAGTGTTTCACGGGGTGAGGCGAAGTGGAGTGCACAATCGTTTAAGATCGGTTACGTCTGTCAGAAATGTCAACAGCTAGGCGGATTGCCCAAGATTTTGACATTTCTGACAGACGTAACCGATCTTAGACGATTCGTTTTCGGACGATTGTGCACTCCGCCTCACTTGAAATTGGTTGCTAAGCGACGAAATATAAAAACATTTTGACAAATATTATTGTTAAATTTCATTCAATTTATTATATTTATATAATTATTTAAATTACAATTTTGTATTGTAATATGTAAAAACATTGTATAATATTAGATTAATATGTAATTATTTAGTATTAGATATACATACTATATTTAAAGCCGGTCTAATAAAACTATTTATTTTTTATTTAAAGAATATTTGCTAGGAACTAAAACTTTACGTTCCGTTACGTACTAGAGCTATAGAAGACATATTGAAGTCTTAAACAATTTTCTTTTATTTTTTGCCGTCATGCCCAGTCAAATAGTGTTAGGGACTGATGTATGTCATGAGTGTCTGATTCCGGTTGCTAAATATCTTTGAGCCTATACAATAAAAAAACTCTACTTGTTTTTCGGTTAAGAGGCCACGGTGGCTGTATATGAATAGTTTTATTGGACCAGTCTTATACAAGGTGAATTTTTCAAGTAGGCGTAGATAGATGGCTACTGTCTTAACTGCGAGGAAAATTCTCAAAGGAGCCAGAGTAAAGTCATCACGACCGTTTCCCTTCCGGGGTGGTCAGAAACCACGCTTATATAGAACCGGATTAACTTTACTATAGGACAATTTTGACAAGTTTCTCAGTGGTCATGACACAATAATTTATTCTTTGCGGTATTTCTTGAGTCTGGTACGCTAGAGACATCGTGAAGGATGCCACATGTCATAATTGTCGTATAGTCAAGTTCCACATGGTTACTGACCACGTCGCAAAAGATACGGATGTGACAACCCTTTTTTTTAAATAATTAGTTTTTTGAAATTTTAATTAACCTAGCCGGAAAAAAAAACAACTGCAAGTTTGCACTAGTCTATAGTGTCGTTCATAATGATCAATTACTGGATTGTAGCAAATGACGGCAAATTAAACTAATGTGCAATTTTAAGTTTAAGTTTTTGTCAAAATCGGCCCCGATATTCCTTTCAGCATTGGTCGATGTTACTTGTAGTTGAGAAGGTAGCCATTCACTTACTTAAAAAAATCACCATGTATACCTACATCTACGTAAATATTAAATTGCGAAAAATGTGCCTTGATGTGAACCTGTCAATTGTATTAACAATTTTGTACAAAAAAATATTTATTTTTAACTTTGAAATGAAAATTTTCATTTTTTTATATGTATTAGGAAATCGCGGCCAGTCTTTTAAAATTGTATGGCAAATAAGTGCCTAATTTTCTCCTTTTTTGAGTATTTGTAATGTCAGTTAAAATTAAATTTACATAATTACTCAAAACTTATATTTATTATTTAGCTATTAAAAAAATCTAAGTGGCTACGTCCACACCAGTGCCGTTTTTATCTGACGCATGCCTGAGCCACTATGTATAGGGCATGAAACCATGCCTCTAAACTAGTGCAACGACAGCTCATGTCTAGCGCACGCTAAACTGGGTTTGCTTAAATAAAACATTAGAATGTATAGAATCTTGATGACTATAATGTAGATGATACGATGCTTGCGTTTTTAGCAAAACGCTAGACGCAAAACGAATAGGCGATTTTCTTTAATCTACTTTTTTGTAGACAATTACATTGAGGCGGAAATTCCGTCGATGAATTTTGGCTCTTGCAACTGTTATTTCTATCAAAATTGCCATTAGTTATATGCAATGACTTAATTTTGAAGTATCAAATAATTTAAAATACCGTAAATTATGTTTCCAGTAATGTAAATAATTCTTTTGAAAATTATTTTGTCTTACCAAAAAATCGCTCTTTGAAAGTTGAAGCGCAAGACGACCACGAAAGCGCACTGGTGTGGACATAGCTAATAATTGTATCATGTTACAATGAACACTATTTGTGACTCGATCATTATGCTCTCATCATAGTTCTGGTATCATCAAAGCTCGCTTTTCAGTAATATAATAGGTATTTTAATTTTAACTGACAATATAATCTTAAAATTAAGGAAAAATACTTAAGATTGTGAACGAATTTAAGAAAGGTACTGAAGGAAAGAATGCAATAAATGATAATATGAAATATTAATTATATTGTTTTATTTTTTGTATCTATTAAAAAAATCCTTCATCATAAGAGTCATCTTAGACCCCCCTAAGTGGGAAATTGAACCCGTGCGAACATTTCACTGGCCTGACGACGCACGAATTCGTTCAGTTTTTCCATCCGTAAATCGCGTAGGATCACATCGTTTCTTACGCAGCGCAAGGTTTTGTTGCGCTTGCAAACGACCTTTTACGTTAGGGCGTACCAAGCTGGTGCCGCGTACCTAAGACGTGAGCGAATATATTTGTGGTGTCAAGGAAAATGAGATGGGTCGAAAAATTAAAAAAAAAATGATTTTTGCACCTATTGGTTCAAAACATTCATATGCGTCAATGCAATGAGATGAGTCTATAGACTGTACACAGTTTATTTTACACCCCTATGTACATAAAGGGGCTAGTCGTAACATTAAAATGTATAAATAAGTAAAAAGAGTTCAATCGAGTTATTTCAGTATCGCGCTTTTACCGCCAATAATTTAGTTATGCATAGAGAGATGAGTGGACTCGTACCTAAAGTATACGACTAATGAAATTGAATATTAACTAATTACAATTTTCTAATAAAAAAAATGAGTTGTTTTCTTAATTTGCCTCTAGTGAAAAGTTCAAGTTTTGTACTTATCCCTTTTTTCCTTAACACCACAGATATGCCTTGTTTGCACAACTTGGTGCAAACACAGGACGAAGGCCATGTTTACGGCGACATTCACGTGGTCGCACAATCTGAGGCTCTCGTTGTATCGTGATCCTAGGTACTTGACCTTCTGGTGCGAAACAAAAAAACAACCCTTTTTTCTATCTTGATTTATTTTTATAGTTAATAACTTATTTAAATTAATGTCCTACTTAAATTAATATTTAAGGCCGGTTACTGTGCTAGACTGACCGTCATGTTATAAAATGAAAAATAATAACCCCATGAATATCGCCAATACTAACCGACGCGCATGTAGGGTCGGTCGAGCACTGTAACCGGCGTTATAATTAAATTGTAAATCATCTATTCTAGATTACGTTACAAAATTTAAAATATTTTCTGTTTATCCTTAAAAAGGGTAGATTTGTGATAAAATGCTACAGCTAGTAGTAATTTTATAAAGATAAATATTTATTTGACTGCCTCCGTAGTCTAAGGGTTAAGTCCGTCGATTTAGACGCAAAGGTACCGGATTCGATTCCTGGTCAGGACAAAAAAAAAAGCGATATTTTTCAGAAAGGGATACGGCCGTGATGATGGTTTTAATGAATATTTAAAATATTGTAATGCAATTCTTACATAATAATAGTAACAATAAACAAACGCTTCTTTTAATTTAAAATAGGATAAGAGTGGTGGCTCGGTTGTCAATACGCTTTCCTTAAAATCCAAAAAGATCGTGGTTCGAACTCCTGTATGGACCAATGAGAAATACACTTTTCTTAGACACCGTTTCCGTGTCTCGAAGCACACTTAGCGGTCCCGGTGTCATTAAATTGACATCAGACCCTTGCCAACCCGTCTGGCCAGCGTGACGAGTGTAGGCCAAATTCTCCAGATGTTCTGGAAGGCCCATCCCCAGCAGTGGAGGTCTAGGACACTGTGTTCTAGGGGCTGTACTGTACTGTATAATTCTGTATTTCTATCATTTGTAAATCTGCTGCAAGAGTGGAGGTCTAGGACACTGTGTTCTAGGGGCTGTACTGTACTGTATAATTCTGTATTTCTATCATTTGTAAATCTGCTGCAAGTAGCTGAGTTTTTCTTGCAGATTTCATTCTCAGTCAGATTAAACATTAACAAGTCACTGGAATCTTCTACTAACAGCTTGGACCGCTTATTCTTCCACTAGCAGGAGTAGAATCATTAAAAAATATTTAAATTATGACATATCACAAATGCCTATTGATTTGCGTTAATACCTAACGATATTTTGTGTTAAGGGCTGTAATGACACTAATGATCCTAAGTGAGTTCTAGAGCAGAAAAATGAACGTGTAAAAACTTGCGGCATTTACAATATTTCTTATTCTAAACGTTTCAGTAGTATGCATAAACTCCGTTATGGAATCTAGAACATGGAAATATTCGTAGATTGATTTTAGACACGGACCGCCATTGGGGTCGTACAGACCCAGATAGCTAATGCGCCTGGGTTGGGGATGGCGACACTCCTCCGTTTTCTCAGCGGAATCTCAGCGAACCATCCGGGGGTAAATCATGCACTTTAACTGCTGGGCGCCGTTATTAATATAAAAGCGCTTATCTATGTGGCTCACGAACCCAGGGGGTCTCGGTTCGAATACTTCAGCTCTCCTCCAAGATCACTA
Organism: Tinea semifulvella; assembly: GCA_910589645.1. Lineage (NCBI taxonomy): Eukaryota > Metazoa > Arthropoda > Insecta > Lepidoptera > Tineidae > Tinea > Tinea semifulvella. Next base: position 11,743,399 of record OU342601.1, read on the forward strand.
CTCTAGGAAATAGTCTCCTGTTGGGGGACCAAGCGTCCGAGATCGGCCCGATAAAACATACGTCCAATTACTCAGACGCCAAAACTCTTAATAGTAGGCATCTTCAGATATCTATGTATGACAGAATTACGCACGAACCACGGCGCTCGGGAGACCACTCTGAGCGATATGTTCTGCTGACTTTGGATTTTGTCCCTATTGATTAACTTTAACTTTAGATGATTTACATGATTTTAGACAGCACCAACGTATATCTTTATACTGTTTCACTTTCCCAAAAGTTATCTGGTAGTAACACCGATTATGGCTTTAAGTTCGCATTTAAACATACTTTTAAGTAAAGTGCAATAAGGTATTAATTATAATGTAATTTTTTTTTTTTTTTTTTTTTTTTTAATTTATTGTTTTCAAGATACACAAAAATACATCAACAATATTATATAGCCGTCCACAAAAACCTTTAAGGTTTATCTTGGTACGGCGAGTCACTCACAATCTGTATGAGAAATAATTCTGCTATTGACTCATGTAAAACTTTTTAAACTTATATTTATATTTGTTATTATCAATGTATGTTCTTTGGAGCTCGGCGGGCATATCATTAAGATATGCTGAAGTTACATAATTCAGCATTCTTGTACCATAAACATTATTTGCCCCTGGAAGTTTAAACTGTTTTACGTAATTGAGAATCCTTAAATTACCCGACCGCTTGTATTTCGTTAGTTTTTGTGAGATATTAATTTCAGTGAGAATGGTATATTTAATTTTATCGTGGATACTAAGTACGTTGCAATGTTTAAATAGATCATTATAGTTATTTTTTTTTTATTTAAGGACATGGTACAGAATACATAAGTCCTAAACAATTCATTTTTTTTAATAAATAATAAAATTAAAAATAAACTAAACTATAAATAAAAAATGTCCTCTAGAGACGTCCCTTCCGAGATAGTCCCAAGGAGACTGGCAACATTTCCCCTCTGTATAGCGAGGCTAATACGTTGGCAGAAATAATTGCCAGCCTTCCTGTCTCCAGACCTTTCTGTCAGCCGCTTTGACAACTCCTTGGCCAAGCGCCTCGCTGACGGTCCCCATGGGCCCATCGTCTCGACCCCAAACGGCGCAAATTCGTAACCGATACCAAGGTTAGCGTATTTGCGCAATTTGAGGTTCTCCGCAGAAAAAGCCGCACTTCCCGCGCCTGACGAGGTCGCCTGTATGTGAGATGGAGCTAATGTATCTACACACGTCGCATCCCACACCAGAGATCTGCCAAGTTTCCACGGCCCAACAGTCATTCCGTCGGGTCTCTTGCCATCGCTCCGCACAATCCCAGATGGTTCTAATATTGCGGGTACTCCAGCAGTGACAAGAGCCCTTCGGATGATGTCGTTGAGAGCCGCGTGACGAGGAATGCGGCCAGCACTTCTAGCACAAGAAAGCCCGTGGTGTCCGAGATGATCGACTGGTTCTCCGCATCGACACTGGTGCGGGTGGACAGTCCGGGCTCCGAGACGAAGGCACACCGCCATGGTCAGTGTATTTCGATCAAGGAGTGTGCCAACCGATGCTGAGGGAAAAGCTTTGCTGAAGTCAACCATCAAAATAAGAACGTGCAATTTATCATTAAGATAACTATTTATTTCCTCAGTGAAATTACGTAGAAGTTGTGTAGTATTTTTTTTCTTTTGAAAGCCATACTGTTTGTGGTTTATAATATTATTATTTTTAGTTATTTTTATATTTATTTTTAATGTGTGTTGGTACAATATCTTTAAGGATTCTCAACTGCAGATTGTATATGTCATCTAGGTAGGTCTTATATGTTCTGCCGTAACTGCTAAGTCCATAACTAACAACAGAGTCAGCCAGAGCCAAGTAAATCATTCTTAGAACTTTAAAGGGCAATTTATATTTTAGTAATGAAAGTTTGCTTTTAACTGATCGCAGTTTGGCACAGACATAATCTTTATGAGGACCCCAGCTGAATCTGCTGTCAATCATGAGACCAATATACATATGTTTATCGACTAGGTCCAGCTTAGGGCAATTACAATTTAGCACAGGTTTATGTTGACACTGGTGTGTGTGAGCCACAATACTGGGAACTATGTTGGTTGTGTTGTGAGATGAATGAATGTGGATGACTTTTGTCTTACTGGTATTTATAACTAGGCCCACATCGTGTGCCCACTCACACAGTGTGTTGTAGTTTGATTGCATGCCAGATTGAGCCAGGCTTATGTCTTTATTAGCTGTTATAAGGCAAGTGTCGTCAGCGAATTGATATACTGAGCCCTCCTTTATGATGTTACACATATCGTTTACATATAGCAGGTACTCTGTGGGTCCGATTATTGATCCCTGGGCCGTACCTTGATCTGTCCTTATTTTATCACTGTACGAAGTCCCGATTTTTACCATTGTATGTCGATTCTTATGATAATTTTTTAGTAATTTTAATAGAGGGCCTCCTATTCCAGCACGGTACAATTTGTCATAAAGAATATCATAATTAAGCATGTCGAAGGCTTTGCTGAAGTCAACCATCAAAATAAGAACGTGCAATTTATCATTAAGATAACTATTTATTTCCTCAGTGAAATTACGTAGAAGTTGTGTAGTATTTTTTTTCTTTTGAAAGCCATACTGTTTGTGGTTTATAATATTATTATTTTGAAGGTACTTATTTATTTCATTTCCCAAATATCGTTCTATTATTTTGTCCAAGCAAGACAAAATGGTGATTGGTCGGTAATTGTTAAAGTCATTATGTTTACCTTTTTTATATATTGGTCTTATAATACCAATTTTTAGTAGGTCTGGATATATTGAAGTTTCCATACATTTGTTTATGAGGTGTGTTATTACAGGAATTAATTTTTGTGAAGCATATTTAATATCTTTAGCACGTATAGCATCGTAACCTGGACTCTTCTTTACATTAATTTGCTTAATGATGACTTCAACATCGTCCTCTCGCGCCCTGCCTACTCTTATTGATCTATCTGGCTCAATTTCGTACGAAGACGGATTTAAAATTCGATTGGCACAAAAGTTGTTAATATTTTTTACATTATTTTCAAATTCCATGGCAAATATATTTGATAATTTGGCAGGATCCAAATTAAAAGTTTTTAAAAGAATGGTGTCTATACTTTTTACTATTTTACCGCTTATATTGTTTATGATTTCCCATATTTTTTTGGGATTTTTAAAATTTTCACACACTTCAGACATAATTTGTTTATTTTTAAGATGAAGGGAATACTTATTGGTTTTATTTCTATATGTATTATATAATAATCTATTTTTATTGTTATTTTTATCTTTTTGCCAAATCTTATATAATTTATCGCGAGTATGACACATATTTTTAAATCTATTGTTTACCCATATACATGATTTCCGTTTACTGGATTGGCTGCATGTCACGAAGTATGTACATTTTTGATATATATTGTTAAAAGCACCATGTATGTATTTTACAATATTATTTGGATCATTCAACATTAAGGCACTACTCCAGTTAAAGTTATTTAATTCGCTATTTATTTTTTTGTTATCTAGTTTCGTTATTAATTGTTTAGTTGAGGACGCGTGCGATCCGCCGCTGAACGCGCCTGAGATCGCACAACCTGTTATGCAATCAATGGTCGGCCGGACCATTTATTTGTGTTTTATATAGTAATAAATAATTTTAACTATCTATTTTCTTCGTAACCTTCTGCACCCGCTTATTACAGCTCTCAGTCACATTAGTTGGTAGAAAATGCATTTACGGCATTAAGCTCGCAGGTACATGCACTTGTTTTGGTTTTGTACAATGAAGAATTTATTATTATTATTATAATGTAATAAATAATATTTTTTTTACGTGCTAGACCTGGTCTAAAATAATGAATATAATGTTAGCATTGACCTACTAGGAAAAGTCCAACCACATTTTATAAAACTCAGCTTTATTCTGACAAAAATATGTGAAAAGTTCTGGCCAAGTGGCGTTATTTAATCAACAGTGTGTTTTATACTCAACCATTTGTTATTTAGAAAGAGACTCTTAGAAATGGGATACCTATAATAATAGATAATATGAATATTATACTAGTTTATTTATTCTAATTTTTTGAGTGTAGTGTTTGGAACGACGAAACACGCTGCGCCACAAACTGAAAAAAAAAAAACAATATTTAAGAAACTTAAAACTGTAATTTATTGTTGTAATTCTGGTAATGGTAACCATCATTATCAGACACCTGTATCTCTCCACTGCTGGATGTAAGCAAGGCTCGCAATTCAGGTACGGGCGATCGTCCCACTCGACCTTACGTAGTCTCCAGTTCTGGGGTAGATGTGTCCGATCCATTGCCACTTCAACTTGCTAATTACAAAAGTTATATTACTAAAGTTGGTTCTCTAACGGATATCTACGTTTCAAATCCTATCCATCAGAGAAATACCAAGCATATAGCTGTCAGTGTCCAAGTTTCTGCTCCGTACGACATTACCGGGAAGACGCACTTCTGGTTGAAGTTTTTCGTCTTTTAATATTGTCGTATGAGTGAAAAATAACTACTAAGCTGCTGGTCTTCTGTTAACAGCTTACTTATTGGACCACTTTGCAGCTTGGACCGCTTATTCTTCCACTAGCAGGAGTAGACTCATTCAAAAGAATTAAATTAATGACGTTTCATAAATGCCTGTAATAGGTTTACGTGAATAAAAATATTTTGACTTTGACAATATGTACCAAAGTTTATTATGCCGGCTTCTTTGCTGAAGTTTTTTGCCTCTAATTGTGTAAGTAAGCAATAAATTGTATGAGTAACCAATAATTTGAAGTCAATATAGTTTTTTTTTTTATTATGTTACCCTTCACTGTAAGAACGAAAATTTTGAACGTCAAATCAATGACACTGATACCTTAATCTAATTGGAACTTAACTGACCTATAAGCACGACTCCTATAGTAATGAAGGGTGGGTAGCAGCCGTACTGCAGGAGCGCGGGAAACGCGATGGTACCAGAAATAGTGCCCAGGCGACCGCACATTAGAAACGTCGCCATCGCCATCACTCTAAAACAAATTAAATTAGCTTACAAGATATTTCTTACATTATCCTTGTTATAAAAGTGGGTAGACACACTGGATGGCACAAGGGCATTCTACATATTTGTGCGTCAGATTTAAGAGTCTTTATATTTATAAATAAATAAATATTTCCAGACAGGTCACACAGCGCCATCTAATTTCCGTGGTAAGCTACGAGGCTTGTGTGACGGAAACTAGATGGTTGATAAACTACATATTATACTTTTTTTTGTAAATATATACATATTATACATATAAACACCCAGACCGAAACAAATTATACAATGTACAACTTGCCCCCGGTGGGAATCGAACCCACGACCTCCCGAGTTCACGGCAACGTTTGTTACCACTAGACCACGGAGGCGGTCAAATTATATATCCCGTATATAGGGATAGTAGCTACGGTATGTGGGTTCATATTTTGGTGGTTCTATTGCGGAATAGAGAAGAAGGGATAAGGTCGTGGAGCACTTCAGAACAGTCACTATAGTATAGCTTGTAGAACACGCTCAGGGAGGCCACAACTCGGTTATTGGCTGCAGGGATTCGAAAGTTTTAGACACTGTACTCTTGTATTGTCCACTATCCGAATCAGCCGCCTCTGCAGAACACTCAAATCATTTGTAAGGTCTTTATTCTGCTTACCTATGTCTCGTAGGAAACAGGTCCACAATGATGCTCGACAGGGAGGCCCCGGATAGCGAGGTGAAGGCCAGGGCAGTGGTCATCAGGCCCATGACGGAATAAGCATCATTTCCCAGGAACGGCAACATGGTTACGATGCAGGCGAAGCACACATTGCACACGCCAGAGACCAACTTCTTGCCGCATTTGTTTATTAACATACCACCTGGTAGAACAATAAAGCATGTTAACAATCGTTGGTTAATTGATTAATTAACATTTTAACGCTGATAAAGTATTTGCTATCACGATAGGTACTACGAGCTGCGGGCACTGAGAAAATATCACAACTTTTCAATACCGAAAAAGTAATCATCATCATCAGTCTGTGTTTCTCAATGCTGGATATAGGCCTCTTCCAAGGGAAGCCACTGCACGCGATTTTATTTAGGACATCTGTCCATCTGTCGGGGCATAGTCTCAATCTGCGTCGTTGTCCCGTACTCCACTCTAGAACCTAGTTTGCCTCATCGGTTGTCGGTTCTGGCGGCCCGCTGCCACTTCAGCTTGCTAATTTTGAAAGCTATAATTTGATAACTTTGGTTCTCTGACGAATATCAACATTTCCAATTTTATCCATCAAATAAATACCAGCGACCTTAAACCTGTGGGCCAGACTCTCTGTCAGTGTCCACGTACGACATTACGGAGAAAATGTACGGGTTGAAAACCTTTGTTTTCAGAAATTATGGTATTGGCGATGAGAGGATGTGCCGGAGTTTCCCGAATGCTGCCCATTCCAGCTGAATAAATAATATAAATAAATAAATATTTCCAGACAGGTCACATAGCGCCATCTAGTTTCCGTGGTAAGCTACGAGGCTTGTGTTACGGAAACTAGATGGTTGATAAACTACATATTATACTTTTTTATTTATTTATAAATTATACAATGTACAACTTGCCCCCAATGGGAATCGAACCCACGCCCTCCCGAGTTCACGGCAACGTTTAATACCACTAGACCACGGAGGCGGTCATTGCGTCTGTCAGCTTCTTTGCTTGAGCCAAATGGTCTATCCTAAGTATATTCACTCAATATCTTCGAGAGTGGCGTTGCCCACGCAAATTGGTCGCGGCTTGACATGGTAGTTGAACATGACTTTCGTCTTGTCTAAGTTCATTCGTTTATTTATTCATCCTTGAGTCAGCATACATTTATTTAGTCCTATTTAAGTCGATACTAGCTAAATAATAACAAAACAACATGCCAATAGCAAACGTAATGAGTGACCCAACGCCAACGATAGCACTTTGAAGATACGTCATCATGTTGGTCTCTATGGGCACGCAGAGTTCCACTTCCTCAGGGATGACCGGAGACACCGAGGTGGGAGCGATGGCTGAGCATAGGGTCTCGTTGGAGGTGGACGTGATCATCGCAGCCAACTGAGGGTACCACAGCCGAAGGGTGTTCGAACTAAAACAAGAAAACCAATGGATAAATAACTTGAAACTCTCGGAGTTTTCAATAAATGCGTATATATTTTTGATAAGTTTACCCGCTTGTTATTCTTAACATTATACATAAACATGAAATGAATCACATACCCTAGAATACAAAGTTCTAGACTACCACTGTTGGAGATGAGCATCCAGAAATTTCTGGAGATTTCGCCTACACTCACCACGCTGCCTGGCCAGACGGGTTGGCGAGTGTAGGCCATGCGACCTATTAATAGTAAACCCAGTAGTAAATGATAATATGTGTGTATGTTTATTACCCAAACATAGCTCCTATATGTATGCCACAGAGCAGAATGAGCCAGGGAAGCAGTGGAGGCTGGAATAAAGGTTTGATTTGCTGGAACCCTCCGCGAAGTGCAGCTGTACCTCTCGCTGAATATTCTGTCTTCTCTTCTATCAGCTTCTGAATCTAAAGAATTATATCCTTACTAAGTACTTTTTTTCAATAATTACATTTAGAATCAATAAACAACATCGTCATCAAACATAAATGCCTTAACCCAAAATACTGTTTCATCTTACCTGTTAAAAATTGGCATTCTAATGGCCTGTTACAGAATATTAAGTAATTAAGTATTGAAGAACAACATTCTAAGAACTCAACCTCTACTTGATTTACTGTAAAACCAGAATCTGCGTCTAAATAATATCTTGGCAACCTTAAAACTTTGCTTATTCTAAAGTAAATTAGACTCACGGGGTATTCATCTCTCGGCTTCCCTTTATTCAATGAGTATATCTTCTGGAAGATGTGCAGCGCCTCCTCGTTCCTGCTTCTCGACATGAGGAACTTCGGGCTTTCAGGGAGGAAGTGGAATGCCAGACCCGTGAGAAGCGGAATCAGACCCGTCGCAAATAGGAACAGGTTCCATGATCTTATTACTGAAAAATATTGATTTGGAATCATCTTATTTTATGTAATGCTATTACATTACGTAACCCTATTTATAAATGTACCGTTTTTTTAATTGAACTCACTTGCAGCCAATAAACGATCCGTATATCTAGGCGTCGAGGCGATTATGACCTATCCAATATATATATCCAATCTTGTCAATACAGAGTGGGGAAACATTCTTAGTTGTGGTTCAGTTGATGATGCAGTCGAGTCTTTTTATAAGATTTTGTTGGACCTTAGAAATAAATATATCCCTGTCCGTCAAATTTATCCTAACAAATATTCACCTTGGTTCTCGCCAGCGTTGATAAAAATATTACGTGAAAAGCTTAAGTTTCAGAAAAAGTTCAAGACTTATGGAAATATTTCAGCTAAATACAGTTTCAAAATATTACGTGACAGGGCGAGAAGGGTTGAGAGCGATTGTTACCAGGCCTATATGTTAATGATAGAAAATTCAATTAAAGATAACCCTAAAATGTTTTGGTCGTTTGTTAAAAGGAATCGAAGCAACATGTCGTATCCGGCTAGTATGTCCTATGAGGGGTGTCACAGTCAGGATGGTCCTGGTATCAGAGATTTATTTTCAACATACTTTCGCTTATCCTTTCTTGACTGTGATGCCAACCAAACTGATCCAGAGGATCTTCTCGACGACCTTGGTTCTGTGCCATTAAGCGACATTTCCTCAATTAGCATCACGTCAGATTCTGTATTCAAATTAATTAGTAAATTGGATCCCTCTAAGTCGGAAGGGCCCGACCAGCCTCCAGCTGTGTTTTTAATCAATTGTGCTTTAGAATTGTCTGTTCCGGTGTCCATCTTATTCGAAAGATCACTTCGCGAAGGAGTTATGCCTGTCAGATGGAAAATGGCCTTTATAACACCTATTCACAAAAAAAGGCCCCAAAGACTGTGTCTTTAATTATAGGCCAATTTCTAAATTGTGTCTGCTTGCCAAATTTTTGGAGTGCTTGGCCCATATTCAACTGTATGATAGCCTTAGGCTTTATTTCAGCCCTTGTCAACATGGCTTCCTTAGAAATCGCTCCACAGTAACCAACCTCACTGTCTTTAATGATTATGTAACTGATCAGATGCATATGGGCAACCAAATAGACACAATATATACCGATTATACGAAAGCATTTGACCGCATTGATCACATGTTATTGCTCCGGAAACTTCTGACAGTTGGCATTAGGGATGACTTATTTAGATGGTTTTCGTCTTATGTCAAAAATAGATCTCAAGCAGTTGTCCTGAACGGCTATACGTGGCTTTGAGCAACACTATTCTTAAATGAGTTGTGTGTGTTTTCTTCATACCTATCCACCCTCCAAGAAGGTGCATATCGAAGTCCCTGGTGAGGATTCCCCAAGCCAAGAGCGGAAGCGTGGTGCTGGCGATGGTAAAGAAAAGATTGGTGAACAGGATGACCCTGGCTCTAAGCTCGGTTCTGTGCATTTCTGCTATGTACGAGAGAAGCACTGCAAATGGACCATTGAATCTGAAATTTATAGATAGTTTTATACATTAAAAATGTAAATAAAATATATTGTATTTATAACAATATATTTACTATAATTTAACAGATTTACGCTATAATTATGGCGCGGTGAGTTGAGCACGTGAACCGAGATTATTTACCTATATATAAAATACTCCACTCGTATTCTAAGACGTTTATGCATAATGAACCTATTTACCCATTAAGCTATGCCAGCGCGGTTTAAAGTGCTTAACAGTATGAAAGTTAATTTTAAATAAATAGTGACTTTTCAATTTGGTCGAGTTATGTTGGCAGAAAACTTTTAGCCGCTAACTTCACATTGGTTTTTCAGAACGGCTCCACTCAACCTTCTAGCTGTCAAATGGGGTACCTCGAAATCGCTATTCTTAGTTGTAAAGTTTCCAAACCACGACAAGAATATATTTTATTTATTTATTCATAAACAGTTTATTGTCCACAGTAAATTAAAAAAGTAATGCACAAGGGCTAACGTAATGCTTTCCGGCATTTTATAGCAGCTAACCTTTGTGAGTGTGGTAGAGGATTGCGGGTGCATTAAGATAGATTAATTCAAGACTTGGCCAATCTTGGTCTTGGTCTTTTTTTATACTAGCTCGACATGTAACCTTGCTCCCACCTAATGGTAAGTGGCGCGCAAGGTCCATGAATGTTAGCAACTGCAACCAGACACTCATGACTGACATCAGTTGGGCGCATCATCAGTTGCTTTGGCCAACATCATATACCTATCTAATTAGTTGTGATTATATATTCGTACGTAATATGTATTTATTTTTATTATATATCATGTTAGTATTTAATATTTTTTAAGTAATTGTATTTATCTTAATGCACTTAAGCGCGGTGGTGGTTTAGTTGTTAAAACGCGTCCCTTAAATCCTACAAAGGTCGGTTCAAATCCTCCCGACATGTATCAATAAGAAATACACTTTTATTACGTACATTTATCAAAGATTTACAACACCACCGTTCCCGTGCCTCGAAGAGCACGTTAAGCTGTCGGTCCCGGTTCCATTAATACCAACTTGTGGAATCGTTAATAAATTGTCAACAAAAATTGACATCATATCCTCGCCAAGGCATCTAGCCAGGCGTGGCGAGTGTAGGCCAAATTCTCCAGATGTTCTGGAAGGCCCATCTCCAACAGTGGAGGTCTAGGACGCTGTGTTCTAGGAGCTGTAATAATAATAATAAGAAATTCACACCAAGATGTGATCGAAACTTTTACTTACAAAAATCCTGCCATGAATCTAGTGATGAGTAGCATGGCAAAGTTTTGGCTCATGGCAGCTGTCAGCTCCACGAACCCTGATGCTATGAATCCCCATGTCATGATCTTGCGTCTTCCTAATGTATCTGACAGAAACCCCCAGATCAGAGCCGATGTTATCATTCCTGGAAATTTATATATATATTTTTTAAATACCGCATATTATATTAAATAAGTCAATTTTAATTTAAACAGAAATAACAGTAAAATATAGTAATTACATTTAAATTTATATTAATATATATATATATAGTAAAGTATTATCACGACCTTTCGGGGAGGTCAAAAACCACGCTTATAAACCGGATTCACATTTAGCCAAACTTTACTATAGGCCAATCATGACAAGTGGCAAGCTCATCGATGTCTCCAGCGTACCAAACTCGAGAAATGTCACAAATAAATTTAATATTAATTAAATGTATTTATTTACATTAATAAATATTTTGTGTCCCGACCAGGAATCGAACCCGGTTCCTCCGAATCTAAATCCACGGACTTAACCGCTAGACGACGAAGGCAGTATATATATATATATATATATATTTAATAAAAATAATCGGTAGAAGTTCCTGGAAATAGTCGGACTAGTAAATGTTTAAAACAAATAATAATAATATAATGTGCAGTGCAACGTGGGAATGCAGCTTGGAACATTCAATCAAGATTTTTTTATTGGTAGAGTTTATAAAGATTTTATTAATTTATATATTATCTACATTTATAATAATAAATGACCAGGAATCAAACCTAGTACTTCTGCATCTACAGTCTTAACTGCTAGACGACAAATAAAAAAGTATTTTTAAATAACTGTCTCCGTGGTCTAGCGGTTAAATCCTTGGATTTAGCCCTCGGTGGTAACGGGTTCGATTCCTGGTCGGGACACAATTATTATATTGACCGCCTCCGTGGTCTAGTGGTAACAAACGTTGCCGTGAACTCGGGAGGTCGTGGGTTCGATTCCCACCGGGGGCAAGTTGTACATTGTATAATTTGTCTCGGTCTGGGTGTTTATATGTATAATATGTATATATTTACAAAAAAAAAAAGTATAATATGTAGTTTATCAACCATCTAGTTTACGTAACACAAGCCTCGTAGCTTACCACGGAAATTAGATGGCGCTGTGTGACCTGTCTGGAAATATTTATTTATTATTTGTTTATGATATTTATCGAGTTTGGTACGCTATAGACGTCGACGAGCTTGCCACTTGTCATGATACCACTATAGTAATGTGAATCCGCTTCATTAATAAAAAAGCGTGGTTTCTGACTACCCCGAAAGGGATACGGTCGTGATGATACTTTACTTTTTGTAAATAACTTTAATGTCATTTGGGACGCATTGAGAAAAATGGATATTCGATAATAACATCAAATTCCGATCATAAAAGTGCATTCACCTAACTCGACCATCGATACCATTTTCACATCACACTAAAACTAAATATAAACACAGAGTTTGTTTTAAGACAAATCCAAAATCTTTCGATTAGAAGTGCACACATTGTAATGCGACAATCCAGTGTGACAGATAAGGTTGACAAATATTTGTCAGCACAAGTCTCGTGGCAAAAATTCATTCAAAGTTAACACCAGACAAGCTAATTATTAAAAAAATATATATAAATATAAATAAAATAATAACTACAAAATACCTACGTAAATAAAATAAAAAAAAACTATAAATTAAAATATAAAAAAAAAAATGCCCTTAAGAGTCGTCCATAAAGAATTTAAAAAAAAAATAACGTGTAAAAGCGCAGATTGAGATTTAAAGAAATATAAATGTATCATCACGACCCTATCCCTTTCGGGGTGGTCAGAAACCACGCTTATAAAGAAGCTGGCTCACATTTAGCCAACTTTACTATAGGCTAATCATAAAAAGTGCCAAGCTCGTCGATATCTCTACGTACCCAACTCAGAAAATAGCACAAATAAATTAAATATTAATTTAATATATTTATTAAGGTTAATAAATATTATTGCGACCTGTTACTTCGATTGTCAAAATAGTAAGATCTGTTATTTACTACCACTGTTAGCCCGAGATTCTCCGATCATAGCCGACCTTACGGCAACTTCAAAATCACGGGGAAACCGTGAATTAAATACTTAAATTGTCCGCCGCGAATTTATGTTAACAACATTTATATTAACCGATATTTGACCGCCTCCGTGGTCTAGTGGTAACAAACGTTGCCGTGAACTCGGTAGGTCGTGGGTTCGATTCCCACCGGGGGCAAGTTGTACATTGTATAATTTGTCTCGGTCTGGGTGTTTATATGTATAATATGTATATATTTACAACAAAAAAAAAAGTATAATATGTAGTTTATCAACCATCTAGTTTCCGTAACACAAGCCTCGCAAGTTTACCACGGAAATTAGATGGCGCTGTGTGACCTGTCTGGAAATATTTATATTTATATTTATTTATTATTAATTTTAGTAATATATATAATAAAGGTAATAAATCAAAAATATGGCAAATTCTATAAGAAATATATAAAAGTTTTTTTTTATATGAACGCATCGTAACTTAATATTGCTGTCATCTGTAGCGGAAACCTTTATACGAGAGTACCAATATTAATAGAGTTTTATAGTGACAGTTCCGTTATTTAAGGAATTCCACTATATAACGTTGGCGCTTAGGTAACAGAATAGGGCTACGGGAATCGAACCTCCGAGTCTAAATCCACGGACTTAACTGCTAGACCACAGACCGCAAATCAGTAAAACGTCATTTAAAAAAAAAGAAAAAATAATAGATCGAATGTAGCCATGTACAAGTATGTATGGTGTAGTATTTCCATCAAAAAATGCGTCAGATACCTTTTGCGTTCGCTATCTAAAGATGTTTGCCTTGGAATTAGCACGTCACTTTAGGCTTTTGGAAGACATGACGGTTGTCATTTTACGCTCAAAACTATGTTCTTCTGTTATCATCACGACTGTAATATATATATATATTTTTATACTAGCACGACATGACCTTACGCACACCTGATGGTAAGAAATGGAATCAGAGACTCATGACTGACATCAGCCCCTAACACGGCAATTCGAGCCAGATCCCGAAACGTGTGGATACATATTACTGGGTTTTTGTCGGCAAGAACGGTGGATACTTCCCCGCCACGGCAGAATGGGCAAATTACCACCATTGGTCCACCTTTGGGGGTGATCAGAAACCTCGCTTTTTACCCGGCGCTAAATTGTTACACGGACGTGGGGTATGGCTCATTTTTTTATTTTTTTTTATTGATTTTATTTATTTTATTTATCTTATTTATTTTATTCTTTTTGTACATCTGTACACTTCTGAGAACTTATTTTGGTGTTCGTCTTGCAAACGTACAGTGTAATAACACTATGGATGTATTACCCTTTGTAAACTTTCAATATATCAACACTTGCACGGTAAATGTATAGATAGCTTAGAATTATTTCATCAACATTATGAGAGCTTTTTGATGTTAAGAAATTTTATTACGTCGTACATGAATTTATAAGATGACACTGTGTGACAACGATGACGCAGGAGGTATATTTTGGTACTCTATATTCAATTGCGTTGGTTAAATTTAGCCACGACTTGTATACTGGTCGATATGAACAAAGTTTCAACAATATTTATCTTTTTTCGAGCTGTGGTGGCTCGAACACTTTCCTTTAAATCCTATAAAAGTCGGTTCAAATCTCCCCGGCGTTTACCAATGAGAAATAGTTTGTTACAGATTAACAACACCACAGTTCCCGTGCCTCGGAGAGCACGTTAAGCCGTCGGTCCCGGTTCCACTAATACTAATTATTGTGGAATTGTTAATAAAAAAATCATAATAAAATTGACATCGGTCCCTCGCCAACCCGTCTGGCCAGCTTGACGAGTGTAGGCCAAGTTCTCCAGAAATTTCTGGAATATCCATCTCCAACAGTAGAGGTCTAGGACTTTATGATCACGATGAAATACTTTTTATGACAAATGTACGTAACAACTGTCTCCGTGGTCTAGCGGTTAAGACCGTAGATTGATAGCGGAGGTACCGGGTTGATTCCTGGCAATAATTTATTTAATTAGATATTTCTCGAGTTTAGTACGCTAGAGACATCGATGACTTTAAATGATGGGCCTATAGTAAAGCTGGCTAAATGTGAATCCGCTACTTTAAAAAGCGTCGTTTCAAAGATACTTTTTGTACGTAACAAAAATGTATTACTTACACGACGTACACACCGACCGGGGTTCGAACTGTTCTCGGGCTTCGGAGAGCGTTAAGTCGTCGGTCCCTGTTACACTTTAAGAATGTCTGCTGTGGAGGTCTAGAAATCTGTGGTCTAGGAGCAGTGAAGAACACCAAGAACCTCAAATACTTGTTAGGGTATATCCAAAGTTAATACCTCCATAAGTGACTCCGCTGATGGTCCCCATGTTGAGCAGTGACAGATTCATGTCACATTTGGCTCTAGTGAAGATGTAGGAGACTGCGCTGGTGACGGACACTGCGCTGAAGAAGGCAGGAAACGTGCAGAGGAGTAGAAGGATGTTGAACTTGCCATAGCCTGTCGCTGCGATTGCTGTCTCAAAATCTGCTGGCTCTTTTGATGCATCTGTGAATAAGTGAACTATGGTTATGTATAACAGTGGTTAAATAGAGTTGTGGTCAACTATAACTTAAAGTTATTCCTTGCTACAAATATACGAATGCTGTGGTTGATCTTTCTGTGGGTAAGTTTAACACTCTCCAAAACTCACCAAAAAGGGTTCTGGAAAATGACAGCTGAAGTGACACGTCTGTCGTAGAACCGATGAATTGGACAGGTACTGGAGTGGAGACTGCGTACGGGAATTCAACAGTGGAAGCTGATGATAATTAAATACTATCAGTAAACACTAGGCTATGATCAAAACACTTGGGGTAACGATGGAAGTAGTTTACGAATGCTGTGTAATTTGTGTTGTCGTCAACTAAAACTGTGTTAAAAAAGAGCAAAAGTCAACATCGTTAAACGAACCTATTAGGGAACTGCGCTGGAAGCTAAACAAGGCAGAAAGAAACGTGCAAAGGAAGAGAAGGATGTTGAACTTGCTGCTATCGAAAGAGCTGTCTCAAATTTATGCCTTTATGCAACTTAAAGCAGCGCCTCGTGTCAGACCCTATTGAACACTTGAAGATGCCCAGACTGACTACAATATTCATCCTAGGCATGTGATCATGGAGGATATATGTAAACTTAGGTTAACTAGGAGGGTATTAACCTAGGCTTTGTCATTATGGATGTGGTCGACTTGGTGTGTAGTAAATGTGGGTTGTTTATAACTATGGTTTTGATTAGCAAGAACTGTGCTAATAAATCAAATAAATGTTATATTCAATGGCCCTAAGCATGGCGGCAACTGACATCGAGTGACGTCAGGACTTACCACTAGGTTGCTTTAACATGACGCTTTTTCACACTTCTTTAGTGAAAACACCGAAACTGAAAAATTATTCCACATAATATAAGAAGTTATTTGTAACATTATAATCTCCCCGTAAAGTTATTTGGAGCAGAGCCGTGGACGCGGACAGTGGTCTCTGCTACGGAAAACGCGATGCTTGGTATTTCTTTAATGGATATAATTCGAAAAGTTGATGTTCGTGAGGGAACCACAGTATTTAATATAGCTTTAAAAATTAGCAAGCTAAAATGGCAATGGGTTGGTGTCCACACATCTGCCGTTGAACTAATGAACAATAAGGCAAATGGGTTTTAGAGTGGACACCACGCAAAGTGATGAGCCTTATCCAGCAGTGGAGAGACACAGGCTGATGATGATGATGAACATATCTATATCTCCCCTGCAGGGAAGGCAGATATAATTGAAAGCCATTTATTACAGTCACCGCATAGCTTTTTTGCTTCGTTGACATTCATCAACCTCTTTATAGGTATATTTTTGTTGTTTTAACTATTTACTGAATTTTCAGATAGTCTTTTATTTGTGTGCTAGGTGAGTCTTGGTCTGCCTAGCCGCAATAAAATATAAATAATAATACTTGTCCGTGTGGAAAGGAGGTCGACTGTCTTGGAGTACATGGGCTCTCCTGTTTCAAAAGTGCGGGCAGATTTTCCCGCCACGGCTCCCTTAACGATACTATTAAAAGGGCTCTAGCCACCATCGAGGTTCCAGCTCTTCTAGAGCCTGTTGGAGTTATCCGAGATGATGGCAAGAGACCTGATGGTATGACGTTGGTCCCCTGGGAACGGGGGCGTGCTCTGGTGTGGGACGCCACAGCGGATACAGCGGGAGCCGCGGCGGAAAATGCGGAGTCCAGCAAGCGGCGCAAGTATGTAAGTATATTAAAAGATTACATATTTGTGCCGTTTGCTGTAGAAACTCTGTGCCCATGGAGTCCAAGCGCTAAAAAGTTTTTAAAAGACATAACACCGCGTCTTGTTGTCTCCTCCGGTGACAAGAGGGCTGGCTCTTTCTTCGCCCAGAGAATCAGTATTGCAATTCAGCGGGGAAATGCAGCCAGCGTTCTTGCCACCATTCCACGCGGACGGGACTTATATCCCTATCCTTAATATTAATTTTATTTTATATGTTGTAATTTTTTTTTTCGATCTACTATAACATTATTTTCACTGCCTACTTTATAAATACAGTATAAGGTAAGAATGAATGTTTTAAAGATAAAGATTGACATTTGTATTGACTCTTATCTCCCGAAAATGTTGTCTGTATTTTAATTTGTTATGCTCACCGTCTGTTAATGTGAAAGTATAAACATTTAAAATGTGTTTTTTTCTTTAACTTTATCATCTTAAATAGCGTTGCCCAATCTTGGTCTTGGTCGTGCTTTTTTGCAATAGCCAAGACCAAAAGCAAGAACTATCTAAGAACTAAGAAAGAAGAATTGTAACTGCGTCGTATTTTAGGGTTCAGAGATAAAAATCGAACCTCTGTGGATGACTTTAGGTCTGTAGATCCCCATGAAATATCTTCAAAACTATCTCCTGGTCCGATGTGACACTGATGATTTTTTTTTGCTTTGACAAAGTTGTTTGTATTGTCTGACACCAGCCACTGACGACCGACATCATTCCCTACCATTATGCCTGGTTATCAGGATGCTTTTTACAGTTCGCTTGAAGGACTCTAGAAGTAGGGAAACACACTGGGAGACTCTTACATCTTTAGCGTGTCACAGATGTAAGAGTCTATAAATTTATATGTACGCGTAGGGATAGTGTCTATTATATTGATAATAACAGACACGGCGAATTAATGAATTGGCAGTGTATCCTCACCCTTACTAGCGTTCGAAATAGGACGTCCGATTTAAGAACAAATAATAAAAACAATCGGTGTATTAGTTTCAAATTATGACGGGCAATAAACCGGGTTGTTTTAAATGCTACTGTTTAGCCGTAATTCAGCCGAGTTGACGCGGTGATGTTGGCGTCAACCCAACATCAACGACTGAATAACATAATCTATTGACTTATAACATGGGCCTGGGCAACCAATTAAATAACTTAAATTCTGAAACATAGTTTGGAAGCACCCGGAAATGAAATAATTTATTTGTCAGAACCATGGTAGATACAGGGATGTAAATTGTTATATGTAAATATATCAGATGCTTTGCTATTTCTAGCATATATTTATTTAGTCACATAATTTTGTCGAGCTTAGTGTCTAGGTATTCTTTTGTCGAATAAAAACATTTATTAACCAGCATTTGTTTAACTCTAAACTTAAACAGTTTTAGAGGCAGCTCCCTTATAGTAACTGGAAGCTTATTAAATATATTTGTTGCCATTGCATAACAATTTCGGCTATATTGGATACTTTTATGCGCTGGAATAATGTTTCTACTAGGATAACGCGTTTTAAATTTGCATTCATCCCCAAGGGTTTAAAAAGTTTCGGGTGGCTTTTTACAAATAATCAGCATTTAAGTATGTAGATAGAAGGAACTTAATATTGCCACTAATATGCCCATTATGGGATGCTTTGAGACCACACTTTTTTTAAAAGGACCGGATTCACATTTAGAAAACTTTACTATAGGCCCATCAAGACAAGTGGCAAGCTCGTCGATGTTCCTAGCGCACCAAGCTCGAGAAAAATGACAAATAAATTAAATAATCTCGACATAGGTTATATTCTTCTCAATATTGTTATATATAAATATTTGCACCTACCTTACATTTGAATAATAATAATTCAATGGTCCACATTGTCCCTAAGGTTGGCTGCCAGATAATGTCTAGCGACATTAAGTCCGCCCCTTGTATAACGTGCAATAAAGTTTTAAATAAATAAATAATAAATGACCCCGAGTTAGGATAACGTCTACGTCTATTCAGTTTATTCTGGTCTTCTTCATAATTTTGTTAAAAATGGCATCGCGAACGTTGAATGCGACAATCGATCAACAGTCAGCTACATAATTGGACGCACGACTATTCGAAGTTTAATTTATCTGTCAAAGCCATCAGCCAGCTGACATTTTGGCATTTGCTTCTAGGGTTGCAAAATAATAAATATTATTATCCATTGATATAATATATATATATTTAAAAGAAGGACCACTGCGAGAGGTTGCATGCTCGAATCACCGTGAGGCCTCCTGAGGAGACCCCAAGGCGCCTACGGACTGAGACCCGTCTCTCTCTCACTGTTGGCCCTGTGTGCCTTAACAGCTAAGTCTGAGTCGTGGCTACGGAGTGAAGCCACTCGTTCGCCGCGTAAATACATTTTAGTGTATACAATGATTTAATACAGAGCTGCCTAAGTTTTTATGACAAGTTCTCATATTACAATATTACCGTTCTTTGGAGCTAATGATATTGACCTTTTTTTTTTTTATACTAGCACGACATGTGACCTTGGGCCCACCTGATGGTAAGTAGCGCGCAAGGTCCATGAATGTTAGCAACTGAAGTCAGACACTCATGACCGACATCAGTCCCCAACACTATGCCGGCTTGACTAGATGCTTTTTCACACTTTGCTTGAAGGACTCCAAGTTATAGGAAAGTGGAAACACAGAGACTGGAAGAGCATTCCACATCTTTATCGTGCGATGTATGAGTCCCCAAATTTATACGTACGCGAAGGGATGGTGACTATGGTATGTGGATGCATATTCTGACCTGTGCGTGTGGTTCGGTTGCGGAATGGAGAGGGAGGGATTAGGTTGTAGAGTTCTTCGGAGCACTCACCATAGTATAGCCGGTAGAACACGCTCACCTGTTGAGACTGCCATCCGTGGTCTTTAAAATTATAAGTCAATGTACAGATCGTAATGTGTATTTATATTATATTGGAAAGTTTCCATTGTTTGTTTGTTGACATGCTATATAGGCAGTATTTGGATGTGTCATTCATCTAAAACTATTCAGCGATTGACGACACATCATTTATTGTGTTAGTCTGCTCTTTATATTAATTCAATGTCTTTGTCATGAGCTGAGATTTGCGTAGTATATCGAAACTATTTCGTTACTTAAGCGCAAATATTTTATTCATTAATTAAACATTACATGGCTTAACAGCAAAGCCCAATTGACCATGCAGTCAATCTTATGATTAATACATACATTTTCATTAAAAATGGATTGTCAATATATCATTTTTTTAATTTTCTATACAAATAATAATATTTATAAAGCTTTTAAGTTAACAATAGTTATATACAGTAAAAAAAATATATAAAAAGAAAAGACAGTAATAATAATAATAAAATAAAATCAGTTTCAACAATAATAAAATCAATGGAATAAGCTTCCGCTGGTAATCAGACAAGCCTTCTATCGCCATCTTTAAAAACTCGGTCTACAGTCATTTCCTTAAATTGCAAAATGACCCAATTCACGCTTTGGCATAGTAAATTTTGTATATGTGTACGTTTATTTAATTGTTTATTTATGTACTTATTGTATTATATTATTATTTTTATTACTATTTTATGTAAGTATTTGTTTGCATTATTAAGTAAATTTCACATATAATTTAATAATTAATCTCATAAGTATTTATTTATATCTTTATTCATGTTGTATCTATACTATTATTATTTCCAATCTCAATCACTTTATTACCTCACTTTTTACCATCACAAAGATCAACTGGTAGAGAATGCCTTCGGCATTAAGTTCGCCCATGTACACTACATTTGTAAATTATGTGCAATAAATAATTTTATTATTATTATTAATGAAATAATAGAGTTAATACAAAACAATAAATATTAGAATAAAAAGTGAGTAAGTATATAAATAAATAAATAAATCAATTCGACATCATGATAAAATTACTACAAAAATAACAATAATATGAATTATTATTATCCAAATATTTATAAAACTGCCTTCGTAGTCTCTAAGAAAAATGGGCATTCTTATTTACAGTTGGCATTGATATTAACTAAACCTTAAAGCCAATAAAGAGAAAATTTCCAAGTTTATTCAGGGTATCTCTGCTGAACAAATTGTTTGAATCCAAGATAACAAACACCGTAATAGTATGCGTTATACATACATAATAATATATTGTACAGTCGTTATTTAATGGACAATTACTTAATTTTTTTGACAAATCTAACCGCGACTAAGACTCGCCTCCCTACCACGATCAAATAAATAAAACAATAGCTAAAGGAGGAAATAAGAGGCCATCGAAACAAAAGGGCATGTATGAAGAGGTTGATGAATTTCGATGAAGCGAAAGAGATATCGCTTAAGATCTTATATAAAGATATGTCGGGATCGTGACAAGGTTCGCTCAATTGTTTCTTCTTACCCTGCAAGGAATTTGGCGTGAAGATATGTATGTATGTCTAACCAATCGATAAGAAATTACAATTAACATTCCATTCATGTGCCTTCCCGAACATATTTCTGGAGAATTTAGTCTTCTTTCGCCACGCTGTTGGCCAAGGGTGTAAAAATCACGGGAACGGTGGTGGCACGGAAATGATCGAATAAAAAAAAGACGAGGCCGAGAAAAGTATAAAAAAATATATCTTTATTCAGTATAGTTTACAAGAATAAAATAAAATAACACATATCATTATGCATTATGCATATATATCGGTGGTGGCTCGGTTGTAAGAACGCTTTACATCATAAAAAAGTGGATTCGAACCTCGACATGTTATAGATTTACAACACCACCTTTCCCGTGCCTCGGAGTTAAGCCCCCGGTTCCACTTATAGCAACTTGTGGAATCGTTAATAAATTGTCATAAAAAAATAACATCAAACCCTCGCCAACAGTGGAAGTCTAGGACTCTACGAGTATGTTCTAGAGGCTTTAATGATACAGGAATAACAAGCATTTGCAGCCGAATTAAGACAATATATATGTATATCATAATATATGTATAAATAGTATGTACAGATTTTTAAATATTTGCCTCTTTAGGGATCTGAGCCTCCTAGTATTTCCTAGTGTCAGCGTATCGAATACTTTCCTGAGTCCCCACACTACCAACCCATTATGTTTTTATCCATTCCTACTCTTTCGCGTCCGATTTCGACATTTAAATCTTGAGTGGTACTGGATGCTGGTTTCTGAATAAAACCTTAAATATGTCAAAAACGTACCTTGTTCTAGCTTCTGCAAATTATTGGAGGACAATCCAGTGACGATGAAGAGGTGATCATGTGGGATTTCCTCTTTGCCCCCCCTTCCTTCTTCCCCCCCCGAGGTCACCATGTTAACTTATATCTAAAACTACTCAGGTACGACGGAGTCGGGCATGTTTGTCGAAATGCCCAGCTTCTGTGCGAGATAAGACGGTTTGGTTTATGTTTTATCAATGTATCTGCCGCGTCACCTCAGTTTGTTGAGATTTAACTGTTTACCTCCAACTACTCTTAGTTTACTTCGAATTGTACACGATAATAAACGAGTAGTCATGAATATCAAATAATATGCATCGAAAGCAGAAACTTCGGCACATCCTCTCAGCCGCAATACCAGAATGTTTGAAGACAAAAGCAAAGACATGACACTGACAGTGGTTTCCACAAATTCAAGGTTGCCCAGCTAGCTACGGAGAGAGAAAATTAGAGACATGGACACTGACAGTGGGTTCCACAAATTCAAGGTTGCCCAGCGAGCTACGGAAAGAGAAAAGTAGAGACATGGACACTTACAGTGGGTTCCACAAATTCAAGGTTGCCCAGCGAGCTACGGAAAGAGAAAAGTAGAGACATGGACACTGACAGTGGGTTCCACAAATTCAAGGTTGCCCAGCTAGCTACGGAGAGAGAAAATTAGAGACATGGACACTGACAGTGGGTTCCACAAATTCAAGGTTGCCCAGCTAGCTACGGAGAGAGAAAAGTAGAGACATGGACACTGACAGTGGGTTCCACAAATTCAAGGTTGCCCAGCGAGCTACGGAGAGAGAAAAGTAGAGACATGGACACTGACAGTGGGTTCTACAAATTAAAGGTTGCCCAGCGAGCTACGGAGAGAGAAAAGTAGAGACATGGACACTGACAGTGGGTTCCACAAATTCAAGGTTGCCCAGCGAGCTACGGAGAGAGAAAAGTAGAGACATAGACACTGACAGTGGGTTTCACAAATTCAAGGTCGCTGGGCAACCGGTAGAAAAGCTATGCTTGGTATTTCTCTAATGAATCCAATAAATAAAATAAATTCTAATTCTCTAATTAATATTTTTTTATATTATTATTATTTATTTGCATGTTTTTTTGAATTTACGAAAAAAAATTAAACTATCATCACGACCATTTCGGGTAAATGTGAAGCGTGGTTTCTGACAACCCCGAAATGGAAACGGATAAAACGGAAAAGGGAAATAAATAGATAAATTCTAAACGTTGATAATCGTCAGAGAACTAAATTTACTAATCTTTCTACATCTACTCCATAGTTCATCCGTTCCGCGACAGACGTATCCTTTCTCTGTCGTATATTGCAACATTTATTTATTTATTTATTGGTTAAGGAAAACTGCTAACTTGTACTGCTATATATATAACGCTGCAGGTTTTCCGAATAAAAAAAAATGTTTCCAATTCGATCGTAATGCGAGTAACTATGCACCTTCTGTTATTGCCGTTCTAAAATTGGCCTTAATAAAATACATATTTGTGTTGTCTTCATGCAATTGGTAGGATTGTTATTGTATCAGTGACATTTGCTTAGCACGACATTTGTCGATTTATGATAACAACCGTGTCGAACCGGTTACCCTGTAGTGGAAAGTTTATGTGACTTTGCGCTCACTTGGTCCCACGCAAAGTCAAAATACTTTATTTACAGAAGCGGCCGGTTACAACGCCTCGCGAACTGCGGCGGGTTCTGCTGTAAACCGCTATGTTCGACTTGAAATCAAAGCAAAGCGTTCCGCGACGTACCCGTTTTTTTTTCAATCGCGCCGCTTATTTCAATATATCCGACGACATATCACATGACAGCCTCTATAACACAAGAGTCCTAGACTATATTGTTGGGGATGCGCCTTCCAGACCACATTTCTGAAACATTTCGCGTACAGTCGCCACGGCCAGAACGTGCTATCCTCCTCACGGAAACGGTGGTGTGGTAAATCTATGACAAATGTATGTAAGAAAAGTAGTACGTTATTTATATTATATTAACAGAGAGAGAATGCCGCGACATTAAGTCCGCCTTTGTATATAGTGCAATAAAGTTTTTAAATAAATGAATAAATAATTTTTTTTTAATACTGAGCACCGATGTGACATGACCTGATGGTAAATCAACGAGTGGGAGCAACTGACGCCAGCCACAGACGGCAGGCATCAGTCCCTACCATTTACTTAAATAGATAAATAATTAAATTACAATTTACTAATAAATAAATATAATTATATTTTTTTATTTTTCTTGCCACCATTTCACGCTTATTATCCTTAGTATTAATATTAATTTTATTTAATATTAAGACATTTTTTTAAATTAATGAATGTATTTTCCTAACATAATTTTAACCCTTTCAGCACGACAAAAAATATTTTGGATATTAAAAGGTATTGATAACTTTAAAATACTTAAGGTCTAAAATATCTCATAAAAATAGTTTTTAAAATCCTCCACTAGCAAATTCCACAAAGCCCCTTCCTCATATTCGTTCGTTGTTGTTATCTAATGTGATGAAAATAAAAATCACTATTTATGTTTTTTTCTTAAAAAAGGACTAGGACTTAAAGACTATTCTAACAATTTAATAATGATAATCACTAAGTACCTAGATGAGTGCACGATCTATCGAAACTGTTTCGGAGCGGCAAAACAGTATTTGGCGACCGCTAGATATTTTTTTGTAATAATGCACGCTTGTTATTGTCCGTGCTGAAATGAATATAATCACATTACACTACACTATACAAGCATTCATTAATATTAAGTTTGAGTAGAGGTACCCCTATTCTTTATTATTCAATTCTCAACTCTATAAGCGAGACCTTGACAGCGGCTATGCAAATATCAACTTTAATAGCGTTATATACTCGTACTATATATAGTTAACGGAGTTTGCGACTAATGGGTGCTTTAACACAGACTAATCTCTCGCTTAGTTTAGTTTTGCCTCCAGTCTTCTATATAAATGTTTCTAAAATATTGTTACTTATTTTAAGCTTTGTGGGAGATCAAAATACCTTTTTTATTTTCATTATTTATCAAGATTTTTCACACTTCGCTTGAAGGACTTAGTCGCAAACGTTATTAGTGGATTTCGTAATTTACGTCAGAAATTGCGTCATTATTATAAAATATTACTCAATTCTCAACTCTATAAGCGCTCGACTTTGACAGCGGCTATGCAAATATCATACTTTAATAGCGTGATATATATATATATATATAGTTAACGATTTTCATTATATAACGTTTGCATTATTTAACGTTTGTTTTAAAATAGGGCTGCAGCTTATAGGAATTGGGAAACACACTGGTGAGCAAAAGTGAGCATTCCACATCTTTAGCTTGCGACAGTGTTAAGAGTCTCCAAATTTATATGCGTAGGGTTAGTGGCTACGGTGTGCAGTGCATGTGTGCCTGTGGTTGCGGAACAGAGAGGAAGAGATAAGGTTGTGGAGCTTTTTAGAATATATAGAACACGCTCAATATAGTTAGACTTGACTGACCGGAGCTTGTGGCCGGTCTTTCGTACCTGGTCTCCAGCCGCCCTCCCTAAGAAGCAGCACTTTTTTATACTTTTATATTTATTTATTTATTATACAAAAGGCAGGATACAAGTGTTTGGTTAGGGGTTGTCTCGATGGCAATGAATAATACTTGATTGATAAAATTAACTGTTTATTTGTATTGATTAGCTAATTTTTATTTATTCATAGTTTAGTTTATTTTTAATTTTATTATTTAGGTAGCTTTTAATGTATATTAATTAACATCTAATAAATTTATTAGGTAAGTATGTTACACATATTTTGTACTAGGTATTAATTATGGTAAATTGTTGCTTTCTTTATTATTGCTACCTTAAAATATATTTTCAGTTTCATTTATATGTTAACCTATATATATATATATATTGCTTCTTACTTGTCTAAATCATGTTAGTACTAAATTGATTACTAAATTCGCATGTTATTTTTAATTTAGTATTAAGTCTTATTTGTACGATTGTTTTTTTTTCCTATAAAAAAAAATAAAAATACATTTACCTAACCTTATTCTATTTATTAATATACCATTGTTTTTTCTATACTATCACTTATATTATTAGTTTATTTATCATAATATTATTATTTTTCTGTTCCCATTTGTTAAACATATATGTAAACTGTACATTTAGTGTTCCTTCCGATTTAGTAAATGGTACTGTACATCTCTGCGACCCGTGACTCACCCAACATAAGGCATCAGATGAAAATGAGCGCTGCAGCCTCAGCTGTAGCATATGCTGAGCTGACTACATATTAATCGCCACACCTGGTGTATGTTTCGGTATATAGAATAGGCTTACATTTATACATTTAGAGGAATATTCCTTGCATATTTATTTTTTTGTTACCATTGTAATTGTTGCGATAAATAAAGTATTTTCTTTCTTTCTTTCTAAATAAAAAGTTTCAAATGTGCGTTAATTTAATTATTCGTTTGGAAAATGGCGGCTATTGTTTACTTTTTGTCTGATAAAAACGCGGCGCTAAAATGTTAATTAAAAACGCCTTAATTATTTGAAACTGCATTTTTATATATAATAAAAATGGCTGCTATTTGCACCACGTGAAAACAACTTGGTCGAAGAATGTCTCGTTGTGTTTATTTGTACATATAAACATTATGGACTTTGTCACTCACTGCAAAGTCCAATTTCATTGAGCATCGTATCTATAGAAGCATTATAGTTTTTTTTAATAATTTTAACGGGTCTACGCGATTTACCTTAGAGACATATTTCTCCCGACGTTTCAGCCAAGTTGCATTGGCCGTGGTCACGGGTCGACTGAAGCTATGCGGTGTAGTCTCGTACATACTGGGCGGCAGATGTAAACCTACCCACTTATCACTTTTAAAAGTTTTTAGAAATCACGACACACGACACTTACAATATCCTTGGCGACACCGGGCGATTTTTCCCGGCGTCGAAACCTATTGATTACTGGATTCCACGATGAAGATAGCTTATAACCCCCCTCTCGATTGAAATTTTTGTCTTGCTTTATTTCGATCGCTTCAAGTACCTACTATTCTAGGGTAATAGTGCCGATCGGTGGAAAGTATCTTTGGGTCATGCAGCTCAATCCAATGGTTTGTGCCACTATCCATTAGGTGTTCTGCTATTGCTGACTTGTTTAATTGGCAGTTTTTTACAGCTGCTATATGTTCCTTGACCCTCTCGGCTATTGTGCGCTTAGTTTGGCCAATATATGAACTCCCACAGCTGCAGTCCACTTTATACACGCCAGGCGTTTGGAAAGGAATGACATCCTTTGGGGTGCGTACGTGTTTTGCTACTTTGGAGAATGGGGTGTACACAGCATTGATAGATAACTTTTTGAAAGCTGTACCAATTTTATCCGTTACTCCTTTCACATATGGTAAGAACGTGGGCAGCATAGATGCATTGACGGAGACAAGTAAAGTATCGAATATTTTTATTTATTATTATTATATATAGATATTTTAGGGCGGGACAGTTCCTTCATTAGAGGACAATTATAATTGCAGAAAAAACGTTGCTAGGAGACTATCCGCAAGTTTTTGATATATGCTGAAAAGCATTCACAGAATTTGGAAAAAAATCTACTGTAATTTTAAACATTTTTTTTAGACCAATCTATCCTAAAGTCTCTACTGATTGAAATAATTGGGCCTAAGCAGATCTGCCATCAATACATTTTTGGAACGACCTTAGTAGGTAGGGAGAACAGAATTGTGTGGATTGTGTGCGTCTTGTTGCGCAATAAAATAAAAAGGAGGCTACCTTTGTAAACCAGCCTATGATCGTACCCAAGCCCGAGATACCATTCATCTCATCTCTCTTTTTCACATACGATGGACCCGGCATCCGCACGGTGAATCCTCAATGGATAAATGCTGAGAAATTTGTCTTATTGTCTAAATTACCACAACGCAAGCGATTAAGGTCGTAGTTAAATTAATCTATGAGTGCTTCCTATAGATGCGCCAAAGTGCTGTGCACTGAATCCATAGGAATTTAATTGACGTGAGCACGTGAACTGCGAATGGTCAACATTATTTATATACCAAACAAGTTCATGTACGGTGGCTTTTATATGAGCACGAAATGTGACGTCACAGCCTTTTCGTGGTAAGCGAAAGAGAAGAAACTTACTGAATCTTGTTCTGTTATTCTTTCTTTGTTGTTTTAGCTCTTTTCTCTCGATTGGTTATTATGTATGAGATGGCAATAAGATCTAACCCATACAGCTATCTCTGTCGTAATAAAAAGAGGTTATCAACAATTTATTTATTAATAATATTTTTTATATACTAGCGCGACAATAAGTTTGCGCTCACCTGATGGTTAGTGGCGCGCCAGGTCCATGAATGTTGGCAAATGGAATCAGACACTCATGACTGACATCAGTCCCTAATACTATGCCGGCTTGACTGGGCATGACAGCAATTCGAGCCAGAATCCGAAACGTGAGAATATACTTTACTGGGTTTATCAGCACGAACTTCCCCGCCGGCAGACTGGGCAAATTACCACGATCAGTCCGCCTACCACCTACTTACAGAATTTGCCAGCTTGCTTTCATGATCTAGTAGTTCGATTCCTGATTGGGACGGTAACCAAATATCAATATTAATTTATGTATTTGTAATATTTCTCGAGTTTGGTCATGATGAGCCCGCCAGATGGACAGATGACCTGAGGAAGGTTGCTGGTGGGGGATGGATGAGGGTGGCAGAAGATCGTGTGAAGTGGGGGGCCTTAGGGGAGGCCTACATCCAGTATTGGAGAGACACATGCTGATGATGATGATGATGATGAGCCTATAGTAAAGTTGGCTAAATGTTTGTGACCACCCCGAAAGGGATACGGTCGTGAAGATACTTTTTTTTAAATGTCGTTTTTCTATTACATCAAATAACCATTTTTCTCAGTGTAGGCGTTAATGACATTTTTTCCAAGAAAGCATATACCTTTCTTGGAAGGTAAGTGGATACGTGTTGTAAGGACAACGGGCCCGTCATTACCGAGGGAACACACCCTGTGTTCACATGACCTCCACCAAAGTGTACGGGTGGCAACATAAAGCCCCCGTCACACACACTTTTTAAAATAAATTTTATGGTTTATTTTTGCAATAGGTACATAAAGAATAAGGTGAATTATAAAGAATAAACCAAAGAGATCAAATATAAGATAGAGCAGGCATCGGCAGCCATTTTCATACAAACTGTTTGTTACTTTTTTTTTGCCACCTAACGTCCACTTAAAAAGTAAATAAACATAGGTAAGACTTGTTCTTACAATATTAGTTCTCCTTGAAAGTAAACATTGGCATTTGACATCATTGCAAATGGCACATATTTTCAACGAAAACAAATAGGTGGTAGGCGGACTGATAGTGGTAATTTTCCCAGTGTGCCGGGGCGGGGTAGTATCCACCGGCGTCGTGCCGATAAACCCAGTAAAGTGTATTCACACGTTTCGGGATCAGGCTAGAATTGCCATACGTTTACCATCAGGTGAGCGCAAGGTCACATGTCGTGCTAGTATAAATAAAAAAATAGATTTCAGATCTAATAAAAGTTTTAAATAAAACTCTATTGTGAATTTTTTACTTTATCCAGTAACCTCTTTTATTAATTATTTTATTTTATTTCCAAAAGGTATAAATAATTATAACTACTTAAAAGTAAAATTAAAATAAATATAAACTAAACCTATTAAAAAATAAACTATAAGTAAAAAATGTCCTCTAGAGACGACCCTTCAGTGATAGTCCCAAGAAGACTGGCAACATTTCCCCTCTGTATAGCTAAGCTAATACGTTGGCAGAAATAATTGCCAGCTTTCCTGTCTCCAGACTTTTCCGTTAGCCGTTTGGACAACTCCTTGGCCAGAGGCTTGGCTGAGTGTCGGCGCAAATACGTAACCTGTACTGAGGTTGGCGTATTTGCGCAGCTTGAGGTTCAGATACAATAATGTTTTTTAATAATATTAAGAATTGTTGACATTCCTAAATCTATTATTCATCGATGTAAATAAATAATTGTGCCCCAAACAGTCTAAATTCATGAGCAATTATAATCGGAAGATAATCTACAATCGATCAAAAAATGCGTGAAATTGGACATTATCAGTTTTAACTACGGATTAACTGTGCACTTCTGGTCGAAACAGGATATGTCTGGTTTTAAAAACTATCACTGTTATTTTTTCATGTAGAACTATGCAACTGTCAACCCCATGATTTAGAAAGTGTGGCATACCTTAAGTGTGGCAATACATGGACATGAAGTCTATCTTAATTCTGACTTGCCTGGTGGGTTACCGCTGTACCAGGTATTGTAATCTCATAGGTACTCATAACTAAATTTAAAAGGTTATTAATTGTTCGTTGTGGTGTAGTTCTGTAAATGTTTTATTGTGTGACTGTAGTTGAGTTTTCCTTGCAGATTCCTTTCTCAGTCAGATCAAATATTAACAGGTCACTGGAATTTAACAGCTTACTTATTGGTACACTTTGCTCCTTAGTCTTCTACTAGCAGGAGTAGAATCATTACAAATAATCAAATTAATGACGTTTCATAAATGCCTGTAATAGGTTTACGTGAATAAAGATATTTTGACTTTGACTTTGCTTCATTAATTTTTTCCTTTCATTAATTTCAACCCCTAGAATACAGCGTACTAGACCTCCACTGTTGGTGATGGACCTTCCAGACGTATATCTGGAGAATTTGACCTACACTAGCCACGCTGGCCAGACGTGCTGGCGAGGATCTGATGTCAATTTTGAATGACAATTTATTAACGATTCCACAAGTTACCGGTACCGACGTCTTAAAGTGCTCTCCGAGTCAGAGTAAATCGGGTGTAAATCTATGACAAATGTAAGTAAGAATAGTGAATTTCTCATTGGTACATGCCGGAGGTTTGAACTTGTAGAATTCTAAGGAAAAATCTTACAACCGAGCCACCACCGCGCCACTCGTTCATAATCTTAACTGTGCTTAAATATAAATAGTTACAAAAAATATAAATGTAACTTACGCCCTTTTAAACTTGGGCGTAAAAGGTAATTATATAAATTTAAATGCATTGTAAATTTAGTAATCAATGATCAAGGTCGCGGGGTAGTAAACAAGATAGCACATGGCCCGGGTTTCCTCCAACTTAAGCCGAGATCGTATACCACACGCACAAGACCAATATATGCACTCCCGTACTGTAGCCACCATCCCTACGCGTACATATAAATTTGGAGACTTACATGGATTAACCTGGAGTTTTTCAAGCGTCATGATGAGCCGGCATAAAGCCAGAGCTGCATACCGCCGCGTGCAGATTCGGATCGCGCAGCATCGTCCGGAATAAAGTGATCCCCGGAGGATATTGAGGAAAACAAACAAGGAGAAGAATAATGGGCGACTGATGTCAGCCGTTTGTGGCTGGCGTTAGTTCCTCCCATTCTTGCACCTCGCGTACCGTTTACCATCAGGTAACCACGATGTCGCATGTCGTGCTCAGTATTAAAAAAAGCATGAAGAGTGTTTAAACTTTGTCTAACATAATATGGTTACGTTAAATACGCAAATACGCCAACCTCGGTACATGAGTTACGAGTTTGCGCCGTTTGGGGTCGATACGGTGGAGTTGTCCAAACGGCTAATAGATAAATTTTGTATTTAAATAACTGTGTATTTATTTAAGTTATAATGTACTTGTATGTATAGTTTATGTGTGTAGGTATAAAGTGTAGTATATTATAATTAGTTAAGTAACTTATTAATACTATGATTTTTTTATTTTTATTTTTTATCCTGTTTATCACCTTACTCAATCCTTAAGGTTAGCTGGTAAATAATGCCTACTGTCATTAGTACTATTTTTAAGTGCATTAATTAATTTGGAGACAGGAAAGCTGGCAATCATTTTTGCCACGTATAAACACGCAAGCGGTATAACTTAGTGAGACGATTAAATTTTTTTTTTACTTCCTGTGAGTTTCTTTGTTGTCAGTTTTAGCGTGAGCATAGCCGAATTTCGTTTAAAATTATACTTTTTTATACGAATATCAACTGTAAGCGGCTGATACTGACAGTGGCCTTTAGTTAAAGGGTTGCTTTATAATAACGTTTCCGAAAGAAACAGAATTCCGCTGTAGGCATTTATTAGCTTGTCGACTACGCAAGTCTACGCCGTAGTCAGAATAAAATCGAGGTCTCAATTTTGAATACCTAACTTAAAATAAAAGAAGACGAATTATTTGTAAACATTAGATTTACAGATGACCTGGAAAGGTCGATGGTAGGGTTGGATGATGATGGGTAGCAGGACATTACGTGAGACCTATTGCCTGTAGAACTGTCTAAATCTGGGTTTTCTGTAATGAAGCACAATTTCCTTCTTATTCGTTAAATTGTGACTTTTTTGTAAGTATCAAAACCATCTCAAACTAGACATTGCTACTATTTTAAAGGTATATAAATCGGTCTGTCGGGCACAAGGCCGATGATGAAACATTGCTGTATTAGTTACCATGCTATGGCATCGAAGATGTTATGTTACATTTATCTGGAGAATTTTGCCTATACTCGCCATGCTAGCCGGACTGGTTACTTACTTACTAATACCATAATCACAATAGGGCAATAGAATAAAAAAAGAGTTTTTTATTCTATTGTAATCTTTCTTTTATCAAAGTACCTAAATTGGCGCGGTGGTGGCTCGGTTGTAAGAACACGTACCTTAAATCCTACAAAGGTCGGTTCAAACCCACCCGGCATGTACCAATGAGATTTTACCAATACCAATTTTCTTACGTACATTTGTCATAGATTTGCAACACCACCGTTCCCGTGCCTCGGAGAGCACGTTAAGCCGTAGGTCCCGGTTCTACTAATGCCAACTTTTGAAATTATTAATTATTTGTCATAAAAAAATGACATCATATCCTCGCCAAGCCGTCACCAGCGTGGCGAGTGTAGGCCAAATCCTCCAGTTCTGGAAGGCCCATCTTCAGCAGTGGAGGTCTAGAACGCTGTGTTCTAGGGGCTGTAACGAAAAATGAAAATGAACCTAAATTGCACTGATTTTCGATTTAATTAATAAAATAAATACTATATTTTAGAAATATTAGAATGTTAGCTCAAAACATTAGTCAGCGTGAGTGACGTCACTTAATAGTAAATATTGGAAACTGTCACACAAGTAAGTCTGCTTAATTAAGTTTTTTTTTACGAGTATTTTAGTACAAAGTAAAGAGAAGAATAAATAAATTGGAACCTACTTTTATAAAAGCAAACAGATGTTATTGTCGAAAATTAACTCTTTATTTATTATTACGTGATAGCATCCGGCAGCCATTTGCAACTGCATCGTTTTCGAGCGATTATTCGAACATATAATCAATTTAAAATACATTTAAATGTTCGACTAATAAAATTATGTAAATTCTCGACTAGCTAGACCTTAACAACAAAATTATGTAAATTCTCGACTAGCTAGACCTTAACAACAAAATTATGTAAATTCTCGACTAGCTAGACCTTAACAACAAAATTATGTAAATTCTCGACTAGCTAGACCTTAACAACAAAATTATGTAAATTCTCGACTAGCTAGACCTTAACAACAAAATTATGTAAATTCTCGACTAGCTAGACCTTAACAACAAAATTATGTAAATTCTCGACTAGCTAGACCTTAACAACAAAATTATGTAAATTCTCGACTAGCTAGACCTTAACAATAAAATTATGTAAATTCTCGACTAGCTAGACCTTAACAACAAAATTATGTAAATTCTCGACTAGCTAGACCTTAACAACAAAATTATGTAAATTCTCGACTAGCTAGACCTTAACAACAAAATTATGTAAATTCTCGACTAGCTAGACCTTAACAACAAAATTATGTAAATTCTCGACTAGCTAGACCTTAACAACAAAATTATGTAAATTCTCGACTAGCTAGACCTTAACAACAAAATTATGTAAATTCTCGACTAGCTAGACCTTAACAACAAAATTATGTAAATTCTCGACTAGCTAGACGTTAACAACAAAATTATGTAAATTCTCGACTAGCTAGACCTTAACAACAAAATTATGTAAATTCTCGACTAGCTAGACCTTAACAACAAAATTATGTAAATTCTCGACTAGCTAGACCTTAACAACAAAATTATGTAAATTCTCGACTAGCTAGACCTTAACAACAAAATTATGTAAATTCTCGACTAGCTAGACCTTAACAACAAAATTATGTAAATTCTCGACTAGCTAGACCTTAACAACAAAATTATGTAAATTCTCGACTAGCTAGACCTTAACAATAAAATTATGTAAATTCTCGACTAGCTAGACCTTAACAACAAAATTATGTAAATTCTCGACTAGCTAGACCTTAACAACAAAATTATGTAAATTCTCGACTAGCTAGACCTTAACAACAAAATTATGTAAATTCTCGACTAGCTAGACCTTAACAACAAAATTATGTAAATTCTCGACTAGCTAGACCTTAACAACAAAATTATGTAAATTCTCGACTAGCTAGACCTTAACAACAAAATTATGTAAATTCTCGACTAGCTAGACCTTAACAACAAAATTATGTAAATTCTCGACTAGCTAGACCTTAACAACAAAATTATGTAAATTCTCGACTAGCTAGACCTTAACAACAAAATTATGTAAATTCTCGACTAGCTAGACCTTAACAACAAAATTATGTAAATTCTCGACTAGCTAGACCTTAACAACAAAATTATGTAAATTCTCGACTAGCTAGACCTTAACAACAAAATTATGTAAATTCTCGACTAGCTAGACCTTAACAACAAAATTATGTAAATTCTCGACTAGCTAGACCTTAACAACAAAATTATGTAAATTCTCGACTAGCTAGACCTTAACAACAAAATTATGTAAATTCTCGACTAGCTAGACCTTAACAACAAAATTATGTAAATTCTCGACTAGCTAGACCTTAACAACAAAATTATGTAAATTCTCGACTAGCTAGACCTTAACAACAAAATTATGTAAATTCTCGACTAGCTAGACCTTAACAACAAAATTATGTAAATTCTCGACTAGCTAGACCTTAACAACAAAATTATGTAAATTTTCGACTAGCTAGACCTTAACAACAAAATTATGTAAATTCTCGACTAGCTAGACCTTAACAACAAAATTATGTAAATTCTCGACTAGCTAGACCTTAACAACAAAATTATGTAAATTCTCGACTAGCTAGACCTTAACAACAAAATTATGTAAATTCTCGACTAGCTAGACCTTAACAACAAAATTATGTAAATTCTCGACTAGCTAGACCTTAACAACAAAATTATGTAAATTCTCGACTAGCTAGACCTTAACAACAAAATTATGTAAATTCTCGACTAGCTAGACCTTAACAACAAAATTATGTAAATTCTCGACTAGCTAGACCTTAACAACAAAATTATGTAAATTCTCGACTAGCTAGACCTTAACAACAAAATTATGTAAATTCTCGACTAGCTAGACCTTAACAACAAAATTATGTAAATTCTCGACTAGCTAGACCTTAACAACAAAATTATGTAAATTCTCGACTAGCTAGACCTTAACAACAAAATTATGTAAATTCTCGACTAGCTAGACCTTAACAACAAAATTATGTAAATTCTCGACTAGCTAGACCTTAACAACAAAATTATGTAAATTCTCGACTAGCTAGACCTTAACAACAAAATTATGTAAATTCTCGACTAGCTAGACCTTAACAACAAAATTATGTAAATTCTCGACTAGCTAGACCTTACAACAAAATTATGTAAATTCTCGACTAGCTAGACCTTAACAACAAAATTATGTAAATTCTCGACTAGCTAGACCTTAACAACAAAATTATGTAAATTCTCGACTAGCTAGACCTTAACAACAAAATTATGTAAATTCTCGACTAGCTAGACCTTAACAACAAAATTATGTAAATTCTCGACTAGCTAGACCTTAACAACAAAATTATGTAAATTCTCGACTAGCTAGACCTTAACAACAAAATTATGTAAATTCTCGACTAGCTAGACCTTAACAACAAAATTATGTAAATTCTCGACTAGCTAGACCTTAACAACAAAATTATGTAAATTCTCGACTAGCTAGACCTTAACAACAAAATTATGTAAATTCTCGACTAGCTAGACCTTAACAACAAAATTATGTAAATTCTCGACTAGCTAGACCTTAACAACAAAATTATGTAAATTCTCGACTAGCTAGACCTTAACAACAAAATTATGTAAATCTCGACTAGCTAGACCTTAACAATAAAATTATGTAAATTCTCGACTAGCTAGACCTTAACAACAAAATTATGTAAATTCTCGACTAGCTAGACCTTAACAACAAAATTATGTAAATTCTCGACTAGCTAGACCTTAACAACAAAATTATGTAAATTCTCGACTAGCTAGACCTTAAACAACAAAATTATGTAAATTCTCGACTAGCTAGACCTTAACAACAAAATTATGTAAATTCTCGACTAGCTAGACCTTAACAACAAAATTATGTAAATTCTCGACTAGCTAGACCTTAACAACAAAATTATGTAAATTCTCGACTAGCTAGACCTTAACAACAAAATTATGTAAATTCTCGACTAGCTAGACCTTAACAACAAAATTATGTAAATTCTCGACTAGCTAGACCTTAACAACAAAATTATGTAAATTCTCGACTAGCTAGACCTTAACAACAAAATTATGTAAATTCTCGACTAGCTAGACCTTAACAACAAAATTATGTAAATTCTCGACTAGCTAGACCTTAACAACAAAATTATGTAAATTTTCGACTAGCTAGACCTTAACAACAAAATTATGTAAATTCTCGACTAGCTAGACCTTAACAACAAAATTATGTAAATTCTCGACTAGCTAGACCTTAACAACAAAATTATGTAAATTCTCGACTAGCTAGACCTTAACAACAAAATTATGTAAATTCTCGACTAGCTAGACCTTAACAACAAAATTATGTAAATTCTCGACTAGCTAGACCTTAACAACAAAATTATGTAAATTCTCGACTAGCTAGACCTTAACAACAAAATTATGTAAATTCTCGACTAGCTAGACCTTAACAACAAAATTA
This sequence comes from Tinea semifulvella, assembly GCA_910589645.1. Classification (NCBI taxonomy): domain Eukaryota; kingdom Metazoa; phylum Arthropoda; class Insecta; order Lepidoptera; family Tineidae; genus Tinea; species Tinea semifulvella. Next base: position 11,781,188 of record OU342601.1, read on the forward strand.
CTGTAAATTCTCGACTAGCTAGACCTTAACAACAAAATTATGTAAATTCTCGACTAGCTAGACCTTAACAACAAAATTATGTAAATTCTCGACTAGCTAGACCTTAACAACAAAATTATGTAAATTCTCGACTAGCTAGACCTTAACAACAAAATTATGTAAATTCTCGACTAGCTAGACCTTAACAACAAAATTATGTAAATTCTCGACTAGCTAGACCTTAACAACAAAATTATGTAAATTCTCGACTAGCTAGACCTTAACAACAAAATTATGTAAATTCTCGACTAGCTAGACCTTAACAACAAAATTATGTAAATTCTCGACTAGCTAGACCTTAACAACAAAATTATGTAAATTCTCGACTAGCTAGACCTTAACAACAAAATTATGTAAATTCTCGACTAGCTAGACCTTAACAATAAAATTATGTAAATTCTCGACTAGCTAGACCTTAACAACAAAATTATGTAATTCTCGACTAGCTAGACCTTAACAACAAAATTATGTAAATTCTCGACTAGCTAGACCTTAACAACAAAATTATGTAAATTCTCGACTAGCTAGACCTTAACAACAAAATTATGTAAATTCTCGACAAGCTAGACCTTAACAACAAAATTATGTAAATTCTCGACTAGCTAGACCTTAACAACAAAATTATGTAAATTCTCGACTAGCTAGACCTTAACAACAAAATTATGTAAATTCTCGACTAGCTAGACCTTAACAACAAAATTATGTAAATTCTCGACTAGCTAGACCTTAACAACAAAATTATGTAAATTCTCGACTAGCTAGACCTTAACAACAAAATTATGTAAATTCTCGACTAGCTAGACCTTAACAACAAAATTATGTAAATTCTCGACTAGCTAGACCTTAACAACAAAATTATGTAAATTTCGACTAGCTAGACCTTAACAACAAAATTATGTAAATTCTCGACTAGACCTTAACAACAAAATTATGTAAATTCTCGACTAGCTAGACCTTAACAACAAAATTATGTAAATTCTCGACTAGCTAGACCTTAACAACAAAATTATGTAAATTCTCGACTAGCTAGACCTTAACAACAAAATTATGTAAATTCTCGACTAGCTAGACCTTAACAACAAAATTATGTAAATTCTCGACTAGCTAGACCTTAACAACAAAATTATGTAAATTCTCGACTAGCTAGACCTTAACAACAAAATTATGTAAATTCTCGACTAGCTAGACCTTAACAACAAAATTATGTAAATTCTCGACTAGCTAGACCTTAACAACAAAATTATGTAAATTCTCGACTAGCTAGACCTTAACAACAAAATTATGTAAATTCTCGACTAGCTAGACCTTAACAACAAAATTATGTGAAATTCTCGACTAGCTAGGACCTTACCAACAAATTATGTAAATTCTCGACTAGCTAGACCTTAACAACAAAATTATGTAAATTCTCGACTAGCTAGACCTTAACAACAAAATTATGTAAATTCTCGACTAGCTAGACCTTAACAACAAAATTATGTAAATTCTCGACTAGCTAGACCTTAACAACAAAATTATGTAAATTCTCGACTAGCTAGACCTTAACAACAAAATTATGTAAATTCTCGACTAGCTAGACCTTAACAACAAAATTATGTAAATTCTCGACTAGCTAGACCTTAACAACAAAATTATGTAAATTCTCGACTAGCTAGACCTTAACAACAAAATTATGTAAATTCTCGACTAGCTAGACCTTAACAACAAAATTAACCTGTGTTGTATTTATGATACTTTTTTTTTTAAATATAATATATGGTTTATTGGCTATTTCGTTAGGAAGCTTATTATATATTCATATATTATATATTTTTTACCTCCTCTGTGGTCTAGCGGACTCGGAGGTTCCGGGTTCGATTCCTGGTCGGGACACAATAATATTTATAATGTAAATGTATTTATTTACATAATATTTAATTTATTTGTGATATCTCTCGAGTTTGGTACGCTGGAGACATCGACGAGCTTGCCACTTGTCATGATTGACCTATTGTAAAGTTGGCTAAATGTGAATCCGCTTATTTATAAGCGTGGTTTCTGATCACCCCGAGAGGGAAATGGTCGTGATGATACTTTACTTTACTAAATATTTTTTAATTTTTCATAATAATAAATGCATGTCAGATCCATTGGTGACCGTATAGGAAATGGCCCTCGCCAATACATTGCGTGTGAGATATAAAAATAAAGTTAATTAGTTTGCAATCAATCTGTGAAGTACTTGGCAGTGACACGGCAGACGGACGGTAGAACACTTGCTATCTTTTGTTGTGTATCGAAGTTGATTAGGGCCCTATACACCATACGGGCCGGACACGACATGATTTATATTTCTTATCACAATTCGTTATTTATATATAGCTGTTTTACCCGGTTTTGGCCGAATATCGTTGCGCATTATTTTGATTTTGCTATATCTCCCAAGGTATTTATTTAATTTTGTTTTATCAGGAATAGTCCCAACATAATAAAATATTTATTCGAAGTAGATACAAAAATATTAAAATAAAATTGATTAAAAAAACTAATTATGAATAATACTAATTTCATTTAATTTGCATTATGTAAAACCAAAAAATAATCTTCATGACATGCTCGAGCCGACTAACGTAATTAAATAATAAGGATTTGTGTAAATAGCTTTCCAATTACCGCTTTATAATTGCCAATTTTTTAAAGTATTAAAATGGATACTATATGTTATCTTTGAGAGATAGGCATATGCCATCGGCGTTTTTTCTGTAGACATATATACTCGTAAGATACACAATTCCGCCATACATAATTTTGTTAGATCTCAAAGGGTTTAGGCAGCGTTTTCGTTGAAAGCTCCGAGACGGCTTATTTATTCCGAAACCTCCAACAAATATCGTTAATGTATACAAAAACTTAACAAATTATAAACAAAAACCTTCCTCGAGAACCACTCTATCTATCCATTGGTGAAAACAGAATGGAAATCGGTGCAGCAGTTTTTGAGTTTTTCAGGAACAGACAGACAGACGCGGCGGTGTTATAATATGTAGTGATAGTGATAAATATTACTAGCTCTATCTAACTCTTGGTAACCCGTCTAATTTATTTTTTTAAAATATTTATTAATTTAGATCTGAGATTCGAAAAAATAGTCAGCGTACCCGGAGTATAAATTTACACAAATTCATTCAAGAAAAACTATCTTTATTATATATGAAATGTACTAGACGACTAATGTGTGCACAAGGTTCCGTGTACTTTTTTTTTTTAATAATAAATCATTTATTTGAGAATACAACTATACGAACTGGTAATAGAAAATAAAAAAATACAAAAATTGATACAAAATTGGTTAGTCTATAGAGGAGTAAGTACTTCTGATAAAACTTTCAGATACGGTTGACCTTATGGTAAATGTATGTAATTAAATTAGGGTATTCATAATGTATGAATTATATTATTAATAAATTTATATAAATCTAACGTTCGTGGTTCAAACCTCGGAATGTACCAATGAAAAATACACTTTTCTTACGTTCATATGTTGTAGATTTACAACATCACCTCGTGCCTCAAGGAGCACGTTAAGCCGTCATTCCTGATTCCACTAATACCAACTTGTGTATACGGATGCATCTCTCCTTTAAATCATTTTCTGAATCCTTAAAATAACAAAATGGAAAATAAACTATGCAAACGACATTCAAACTACTTTTAAGGAGCTATCTAATTACATAGGAAAATACAGCGTCCAAGCGGATCTAATGTGTATGTTTATAAATAAAATATGTTTTACCCCAGCCAATAAATCAGTTTTAATTCTAATAATAAAATATTATTGTGCAAGGACAGACGTAACACCATCAAACGTGTATGACAATTAAACTACAGTTATGCAATCTTTAATATTTTTTTTTTAAGACGGTGAATCTATAAATCATCAATCATACGCTCCCTGCCTAAAGGGTTAACGCGTGGGGGTCGCATGCCAGACTCACCGTGAGGCCTCCTAAGGAGACCCCAAGGCACCTACGGACTAAAACCTTATAAACCGTCTCTCTCTCATTGTTGGCCCTGCGTGCCTTAACAGCTAAGTCTGAGTCGTAGCTACGGAGTTAAGGCACTCGTTCGCCGCGTAAAAATCTTTCAAAGTGTTCTGTATATCAGGTGTCACGATTGCAGCTGAAAACGTTCATCCTTGGCCACTGTCGATTTTAATCGCTACACGTGTAAAAGTAGGATATCCTGAATGGAGCTTGTAGGATCCGTTGTCAGCCCGGTCAAACATACGTTAAAAATTATAATGACGTCACGTCCCGCAAGTTGTAAAGGCCCTCATTAAAGCGCGAGCCCATAGCTTGTGGACGCATCTTTGTCGCAAAAAGTGTCAGTCTCATTGTATCGCTTGTGACGAGTGGTCGCGCCCTAACCACGGAACCCGCCCTACGTCATCTATGCCAATGCCGCCCAAAGTTCGCAGACGAGTTAAATTAAAGTGAGCTACGCCAATGGGATAAAGAAATAGACACAAAAAAAACTATAATTTAATTTTTAATTAAGATTAAAAAGACAATTTTTAAACGTGATATTAGATTAGTTTAGTGTTAATTTTTAATTTAATTTACGTTTATTTATTGTTGTTTGTGCGATGGAGGTGGAAGCAGGTAATTGTTATTTCATTACTTATTTTTATTATTTCATAAGATTTCATAATAATATGAAAATAAAATTAGATATCACCACGTACTTACTCAGATGTGGGGTGGGCATGCTTTTTGTCTGAACTAAATGATAAATCAACATGTAAAAAATACATAATATAAAAAAACGACACGTGCCTACACACCTTTCTGTAGGTAAGTGTAGGAAAGTAATAAAATTCGATTATAGTCTAGTACTTCATCTTGAAAAGTACAACCGTTCATAGACAAAAAACTGCCAGGGACCAAAATTGTGTTATTACGAGTAGGTTTACGCATACCTAAATGTCTTTGTGGCCTAGCGGTTATGGCCATAGATTTAGAAGCGGATTTACCATGTTCGATTCCTGGTCGAGAACACGAGAATATATTTAATTAATTTCAGACATTTCTCAAATCTGCTACGCTAGAGACATCGACGAGCCCCTTCATAATGAAGTGCTAGGGTAGGTGGTAGGCGGACTGATGGTGGTAATTTGCCCAGTCTGCCGGGACGGGGAAATATCCACCGTTTGTGCCGAAACTCGTAAACCCAGTAAAGTGTATCCACACGTTTGGGAATCAGGCTCGAATTGCCGTCATGCCCAGTCAAGCATGTTCTAGGGACTGATGTCAGTCATGAGTGTCCGTTTCTAGTTGCTAACATTTGTGGACCTTGCGGCCACTTACCATCAGGTGGGAGCAAGATCACATGTTGTGCTAGTATAAAAAAATATAGTATAATATAGTTTTTATAGTAAAGTTGGGTAAATTCGTGATTTCTGACCACCTCAGTTCTGCAGGTCCCACATACTGTAGTCATCAACCCTACGCGTACGTATCAATTTTATTATGTAATAAAAGGAGATTGACAATAAGTCTATGGAAGTTAAAAAGCGTCTGAACCAAATTGTCCAAAAATCAGTAAAGCCTATGTACGAATAATTATTATAAAAAAATCGTTAATATATTATGGGAAATATGAAATATCGTAATTTAAAAAAAGTTAGGTTAGGCTTTCCGTTTAGGAATAGCACCAAACCTATTGCATGTCCAAAGACGACTTAGACTACAACTTAATGTCTATATACCTTGCGAACCCCATTTGGATGGACCGGGGGGGGAAAATAAAATAGTAAAATAGGGGTTTACACATTTTTATATTAATTTATATAGCGAGTTTCTAAGGGCCGTTTTATTGGAAATTTATATTTAAGTGAACAAATGCCACTAAGAAAGAACTTAAAATTTTAAAATAATAGCGTCGCTTCGTGACAACTGAAAATTGGTAGCATTTTATTTTTAAAATATTGATTTTTAATAGAACTACACTACACTACTTGTTGACAAATGACTTTTGGTCGGCCGGCGAAACAATTCAAATGACGTTCCGTATAAATGCTGAATAATTATTTAATAAAATGATTAAAACTACTTAAAAGTAAAAAAGAAAATAAATATAAACTAAACCTAATAAAAAATAAATGTACTCTAAAGACGACCCTTCAAGGATAGTCCCAAGAAGACTGGCAACATTTTCTCTCTGTATAGCTACGCTAATACGTTGATAGAAATAATTGCCAGCTTTCCGGTCTCCAGACTTTTCCGCTGTTTGAACAACTCCTTGGCCCATCGTCTCGACCCCAAACGGCGCAAACTGGTAACCTGTACTGAGGTTGGCGTATTTGTGCAGCTTGAGGTTCCGTATTAATTTAGTTATTAAACTTCTATTCCTATAATGCTAAAAAAATATATCATCAGCTTCATAATTCAAACTAATATTTTAGTGCATCAATGGTTAAGACGCATCTACAGCCCAATTATGGCATTGTCCTTTCTACTAAGAACAACACGTGAAAGAACAAAAATCACAATTCTTTATTTGTTTTTTTTTTAGTATTTAATAAATGAGCATCACTTTTAAAGCGTATAAATATTATAATTTATACAATCTTAAATTCATTCATTACCTTCGAGGCAATAACAATACTAAACAAAAAATAATTTAAAAATAATAATAAAAAATAAGCCATCTGGGAGCTCAACGAAAATGCTGCCTAAACAATAAATATAACAAAATAATGTTTTATGGAAATGTGTATCTTATATATATGTATTTATCTATTTGAATACTTTAAAAAATGGGCAATTATAAAGCGGTAATTGGAAAGCTATTTACACAAATACGGTATTCATCCTTATCATTTTAAATACATTATTTAGCTCAAGCATTATATATATAGGATTATTTTTTCCCTTTACACCATGCAAATGAATACCTTAGGAGATATAGCAAAATAAAATAATGCGCTACGAAATTATTTTTTCGTGTTGTCGTTTACACGGAAAAAGCCGGGTAAAACAGCTAGTTTAAAATAAATAAATTTACAATCTATAATACTCGTAAATTCTAAGGGCATAATATGTCTTGTCAACGAGATAGTTTGTCAATTTAGATTTAAATTCATTTATATGGCAACATTTATTATTTGATCTGGCAACTTATTATAGAATACAAGAAGAATTTAAGAGAACAAATAAAAGTTTTACGTTTGCGGAAAAAGCATAAAAAGTGCTGTAAAACAAATAAATCATCACTTAATGATGTGACAATCCAAGGTCTTTATCGTTATATTTTCGGCGACATCAAAACACAAGGAAGTCGCCCACGGACTGTGAGATACGGCAAGATACGACAAAAAGGAATTTCTTTCACAGTTGAAATGTCAAAAAGTGACATTTTGGTTTAGGTAATAAAGTTTCGAGTTTGTTTGACAGCTTGACAAGAAAGTCTGTATTTTCACAATTTAAAATTATCTACCTAGTCTCGTCATAAATATTGTTACAACGAAAACATCGTTTCTTTTCAATTATATAAAACATTTATTAGTGCAGCGTGGGTGGGTATATTGATATAATATCATTACAGCCCCTAGAACACAGCGTCCTAGACCTTCGGTGTTGGAGATGGGCCTTCCAGAACTGGAGAATTTGACCTACACTCGCCACGCTGGCCAGACGGCTTGGCGAGGAATTATATTGATGTAATATATAATATAGTTAAAGTAATTGTGCGTAATTTCAGTCTGGGAAAAAAAAGCAACCGGATGGACTCTTAGTAAAGTAGTCTGTAAATAAATCAATCCAATGAAATAAAATTTTTAGGCATAACGATTGACCAATGTTGCTCTTGGACACAACATATATGTAGTATAACAACTAAAATAAATAGATTTGTCTACGCTTTGTGGCGATTAACTAAAGTAGCTAACGAAAAAACCGCCCTTCAGGCATACCATGGATATGTTGCGTCAAATATAAGGTACGGCATATTATTGTGGGGTAATGCAGTGGAAATAAATAGAATCTTTATTGGACAAAAACAATGCATTCGTGCTATTTGTAACACACCTCCTATGACTTCCTGTCGTCCTTTATTTATAAAACTAAAATTACTGACTGTTCCTTCTATCTATATACTTGAATGCTGTTTATTTGTAAAAAGCCACCCGGAACTTTTTAAAACTCTTGGGGATAATTGCAATTTTAAAACGCGTTATCCTAGTAGAATAATTATTCCAGCTCATAAAAGTACTCAATATAGCCGAAATTGTTATGCAATGGCGACAAAGATATTTAATAAGCTTCCAGTTACTATAAGGGAGCTGCCACTAAAACTGTTCAAATTAAGAGTCAAACAAATGCTGGTTAATAAATGTTTTTATTCGACAAAAGAATACCTAGACACTAAGCTCGACAAAGTCATGTGACTAAATAAATATTTGTATGCTAGAAATAGCGTAGCATGTGATATAATTACATATAATAATTTACATCCCTGTACCTACCATGTTTCTGACAAATAAATTATTTCATTTCATTTCATTTCATTGCATTTCATAGTATTTGAGTTTCTGAGACAATTTGGAAACTTATATATATATATATAAATTGCTCCAAATCGCTGCCAATGGGCAAAGGGCCTTTACATATTGACTGATGTAGGTACTAATAATTTAATGTACTGACAGCAGACCAGCTAGTGCCAATTGAAAAATAAGTTTTTGCTTTTACAACCCGTAATTTCCGTAAAAAGATTCGTTTTCATGGTTTTTACTTAAATAAATGAAACATTTGCCGATCACCTGCCAGTTTCATGTTTAAACGCCTGGCGAGGACAAGGCCGTCCATTTTAATTAGAAAGCGACGTAGCTGAGCCGCACCTTTTTTGCTACGAGTTTATTTATAACTAAAGCTTGTAATAACTTAGTCACCTTGAGCCTGTCACATCAATTGCAGTTGATAAGGTCCAACAGGAGAGTGCGAAATTTCGATTCTTTCGGCGTAGTCGGCTCGAACATTGTCCGATCAGACAGACAGACAGTGGTGTGGTACCGACCCGGATGGCTAATGACCTGGGTTTAAGAAGGGGGCATTACCCCGTTTTCCCCGGCAGGTGCTCAGCGGGCGACCACCTGCTGTAATTCATGCACTGTAACATAACAGCGCCCGTGAGGCTCAAAAATCTTGTGAGATCATCATAAAGGTCATTAGAGCCATCTGGAACTTAACCCGCACCGTCTCGCCTCTTGCGGTTCATCATCACATTCCCTAGAACAGAGTCCTAGACCTCCGTTGGGGATGATCCTTCCAGAAATATCTAGATTTTTGGTTTTGGTCAGATCAGTACTAGGTAACATAGGTTAGGTAAAATATCATGTCCGAAATATAAGTTTATTATTATTTTAATAGTATAGTTGTCGGTACATAATTAATTAATTCGATTAATTCATTCAACAGGTCATCTATTTTTTTGTAATCTATATGTATTATGTAAGTTCTCAATAACTATATATTGTATGGTAAAGTATTTACAAAATACACAATATTTTAAAACTTTCGCATACTTGTTACCGCAAACATATTAAAGTTGTGGACTCAAAAATTGAATTTCTAATATAATACTATTCCTATATAGAAACTATACATAATATATAGGTATGTATGGCACCTTTAGTATCCCACACTACATCTGACCCAATTAGTTACTTTATGCTTGTCAGGTACTAAGTGGCTCTAATGAGCCAATAAGCTAGAAACCATGCTTTTATTTATAAAACTTACCTATTTTACCTCGAACATTTTTTCTTAATTCCTGGTCCATGTTCCTCCAACATCAACACACACATCAAGCTTCTGACTGAAGAATGGAAAAGATGAAGCCGGATTGATATTAATTATGTGTTGCAACTGTATTGAATAATTATATACTTTGGTTAAATTGTTAACTATAATAGGCACGGAATGGATGGCTTATGTAAAACTTTATAAAAAAATCCATCACGACCGGAATCCTTAGCAGGGTAGTCAAAAGAAGAGTACCTATTCTTGCCTGTCTATTGTTTATTAATTATCCGTAGGTACCTTGTTTCTGGAAACACTTGGATTTGTCAAAGTTTACACTTTTGCATATGCAATGTAATTAATACACAGAAAAATAACCGGATACAAGAAAGCAAGGAACAGTCTGCTACTATATAGTCGTATATTGGTTATATAAACTAAGGTTAGATGCAGCTGTAAAGGGGCGTTGTACTTATCAAAAACATTGTCTTATGTCAAATAATAATAATGATGTGTAATAATTATTCAATAATTTTAATGTCAAATATAATTATAGCAGCTGTAAAGAGGCGTTGTCACTTATGAACTAAAATTAAAACTAAGAGTATTATACCTAATTAATATTATATGTCAAAGTATATATATAATAAATATTATGAAATATATATCTTATTATTTTTGTATAATAAAACCTAATATAATGTCTATAACATTAACATGTCTGAGCGGTAATAGTCATGTTTTTTTGAAATTTATTCATAACAGCCCCTAGTACATAGAGTCCTACACCTCCACTGTTGAAGATGGCCCTTTCAATAATTTCCCGATTCCACAAGTTAGTATTTAAAAAATTGGGTCATCGTGACCGACGCGGACGGCTTAACATGCTTTCCTTGGCACGGGAACGGTTGTGTTATAAATGTACGTAAGAAAAATGTATTTCTCATTGGTACATGCCTTCATTCTTACTACCAAGCCATCAACGCTCCTAACTCCATGTTAGACTGCTTGCCTTAAAATCGTAAAAGGTGGCGGTTCGAACTCCGGCATAGATACAAAGGGAACCCTCTTTTTAAACCAGCTCATAGTCAGTCACAAGCCCGAGACACTATTCTTCTGTTCTTTTCCCCACACACGACGGACACGGTACCTGCGCGATGGATCCATAGACTGCTTTGAAAATTGTATTTTGCACCTCCGTTCCGCCATCATGTTATCATACCATTTTAAGATTTAGGTTAGCCACCTTAAATAAAACGCGTTTAGGGCCGAAACATTTTACATAAACACATATCTTCACGCCAAATCCCTTGCAGGGTAGGCAGAGACAATTGAACACCACTTGTCACGGTCACGACATACCTCTTTCGCTTCTTCAACATTCATCAACTTCTTCATACATGAACTTTTGTTTCGATGCCTTTTTAATGCAGCTATTGGTTTATTTATCTGGTTCGCTCATCCTTTCAACATGCCCGAACCATCCTTATTTATGACCCTATGCTTTCTTTCATACTTACCTTTTTTGCGTATTTCATCATTACGTATGCGGTCCGTTAAAGTTACGCCGCTTATTCGACGCAACGACCTCATTTCTACTGCATTAACTCTACTCTTGTGCGTATTCTGACATATTCACGTCTCACTTCCATATATAAGTGTTGGTATCAGCATGGCAATGTGTACGGCAAGTCGAGCTTTGCCACTGACATTTCGACTGGAAATTAGTGACCCCCAGGGCACCGTTAACACTATTTCCCACGTCCACTCTTCTTTCAACATCCCTATCATACTTCCCATCCGCAGTGAAAACACTGCTCAGATATATAATTTATTTGACTTGTTCTAGAGTTTCATCACCAATCTTTACCATCACGGTAGTAATATTTCTTATTTTAAACACTAGTAAGTACTTTGGTTTTTTCGCATTTAAATAGAGTCCTTTTTCTTTTCTTTCACATTCCTATTTCATTTAATTTCAATTCAATATAACAATTATTGACTGCCTCTATGGTCTAGCGGTTAAGCCCGTGGATTTGGACTCGGAGGTACTGGGTTCGATTCCTGGTCAGGACACAATAATACTTATTAATTTAAATAAATAAAATTTAATTTATTTGTGATATTTGTCGAGTTTGGTACGCTAGAGACATCGACGAGCTTGCCATTTGTCATGATGATATGTAGTAAAGTTGACTAAATGTGAATTCGATTCCGACCACCCCGAAAGGGAAACGGTCGTGATGATACTTTATAACAATAATTATTGTTCTCTAAAAGATTGTAAAGAGTGGCGATTCCCTGACTACGTATATAATTAGCATTTTTCATGTGCATTGTTTATGGTTGTCTGTTTCTCGTCACGGGCACCCGTCTACATAGTCTAAACAGAGGCGGGCCTAACACTCGCCAAAACACAAAGGAATTCACCAAACAACATACTCGTAAAACCAAAGCCCATATTTTACCGACAAAATTAATGGTAATTTTTAATCTTATTTTTATTACAAACATGTTTTTTTCCTTTTTAATTCTCATAATTAAATATGTTGTCTAATTAAAACCGCCATGGATTTACACTTGTACTTGTACTTGCTGTTTTCTCTCTCTAATTTCGTCTCTCGGCTTTGGGCAAGAGAATTTAGTTTTAACTTAAACATGGCAGAGGAATGTGCTGGAATTCAAAGTTTATTTAATGTTAATTTTGTCGATAGTGATGACGTCATAGAGTCAACGAACGACGATAGTGATAATTATATTATGAGGTATACCCTCTCCAAATGTTTATTTGATACATAGAACAAGCATCATAAACAACGCAATACACCATTACTAAGCCACTATAAACAATACAGTAGTGTAATGCCAGTAAATAATGCCATAAATTATTACCAAAATTTACTTTAAATTCAACAATTTATAAATAAATAAATAGAACAAAATATCCAAAATTCCTCCCAACAGCAGACTAACTGTCAAAGCTTTTGAAAAACAGTCATCATCTTTATCATAAGGCTTGCCACTTCACACTCCTGCCCACACTTCAAACCCTCATCCAATCTCCACCAGCGACCTTCCTCAGGTCATCCGTCCATCTAGCGGGGGTTCGACCCACTCTGCGTCTTCCCGTATGTGGTCTCCAATCTAGAACTCCATCGTTCATCAGTTCTAGACAGACATGTCCAGCCCATTGCCACTTCAGCTTACTAATTTTGAAGGCTATATCGGTAACTTTGGTTTTCCGACTTATTTTCTCATTTCTGACTTTATCCATCAGGAAATACCGAGCATAGCTCTCTCCATAGCCCGCTGAGCGACCTTAAATTTTTGGACTAGACCTACTGTCAGTGTCCACGTTTCTGCTCCGTAAGACAGCAAACATTAGCTTTTGCAAAACAATAAAAACATGCACAACGCATACACTCTTTCTCTTTACGAGTACTTCAAATGACATTTTATATATTCGAGTATTTGTCTTCTTCTTTGAATGGATGAGAAGGAGCGATCACTGTGTCTATTATATACCACGTATCGTCTTTACTTAAACATCATTTTTCGTTCGTGCTTATGAACCAAGCAAAGTGTATCCACACGTTTCGGGATCAGGCTCGGATTGCCGTCATGCCAAGTCAAGCCAGCAAAGTGTTAGGGAATGATGTAAGTCATGATTGTCTGATTCCAGTTGATAACATTCATGGACCTTGCCCGCCACTATCAGGTGTGCACAAGGTCACATGTCGAGCTAGTATTTAAAAAAATCTGTATTGAAATTTGTAAATTTTCATTATTTTGAACTTGGTTACTTGAACGTGTCGTCTGTTACACGACTGATCTATTTTTATACTCCGTGACGCATGCTTCCAGTATAAACCGGAAAATACCCGGTATTCGCGAAAACTAATTTTAACGATCCAATTAACTTAACTGACATCAGATGCTAAGTTAACAAAGACTTAAATAGGTGAGCGGTGGTGGATCGATTGTAAAAACATTTTCCTTATAATCCTGAAAACGTTGGTTGATTAGATCGAACCCCTGCATGTACCAATGAGTAATATACTTTACATACATTTGTCATATATATATATATTTATACGGAGCACGGCATGTGACACCGCGCCCACCTGATGGTAAGCGGTACGCGAGGTCCAAGAATGGGAGCAACTGACGCCAGCCTCAGACGACCGACATCAGTCCCTACCACTATGCCGGCCTATAAAGATGCTTTTTCACACTTCGTTTGAAGGACTCCAGGTTATAGGAGTGGGGAAACACACTGGCTGGGAGAGCATTCCACATCTTCAGCGTGCGACAGATGTAAGAGTCTCCAAATTTGTATGTCCGCGTAGGGATAGTGGCTACGGTATGTGGATGCATATTTTGGCCTGTGCGAGTGGTTCGGTTGCGGAATAGAGAAGAAGGGATAAGGTTGTGGAGCTCTTCAGAACATTCACCGTAGTATAGCTTGTAGAACACGCTCAGGGAGGCCACATCTCGGCATTTACCACCGGTTCCGGTACTTCCGAGTCTAAATCCACGGACTTAACAGCTAGACCACGGAAGAAGCAAACAGCAAACCCTTTTAAATGAAAAACCAATTTAACGTATAAAATTTTTATCATGCGGCAACAACTTATCAACGTAGTTTAGTGACATAATTAACAATGTCATTTGGATATAATGTCAATGTGCCGACATTACGAAGTACAATGATGTTGTAATCTGACCAATAATGAGTTGAACCACTTTGTCACCTTCAAAGATACAAGTTAAGGACCGATTTTTTTTTTATTCTAACAAAGCACTTACAATCATATAATAATAAAGCATAGAAAGAGGTTCATAAAATCAAATCAAATATTTTATTTCCTTTGGTATGCTTATAACAACTTAGTTATATATGCATATAAATATAAAGCTTTTGCAGCGACGATAAATATCATTATTTTTAGATTGTAAGCTGACACGACCTTTTTACAGCCACGAATTTATATTTATGGATATTATTATCATTATTTTTACATTGTAAGCTGACATGGCCTTTATTACAGCCACGAATTTATATTTAATGGACATAATTATTATTATTAGATTGTAAGCTGACACGGCCTTTTTACAGCCACGAATTTATATTTATGGACATAATAATAATAATAATTAGATTGTAAGCTGACACGGCCTTTTTACAGCCACGAATTAATATTTATGGACATAAATATCATTATTTTTAGATTGTAAGCTGACATAGCCTTTTTAAAGCCACGAATTTATATTTATGGACATTATTATCATTATTTTTAGATCGTAAGCTGACATGGCCTTTTTACAGCCACGAATTTAATATTAAGTATCTAGCTGTAAGTAAAAACAAATTCCTCGTTTATGGCAACAATGTTTTAGTTATAATTATTGTATTGATGTTGGGTTCGGTCCATCCATGGTCAACGGTAGTATTTTTTATTTCTTTGCTTGTAAAACATGTATTGACAATATCCAAGTGTTACGTACTAGCTACATGGAAATAATTTATTTTGATTTGATTTCAAAAGCACTAATAAAGAATACAATAGACAAAAAAGCGATTTGCTACATTTTTGCGTCCTTGAACAGTACACGTGCGTTTATTAATAATAATTTTAATCCTCTTGTCATTTACTAATTGATAGGTTTGAGACTAAATTCTGCCAACCAGTTTATTCTAGAATTAACCGGTATGATCTCAAGTTTTAATTATCCCGTTGTTAACTAAATCTGGATTACGTTCTGGATTCGTGCTCACAACTCATCGAGACGCTCTACGTTACGATGCCAAACAAAGAAGATACTTTTTTTTTTCACTTTATCAAATTATGTTCGTTTAAACCAGATAAAAAAGGAAAGTATCATCACGACAGTATCCCTCCCGGGGCAGTCAGAAACCACTTTTTTTATTAATTATGAAGCGTTTTCACATTTAGCCAACTTTAGTCATTGGAGTACCAAACGCGAGTTTTTTTGGAGATGGGGCCTTCCGGAACATTTTTTGTTTGGAAAATTTGAATTTGAAAATTTGGAAGAATTTGGCCTACCCTAGCCACGCTGACCAGACAGGGTTCGCGAGGATCTGATATAATTTTTTTAATGACAATTTATTAACGATAAGTTGGTATTAAGGAACTAGGATCGACGGCTTAACGTGCTCTCCTTTCTCAGGTGTTGTAAATCTATAACAAATGTACGTAAGAAAAGTGTATTTCTCATTGGTACATGCTGGATTTCGAACCCACCACTTTACAATGTTAAGGAAGGCGTTTTTACAACCGAGCCACCACCGCTCTTAATATCACAAATAAATTTAATATTTTATTGTATTCCTTTAAAATAGCGTGGTTTCCGACGCCCCAGAAAGGGATACGGTCGTGAAGATACTTTACTTTTTTCATGTATATTATATTATTTTATTCATTTGACACAATAAAAATATATATACATATGTATATTCATCATCATCAGTCTATGTCTCTCCACTGCTGGATGTAGGCCTCCCCCAAGGCTCGCCATTTCACACGATCTTTTGCCACCCTCATCCAGCCCCCACCAGCGACCTTTTTCAGGTCATCCGTCCATCTGGCGGGGGGTCTTCCCACTTTGCGTTTTCCTGTACGTGGTCTCCACTCCAGAACTCGTCTACTCCATCGGTCATCGGTTCTGCGACAGACGTGTCCGGCCCATTGCCACTTCAACTTACTAATTTTGAAGGCTATGTCGGTAACTTTGGTTTTCTGACGGATGTCTATGTTTCTGACTCTATCCATCAGAGAAATACCGAGCATAGCTCTCTTCATAGCTCGCTGAGCGACCTTAAACTTGTGGACCAGACCCTCTGTCCACGTTTCTGCTCCGTACGACAATACTGGAAGAACGCATTGGTTAAAAACTTTCGTATATTTATTAAATAATAAATAATATAAAAACGGAAAATAAACAATAAAGTATTTCTTAGCATTGGTTTGATAAATTCCGTTACGACCGATAAGGGCAGCATTAACAAGAACTAAATAAATACACTAAAGAAACATAAATACAAGGACAAACGATTATTCCGTGTGTCCTATAAACTATTGTCAACTATTAATCAAATTGATTGTTTTCAGTATTATCACGACCGTTTCCCTTTCGGGGTGGTCGGAAACCACGCTTATAAAGAAGCGGATTCACATTTAGCCAACTTTACTATAGGCCAATCATGACAAGTGCCAAGCTCGTCGATGTCTACAGCGTACAAAACTCGAGAAATATCACAAATAAATTAAATAATAATGTGATTGATCCTAGAGATATACTTTATTGAAGTAATATACAAACAGTATAAAATAATTACAATATAAATTAAAACTACTTAAAAGTAAAAATTAAAATAAATATAAAATAAACCTAATAAAAAATAAACTATAAGTAAAAAATGTCCTCTAGAGTGATAGTCCCAAGAAGACTGGCAACATTTCCCCTCCGTATAGCTAAGCTATTACGTTGGCAGAAATAATTGCCAGCCTTCCTGTCTTCAGACTTTTCCGTTAGCCGTTTGGACAACTCCTTGGCCAGACGCTTAGCTGACTGTCCCCATGGGCCCGCATCGTCTCGACCCCAAACGGCGCAAATTCGTAACCTGTACTGAGGTTGGCGTATTTAATAATAATAAAATTTATTTATTTAGATTAATAAATATTATTGTGTACCGACCAGGTGAAGGTTTTATTTGCACACTATTACACGAGCAAAGTCGAGTAAAACAGCTAGTTAAAGGTAATTTGTATTATTAGTCCAGACCTTATAAATAAATGTCTTAAAATAAAAATCAATAAAACCTTTATTAAGTGACAAAAGTTCCGCCAAAGCCTTATAAAGAGGTAACAAGATTTCGCTAACTGATTCCAGTTTGTCCCAGTGTTCCGGATTACACTGGAAAGCTTTGGATTTGACCGGAACTCTTAACAAAGAAATAGATACAAGCTGTTGAGTTTAAGGCCAAGATTAATAATGAGTAACAAACTAACATTGACTCATAATAATTACCATGATTTTAAAATACCTATTCGACGATACCCCACTCAATATATTTCGTTGACTTTAATTTTTTTCATTTGCACAATATGGCGTCTGGTTGTCACCTTACTGAAATTTGATTAATGTCATATCTTCACAGACACTCGCTTAATTAAAACGAATAGATTGACGTGAGAATGATCAAAATGGGACCTCGCGTTTGGTCTCCAGTGTACCTTAAAGGAACAAACATTTACACCTTTGTCACATACAAGTAATACAAGAATTTATTTATTTATTTACAAACACGTAAACCTAACATAACAGCCTAAGCCAATTCGTTAGTAAGTGTTCTTCACATATGGTTAATACAATAAATATACAAAAATACCTAAATAATTAGCAGTAACAATAATAATTAATCAATCCTCACTATATCCTAAAAAAGTTTTTGCCACCTTTTTAAAGTCAGTCTCCGTGCAAGAAAATAAGTCAAAAAAGGGAAACTTCAGTGATAACCCATTTATAATGCCGAGTGATTTTAGCAACGGCGAAGTCTCGTGTGCTACTGTGCGCGTCTTCGGCTCCTTAAATAGCGGCTGCATGGTACGCATATACTGAAACCTCGTCGGAACTCGAAATCCTATTTGCTGTAGCACCTTCGAGTTTGTCGTTTGACCTCTAATTATCCGCCAAATACATTTTATAAGCGCATAAGAATTGTATAAATGTCAAATTTTATAGCTGGTAGAAAATATCACTAGACATTAAGTTCGCCTATGTACATTTAAATGTGTTTTTGTTTATTGTGCAATAAATAATTTATCTATCTATCTATCTAAACTCTATGTACCGTCACTTGATTTAACGACAAACTCCCTAAGGCGTCGAAATCAATTGGCTTTGGTTGGTTTAGCTTGTCATCCAATTCTGATGTTTCTTCTCTCCATTTAACGACAACTTTCTATAACGCCATAAAATGCACAGTCCTTTTAGTGTCGTTATATAGGGTTTATACAGGAGGTTCATACGAAAGCTAATGTGCTTCCAAAAGTTTGACTAAGTATAACCTAAGAAACAAGAATGAAATCTATATAAGGCAAACCAGGTTGAGAAAAACGTTTAAACAAGGTTTGCCGTTGAAAATTACATTATACAATAAACTACTATTACTATTACTAATTACTTTATTAATTACTATTATAACCAAGTGAATTTAAAACAAAATTAAAAAACATTTTCCAAAAAAGTATTGAGTAAAGAATCATCACGACCATATCGTGATGAAGTAAGGACGGTGAGACATGAGCTTAACAACTTATTCTTTAATTTATAATACATTAATATTGTATATTGTATCGTATCTTCAGTCTATTCTGTCATGTATGTATTGTTTATGCTGTTATTATGTATATGTATGTAAATGCTTTATTATCTTTGGTTAAAATATTACTTGTTGTTTTTATAGGAATATTGTTACTATTAGTGAGAACTTTTTAATGACACTCTGTTTCTAATTCTTTTTAACATAGATTTTTTATTGTATTGTCGATAGATCTCCATAGAATAAATAAATAAATAAAAATAAATAAATAAATATCCCTTATTTAGAAGCGGATTCACATTTAGCCAACTTTACTATAGGCCAATCATGACAAGTGAATAAAAATAAAAAAAAATATATTAATTAAATTTATTTATTTAAATTAATGAATTGAATTGAAATGAAATGCCGTCATGCCCAGTCAAGCCGGCATAGTGTTAGGGACTGATGTCAGTCATGAGTGTATGATTCCAGTTGCTAACATTCATGGACCTTGCACGCCACTTACCATTAGGTGGGAGCAAGGTCACCTGTCGTGCTAGTATAAAAAACTGAGCACGATATGTGATCACATCACACCGCCACGTCCAAGGAAGGGTGCAACTGATACCAGCCCCTATTTACTGACATTAGTCTCTACCACTATGCCGGATAAGTGTTTTATAACATTATGTCATATGTTGCCGGAATGTTGAATTTAATTTTAATCTATTATGTTTCGTAAATAAACAGTTTGGTGGCAGATAGTCGTATTTAGAGTCAAGGCAAGGTCAGTGATGTCTGGGACGGATGGTCAAGTTCACTTCTCCTGTTAGGAACTACTTCTTAATAGGGTTTTTGATTCATCTTGTATTGGGATTTTGGATAAATTGTATTCACAGATATATATATAAATTTTTAGATAAATTATTCTAACAAGATTACAATTAAGACAGAAAAAAGTCTCATCACGACCGTTTCCCTTTCGGGGTGGTCAGAAACCACGCTTATAAAGAAGCGGATTCACATTTAACCAACTTTACTCTAGACCAATCATGACAAGTTTGAAGACTTGGTTTTGTCAGTTATACGTAATATTGTTTAACTTTACCAATCATGGCAGGATAGCAGAAGAATGCTAATAATTAATTCGTAATTTTTCACTTAAAACTATAAACAATCACTACCTACATACTCGTACATATGTAGATGCTGTTGTAGGGCGTTGTACTTGAAATCTAGATATAAAAATAAAATAATTAGTACATAATAAATATTACTAATTGACAAAAGAAAAAAAAACATATTTTTTTAATATTTCCAGACAGGTCACACAGCGCCATCTAATTTCCGTGGTAAGCTACGAGGCTTGTGTTACGGAAACTAGATGGTTGATAAACTACATATTATACTTATAAACACCCAGACCGAGACAAATTATACAATGTACAACTTGCCCCCGGTGGGGATCGAACCCACGACCTCCCGAGTTCACGGCAACGTTTGTTACCACTAGACCACGGACGGCATTAAATGTCAAAAACAATAACATTGATAACAATAAGTAAAAGAAGGCAGCTTTAAATGGGAGATGTCACTATAATAGCCTAGCGGTCAAGTCCGTGGATTTAGACTTGGAGGTACCGGGTTCGATTCCTGGTCTGGACACAAAAATATTTAATAATGTAAATAAATACATTTAATTAATATTTAATTTATTTCTCGAGATATCGACGAGCTTGCCACTTGTCATGATTGGCCTATAGTAAAGTTGACTAAATGTGAATCCGCTTATGCTTATTGACCGATTGGGATGAAACTTTGGGAATATGTTGTGTGAACATCGGCGAAGGTTTCTGACATAGTACTACTGTTGTCCGATAGGCGCATCAGCGCTGATTTGTGGGGCATACCGACCGCGAGAGCCTCCGGGAAAATTCCCTAGCGCTCTTATTCTTTATTCTTAATTTTGTCACCGTACATTCCCACCGGAATTTGGTTAGGTCTATGATTAAGTACATAATTCTATTAGGTACGAGAGTTATGTTATATAATTTACTGACTACATACTCGTATATCTATCGTGCCTGGAAAGTGTTATATTTGAGCAAAGAACAGAACTGGCAGTAGGAACCTTAAGATGAAGACACTTAAAATAACTTAAATGCGGCTGTAAAGGGGCCTTGTCAAACTTTATTAGTATACCAAAATTAACTTAAATAAGACTAGTTAAAATAGCTGCGGCTGTAAAAAGGCCTAAAAATTATATATATAGTTACTCAGTCATTGCTCTTGTGACTCCTGCGCGAGCCCACTCTGCGCTTGACTGTCGTCGAATACAGAAATAAAGCCAATTCAAACCATTTACCGCTCAACGGTCAATCGACCTCTCTCAGTGAGTTTGAGTAGTAATGTTATTTAATAATGACATTCATTGACTGTCAGGCGGTACGAAGTTCGCCGGGTCAGATAGTATATTTATAATAATAAATGTCTTAATAATTAACAAAATGAGAAAAATACTTTGGACTTTGAATCAAACTGAATGCAGTTAGAGAAACTAATTGAACTAAATAATTTATTGATTGATGCATAATACGTGATACATTTTAATTTATATCAATAAGGAAATACATAAATGAGTTGTTACGGATTGATTGAGTTGTATTGTACGGGTTCTTACGATGACCTCGCACTGCTTTTGTGGCGTACACGAAAAATATAGAATTTAATAAAAAATGAAAAAAATACGTTTATTATATCATAATCAAATTCTGGAAAAGAAATTCTGGGTTTCAGAAGACGGTTTAACTATTTTTGACATAATAAAACTATACATAAATTTCAAAGCATTCACATCCTCATTAAACATTGTTTTACTGTAACCAGCCTCTCAGCAACTGTTTTTTTAAGAAATTGAAATAAAATTAATACTACGGATACCTTATATAGTCCCGTGGAATGGTGGCAAGAACGCTGGCTGCAATTGCAATACTGATTCCTTGGGCGAAGAAAGAGCCAGCCTCTTGTCACTGGATAAAACAGCAAGACGTTGTATGGTGTCATTTAAAATCTCTTAGCTCTTGGACTACATCATCATCCTCCGTGGTCTAGTGGTAACAAACGTTGCCGTGAACTCGGGAGGTCGTGGGTTCGATTCCCACCGGGGGCAAGTTGTACATTGTATAATTTGTCTCGGTCTGGGTGTTTATATGTATAATATGTATATATTTAAAAAAAAAAAAAAAAAAGTATTATATGTAGTTTATCAACCATCTAGTTTCCGTAACACAAGCTTACCGCTTAGCACGGAAATTAGATGGCGCTGTGTGACCTGTCTGAAATATTTATTTATTTATTATTATTTATCATCATTATAATCAGCCAGTATCTCTCTACTGCTGGATGTAGGTTTGCCACTTAACGCGATCTCTTGCCATCCAACCCCCACCAGCGACCTTCTTCAGGACATTCGTCCATCTGACGGGGGGTCACTCTGCGTCTTCCCGTACGTAATCCATTGCCACTTCAGCTTCCTAATTTTAAAAGCTATCATCAGTATCTTTCGTTCGCTGACGGATATCTCTCCATAGCTTGCTGTTCGACTTTGAATTTATGGACCAAAACCACTGTCGGACGCACCGTTTTAGTCTCCAAACATTGTGGTATGGACGATTAGAGGATGTGGTGGAGTTTCCCGAATGCCGCCCATCCTAGCAGAATACGTCTGTCGGCTTCTTCGCTTAAAGTTGGCTATGCTTAATTGGATAGTGTGCCCGAGGTAGACGTAATTTTGCACAACTTCGAGAGTAGCCTGTGAGAGTAGCCAATGTGCGTTAACAAATTATTTAATCATATGGATAATATTATTTTATCAAGTTGTTGATTATTTTCCGTAAAGACGAAGCGGCCTATAGTTTGTTTGTCTCGGCGACGCGGAGTTTTTGGCACATACTAATGTCTATTTATGTTTTGGCAGACTCGAAGAAACCGCTGCAGACGCCAACCTACGAATCTACACACACAGGTTAGTAAGCTATTGCTAAGTACTTTTTGGGACTTATTTCCATTTTGGGAATTTACCTCTAACATAAAAGAACAGAAAAAATCGAGTAGAAATTGCAGTTGACAGATTTTACGTACTAGGTGCTACCCTTGACCATCTAAGGATCATTTACCGCCTCATTTTCGACTTTATTCGCGTAGCTCATATCAATGCTAAGCACATGCGATTGTTTTAAAAATAACCCCTTTATCTGTTGTGATTTGTGTATTTATTATTCTGCGGCCTTCTTATGTCACTATTATTATTTATTTTATTGTAAAACTAACAGTTTTTAATAACTAGGTATATACAAAATCAAGCATTACAGACGATTTATATGCTTTCACATATAGAAACTTTAAAAGCATTAAATTACAAAACAAATAAAGAAATAAAATTAATTAAGTAGGTATAGAATATTTACAAAATATAAAAAAGATTAAACAATAATTATAAACTACCTAAATTAAATAACTATGAACTAAACCTAAAAAAAAATTTTTTTTAAATGTCCTCAAGAGATGACCCATCAGAGATAGTACAACCGATCCACCACCACTCTCTCAATACAATATGACTATGGTAAAACCTACTGTCTTTTTTCTATTGTGTGATTTTTCACAAATTTCAAAACCTTCACTGCTGGAGATGGTCACTCCAGAACATTTTTTTAACGGATCTACAAGTTGGTATTAGTGGAACCGGGGCCAAAGGCGGCTTAACAACGGGAACGATTGTGTTTTAATCTATGACAAATATACGAGTACGTACAAAATTAGTATTTTTCAAACCATTTTGTTTAAAGAAAAAAATCTTACAACCAACTTTACTATTGGCCCATTGATTGTGACAAGTGGCAAGCTCGTCGATGTCTCAAGTGTACCAAACTCGAGAAATATCACAAACAATTTCAATAAATTATTGTGAATTGGAATCGAACCCCGAATCTAAATCCACTTAATCGCTAGACCACGGAGACAGTTATTGTTAAAGGTACATTGTATTTTTTGACAGGTCATTACATACTAGGTCTATGGTCCAACGTAATTTATTTAATGAGTACTAATTGTTTCTCCCGAAGGCCGCCAGAGGGCGCGCCTTGTTTGTTTAGTAAACATAGACGGTGCGCCTTGTAACTTGTGGTTTTGATATAAAGTACTATCACGATTTATACAGAGCGTACGGTTGTTTTAAGAAAGCTGTCCTAAGTCTAAAGGTCGTAGGTACCAAACCCGGCATGTATCTATGAGAAATACACTTTAGTTACAGATACATTACAGAGTATTTCCATCGGAAAAACTCGGATCTTAATTATTGTATTAAAATATAATCACGACCGTTTCCCTTATGGGGTGGTCAGAAACCTCGCTTGTAAATAAGCGGATTCACATTTAGCCAACTTTACTGTAGGCCAATCATGACAAGTGGCAAGCTCGTCGATCTCTCTAGCGTACCAATCTCAGGAAATATCACAATTAAATTAAGTATAAATTTTATTTATTTATTTAAATTAATCAAAATATATTCAGAACTTATTTTAATATTATCAAATAAAAACATGCTGTGTTATTACACTAGGTAATAGGTTGTTTATACATGTGTTGGTCAACAAGATCTATAACTATTCCAAATTTCAAGTAGGTAAATCACACCAGCAGCCTTATTCTGTTACTTAAGCGCAAACGTTATATAATGGAATTCGTAAACTATATATATCACGCTATTAAAGTTGATATTTGCACGGCAGAGGACAGGGTCGAGCGCTTATAGAGCTGAGAATTAAATAATATTTTGTAATTATGACGCAAGCTCTGACGTAAATAACGAAATCCACTAATAACATTTGCGCTTAAGTAAGAGAATAGGGCTGCATTTCTTGAGATAGTAGTTCACGGACATACACTATTGTCTCACAAGATACTATTAGAAACAAATCTATATTTGGAGTAATAGACCAAGGCTATTGCAAGACCAAAATCAAGACTGGCTAAGCCAATTAAATTCATGGACCTTGCCATGCGCCACTTACCATGAGGTGGGGGCAACGACACTTGTCGTGCTAGTATAAATAAAAAAATAAAAACACCTATCACTACCAGAGATATAATAATTAGTTTGTAACTAGGTCTATCTTGACATGTGTGCGTATACAAAGTCAGAAAGGGGGTAATCAATTTTTTCTATTGTTTCAGAAACTAAAGATAGGATACAGAGAGCACCGTTCGAAATCGCTTTACATCATGCAGGTGAGTTCCTTCAAACTTATTTACCTACAAAAATATTTTATAATCCATTATTATATTTACTGATATAATTAACATTATATATAAGTTGGTTGGTATGAAGGAAAGCATAGGGACAAAAATAAGGAAAAGCATGCTACGATGGTTCGGGCATGTTGAAAGGATGAGCGAAGAAAGATTGACGAACCAGGTATATAATGCGAAAGTTGTGGGTAAAAGAGGCCCTGGCAGACCAAGACACACGTATCACGATCAAATAAATAAAACACTAGCTGAAGGAGAATTAAAAAGCCTTCGTAACAAAAGGGCATGTATGAAGAGGTTGATGAATGTCGATGAAGCGAAAGAGGTATGTCGTGATCGTGTCAAGTGGCGCTCAATTGTCTCTGCCTACCCCGTAAGGGATCTGGCGTGAAGATATGTATGTATGTATATATAAGTTAATTTTAACTAACACATAAAGTGGGGCTCAATTGTCTCTGCTTACCCCGCAAGGGATCTGGCGTAAAGATATTTAGGTATGTTAAAAGAAATTACGCTTTTTCATTCCTCTCGCTTACACAATCAAATATTTTTAAAGGTCTGAGTGTGCTTTTAAAAAATGTACAAAACATCAACATACAAGACATTTTGGACATTCACCTAATTTATGATGATTTTTCTCTATTTTTTCTAAAACAATCATATGAAATGGAATGAAATGTTTTTTTTTAATGTAATAATATTTATTTGGGTGAAATGTAGTAAATAGGTACATAGTTTTTAAATAGCCTACAATCTCCGCCATTCCTGGTACATAAATTTATACAGTAATTATTTCATACAAAATTAATTCATAAAAAAGGTCCTTCGCGCTATTTTGCGCGGAGGTGTCAATCGTAAGTTTTTGTTTTGTAAATTAATTTACTGTGGATATTGTTGGTCAAAAGTGGTGTTGTTTTGTTTAATAATGTGCTACAATGTGATAAGTTGTGGAAAACTACATATAAATTATTTTTTTTATTTAAAATTTTATATTAGAATTTATTTATTCGAAGTAGGTAATTCGATACAAAAATATTAAAATAAAATTGACTAAAAACTAATTATAAAGAAAACTAAAACTAAAAATACCTATGAAATTAAAGCTATTCTACAAAATAAACTAAGGGCTTACCACCAGGGAGGGTACCTAAAACGCTCGCCGCATTTCCTCGTTGAATTATTATGGACATATTCTGTTTTAGGTAGTTGTGGCATTTGGGATCGCCACACTCTTGGAAAATTCGTTTACCCAGCTCTTTTATGAATTTGTGGGTATCAAGAGAATATACCCCCATTGTTTCAACCCCAAATGCCACAAAGTTATAATTTTGTTTAATGCTATTGTATTTGATGTGTTTTCTAAATTCGGCTGTATGAGCAGCCGAACCGGCCTTTTTTGATGTAGAGGAAATGTGGCAAGCGGCAAAGGTATCCACACAGGTGGCATCCCAAACAAGACATCTTCCCTCACTCCATGGTACAAGAGACATACCATCCGGCCTTTTACCATCACTACGTGAAAGTCCTGATGGTTCAAGGACGGACGGGATTTTAGCAGACCACAAACTTCTCTTTATGAACTCATTTAGGGCTTGGTGTCTGGAGAATCTGCCTGCACTCTTTTGACAACTAAGCCCGTGTAGACCCATTTCATCAACTTGAGAACCACACTTGCATATGTGAGGTTGACATATTTTTGAACCAAGGCGTAAAGAAACTGCTATTCTTAAACTGTCCTTATCCAGGAGTGTACCAAGAGGAGCTGATGGGACGGCGTGAAGCCATGCAC
Source organism: Tinea semifulvella (assembly GCA_910589645.1). Taxonomy (NCBI): domain Eukaryota; kingdom Metazoa; phylum Arthropoda; class Insecta; order Lepidoptera; family Tineidae; genus Tinea; species Tinea semifulvella. Next base: position 11,808,432 of record OU342601.1, read on the forward strand.
CAGCTTCCTTCTGGGTAGATGCTAACAGACGGGCACAGTCATAACTATTGTTTGAAATGTCTAGTATTGACTGGTATGATTTATTAATTAAAGGGATGTCCCAAGCGGCCTGGGAACATTTATTATCGGGTTCGCTAACGTCAGGAAGTGAATCTGTCCAAAGCTTTCTGGCGTCTACCACACAGTGTAGATCCAAGTCGACGTTTGATTTAAGAATTAAATCGACCAAGACTCTAGAGCTGTGGGCAGAAGCCAGGTAAGCTGGAATGGAAAGATCGGTTAAACGACGGAGACCAAGTCCACCTAATCTGATGGGTAAACATGCCTGAGACCAAGATGTATTTGACAAGTTGATATTTAAAACTTTTTCAATTGTGGACTTCAGGATGATGTCAAAATTATGAAGTTTGTCAAGAGCGAGCCAAGATGGACAGCATCTCAATAAGTAAATTAGTTTAGGAGCAGCCAAACAATTTTTAATTAAAAATAATGCTACATGTGGTTGCAAGGATTCACATTTATTCAAAGCCCGTTTATATGTTTCTAATTTTAAATCTAATGTATTAAAAATGGCTTCGGTTGTAACAGGAGCACCAAGTAAATTGAATTTATTTTTGTTGAGAAGGATGATACCGTTGGCAAGATTGTTAAAACGTTGATAATCATTTTCACTGGCCTCATCTAGAAAAAAGACTTCGCATTTTGAAGGATTTAATTTAAGGCCTAAATTGTTTGATAAGGAGATAATTTTAGATAAATCACTGAGTAGATTTTCTATGGAGCCTGCGATAGTACCATCATCAAGATACCAACAATTAAAATCGGAAATTAATTCATTAATCATAGGTTGAATGGTGAGGCTAAAAAGAGCAGGACCTAGTGGATCCCCTTGCTGACAACCACAAGCTGATAATAAAATGTCGCCATTATAAAGAAGGCATGACGCATTGGTGTAACATTGTGAAATGAAACGGGATATAGATGGGATTTTCAAGTATGCTTGTTTTAACATTTCGGATCGCTCAATGGCATTAAAAGCGTTTCGGAAATCTAGCTTAAGGATGGCTTTTTTTTCTAAATGTGGGTTAATTAAGAACTGTCTGGTGGCATGAACCAAAGCTTCGCAACCTCCTTTAACACCAAAACCCATTTGAAAGGGGACGAAATATTCTTTAAGGTCAGATTTAACCGATGAACAAGCGATTTTGGCTGTAATGCGTCTAATGGTATTTCCGACAGCTATAGGTCTAATGCCTCCTTGCTTTTTTTTGAGAGCACAAAGGGAAGCCCCATAAAGTATTCTACATACTTCGTCAGGAACTGAACCTGACATCATGAGGTTAATTAAGTCTGTAAGTGCATTAATAAAACGTGCTCCTGATGCCCCCGTATTTCGGGTTAAAAGGTCTTTAAAATGTTGTGGTCTAAGTCCGTCAGGACCTCCAGCAGAGCCTGAAGGAAAACTGAAAATTGCTTTTATTACCTCATCATTGTTTGTCTGATAATTTGAAACAATATTGGACGGAAGAGGTGGTAAAATTTTGTTTGAATTTGCGGCGGGATGTTTTTCGGAAAGCTCCTTTAAGGTTTCAGAGTCCGGAGTTTCATATAAATTAGACTTTGAATATGACAAGTTGCAGTTTATTTTTTGCGGATTTCCCGCGCTTTGGACATTTGGATATTTTACCCGACGTGTTTGAGCTATAATATCGCGAGTAACTCTAATAATAAAAGCATCAAATTCTGCAGCATCTTGACATACTTGGCTGTATGGGCTCTATGATTAATTTTATAGACCAATAAATAAATATATTTATTATAAAATAAATAGTGTCAGCGCGGTATGGTAGCGAGAAAGCTGACCACATTTCTTCGCTGAATCGCTATGCTGATTCTATGACAGAGGAAAGTACCAGACTGGAACAGACAATTAAACTAGAGGTGATGATTTTTAAAAAATGCTTTGGCGTCAGGGGCTAAAGTTTCATCAGCACACGGCACAAACACGTAGTTTTATTTATTAATCAAATTAATAAATAAAATAAAAAAGGTAATACTTAAAAAAAAAAAAAACTAATAAACTTAAGAATGTCCTCTAGAGACATCCCATCAGAGATGAATGAGGCGAAGACAATATTTGTTCTCGGTATAGCGAAGTTAATATGTTGGCAGAAATAATTGCCAGCCTTCCTGTCTCCAGTGTGGTCTCTAGATTCTTACGTCAGCCTTTGGACTCCGCCATGTGTCCATGTGACCTCAAACGGCGCAAATTCCGCAAACCGCACTTCCCGCTCTTGACGTGAGAATTATATTTATTGGGTTTAAACTGTAAATGAAACACCGACCTTGAATTATAATTATCATTAGACTCCATTTTATTAGAGAAATCGAGCTTCATCCAAATAAATCTCAAACCGATAACACGGACAGTAAACGATAAGGGACGGTATTTGGATTGCAATTATCTCTAGTTAAGTTTGTTTGATCAAATTGTAACAATAAAAATAAATATGTGTTATTGTTTTTACTGTGTAGTAGTTATTTATATATTTATCATATTATGTATGTAATAATGTGTATGTTTATGAGTATATATATATATATATATATATTTATAATATTTATTATACATATGTATTATATATTAGGTTACGTCAAGTTAACTTATTCTCTTTATGTAATTATTTTTGCACCTACTCCTAGATTAATTTTTGATTTCTCTCTTGTCCCAAAGGTCGACTGTCAGAGAATGCCTAACGGCATAAAGCTTCACCTTTTGTACTATTGTGCAATAAAGTTTTTAAATAAAAAATAATAATAAATACAAATTTTTGCTAAATCTTTTTTAGTGTTTCCTACAATCACTTTGGAAGAAGTAGATTGTATTGTACTAATTACACTTTTACGTGTTGTGTTTACACATATTCGATCGTAAGTAAAGTATCATGACTACTGTATCCCTTTTGGTGTGGTCAGAAACTACGCTTTTAAAGAAGTGGTTTCACATTTAGCCAACTTTGCTATAGGCTCATCATGACAAGTGTTAATATATCCGATTATGACGAAATCCAAAATCTAAATAATTACACGCATATATAGGTAAGTTGTAGTTAACTGGTGATAGAAATAGCAGCCCTTATAGCAACAATAAGTCGATCGTTAAACCTGGCATTAAGATGGTCTTGTATACGTTTCTGAAACACATAAACTACGGACATAAACAACATCAAATTACATTAATAACTACCTAGTATAGAATTTACACATGTACTCGTAGAAGCCTTTTGAAAGAAAATCACATCAAAATATACACCCCCCATACCGTCTATCATAGCCACTATCCCTACGCGTACGCAAATGCCCTGTAGAGGCGTGGGAATCGGAGTGGACGACACCACCAAAGTATAGTAACTAATTAATAATAAGAATAAATTCTTTATTGTACAAAACCAAAACAAGTGCAGGTACATAGGCGAGCTTAATGCCGTAAATGCATTTTCTACCAACTAACCTTTGTGACTGAGATATGTAATAAGCGGGTGCAGCAGGAGAATAATGATAGTTGAAATTATTTATTACTATTGACAAACACACATTAATTACAAACATATAGTACTTATATATGAATAAATGTCCTACATAAACATATAAATATATAACTAAATATAAAATACACACATATACGCATGTATAATAAGTGAGTTATGGCGACTTATTCTGATTGTGGAATATGTATGTTTATCTTTAAATATTTTAAGAGATGGTGCCTGTCTGATAATTAAAGGAAGTCTGTTCCACTGGCGAGCTGCAGGTACTGTGAAAGAATCTGAATATACTAATTGGGAAAAGAGTAGATACTCTCGAAAAGCCGCCGCCGCCGACAGGAAGGTAGGTAGGAGCTTCTGTATAGGAATAGATTTTTAAGCCCGCAACCAATTAACTGGCGCGAAAATTTATAAATATTATGTATTTATTATTATAATCTGTGGAACAATTTGCCGGTAAAAATTCGCCAAGCACCCAATAGATCACTCTTTAAGAAAATAGTATATTTATATTACTTAAATAGCTCCCAACAGTGTATGTAAAATATATTGTATGTAGTATATATATATATATATATAGTGTGTAGTATATGTATTATTGCGTACATATTTGTATGTATTGGTGTGTATATTAGTATGTATTGTTTTATCTTCGATTAAGTTTATTTAATATTTTTAATAAGTTATATATTTAAGCTCTTTGCATCTACCTCATAATGTCTAGCGGCATTAAGCCAGGTACTAAGAATCGTTTAAAAAGCAATATAGATTTTCGCCAATAGTGAACAAATTTCGGAAAGTGATTACGCGATTTGGTCTGTTGGAAGGCTCGTAAATGGCCACCCAATCGTTATGAAATGTCGGGATTGCTCACCAGCTTATAGGAATGGGGAAACACACATCTTCAGCGTGCGACAGATGTAAGAGTCTCCAAATTTATATGTACGCGTAGGGATAGTGGCGACGGTATGGGGGTGCATAGTTTGGCCTTTGCGAGTGGTTATAACCCCTACCAGCGACCTTCCTTAAGTTGTCCAGTAATATTAAATTATCTTATACTTAATCTGTCTAGCGGTCAAGTTCGTGGATTTAGACTCGGATGTACCGGGTTCGATTCCTGGTCGAGCTACAATAAATTATTTAATTTATTTGTGATATTTCTCGAGTTTTGTACGCTACATTGACAAGCTTGCTACATGTCATGATTGGCTTATAGTAAAGTTGGCATGTGAATCCGCTTATTTATACGCATGATTTCTGACCACCCCGAAAGGGAAACAGTCGTGATGATACTTTATACTTAATTGTCTTAAAAGTAAAGTAGGTATTGGCAGCGCTATATAATTCCACTTTAACGATTAATAAATTATTTTTAACCATATTTATTAGACCACGAAGGAATCAATTATTTTTCAAGGTCATCTGTGATCAAAGGCATACCATAATAGGCCCTGAAAAACACTTGACCCAATTAAATTCCGGAATAAATTGACTTATGTATGTATGGTCCAGGCATTTGATTATTAACGACCTGCCTCGACGCTGATCACAGGCAATGTGAGAGTGATAGCGTTATGAGCCACGCAAAGATAAAGATACAATACATATGTGTAATATTTAAAATGTTGTAAGGGCTATATCAATAAATTGGCTATAAAATAAATAATAATATATCTATTTTTTTTCTAATATTAATGATCTTACTTTAACAGCAACTTAATATGTGAAAAATCAGGTCGTACACAATTCCAAGAACGTTAAAACATAAGGTTAAAAACAGTAGGTACATAAATAAATTATTAAATTGCTTCCGTGGTCTAGCGGTTAAGTCCGTGGATTTAGACTCGGAGTACCGGGATAGATTCCTGGTCACAATAATATTTATTACATTTCTCGACTTTGGTACGCTGAAGACATCGACGAGCTTGCCACTTGTCATGATTGGCCTATAGTAAAGTTGGCTAAATGTGAATCCGCTTATTCATAAGCGTGGTTTCTGACCACCTCGGAAGGGAAATGGTCGTTATGATACTTTTAAATTAATAAATATAAAATAAAGAAATACAAAACAATATTAATAACAATTTTATTTATTTATTTATTCTATATTATTTAAAAACAAAAAAACCTACTTACAAAACCCTATTTAAATATAAATCGTATCCGCGCGGCATGGTGACAAGAACGCTGGCCGCATTTCCTCGCTGATTCGCTATGCTGATTCTCTGTGTGAGGAAAGAACCAGCCCTCTATTCATCAGAGCAGACAATTAGACGAGGGGTAATGAATAATTTGTATAATGAATGATAAATATAATAAATGGGCAATCTTTCTAATTTCGGCTCAATCTCTCATCTTCCATATCACAATGTTTGAAGACAAAAGTCTTCTACCATCTCCCCGTAATGTCGTACCGAGCAGAGACGTGGACACTGACAGTGGATCTTGTCCACAAACTCCAGGTCGCTCAGCTATAGGGAGAGTTATGCTTGGTATTTCTCTGATGGATAGAATTCGAAACGTTGATATAACTAAATTTAACTTTCAAAATTAGCAAGCTGAAATGGCAGTCGGCCGGTCACATCTGCCGCAGAACTGACGAACGATGGAGCAAACTGGTTCTAGAGTAAAGACCACGTACGGGGCGAGCGACTTCCAGATGGATGGATGACCTAAATGGTGAGGGTTGGATGAGCGTTGTCAAAAGACCGTGTGCAGTGGCTCCCCTTGGGGGACGCCTACATCCAGCAGTGGAGAGAAACTTGCTGATGAATATGATATTTGTTAGGGACTTTGCCCAGCCCATAAAATCAGGTCAAAATAGGAATCGGTATTTTCAATTGTTTTCAATGTCAGTTGACTGCCACCATTAATTACCTCTATATGACTATTTGCATAAGAGTCAGTTTGCCGACCTCGTGTGTAGCCGGTTCTGGCTGAACATTTCTGAGTGTAGAAGTCAAGGTAGCTGTAAAAAGTATAATCAAACATTGAGCGGCACCTTTAATGTCATTGTTTCGGCGTGTACAACAAATTAAAATTTATTATTCTGAGACTGAATTTATTAGGTTCTATTTAATTGTATTTTTTATTATTAATAACTGCCTCCGTGGTCTAGTGGTTAAGACCGTAGATTTAGACACGAATGTATCGGGTTCGATTTCTGGCAGGGACACAAAACAATATTTAATTTATTTGTGATATTTCTCGTGTTTGGCGTGGTTTCCAGTATGAAGCACACTTACTCGTACACATAATTGTCATGAATTTGTTAAGAATAGGAACAATAAATGGAAAAAATATAATTCTAAAATCATAACATATTAAAAGAAAACGTATTAATTAAAAGATATATAAACTGCCTCCGCAATCTAGCGGTCAAGTCGGTGGATTTAGACTCGGGGGTACCAGGTTCGATTCCTTGTCGGGACACAAGAATTTATTTGTGATATTTATCGAGTTTGGTACGCAAGAGGCATTCGTCGAGCTTGCCACTTGTCATGATGGGCCTATAGTTGACTAAATGTGAAATTTATAAAAAAGCGTATTTTCTGACTACCCCGTAAGGTGGTACTGATGGTGGTAATTTGCCCAGTCTGCCAGGGCGGAAAAGTATCCACTGTTCGTGCCGATAAACCCAGTAAAGTGTCCACACGTTTCGGGATCAGGCTCGAATTGCCGTCATGACCAGTCAAGCCGAAATAGTGTTAGGGACTGATGTCAGTCATAAGTGTCTGATTCCAGTTGCTAACATTCATGAACCTCGCGCGCCACTTACCATCAGGTGGGCGCAAGTTCACATATCGTGATGATAATTTACTTTATTATAAATATAATATAATCTATGGCTTCCAATGTTATACCTCGCATCCCCATTAGGTGGGCTCATGACAAATGTCAATATAAAACACTTAAAAAAGTCAAGTATCATCACGACCGTTTCCCTTTTGTGTTCCGACCAGGAATCGAACCCGGTACCTCCGAGTCTAAATCCACGGACTTAACCGCTACATCACGGAGGCAGTTTATAAAACACTTCTAGTGCCATTTCGGTGGTCGACGCTTTTAACATAATATTATATGACGACAAATGTCTCCTTCAAACACGACCTTGTGGTTTAAATTTTTCAGTAAGATTTACAGCTATTAAGATCTTTAATTGACCGTAAAATTTACATTTTTGCAAGTGGTTTATATTTTAATTACTTCCTTGTGTAATAAACATTTTGCTATATATCTAATTGACTATTTCAGCAGCTATAATTTATGTGACATTTTAATAATGTTTTAGCTTATAGTATTACTTACATTTTATTGTATATGTATGTATATTATTATTGTTTCTATGTATGTATTTGCACGTAGTATTAGTATGTAGATATGTAAATATTATTTATTTGTATGTTTATGTAAGTTATTAATTTATATATGTCATTATATTGTCTAATTAAGCCTGTAATTGCACCTACCTTTCATTGTTTAATTGCTCTTGTTGTCCCGAAGGTTTGACTGTCATAGAATGCCTAGCGGCATTAAGTCCGCCTTTGTACTTTGTGCACTAAAGATTTAAATAAATAAATAAATAAATATGACAATGCCACTTTACAGCAGCTATAATCTTAGTGACATCCTCATAATTGTTTTCGTCTAAGTTTGTAATATGACAATGCCTATTTACAGCAGCTATAATTTTATGATTAATAATTATGTAAATTTGGGTTGTAATGTGCTGCTCCAAATACAAGCTACTTTCCAGAAAATAAGCTTTTCGTTATATTAATAAATTTTTTGTCATGTAAAAGAGGAGAATGCATTATGTTTATTGTTCTATGCCTACTTACAAAATAAATAAATTGAAATAGGTTATAAAAAGCATTATTTTGGAAAAAGAGTTATAATTTTCTTTTAAATGCACTTGGTTGTAGTCTAGTCATAATTTATTGTATAATGTAATTTTCAACGGCAAACCTTGCTTAAACATTTTTCTTAATCTGTTTTGCCTTATATCGATTTCATTTTTGTTTAAAATACTTAGTCAAACTAGAGATTATTGGAAGTTTACTAGGTTTCGCATGAACCTCCTATAAGCAACTATATACATACAGAGACGTGACTGCCATAATCTTGGCATCAACAAAATAATTTCGTACTGTGGTTCTGGCTTTTAAATTAAACAATATTCTAATTGATCTCTTTTGTTGTATGAACACTTTTCGAATATCTGCCGCGTTACCCCACATAGTTATGGCGTGAATTATAGAGTGAACAAAGGCGAAGTATGCTGTTTTTAAGGTGACAAAATCAACCACATATTTTAGCTTACTTAAGGCATAATTCGCAGATGCTAGTTTACAGATTTTTTCTATGTGACTTTTATGACTTAATGTATTATCTATAGTATACCCTAGAAATGTAGTATATCTATTTGTGGTAGTATATTTAACATTTTTTTTTCTATATTAAGCAGTATGTCATTTGTCTCAAACCATGTTTCTAAAATAGCTGTTGTATCCATTATATTGTTATTCAACTCCACTTCATTGACACGATTTAATCCTACGTGAGTATCATTAGCAAACACGCTGACAACTGCGGGTTCAGGTATATTACTAGGCAGGTCGTTAATATAGATTAGAAATAATACTGGACCCAAAATTGAGCCCTGTGGAATACCAACGACATTGGCAGAATCATTCGAAAATGTACATGTACTGTAAAATGTTATATTTTCTGTGCAATAATCTATCTATAAAATATGAAAATTTTATGGTCAATCATAGATGCTCGCGCCTTTAACTTCTTTGTTAAGTGAATCGTACAATAAATTAATTTTGTTTTGAATATTATCGCACATATTGTTATTAAAATTACACTTCAACCTTCACCTAGACATTATAAGGTTTACGTAAACACGTAGTTTGTTATAGGCACCTACCTAACATAAACTGTGGGAATCTACTGCGGAGAAGACAAATTTCATAGCATGCATTCACCGTGCTGGTGTCGTGTCTATCGTGTGTGGAGGAACAGAGGAGGGGAACAGTATCTTTGGTTTGCGACTGACTATATAAAATATTTAATTTATTTGTGACATTTATCGAGTTTGGTAATTGACAAGCTTGCAACTTGTCAAGTTGGTTTGTAATTTTTTGCTCGGTTTCCTACCACCTCGGCAGGGATATGGTTGTGATGATACGTTTATGACGCACATTGTTTCTCCCCACTGTCCTAAATTTGTACACTTAAATTAAATTCTTGAAAGAATAATGTTTTTTGTAGCGAATTAAACCCATTGCAAATACTTAGAAATCCTAAAAACCAGATAAAACCGGCTAAATCTAGATCGCTGGCATAATAAAACATTTCCGAGCTTCGCGTGAAAAAAAAATAGTCTTTGATCGGGAAAATTTATTTATTTTGGCGGGAAACGACCTTGGGCGCGACTAATGGCCGACGCGACGGCACGTGTGAGACGATTTATTGTTATATAATTATAGTTACAAGATTAGAAGTTTATCGTGAATTAGCGGAATTGCCCGAGATATTTATTTATTTAAAGTTTATAAAGGGGCAGACTGAATGCCGCTAGACATCAGACAGCCAACCTTATGGACAAAGTGAAAAGTTCAACATACAAGTAGTAATACATAATACAATAATAAAACTATGCTATATTATATAAAAATACTATAGGTAGGTACTATAATAATTAAAAACTTATAGTTAATATAATATAGGTAATATAATATATTATATTTTACTATAAAATAGTCAGATAGGGCGTCAAATCACCAATATTTAACTCAAGCAACAAAATAATATCAGCTGTGCGTGACTGGCCAGGTAGTCCACTGGACCAACTATGGCGAGACTATCATAGTAATATATTATATTAGTGTATATATAAGTTTTCATATTAAAATATTACCGTCCTTTGGAACTAATGACATTGCACGGGCTTTTTGATTTTGTTAGTGAATTTTTTTTTTTACTTACCGAGCGAAATCTGCGATAGCCTATAGTCCCAGGGGAAGGAATATCACAAATAAATTTATTATTAATAAAGTCGAAATGTCAGTGACAAAGCTCGACTCGCCATACACAATGCCATGTTATAACCAACACTTATGGAAGCGAGACGTGAATACGTCAGAATACGCACGAGAGTAGAGTTAATGCAGTAAAAATGAGGTCGTTGCGTCGGATATGAGGCGTCACTTTGACGGACCGCATACGTAATGACGAAATACTCAAAAGGGTATAAAAGAAAGCATAAGGACAAAAATAAGAAAAGGCATGCTCCGAAGTTTCAGGCATGTTGAAAGGATGAATGAACCAGATATATAATGTGAAAGTTGTGGGTAAAAGAGGCCCTGAAAGACTCACATATTATGATCAAATAAATAAAACAATAACTGAAAGTGCATTAAAAAGCTATCCAAAAAAAGGGCATGTATGAAGAGGTTGATGAAGGCCGGTCGGAAGAGGCGAAAGAGGTATGTCGTCACCGTGACAAGTGGCGCTTAATTGCCTCTGCCTACCCCGCATGGGATTTGGCGTGAAGATATGTGTGTATAAATTATTAAATCAAATGTAATATTTTATTTCTTTTGGTTCGCTTATAACAGTTTGATATAGTCAGTACTATTAAAGTAGTATAACAACTAAAATAAATAGATTTGTCTACGCTTTGTGGCGATTAACTAAAGTAGCTAACGAAAAAACCGCCCTTCAGGCATACCATGGATATGTTGCGTCAAATATAAGGTACGGCATATTATTGTGGGGCAATGTAGTGGAAATAAATAGAATCTTTATTGGACAAAAACAATGCATCCTTGCTATTTGTAACACACCTCCTATGACTTCCTGTCGTCCTTTATTTATAAAACTAAAATTACTGACTGTTCCTTCTATCTATATACTTGAATGCTGTTTATTTATAAAAAGCCACCCGGAACTTTTTAAAACTCTTGGGGATAATTGCAATTTTAAAACGCGTTATCCTAGTAGAATAATTATTCCAGCTCATAAAAGTACTCAATATAGCCGAAATTGTTATGCAATGGCGACAAAGATATTTAATAAGCTTCCAGTTACTATAAGGGAGCTGCCACTAAAACTGTTCAAATTAAGAGTCAAACACATGCTGGTTAATAAATGTTTTTATTCGACAAAAGAATACCTAGACACTAAGCTCGACAAAGTGATGTGATTAAATAAATATTTGTATGCTAGAAATAGCGAATCATGTGATATAATTACATATAATAATTTACATCCCTGTACCTACCATGTTTCTGACAAATAAATTATTTCATTTCATAAAATCAATAAAAATAAAATAATACCAAATGTCAAATAAAATGTCCAGAAAAGGAATTGTCATCTTCAGCCTGTGTCTCTCCACTGCTGGATGTAGGCCTCACCAAGGCTCTCCATTTCACACGATCTTTTGCCAGCTTCCAGCCCCCACCAGCGACATTTTTTAGGTCATCCGTCCATCTGGCGCGGGACTTCCAACTCCAGACCCCGTCTACTCCATCGGTCATCGGTTCTGCGACAGACGTGTCCGGCCTATTGCCACTTCAACTTACTAATTTTGAAGGCTATGTCGTTAACTTTAGTCTTCTGACGGATGTCTACAGAACCAACCAAAGAACGTTTAAACATACAGCCTGAACTGCTAGACCACGGAGGCAGTCGTTCATTAAACTACACAATAATGGGTTTATTTGTCGTAAAATTGAAGGGAAATTCCTAACTTCCCCCAATTTATTGCGGAATAAAATAGTAACTATGAGACAATGAGTCATTTCTGAAAGCATCGTGTCATTTATGACTAAACATTAAATAATTAATAATTGACATTTAATATTTGATTATTTAAATAACATTTTAATTTAATTACTTAAGTCGCTAAATAATATATAATTTTAACAATTAATTTAATTTAATAAATTTAATGTTGACAAGGCAATAAAGAGCGGTGGTTATTCGGTTGTAAGAATGCTTTCCTGAAAAAAAACTAAATAGGTCGGTTTGAACCCCGGCAAGTACCAATGAGAAATACACTTTTCTAACGTACATTTGTTATAGATTTACAACACAACCGTTTCCGTGCCTCGGAGAGGACGTTAAGCAATCGGTTACGGTTCCACTTATATCAATTTGTGGAATCGTTAGTAAAGTGACATCAAAACCACGCCAACCCTGTCTGTGCGTCTCGCTTCTTATTCTTATTATTCTTATTCTTTACGTACCGTAGTCTAAGGTTAAGAACACAAGTACAACACATTTGTCCTGCCTGGAGAGTGCTATAAGGCAAGGAACAGAACTGCAGGTTAAAACAGTGTCAAAGGAAATATAATAAAAGAAAAATAAAAACAAAAAGAAACATTAATATTTAAATAAAATTCCTTCCATACATGTTGTGTAGTAGTGTTGTTCATACGACACTGTCAAGCTTTGGTTTAATTAAAAATTAATATTGTCACTTTTTTTTTGTTTATATACTAGAAATACATGTAACCTTGAGCCCAACTGATGGTAATAAGGTCCATGAATGTTAGCAACTGGAATCAGACACTCATGACTCACATCAGCCCCTTAGACTATGCCGGCTTGACTGGGCATGGCGGCAATTCGAGCCTGATCCCGAAACATGTGGATACACTTTACTGTGTTTATCGGTGCGAAGCGTGGATACTTTCCCGCTCCGGAAGACTGGGCAAATTACCACCATCGGTCCGCCCACCACCTATTTAAACATACATTTAGTGAAAACGTATTTAATCGATCGCCTTGTCGTTTGCTTTAGATATATCATATTACAAGATAACACTGATAAGGAAATATTGTAAAAATATCGTAATGACGTCACAGCTAGATAAATCCCCTTTCATACACCGAAATAGGGTGTGTGGGTATAGTAAAAAAAGCACGCGAAATTTTAGATACTCGCTCTTCCTTGAGGAAATACTGGCAGTGAGAGCATTACCCATTTTCAGTGTGCGATAAATGTAAGAGTCTCCAAAGAACAATAGCGAGCGCCTATACATATTATTACTAAAAAAGAAACCAATACAAAATAAAGCATGTTTTATTTTCGTGTGTACTGCGAATTCAGATTTTATTAAGTATTAGTGGCAACACTACAGTTAGCTTTTTGAATAAATGTGACAGGTTCATGCGGCAAATATTAGGAATTTTCCATTGAACTCCCAATAAAATAATCAATTCTTCTGAAGCCCTTTGAGATAATATTAATATTATGAAAAATCTAAACGAATTTACTAAAACAAATCTATGAAGAAAAAATTCTAAGCATTCCATTACCATGCGGGTGTCGTGTCCATCGTGTGTGGGTAAGAGATGAGAAGAAAACTGTCTCGGGCTTGCTACCAAACAACTTTGGTGTACAAAGGAGGCCTTCTTTTTATTTGTTCAATCCACCATTAATGCCGTCTTGGAAGCTCTTTCCATGAATGTATTGACGACGGACCTGCTTAAATCCAATTCTTCTTCTACTGCGTAAAAGCTGAGTCTTAATACGGGGGTGGTCTAAAAAGTTTCCGACCTCAACGTCAGGGAATGTAGTTGTGCATCTTCTGACAGGTACACATGCACCCACACTCTCTTCTCACTCTCCCAAACGTTAGCTGTTAGAAAATGCCTAGACATTAAGCTCGCCTATGTACATTGGAATGTTTTTTTATTATTTTGTGCAATAAAGAATTTATCTATCTATCTATCTACTCATCAAAGTTTCAGTCATTTTGGACGCGCAGTTGTTATTTGACAGTCGTTTGAGTGAGTCGATGTGAGTAGGACAGAGATTTTCGTCAAACGAGGAGGCTATCACCTTCGTGAACAATTATTTGCAGAGAAGAATGCCGAATACTATTTGGGCGGGTTAAAGAGATGGGGGCATCGCTGGGAGAAGTGTGTAGAGTTACAAGGCGACTATGTAGAAAAAAAAAAAAAAAAAAATGTCTTTTATAAAAGAGTACAGAGGCGGGCAACTAAACTCCCACACTGCTTGAGGAAGAAGTCATATGAACAGAGGCTTAAATTTTTGAAGCTTACAAGTCTCAGGGATCGCTGTATGAGGGGAGATATAATTGAGACATTTAAAATTCTAACAGGAAGGTATAACTGCCCCCACCTAGCCAAAATGTTTAGGTTTAACACAATGATATTTCCCCGTCGTGACCACGGAATGAAGCTAATGAGAAAATCCAGCAATACAAATATAGGATATCACTTCATGAATAACAGAGTTGTAAATATGTGGAACAAAATACCAGAAGACATATTAAAGTCCTCAACTGTAAACACTTTTAAAAACAAACTGGACAAGTGGCTAGTGACAATCGAAATAGACTATGGTGATAACTGGCAATTTAATAAACTTTACACCAGTGCTTGATATAGGCATCAATAATAATAATAATAATCTTTGTTAGGTTGGAAACTTTTCAGACCACCCTCGTATATCTCTACAATGACCGTAAATTTATTTTCTAGAAAAATCTTAAAAGTAATAGATTGTGCGAGCGAGAGGGATGCAGATGCGTTAAACCCGCATAAGATTGATTAAACATAGATGAGCTTGCCACTTGTCATGATGGGCCTATAGTAAAATTGGCTAAATGTGAATCCGCTTCTTTGTAACCGCGTTTGTTTTCCACCCCGGAATGGATGATACTTAACGAGTTGAAACTGTCAAAAAATAAAAATTTTAATTAATGGTCGAGCGAAAAGCATCTTTTTTGTTTTTCTGCAAAACTCAACGGACAATAAAGTAGAACAAAAGAACCCAAAGGTCGTAAAACGGAAATCTTTTTTAAAATTACGCACGTGTTTACTGGATTCTATTCCTGTCAACCAAAATGTCCGACTCTTTCACGGTCTTCTCATATTATCATTGTGTTTTTTGCAAAGTATTGCGTCAATTTCAACCAAGGACGTCTTTTTTCATACAAGAAATGTATCACTGACTCATTTTCATATTTTAATAAACACATGCATCTAGGGCTGCCACCCCACCGGGTTACAATAGGGCATATCCGGGCTACGGGCTAAACATTTTGATATACATACAGATGACGTCATATCATTTTATGTTTCCACCTATAAGACAATGTAAATTTATTATCTTTCATCACGATAGTAAATGAAGATTTCTATTTTTAATATATGTATAATTAGTGTTAAGTAAAGCAAGTGTCTACAGGATGCTCAGCCTACAGTTTTTTTTCCATTTATTAGTTTTAAGATTTTTTTCCTTTTTTCAAATATATTTTATCTTGTTCTTAAGAAAAACTTAAAGCATACAGTTTCATTTTTTTCCTGGATGGGAATTTATGGACAGACAAGCGAAACTGCCTATCAGTATGGTGAAGTCGGAATTATTGTAAAGATTTATTAGTTTATTGCCTCCGTGGTCTAGCGGTCAAAACCGTGGATTTAGACTCGGAGGTACCGGGTTCGATTCGATAATGTAAATAAATACATTTAATTAATATTATATTTATTTGTGATATTTCTTGTCATGATTGGCCTATAGTAAAGTTGGGTAAATGTGATTTCGCTTATTTATAAGCGTGGTTTCTGACCACTCCGAAAGGGTAACGGTCGTGATGATTATTTATTAGTTTAGCCAACGCGTTTCAACTTAAAAGGACGTTTTTGCATCTCTCTCGCTTGCACAACACAATATTTCAAAGAATTTTCAAATCTCAATATTAAGTAAAACACTTTCTTGTATGTCTGTCCGGGTGGAATTTTGCTTTACATTATTTGCGGTGCAATACAATTTTTAGTGGAGCTATTAATGTTAGTATAAAAAAGCATCAATTGTGCACTGCTGGTGATCGTGGTGTCGCTGTGTACCTTCTAGATTGTATATTGTAAGATTTTGTAAACAAGTTGTTGGCTTGCTTAATTAAATAAATAAATAAATATGCTGTTTGCGTCCCATGTTTTTCGTTTCCAATCTTCAAGTATTTTAATAGTTAGTTAAAAGTTACTAATATTATTTTAATTTATTTTTAAAAGGTTATAAATCTGTGTGGTTTTATACTTACTTCAGAGAAATTAAAACAAATTTTTTAGGCCGTTATAAAAACATGGTAGGTACATTATTTTTTTTGTATTTTATTATATGTGTTGTGTTGTGTTTTTGTTTTCGCTACTCAAAGGCCCAATTAATGGATACAGTATAATAGCATGTGGTGGTTGCCTGTAATTGGTGCAGCATCTGTATTCTGTCTTAGTTGTAATTAAAAATCGATCTATCTTTTGTTGCTGTCACTGTTGGCGACCCTAATAAATAAATAAATAAATAAATATTATTATATGTGATATTAGTAGTCTGTATATAATAATAAACTGTAGTCGCACCTAATTTAATTTAATTTTATTTAATTGTAGGATTCAAGTCGCTCAGTGAAAATCAGCGCTGTTTGTCGCAGCATTTATTTTATACATTATTCTTGTCTTTTTTTTCGGTACTTATATTTTTTTTTTTGCCTATTTTACTATTTTTCTTTCTTTCTTCATATTATTTCTGTTTAGAAAAAGTAAAATATAATACTAAATTAAAAAGTATAAATAATGAGTTAGGTGATCAACTAACTCTATTTCTATTTTCGAGTATTTACAATAAATTTGTACAGATAACATTATTTGAGTCATAGTCTATCCATCACTGGATAATCCGCGAGTGACAGTGGCTAATCTTTGTCTTGTATGCGAAATGATTATTTTTCCTGTAAATGTTTATTTCCGGTTTTTTGTAATATATAATTCGTGTAATTGACATCTTCAAAGGATCCTAGAATCTTTAAACATAAACTGCTAATTCTTACCCACAATTTTAATTTTTATAATTTTTAGATTTTTATTTGAAGTAGGTTATGATATTAAAATTATTTATTTCCATTTGGTTCACAGGTAACACTCGGATATTGTCAATTTTTGTCAATATGTTACAACTGTAGTATAATCCTATAATCTAATATATAATCTTACTATATTCTATAATTGTTATCTATGAAAAACTAATAACAAAAATAATTAACCATATATATACATATAAGTATTTATATTCCATCAATCCTAGTGCCCTAGGCCCCGATTCTTGCGCCTTCTACATGCATGTCCGTTCGATTTGCTCGAATGAAACTGAAAGTTATCTATGGAGATCTGAGATCATTCGAATATTTCGAACCGACACGCAAGTCTAAAGCGCCAGAATTAGGCCCCAGGTCTAACTAGAATGACAGAAAACGTCCAGATGGTATAATGTTAATTCCTTGGTTTAATGACATGTATGTCATTTGTCCAGGATCTGCCGCTGAAAAAGCAGTTAAATTAAAACTAATAAATACTTAAGTCTTTCAAATGAATATACGAGTATATTCCTTCCTTTTGCAATAGAAATATTAAACTTTTTATTGAGAAACTGGGGAAAAAATTGGTAGAAGATTCTGCAGTATTATTATTCATTCATTCATTCATCTATTCCTAAAACACAGCGTCCTAGATCTCCACTGCTGGAGCTGGGCCTTCCATAACATAAATCTGGAGAATTTAGCCTACACTCGCCACGCTGGCCAGACGGATTGGCGAGGATATGATGTATTTATTTATGACAATTTATTAACGATTCCACAAGTTGGTATTAGTAGAACCGGGACCGACGGCTTAACGTGCTATCCGAGGCACGGCAACGGAAGTGTTATAAATCTATGACAAATGTACTTAAGAAAAGTGTATTTCTCATTGATACATGCCGGGTGGGTTTGAACCGACCTTTGTAGGATTTAAGGAACGCGTTCTTACAACCGAGCCACCACCGCGATATACATAGCTCACCATCCACCATTCTACATACACCATCGATGACATACACTCATGGTATCTTGGAAGCCCGTTCCATAAATGTATTAACGGCAGGCCCAATTCTTTCAGTATGTGGTGTATGCAAAGATTTTGTTGGAACTCCTCTTGAGGTTGGTTGTCAGAAAATGCTTAGTCATTAAGCCTACCTATGTACATTTTTAGTGCAATAAAGTATTTTAAATAAATAAAATAATTAAATATACTATATCTCCAAAATGATATGATGAGAGGGATGCAATCGGGGCAAGCCCCAATACATTTTTTTAAAATACGTAGACCCGTATTAAGTAAGGCAAATTACGCGTCGTTCGTCCACCCTGCGTCGACGAATTCAAAATGACTTGACGGAGCGATTTTGTGTCCACCGCCACGATCTTGATGGTCTTATCACCAGGGAAACCACTTCCCAATAAGTAATATTTTCTTTTATAATCCTCAAATAATTGATTTACACAATCTATTTACTGTAAACAATATAAATCTCGTGTTTTTATTATCTCAAGATAAAACAAAATTTCCTAAATCATATAATTGTTACACACGATAAGAGACGGCTATCATCAACAGCCCCTAGAATACAGAGTCCCACGCCTCTACTGTTGGCCTGATAGGCCTTTAACAAACATATAGAGGGACAATTTGTCCTATACTCGCAACGCTCCAGACGGGTTGACGAGGGTCTGATGTAAATTCTGATGTATTTAATGACAATTTATTAAGATGGTTTCCAAGTCTGAGTGTGATTTTGTAAAATGTATTTTTAGAGATACTCGTATTACAACCCTCAGAACACAGCGTCCCAGACCTCCACTGCTGGAGATTTCAGATCCAGAACATATATCTGGAGAATTTGGCCTACACTCGCCACGCTGGCCAGACGGCTTGGCGGGGATAGTCGTATATATGAATACATTTAAACATCGTTATAGGATCCCAGATGAGCTAGCTGTATCAGCCTATAGGCCAGGCATCTTAGTGTTTTGTCGGAACTCGAAAAAGTTATTGTTAATAAACTTAAATGACATTGGTTCAAGACTCAGCTTTACGCAGTGGAAGTTAGTGCGAAAAGAAATCCAACAAAATCTTTGCACCACTTACTAAAGGAATTGGGCCTAAGCAGGTTTGCCGTCAATACACTTATGGAACGAGCTTCCAAGACGGCATTAACGGAATCATACAGTACTTGGTTAGGTAGAGAGAGGAGTAGAATAGTGGATGGTGAGCGTCTTGTCATAAAAAAACCTACTTTGTAAACCATTGCAGCCTATTGTCGGTCGCAACCCCGAGACACCACTTTTCGAATCTCTCTTTCCAACACACGATGGACCTTCCTCCCACACGGTGAATCCCTGGAATGCTTAGTGAAATAAAGGAAAGTCGATATAAATGTCTTGCAATTTTTCTCTGTTTAAAATATATGTAATTTTATTTAATGGAAAAGTCAATAGACTTAATTTCTCAAAAATACACTCTGACTTTTAAAATATTGTATTGTGCGAGCGAACACGAGCGCTAAACCCTGTTAACGATGCCACATAACACAGAATCCTAGACCTTTACTGTTGGAGATGTGCCTTCCAGATATATCTGGAGAATTTGTCCTACACTCGCCACGCTAGCCAGACGGATTGGCAAGGGTCTGATGTCAATTTTTAATGACATACTATTTACGATTCTACAAGCTAAACCGAACTGTTTCTATAAGTCGAACCGGCACCAAATGTACGTATGAAAAGTGTATCTCTCATTGGTATATGCCAGAGTTCGAACCAAACTTTTTAGGATGTTATGGAAATTGTTCTATCAACCGAACCACCACCGCTCTGATGATAATATTAGTGTAGATAAATCTCATTAAAACGACTGGATTGTCATCGTGATATGTTTATCAGACGGATTATAGCTGTTATCAAATTAATTATTTTATCCGTAGGTGTGGTCTCGATAAGCGAGATTTTAATTTCTTATTCGAATGGACTTTGGATAATACTTAAAGTATTTTAGTCTAAGATATGCCTAAGAGCAACCTTCACCGAGTATTCCTTTGGGAGGTCAGAGACCACGCTTATTACCGGGATGACAACAGATCCTAAAAGCATCTTCAGGATATCGCTACTAAATTTCGCAAGGCCTTTGGGCATTTGGAGAGTAACTAAAGTAGACGAATCTAGGAGTGAGTCACATGGGCGTTGTTATACCATACAGCACCCAGCGCCAAAGGTTCATTAGGGTTACCCGCCGAGATCCTGCCGGGAAAACGGGAGATTATTCCATCCCCAACCTATTGAACATCCAAGCCTAGATGACTCCGCTGTCTGTCTAAAGAAGCGGATTCACATTTAACTTGACTATATGACAATTGGGTTGTGGATATCTCTAGCGCACCAGACTCGTGAAATATTTAGGTATCTAAGTATGTATTAATTTATATATGTCTAATTAAGCCTGTAATTGCACCTACCTTTCATTGTTTAATTGCTCTTGTTGTCCCGAAGGTTTGACTGTCATAGAATGCCTAGCGGCATTAAGTCCGCCTTTGTACTTTGTGCAATAAAGATTTAAATAAATAAATAAATATCACTAATTATTTTTTATATGCTACCAGAAATCGAACCCGGTAAATGAAACAACGAAGGCATTATTTTACTAGCAGAATAGGTTTACGTGATTATGACGTCACTTTGTCTGATGTCAGCTAAATTGCTCCCATTCTTGAACTTTCATTTTGCTTATCATTAGGCCGGATTTGCATGTCTGACTCGGTATTAAAAATTCTATGCAACTGAATTAATACAGACAAATAGTTAAGGATAGTAAACTAGGTTACAAGAAAATGAAAAAATCCATTAAGGACTTTCGGTTTGTCATGCTGTGAGCTGCATGTCTTATGAGAAGCAGACGCGACGGCCAGACGCCTGATATTATAGAAGTGCAAAGATATCTTATGCAATTATAATTCATTCTACAATATTACTTTAATTCAGGAGTTTACTAAAAGGAATGAGTTTAATTTAGGAAGCGTTGTAAAGTCATACTCAGACAAAATAGAGCCAAGTTTTTAAATGTATTATACCAGTCCTCCTGCTATAAAGACATAAGTAAGAAAAATGAATTTAATATGTGTATAATAATATATAATAAGCTTCCTGAAGAAATAAAATTATTCCAGGGCCCTTTGATTAAAATTACATCTGACGAAATGGCTACTGGACCATAGATTTTATAGTGTGAAAGAGTATCTTGAGTATTGATATTGAGATTATGATATTAGTAGGTATGCAAGTAAAGCTTTGCTCGCTTGCTTGCAGGTATAGAATATACATATTTGAGTAGATAGCTGACTAAAGTTTTGTGACCACTGTACTGTATTTATTGCAAATAAACGTTATTTCATTTCATTTCAATGTTGAAAAGTCACAGTTTTATGGAATTATTATTTCTTACAACTGCGTCCGTGGTCTAGCAGTTACGATTGTGAATTTAGATGCGTGTTAGATTCCTTGACAATAAATTATTTAATTTATTCGTGATATATCTCGATTTCTTTATGAGCAAGTTTTACCCATGTATTGCAGTTTATCTCTATAACAAAATTAATAAAACTATTAATGTAAATTCTCTGAACTATAATAAATGTAAAATTATTTCAAAATCTTGGTTAAATAAATTAAACTACGAGTACGAAGCAACAGAAGAATTGTTACAAATATTAAAATAGTAGGTACATAATTGAATTTGTTTTTGCTAATAGTAAAAAGCAATGAGATTTATCATTGGTAAAAAGTAAGAAAAACTATAAACTAAGTGGAAAAAAGGCTAAAATTCTATATGTGTTTTATTGTATATTATACTTATTTGTGTCATGGAACTGGTGCCTGAGATTCAGATTAACTTTGTTTGGGCACCAGTTGCCAATTCCTAAAAATGTACTAGTTTTTTAAGTAAATAAACGATTTTTTATTATTATTTTGGTGCGTCCCTTGTCATAATATGCCTACGAGTATATTAAAGTTGGCTAAATGTGAATCCGCTTTAAAATCGTGGTTTCTGACCACCCCGAAAGGGAAACGGTCGTGAAGATTGGTGAAATTATTTTTAAATCAATTACAAAGCTATTTCGGTGCCACGTACCTCTTTCGCTTCGGATGGAGAATGATGTCAAGTTACCAAAATCTCAACAAGTTTCATGGACGTGTTTACGATGCCGAGATACATGTATGATTAAAGGTTAGGGCACACCGATATAGACGTATGGTTTGACGTAGGTCCCAAAGAGTATAGTAACTTGGGAAAAGAGTAGCAACTCTCGCGAAAAAGTGGAACCTTGTGTCATCCGAACACTAGCACCGCCAGGTAGATGATATGATACTAAAAGTACCATAGATACCTTTACTGCCACCGTGGTCTAGCGGTTACGTCCGTGGATTTAGACTCGGAGGTAACGGGTTCGATTCTTGTTCGGGACACAAAAATATTTATAAATGTAAATAAATACATTTAATTAATATTTAATTTTTTTGTGATATTTCTCAAATTTGGTACGCTGGAGACATCGACGAGCTTGCCACTCTTCATGATTGGCCTATAGTAAAGTTGGCTAAATGTGGATCCGCTCATTTATAAGCATCTGACCACCCCGAAAGGGAAACGGTCGTGATGATACTTTACATACCTTCATTTTTTTTTCATTACAGCCCCTAGAACACAGTGTCCTAGACCTCCACTGTTGGAGATGGGACTTCCAGAACATATATCTGTAGATTGTAGCCTACACTCGCCACTCTTAATGATTTTTAGCTTAGCGAGCTCTCCGAGGCACGGGAACAGTGGTGTTGTAAATATATGACAAATGTACCTATGAAAATTGTATTTCTCATATGTCGGGGATTTGAACCAACCTTTATAGGATTTTAATGAAAGCGTACTTACAACCGAGCCACCACCGCTCGTACATACCTATATAGGAATGTTATTATATTAGAATTTCGTAATCTGTGCCGCAACCGAATTATCTGTGCGCCAAAATTTTAAAATATTGTGCATTTTCTAACTATTTTACCATACGATATGGTACTGCGAACTTATTTATTTAAAAATTGTCATTAGCCCTTTCTTACTTTATCTTTTTTCTTTATATTTAAGTATTGTTTAGCTGTAAGTTTTCCTAATTGTATAAAATAAAATAAATAAAAATAAACTTACCTTATTTATTAGTGCACTTAAAAATTAGTATTACCACCTAACCTTGGGGTTCGAGTGAGGTGATAGTCTCCTGATTGTGATAAAATATGAAATTTAAATCATACAGTTACTTAAGTAATTATAATATTTATTTATTTACTATACATACAATACACAATTATACATATGAATTAAATATATGGTATTTGGATGACGGTACATTAGGCGGTGACCCTTCAACCGTTCTCCAAGATTTTTCAAAAATTATTAAAGAGTCTAAGAAAATCGGTTTAGACGTAAATACAAATAAATGTGAACTGTATTTTCCTGGTGATTTTGACCAAGAAGTATTTGATTCCTTCAATAACATAGCTCCTGGTATACATTTAGTTAACAGCAAACCTTCCCTTCTTGGTGCCCCACTAACAGATGACGGCATCCCTTCCATGCTGGACTCTAAATTAACATCTCTTAAACTTGCATGTTCAAGATTAGCAGATGTCGACCCACATACTGTTTTATTTTTGCTTAAGAATTGTCTCGCGTCACCACGCTTTATTTACAACTTGCGGACAGCTCCTACATGGGACAGTGACATTTTATTTCAAGTAGACAGCATTTTAAAAACAACAATACAAGATGTCCTTAACATTAACTTGTCGTCTTCCCAATTCATTCAATCCTCATTACCAATATGGTCTGGTGGTTTGGGAGTTAGAAGAGTTTCAGATCTTTCAATACCTGCATACCTCGGTTCTATTTCAAATGTTAAACACCTTTGTCAATCAATCTTGTTAAAAAGTAACAATAATATTTCTCAATTATACAGGGAATCCGAAGTTATTGCTCTATGGAAGACAAAATCCATGCTCACAGATTTACCCACAGTCTGTACTCAGCATGAACTCGACAAACCCATAGTAAAAACAATTTTCAAGTCTCTCCCTAAATTTTCAATTACTGACGAATCACGTCTTTTGGCATCTTGCGAAAGCGAGTCTGGGGCCTGGCTGCGTGCTATTCCCTCACCCAACACGGGCACGCAACTTGATCCCACCTCACTTCGCATCGCTGTTTCACTCAGACTAGGTTGCCAACTATATGAAGCCCATAAGTGCGTTTGCGGCGAATTAGCTGATCCGTTTGGTCACCATGGCTTATCATGCTCAAAAAGTGCAGGCCGTTTCACCCGCCATAGATCCCTAAATTTAATCATTCAAAAGGCACTATCTTCTGCAAATTACCCATCAACATTAGAGCCAACTGGTATATTTCGCAGCGATGGGAAAAGACCAGATGGGCTAACCCTCGTGCCTTATAAACAAGGTAAGTCTTTGGTTTGGGATGCGACGTGTACTGACACCCTTTGTGCTAGTCGTGTTGGTGCGACACGAAAACGAGCAGGTGCAGCGGCTGAATTGGCTGCAAACGGCAAACGCAATAAGTACATAGAGTTGGCAAATCGTTACTATTTTGTGCCGTTTGCCGTAGAGACGATGGGCCCTTGGTCTGAGGACGCTAAATCGTTAATACGCGACATAAGCGTTGCCATCCGAGCGTCAACAGGTGATCCTTTGAGTAGGGAATATCTTATTCAAAGGATCAGTGTTGCCATCCAACGAGGCAACGTCGCCGGAGTCCTCGGAACATTGGGTTCATCTTCTCCTGGATTCGATGACATGTAGATTATAATCAAGATATTTGTAAGTATTTAGTTTTTATATTAATTAGGTTTATCTTTTAGTTTATTTAATTTAAGGTTTTGTTTAGTTTATTTTTAACTTTATTGTTTAGGTAGCTTTAATTTATATTTATTGTTTGTATTTGTGTATCTTACTTATAATTATATTCCTTTTAATGAAATAAATAGATAAATAAAAAAAATTATACATAAGAGTACATCATTATATATATACCTATATATATATATTATAACTTACATAAGTACACATTTATTTAATTAGTATTTTATCCTGTTTCTCCAGGAATTATGTGGTTGTCAAACGTTTCAAGAAGCTGATAACATACACAATACATTTAAATTTAATTTTTCGTTTTTGACAACAACAATGGCCGACTTGTTGAATGAATTAAATCAATTAATTGGATGTATATATATACTGTTTAAACTACAGTTAGTTCTCTCTACCAGTTACTCAAATTCGAGTAATACGAGTAAAGTGCCAGTCTTTGGACGCATCTGGTGAGGCCATGCCTACGTGTATTGGCGCCAAAATGTCGGCCGGTCACTGACAGCGTGTGTAATGAAATTAACCACAAACTTGGTAGGGATCTAATGTTGCTAGGGTTGGATAGAAATACATACATATACATATCTTCACGCCAGATCCCTTGCGGGGTAGGCAGAGACAATTGAGCGCCATTTGACACGATCACGACATACTTCTTTCGCTTCGTCGACATTCATTAACCTCTTCATACATGCCCTTCGGTTACGAAGACTTTTTAATGCACCTTCAGTCAGTGTTTTATTTATTTGATCGTGATATGTGAGTCTCGGTCTGCCAGGGCCTCTTTTACCTACAACTTTCGCATTATATATCTGGTTCGTCAATCTTCATCGCTCATCCTTTCAACATGCCCGAACCATCGTAGCATGCCTTTCCTTATTTTTGTCCCTATGCTTTCCTTCATACCAACCCTTTTCCGTATTTCGACGTTACGTATGCGGTCCGCCAAAGTGACGCCACATATCCGCCGCAACGACCGCATTTCTACTGCATTAACCCTACTCTCATGCGTATTCTGACACCGTTCCAAGTTTCGCTTCCATACATCAGTGTTGGTACCAACATGGCATTGTGTATGGCGAGCCGAGCTTTGTCACTGACATTTCGACTGCCGATCAGTGACCCCAGGGCACCGTTAACACTATTTCCCGCGTTCACTCTTCTTTCAACGTCCCTATCGTACTTCCCATCCGCAGTGAAAACACTGCCCAGATATATAATTTCATTTACTTGGATAGAAATGAAATACGAAATGTTATACCCTCTGTAAAAATTGCCTAGCATTCCGTGCTAAATAATATTAATAAATATAATTACAGTACAGTAGCTCTGACACGCAAATTAATAAATAATACTGTTTGTGCGTGGCTAGCGGTAAAGGCTTCGACTCCTGCAGCCAGTTACTTAAGCGCAAACGTTATATAATGGAATCCGGTAACTATATATATGTATCACGCTATTAAAGTGATATTTGCACGGCCGCTGTCAAGGTCGAGCGCTTATAGAGTTGAGAATTGTAAATAGGTAAATAACGAAATCCACTAATAACGTTTGCTACTAAGTAACAGTATATGCTGGTCGTCTATTATCTACCAATAATATATAATTATTTGTAAGTTTTTTTCCTAAGTTTGGTACAGGTACCGAATGATAGAAAGAGCACTGGATAGGCTGGTTAATGATGTATGTGACAAGAGGGTTGGAAGTTTTTTTACGCATTAATTCAGCATAGCTGTGCAGCGGGGGAATGCTGCAAGTGTTCTCGACACTGTCATATGATCAAGTCATGGTTAAATATTTTTATACGAGTATATAGTATTTTTTATATTTTAAATTTAGTTTATATATTTATTAGCTTTATATTTATTTTATATTAAATCTTTGCAAATTAATTCTAATTATTATAATATTTATTATTTTTTATATTTAAATAAAATAACTCCTCCGAGCGGTCTGTTTCATGTATTGTTTTAGTTTCAATATTTTACTAAAATTATGTTTCGAACAAAAACAAAAAGCTTGTTTATGAATACAACTAGAGAGTTAGAACTTTATTTTTGTTGCTATTTGCAAGCTACATAGATTTGAGCCTGGTGTAGTTGTTACTTACGAAGATTCTTTTCCATTGCAGGATACGGCACGTTTCAATGGCTGCTCCTGCTGTCATGCGGCGCAGTGTACGCGGTGTGTGCGCTCAGCACGACCACGCTCAGCTTCGTGTTGCCGGCAGCTGAATGTGACTTCAATCTCACCTCCAGTGATAAGGGACGGCTCACTGCTACTCCTCTCATAGGTGAAAAATATATATTTGTAGACTATTAAAACGATTGTCAGACTGTCTACATGGTCTAGCGGTTAAATTCGTGAATTTAGACGCGAGGCAATAATTTATTTGTGATTATTCTCAAGTTCGGTACGTCAGAGACAACGATGAGCTTGTCATTGCTTATCATGATGTGCCTATAGTATATGTGAATCCGCTTCTTTATAAAAAAAAGTAAATAAGCGTGGTTTCTGAGGAACCCGCAAGGGATACGGTCATGATGATACTTTACATTAGCAGACTAACAGTTTTGCCTTGACCGTGTGTAATATGGTCAGCGGAAAAACATTCAGTTGGCCGTAGGGTCACATGTAATAAACAAATACACGTGGTAAATTAGTGTTGCCCAAGGTGAGACCAAGACCAAGATTTGGCCAGTCTTGGACTTGGCCTTAGAGACAACTCTGTTGTCACACAGCTCGAAACAGGCTTATCGACAGTTGCATTATAGACCAAGATCCCAGGGCCCCCAGACATTACTTATTATCTGATATGATATAGTATAAGAGTATGATTTATTTTTTAATCTTTAAAACGTCTTCCGATAATTACCACCGATAGAAAGTGTCTGGTAGTATTGACAATTTTAGTATTTTTAATAATATTCTGTAAAACTTATGTAAAAATCAGCTCTTAGGTCTTCTTGAATTATTCTATAATAGTATATTATAATAATTTACAGGCATGTGTGTCGGTTCGTACTTCTGGGGTAACCTGGCAGATGCACGCGGTCGCAAGAAGGCGATTATCGGAGCCCTGCTTTTGGACGCAGTCGCCGCTGTGCTCTCCAGCCTCATGCAATCATTCCCAGCCTTCCTGGCTTGTAGGTATGTAATCAAATTCACAAATGTAAGAATTTTAGAAATAAATATAATGAAATCAAAGTAAGAGATATCGATTTTAATGTGTATTCACATTGTCAGAACTTATAAAAGCCGCAGATTGATAAGCGAGCAAGAATTGATACGTTTAAGATGTGGTGCTGGCGTCGTTTGATCAAAATCCATTGGACCGCACGGACTAACGTTTCGGTGCTCGAACAGCTCAAACTTGCCAAGCCACAGAGGCTCTCTGCCGTTTGCTTTACGAATTTTGCAATATTTTGGCCACATTGGCGCACAAGAGATGGCGACAATC
This sequence comes from Tinea semifulvella, assembly GCA_910589645.1. Classification (NCBI taxonomy): domain Eukaryota; kingdom Metazoa; phylum Arthropoda; class Insecta; order Lepidoptera; family Tineidae; genus Tinea; species Tinea semifulvella. The sequence continues at coordinate 11,837,279 of OU342601.1, forward strand.
TTGAAAAACTCTTAGTAACGGTAAACGAACAAGAGAAAGAAGCCCCAAACGATGGTCCACCTAAACATCCCAGTACACCAAGCTATCTACTGCGCTGAGTACCGCAACCACTAGAAACGGATACGTCTTGGAGTCACGATCCCCAACAGTAGGGTACCGACTAAGGAAGAGGATGTGTGAATAGGGTGGGATTACTCGTCACCAAGTCACTGCGACCAGTAATAAATAATAAAATCTATCATGGCTGGGTTCGGTATCGGAGTCTGGTACGCTAGAGATATCGACGAGCTTGCCACTTGTCATGATGGGCCAATCGTAAAGTTGGATTTTGACCTCCTCCTTAAAAAACAGCGTGGCAAGCGTAGACAAATTTAATACAATAAAATAAATGTTGGGCTGTGGAAACTTGTCAGGTCACTGGTGTGGGATGCGACATGTGTAGACAAATTTGCCGTATTACATAAACAGACCTCAAACTGCGCAAATACGCCAACTACAGTACAGGTTACGAATTTGCGCCGTTTGGGGTCGAGACGATGGGCCCAAGTCGGACACTCAGCCAAGAATCTGGCCAAGGAGTTGTACAAACGGAAAACTTTCGAGACAGGAACGCTGGTAATTATTTCAGCCTCGCTATACAGAGTTGCCAGTCTCCTTGGGACTATCCCTGAAGGGTCGTCTCTAGAAGGCATTATAATTTATATAAGTATATATATATTTTTAGAGTAGTTTTTAATTATATTTTAAAAATTAACGTTATTTAATTTTAAAAAAAGTAATATAAAATTACATTTCATTACCGGTTAGCTTCCTTGGGTCAGTCATTCTTTTGTTTTGCCATGTCTGTTTTATCGGGTTTGACATATTGGTTATAGACTGTTTCTCTTTCCAGGTTCTTTAACGGTTTTGGCATCATTGGAGCCACTGGGCTCATCTTCCCTTACTTCGGAGACTTCCTCTCTCTACGTCACCGTGACGTCATGCTAGTCAGGCTCGAGGTCTTCTGGACTATTGGAACTATTTTGCTGCCAGGTAACTATGATTACATCCCCTGATCACTCTTAGCCGCATTCTCGTAACCATGTTCCATTTTATGCAATTATCTTTTAAACATTATCATCGTCAGCCTGCACGCGGTCTTTTGCAACCCTCATCTATCCATCAGCTGCCTCCGTGGCTTAGCTATTAAATCCGTGGATTTAGACTTGGAGTTCGTGGATGTAGCCTACTAAGTTCAGCTGCTCTTATTATTGTACTTGCTAACCTAACTATCTGGTCTCGCAAACCATCATTCCGTAAACTTAAGCAATTTTACAAATAATTTCCAGGTATCGCGTGGGTGATCATCCAGGATCCGTGGTTTAACTGGACCGATGTAGAGACAGACGGGTTCCAATACACTTCCTGGAGAGTGTTCGTAGCTGCGTGTGGAATACCAAGTCTTCTGGTAGTGCTGCTTATTGCTCCCTTCCCAGAAAGCCCAAGATATCTGCTGCACGCAAACAAGTCTGACAAAGCACTCAGTGTTCTGCAAAAGATATTCACTGCCAACACCAAATTGCCAGCTAAAGATTTTCCTGTAAGTATATTTAAAGCTTTGGAGGTTCCTTAAAATGTTATAGGGAACATCTTTGGTTAACTGTTATCTGGTAACAAAAATGATTGGGTCGCTCAAAATCCCTTGCGCTTCTCCCACCATGGATTTCGATTCTTAAAAAATTGTCTCCATGATTATTCCCTAAATCTGTCTTGTCTTATATACAATGCCCATAAAAACATTGACAAGTATTATGATTTTAAAATTCTCATGTCATGTTATGTATAAATATATATATATTATATTTTTTTATTATACATTATGGTTGACCATAATGTTCCACTCCTATTGATCTCTCTTAAATATTAGAAAGTTAGGTTTATAACTCTACGTTAGTTTTCGCAAATAATTAAACTTGTCTACTATTTTTTTTAGGTGGAAACCATGATAAATGCTGATGGCGATGAAGAAGAAGAGGTAGTGACGTCAGACAACAACGGAAATGTCACCAAGGTCCCTCTGACTTTTAAACAAAAGTGGGAGGCATTCTGGGCAAGGAAGAAGGTTTTGGTTTCAAGGCCCAATATTGGATGGCTTGTGCTGTGCTGTTTCGTTGATTTTGGACTTATGTTCAGGTAACTGATTGTGTGATTGAATACTGGGGAAGTCATAAATACTATAATTGATATTGTAAAACTCCTAGTTTATATATTGAAACAAAACCTAGATCTTCGAGATATTATATTATATTCTTTATACACGTGTATAAAGGCGAATATGTGATATGAAAAAAAAAATCGTTTATTGACACTATATAACAAGTATGTTTTTTACACTTCAAATTTAGATTGGATGTCCTGACCCCTGTCGTAGATATTTCTGAATGACAGGGGTCAGTTCACTCCCGGGTGACACAATAACAAGCTTATACAATTTATTTAAACATTGTAAAGCTTACCCAAGTACAAACAAATAAATAATAATAATAATAATAATAAAATAGTATTATAGGGCTGTTGGTGGGTATTTTAGGAATTCCGTGTATCCTCTCTGTGTGTTATGTGAATGTGTATGAGTGTCTGTGAGAGGGTGTGTAAGAAGAAATAAATAAAAAGAATGCATCGATGAAGTAACATATCGACAATCACATATACCTACCATTAATTATATATACCACAATAATATAGTTTAAGTTATCTATAAATGCAATTGAAATCAGACACTTATGGCTGACATCAGTCCCTAACACTGCCGGTTTGACTAGATGCTTTTTTCACACTTGAGATGACTTCAGGTTATAAGAAAGTGGAAACACAGAGGCTGAAAGTGCATTCCACATCTTTATTGTGTGACAGATGTATGAATACCCAAATTTGTACGTACGCGTAGTGATGGTGTGCGTGTGGTTTTATCTGTTTTTATATCTAGAAGTTTTGGCTTTTTACTAATCAAAGCTATTTCTTTAAACAAACTATAGTCTACATCAGAATCTATTCAACAAATTTTAATGTACCATATTGTTTCAGTTACTATACTCTGATGATGTGGTTCCCGGATTTGTTTGAGAGGTTCAGCCAGTTTTCTTCCCTATACGAAGGTGTCTCTGCTGGAGTCTGCGAGGTCTCTGCCAATGTCTCCAGAGCTATTGTAAGTTTAGGCATTATGTTCCTTCAGTAACTCGCTTTATTGTTATACCAGTAGCCCTATTTTGTTACTTAAGCGCAAACGTTATATAATGGAATTCGTTAACTATTTATTATATATCACGCTATTAAAGTTGATATTTGCACGGCCTCTGTCAAGATGCGAGCGCTTATATAGTTCAATGAATAATATGTTGTAATTATGACCCAAGCTCTGACGTAGATAACGAAATCCACTAATAACGTTTGCGACTAGGTAACGGAATAGAGCTACAGAAATTGTAATCACATAGGTACTCATAGTTGAATTTGAAAGGTTATTTATTTATTATTGTTGTTTGGTTCTGTATTTGTTTTATTTGTTATGCTGAGTTTTCCTTGTAGAATCCTTTCTCATTATTAAACATTAACAGGTCACTGAAATGTGCTAAGCTGCTGGTCTTCTGCTAACAGCTTACTCTTTGGACCACTTTGCTGCTTAGTCTTCCACTAGCAGGAGTAGAATAATTTAAAATAAATATTATATAATTAGGTGTCACAAAAGCCTGTAATATGTTTTCGTGAATAAAAGAGATATGGAACATATCATATAGAGGTGTACATTTCAAGGCTTGAAAATATCCAAAAAAGATTTATTCGACATCTTAAATTTAAATTATTTGACAGCCCATATGAAGTTATGTGCAAAAATCTGCATCTTCTTCCACTGGAAGTCCGACGCAACATTTCTGATATTGCTTACTTGCTTAATATAGCCAACGGTACAGTTGATTGTCCTGGGTTGTTGGATCGATTGGGTCTACGAGTCCCAAGGTTTAATCTCCGCTGTCCCTCCCTCTTGTTTATCCAGCATGCTAGGACTAGGTACAGGCAGAATAGTTATTTTTTGAGAGTTTGTAACAATTTTAATTCACTTACGGAGGAGTTGGACATTGATCTTTTCAACTCCAAGGCAGCAAATATATGACGTCAGTTGACGGCTCGTTATGTCGACTCAATCAGTGACCTTCATTAATGTAATATGTATAATTTTTTTTTGTTTTTTTTTTGTTTTATTAATCTTGTGTTCTAATCTAATTTTTAAAACCTATATGTGAAAACCTTTAATAGTTCTTAGATTGTTTAATGTTACTTACCTATTTGGAATTGTCAACTGTTGATTTTCCAAAATGAATAAATAAAATAAAAATAAATAAATAAATAAACATATTTTCATTTTGGTTTCAATGTGCATTAGCCAGATACTAATGTGTACCGATGGCTTTAAGACACTAGCGAGGGTCTGATATAATATCGACGGGTTAACGTGCTCTCCTTTTCAGAGGAGTGTTTGTATTTTAAATCTACGGCAAATGTGAGAAGATCTTTTTTGGATTGAAGGAAAGCGTTTAATCTAAATAAACTATTTGTATTTGTATATTATTAACAAGATATACTTATGTAATTTCAGTCCGATATAGAATGCAAGAGGACTCTTAAGGACGAGGTATACACCCACACTCTCCTCGTGGCGCTTAGTTGTCTACCCACAGCTCTCTCCGTGGGAATCACAATCAATATGATTGGAAAGAAGATTATGTTAGGTAAGTTGTTTGGGGTGGCCAAAATAGCCACGCCTATGTGGCGTGAGGTAACTATTTGGGTTTGATACGAATTAAATTATTATAAAAATCTCGAGGATCTGTGGAACACACAAATAATTAGGTGTAGGAAAAGAGAAAAGGGGAGACAGTGCGGAGAAATTAGAGAAATGATCTGTCTCCAGGAAAAGAAAGCATGCACTAACCTTCAGGAGTCTTCTCGGCTGATGTGAATCCATAAAGTTTCACTAACACAATTTCACGAGGAATTATAGTGAACCTGATGGTGTGAACGTTGTGATACACTCACACTATTTTGCGGTTTTAAATGACACGCGTCGGTGGATATACCAAAGGCAGAGTGTGTGCTGCTAACGGAAAGCGGATACGGAGGGAATATACACATATTCCCTAACTAAAAAAATACAAATAACTCATTTAAATTAAATAGGCGTGAGCAATGTTTCTTAGTGTACCTAGTGTTGCCCAAAGCAAGACCAAGACTGGCTAAGTCATATATATTTCATATACCTATATTAATATATATATATATATATATATATTTTCAGTCAGAGCAACAGTCTTGCAAGACTCTGCGTCTTGCTAACATATCGGTGATCTTGCTCTTGGCTTTGGTCTTGCAATACTAAGTGTATCTAAACTGTGTAAACTGTGTCAGAAACCATGATTTTTTGTATGAAGCGAGTTCACATTTATTTCTACTTTAGGCCCATCATGACAAGTGGAAAACTTGTCGATGTCTCTAGCCTACCATTAAGAAATGTCACAAATAAATTAAATATATATTTATTGTGTTCTCTCGGCCAAGAGTCGAACCCAGGACCAAATCTTTTAAATCTACGGCCTTAACCGTTAGACCACGGATGCAGTCCTATTAAATATAATGTTGGCACTGGCTAATGAGCATAATCATAGTTTAGTCATTCTAACTCAATAAAGACAGATTTCTTTTAAAATGTAACAAGCTTGTTTGATTTCTCAATAACAAAAATAATTAATACGAAATTATGTCCTGCAAGCGTTAAATCATCAGCAAATAATAATTTATTTTAATCACAACTCTCATTTATATATATAAAGCTCTAATTACCACTGACTGACAGAAATACAGGGCCAAAACTGTCATAGTTGGGGGGTAGGCGGCTATCTGATCGTATTGCTATGGTGCTCAAACCTATGGGAAAAATCCAATATCCGAAGTTTTACACCAGGGAAAAAAGTCGATGAGGGTTCCCGGAAAACGGTTATAGTTAGGGAGGAGGTCCCGGAACTAATGTTGTGGAGGACCCTGGGAGACGAGGTGACGTGGTTTTTTTTTTTTTAAATTCGCGTTTTTTTTTTTTTTTTCATACAAAATCTTCCCCCTCTTCTGGGGACCATACGAAAGGAGCAATAGTTGAAGTGTATTGATATTTGTATACAGTTGGGCCTGGTGAAGAGGCGCTATGACTTTAGGGGGGCAGAGTTGTCATTTTGATGAAACGTCCATGGGTTCCCAGGGAACCATAAGAGATAGTCGGGGGGTGTTCAAGCAAATGTCATAAAGGACCCTGGGAGACGAGGTGTCGTGACTTTTTTTTTTTTAAATTCGGACTTTTTTTTTTTTCTGATTAAAAGTTGACTTTGAGCACTCACCGGCACCAGCTGAGCGTAGGTAGAGAGGCGTTCATTCGCAGGTTGTATGCCCGGGAAAAAATGGTATTCCAAAAAGGTCTTCAATATTTTTTAAGAAGTCTATCTCGATGTAACATTGAGGGGTTCGTAGGGAACCAGGAACGGGAAGTCGTGCTAAATTTAACCCCATGTAGGAAACCATTGGAGACGAGGAAAAGTGTTTTTTTTTTTTTTAATTTCCCATTTTTTTTTTTTTTTTGCATACAAAATTTTCAAAAAACTGTAGTAGCCAAACGAAAAGATTGCTACTTTCAAAATTACGTATTTGCAAAGATTTTATCATTTTTTATTCAAAGAAGGTCACAAAGGGTTATGGAATCATCATTCTCACGAATCGCTGACGGGTTCCGAGTTAACCATAAAAGATAGGTGATGGGTGCCGGAACTAATGTTGTAGAGGACCCTTGGAGACGAGGTGATGTAAACTTTTTTTTTTTAATTTCTCAAGTTTTTTTTTTTTCATACAAAAATTCGGCCATGGAGCTACAGGAGCTAACCGAGCGCAGCAAGGTTGGCGAGTGTGCGACATTTATAAAGAACTGAGTATAGTAACCTGCAAAAAAGATATTGGAGAAATTTAGGTAGTCATCCTGATGTAACGCTGACGGGTTCCCATGAAACTATACGAGATGGGTGGTGGGTGCCAAAACTAATGTTGTAGAGGACCCTTGGAGACGAGGTGATATAAACTATTTTTTTTAATTTTCCACTTTTTAAAAATTCTCCATACAAAAATTAGGCCATGGAGCTACAGGAGCTAACCGAGCGCAGCGAGGTTGGCAAGTGTGCGACATTTATGAAGAACTGAGTATAGTAACCTGCAAAAAATATATTGGAGAAATTTAAGTAGTTATTCTGATGTAACGCTGACGGGTTCCCATGAAACTATAAGAGATAGGTAGTGGGTGCCGAAACTAATGTTTTAGAGGACCCTTGGAGACGAGGTGATGTAAACTTTTTTTTTTAATTTTCCACTTTTTAAAAATTCTTTATACAAAAATTAGGCCATGGAGCTACAGGAGCTAACCGAGCGCAGCGAGGTTGGAAGTGTGCGACATTTATGAAGAACTGAGTATAGTAACCTGCAAAAAATATATTGGAGAAATTTAAGTAGTCATTCTGATGTAACGCTGACGGGTTCCCATGAAACTATAAGAGATAGGTAGTGGGTGCCGGAACTAATGTTGTAGAGGACCCTTGGAGACGGGGTGATGTCAACTTTTTTTTTTTATATTCTCAAGTTATTTTTTTTCATACAAAAATTCGGCCATGGAGCTACAGGAGCTAACCGAGCGCAGCGAGGTTGGCAAGTGTGCGACATTTATGAAGAACTGAGTATAGTAACCTGCAAAAAATATATTGGAGAAATTTAAGTAGTTATTCTGATGTAACGCTGACGGGTTCCCATGAAACTATAAGAGATAGGTAGTGGGTGCCGAAACTAATGTTTTAGAGGACCCTTGGAGACGAGGTGATGTAAACTTTTTTGTTTAATTTTCCACTTTTTAAAAATTCTTTATACAAAAATTAGGCCATGGAGCTACAGGAGCTAACCGAGCGCAGCGAGGTTGGAAGTGTGCGACATTTATGAAGAACTGAGTATAGTAACCTGCAAAAAATATATTGGAGAAATTTAAGTAGTCATTCTGATGTAACGCTGACGGGTTCCCATGAAACTATAAGAGATAGGTAGTGGGTGCCGGAACTAATGTTGTAGAGGACCCTTGGAGACGGGGTGATGTCAACTTTTTTTTTTTATATTCTCAAGTTATTTTTTTTCATACAAAAATTCGGCCATGGAGCTACAGGAGCTAACCGAGCGCAGCGAGGTTGGCGATTGTGCGACATTTATAAAGAACTGAGTATAGTAACCTGCAAAAAAGATATTGGAGAAATTTAGGTAGTCATCCTGATGTAACGCTGACGGGTTCCCATGAAACTATACGAGATGGGTGGTGGGTGCCAAAACTAATGTTGTAGAGGACCCATGGAGACGAGGTCATGTAAACTTTTTTTTTTAATTTTCCACTTTTTAAAAATTCTCCATACAAAAATTAGGCCATGGAGCTACAGGAGCTAACCGAGCGCAGCGAGGTTGGCAAGTGTGCGACATTTATGAAGAACTGAGTATAGTAACCTGCAAAAAATATATTGGAGAAATTTAAGTAGTTATTCTGATGTAACGCTGACGGGTTCCCATGAAACTATAAGAGATAGGTAGTGGGTGCCGAAACTAATGTTTTAGAGGACCCTTGGAGACGAGGTGATGTAAACTTTTTTTTTTAATTTTCCACTTTTTAAAAATTCTTTATACAAAAATTAGGCCATGGAGCTACAGGAGCTAACCGAGCGCAGCGAGGTTGGAAGTGTGCGACATTTATGAAGAACTGAGTATAGTAACCTGCAAAAAAGATATTGGAGAAATTTAGGTAGTCATCCTGATGTAACGCTGACGGGTTCCCATAAAACTATACGAGAAGGGTGGTGGGTGCCAAAACTAATGTTGTAGAGGACCCTTGGAGACGAGGTGATGTAAACTTTTTTTTTTAAATTTTCCACTTTTTAAAAATTCTCCATACAAAAATTAGGCCATGGAGCTACAGGAGCTAATCGAGCGAAGCGAGGTTGGCGAGTGTGCGACATTAATGAAGAACTGAGTATTGTAACCTGCAAAAAATATATTGGAGAAATTTAAGTAGTCATTCTAATGTAACGCTGACGGGTTCCCATGAAACTATAAGAGATAGGTAGTGGGTGCCGAAACTAATGTTTTAGAGGACCCTTGGAGACGAGGTGATGTAAACTTTTTTTTTAATTTTCCACTTTTTAAAAATTCTCTATACAAAAATTAGGCCATGGACCTACAGGAGCTAACCGAGCGAAGCGAGGTTGGCGAGTGTGCGACATTTATGAAAAACTGAGTATAGTAACCTGCAAAAAAGATATAGGAGAAATTTAAGTAGTCATTCTGATGTAACGCTGACGGGTTCCCATGAAACTATAAGAGATAGGTGGAGGGTGCCGAAACTAATGTTTTAGAGGACCCTTGGAGACGAGGTGATGTAAACTTTTTTTTTTAATTTTCCACTTTTTAAAAATTCTCCATACAAAAATTATGCCATGGAGCTACAGGAGCTAACCGAGCGAAGCGAGGTTGGCGAGTGTGCGACATTTATGAAGAACTGAGTATAGTAACCTGCAAAAAAGATATTGGAGAAAATTAAGTTGTCATTCTGGTGTGACGCTGACGGGTCCCCATGAAACAACTTATAAGAAATATTAATAGGGATATTTTATCGATACATTGATTTTCGACATGGATTTTTTGTAAAGTATTATCTATTTTTTTATACCAAAATTATACTATGGAGCCACAGGAGCTAACCGAGCGAAGCGAGGTTGGCGAGTGTGCGACATTTAGGAGAAACTGAGTATAGTGACCTGCAATAAAGTCATTGGAGAAATTTAAGTAATCATTCTGATTTAACGCTGTAGGGTTCCCATGAAACTATACGAGATGGGTGGTGGGTGCCAAAACTAATGTTGTAGAGGACCCTTGGAGACGTGGTCATCTAAACTTTTTTTTTTTAATTTTCCACTTTTTAAAAATTCTCCATACAAAAATTAGGCCATGGAGCTACAGGAGCTAACCGAGCGCAGCGAGGTTGGCAAGTGTGCGACATTTATGAAGAACTGAGTATAGTAACCTGAAAAAAATATATTGGAGAAATTTAAGTAGTTATTCTGATGTAACGCTGACGGGTTCCCATGAAACTATAAGAGATAGGTAGTGGGTGCCGAAACTAATGTTTTAGAGGACCCTTGGAGACGAGGTGATGTAAACTTTTTTTTTTAATTTTCCACTTTTTAAAAATTCTTTATACAAAAATTAGGCCATGGAGCTACAGGAGCTAACCGAGCGCAGCGAGGTTGGCGAGTGTGCGACATTTATAAAGAACTGAGTATAGTAACCTGCAAAAAAGATATTGGAGAAATTTAGGTAGTCATCCTGATGTAACGCTGACGGGTTCCCATAAAACTATACGAGATGGGTGGTGGGTGCCAAAACTAATGTTGTAGAGGACCCTTGGAGACGAGGTGATGTAAACTTTTTTTTTTTAATTTTCCACTTTTTTAAAATTCTCCATACAAAAATTAGGCCATGGAGCTACAGGAGCTAACCGAGCGAAGCGAGGTTGGCGAGTGTGCGACATTAATGAAGAACTGAGTATTGTAACCTGCAAAAAATTTATTGGAGAAATTTAAGTAGTCATTCTAATGTAACGCTGACGGGTTCCCATGAAACTATAAGAGATAGGTAGTGGGTGCCGAAACTAATGTTTTAGAGGACCCTTGGAGACGAGGTGATGTAAACTTTTTTTTTTTATTTTCCACTTTTTAAAAATTCTTCATACAAAAATTATGCCATGGAGCTACAGGAGCTAACCGAGCGAAGCGAGGTTGGCGAGTGTGCGACATTTATGAAGAACTGAGTGTAGTAACCTGCAAAAGATATTGGAGAAAATTAAGTTGTCATTCTGGTGTGACGCTGACGGGTCCCCATGAAACAACTTATAAGAAATATTAATAGGGATATTTTATCGATACATTGATTTTCGACATGGATTTTTTGTAAAGTATTATCTATTTTTTTATACCAAAATTATACTATGGAGCCACAGGAGCTAACCGAGCGAAGCGAGGTTGGCGAGTGTGCGACATTTAGGAGAAACTGAGTATAGTGACCTGCAATAAAGTCATTGGAGAAATTTAAGTAATCATTCTGATTTAACGCTGTAGGGTTCCCATGAAACTATAACAGATAGGTGGGGGGTGCTTAAACTAATGTTGTAGAGGACTCTTGGAGACGAGGTGATGTAAATTTTTTTTTTTTAATTTCCAAGGTTTTTTTTTTTTCATACAAAAATTCGGCCATGGAGCTACAGGAGCTAACCGAGCGAAGCGAGGTTGGCGAGTGTGCGACATTTATGAAGAACTGAGTATAGTAACCTGCAAAAAAGATATTGGAGAAATTTAAGTAGTCATTCTGATGTAACGCTGACGGGTTCCCATGAAACTATACGAGATGGGTGGTGGGTGCCAAAACTAATGTTGTAGCGGACCCTTGGAGACGAGGTCAGGTAATTTTTTTTTTTAAATTTTCCACTTTTTAAAAATTCTCCATACAAAAATTAGGCCATGGAGCTACAGGAGCTAACCGAGCGCAGCGAGGTTGGCAAGTGTGCGACATTTATGAAGAACTGAGTATAGTAACCTGCAAAAAATATATTGGAGAAATTTAAGTAGTCATTCTGATGTAACGCTGACGGGTTCCCATGAAACTATAAGAGATAGGTAGTGGGTGCCGAAACTAATGTTTTAGAGGACCCTTAAAGACGAGGTGATGTAAACTTTTTTTTTTAATTTTCCACTTTTTAAAAATTCTCTATACAAAAATTCGGCCATGGAGCTACAGGAGCTAACCGAGCGCAGCGACGTTGGCGAGTGTGCGACATTTATAAAGAACTGAGTATAGTAACCTGCAAAAAAGATATTGGAGAAATTTAGGTAGTCATCCTGATGTATCGCTGACGGGTTCCCATGAAACTATACGAGATGGGTAGGAAGTGCTTACACTAATGTTGTAGAGGACCCTTGGAGACGAGGAGATGTAAACCTTTTTTTTTATTTCCAAATTTTTTTAAATTCAACATACAAAAATTATGCCATGGAGCTAACCTAACGTTAAGCTAACCGAGCGAAGCGAGGTTGGCGAGTGTGCGACATTTAGAAGGAACTAAGTATAGTGACCTGCAATAAAGTTAATAATAAAATTTATGTAGTCATTCTGGTGTGACGCTGACGGGTCCCCATGTAATAACTTATAAGAAATATTAATAGGGATATTTTATCGATACATTGATTTTCGACATGGATTTTTTGTAAAGTATTATCAATTTTTTTATACCAAAATCATACTATGGAGCCACATTTAGGAGAAACTGAGTATAGTGACCTGCAATAAAGTCATTGGATAAATTTAAGTAATCATTCTGATTTAACGCTGACGGGTTCTCATGAAACTATAACAGATAGGTGGGGGGTGCTCAAACTAATGTTGTAGAGGACTCTTGGAGACGAGGTAATGTTAACTTTATTTCAAATTGTTACCCCTTTTTCTATTTTTTCATACAAAAATTATACTATGGAGCCACAGGAGCTAACCGAGCGAAGCGAGGTTGGCGAGTGTGCGACATTTAGGAGGAACTGAGTATTGTGACCTGCAATAAAGTTAATGATAAAATTTAAGTAGTCATTCTGGTGTGACGCTGACGGGTTCCCATGTAACAACTTATAAGAAATATTAATAGGGATATTTTATCGATACATATTTTTTCGACAGGGATTTTTTGTAAAGTATTATCTATTTTTTTATACCAAAATTATACCATGGAGCCACAGGAGCTAACCGAGCGAATCGAGGTTGGCGAGTGTGCGACGTTTAGGAGAAACTGAGTATAGTAACTTGCAATAAAGTTAATGATAAAATTTAAGTAGTCATTCTGGTATGACGCTGACGGGTTCCCATGTAACAACTTATAAGAAATATTAATAGGGATATTTTATCGATACATATATTTTCGACAGGGATTTTTTGTAACGTATTATTAGTCGTGTGCGACATTTAGGAGGAACTGAGTATTGTGACCTGCAATAAAGTTAATGATAAAATTTAAGTAGTCATTCTGGTGTGACGCTGACGGGTCCCCATGTAATAACTTATAAGAAATATTAATAGGGATATTTTATCGATACATTGATTTTCGACATGGATTTTTTGTAAAGTATTATAATTTTTTTTATACCAAACACATACTATGGAGCCACATTTAGGAGAAACTGAGTATAGTGACCTGCAATAAAGTCATTGGAAAAATTTAAGTAATCATTCTGATTTAACGCTGACGGGTTCTCATGAAACTATAACAGATAGGTGGGGGGTGCTTAAACTAATGTTGTAGAGGACTCTTGGAGACGAGGTAATGTTAACTTTATTTCAAATTGTTACCCCTTTTTCTATTTTTTCATACAAAAATTATACTATGGAGCCACAGGAGCTAACCAAGCAAAGCGAGGTTGGCGAGTGTGCGACATTAAGGAGGAACTGAGTATAATGACCTGCAATAAATTTAATGATAAAATTTAAGTAGTCATTCTGGTATGACGCTGACGGGTTCCCATGAAACAACTTATAAGAAATATTAATAGGGATTTTTTATCGATACATTGATTTTTGACAGGGATTTTTTAGAAAGTACAACAATATATATAGGATTTTTTTTTAAAGTACAATCTATGAGTACACAAAGCAGACCACGCTCACGACAATCCCCACTGTAGTTTTTGATTTTTAATGAGTTTTCCATTGAAATATTTTATCAAGTTGTAATTTACCAATTTGATCCCAAATGTAATTAAGATTTCGACAGGGATTTGATATCGAGGTTTAGGATCAAACATATTTTATTTTAAACATTTAAATTTTAGTCTTTTAAAAACTTTGACTAGATTGTTTTATTGAGTTTTAGCTAACGATTTTGATCCCAATTTAAAAATAAATATCGATAGGGATTTTTTTTTAAGTACAATCTACGAGTACACAAAGCAGACCACGCTCACGACAAACCTCACTTTACTTTTTGATTTTTATTGACTTATCGATTGCAATATTTTGTCAAGTGGTAATTTACCATTTTGATCCGTCATTTAATAAGATTTCGACAGGAATATGTTATCGAGGTTTAGGATCAAACATATTTTATTTTAAACATTTAAATTTTAGTATTTTAATAACTTTGACTAGATTGTTTCATTGGCTTTTAGCAAACGATTTTGGTACCAATCTCACTAGAGATTTCGATAGGGATTTTTTTTAAGTACAACAGACACAAAGCAGACCACGCTCACGACAATCCCCACGGTCCACTCGTGGGCCGTGCAGTACGAAACAACTAGTTTATATATATAAAGCTCTAAGCTACCACTGACTGACTGACAGAAATGTAGGGCCAAAACTGTAATAGTTGGGGGTCGGGTAAGTATCGGATCGTATAGGTATGGTGCTCAAACCTATGGGAAAAATCCGATATCCTGAACTTTCCATCAGGGAAAAAAGTCGGTGAGAGTTCCGGGGAAACGGTAATAGTTGGAGGGGGGGTGTTCGAACAAACTTTGTAGAGGACCCTCGGAGACGAGGTGACGTCATGGTTTTTTTTTTAAATTCCAAAATTCTTTTGTTTTTTTGTATGGAAATTTTTGAAAAACTTTGTGGGTCAAACGAAAAGAGCACAACTTGCCAAATTGCAAATTTTGTATAGACTTCGTCTTGGTTAATACGACAAAGGTCATCGAGGGGGGCTGAAGCGTCACTTTGATGTAACGTTGAGGGGTTCCCAGAGAACCGTAAGAGGTAGTCGGGGGGTGCTCAAGCAAATGTCATAAATGACCCTGGGAGAAGGGGTGACGTCATATATTTTTTTATAAATTCCGCGTTTTTTTTTTTTTTTCATACAAATTTCGCGAAAATCGAAACTGGCCAAGCGAGGATTGCGAATTTGCGATAATTGTAAAGATTTGGGTCTGTTGACCCCCAAAAGAGTCATCAATGACATTCAAGTAGTCAATCTCATGAAACGCCGATAGGTTCCCAGGGAACCAAAAGAGATGGGAAAAAAATTTCAACACCATCATATGGAGGACCCTTGGCGACGAGGAAATTTTATTTTATTTTTTTTAAATTCCATTTTTTTTTTCTTTTTTTCGAACAAAAATTTGAATAAACTGCTGTGGCCAAACGGAAAGACCGCAAGTCGCGAAATTTCAATATAGTAAAGATTCTTGCTTTTGTGTATCCCAAAATTTTTTTTATGTCGGTGAGTAGTCGTGGTGGTGTAAAGTTGATGGGTTCCTCGGAAACCACAAAAGATATCAAAAAACTCTAGAACATTTTGTTGTAGAGGACCCTTGGCGATTAGCAAAAATTTTTTTTTTTTTTTTAAATTCCGAAATTTTACGTTTTTTTCATACAAAAAATATGCTATGGAGTCACAGAAGCTAACCGAGCGAAGCGAGGTTGGCGAGTGTGCGACATTTATGAAGAACTGTGTATAATGACCTGCAAAAAAGTCATTGGAGAAATTTAAGCAGTCATCCTGATGTAACTCTCACGGGTTCCCATGAAACTATAAGAGATGGGTAGAAAGTGCTAAAACAAATGTTGTATAAGACCCTTGGAGACGAGGTCATGTATACTTTTTTTTTTTAATTTCCATTTTTTTTTTTTTTTCATACAAATATTATGCCATGGAGCTACAGGAGCTAACCGAGCGCAGCGAGGTTGGCGAGTGTGCGACATTTATGAAGAACTAAGTATAGTAACCTGCAAAAAAGATATTGGAGAAATTTAAGTAGTCATTCTGATGTAACGCTGACGGGTTCTTATGAAACTATAAGAGATGGGTGGTGGGTGCCAAAACTAATGTTGTAGAGGACCCTTGGAGACGAGTTGATGTAAACTTTTTTTTTTTAATTCCAATATTTTTAAAATTCTCCATACAAAAATTAAGCCATGGAGCTACAGGAGCTAACCGAGCGAAGCGAGGTTGGCGAGTGTGCGACATTTATAAAGAACTGAGTAAAGTGACCTGCGAAAAATTCATTGTAGAAATTTTAGTAGTCATCCTGATGTAACGCTGACGGGTTCCCATTAAACTATAAGAGATAGGTGGTGAGTGCCGAAACTAATATTGTAGAGGACCCTTGGAGACGGGGAGACGTAAACTTATTTTTTTAATTTTCAACATTTTTAAAATTCTTTATACAAAAATTAGGCCATGGAGCTACAGGAGCTAACCGAGCGAAGTGAGGTTGGCGAGTGTGCGACATTTATGAAGAACTGAGTATAGTAACCTGCAAAAAAGATATTGGAGAAATTTAAGTAGTCATTCTGATATAACGCTGACGGGTTCCCATGAAACTATAAGAGATAGGTGGTGGGTGCCGGAACTAATGTTGTAGAGGACCCTTGGAGACGAGGTGATGTAAACTTTTTTTTTTTAATTTCCAACATTTTTAAAATTCTCCATACAAAAATTAGGCCTTGGAGCTACAGGAGCTAACCGAGCGAAGCGAGGTTGGCGAGTGTGCGCAATTTATGAAAAACTGAGTATAGTAACCTGCAAAAAAGTAATTGGAGAAATTTAAGTAGTCATCCTGATGTAACGCTGACGGGTTCCCATGAAACTATAAGAGATGGGTAGGAAGTGCTTAAACTAATGTTCTAGAGGACCCTTGGAGGCGAGGAGATGTAAACTTTTTTTTTTAATTTTCCACTTTTTAAAAATTCTCTATACAAAAATTCGGCCATGGAGCTACAGGAGCTAACCGAGCGCAGCGAGGTTGGCGAGTGTGCGACATTTATGAAGAACTGAGTATAGTAACCTGCAAAAAAGATATTGGAGAAATTTAAGTAGTCATTCTGATGTAACGCTGACGGGTTCCCATGAAACTATAAGAGATGGGTGGTGGGTGTCTTAACTAATGTTGTAGAGGACCCTTGGAGACGAGCTGATGAAAACTTTTTTTTTTAATTTCCTACTTTTTTGAATTTTTTTATACAAACATTATGCAATGGAGCTACAGGAGCTAACCGAGCGAAGCGAGGTTGGCGAGTGTGCGACATTTATAAAGAACTGAGTATAGTAACCTGCAAAAAAGTAATTGGAGAAATTTAAGTAGTCATCCTGATGTAACGCTGACGGGTTCCCATGAAACTATAAGAGATGGGTAGGAAGTGCTTAAACTAATGTTCTAGAGGACCCTTGGAGGCGAGGAGATGTAAACTTTTTTTTTTAATTTTTAACTTTTTTTTAATTCTTCATATAAAAAATATGCCATGGAGTTTCTTTTCTGAAGAACTTATATTATTGAGTTATCGATTGCAATATTTTATCAGGTGGAAATGGACGATTTTGATCCCAAATTCAATTAAGGTTTCGACAGGAATTTGTTATCGAGCTTCAGGATCAAACATATTTTATTTTAGACATTTAAATTTTAGAATTTTAATAACTTTGACTAGATTGTTTCATTGACTTTTAGCAAACGATTTTGGTACCAATCTCACTAGAGATTTCGATAGGGATTTTTTTTAAGTACAACAGACACAAAGCAGACCGCGCTCACGACAATCCCCACGGTCCACTCGTGGGCCGTGCAGTACGAAACAACTAGTTATATTATATAAAGCTCTAATTACCACTCACTGACAGAAATACAGGGCCAAAACTGTAATAGTTGGGGGTCGGGTGATGATCGGATCGTATAGGTATGGTGCTCAAACCTATGGGAAAAATCCGATATTCTGGACTTTCCATCAGGGAAAAAAGTCGATGACGGTTCCGGAGAAACGGTTACAGTTAGAGGGGTGGTCCCGAAACTAATATTGTGGAGGACCCTGGGAGACGAGGTGACGTCATGGTTTTTTTTTTAAATTCCAAAATTCTTTTGTTTTTTTGTATGGAAATTTTTGAAAAACTTTGTGGGTCAAACGAAAAGAGCACAACTTGCCAAATTGCAAATTTTGTATAGACTTCGTCTTGGTTAATACGACAAAGGTCATCGAGGGGGGCTGAAGCGTCATTTTGATGTAACGTCGAGGGGTTCCCGGAGAACCGTAAGAGGTAGTCGGGGGGGTGCTCAAGCAAATGTCATAAAGGACCCTGGGAGAGGGGGTGACGTCACATTTTTTTTTTTAAATTCCGCGATTTTTTTTTTTTTTCATACAAAAGTCGAAACACGTACTTTGGAGGCGTGTAGAAGCGAAACCTGCCAAGTGTGAACTGCGAATTTGGCATGGTTGCATACACTTGGGGCTGATGAACAGCAAAAGTGTCATCAATGAAATTTTAAAAGTGAACCTGATGTGACGCTGACGGGTTCCCAGGAAACCATAAGAGATGGCGAAAAACGCTAGAACCCAATTTTGGAGAGGGCTTCTGGAGACGAGGTGTGGTGACTTTTTTTTTTTTAAATTCCCATTTTTTTTTTTTTTTGCATTCGCGGCCGACTTTGAGCACTCACAGAGCATACTTCGAGCATACCCAGAATGCCCATTTTTGGCTGGTTGTAGTCACGTGGGTCACCCCATATCACAAAAAGTCTTAAATGATTTTTAGGTAGACATCCTCATGTAACGATGAGGGGTTCCGATGCAACCAGGAATGGCAAGTCGTGCTAATTTTAACTACGTGTAGGAAACGTGTGGAGACGAGGAAAAGTTTTTTTTTTTTTTTTAATTTCCAATTTTTGTTTTTTTTTTTCATACATTTTAAAAAAAAAACTGTAGCAGCCAAACGAAAAAAATGCTACTTTTAAAATTACGATATTTGCAAAGCTTTCATCATTTTTTATCCCAGGAAGGTCACTAAGGGGTAATGAATCATCATTCTGATGAATCGTTGACGGGTTCCGAGTTAACCGTAAGAGATAGGTGGTGGGTGCCGAAACTAATGTTGTAGAGGACCCTTGGAGACGAGGTGATGTAAACTTTTTTTTTTTAATTTCCAAAGTTTTTTTTTTTTCATACAAAAATTCGGCCATGGAGCTACAGGAGCTAACCGAGCGCAGCGAGGTTGGCGAGTGTGCGACATTTATGAAGAACTGAGTATAGTAACCTGCAAAAAAGATATTGGAGAAATTTAAGTAGTCATTCTGATGTAACGCTGACGGGTTCCCATGAAACTATAAGAGATAGGTGGTGGGTGCCGGAACTAATGTTTTAGAGGACCCTTGGAGACGAGGTGATGTAAACTTTTTTTTTTTTATTTTGCACTTTTTAAAAATTCTCCATACAAAAATTAGGCCATGGAGCTACAGGAGCTAACCGAGCGTAGCGATGTTGGCGAGTGTGCGACATTTATGAAGAACTGAGTATAGTAACCTGCAAAAAATTTATTGGAGAAATTTAAGTAGTCATTCTGATGTAACACTGACGGGTTCCCATGAAACTATAAGAGATAGGTGGTGGGTGCCGGAACTAATGTTGTAGAGGACCCTTAGAGACGAGGTGATGTAATTTTTTTTTTTTTAATTTCCTACACTTTTAAAATTCTCCATACAAAAATTAGGTCTTGGAGCTACAGGAGCTAACCGAGCGAAGCGAGGTTGGCGAGTGTGCGACATTTATGAAGAACTGAGTAAAGTAACCTGCAAAAAAGATATTGGAGAAATTTACGTAGTCATTCTGATGTAACACTGACGGGTTCCCATGAAACTATAAGAGATAGGTAGTGGGTGCCGAAACTAATGTTGTAGAGGACCCTTGGAGACGAGGTGATGTAAATTTTTTTTTTTAATTTTCCACTTTTAAAAAAATCTCCATACAAAAATTCGGCCATGGAGCTACAGGAGCTAACCGAGCGCAGCGAGGTTGGCGAGTGTGCGACATTTATGAAGAACTGAGTATAGTAACCTGCAAAAAAGATATTGGAGAAATTTAAGTAGTCATTCTGATGTAACGCTGACAGGTTCCCATGAAACTATAAGAGATAGGTGGTGGGTGCCGGAACTAATATTTTATAGGACCCTTGGAGACGAGGTAATGTAAACTTTTTTTTTTAAATTTTCCACTGTTAAAAATTCTCCATACAAAAATTAGGCCATGGAGCTACAGGAGCTAACCGAGCGTAGCGAGGTTGGCGTGTGTGCGACATTTATGAAGAACTGAGTATAGTAACCTGCAAAAAAGATATTGGAGAAATTTAAGTAGTCATTCTGATGTAACGCTGACGGGTTCCCATGAAACTATAAGAGATGGGTGGTGGGTGCCGAAACTAATGTTGTAGAGGACCCTTGGAGACGAGGTGATGTAAACTTTTTTTTTTTTATTTCCGAAGTTTTTTTTTTTCATACAAAAATTCGGCCATGGAGCTACAGGAGCTAACCGAGCGCAGCGAGGTTGGCGAGTGTGCGACATTTATAAAGAACTGAGTATAGTAACCTGCAAAAAAGATATTGGAGAAATTTAAGTAGTCATTCTGATGTAACGCTGACAGGTTCCCATGAAACTATAAGAGATAGGTGGTGGGTGCCGGAACTAATATTTTATAGGACCCTTGGAGACGAGGTAATGTAAACTTTTTTTTTTAAATTTTCCACTGTTAAAAAATTCTCCATACAAAAATTAGGCCATGGAGCTACAGGAGCTAACCGAGCGTAGCGAGGTTGGCGTGTGTGCGACATTTATGAAGAACTGAGTATAGTAACCTGCAAAAAAGATATTGGAGAAATTTAAGTAGTCATTCTGATGTAACGCTGACGGGTTCCCATGAAACTATAAGAGATTGGTGGTGGGTGCCGAAACTAATGTTGTAGAGGACCCTTGGAGACGAGGTGATGTAAACTTTTTTTTTTTAATTTTCCACTTTTTAAAAATTCTCCATACAAAAATTAGGCCATGGAGCTACAGGAGCTAACCGAGCGAAGCGAGGTTGGCGAGTTTGCGCAATTTATGAAAAACTGAGTATAGTGACCTGCAAAAAAGATATTGAAGAAAATTAAGTTGTCATTCTGATGTAACGCTTACGGGTTCCCATGAAACTATAAGAGATGGGTAGGAAGTGCTTACACTAATGTTGTAGAGGACCCTTGGAGACGAGGAGATGTAAACTTTTTTTTTTTATTTCTAATTTTTAAAAATTCAACATACAAAAATTATGCCATGGAGCTACAGGAGCTAACCGAGCAAAGCAAGGTTGGCGAGTGTGCGACATTTATGAAGAACTGAGTATTGTAACCTGCAAAAAAGATATTGGAAAAATTTAAGTAGTCATCCTGATGTAACGCTGACGGTTTCCCATGAAACTATAAGAGATAGGTGGTGGGTGCCGAAACTAATGTTGTAGAGGACCCTTGGAGACGATGTGATGTAAACTTTTTTTTTTTTTTTTCCAACATTTTAAATATTCTCCATACAAAAATTAGGCCTTGGAGCTACAGGAGCTAACCGAGCGAAGCGAGGTTGGCGAGTGTGCGACATTTATAAAGAACTGAGAATTATAACCTGCAAAAAAGATATTGGAGAAATTTAAGTAGTCATCCTGATGTAACGCTCACGGGTTCCCATGAAAGTATTGGAGATGGGTAGGAAGTGCTTAAACTAATGTTGTAGAGGACCCTTGGAGACGAGGAGATGTAAACTTTTTTTTTAAATTTTCAACTTTTTAAAAATTCTCCATATAAAAATTATGCCATGGAGCTACAGGAGCTAACCGAGCGAAGCGAGGTTGGCGATTGTGCGACATTTATGAAGAACTGAGTATAGTAACCTGCAAAAAAGATATTGGAGAAATTTAAGTAGTCATTCTGATGTAACGCTGACGGGTTCCCATGAAACTATAAGTGATGGGTGCTTAAACTAATATTGTAGAGGACCCTTGGAGACGAGGTAATGTAAACTTTTTTTAAATTTATACCCTTTTTTCTATTTTTTCATACAAAAATTACATTATGGAGCCACAGGAGCTAACCGAGCGAAGCGAGGTTGGCGAGTGTGCGACATTTACGAGGAACTGAGTTTAGTGAAATGCAAAAAAGTTAATTAAAAAATTTAAGTAGTCATTCTGGTGTGACGCTAAAGGGTTTCCATGTAACAACTTATAAGAAATATTAATGGGGATATTTTATCGATGTACTGATTTTCAACAGGGATTTTTTGTAAAGTACAACAATATATACAAAGCATACTGCGCTCACGGCAATCGCAACTGTACGTTTTAAGTTTTTTATTGACTTATCAATTGCAATATTTTATCAAGTGGTAATTGACGATTTTGATCCCAAATTCAATTAAGATTTCGACAGGGATTTGTTATCAAGGTTTAGGATCAAACATATTTTATTTTAAACATTTAAATTTCAGTCTTTTAAAAACTTTGACTAGATTGTTTTATTGAGTTTTAGCTAACGATTTCGATCCCAATTTAAAAATAAATATCGATAGGGATTTTTTTAAAGTACAGTCTACGAGTACACAATGCAGACCACGGTCACGACAATCCTCACTGTACTTTTTAATTTTTAATTAGTTTTCCATTGAATTATTTTGTTAAGTTGTAATTTACCAATTTGATTCCAAATGTAATTAAGATTTAGAAAAGGATTTGTTATCGAGGTTTAGGATCAAACATATTTAATTTTATACATTTCAATTTTACTATATTTATCACTTTGAATATAATATTTTATACAGTTTTAGCTAACGATTTTGGTACCAATCTCACTAGAGATTTCGATAGGGATTTTTTTTAAGTACAACAGACACAAAGCAGACCACGCTCACGACAATCCCCACGGTCCACTCGTGGGCCGTGCAGTACGAAACAACTAGTTATATTATATAAAGCTCTAATTACCACTGACTGACAGAAATGTAGGGCCAAAACTGTAATAGTTGGGGGTTGGGTGATGATCGGATCGTATAGGTATGGTGCTCAAACCTATGGGAAAAATCTGAAAACCAAGACTTTCCATCAGGGAAAAAAGTCGGTGACGGTTCCGACGAAACGGTTATAGTTAGGGGGGGGGTGTTCGAACAAACTTTGTAGAGGACCCTGGGAGACGAGGTGACGTCATGGTTTTTTTTTTAAATTCCAAAATTCTTTTGTTTTTTTGTATGGAAATTTTTGAAAAACTTTGTGGGTCAAACGAAAAGAGCACAACTTGCCAAATTGCAAATTTTGTATAGACTTCGTTTAGGTTAATACGACGCAGGTCATCGAGGGGGGCTGAAGCGTCATTTTGATGTAATGTCGAGGGGTTCCCGGAGAACCGTAAGAGGTAGTCGGGGTGTGCTCAAGCAAATGTCATAAAGGACCCTGGGAGAGGGGGTGACGTCATATTTTTTTTTTTAAATTCCGCGATTTTTTTTTTTTTTCATACAAAAGTCGAAACACGTACTTTGGAGGCTCGTAGAAGCGAAACCTGCCAAATGACAACTGCAAATTTGGCATGGTTGCATACACTGGGGGCTGATGAACAGCAAAAGTGTCATCAATGAAATTTTAAATGTGAACCTGATGTGACGCTGACGGGTTCCCAGGAAACCATAAGAGATGGCGAAAAACGCTAGAACCCAATTTTGGAGAGGACTTCTGGAGACGAGGTGTGGTGACTTTTTTTTTTTTAAATTGCCATTTTTTTTTTTTTTTTGCATTCGCGGCCGACTTTGAGCACTCGCAGAGCATACTTCGAGCATACCCAGAATGGCCATTTTTGGCTGGTTGTAGTCACGGGGGTCACCCCATATCACAAAATGTCTTCAATGATTTTTGGGTAGTCATCATGATGTAACGCTGAGGGGTTCCCAGGTCACCAGGAGAGGTGCATAGGGTGAACTTTACCCACGTATAGGAAACCCTCGGAGACGAGTAAAAGTTTTTTTTTTTTTTTTAATTTCCGATTTTTTAATTTTTTTTTCATACATTTTAAAAAAAAAACTGTAGCAGCCAAACGAAAAAATTGCTACTTTCAAAATAACAATATTTGCAAAGCTTTCATCATTTTTTATCCCAGGAAGGTCACTAAGGGGTAATGAATCATCATTCTGATGAATCGCTGACGGGTTCCGAGTTAACCGTAAGAGATAGGTGGTGGGTGCCGGAACTAATGTTGTAGAGGACCTTTGGAGACGAGGTGATGTCATCTTTTTTTTTTTAATTTCCAAGGTTTTTTTTTTTTCATACTAAAATTCGGCCATGGAGCTACAGGAGCTAACCGAGCGCAGCGAGGTTGGCGAGTGTGCGACATTTATGAAGAACTGAGTATAGTAACCTGCAAAAAAGATATTACAGAGATTTAAGTAGTCATTCTGATGTAACGCTGATGGGTTCCCATGAAACTAT
Source organism: Tinea semifulvella (assembly GCA_910589645.1). Classification (NCBI taxonomy): domain Eukaryota; kingdom Metazoa; phylum Arthropoda; class Insecta; order Lepidoptera; family Tineidae; genus Tinea; species Tinea semifulvella. The sequence continues at coordinate 11,861,694 of OU342601.1, forward strand.
AAGAGATGGGTGGTGGGTGCCAAAACTAATGTTGTAGAGGACCCTTGGAGACGAGTTGATGTAAACTTTTTTTTTTTAATTCCAATATTTTTAAAATTCTCCATACAAAAATTAAGCCATGGAGCTACAGGAGCTAACCGAGCGAAGCGAGGTTGGCGAGTGTGCGACATTTATAAAGAACTGCGTAAAGTGACCTGCGAAAAATTAATTGTAGAAATTTTAGTAGTCATCCTGATGTAACGCTGACGGGTTCCCATTAAACTATAAGAGATAGGTGGTGAGTGTCGAAACTAATATTGTAGAGGACCCTTGGAGACGGGGAGACGTAAACTTTTTTTTTTAATTTTCAACATTTTTAAAATTCTCCATATAAAAATTATGCCATGGAGCTACAGGAGCTAACCGAGCGCAGCGAGGTTGGCGAGTGTGCGACATTTATGAAGAACTGAGTATAGTAACCTGCAAAAAAGATATTAGAGTGATTTAAGTAGTCATTCTGATGTAACGCTGATGGGTTCCCATGAAACTATAAGAGATGGGTGGTGGGTGGCAAAACTAATGTTGTAGAGGACCCTTGGAGACGAGTTGATGTAAACTTTTTTTTTTTTAATTCCAATATTTTTAAAATTCTCCATACAAAAATTAAGCCATGGAGCTACAGGAGCTAACCGAGCGAAGCGAGGTTGGCGAGTGTGCGACATTTATAAAGAACTGCGTAAAGTGACCTGCGAAAAATTAATTGTAGAAATTTTAGTAGTCATCCTGATGTAACGCTGACGGGTTCCCATTAAACTATAAGAGATAGGTGGTGAGTGTCGAAACTAATATTGTAGAGGACCCTTGGAGACGGGGAGACGTAAACTTTTTTTTTTTAATTTTCAACATTTTTAAAATTCTCCATATAAAAATTATGCCATGGAGCTACAGGAGCTAACCGAGCGCAGCGAGGTTGGCGAGTGTGCGACATTTATGAAGAACTGAGTATAGTAACCTGCAAAAAAGATATTAGAGTGATTTAAGTAGTCATTCTGATGTAACGCTGATGGGTTCCCATGAAACTATAAGAGATGGGTGGTGGGTGCCAAAACTAATGTTGTAGAGGACCCTTGGAGACGAGTTGATGTAAACTTTTTTTTTTTTAATTCCAATATTTTTAAAATTCTCCATACAAAAATTAAGCCATGGAGCTACAGGAGCTAACCGAGCGAAGCGAGGTTGGCGAGTGTGCGACATTTATGAAGAACTGAGTATAGTAACCTGCAAAAAAGATATTGGAGAAATTTAAGTTGTCATCCTGATGTAGCGCTCACGGGTTCCCATGAAACTATAAGAGATGGGTAGGAATTGCTTAAACTAATGTTGTAGAGGACCCTGGGAGACGAGGTGTTGTAAACTATTTTTTTTTAATTTCCAATGTTTTTTTTTTTTCATACAAAAAATATGCCATGGAGCTACAGGAGCTAACTGAGCGAAGCGAGGTTGGCGAGTGTGCGACTTTTCTGAAGAACTTATATTATTGAGTTATCGATTGCAATATTTTATCAGGTGGAAATTGACGATTTTGATCCAAAATTCAATTAAGATTTCGACAGGAATTTGTTATCGAGCTTCAGGATCAAACATATTTTATTTTGACATTTAAATTTTAGTATTTTAATAACTTTGACTTGATTGTTTTATTGAGTTTTAGCTAACGATTTTGATCCCAATTAAAAAATAATTATCAATAGGGTTTTTTTTAAAGTACAACCTACGAGTACACAAAGCAGACCACGCTCACGACAATCCTCACTGTAGTTTTTGATTTTTAATGAGTTTTCCATTTAAATATTTTATCAAGTTGTAATTTACCAATTTGATCCCAAATGTAATTAAGATTTCGACAGGAATTTATTATCGAGGTTTAGGATCAAACATATTTTATTTTAGACATATAAATTTTAGTTAAATACTTTGTTTTTAAATACTTTGACTAGATTCTTTTATTGAGTTTTAGCTAACGATTTTGATCATAATTATCGATTAGAAAAGTAACAATCTAGATTTTTTATCGAATATAATAACACACAAAGCAGACCACGCTCACGACAATCCTCACTGTAGTTTTTGGTTTTTAATGAATTTTCCATTGAAATATTTTATCAAGTTGTAATTTACCAATTTGATCCCAAATGTAATTAAGATTTCGACAGGAATTTATTATCGAGGTTTAGGATCAAACATATTTTATTTTAGACATATAAATTTTAGTTAAATACTTTGTTTTTAAATACTTTGACTAGATTCTTTTATTGAGTTTTAGCTAACGATTTTGATCATAATTATCGATTAGAAAAGAAACAATGTAGATTTGTGTATCGATTACAACTAACACAAAGCAGACCACGCTCACGACAATCCCCACGGTCCACTCGTGGGCCGTGCAGTACGAAACAACTAGTTATATTATATAAAGCTGGTAGCTACCACTGACTGACAGAAATACAGGGCCAAAACTGTAATAGTTGGGGGTTGGGTGATGATCGGATCGTATAGGTATGGTGCTCAAACCTATGGGAAAAATCCGAAAACCAAGACTTTCCATCAGGGAAAAAAGTCGGTGACGGTTCCGGGGAAACGGTAATAGTTGGAGGGGGGGTGCTCGAACAAACTTTGTAGAGGACCCTCGGAGACGAGGTGACGACCTGGTTTTTTTTTTAAATTCCAAAATTCTTTTGTTTTTTTGTATGGGAATTTTTGAAAAACTTTGTGGGTCAAACGAAAAGAGCACAACTTGCCAAATTGCAAATTTTGTATAGACTTCATCTTGATTAATATGACAAAGGTCATCGAGGGGGGCTGAAGCGTCATTTTGATGTAACGTCGAGGGGTTCCCGGAGAACCGTAAGAGGTAGTCGGGGGGTGCTCAAGCAAATGTCATAAAGGACCCTGGGAGAGGGGGTGACGTCACATTTTTTTTTTTAAATTCCGCGATTTTTTTTTTTTTTCATACAAAAGTCGAAACACGTACTTTGGAGGCTCGTAGAAGCGAAACCTGCCAAGTGACAACTGCAAATTTGGCATGGTTGCATACACTGGGGGCTGATGAACAGCACAAGTGTCATCAATGAAATTTTAAAAGTGAACCTGATGTGACGCTCACGGGTTCCCAGGAAACCATAAGAGATGGCGAAAAACGCTAGAACCCAATTTTGGAGAGGGCTTCTGGAGACGAGGTGTGGTGACTTTTTTTTTTTTTAATTCCCATTTTTTTTTTTTTTTGCATTCGCGGCCGACTTTGAGCACTCGTAGAGCATACTTGGAGCATACCCAGAATGCCCATTTTTGGCTGGTTGTAGTCACGGGGGTCACCCCATGTGGAAACATGTCTTCAATGATTTTTGGGTAGTCGTCATGATGTAACGCTGAGAGGTTCCCAGGTCACCAGAAGAGGTGCATAAGGTGCCTTGCAACCCCATATAGGAAACCCTCGGAGACGAGTAAAAGTTTTTTTTTTTTTTTTAATTTCCGATTTTTTCATTTTTTTTTCATACATTTAAAAAAAAAAACTGTAGCAGCCAAATGAAAAGATTGCTACTTTCAAAATTACGATATTTGCAAAGCTTTCATCATTTTTTATCCTAGGAAGGTCACTAAAGGGTAATGAATCATCATTCTGATGAATCGCTGACGGGTTCCGAAGTAACCGTAAGAGATAGGTGGTGGGTGCCGGAACTAATGTTGTAGAGGACCCTTGGAGACGAGGTCATGTAAACTTTTTTTTTTTAATTTCCAAAGTTTTTTTTTTTTCATACAAAAAATCGGCCATGGAGCTACAGGAGCTAACCGAGCGAAGCGAGATTGGCGAGTGTGCAACATTTATGAAGAACTGAGTATAGTAACCTGCAAAAAAGATATTGGAGAAATTTAAGTAGTCATTCTGATGTAACGCTGACGGGTTCCCATGAATCTATAAGAGATAGGTGGTGGGTGCCGAAACTAATGTTGTAGAGGACCCTTGGAGACGGGGTGATGTAAACTTTTTTTTTTTAATTTTCCACTTTTTAAAAATTCTCCATACAAAAATTAGGCCATGGAGCTACAGGAGCTGACCGAGCGAAGCGAGGTTGGCGATTGTGCGACATTTATGAAAAACTGAGTATAGTAACCTGCAAGAAAGATATTGGAGAAATTTAAGTAGTCATTCTGATGTAACGCTGACGGGTTCCCATGAAACTATAAGAGATAGGTGGTGGGTGCCGGAACTAATGTTTTAGAGGACCCTTGGAGACGAGGAGATGTAAACTTTTTTTTTTAATTTTCAACGTTTTAAAAATTCTCCATATAAAAATTATGCCATGGAGCTACAGGAGCTAACCGAGCAAAGCGAGGTTGGCGAGTGTGCGACATTTATGAAGAACTGAGTATAGTAACCTGCAAAAAAGATATTGGAGAAAATTAAGTTGTCATTCTGATGTAACGCTCACGGGTTCCCATGAAACTATAAGAGATAGGTGGTGGGTGCCGGAACTAATGTTTTAGAGGACCCTTGGAGACGAGGTGATGTAAACTTTTTTTTTTTAATTTTACACTTTTTAAAAATTCTTTATACAAAAATTAGGCCATGGAGCTACAGGAGCTAACCGAGCGAAGCGAGGTTGGCGAGTGTGCGACATTTATGAAGAACTGAGTATAGTAACCTGCAAAAAAGTTATTGGAGAAAATTAAGTTGTCATTCTGATGTAACGCTCACGGGTTCCCATGAAACTATAAGAGATGGGTGGGAAGTGCTTAAACTAATGTTGTAGAGGACCCTTGGAGACGAGGAGATGTAAACTTTTTTTTTTTAATTTTCAACTTTTAAAAAATTCTCCATAAAAAAATTATGCCATGGAGCTACAGGAGCTAACCGAGCGAAGCGAGGTTGGCGAGTGTGCGACATTTATGAAGAACTGAGTATAGTAACCTGCAAAAAAGATATTGGAGAAAATTAAGTTGTCATTCTGATGTAACGCTCACGGGTTCCCATGAAACTATAAGAGATGAGTGGGAAGTGCTTAAACTAATGTTGTAGAGGACCCTTGGAGACGAGGAGATGTAAACTTTTTTTATTTTTTTTCCAAATTTTAAAAAATTCAACATACAAAAATTATGCCATGGAGCTACAGGAGCTAACCGAGCGAAGCGAGGTTGGCGAGTGTGCGACATTTAGGAGGAACTGAGTATAGTGACCTGCAATAAAGTTAATAATACAATTTAAGTAGTCATTCTGGTGTGACGCTGACGGCTCCCCATATAACAACTTATAAGAAATATTAATTGGGATATTTTATCGATACATTGATATTCGACAGGGATTGTTTGGAAAGTACAACAATATATATAGGATTTTTTTTTTAAGTACAATCTATGAGTACACAAAGCAGACCACGCTCACGACAATCCTCACTGTAGTTTTTGATTTTTAATGAGTTTTCCATTGAAATATTTTATCAAGTTGTAATTTACGAATTTGATTCCAAATGTAATTAAAATTTCGACAGGGATTTATTATCGAGGTTTAGAATCAAATATATTTTATTTTAAACATTTAAATATTAGTATTTTAATAACTTTGACTAGATTTTTTTATTGAGTTTTAGCCAACGATTTTGATCCCAATTTAAAATAAATATCGATAGGGATTTTTTTAAAGTACAACAGACACAAAGCAGACCACGCTCACGACAATCCCCACGGTCCACTCGTGGGCCGTGCAGTACGAAACAACTAGTTTATATATATAAAGCTCTAAGCTACCACTCACTGACTGACAGAAATGTAGGGCCAAAACTGTAATAGTTGGGGGTAGGGTGAGTATCGGATCGTATAGGTATGGTGCTCAAACCTATGGGAAAAATCCGATATCCTGAACTTTCCATCAGGGAAAAAAGTCGGTGAGAGTTCCGGGGAAACGGTAATAGTTGGAGGGGGGGTGTTCAAACAAACTTTGTAGAGGACCCTCGGAGACGAGGTGACGTCATGGTTTTTTTTTTAAATTCCAAAATTCTTTTGTTTTTTTGTATGGAAATTTTTGAAAAACTTTGTGGGTCAAACGAAAAGAGCACAACTTGCCAAATTGCAAATTTTGTATAGACTTCGTCTTGGTTAATACGACAAAGGTCATCGAGGGGGGCTGAAGCGTCATTTTGATGTAACGTCGAGGGGTTCCCAGAGAACCGTAAGAGGTAGTCGTGGGGTGCTCAAGCAAATGTCATAAAGGACCCTGGGAGAAGGGGTGACGTCATATTTTTTTTTTTTAATTCCGCGTTTTTTTTTTTTTTTCATACAAATTTCGCGAAAATCGAAACTGGCCAAGCGAGGATTGCGAATTTGCGATAATTGTAAAGATTTGGGTCTGTTGACCCCCAAAAGAGTCATTAATGACATTCAAGTAGTCAATCTCATGAAACGCCGATAGGTTCCCAGGGAACCAAAAGAGATGGGAAAAAAATTTCAACACCATCATATGGAGGACCCTTGGCGACGAGGAAATTTTTTTTTTTTTTTTTTAAATTCCATTTTTTTTTTCCTTTTTTCGAACAAAAATTTGAATAAACTGCTGTGGCCAAACGGAAAGACCGCAAGTCTCGAAATTTCAATATAGTAAAGATTCTTGCTTTTGTGTATCCCAAAATTTTTTTTATGGTGGTGAGTAGTCGTGGTGGTGTAAAGTTGATGGGTTCCTCGGAAACCACAAAAGATATCAAAAAACTCTAGAACATTTTGTTGTAGAGGACCCTTGGCGATTGGCAATTTTTTTTTTTTTTTTTTTAAATTCCGAAATTTTACGTTTTTTTCATACAAAAAATATGCTATGGAGTCACAGGAGCTAACCGAGCGAAGCGAGGTTGGCGAGTGTGCGACATTTATGAAGAACTGAGTATAGTAACCTGCAAAAAAGATATTGCAGAAATTTAAGTAGTCATTCTAATGTAACGCTGACGGGTTCCCATGAAACCATAAGAGATAGGTGGTGGGTGCCGGAACTAATGTTTTAGAGGACCCTTGGAGACGAGGTGATATAAACTATTTTTTTTAATTTTCCACTTTTTATAAATTCTCCATACAAAAATTAGGCCATGGAGCTACAGGAGCTAACCGAGCGAAGCGAGGTTGGCGAGTGTGCGACATTTATAAAGAACTGAGTATAGTAACCTGCAAAAAAGATATTGCAGAAATTTAAGTAGTCATTCTGATGTAACGCTGACGGGTTCCCATGAAACTATAAGAGATAGGTGGTGGGTGCCGGAACTAATGTTTTAGAGGACCCTTGGAGACGAGGTGATATAAACTATTTTTTTTAATTTTCCACTTTTTAAAAATTCTCCATACAAAAATTAGGCCATGGAGCTACAGGAGCTAACCGAGCGAAGCGAGGTTGGCGAGTGTGCGACATTTATAAAAAACTGAGTATAGTAACCTGCAAAAAAGATATTGGAGAAATTTAAGTAGTCATCCTGATGTAACGCTCACGGGTTCCCATGTAACTATAAGAGATGGGTAGGAAGTGCTTAAACTAATGTTGTAGAGGACCCTTGGAGACGAGGAGACGTAAACTTTTTTTTTTAATTTCTATTTTTCTTTAAATACTTCATACAAAAATTAGGCCATGGAGCCACAGGAGCTAACCGAGCGAAGCGAGGTTGGCGAGTGTGCGACATTTATAAAAAACTGAGTATAGTAACCTGCAAAAAAGCTATTGGAGAAATTTAAGTAGTCATACTGATGTAACGCTCACGGGTTCCTTGGAGACGAGGAGACGTAAACTTTTTTTTTATTTTTTTTTTTTAATTCTTCATACAAAAATTAGGCCATGGAGCTACAGGAGCTAACCGAGCGAAGCGAGGTTGGCGTGTGTGCGACATTTATGAATAACTGAGTATAGTGACCTGCAAAAAATTCATTGGAGAAATTTTAGTAGTCATCCTGATGTAACGCTCACGGGTTCCCATGTAACTATAAGAGATGGGTAGGAAGTGCTTAAACTAATGTTGTAGAGGACCCTTGGAGACGAGGAGACGTAAACTTTTTTTTTTAATTTCTATTTTTCTTTAAATACTTCATACAAAAATTAGGCCATGGAGCCACAGGAGCTAACCGAGCGAAGCGAGGTTGGCGAGTGTGCGACATTTATAAAAAACTGAGTATAGTAACCTGCAAAAAAGCTATTGGAGAAATTTAAGTAGTCATACTGATGTAACGCTCACGGGTTCCCATGAAACTATAAGAGATGGGTAGGAAGTGCTTAAACTAATGTTGTATAAGACCCTTGGAGACGAGGTCATGTATACTTTTTGTTTTAATTTCCAATTTTTTTTTTTTCATACAAAAATTATGCCATTAGGAGAAACTGAGTATCGTGACCTGCAATTAAGTCATTGGTGAAATTTAAGTAATCATTCTGATTTAACGCTGACGGGTTCCCATGAAAGTATAACAGATAGGTGGGGGTGCATAAACTTAGGTTGTAGAGGAGTCTTGGAGACGAGGTAATTTTAACTTTATTTTAAATTGTTACCCCTTTTTCTATTTTTTCATACAAAAATTATACTATCGAGCCACAGGAGCTAACCGAGCGAAGCGAGGTTGGCGAGTGTGCGACATTTAGGAGGAACTGAGTATAGTGACCTGCAATAAAGTTAATGATAAAATTTAAGTTGTCATTCTGGTATGACGCTGACGGGTTCCCATGTAACAACTTATAAGAAATATTAATAGGGATGTTTTATCGATACATTGATTTTCGACAGGGATTTTTTGGAAAGTACAATCTACGAGTACACAAAGCAGACCACGCTCACGACAAACCTCACTTTACTTTTTGATTTTTATTGACTTATCGATTGCAATATTTTATCAAGTGGTAATTGAAGATTTTGACCCCAAATTCAATTAAGATTTCGACAGGAATTTGTTATCGAGCTTTAGGATCAAACATATATATTTGAAACATTTAAATTTTAGTATTTTAATAACTTTGACTAGATTGTTTTATTGAGTTTTAGCTAACTATTTTGATCATAATTATCAATTAGAAAAGTAACAATTTAGATTTTTGTATCGATTACAACCAACACAAAGCAGACCACGCTCACGACAATCCCCACGGTCCACTCGTGGGCCGTGCAGTACGAAACAACTAGTTATATTATATAAAGCTCTAATTACCACTGACTGACAGAAATGTAGGGCCAAAACTGTAATAGTTGGGGGTTGGGTGATGATCGGATCGTATAGGTATGATGCTCAAACCTATGGGAAAAATCTGAAAACCAAGACTTTCCATCAGGGAAAAAAGTCGGTGACGGTTCCGACGAAACGGTTATAGTTAGGGGGGGGGTGTTCGAACAAACTTTGTAGAGGACCCTGGGAGACGAGGTGACGTCATGGTTTTTTTTTTAAATTCCAAAATTCTTTTGTTTTTTTGTATGGAAATTTTTGAAAAACTTTGTGGGTCAAACGAAAAGAGCACAACTTGCCAAATTGCAAATTTTGTATAGATTTCGTTTAGGTTAATACGACACAGGTCATCGAGGGGGGCTGAAGCGTCATTTTGATGTAACGTCGAGGGGTTCCCGGAGAACCGTAAGAGGTAGTCGGGGTGTGCTCAAGCAAATGTCATAAAGGACCCTGGGAGAGGGGGTGACGTCATATTTTTTTTTTTAAATTCCGCGATTTTTTTTTTTTTTCATACAAAAGTCGAAACACGTACTTTGGAGGCTCGTAGAAGCGAAACCTGCCAAATGACAACTGCAAATTTGGCATGGTTGCATACACTGGGGGCTGATGAACAGCAAAAGTGTCATCAATGAAATTTTAAATGTGAACCTGATGTGACGCTGACGGGTTCCCAGGAAACCATAAGAGATGGCGAAAAACGCTAGAACCCAATTTTGGAGAGGACTTCTGGAGACGAGGTGTGGTGACTTTTTTTTTTTTAAATTCCCATTTTTTTTTTTTTTTGCATTCGCGGCCGACTTTGAGCACTCGCAGAGCATACTTCGAGCATACCCAGAATGGCCATTTTTGGCTGGTTGTAGTCACGGGGGTCACCCCATATCACAAAATGTCTTCAATGATTTTTGGGTAGTCATCATGATGTAACGCTGAGGGGTTCCCAGGTCACCAGGAGAGGTGCATAGGGTGAACTTTACCCACGTATAGGAAACCCTCGGAGACGAGTAAAAGTTTTTTTTTTTTTTTAAATTTCCGATTTTTTCATTTTTTTTTCATACATTTTTTTGAAAAAACTGTAGCAGCCAAACGAAAAGATTGCTACTTTCAAAATTACGATATTTGCAAAGCTTTCATCATTTTTTATCCCAGGAAAGTCACTAAGGGGTAATGAATCATTATTCTGATGAATCGCTGAGGGGTTCCGAGTTAACCGTAAGAGATAGGTGGTGGGTGCCGGAACTAATGTTGTAGAGGACCCTTGGAGACGAGGTGATGTAAACTTTTTTTTTTTAATTTCCAAAGTTTTTTTTTTTTCATACAAAAATTCGGCCATGGAGCTACAGGAGCTAACCGAGCGCAGCGAGGTTGGCGAGTGTGCGACATTTATGAAGAACTGAGTATAGTAACCTGCAAAAAAGATATTGGAGAAATTTAAGTAGTTATTCTGATGTAACGCTGACGGGTTCCCATGAAACTATAAGAGATAGGTAGTGGGTGTCGAAATTAATGTTTTAGAGGACCCTTGGAGACGAGGTGATGTAAACTTTTTTTTTTTAATTTCCAACTTTTTTAAAATTCTCCATACAAAAATTAGGCCATGGAGCTACAGGAGCTAACCGAGCAAAGCGAGGTTGGCGAGTGTGCGACATTTATAAAGAGCTGAGTATAGTAACCTGCAAAAAAGATATTGGAGAAATTTAAGTAGTCATCCTGATGTAACGCTCACAGGTTCCCATTAAACTATAAGAGATGGGTAGGAAGTGCTTAAACTAATGTTGTAGAGGACCCTTGGAGACGAGGAGATGTAAACTTTTTTTTTTAATTTTCAACGTTTTAAAAATTCTCCATATAAAAATTATGCCATGGAGCTACAGGAGCTAACCGAGCAAAGCGAGGTTGGCGAGTGTGCGACATTTATGAAGAACTGAGTATAGTAACCTGCAAAAAAGATATTGGAGAAAATTAAGTTGTCATTCTGATGTAACGCTCACGGGTTCCCATGAAACTATAAGAGATAGGTGGTGGGTGCCGGAACTAATGTTTTAGAAAACCCTTGGAGACGAGGTGATGTAAACTTTTTTTTTTTAATTTTACACTTTTTAAAAATTCTTTATACAAAAATTAGGCCATGGAGCTACAGGAGCTAACCGAGCGAAGCGAGGTTGGCGAGTGTGCGACATTTATGAAAAACTGAGTATAGCAACCTACAAAAAAGATATTGGAGAAATTTAAGTAGTCATCCTGATGTAACGCTCACGGGTTCCCATGAAACTATAAGAGATGGGTAGGAAGTGCTTAAACTAACGTTGTAGAGGACCCTTGGAGACGAGGTGATGAAAACTTTTTTTTTTAATTTCAAACTTTTTTTTTTAATTTCAAACTTTTTTTAAATTCTTCATACAAAAATTATGTCATGCTACATGAGCTAACCGAGCGAAGCGAGGTTGGCGAGTGTGCGACATTTATGAAGAACTGTGTATAATGACCTGCAAAAAAGTCATTGGAGAAATTTAAGCAGTCATCCTGATGTAACGCTCACGGGTTCCCATGAAACTATAAGAGATGGGTAGGAAGTGCTTAAACTAATGTTGTATAAGACCCTTGGAGACGAGGTCATGTATACTGTTTTTTTTTAATTTCTATTGTTTTTTTTTTTTTTTTCATACAAAAATTATGCCATGGAGCTGAGTACACAATGCAGACCACGCTCACGACAATCCTCGCTGTACTTTTTGATTTTTATTGACTTATCGATTGCAATATTTTATCAAGTGGTAATTGACGATTTTGACCCCAAATTCAATTAAGATTTCGACAGGAATTTGTTATCGAGGTTTAGGATCAAACATATTTTATTTTAAACATTAAAATTTTAGTATTTTAATAACTTTGACTAGATTGTTTTATTGAGTTTTAGCTAACGATTTTGATCATAATTATCGATTAGAAAGTAACCATGTAGATTTTATATTTTCGATAGGGATTTTTTTTAAGTACAACAGACACAAAGCAGACCACGCTCACGACAATCCCCACGGTCCACTCGTGGGCCGTGCAGTACGAAACAACTAGTTTATATATATAAAGCTGGTAGCTACCACTCACTGACAGAAATACAGGGCCAAAACTGTAATAGTTGGGGGTTGGGTGATGATCGGATCGTATAGGTATGGTGCTCAAACCTATGGGAAAAATCCGACATTCTGGACTTTCCATCAGGGAAAAAAGTAGGTGAAGGTTCCGGGGAAACGGTAATAGTTGGAGGGGGGGTGTTCGAACAAACTTTATAGAGGACCCTCGGAGACGAGGTGACGTCATGGTTTTTTTTTTAAATTCCGAAATTCTTTTGTTTTTTTGTATGGAAATTTTTGAAAAACTTTGTGGGTCAAACGAAAAGAGCACAACTTGCCAAATTGCAAATTTTGTATAGACTTCATCTTGATTAATATGACAAAGGTCATCGAGGGGGGCTGAAGCGTCATTTTGATGTAACGTCGAGGGGTTCCCGGAGAACCGTAAGAGGTAGTCGGGGGGTGCTCAAGCAAATGTCATAAAGGACCCTGGGAGAGGGGGTGACGTCACATTTTCTTTTTTAAATTCCGCGATTTTTTTTTTTTTTCATACAAAAGTCGAAACACGTACTTTGGAGGCTCGTAGAAGCGAAACCTGCCAAGTGTGAACTGCTAATTTGGCATGGTTGCATACACTTGGGGCTGATAAACAGCAATACTGTCATCAATGAAATTTTAAAAGTGAACCTGATGTGACGCTGACGGGTTCCCAGGAAACCATAAGAGATGGCGAAAAACGCTAGAACCCAATTTTGGAGAGGGCTTCTGGAGACGAGGTGTGGTGACTTTTTTTTTTTTAAATTCCCATTTTTTTTTTTTTTTGCATTCGCGGCCGACTTTGAGCACTCGCAGAGCATACTTGGAGCATACCCAGAATGCCCATTTTTAGCTGGTTGTAGTCACGGGGGTCACCCCATGTGGAAAAGTGTCTTCAATGATTTTTGGGTAGTCATCATGATGTAACGCTGAGGGGTTCCCAGGTCACCAGAAGAGGTGCATAGGGTGAACTTTACCCACGTATAGGAAACCCTCGGAGACGAGTAAAAGTTTTTTTTTTTTTTTAAATTTCCGTTTTTTTATTTTTTTTTTCATACATTTTTTTTAAAAAACTGTAGCAGCCAAACGAAAAAATTGCTACTTTCAAAATTACAATATTTGCAAAGCTTTCATCATTTTTTATCCCAGGAAGGTCACTAAGCGGTAATGAATCATCATTCTGATGAATCGCTGACGGGTTCCGAGTTAACCGTAAGAGATAGGTGGTGGGTGCCGAAACTAATGTTGTAGAGGACCCTTGGAGACGAGGTGATGTAAACTTTTTTTTTTTAATTTCCGAAGTTTTTTTTTTTTCATACAAAAAATCGGCCATGGAGCTACAGGAGCTAACCGAGCGCAGCGAGGTTGGCGAGTGTGCGTCATTTATGAAGAACTGAGTATAGTAACCTGCAAAAAAGATATTGGAGAAATTTAAGTAGTCATTCTGATGTAACGCTGACGGGTTCCCATGAAACTATAAGAGATGGGTGGTGGGTGTCTGAACTAATGTTGTAGAGGACCCTTGGAGACGACGTGATGTAAATTTTTTTTTTTTAATTTCCAACTTTTTAAAAATTCTCCATACAAAAATTAGGCCATGGAGCTACAGGAGCTAACCGAGCGAAGCGAGGTTGGCGAGTGTGCGACATTTATAAAGAACTGAGTATAGTAAACGGCAAAAAAGATATTGGAGAAATTTAAGTAGTCATTCTGATGAAACGCTGACGGGTTCCCATGAAACTATAAGAGATAGGTGGTGGGTGCCGGAACTAATGTTGTATAGGACCCTTGGAGACGAGGTGATGTAAACTTTTTTTTTTAATTTTCCACTTTTTAAAAATTCTCCATACAAAAATTATTCCATGGAGCTACAGGAGCTAACCGAGCGCAGCGAGGTTGGCGAGTGTGCGACATTTATGAAGAACTGAGTATAGTAACCTGCAAAAAACATATTGGAAAAATTTAAGTAATCATTCTGACGTAACGCTGACGGGTTCCCATGAAACTATAAGAGATAGGTGGTGGGTGCCAGAACTAATGTTGTAGAGGACCCTTGGAGACGAGGTGATGTAAACTTTTTTTTTTTAATTTTCCACTGTTTAAAAATTCTCCATACAAAAATCAGGCCATGGAACTACAGGAGCTAACCGAGCGCAGCGAGGTTGGCAAGTGTGCAACATTTATGAAGAACTGAGAATTGTTACCTGCAAAAAAGATATTGGAGAAATTTAAGTAGTCATCCTGAAGTAACGCTCACGGGTTCCCATGAAACTATAAGAGATGGGTAGGAAGTGCTTAAACTAATGTTGTAGAGGACCCTGGGAGACGAGGTGTTGTAAACTTTTTTTTTTAATTTCCAATGTTTTTTTTTTCATACAAAAAATATGCCATGGAGCTACAGGAGCTAACCGAGCGAAGCGAGGTTGGCGAGTGTGCGACATTTATGAAGAACTGAGTATAGTTACCTGCAATAAAGTCATTCGAGAAATTTAAGTAATTATTCTGATGTAACGCTGACGGGTTCCCATGAAACTATAAGAGGTGGGTAGGAAGTGCTTAAACTAATGTTGTAGAGGAATCTTGGAGACGAGGTGATAACAACTTTTTTTTTTAATTTCAAACTTTTTTTAAATTCTTCATACAAAAATTATGCCATAGAGCTACATGAGCCAACCGAGCGAAGCGAGGTTGGCGAGTGTGCGACAGTTATAAAGAACTGAGTATAGTGACCTGCAAAAAAGTGATTGCAGAAATTTTAGTAGTCATCCTGATGTAACGCTCACGGGTTCCTATGAAACTATAAGAGATGGGTAGGAAGTGCTTAAACTAATGTTGTAGAGCACCCTTGGAGACGAGGTGATGAAAACTTTTTTTTTTTAATTTCCTACTTTTTTGAATTTTTTTATACAAAAATTATGCAATGGAGCTACAGGAGCTAACCGAGCGAAGCGAGGTTGGCGAGTGTGCGACTTTTCTGAAGAACTTATATTATTGAGTTATCGATTGCAATATTTTATCAGGTGGAAATTGACGATTTTGATCCCAAATTCAATTATGATTTCGAGAGAAATTTGTTATCGAGCTTTAGGATCAAACATATTTTATTTTAGACATTTAAATTTTAGTATTTTAATGACTTTGACTTGATTGTTTTATTTAGTTTTAGCTAACGATTTTGATCCCAATTAAAAAATAATTATCAATAGGGTTTTTTTTTAAAGTACTACCTACGAGTACACAAAGCAGACCACGCTCACGACAATCCTCACTGTAGTTTTTGATTTTTAAAGAGTTTTCCATTGAAATATTTTATCAAGTTGTAATTTACCAATTTGATCCCAAATGTAATCAAGATTTGGACAGGGATTTGTTATCGAGGTTTAGGATCAAACAAATTTTATTTTAAACATTTTTATTTTAGTCTTTTAAAAACTTTGATTAGATTGTTTTATTGAGTTTTAGCTAAAGATTTTGATCCCAATTTAAAAATAAATATCGGTAGGGATTTTTTTAAAAGTACAATCTACGAGCACAAAGCAGACCACGCTCACGACAAACCTCAATTTACTTTTTGATTTTTATTGACTTATCGATTGCAATATTTTATCAAGTGGTAATTTACCATTTTGATCCCTCATTTAATTAAGATTTCGACAGGAATTTATTATCGAGGTTTAGGATCAAACATATTTTATTTTAGACATATAAATTTTAGTCTTTTAAAAACTTTGACTAGATTGTTATATTGAGTTTTAGCTAACGATTTTGAACATAATTATCGATTAGAAAAGTAACAATCTAGATTTTTTATCGAATACAATAACACACAAAGCAGACCACGCTCACGACAATCCCCACGGTCCACTCGTGGGCCGTGCAGTACGAAACAACTAGTTATATTATATAAAGCTGGTAGCTACCACTGACTGACAGAAATACAGGGCCAAAACTGTAATAGTTGGGGGTTGGGTGATGATCGGATCGTATAGGTATGGTGCTCAAACCTATGGGAAAAATCTGAAAACCAAGACTTTCCATCAGGGAAAAAAGTCGGTGACGGTTCCGGCGAAACGGTTATAGTTAGGGGGGGGGGTGTTCGAACAAACTTTGTAGAGGACCCTCGGAGACGAGGTGACGTCATGGTTTTTTTTTTAAATTCCAAAATTCTTTTGTTTTTTTGTATGGAAATTTTTGAAAAACTTTGTGGGTCAAACGAAAAGAGCACAACTTGCCAAATTGCAAATTTTGTATAGACTTTGTCTTGATTAATACGACAAAGGTCATCGAGGGGGGCTGAAGCGTCATTTTGATGTAACGTCGAGGGGTTCCCGGAGAACCGTAAGAGGTAGTCGGGGGGTGCTCAAGCAAATGTCATAAAGGACCCTGGGAGAGGGGGTGACGTCACATTTTTTTTTTTAAATTCCGCGATTTTTTTTTTTTTTCATACAAAAGTCGAAACACGTACTTTGGAGGCGTGTAGAAGCGAAACCTGCCAAGTGAGAGCTGCGAATTTGGCATGGTTGCATACACTTGGGGCTAATGAACAGCAAAAGTGTCATCAATGAAGTTTTAAAAGTGAACCTGATGTGACGCTGACGGGTTCCCAGGAAACCATAAGAGATGGCGAAAAACGCTAGAAACCAATTTTGGAGAGGGCTTCTGGAGACGAGGTGTGGTGACTTTTTTTTTTTTAAATTCCCATTTTTTTTTTTTTTTGCATTCGCGGCCGACTTTGAGCACTCGTAGAGCATACTTGGAGCATACCCAGAATGCCCATTTTTGGCTGGTTGTAGTCACGGGGGTCACCCCATGTGGAAACATGTCTTCAATGATTTTTGGGTAGTCGTCATGATGTAACGCTGAGAGGTTCCCAGGTCACCAGAAGAGGTGCATAAGGTGCCTTGCAACCCCATATAGGAAACCCTCGGAGACGAGTAAAAGTTTTTTTTTTTTTTTAAATTTCCGATTTTTTCATTTTTTTTTCATACATTTAAAAAAAAAAACTGTAGCAGCCAAATGAAAAGATTGCTACTTTCAAAATTACGATATTTGCAAAGCTTTCATCATTTTTTATCCTAGGAAGGTCACTAAAGGGTAATGAATCATCATTCTGATGAATCGCTGACGGGTTCCGAGGTAACCGTAAGAGATAGGTGGTGGGTGCCGAAACTAATGTTGTAGAGGATCCTTGGAGACGAGGTGATGTAAACTTTTTTTTTTTAATTTCCGAAGTTTTTTTTTTTTCATACAAAAATTCGGCCATGGAGCTACAGGAGCTAACCGAGCGCAGCGAGGTTGGCGAGTGTGCGACATTTATGAAGAACTGAGTATAGTAACCTGCAAAAAAGATATTGGAGAAATTTAAGTAGTCATTCTGATGTAACGCTGACGGGTTCCCATGAAACTATAAGAGATAGGTGGTGGGTGCCGAAACTAATGTTGTAGAGGACCCTTGGAGACGAGGTGATGTAAACTTTTTTTTTTTAATTTTCCACTTTTTAAAAAATCTCTATACAAAAATTAGGCCATGGAGCTACAGGAGCTAACCGAGCGTAGCGAGGTTGGCGAGTGAGCGACATTTATGAAGAACTGAGTATAGTTACCTGCAAAAAATATATTGGAGAAATTTAAGTAGTCATTCTGATGTAACACTGACGGGTTCCCATGAAACTATAAGAGATAGGTGGTGGGTGCCGCAACTAATGTTGTAGAGGACCCTTGGAGACGAGGTGATGTAAACTTTTTTTTTTTAATTTTCCACTTTTTAAAAAATCTCTATACAAAAATTAGGCCATGGAGCTACAGGAGCTAACCGAGCGAAGCGAGGTTGGCGAGTGTGCGACATTTATGAAGAACTGAGTATAGTAACCTGCAAAAAATATATTGGAGAAATTTAAGTAGTCATTCTGATGTAACACTGACGGGTTCCCATGAAACTATAAGAGATAGGTGGTGGGTGCCGGAACTAATGTTGTAGAGGACCCTTGGAGACGAGGTGATGTAAACTTTTTTTTTTTATTTTCCACTTTTTAAAAAATCTCTATACAAAAATTAGGCCATGGAGCTACAGGAGCTAACCGAGCGTAGCGAGGTTGGCGAGTGTGCGACATTTATGAAGAACTGAGTATAGTAACCTGCAAAAAATATATTGGAGTAATTTAAGTAGTCATTCTGATGTAACACTGACGGGTTCCCATGAAACTATAAGAGATAGGTGGTGGGTGCCGGAACTAATGTTGTAGAGGACCCTTGGAGACGAGGTGATGTAAACTTTTTTTTTTTAATTTCCAACATTTTTAAAATTCTTCATACAAAAATTAGGCCTTGGAGCTACAGGAGTTAACCGAGCGAAGCGAGGTTGGCGAGTGTGCGACATTTATAAAGAACTGAGTAAAGTAACCTGCAAAAAAGATATTGGAGAAATTTAAGTAGTCATTCTGATGTAACACTGACGGGTTCCCATGAAACTATAAGAGATAGGTAGTGGGTGCCGGAACTAATGTTGTAGAGGACCCTTGGAGACGAGGTGATGTAAACTTTTTTTTTTAATTTCCAAAGTTTTTTTTTTTCATACAAAAATTCGGCCATGGAGCAACAGGAGCAAACCGAGCGAAGCGAGGTTGGCGAGTGTGCGACATTTATGAAGAACTGAGTATAGTTACCTGCAAAAAAGATATTTGAGAAATTTAAGTAGTCATCCTGGTGTAACGCTGATGGGTTCCCATGAAATTATAAGAGATGGGTGGTAGGTGCCAAAACTAATGTTGTAGAGGACCCTTGGAGACGAGTTGATGTAAACTTTTTTTTTTTTAATTCCAATATTTTTAAAATTCTCGATACAAAAGTTAAGCCATGGAGCTACAGGAGCTAACCGAGCGAAGCGAGTTTGGCGAGTGTGCGACATTTAGGAGGAACTGAGTATAGTGACCTGCAATAAAGTTAATGATAAAATTTAAGTAGTCATTCTGGTGTGATGCTAAAGGGTTTCCCATGTAACAACTTATAAGAAATATTAATAGGGATATTTTATCGATACATTAATTTTCGACAGGGATTTTTTGTAAAGTACAACAATATATATTACAAAGCATACCGCGCCCACGCCAATACTCATTGTACTTTTTGTTTTTTATTAACTTATCGATTGCAATATTTTATCAAGTGGTAATTGAACAATTTTGATCTCAAATTAAATTAAGATTTCGACAGGGATTTGTTATCGAGGTTTAGGATCAAACATATTTTATTTTAAACATTTAAATTTTAGTCTTTTAAAAACTTTGACTAGATTGTTTTACTGAGTTTTAGCTAACGATTTTGATCGCAATTTAAAAATAAATATCGTTAGGGATTTTTTTACAGTACCATCTACGAGTACACAATTAAGACCACGCTCACGACAATCCTCACTGTACTTTTTAATGTTTAATTAGTTTTCCATTGAATTATTTTATCAAGTTCTAATTTACGAATTTGATTCCAAATGTAATTAAGATTTCGACAGGGATTTATTATCGAGGTTTAGTATCAAGCATATTTTATTTTAGACATTTAAATATTAGTATTTTAATAACTTTGACTAGATTTTTTTATTGAGTTTTAGCCAACAATTTTGATCCCAATTTAAAATAAATATCGATAGGGATTTTTTTAAAAGTACAATCTACGAGTACACAAAGCAGACCACGCTCACGACAATCCTCACTGTAGTTTTTGATTTTTAATGAGTTTTCCATTGAAATATTTTATCAAGTTGTAAGTTACCAATTTGATCCCAAATGTAATTAAGATTTCGACAGGGATTTGTTATCGAGGTTTAGGGTCAAACATATTTTATTTTAAACATTAAAATTTTAGTATTTTAATAACTTTGACTAGATTGTTTTATTGAGTTTTAGCTAACTATTTTGATCATAATTATCAATTAGAAAAGTAACAATGTAGATTTTTGTATCGATTACAACTAACACAAAGCAGACCACGCTCACGACAATCCCCACGGTCCACTCGTGGGCCGTGCAGTACGAAACAACTAGTTTTATATATATAAAGCTGGTAGCTACCACTCACTGACAGAAATACAGGGCCAAAACTGTAATAGGTGGGGGTTGGGTGATGATCGGATCGTATAGGTATGGTGCTCAAACCTATGGGAAAAATCTGAAAACCAAGACTTTCCATCAGGGAAAAAAGTCGGTGACGGTTCCGGCGAAACGGTTATAGTTAGGGGGGGGGTGTTCGAACAAACTTTGTAGAGGACCCTCGGAGACGAGGTGACGTCATGTTTTTTTTTTTTAAATCCATAATTCTTTTGTTTTTTTGTATGGAAATTTTTGAAAAACTGTGGGGGTCAAACGAAAAGAGCACAACTTGCCAAATTGCAAATTTTGTATAGACTTTGTCTTGGTTAATACGACAAAGGTCATCGAGGGGGGCTGAAGCGTCATTTTGATGTAACGTCGAGGGGTTCCCGGAGAACCGTAAGAGGTAGTCGGGGGGTGCTCAAGCAAATGTCATAAAGGACCCTGGGAGAGGGGGTGACGTCACATTTTTTTTTTTTAATTCCGCGATTTTTTTTTTTTTTCATACAAAAGTCGAAACACGTACTTTGGAGGCGTGTAGAAGCGAAACCTGCCAAGTGAGAGCTGCGAATTTGGCATGGTTGCATACACTTGGGGCTGATGAACAGCAAAAGTGTCATCAATGAAATTTTAAAACTGAACCTGATGTGACGCTGACGGGTTCCCAGGAAACCATAAGAGATGGCGAAAAACGCTAGAACCCAATTTTGGAGAGGGCTTCTGGAGACGAGGTGTGGTGAATTTTTTTTTTTTAAATTCCCATTTTTTTTTTTTTTTGCATTCGCGGCCGACTTTGAGCACTCGCAGAGCATACTTCGAGCATACCCAGAATGGCCATTTTTAGCTGGTTGTAGTCACGGGGGTCACCCCATATCACAAAATGTCTTCAATGATTTTTGGGTAGTCATCATGATGTAACGCTGAGGGGTTCCCAGGTCACCAGGAGAGGTGCATAGGGTGAACTTTACCCACGTATAGGAAACCCTCGGAGACGAGTAAAAGTTTTTTTTTTTTTTTTTATTTCCGATTTTTTAATTTTTTTTTCATACATTTTTTTAAAAAAACTGTTGCAGCCAAACGAAAAAATTGCTACTTTCAAAATTACAATATTTGCAAAGCTTTCATCATTTTTTATCCCAGGAAGGTCACTAAGGGGTAATGAATCATCATTCTGATGAATCGCTGACGGGTTCCGAGTTAACCGTAAGAGATAGGTGGTGAGAGCCGAAACTAATGTTGTAGAGGACCTTTGGAGACGAGGTGATGTCATCTTTTTTTTTTTAATTTCCAAGGTTTTTTTTTTTTCATACAAAAATTCGGCCAAGGAGCTACAGGAGCTAACCGAGCGCAGCGAGGTTGGCGAGTGTGCGACATTTATGAAGAACTGAGTATAGTAACCTGCAAAAAAGATATTACAGAGATTTAAGTAGTCATTCTGATGTAACGCTGATGGGTTCCCATGAAACTATAAGAGATGGGTGGTGGGTGCCAAAACTAATGTTGTAGAGGACCCTTGGAGACGAGTTGATGTAAACTTTTTTTTTTTAAATTCCAATATTTTTAAAATTCTCCATACAAAAATTAAGCCATGGAGCTACAGGAGCTAACCGAGCGAAGCGAGGTTGGCGAGTGTGCGACATTTATAAAGAACTGAGTAAAGTGACCTGCGAAAAATTAATTGTAGAAATTTTAGTAGTCATCCTGATGTAACGCTGACGGGTTCCCATTAAACTATAAGAGATAGGTGGTGAGTGCCGAAACTAATATTGTAGAGGACCCTTGGAGACGGGGAGACGTAAACTTTTTTTTTTAATTTTCAACATTTTTAAAATTCTCCATACAAAAATTAGGCCATGGAGCTACAGGAGCTAACCGAGCGAAGTGAGGTTGGCGAGTCTTCGACATTTATGAAGAACTGAGTATAGTAACCTGCAAAAAAGATATTGGAGAAATTTAAGTTGTCATCCTGATGTAGCGCTCACGGGTTCCCATGAAACTATAAGAGATGGGTAGGAAGTGCTTAAACTAATATTGTAGAGGACCCTTGGAGACGAGGAGATGTAAACTTTATTTTTTTTAATTTTCAACTTTTTAAAAATTCTCCATAAAAAAATTATGCTATGGAGCTACAGGAGCTAACCGAGCGAAGCGAGGTTGGCGAGTGTGCGACATTTATGAAGAACTGAGTATAGTAACCTGCAAAAAAGATATTGGAGAAAACTAAGTTGTCATTCTGATGTAACGCTCACGGGTTCCCATGAAACTATAAGAGATGGGTAGGAAGTGCTTAAACTAATGTTGTAGAGGACCCTTGGAGACGAGGAGATGTAAACTTTTTTTTTTTTTTCCAAATTTTAAAAAGTTCAACATACAAAAATTATGCCATGGAGCTACAGGAGCTAACCGAGCGAAGCGAGGTTGGCGATTGTGCGACATTTAGGAGGAACTGAGTATAGTGACCTGCAATAAAGTTAATAATACAATTTAAGTAGTCATTCTGGTGTGACGCTGACGGGTCCCCATGTAACAACTTATAAGAAATATTAATTGGGATATTTTATCGATACATTGATATTTGACAGGGATTGTTTGGAAAGTACAACAATATATATAGGATTTTTTTTTAAGTACAATCTATGAGTACACAAAGCAGACCACGCTCACGACAATCCTCACTGTAGTTTTTGATTTTAATGAGTTTTCCATTGAAATATTTTATCAAGTTGTAATTTACGAATTTGATTCCAAATGTAATTAAAATTTCGACAGGGATTTATTATCGAGGTTTAGAATCAAATATATTTTATTTTAAACATTTAAATATTAGCATTTTAATAACTTTGACTAGATTTTTTTATTGAGTTTTAGCCAACGATTTTGATCCCAATTTAAAATAAATATCGATAGGGATTTTTTTTAAGTACAACAGACACAAAGCAGACCACGCTCACGACAATCCCCACGGTCCACTCGTGGGCCGTGCAGTACGAAACAACTAGTTTATATATATAAAGCTGGTAGCTACCACTCACTGACAGAAATACAGGGCCAAAACTGTAATAGGTGGGGGTTGGGTGATGATCGGATCGTATAGGTATGGTGCTCAAACCTATGGGAAAAATCTGAAAACCAAGACTTTCCATCAGGGAAAAAAGTCGGTGACGGTTCCGGCGAAACGGTTATAGTTAGGGGGGGGGTGTTCGAACAAACTTTGTAGAGGACCCTCGGGGACGAGGTGACGTCATGTTTTTTTTTTTTAAATCCATAATTCTTTTGTTTTTTTGTATGGAAATTTTTGAAAAACTGTGGGGGTCAAACGAAAAGAGCACAACTTGCCAAATTGCAAATTTTGTATAGACTTTGTCTTGGTTAATACGACAAAGGTCATCGAGGGGGGCTGAAGCGTCATTTTGATGTAACGTCGAGGGGTTCCCGGAGAACCGTAAGAGGTAGTCGGGGGGTGCTCAAGCAAATGTCATAAAGGACCCTGGGAGAGGGGGTGACGTCACATTTTTTTTTTTAAATTCCGCGATTTTTTTTTTTTTTCATACAAAAGTCGAAACACGTACTTTGGAGGCTTGTAGAAGCGAAACCTGCCAAGTGACAACTGCAAATTTGGCATGGTTGCATACACTGGGGGCTAATGAACAGCAAAAGTGTCATCAATGAAATTTTAAAAGTGAACCTGATGTGACGCTGACGGGTTCCCAGGAAACCATAAGAGATGGCGAAAAACGCTAGAACCCAATTTTGGAGAGGGCTTCTGGAGACGAGGTGTGGTGACTTTTTTTTTTTTAAATTCCCATTTTTTTTTTTTTTTGCATTCGCGGCCGACTTTGAGCACTCGTAGAGCATACTTCGAGCATACCCAGAATGGCCATTTTTGGCTGGTTGTAGTCACGGGGGTCACCCCATATCACAAAATGTCTTCAATGATTTTTGGGTAGTCATCATGATGTAACGCTGAGGGGTTCCCAGGTCACCAGAAGAGGTGCATAGGGTGAACTTTACCCACGTATAGGAAACCCTCGGAGACGAGTAAAAGTTTTTTTTTTTTTTTTAATTTCCGATTTTTTAATTTTTTTTTCATACATTTTTTTAAAAAAACTGTAGCAGCCAAACGAAAAAATTGCTACTTTTAAAATTACGATATTTGTAAAGCTTTCATAATTTTTTATCCTAGAAAGGTCACTAAGGGGTAATGAATCATCATTCTGATGAATCGCTGACGGGTTCCGATTTAACCGTAAGAGATAGGTGGTGGGTGCCGGAACTAATGTTGTAGAGGACCTTTGGAGACGAGGTGATGTCATCTTTTTTTTTTTAATTTCCAAGATTTTTTTTTTTTCATACAAAAATTCGGCCATGGAGCTACAGGAGCTAACCGAGCGCAGCGAGGTTGGCGAGTGTGCGACATTTATGAAGAACTGAGTATAGTAACCTGCAAAAAAGATATTACAGAGATTTAAGTAGTCATTCTGATGTAACGCTGATGGGTTCCTATGAAACTATAAGAGATGGGTGGTGGGTGCCAAAACTAATGTTGTAGGGGACCCTTGGAGACGAGTTGATGTAAACTTTTTTTTTTTTAATTCCAATATTTTTAAAATTCTCCATACAAAAATTAAGCCATGGAGCTACAGGAGCTAACCGAGCGAAGCGAGGTTGGCAAGTGTGCGACATTTATAAAGAACTGAGTAAAGTGACCTGCGAAAAATTAATTGTAGAAATTTTAGTAGTCATCCTGATGTAACGCTGACAGGTTCCCATTAAACTATAAGAGATAGGTGGTGAGTGCCGAAACTAATATTGTAGAGGACCATTGGAGACGGGGAGACGTAAACTTTTTTTTTTTAATTTTCAACATTTTTAAAATTCTCCATACAAAAATTAGGCCATGGAGCTACAGGAGCTAACCGAGCGAAGCGAGGTTGGCGAGTGTGCGACATTTATGAAAAACTGAGTATAGCAACCTACAAAAAAGATATTGGAAAAATTTAAGTAGTCATCCTGATGTAACGCTCACGGGTTCCCATGAAACTATAAGAGATGGGTAGGAAGTACTTAAACTAATGTTGTAGAGGACCCTTGGAGACGAGGAGATGTAAACTTTTTTTTTTTTTAATTTTCAACTTTTTAATAATTCTCCATAAAAAAATTATGCCATGGAGCTACAGGAGCTAACCGAGCGAAGCGAGGTTGGCGAGTGTGCGACATTTATGAAGAACTGAGTATAGTAACCTGCAAAAAAGATATTGGAGAAAATTAAGTTGTCATTCTGATGTAACGCTCACGGGTTCCCATGAAACTATAAGAGATGGGTAGGAAGTGCTTAAACTAATGTTGTAGAGGACCCTTGGAGACGAGGAGATGTAAACTTTTTTTTTTTTTTTTCCAAATTTTAAAAAATTCAACATACAAAAATTATGTCATGGAGCTACAGGAGCTAACCGAGCGAAGCGAGGTTGGCGAGTGTGCGACATTTAGGAGGAACTGAGTATAGTGACCTGCAATAAAGTTAATAATACAATTTAAGTAGTCATTCTGGTGTGACGCTGACGGGTCCCCATGTAACAACTTATAAGAAATATTAATTGGGATATTTTATCGATACATTGATATTCGACAGGGATTGTTTGGAAAGTACAACAATATATATAGGATTTTTTTTTAAGTACAATCTATGAGTACACAAAGCAGACCACGCTCACGACAATCCCCACGGTCCACTCGTGGGCCGTGCAGTACGAAACAACTAGTTATATTATATAAAGCTCTAATTACCACTGACTGACAGAAATGTAGGGCCAAAACTGTAATAGTTGGGGGTTGGGTGATGATCGGATCGTATAGGTATGGTGCTCAAACCTATGGGAAAAATCCGAAAACCAAGACTTTCCATCAGGGAAAAAAGTCGGTGACGGTTCCGGGGAAACGGTAATAGTTGGAGGGGGGGTGCTCGAACAAACTTTGTAGAGGACCCTCGGAGACGAGGTGACGTCATGGTTTTTTTTTTAAATTCCAAAATTCTTTTGTTTTTTTGTATGGAAATTTTTGAAAAACTTTGTGGGTCAAACGAAAAGAGCACAACTTGCCAAATTGCAAATTTTGTAGAGACTTCGTCTCGGTTAATACGACAAAGGTCATCGAGGGGGGCTGAAGCGTCATTTTGATGTAACGTCGAGGGGTTCCCGGAGAACCGTAAGAGGTAGTCGGGGGGTGCTCAAGCAAATGTCATAAAGGACCCTGGGAGAGGGGGTGACGTCACATTTTTTTTTTGAAATTCCGCGATTTTTTTTTTTTTTCATACAAAAGTCGAAACACGTACTTTGGAGGCTCGTAGAAGCGAAACCTGCAAAGTGACAACCGCAAATTTGGCATGGTTGCATACACTTGGGGCTGATGAACACCAAAAGTGTCATCAATGAAATTTTAAAAGTGAACCTGATGTGACGCTGACGGGTTTCCAGGAAACCATAAGCGATGGCGGAAAACGCTAGAACCCAATTTTGGAGAGGGCTTCTGGAGACGAGGTGTGGTCACTTTTTTTTTTTGAAATTCCCATTTTTTTTTTTTTTTGCATTCGCGGCCGACTTTGAGCACTCACAGAGCATACTTCGAGCATACCCAGAATGCCCATTTTTGGCTGGTTGTAGTCACGTGGGTCACCCCATATCACAAAATGTCTTCAATGATTTTTGGGTAGTCATCATGATGTAACGCTGAGGGGTTCCCAGGTCACCAGAAGAGGTGCATAGGGTGAACTTTACCCACGTATAGGAAACCCTCGGAGACGAGTAAAAGTTTTTTTTTTTTTTTTAATTTCCGATTTTTTAATTTTTTTTTCATACATTTTTTTAAAAAAACTGTAGCAGCCAAACGAAAAGATTGCTATTTTCAAAATTACGATATTTGTAAAGCTTTCATCATTTTTTATCCTAGGAAGGTCACTACGGAATAATGAATCATCATTCTGATGAATCGCTGACGGGTTCCGAGTTAACCGTAAGAGATAGGTGGTGGGTGCCGGAACTAATGTTGTAGAGGACCCTTGGAGACGAGGTGATGTAAACTTTTTTTTTTTAATTTCCAAGGTTTTTTTTTTTTCATACAAAAATTCGGCCATGGAGCTACAGGAGCTAACCGAGCGCAGCGAGGTTGGCGAGTGTGCGACATTTATGAAGAACTGAGTATAGTAACCTGCAAAAAAGATATTGGAGAAATTTAAGTAGTCATTCTGATGTAACGCTGACGGGTTCCCATGAAACTATAAGAGATGGGTGGTGCGTGCCAAAACTAATGTTGTAGAGGATCCTTGGAGACGAGTTGATGTTAACTTTTTTTTTTTTTATTCCAATATTTTTAAAATTCTCCATACAAAAATTAAGCCATGGAGCTACAGGAGCTAACCGAGCGAAGCGAGGTTGGCGAGTGTGCGACATTTATAAAGAACTGAGTAAAGTGACCTGCGAAAAATTCATTGTAGAAATTTTAGTAGTCATCTTGATGTAACGCTGACGGGTTCCCATGAAACTATAAGAGATAGGTAGTGGGTGCCGAAACTAATGTTTTAGAGGACCCTTGGAGACGAGGTGATGTAAACTTTTTTTTTTGATTTTCCACTTTTAAAAAAATCTCCATACAAAAATTAGGCCATGGAGCTACAGGAGCTAACCGAGCGCAGCGAGGTTGGCGAATGTGCGACATTTATGAAGAACTGAGTATAGTAACTTGCAAAAAAGATATTGGAGAAATTTAAGTAGTCATTCTGATGTAACGCTGACGGGTTCCCATGAAACTATAAGAGATGTGTGGTGGGTGTCTTAACTAATGTTGTAGAGGACCCTTGGAGACGAGGTGTTGAAAACTTTTTTTTTTTAATTTCCTACTTTTTTGAATTTTTTTATACAAAAATTATGCAATGGAGCTACAGGAGCTAACCGAGCGAAGCGAGGTTGGCGAGTGTGCGACATTTATAAAGAACTGAGTATAGTAACCTGCAAAAAAGTAATTGGAGAAATTTAAGTAGTCATCCTGATGTAACGCTGACGGGTTCCCATGAAACTATAAGAGATGGGTAGGAAGTGCTTAAACTAATGTTCTAGAGGACCCTTGGAGGCGAGGAGATGTAAACTTTTTTTTTTAATTTTTAACTTTTTTTAAATTCTAAAATAAATAAAAAAAATATGCCATGGAGTTTCTTTTCTTTTTGATCCCAAATTCAATTAAGGTTTTGACAGGAATTTGTTATCGAGCTTCAGGATCAAACATATTTATTTTATTTTAGACATTTAAATTTTAGTATTTTAATAACTTTGACTTGATTGTTTTATTGAGTTTCAGCTAACGATTTTGATCCCAATTAAAAAATAATTATCAATAGGATTTTTTTTAAAGTACAACCTACGAGTATACAAAGCAGACCTCGCTCACGACAATCCTCACTGTAGTTTTTGATTTTTAATGAATTTTCCATTGAAATATTTTATCAAGTTGTAATTTACGAATTTGATTCCAAATGTAATTAAGATTTCGACAGGGATTTATTATCGAGGTTTAGGATCAAACATATTTTATTTTAAACATTTAAATATTAGTATTTTAACAACTTTGACTAGATTTTTTTATCGAGTTTTAGCCAACGATTTTGATCCCAATTTAAAATAAATATCGATAGGGATTTTTTTTAAGTACAACAGACACAAAGCAGACCACGCTCACGACAATCCCCACGGTCCACTCGTGGGCCGTGCAGTACGAAACAACTAGTTTATATATATAAAGCTCTAAGCTACCACTCACTGACTGACAGAAATGTAGGGCCAAAACTGTAATAGTTGGGGGTTGGGTGATGGTCGGATCGTATAGGTATGGTGCTCAAACCTATGGGAAAAATCCGATATTCTGAACTTTCCATCAGGGAAAAAAGTAGGTGACGGTTCCGGGGAAACGGTCATAGTTGGAGGGGGGGTGCTCGAACAAACTTTGTAGAGGACCCTCGGAGACGAGGTGACGTCATGGTTTTTTTTTTAAATTCCAAAATTCTTTTGTTTTTTTGTATGGAAATTTTTGAAAAACTGTGGGGGTCAAACGAAAAGAGCACAACTTGCTCAATTGCAAATTTTGTATAGACTTCGTCTTGGTTAATACGACAAAGGTCATCGAGGGGGGCTGAAGCGTCATTTTGATGTAACGTCGAGGGGTTCCCGGAGAACCGTAAGAGGTAGTCGGGGGGTGCTCAAGCAAATGTCATAAAGGACCCTGGGAGAAGGGATGACGTCACTTTTTTTTTTTTAAATTCCGCGATTTTTTTTTTTTTTCATACAAATTTCGCGAAAATCGAAACTGGCCAAGCGAGGATTGCGAATTTGCGATAATTGCGAAGATTTCGCTCTGTTGACCGCGAAAAGAGTCATCGATGATATTTAAGTAGTCAATCTGATGAAACGCCGATGGGTTCCCAGGGAACCAAAAGAGATGGGAAAAAAATTTCAACACCATCATATGGAGGACCCTTGGCGACGAGGAAATTTTTCTTTTTTTTTTTTAAATTCAATTTTTTTTTTCCATTTTTCGAACAAAAATTTGAATAAACTGCTGTGGCCAAACGGAAAGACCGCAAGTCTCGAAATTTCAATATAGTAAAGATTCTTGCTTTTGTGTATCCCAAAATTTTTTTTATGGCGGTGAGTAGTCGTGGTGGTGTAAAGTAGATGGGTTCCTCGGAAACCACAAAAGATATCAAAAAACTCTAGAACATTTTGTTGTAGAGGACCCTTGGCGATTGGCAAATTTTTTTTTTTTTTTTTTTAATTCCGAAATTTTACGTTTTTTTCATACAAAAAATATGCTATGGAGTCACAGGAGCTAACCGAGCGAAGCGAGGTTGGCGAGTGTGCGACATTTATGAAGAACTGTGTATAATGACCTGCAAAAAAGTCATTGGAGAAATTTAAGCAGTCATCCTGATGTAACGCTCACGGGTTCCCATGAAACTATAAGAGATGGGTAGAAAGTGCTAAAACAAATGTTGTATAAGACCCTTGGAGACGAGGTCATGTATACTTTTTTTTTTTTAATTTCCATTTTTTTTTTTTTTTCATACAAAAATTATGCCATGGAGCTACAGGAGCTAACCGAGCGAAGCGAGATTGGCGAGTGTGCGACATCTATGAAGAACTGCGTATAGTGACCTGCAAAAAATTCATTGCAGAAATTTAAGTAGTCATCCTGATGTAACGATCACGGGTTCCCATGAAACTATAAGAGATGGGTAGGAAGTGCTTAAACTAATGTTGTATAAGACCCTTGGAGACGAGGTCATGTATACTTTTTTTTTTTAATTTCCATTTTTTTTTTTTTTTCATACAAAAATTATGCCATGGAGCTACAGGAGCTAACCGAGCGAAGCGAGGTTGGCGAGTGTGCGACATTTATGAAGAACTGTGTATAATGACCTGCAAAAAAGTCATTGGAGAAATTTAAGCAGTCATCCTGATGTAACGCTCACGGGTTCCCATGAAACTATAAGAGATGGGTAGGAAGTGCTGAAACTAATGTTGTATAAGACCCTTGGAGACGAGGTGATGTATACTTTTTTTTTTAATTTCCATTATTATTATTTTTTTTCATACAAAAATTATGCCATGGAGCTACAGGAGCTAACCGAGTGAAGCGAGGTTGGCGAGTGTGCGACATTTATGAAGAACTGAGTATAGTGACCTGCTAAAAATTCATTGGAGAAATTTTAGTAGTCATCCTGATGTAACGCTCACGGGTTCCCATGAAACTATAAGAGATGGGTAGGAAGTGCTTAAACTAATGTTGTATAAGACCCTTGGAGATGAAGTCAGGTACTCTTTTTTTTTTTAAATCCAAGATTATTATTTGTTTCATACAAAAGTTATGCCATGGAGCTACAGGAGCTAACCGAGCGAAGCGAGGTTGGCGAGTGCTCGACATTTATGAAGAACTGAGTATAGTGACCTGCAAAAAAGTCATTGGAGAAATTTTAGTAGTCATCCTGATGTAACGATCACGGGTTCCCATGAAACTATAAGAGATGGGTAGAAAGTGCTAAAACAAATGTTGTATAAAACCTTTGAAGACGAGGTCATGTATACTTTTTTTTTTTAATTTCCATTTTTTTTTTTTTCATACAAAAATTATGCCATGGAGCTACAGGAGCTAACCGAGCGAAGCGAGCTTGGCGAGTGTGCGACATTTATGAAGAACTGAGTATAGTGACCTGAAAAAAATTCATTGGATAAATTTTAGTAGTCATCCTGATGTAACGATCACGGGTTCCCATGAAACTATAAGAGATGGGTAGGAAGTGCTTAAACTAATGTTGTATAAGACCCTTGGAGACGAGGTCATGTATACTTTTTTTTTATTTTCCAATTTTTTTGACATTCTCTATACAAAATGTAGGCCATGGAGCTACAGGAGCTAACCGAGCGAAGCGAGGTTGGCGAGTGTGCGACATTTATGAAGAACTGTGTATAATGACCTGCAAAAAAGTCATTGGAGAAATTTAAGCAGTCAACCTGATGTAACGCTCACGGGTTCCCATGAAACTATAAGAGATGGGTAGAAAGTGCTAAAACTAATGTTGTAGAGGACCCTTGGAGACGAGGAGAGACGTAAACTTTTTTTTTTAATTTCTATTTTTTTTTAAATTCTTCATACAAAAATTAGGCCATGGAGCTACAGGAGCTAACCGAGCGAAGCGAGGTTGGCGAGTGTGGGACATTTATGAATAACTGAGTATAGTGACCTGCAAAATATTCATTGGAGAAATTTTAGTAGTCATCCTGATGTAACGCTCACGGGTTCCCATAAAACTATAAGAGATGGGTAGAAAGTGCTAAAACTAATGTTGTAGAGGACCCTTGGAGACGAGGAGACGTAAACTTTTTTTTTAATTTCTATTTTTCTTTAAATTCTTCATACAAAAATTAGGCCATGGAGCCACAGGAGCTAACCGAGCGAAGCGAGGTTGGCGAGTGTGCGACATTTATGAAGAACTGAGAATTGTAACAAGCAAAAAAGATATTGGAGAAATTTAAGTAGTCATCCTGATGTAACGCTCACGGGTTCCCATGAAACTATAAGAGATGGGTAGGAAGTGCTTAAACTAATGTTGTATAAGACCCTTGGAGACGAGGTCATGTATACTTTTTGTTTTAATTTCCAATTTTTTTTTTTCATACAAAAATTATGCCATTAGGAGAAACTGAGTATCGTGACCTGCAATAAAGTCATTGGTGAAATTTAAGTAATCATTCTGATTTAACGCTGACGGGTTCCCATGAAACTATAACAGATAGGTGGGGGGTGCATAAACTTAGGTTGTAAAGGAGTCTTGGAGACGAGGTAATTTTAACTTTATTTTAAATTGTTACCCCTTTTTCTATTTTTTCATACAAAAATTATACTATCGAGCCACAGGAGCTAACCGAGCGAAGCGAGGTTGGCGAGTGTGCGACATTTAGGAGGAACTGAGTATAGTGACCTGCAATAAAGTTAATGATAAAATTTAAGTTGTCATTCTGGTATGACGCTGACGGGTTCCCATGTAACAACTTATAAGAAATATTAATAGGGATGTTTTATCGATACATTGATTTTCGACAGGGATTTTTTGGAAAGTACAATAATATATATAGGATTTTTTTAAAAGTACAATCTACGAGTACACAAAGCAGACTACGCTCACGACAAACCTCACTTTACTTTTTGATTTTTATTGACTTATCGATTGCAATATTTTATCAAGTGGTAATTGACGATTTTGACCCCAAATTCAATTAAGATTTCGACAGGAATTTGTTATCGAGCTTTAGGATCAAACATATATATTTGAAACATTTAAATTTTAGTATTTTAATAACTTTGACTAGATTGTTTTATTGAGTTTTAGCTAACGATTTGATCATAATTATCGATTAGAAAAGTAACAATCTCGATTTTTTATCGAATACAATAACACACAAAGCAGACCACGCTCACGACAATCCCCACGGTCCACTCGTGGGCCGTGCAGTACGAAACAACTAGTTTATATATATAAAGCTGGTAGCTACCACTGACTGACAGAAATACAGGGCCAAAACTGTAATAGTTGGGGGTTGGGTGATGATCGGATCGTATAGGTATGGTGCTCAAACCTATGGGAAAAATCCGAAAACCAAGACTTTCCATCAGGGAAAAAAGTAGGTGAAGGTTCCGGGGAAACGGTAATAGTTGGAGGGGGGGTGTTCAAACAAACTTTGTAGAGGACCCACGGAGACGAGGTGACGTCATGGTTTTTTTTTTAAATTCCAAAATTCTTTTGTTTTTTTGTATGGAAATTTTTGAAAAACTTTGTGGGTCAAACGAAAAGACCACAACTTGCCAAATTGCAAATTTTGTATAGACTTTGTCTTGGTTAATACGACAAAGGTCATCGAGGGGGGCTGAAGCGTCATTTTGATGTAACGTCGAGGGGTTCCCGGAGAACCGTAAGAGGTAGTCGGGGGGTGCTCAAGCAAATGTCATAAAGGACCCTGGGAGAGGGGGTGACGTCACATTTTTTTTTCTAAATTCCGCGATTTTTTTTTTTTTTCATACAAAAGTCGAAACACGTACTTTGGAGGCGTGTAGAAGCGAAACCTGCCAAGTGTGAACTGCGAATTTGGCATGGTTGCATACACTTGGGGCTGATGAACAGCAAAAGAAAAATTAATGGAATTTAGGAAGTCTTTCTGATGTTACGCTGACGGGTTCCCAGGAAACCATAAGAGATGGCGAAAAACGCTAGAACCCAATTTTGGAGAGGGCTTCTGGAGACGAGGTGTGGTGACTTTTTTTTTTTTAAATTCCCATTTTTTTTTTTTTTTGCATTCGCGGCCGACTTTGAGCCCTCACAGAGCATACTTCGAGCATACCCAGAATGCCCATTTTTGGCTGGTTGTAGTCACGTGGGTCACCCCATATCACAAAATGTCTTCAATGATTTTTGGGTAGTCATCATGATGTAACGCTGAGGGGTTCCCAGGTCACCAGAAGAGGTGCATAGGGTGAACTTTACCCACGTATAGGAAACCCTCGGAGACGAGTAAAAGTTTTTTTTTTTTTTTAAATTTCCGATTTTTTAATTTTTTTTTCATACATTTTTTTAAAAAAACTGTAGCAGCCAAACGAAAAGATTGCTATTTTCAAAATTACGATATTTGTAAAGCTTTCATCATTTTTTATCCTAGGAAGGTCACTAAGGGGTAATGAATCATCATTCTGATGAATCGCTGACGGGTTCCGAGTTAACCGTAAGAGATAGGTGGTGGGTGCCGGAACTAATGTTGTAGAGGACCCTTGGAGACGAGGTGATGTAAACTTTTTTTTTTTAATTTCCAAGGTTTTTTTTTTTCATACAAAAATTCGGCCATGGAGCTACAGGAGCTAACCGAGCGCAGCGAGGTTGGCGAGTGTGCGACATTTATGAAGAACTGAGTATAGTAACCTGCAAAAAAGATATTGGAGAAATTTAAGTAGTCATCCTGATGTAACGCTGACGGGTTCCCATGAAACTATAAGAGATGGGTAGGAAGTGCTTAAACTAATGTTCTAGAGGACCCTTGGAGGCGAGGAGATGTAAACTTTTTTTTTTAATTTTTAACTTTTTTTAAATTCTTCATATAAAAAATATGCCATGGAGTTTCTTTTCTTTTTGATCCCAAATTCAATTAAGGTTTCGACAGGAATTTGTTATCGAGCTTCAGGATCAAACATATTTTATTTTAGACATTTAAATTTTAGTATTTTAATAACTTTGACTTGATTGTTTTATTGAGTTTTAGCTAACGATTTTGATCCCAATTAAAAAATAATTATCAATAGGATTTTTTTTAAAGTACAACCTACGAGTATACAAGGCAGACCTCGCTCACGACAATCCTCATTGTAGTTTTTGATTTTTAATGAATTTTCCATTGAAATATTTAATCAAGTTGTAATTTACGAATTTGATTCCAAATGTAATTAAGATTTCGACAGGGATTTATTATCGAGGTTTAGGATCAAACATATTTTATTTTAAAAACGTGGAAGAGTGTTCCAGAGAGACGCTGCAGAAACAGTAAAAGAATTTGAATATCTTGTCGAGGAATGAGTAGGAATAGCAAGAAGATTGTTTTGAGCAGATCGCAGGTCACGGTCATGAGTCGAAGAGAGAAACTCAAAACGTTCCTTTAAGTATCATTCTGATGAATCGCTGACGGGTTCCGAGTTAACCGTAAGAGATAGGTGGTGGGTGCCGGAACTAATGTTGTAGAGGACCCTTGGAGACGAGGTGATGTAAACTTTTTTTTTTTAATTTCCGAAGTTTTTTTTTTTTCATACAAAAATTCGGCCATGGAGCTACAGGAGCTAACTGAGCGCAGCGAGGTTGGCGAGTGTGCGTCATTTATGAAGAACTGAGTATAGTAACCTGCAAAACAGATATTGGAGAAATTTAAGTAGTCATTCTGATGTAACGCTGACGGGTTCCCATTAAACTATAAGAGATAGGTGGTGAGTGCCGAAACTAATATTGTAGAGGACCCTTGGAGACGGGGAGACGTAAACTTTTTTTTTTTAATTTTCAACATTTTTAAAATTCTCCATACAAAAATTAGGCCATGGAGCTACAGGAGCTAACCGAGCGAAGTGAGGTTGGCGAGTGTGCGACATTTATGAAGAACTGAGTATAGTAACCTGCAAAAAAGATATTGGAGAAATTTAAGTTGTCATCCTGATGGCGCGCTCACGGGTTCCCATGAAACTATAAGAGATGGGTAGGAAGTGCTTAAACTAATGTTGTAGAGGACCCTGGGAGACGAGGTGTTGTAAACTATTTTTTTTTAATTTCCAATGTTTTTTTTTTTTTCATACAAAAAATATGCCATGGAGCTACAGGAGCTAACCGAGCGAAGCGAGGTTGGCGAGTGTGCGACATTTATGAAGAACTGAGTATAGTTACCTGCAATAAAGTCATTCGAGAAATTTAAGTAATTATTCTGATGTAACGCTGACGGGTTCCCATGAAACTATAAGAGATGGGTAGGAAGTGCTTAAACTAATGTTGTAGAGGACCCTTGGAGACGAGGTGATGAAAACTTTTTTTTTTAATTTCAAACTTTTTTAAAATTCTTTATACAAAAATTATGCCATGGAGCTACATGAGCTAACCGAGCGAAGCGAGGTTGGCGAGTGTGCGACAGTTATGAAGAACTGAGTATAGTGACCTGCAAAAAACTGATTGCAGAAATTTTAGTAGTCATCCTGATGTAACGCTCACGGGTTCCTATGAAACTATAAGAGATGGGTAGGAAGTGCTTAAATGTTTGTTACAATGTTGTAGAGGACCCTTGGAGACGAGGTGATGTAAACTTTTTTTTTTTAATTTCCAACATTTTTAATATTCTCCATACAAAAATTAGGCCTTGGAGCTACAGGAGCTAACCGAGCGAAGCTAGGTTGGCGAGTGTGCGACATTTACGAGGAACTGAGTATAGTGACCTGCAATAAAGTTAATAATAAAATTTAAGTAGTCATTCTGCTGTGACGCTGACGGGTTCCCATGTAACAACTTATAAGAAATATTAATAGGCATATTTTATCGATACATTGATTTTCGACAGGGATTTTTTGGAAAGTACAACAATATATATAGAATTTATTTTTAAAGTACAATCTATGAGTACACAAAGCAGACCACGCTCACGATAATCCTCACTGTAGTTTTTGATTTTTAATGAGTTTTCCATTGAAATATTTTATCAAGTGGTAATTGACGATTTTGACCCCAAATTCAATTAAGATTTCGACAGGAATTTGTTATCGAGCTTTAGGATCAAACATATATATTTGAAACATTTAAATTTTAGTATTTTAATAACTTTGACTAGATTGTTTTATTGAGTTTTAGCTAACGATTTGATCATAATTATCGATTAGAAAAGTAACAATCTCGATTTTTTATCGAATACAATAACACACAAAGCAGACCACGCTCACGACAATCCCCACGGTCCACTCGTGGGCCGTGCAGTACGAAACAACTAGTTATATTATATAAAGCTCTAAGCTACCACTGACTGACTGACAGAAATGTAGGGCCAAAACTGTAATAGTTGGGGGTCGGGTGAGTATCGGATCGTATAGGTATGGTGCTCAAACCTATGGGAAAAATCCGATATCCTGAACTTTCCATCAGGGAAAAAAGTCGGTGAGGGTTCCGGCGAAACGGTTATAGTTGGAGGGGGGGTGTTCGAACAAACTTTGTAGAGGACCCTCGGAGATGAGGTGACGTCATGGTTTTTTTTTTAAATTCCAAAATTCTTTTGTTTTTTTGTATGGAAATTTTTGAAAAACTTTGTGGGTCAAACGAAAAGAGCACAACTTGCCAAATTGCAAATTTTGTATAGACTTCGTCTTGGTTAATACGACAAAGGTCATCGAGGGGGGCTGAAGCGTCATTTTGATGTAACGTCGAGGGGTTCCCGGAGAACCGTAAGAGGTAGTCGGGGGGTGCTCAAGCAAATGTCATAAAGGACCCTGGGAGAGGGGGTGACGTCACATTTTTTTTTTTTAATTCCGCGATTTTTTTTTTTTTTCATACAAAAGTCGAAACACGTACTTTGGAGGCGTGTAGAAGCAAAACCTGCCAAGTGAGAGCTGCGAATTTGGCATGGTTGCATACACTGGGGGCTGATGAACAGCAAAAGTGTCATCAATGCAATTTTAAAAGTGAACCTGATGTGACGCTGACGGGTTCCCAGGAAACCATAAGAGATGGCGAAAAACGCTAGAACCCAATTTTGGAGAGGGCTTCTGGAGACGAGGTGTGATGACTTTTTTTTTTTTAAATTCCCATTTTTTTTTTTTTTTGCATTCGCGGCCGACTTTGAGCACTCACAGAGCATACTTCGAGCATACCCAGAATGCCCATTTTTGGCTGGTTGTAGTCACGTGGGTCACCCCATATCACAAAAAGTCTTAAATGATTTTTAGGTAGACATCCTCATGTAACGATGAGGGGTTCCGATGCAACCAGGAATGGCAAGTCGTGCTAATTTTAACTACGTGTAGGAAACGTGTGGAGACGAGGAAAAGTTTTTTTTTTTTTTTTAATTTCCAATTTTTGTTTTTTTTTTTCATACATTTTAAAAAAAAAACTGTAGCAGCCAAACGAAAAGATTGCTACTTTGAAAATTACGATATTTGTAAAGCTTTCATCATTTTTTATCCCAGGAAGGTCACTAAGGGGTAATGAATCATCATTCTGATGAATCGCTGACGGGTTCCGAGTTAACCGTAAGAGATAGGTGGAGGGTGCCGAAACTAATATTGTAGAGGACCCTTGGAGACGAGGTGATGTCAATTTTTTTTTTTAAATTTCCAAGGTTTTTTTTTTTTCATACAAAAATTCGGCCATGGAGCTACAGGAGCTAACCGAGCGCAGCGAGGCTGGCGAGTGTGCGACATTTATGAAGAACTGAGTATAGTAACCTGCAAAAAAGATATTAGAGAAATTTACGTATTCATTCTGATGTAACGCTGACGGGTTTCCATGAAACTAAAAGAGATAGGTGGTGGGTGCCGAAACTAATGTTTTAGAGGACCCTTGGAGACGAGGTGATGTCAACTTTTTCTTTTTAATTTTCCACTTTTTAAAAATTCTCCATACAAAAATTAGGCCATGGAGCTACAGGAGCTAACCGAGCGAAGCGAGGTTGGCGAGTGTGCGACATTTATAAAGAACTGAGTAAAGT
Source organism: Tinea semifulvella (assembly GCA_910589645.1). NCBI lineage: Eukaryota > Metazoa > Arthropoda > Insecta > Lepidoptera > Tineidae > Tinea > Tinea semifulvella. The sequence goes on from OU342601.1 coordinate 11,900,874, forward strand.
GACCTGCAAAAAATTCATTGTAGAAATTTTAGTAGTCATCCTGATGTAACGCTGACGGGTTCTCATTAAACTATAAGAGATAGGTGGTGAGAGCCGGAACTAATGTTGTAGAGGACCCTTGGAGACGAGGTGATGTAAACTTTTTTTTTTAATTTCCAACATTTTTAAAATTCTCCATACAAAAATTAGGCCATGGAGCTACAGGAGCTAACCGAGCGAAGCGAGGTTGGCGAGTGTGCGACATTTATGAAAAACTGAGTATAGTAACCTGCAAAAAAGATATTGGAGAAATTTAAGTTGTCATCCTGATGTAACGCTCACGGGTTCCCATGAAACTATAAGAGATGGGTAGGAAGTGCTTAAACTAATGTTGTAGAGGACCCTTGGAGACGAGGTGATAAAAACTTTTTTTTTTTATTACAAACTTTTTTTAAATTCTTCATACAAAAATTATGCCATGGAGCTACATGAGCTAACCGAGCGAAGCGAGGTTGGCGAGTGTGCGACAGTTATGAAGAACTAAGTATAGTGACCTGCAAAAAAGTGATTGCAGAAATTTTAGTAGTCATCCTGATGTAACGCTCACGGGTTCCCATGAAACTATAAGAGATGGGTAGGAAGTGCTTAAACTAATGTTGTAGAGGACCCTTGGAGACGAGGAGATGTAAACTTTTTTTTTTTTTAATTTTCAACTTTTTAAAAATTCTCCATAAAAATTTATGCCATGGAGCTACAGGAGCTAACCGAGCGAAGCGAGGTTGGCGAGTGTGCGACATTTATGTAGAACTGAGTATAGTAACCTGCAAAAAAGATATTGGAGAAAATTAAGTTGTCATTCTGATGTAACGCTCACGGGTTCCCATGAAACTATAAGAGATGGGTAGGAAGTGCTTAAACTAATGTTGTAGAGGACCCTTGGAGACGAGGAGATGTAAACTTTTTTTTTTTTTTCCAAATTTTAAAAAATTCAACATACAAAAATTATGCCATGGAGCTAACCGAGCGAAGCGAGGTTGGCGAGTGTGCGACATTTAGGAGGAACTGAGTATAGTGACCTGCAATAAAGTTAATAATACAATTTAAGTAGTCATTCTGGTGTGACGCTGACGGGTCCCCATGTAACAACTTATAAGAAATATTAATTGGGATATATTATCGATACATTGATATTCGACAGGGATTGTTTGGAAAGTACAACAATATATATAGGATTTTTTTTTTAAGTACAATCTATGAGTACACAAAGCAGACCACGCTCACGACAATCCTCACTGTAGTTTTTGATTTTAATGAGTTTTCCATTGAAATATTTTATCAAGTTGTAATTTACGAATTTGATTCCAAATGTAATTAAAATTTCGACAGGGATTTATTATCGAGGTTTAGAATCAAATATATTTTATTTTAAACATTTAAATATTAGCATTTTAATAACTTTGACTAGATTTTTTTATTGAGTTTTAGCCAACGATTTTGATCCCAATTTAAAATAAATATCGATAGGGATTTTTTTTAAGTACAACAGACACAAAGCAGACCACGCTCACGACAATCCCCACGGTCCACTCGTGGGCCGTGCAGTACGAAACAACTAGTTATATTATATAAAGCTCTAATTACCACTCACTGACAGAAATACAGGGCCAAAACTGTAATAGTTGGGGGTCGGGTGACTATCGGATCGTATAGGTATGGTGCTCAAACCTATGGGAAAAATCTGAAAACCAAGACTTTCCATCAGGGAAAAAAGTCGGTGACGGTTCCGACGAAACAGTTATAGTTAGGGGGGGGGTGTTCGAACAAACTTTGTAGAGGACCCTGGGAGACGAGGTGACGTCATGGTTTTTTTTTTAAATTCCAAAATTCTTTTGTTTTTTTGTATGGAAATTTTTGAAAAACTTTGTGGGTCAAACGAAAAGAGCACAACTTGCCAAATTACGATTTTTGTATAGATTTCGTCCTGTTTATTACGAGAAAGGTCATCGAGGGGGGCTGAAGCGTCATTTTGATGTAACGTCGAGGGGTTCCCGGAGAACCGTAAGAGGTAGTCGGGGGGTGCTCAAGCAAATGTCATAAAGGACCCTGGGAGAGGGGGTGACGTCACATTTTTTTTTTTTAATTCCGCGATTTTTTTTTTTTTTCATACAAAAGTCGAAACACGTACTTTGGAGGCGTGTAGAAGCGAAACCTGCCAAGTGTGAACTGCGAATTTGGCATGGTTGCATACACTTGGGGCTGATGAACAGCAAAAGTGTCATCAATGAAATTTTAAAAGTGAACCTGATGTGACGCTGACGGGTTCCCAGGAAACCATAAGAGATGGCGAAAAACGCTAGAACCCAATTTTGGAGAGGGCTTCTGGAGACGAGGTGTGGTGACTTTTTTTTTTTTAAATTCCCATTTTTTTTTTTTTTTGCATTCGCGGCCGACTTTGAGCACTCACAGAGCATACTTCGAGCATACCCAGAATGCCCATTTTCGGCTGGTTGTAGTCACGTGGGTCACCCCATATCACAAAAAGTCTTAAATGATTTTTAGGTACACATCCTCATGTAACGATGAGGGGTTCCGATGCAACCAGAAATGGCAAGTCGTGCTAATTTTAACTACGTGTAGGAAACATGTGGAGACGAGGAAAAGTTTTTTTTTTTTTTTTAATTTTCAATTTTTGTTTTTTTTTTTCATACATTTTTTAAAAAAAACTGTTGTAGCCAAACAAAAAGATCGCTACTTTTAAAATTACGATATTTGTAAAGCTTTCATCATTTTTTATCCTAGAAAGGTCACTAAGGGGTAATGAATCATCATTCTGATGAATCGCTGACGGGTTTCGAGTTAACCGTAAGAGATAGGTGGTGGGTGCCGGAACTAATGTTGTAGAGGACCCTTGGAGACGAGGTGATGCAAACTTTTTTTTTTTTTTTTTTCACTTTTTAAAATTTCTTCATACAAAAATTAGGCCATGGAGCTACAGGAGCTAACCGAGCGCAGCGAGGTTGGCGAGTGTGCGACATTTATGAAGGACTAAGTATAGTAACCTGCATAAAATATATTGGAGAAATTTAAGTAGTCATTCTGATGTAACGCTGACGGGTTCCCATGAAACTATAAGAGATAGGTGGTGGGTGCCGGAACTAATGTTTTAGAGGACCCTTGGAGACGAGGTGGTGCAAACTTTTTTTTTTAATTTTTCACTTTTTAAAAATTCTCCAAACAAAAATTAGGCCATGGAGCTACAGGAGCTAACCTAGCGCAGCGAGGTTGGCGAGTGTGCGACATTTATGAAGGACTAAGTATAGTAACCTGCATAAAATATATTGGAGAAATTTAAGTAGTCATTCTGATGTAACGCTGACGGGTTCCCATGAAACTATAAGAGATAGTTGGTGAGTGCCGGAACTAATGTTTTAGAGGACCCTTGAAGACGAGGTGATGCAAACTTTTTTTTTTAATTTTTCACTTTTTAAAAATTCTCTATACAAAAATTAGGCCATGGAGCTACAGGAGCTAACCGAGCGAAGCGAGGTTGGCGAGTGTGCGACATTTATGAAAAACAGAGTATAGTAACCTGCAAAAAAGATATTGGAGAAATGTAAGTAGTCATTCTGATGTAACGCTGACGGGTTCCCATGAAACTATAAGAGATAGGTGGTGGGTGCCGGAAGTAATATTTTAGAGGACCCTTGGAGACGAGGTGATATAAACTTTTTTTTTTTTTTTTCCACTTTTTAAAAATTCTCCATACAAAAATTAGGCCATGGAGCTACAGGAGCTAACCGAGCGAAGCGAGGTTGGTGAGTGTGCGACATTTATGAAAAACTGTGTATAGTTACCTGCAAAAAAGATATTGGAGAAATTTAAGTAGTCATCCTGATGTAACGCTCACGGGTTCCCATGAAACTATAAGAGATGGGTAGGAAGTGCTTAAACTAATGTTGTAGAGGACCCTTGGAGACGAGCAGATGTAAACTTTTTTTTTTAAATTTTTAACTTTTTAAAAATTCTCCATATAAAAATAGGAGCTAACCGAGCGAAGCGAGGTTGGCGAGTGTGCGACATTTAGGAGCAACTGAGTATAGTGACCTGCAATAAAGTTAATGATAAAATTTAAGTAGTCATTCTGGTATGACGCTGATGGGTTCCCATGTAACAATTTATAAGAAATATTCATAGGGATATTTTATCGATAGGGATTTTTTGTAAAGTACAACATTATATACAAAGCCCACAGCAATCCTCACTGTACTTTTTGTTTTTTATTGACTTATCGATTACAATATTTTATCAAGAGGTAATTGACGATTTTGTTCCCAAATTCAATTAAGATTTCGACGGAAATTTATTATCGAGGTTTAGGATCAAACATATTTTTTTTTAAACATTTAAATTTTAGTCTTTTAAAAACATTGACTAGATTGTTTTATTGAGTTTTAGCTAACGATTTTGATCCCAATTTAAAAATAAATATTGATAGGGATTTTTTTAAAGTACAATCTATGAGTACACAAAGCAGACCACGCTCACTGTAGTTTTTGATTTTTAATGAGTTTTCCATTGATCTATTATCAAGTTGTAATTTACCAATTTGATCCCAAATGTAATTAAGATTTCGACAGGGATTTGTTATCGAGGTTTAGGATCAAACATATTTTATTTTATACATTTTAATTATACTATATTTATCACTTTGAATATAATATTTTATACAGTTTTAGCAAACGATTTTGGTACCAATATCATATCACTAGAGATTTCGATAGGGATTTTTTTTAAGTACAACAGACACAAAGCAGACCACGCTCACGACAATCCCCACGGTCCACTCGTGGGCCGTGCAGTACGAAACAACTAGTTTATATATATAAAGCTGGTAGCTACCACTCACTGACAGAAATACAGGGCCAAAACTGTAATAGTTGGGGGTTGGGTGATGATCGGATCGTATAGGTATGGTGCTCAAACCTATGGGAAAAATCTGAAAACCAAGACTTTCCATCAGGGAAAAAAGTCGGTGACGGTTCCGGCGAAACGGTTATAGTTAGGGGGGGGGTGTTCAAACAAACTTTGTAGAGGACCCTCGGAGACGAGGTGACGTCATGGTTTTTTTTTTAAATTCCAAAATTCTTTTGTTTTTTTGTATGGAAATTTTTGAAAAACTTTGTGGGTCAAACGAAAAGAGCATAACTTGTTTAATAGCGATTTTTGTATAGACTTCGTCCTGTTTATTACGACGAAGGTCATGGAGGGGGGCTGAAGCGTCATTTTGATGTAACGTCGAGGGGTTCCCGGAGAACCGTAAGAGTTAGTCGGGGGGTGCTCAAGCAAATGTCATAAAGGACCCTGGGAGAGGGGGTGACGTCACATTTTTTTTTTTAAATTCCGCGATTTTTTTTTTTTTTCATACAAAAGTCGAAACACGTACTTTGGAGGCGTGTAGAAGCGAAACCTGCCAAGTGTGAACTGCGAATTTGGCATGGTTGCATACACTTGGGGCTGATGAACAGCAAAAGTGTCATCAATGAAATTTTAAAAGTGAACCTGATGTGACGCTGACGGGTTCCCAGGAAACCATAAGAGATGGCGAAAAACGCTTGAACCCAATTTTGGAGAGGGCTTCTGGAGACGAGGTGTGGTGACTTTTTTTTTTTTAAATTCCCATTTTTTTTTTTTTTTGCATTCGCGGCCGACTTTGAGCACTCACAGAGCATACTTCGAGCATACCCAGAATGCCCATTTTTGGCTGGTTGTAGTCACGGGGGTCACCCCATATCACAAAATGTCTTCAATGATTTTTGGGTAGTCATCATGATGTAACGCTGAGGGGTTCCCAGGTCACCAGGAGAGGTGCATAGGGTGAACTTTACCCACGTATAGGAAACCCTCGGAGACGAGTAAAAGTTTTTTTTTTTTTTTAAATTTCCGATTTTTTAATTTTTTTTTCATACATTTTTTAAAAAAAACTGTAGCAGCCAAACGAAAAAATTGCTACTTTCAAAATTACAATATTTGCAAAGCTTTCATCATTTTTTATCCCAGGAAGGTCACTAAGGGGTAATGAATCATCATTCTGATGAATCGCTGACGGGTTCCGAGTTAACCGTAAGAGATAGGTGGTGAGTGCCGGAACTAATGTTGTAGAGGACCCTTGGAGACGAGGTGATGTAAACTTTTTTTTTTTAATTTCCAAGGTTTTTTTTTTTTTTCATACAAAAATTCGGCCATGGAGCTACAGGAGCTAACCGAGCGAAGCGAGGTTGACGAGTGTGCGACATTTATGAAGAACTGAGTATAGTTACCTGCAAAAAAGATATTGGAGAAATTTAAGTAGTCATCCTGATGTAACGCTCACGGGTTCCCATGAAACTATAAGAGATGGGTAGGAAGTGCTTAAACTAATGTTGTAGAGGACCCTTGGAGACGAGGAGATGTAAACTTTTTTTTTTTAATTTCCAAGGTTTTTTTTTTTTCATACAAAAATTCGGCCATGGAGCTACAGGAGCTAACCGAGCGAAGCGAGGTTGACGAGTGTGCGACATTTATGAAGAACTGAGTATAGTAACCTGCAAAAAAGATATTGGAGAAATTTAAGTAGTCATTCTGATGTAACGCTGACAGGTTCCCATGAAACTATAAGAGATAGGTGGTGGGTGCCGGAACTAATGTTTTAGAGGACCCTTGGAGACGAAATGATGTTAACTTTTTTTTTTTAATTTCCTACTTTTTTGATTTTTTTTATACAAAAATTATGCAATGGAGCTACAGGAGCTAACCGAGCGAAGCGAGGTTGGCGAGTGTGCGACATTTATAAAGAACTGAGTATAGTAACCTGCAAAAAAGTAATTGGAGAAATTTAAGTAGTCATCCTGATGTAACGCTGACGGGTTCCCATGAAACTATAAGAGATGGGTAGGAAGTGCTTAAACTAATGTTCTAGAGGACCCTTGGAGGCGAGGAGATGTAAACTTTTTTTTTTAATTTTTAACTTTTTTTAAATTCTTCATATAAAAAATATGCCATGGAGTTTCTTTTCTTTTTGATCCCAAATTCAATTAAGGTTTCGACAGGAATTTGTTATCGAGCTTCAGGATCAAACATATTTTATTTTAGACATTTAAATTTTAGTATTTTAATAACTTTGACTTGATTGTTTTATTGAGTTTTAGCTAACGATTTTGATCCCAATTAAAAAATAATTATCAATAGGATTTTTTTTAAAGTACAACCTACGAGTATACAAAGCAGACCTCGCTCACGACAATCCTCATTGTAGTTTTTGATTTTTAATGAATTTTCCATTGAAATATTTTATCAAGTTGTAATTTACGAATTTGATTCCAAATGTAATTAAGATTTCGACAGGGATTTATTATCGAGGTTTAGGATCAAACATATTTTATTTTAGACATTTAAATATTAGTATTTTAACAACTTTGACTAGATTTTTTTATCGAGTTTTAGCCAACGATTTTGATCCCAATTTAAAATAAATATCGATAGGGATTTTTTTTAAGTACAACAGACACAAAGCAGACCACGCTCACGACAATCCCCACGGTCCACTCGTGGGCCGTGCAGTACGAAACAACTAGTTATATTATATAAAGCTCTAATTACCACTCACTGACAGAAATACAGGGCCAAAACTGTAATAGTTGGGGGTCGGGTGATGATCGGATCGTATAGGTATGGTGCTCAAACCTATGGGAAAAATCCGATATTCTGGACTTTCCATCAGGGAAAAAAGTCGATGACGGTTCCGGAGAAACGGTTACAGTTAGAGGGGTGGTCCCGAAACTAATATTGTGGAGGACCCTGGGAGACGAGGTGACGTCATGGTTTTTTTTTTAAATTCCAAAATTCTTTTGTTTTTTTGTATGGAAATTTTTGAAAAACTTTGTGGGTCAAACGAAAAGAGCACAACTTGCCAAATTGCAAATTTTGTATAGACTTCGTCTTGGTTAATACGACAAAGGTCATCGAGGGGGGCTGAAGCGTCATTTTGATGTAACGTCGAGGGGTTCCCGGAGAACCGTAAGAGGTAGTCGGGGGGTGCTCAAGCAAATGTCATAAAGGACCCTGGGAGAGGGGGTGACGTCACATTTTTTTTTTTAAATTCCGCGATTTTTTTTTTTTTTCATACAAAAGTCGAAACACGTACTTTGGAGGCGTGTAGAAGCGAAACCTGCCAAGTGTGAACTGCGAATTTGGCATGGTTGCATACACTTGGGGCTGATGAACAGCAAAAGTGTCATCAATGAAATTTTAAAAGTGAACCTGATGTGACGCTGACGGGTTCCCAGGAAACCATAAGAGATGGCGAAAAACGCTAGAACCCAATTTTGGAGAGGGCTTCTGGAGACGAGGTGTGGTGACTTTTTTTTTTTTAAATTCCCATTTTTTTTTTTTTTTGCATTCGCGGCCGACTTTGAGCACTCACAGAGCATACTTCGAGCATACCCAGAATGCCCATTTTTGGCTGGTTGTAGTCACGTGGGTCACCCCATATCACAAAAAGTCTTAAATGATTTTTAGGTAGACATCCTCATGTAACGATGAGGGGTTCCGATGCAACCAGGAATGGCAAGTCGTGCTAATTTTAACTACGTGTAGGAAACGTGTGGAGACGAGGAAAAGTTTTTTTTTTTTTTTTAATTTCCAATTTTTGTTTTTTTTTTTCATACATTTTAAAAAAAAAACTGTAGCAGCCAAACGAAAAAAATGCTACTTTTAAAATTACGATATTTGCAAAGCTTTCATCATTTTTTATCCCAGGAAGGTCACTAAGGGGTAATGAATCATCATTCTGATGAATCGTTGACGGGTTCCGAGTTAACCGTAAGAGATAGGTGGTGGGTGCCGAAACTAATGTTGTAGAGGACCCTTGGAGACGAGGTGATGTAAACTTTTTTTTTTTAATTTCCAAAGTTTTTTTTTTTTCATACAAAAATTCGGCCATGGAGCTACAGGAGCTAACCGAGCGCAGCGAGGTTGGCGAGTGTGCGACATTTATGAAGAACTGAGTATAGTAACCTGCAAAAAAGATATTGGAGAAATTTAAGTAGTCATTCTGATGTAACGCTGACGGGTTCCCATGAAACTATAAGAGATAGGTGGTGGGTGCCGGAACTAATGTTTTAGAGGACCCTTGGAGACGAGGTGATGTAAACTTTTTTTTTTTTATTTTGCACTTTTTAAAAATTCTCCATACAAAAATTAGGCCATGGAGCTACAGGAGCTAACCGAGCGTAGCGATGTTGGCGAGTGTGCGACATTTATGAAGAACTGAGTATAGTAACCTGCAAAAAATTTATTGGAGAAATTTAAGTAGTCATTCTGATGTAACACTGACGGGTTCCCATGAAACTATAAGAGATAGGTGGTGGGTGCCGGAACTAATGTTGTAGAGGACCCTTAGAGACGAGGTGATGTAATTTTTTTTTTTTTAATTTCCTACACTTTTAAAATTCTCCATACAAAAATTAGGTCTTGGAGCTACAGGAGCTAACCGAGCGAAGCGAGGTTGGCGAGTGTGCGACATTTATGAAGAACTGAGTAAAGTAACCTGCAAAAAAGATATTGGAGAAATTTACGTAGTCATTCTGATGTAACACTGACGGGTTCCCATGAAACTATAAGAGATAGGTAGTGGGTGCCGAAACTAATGTTGTAGAGGACCCTTGGAGACGAGGTGATGTAAATTTTTTTTTTTAATTTTCCACTTTTAAAAAAATCTCCATACAAAAATTCGGCCATGGAGCTACAGGAGCTAACCGAGCGCAGCGAGGTTGGCGAGTGTGCGACATTTATGAAGAACTGAGTATAGTAACCTGCAAAAAAGATATTGGAGAAATTTAAGTAGTCATTCTGATGTAACGCTGACAGGTTCCCATGAAACTATAAGAGATAGGTGGTGGGTGCCGGAACTAATATTTTATAGGACCCTTGGAGACGAGGTAATGTAAACTTTTTTTTTTAAATTTTCCACTGTTAAAAATTCTCCATACAAAAATTAGGCCATGGAGCTACAGGAGCTAACCGAGCGTAGCGAGGTTGGCGTGTGTGCGACATTTATGAAGAACTGAGTATAGTAACCTGCAAAAAAGATATTGGAGAAATTTAAGTAGTCATTCTGATGTAACGCTGACGGGTTCCCATGAAACTATAAGAGATTGGTGGTGGGTGCCGAAACTAATGTTGTAGAGGACCCTTGGAGACGAGGTGATGTAAACTTTTTTTTTTTTATTTCCGAAGTTTTTTTTTTTCATACAAAAATTCGGCCATGGAGCTACAGGAGCTAACCGAGCGCAGCGAGGTTGGCGAGTGTGCGACATTTATAAAGAACTGAGTATAGTAACCTGCAAAAAAGATATTGGAGAAATTTAAGTAGTCATTCTGATGTAACGCTGACAGGTTCCCATGAAACTATAAGAGATAGGTGGTGGGTGCCGGAACTAATATTTTATAGGACCCTTGGAGACGAGGTAATGTAAACTTTTTTTTTTAAATTTTCCACTGTTAAAAAATTCTCCATACAAAAATTAGGCCATGGAGCTACAGGAGCTAACCGAGCGTAGCGAGGTTGGCGTGTGTGCGACATTTATGAAGAACTGAGTATAGTAACCTGCAAAAAAGATATTGGAGAAATTTAAGTAGTCATTCTGATGTAACGCTGACGGGTTCCCATGAAACTATAAGAGATTGGTGGTGGGTGCCGAAACTAATGTTGTAGAGGACCCTTGGAGACGAGGTGATGTAAACTTTTTTTTTTTAATTTTCCACTTTTTAAAAATTCTCCATACAAAAATTAGGCCATGGAGCTACAGGAGCTAACCGAGCGAAGCGAGGTTGGCGAGTTTGCGCAATTTATGAAAAACTGAGTATAGTGACCTGCAAAAAAGATATTGAAGAAAATTAAGTTGTCATTCTGATGTAACGCTTACGGGTTCCCATGAAACTATAAGAGATGGGTAGGAAGTGCTTACACTAATGTTGTAGAGGACCCTTGGAGACGAGGAGATGTAAACTTTTTTTTTTTATTTCTAATTTTTAAAAATTCAACATACAAAAATTATGCCATGGAGCTACAGGAGCTAACCGAGCAAAGCAAGGTTGGCGAGTGTGCGACATTTATGAAGAACTGAGTATTGTAACCTGCAAAAAAGATATTGGAAAAATTTAAGTAGTCATCCTGATGTAACGCTGACGGTTTCCCATGAAACTATAAGAGATAGGTGGTGGGTGCCGAAACTAATGTTGTAGAGGACCCTTGGAGACGATGTGATGTAAACTTTTTTTTTTTTTTTTCCAACATTTTAAATATTCTCCATACAAAAATTAGGCCTTGGAGCTACAGGAGCTAACCGAGCGAAGCGAGGTTGGCGAGTGTGCGACATTTATAAAGAACTGAGAATTATAACCTGCAAAAAAGATATTGGAGAAATTTAAGTAGTCATCCTGATGTAACGCTCACGGGTTCCCATGAAAGTATTGGAGATGGGTAGGAAGTGCTTAAACTAATGTTGTAGAGGACCCTTGGAGACGAGGAGATGTAAACTTTTTTTTTAAATTTTCAACTTTTTAAAAATTCTCCATATAAAAATTATGCCATGGAGCTACAGGAGCTAACCGAGCGAAGCGAGGTTGGCGATTGTGCGACATTTATGAAGAACTGAGTATAGTAACCTGCAAAAAAGATATTGGAGAAATTTAAGTAGTCATTCTGATGTAACGCTGACGGGTTCCCATGAAACTATAAGTGATGGGTGCTTAAACTAATATTGTAGAGGACCCTTGGAGACGAGGTAATGTAAACTTTTTTTAAATTTATACCCTTTTTTCTATTTTTTCATACAAAAATTACATTATGGAGCCACAGGAGCTAACCGAGCGAAGCGAGGTTGGCGAGTGTGCGACATTTACGAGGAACTGAGTTTAGTGAAATGCAAAAAAGTTAATTAAAAAATTTAAGTAGTCATTCTGGTGTGACGCTAAAGGGTTTCCATGTAACAACTTATAAGAAATATTAATGGGGATATTTTATCGATGTACTGATTTTCAACAGGGATTTTTTGTAAAGTACAACAATATATACAAAGCATACTGCGCTCACGGCAATCGCAACTGTACGTTTTAAGTTTTTTATTGACTTATCAATTGCAATATTTTATCAAGTGGTAATTGACGATTTTGATCCCAAATTCAATTAAGATTTCGACAGGGATTTGTTATCAAGGTTTAGGATCAAACATATTTTATTTTAAACATTTAAATTTCAGTCTTTTAAAAACTTTGACTAGATTGTTTTATTGAGTTTTAGCTAACGATTTCGATCCCAATTTAAAAATAAATATCGATAGGGATTTTTTTAAAGTACAGTCTACGAGTACACAATGCAGACCACGGTCACGACAATCCTCACTGTACTTTTTAATTTTTAATTAGTTTTCCATTGAATTATTTTGTTAAGTTGTAATTTACCAATTTGATTCCAAATGTAATTAAGATTTAGAAAAGGATTTGTTATCGAGGTTTAGGATCAAACATATTTAATTTTATACATTTCAATTTTACTATATTTATCACTTTGAATATAATATTTTATACAGTTTTAGCTAACGATTTTGGTACCAATCTCACTAGAGATTTCGATAGGGATTTTTTTTAAGTACAACAGACACAAAGCAGACCACGCTCACGACAATCCCCACGGTCCACTCGTGGGCCGTGCAGTACGAAACAACTAGTTATATTATATAAAGCTCTAATTACCACTGACTGACAGAAATGTAGGGCCAAAACTGTAATAGTTGGGGGTTGGGTGATGATCGGATCGTATAGGTATGGTGCTCAAACCTATGGGAAAAATCTGAAAACCAAGACTTTCCATCAGGGAAAAAAGTCGGTGACGGTTCCGACGAAACGGTTATAGTTAGGGGGGGGGTGTTCGAACAAACTTTGTAGAGGACCCTGGGAGACGAGGTGACGTCATGGTTTTTTTTTTAAATTCCAAAATTCTTTTGTTTTTTTGTATGGAAATTTTTGAAAAACTTTGTGGGTCAAACGAAAAGAGCACAACTTGCCAAATTGCAAATTTTGTATAGACTTCGTTTAGGTTAATACGACGCAGGTCATCGAGGGGGGCTGAAGCGTCATTTTGATGTAATGTCGAGGGGTTCCCGGAGAACCGTAAGAGGTAGTCGGGGTGTGCTCAAGCAAATGTCATAAAGGACCCTGGGAGAGGGGGTGACGTCATATTTTTTTTTTTAAATTCCGCGATTTTTTTTTTTTTTCATACAAAAGTCGAAACACGTACTTTGGAGGCTCGTAGAAGCGAAACCTGCCAAATGACAACTGCAAATTTGGCATGGTTGCATACACTGGGGGCTGATGAACAGCAAAAGTGTCATCAATGAAATTTTAAATGTGAACCTGATGTGACGCTGACGGGTTCCCAGGAAACCATAAGAGATGGCGAAAAACGCTAGAACCCAATTTTGGAGAGGACTTCTGGAGACGAGGTGTGGTGACTTTTTTTTTTTTAAATTGCCATTTTTTTTTTTTTTTGCATTCGCGGCCGACTTTGAGCACTCGCAGAGCATACTTCGAGCATACCCAGAATGGCCATTTTTGGCTGGTTGTAGTCACGGGGGTCACCCCATATCACAAAATGTCTTCAATGATTTTTGGGTAGTCATCATGATGTAACGCTGAGGGGTTCCCAGGTCACCAGGAGAGGTGCATAGGGTGAACTTTACCCACGTATAGGAAACCCTCGGAGACGAGTAAAAGTTTTTTTTTTTTTTTTAATTTCCGATTTTTTAATTTTTTTTTCATACATTTTAAAAAAAAAACTGTAGCAGCCAAACGAAAAAATTGCTACTTTCAAAATAACAATATTTGCAAAGCTTTCATCATTTTTTATCCCAGGAAGGTCACTAAGGGGTAATGAATCATCATTCTGATGAATCGCTGACGGGTTCCGAGTTAACCGTAAGAGATAGGTGGTGGGTGCCGGAACTAATGTTGTAGAGGACCTTTGGAGACGAGGTGATGTCATCTTTTTTTTTTTAATTTCCAAGGTTTTTTTTTTTTCATACTAAAATTCGGCCATGGAGCTACAGGAGCTAACCGAGCGCAGCGAGGTTGGCGAGTGTGCGACATTTATGAAGAACTGAGTATAGTAACCTGCAAAAAAGATATTACAGAGATTTAAGTAGTCATTCTGATGTAACGCTGATGGGTTCCCATGAAACTATAAGAGATGGGTGGTGGGTGCCAAAACTAATGTTGTAGAGGACCCTTGGAGACGAGTTGATGTAAACTTTTTTTTTTTAATTCCAATATTTTTAAAATTCTCCATACAAAAATTAAGCCATGGAGCTACAGGAGCTAACCGAGCGAAGCGAGGTTGGCGAGTGTGCGACATTTATAAAGAACTGCGTAAAGTGACCTGCGAAAAATTAATTGTAGAAATTTTAGTAGTCATCCTGATGTAACGCTGACGGGTTCCCATTAAACTATAAGAGATAGGTGGTGAGTGTCGAAACTAATATTGTAGAGGACCCTTGGAGACGGGGAGACGTAAACTTTTTTTTTTAATTTTCAACATTTTTAAAATTCTCCATATAAAAATTATGCCATGGAGCTACAGGAGCTAACCGAGCGCAGCGAGGTTGGCGAGTGTGCGACATTTATGAAGAACTGAGTATAGTAACCTGCAAAAAAGATATTAGAGTGATTTAAGTAGTCATTCTGATGTAACGCTGATGGGTTCCCATGAAACTATAAGAGATGGGTGGTGGGTGGCAAAACTAATGTTGTAGAGGACCCTTGGAGACGAGTTGATGTAAACTTTTTTTTTTTTAATTCCAATATTTTTAAAATTCTCCATACAAAAATTAAGCCATGGAGCTACAGGAGCTAACCGAGCGAAGCGAGGTTGGCGAGTGTGCGACATTTATAAAGAACTGCGTAAAGTGACCTGCGAAAAATTAATTGTAGAAATTTTAGTAGTCATCCTGATGTAACGCTGACGGGTTCCCATTAAACTATAAGAGATAGGTGGTGAGTGTCGAAACTAATATTGTAGAGGACCCTTGGAGACGGGGAGACGTAAACTTTTTTTTTTTAATTTTCAACATTTTTAAAATTCTCCATATAAAAATTATGCCATGGAGCTACAGGAGCTAACCGAGCGCAGCGAGGTTGGCGAGTGTGCGACATTTATGAAGAACTGAGTATAGTAACCTGCAAAAAAGATATTAGAGTGATTTAAGTAGTCATTCTGATGTAACGCTGATGGGTTCCCATGAAACTATAAGAGATGGGTGGTGGGTGCCAAAACTAATGTTGTAGAGGACCCTTGGAGACGAGTTGATGTAAACTTTTTTTTTTTTAATTCCAATATTTTTAAAATTCTCCATACAAAAATTAAGCCATGGAGCTACAGGAGCTAACCGAGCGAAGCGAGGTTGGCGAGTGTGCGACATTTATGAAGAACTGAGTATAGTAACCTGCAAAAAAGATATTGGAGAAATTTAAGTTGTCATCCTGATGTAGCGCTCACGGGTTCCCATGAAACTATAAGAGATGGGTAGGAATTGCTTAAACTAATGTTGTAGAGGACCCTGGGAGACGAGGTGTTGTAAACTATTTTTTTTTAATTTCCAATGTTTTTTTTTTTTCATACAAAAAATATGCCATGGAGCTACAGGAGCTAACTGAGCGAAGCGAGGTTGGCGAGTGTGCGACTTTTCTGAAGAACTTATATTATTGAGTTATCGATTGCAATATTTTATCAGGTGGAAATTGACGATTTTGATCCAAAATTCAATTAAGATTTCGACAGGAATTTGTTATCGAGCTTCAGGATCAAACATATTTTATTTTGACATTTAAATTTTAGTATTTTAATAACTTTGACTTGATTGTTTTATTGAGTTTTAGCTAACGATTTTGATCCCAATTAAAAAATAATTATCAATAGGGTTTTTTTTAAAGTACAACCTACGAGTACACAAAGCAGACCACGCTCACGACAATCCTCACTGTAGTTTTTGATTTTTAATGAGTTTTCCATTTAAATATTTTATCAAGTTGTAATTTACCAATTTGATCCCAAATGTAATTAAGATTTCGACAGGAATTTATTATCGAGGTTTAGGATCAAACATATTTTATTTTAGACATATAAATTTTAGTTAAATACTTTGTTTTTAAATACTTTGACTAGATTCTTTTATTGAGTTTTAGCTAACGATTTTGATCATAATTATCGATTAGAAAAGTAACAATCTAGATTTTTTATCGAATATAATAACACACAAAGCAGACCACGCTCACGACAATCCTCACTGTAGTTTTTGGTTTTTAATGAATTTTCCATTGAAATATTTTATCAAGTTGTAATTTACCAATTTGATCCCAAATGTAATTAAGATTTCGACAGGAATTTATTATCGAGGTTTAGGATCAAACATATTTTATTTTAGACATATAAATTTTAGTTAAATACTTTGTTTTTAAATACTTTGACTAGATTCTTTTATTGAGTTTTAGCTAACGATTTTGATCATAATTATCGATTAGAAAAGAAACAATGTAGATTTGTGTATCGATTACAACTAACACAAAGCAGACCACGCTCACGACAATCCCCACGGTCCACTCGTGGGCCGTGCAGTACGAAACAACTAGTTATATTATATAAAGCTGGTAGCTACCACTGACTGACAGAAATACAGGGCCAAAACTGTAATAGTTGGGGGTTGGGTGATGATCGGATCGTATAGGTATGGTGCTCAAACCTATGGGAAAAATCCGAAAACCAAGACTTTCCATCAGGGAAAAAAGTCGGTGACGGTTCCGGGGAAACGGTAATAGTTGGAGGGGGGGTGCTCGAACAAACTTTGTAGAGGACCCTCGGAGACGAGGTGACGACCTGGTTTTTTTTTTAAATTCCAAAATTCTTTTGTTTTTTTGTATGGGAATTTTTGAAAAACTTTGTGGGTCAAACGAAAAGAGCACAACTTGCCAAATTGCAAATTTTGTATAGACTTCATCTTGATTAATATGACAAAGGTCATCGAGGGGGGCTGAAGCGTCATTTTGATGTAACGTCGAGGGGTTCCCGGAGAACCGTAAGAGGTAGTCGGGGGGTGCTCAAGCAAATGTCATAAAGGACCCTGGGAGAGGGGGTGACGTCACATTTTTTTTTTTAAATTCCGCGATTTTTTTTTTTTTTCATACAAAAGTCGAAACACGTACTTTGGAGGCTCGTAGAAGCGAAACCTGCCAAGTGACAACTGCAAATTTGGCATGGTTGCATACACTGGGGGCTGATGAACAGCACAAGTGTCATCAATGAAATTTTAAAAGTGAACCTGATGTGACGCTCACGGGTTCCCAGGAAACCATAAGAGATGGCGAAAAACGCTAGAACCCAATTTTGGAGAGGGCTTCTGGAGACGAGGTGTGGTGACTTTTTTTTTTTTTAATTCCCATTTTTTTTTTTTTTTGCATTCGCGGCCGACTTTGAGCACTCGTAGAGCATACTTGGAGCATACCCAGAATGCCCATTTTTGGCTGGTTGTAGTCACGGGGGTCACCCCATGTGGAAACATGTCTTCAATGATTTTTGGGTAGTCGTCATGATGTAACGCTGAGAGGTTCCCAGGTCACCAGAAGAGGTGCATAAGGTGCCTTGCAACCCCATATAGGAAACCCTCGGAGACGAGTAAAAGTTTTTTTTTTTTTTTTAATTTCCGATTTTTTCATTTTTTTTTCATACATTTAAAAAAAAAAACTGTAGCAGCCAAATGAAAAGATTGCTACTTTCAAAATTACGATATTTGCAAAGCTTTCATCATTTTTTATCCTAGGAAGGTCACTAAAGGGTAATGAATCATCATTCTGATGAATCGCTGACGGGTTCCGAAGTAACCGTAAGAGATAGGTGGTGGGTGCCGGAACTAATGTTGTAGAGGACCCTTGGAGACGAGGTCATGTAAACTTTTTTTTTTTAATTTCCAAAGTTTTTTTTTTTTCATACAAAAAATCGGCCATGGAGCTACAGGAGCTAACCGAGCGAAGCGAGATTGGCGAGTGTGCAACATTTATGAAGAACTGAGTATAGTAACCTGCAAAAAAGATATTGGAGAAATTTAAGTAGTCATTCTGATGTAACGCTGACGGGTTCCCATGAATCTATAAGAGATAGGTGGTGGGTGCCGAAACTAATGTTGTAGAGGACCCTTGGAGACGGGGTGATGTAAACTTTTTTTTTTTAATTTTCCACTTTTTAAAAATTCTCCATACAAAAATTAGGCCATGGAGCTACAGGAGCTGACCGAGCGAAGCGAGGTTGGCGATTGTGCGACATTTATGAAAAACTGAGTATAGTAACCTGCAAGAAAGATATTGGAGAAATTTAAGTAGTCATTCTGATGTAACGCTGACGGGTTCCCATGAAACTATAAGAGATAGGTGGTGGGTGCCGGAACTAATGTTTTAGAGGACCCTTGGAGACGAGGAGATGTAAACTTTTTTTTTTAATTTTCAACGTTTTAAAAATTCTCCATATAAAAATTATGCCATGGAGCTACAGGAGCTAACCGAGCAAAGCGAGGTTGGCGAGTGTGCGACATTTATGAAGAACTGAGTATAGTAACCTGCAAAAAAGATATTGGAGAAAATTAAGTTGTCATTCTGATGTAACGCTCACGGGTTCCCATGAAACTATAAGAGATAGGTGGTGGGTGCCGGAACTAATGTTTTAGAGGACCCTTGGAGACGAGGTGATGTAAACTTTTTTTTTTTAATTTTACACTTTTTAAAAATTCTTTATACAAAAATTAGGCCATGGAGCTACAGGAGCTAACCGAGCGAAGCGAGGTTGGCGAGTGTGCGACATTTATGAAGAACTGAGTATAGTAACCTGCAAAAAAGTTATTGGAGAAAATTAAGTTGTCATTCTGATGTAACGCTCACGGGTTCCCATGAAACTATAAGAGATGGGTGGGAAGTGCTTAAACTAATGTTGTAGAGGACCCTTGGAGACGAGGAGATGTAAACTTTTTTTTTTTAATTTTCAACTTTTAAAAAATTCTCCATAAAAAAATTATGCCATGGAGCTACAGGAGCTAACCGAGCGAAGCGAGGTTGGCGAGTGTGCGACATTTATGAAGAACTGAGTATAGTAACCTGCAAAAAAGATATTGGAGAAAATTAAGTTGTCATTCTGATGTAACGCTCACGGGTTCCCATGAAACTATAAGAGATGAGTGGGAAGTGCTTAAACTAATGTTGTAGAGGACCCTTGGAGACGAGGAGATGTAAACTTTTTTTATTTTTTTTCCAAATTTTAAAAAATTCAACATACAAAAATTATGCCATGGAGCTACAGGAGCTAACCGAGCGAAGCGAGGTTGGCGAGTGTGCGACATTTAGGAGGAACTGAGTATAGTGACCTGCAATAAAGTTAATAATACAATTTAAGTAGTCATTCTGGTGTGACGCTGACGGCTCCCCATATAACAACTTATAAGAAATATTAATTGGGATATTTTATCGATACATTGATATTCGACAGGGATTGTTTGGAAAGTACAACAATATATATAGGATTTTTTTTTTAAGTACAATCTATGAGTACACAAAGCAGACCACGCTCACGACAATCCTCACTGTAGTTTTTGATTTTTAATGAGTTTTCCATTGAAATATTTTATCAAGTTGTAATTTACGAATTTGATTCCAAATGTAATTAAAATTTCGACAGGGATTTATTATCGAGGTTTAGAATCAAATATATTTTATTTTAAACATTTAAATATTAGTATTTTAATAACTTTGACTAGATTTTTTTATTGAGTTTTAGCCAACGATTTTGATCCCAATTTAAAATAAATATCGATAGGGATTTTTTTAAAGTACAACAGACACAAAGCAGACCACGCTCACGACAATCCCCACGGTCCACTCGTGGGCCGTGCAGTACGAAACAACTAGTTATATTATATAAAGCTCTAATTACCACTGACTGACAGAAATGTAGGGCCAAAACTGTAATAGTTGGGGGTTGGGTGATGATCGGATCGTATAGGTATGATGCTCAAACCTATGGGAAAAATCTGAAAACCAAGACTTTCCATCAGGGAAAAAAGTCGGTGACGGTTCCGACGAAACGGTTATAGTTAGGGGGGGGGTGTTCGAACAAACTTTGTAGAGGACCCTGGGAGACGAGGTGACGTCATGGTTTTTTTTTAAATTCCAAAATTCTTTTGTTTTTTTGTATGGAAATTTTTGAAAAACTTTGTGGGTCAAACGAAAAGAGCACAACTTGCCAAATTGCAAATTTTGTATAGATTTCGTTTAGGTTAATACGACACAGGTCATCGAGGGGGGCTGAAGCGTCATTTTGATGTAACGTCGAGGGGTTCCCGGAGAACCGTAAGAGGTAGTCGGGGTGTGCTCAAGCAAATGTCATAAAGGACCCTGGGAGAGGGGGGTGACGTCATATTTTTTTTTTTAAATTCCGCGATTTTTTTTTTTTTTCATACAAAAGTCGAAACACGTACTTTGGAGGCTCGTAGAAGCGAAACCTGCCA
This sequence comes from Tinea semifulvella, assembly GCA_910589645.1. Taxonomy (NCBI): domain Eukaryota; kingdom Metazoa; phylum Arthropoda; class Insecta; order Lepidoptera; family Tineidae; genus Tinea; species Tinea semifulvella. The sequence continues at coordinate 11,921,480 of OU342601.1, forward strand.
AATGACAACTGCAAATTTGGCATGGTTGCATACACTGGGGGCTGATGAACAGCAAAAGTGTCATCAATGAAATTTTAAATGTGAACCTGATGTGACGCTGACGGGTTCCCAGGAAACCATAAGAGATGGCGAAAAACGCTAGAACCCAATTTTGGAGAGGACTTCTGGAGACGAGGTGTGGTGACTTTTTTTTTTTTAAATTCCCATTTTTTTTTTTTTTTTGCATTCGCGGCCGACTTTGAGCACTCGCAGAGCATACTTCGAGCATACCCAGAATGGCCATTTTTGGCTGGTTGTAGTCACGGGGGTCACCCCATATCACAAAATGTCTTCAATGATTTTTGGGTAGTCATCATGATGTAACGCTGAGGGGTTCCCAGGTCACCAGGAGAGGTGCATAGGGTGAACTTTACCCACGTATAGGAAACCCTCGGAGACGAGTAAAAGTTTTTTTTTTTTTTTAAATTTCCGATTTTTTCATTTTTTTTTCATACATTTTTTTGAAAAAACTGTAGCAGCCAAACGAAAAGATTGCTACTTTCAAAATTACGATATTTGCAAAGCTTTCATCATTTTTTATCCCAGGAAAGTCACTAAGGGGTAATGAATCATTATTCTGATGAATCGCTGAGGGGTTCCGAGTTAACCGTAAGAGATAGGTGGTGGGTGCCGGAACTAATGTTGTAGAGGACCCTTGGAGACGAGGTGATGTAAACTTTTTTTTTTTAATTTCCAAAGTTTTTTTTTTTTCATACAAAAATTCGGCCATGGAGCTACAGGAGCTAACCGAGCGCAGCGAGGTTGGCGAGTGTGCGACATTTATGAAGAACTGAGTATAGTAACCTGCAAAAAAGATATTGGAGAAATTTAAGTAGTTATTCTGATGTAACGCTGACGGGTTCCCATGAAACTATAAGAGATAGGTAGTGGGTGTCGAAATTAATGTTTTAGAGGACCCTTGGAGACGAGGTGATGTAAACTTTTTTTTTTTAATTTCCAACTTTTTTAAAATTCTCCATACAAAAATTAGGCCATGGAGCTACAGGAGCTAACCGAGCAAAGCGAGGTTGGCGAGTGTGCGACATTTATAAAGAGCTGAGTATAGTAACCTGCAAAAAAGATATTGGAGAAATTTAAGTAGTCATCCTGATGTAACGCTCACAGGTTCCCATTAAACTATAAGAGATGGGTAGGAAGTGCTTAAACTAATGTTGTAGAGGACCCTTGGAGACGAGGAGATGTAAACTTTTTTTTTTAATTTTCAACGTTTTAAAAATTCTCCATATAAAAATTATGCCATGGAGCTACAGGAGCTAACCGAGCAAAGCGAGGTTGGCGAGTGTGCGACATTTATGAAGAACTGAGTATAGTAACCTGCAAAAAAGATATTGGAGAAAATTAAGTTGTCATTCTGATGTAACGCTCACGGGTTCCCATGAAACTATAAGAGATAGGTGGTGGGTGCCGGAACTAATGTTTTAGAAAACCCTTGGAGACGAGGTGATGTAAACTTTTTTTTTTTAATTTTACACTTTTTAAAAATTCTTTATACAAAAATTAGGCCATGGAGCTACAGGAGCTAACCGAGCGAAGCGAGGTTGGCGAGTGTGCGACATTTATGAAAAACTGAGTATAGCAACCTACAAAAAAGATATTGGAGAAATTTAAGTAGTCATCCTGATGTAACGCTCACGGGTTCCCATGAAACTATAAGAGATGGGTAGGAAGTGCTTAAACTAACGTTGTAGAGGACCCTTGGAGACGAGGTGATGAAAACTTTTTTTTTTAATTTCAAACTTTTTTTTTTAATTTCAAACTTTTTTTAAATTCTTCATACAAAAATTATGTCATGCTACATGAGCTAACCGAGCGAAGCGAGGTTGGCGAGTGTGCGACATTTATGAAGAACTGTGTATAATGACCTGCAAAAAAGTCATTGGAGAAATTTAAGCAGTCATCCTGATGTAACGCTCACGGGTTCCCATGAAACTATAAGAGATGGGTAGGAAGTGCTTAAACTAATGTTGTATAAGACCCTTGGAGACGAGGTCATGTATACTGTTTTTTTTTAATTTCTATTGTTTTTTTTTTTTTTTTCATACAAAAATTATGCCATGGAGCTGAGTACACAATGCAGACCACGCTCACGACAATCCTCGCTGTACTTTTTGATTTTTATTGACTTATCGATTGCAATATTTTATCAAGTGGTAATTGACGATTTTGACCCCAAATTCAATTAAGATTTCGACAGGAATTTGTTATCGAGGTTTAGGATCAAACATATTTTATTTTAAACATTAAAATTTTAGTATTTTAATAACTTTGACTAGATTGTTTTATTGAGTTTTAGCTAACGATTTTGATCATAATTATCGATTAGAAAGTAACCATGTAGATTTTATATTTTCGATAGGGATTTTTTTTAAGTACAACAGACACAAAGCAGACCACGCTCACGACAATCCCCACGGTCCACTCGTGGGCCGTGCAGTACGAAACAACTAGTTTATATATATAAAGCTGGTAGCTACCACTCACTGACAGAAATACAGGGCCAAAACTGTAATAGTTGGGGGTTGGGTGATGATCGGATCGTATAGGTATGGTGCTCAAACCTATGGGAAAAATCCGACATTCTGGACTTTCCATCAGGGAAAAAAGTAGGTGAAGGTTCCGGGGAAACGGTAATAGTTGGAGGGGGGGTGTTCGAACAAACTTTATAGAGGACCCTCGGAGACGAGGTGACGTCATGGTTTTTTTTTTAAATTCCGAAATTCTTTTGTTTTTTTGTATGGAAATTTTTGAAAAACTTTGTGGGTCAAACGAAAAGAGCACAACTTGCCAAATTGCAAATTTTGTATAGACTTCATCTTGATTAATATGACAAAGGTCATCGAGGGGGGCTGAAGCGTCATTTTGATGTAACGTCGAGGGGTTCCCGGAGAACCGTAAGAGGTAGTCGGGGGGTGCTCAAGCAAATGTCATAAAGGACCCTGGGAGAGGGGGTGACGTCACATTTTCTTTTTTAAATTCCGCGATTTTTTTTTTTTTTCATACAAAAGTCGAAACACGTACTTTGGAGGCTCGTAGAAGCGAAACCTGCCAAGTGTGAACTGCTAATTTGGCATGGTTGCATACACTTGGGGCTGATAAACAGCAATACTGTCATCAATGAAATTTTAAAAGTGAACCTGATGTGACGCTGACGGGTTCCCAGGAAACCATAAGAGATGGCGAAAAACGCTAGAACCCAATTTTGGAGAGGGCTTCTGGAGACGAGGTGTGGTGACTTTTTTTTTTTTAAATTCCCATTTTTTTTTTTTTTTGCATTCGCGGCCGACTTTGAGCACTCGCAGAGCATACTTGGAGCATACCCAGAATGCCCATTTTTAGCTGGTTGTAGTCACGGGGGTCACCCCATGTGGAAAAGTGTCTTCAATGATTTTTGGGTAGTCATCATGATGTAACGCTGAGGGGTTCCCAGGTCACCAGAAGAGGTGCATAGGGTGAACTTTACCCACGTATAGGAAACCCTCGGAGACGAGTAAAAGTTTTTTTTTTTTTTTAAATTTCCGTTTTTTTATTTTTTTTTTCATACATTTTTTTTAAAAAACTGTAGCAGCCAAACGAAAAAATTGCTACTTTCAAAATTACAATATTTGCAAAGCTTTCATCATTTTTTATCCCAGGAAGGTCACTAAGCGGTAATGAATCATCATTCTGATGAATCGCTGACGGGTTCCGAGTTAACCGTAAGAGATAGGTGGTGGGTGCCGAAACTAATGTTGTAGAGGACCCTTGGAGACGAGGTGATGTAAACTTTTTTTTTTTAATTTCCGAAGTTTTTTTTTTTTCATACAAAAAATCGGCCATGGAGCTACAGGAGCTAACCGAGCGCAGCGAGGTTGGCGAGTGTGCGTCATTTATGAAGAACTGAGTATAGTAACCTGCAAAAAAGATATTGGAGAAATTTAAGTAGTCATTCTGATGTAACGCTGACGGGTTCCCATGAAACTATAAGAGATGGGTGGTGGGTGTCTGAACTAATGTTGTAGAGGACCCTTGGAGACGACGTGATGTAAATTTTTTTTTTTTAATTTCCAACTTTTTAAAAATTCTCCATACAAAAATTAGGCCATGGAGCTACAGGAGCTAACCGAGCGAAGCGAGGTTGGCGAGTGTGCGACATTTATAAAGAACTGAGTATAGTAAACGGCAAAAAAGATATTGGAGAAATTTAAGTAGTCATTCTGATGAAACGCTGACGGGTTCCCATGAAACTATAAGAGATAGGTGGTGGGTGCCGGAACTAATGTTGTATAGGACCCTTGGAGACGAGGTGATGTAAACTTTTTTTTTTAATTTTCCACTTTTTAAAAATTCTCCATACAAAAATTATTCCATGGAGCTACAGGAGCTAACCGAGCGCAGCGAGGTTGGCGAGTGTGCGACATTTATGAAGAACTGAGTATAGTAACCTGCAAAAAACATATTGGAAAAATTTAAGTAATCATTCTGACGTAACGCTGACGGGTTCCCATGAAACTATAAGAGATAGGTGGTGGGTGCCAGAACTAATGTTGTAGAGGACCCTTGGAGACGAGGTGATGTAAACTTTTTTTTTTTAATTTTCCACTGTTTAAAAATTCTCCATACAAAAATCAGGCCATGGAACTACAGGAGCTAACCGAGCGCAGCGAGGTTGGCAAGTGTGCAACATTTATGAAGAACTGAGAATTGTTACCTGCAAAAAAGATATTGGAGAAATTTAAGTAGTCATCCTGAAGTAACGCTCACGGGTTCCCATGAAACTATAAGAGATGGGTAGGAAGTGCTTAAACTAATGTTGTAGAGGACCCTGGGAGACGAGGTGTTGTAAACTTTTTTTTTTAATTTCCAATGTTTTTTTTTTCATACAAAAAATATGCCATGGAGCTACAGGAGCTAACCGAGCGAAGCGAGGTTGGCGAGTGTGCGACATTTATGAAGAACTGAGTATAGTTACCTGCAATAAAGTCATTCGAGAAATTTAAGTAATTATTCTGATGTAACGCTGACGGGTTCCCATGAAACTATAAGAGGTGGGTAGGAAGTGCTTAAACTAATGTTGTAGAGGAATCTTGGAGACGAGGTGATAACAACTTTTTTTTTTAATTTCAAACTTTTTTTAAATTCTTCATACAAAAATTATGCCATAGAGCTACATGAGCCAACCGAGCGAAGCGAGGTTGGCGAGTGTGCGACAGTTATAAAGAACTGAGTATAGTGACCTGCAAAAAAGTGATTGCAGAAATTTTAGTAGTCATCCTGATGTAACGCTCACGGGTTCCTATGAAACTATAAGAGATGGGTAGGAAGTGCTTAAACTAATGTTGTAGAGCACCCTTGGAGACGAGGTGATGAAAACTTTTTTTTTTTAATTTCCTACTTTTTTGAATTTTTTTATACAAAAATTATGCAATGGAGCTACAGGAGCTAACCGAGCGAAGCGAGGTTGGCGAGTGTGCGACTTTTCTGAAGAACTTATATTATTGAGTTATCGATTGCAATATTTTATCAGGTGGAAATTGACGATTTTGATCCCAAATTCAATTATGATTTCGAGAGAAATTTGTTATCGAGCTTTAGGATCAAACATATTTTATTTTAGACATTTAAATTTTAGTATTTTAATGACTTTGACTTGATTGTTTTATTTAGTTTTAGCTAACGATTTTGATCCCAATTAAAAAATAATTATCAATAGGGTTTTTTTTTAAAGTACTACCTACGAGTACACAAAGCAGACCACGCTCACGACAATCCTCACTGTAGTTTTTGATTTTTAAAGAGTTTTCCATTGAAATATTTTATCAAGTTGTAATTTACCAATTTGATCCCAAATGTAATCAAGATTTGGACAGGGATTTGTTATCGAGGTTTAGGATCAAACAAATTTTATTTTAAACATTTTTATTTTAGTCTTTTAAAAACTTTGATTAGATTGTTTTATTGAGTTTTAGCTAAAGATTTTGATCCCAATTTAAAAATAAATATCGGTAGGGATTTTTTTAAAAGTACAATCTACGAGCACAAAGCAGACCACGCTCACGACAAACCTCAATTTACTTTTTGATTTTTATTGACTTATCGATTGCAATATTTTATCAAGTGGTAATTTACCATTTTGATCCCTCATTTAATTAAGATTTCGACAGGAATTTATTATCGAGGTTTAGGATCAAACATATTTTATTTTAGACATATAAATTTTAGTCTTTTAAAAACTTTGACTAGATTGTTATATTGAGTTTTAGCTAACGATTTTGAACATAATTATCGATTAGAAAAGTAACAATCTAGATTTTTTATCGAATACAATAACACACAAAGCAGACCACGCTCACGACAATCCCCACGGTCCACTCGTGGGCCGTGCAGTACGAAACAACTAGTTATATTATATAAAGCTGGTAGCTACCACTGACTGACAGAAATACAGGGCCAAAACTGTAATAGTTGGGGGTTGGGTGATGATCGGATCGTATAGGTATGGTGCTCAAACCTATGGGAAAAATCTGAAAACCAAGACTTTCCATCAGGGAAAAAAGTCGGTGACGGTTCCGGCGAAACGGTTATAGTTAGGGGGGGGGGTGTTCGAACAAACTTTGTAGAGGACCCTCGGAGACGAGGTGACGTCATGGTTTTTTTTTTAAATTCCAAAATTCTTTTGTTTTTTTGTATGGAAATTTTTGAAAAACTTTGTGGGTCAAACGAAAAGAGCACAACTTGCCAAATTGCAAATTTTGTATAGACTTTGTCTTGATTAATACGACAAAGGTCATCGAGGGGGGCTGAAGCGTCATTTTGATGTAACGTCGAGGGGTTCCCGGAGAACCGTAAGAGGTAGTCGGGGGGTGCTCAAGCAAATGTCATAAAGGACCCTGGGAGAGGGGGTGACGTCACATTTTTTTTTTTAAATTCCGCGATTTTTTTTTTTTTTCATACAAAAGTCGAAACACGTACTTTGGAGGCGTGTAGAAGCGAAACCTGCCAAGTGAGAGCTGCGAATTTGGCATGGTTGCATACACTTGGGGCTAATGAACAGCAAAAGTGTCATCAATGAAGTTTTAAAAGTGAACCTGATGTGACGCTGACGGGTTCCCAGGAAACCATAAGAGATGGCGAAAAACGCTAGAAACCAATTTTGGAGAGGGCTTCTGGAGACGAGGTGTGGTGACTTTTTTTTTTTTAAATTCCCATTTTTTTTTTTTTTTGCATTCGCGGCCGACTTTGAGCACTCGTAGAGCATACTTGGAGCATACCCAGAATGCCCATTTTTGGCTGGTTGTAGTCACGGGGGTCACCCCATGTGGAAACATGTCTTCAATGATTTTTGGGTAGTCGTCATGATGTAACGCTGAGAGGTTCCCAGGTCACCAGAAGAGGTGCATAAGGTGCCTTGCAACCCCATATAGGAAACCCTCGGAGACGAGTAAAAGTTTTTTTTTTTTTTTAAATTTCCGATTTTTTCATTTTTTTTTCATACATTTAAAAAAAAAAACTGTAGCAGCCAAATGAAAAGATTGCTACTTTCAAAATTACGATATTTGCAAAGCTTTCATCATTTTTTATCCTAGGAAGGTCACTAAAGGGTAATGAATCATCATTCTGATGAATCGCTGACGGGTTCCGAGGTAACCGTAAGAGATAGGTGGTGGGTGCCGAAACTAATGTTGTAGAGGATCCTTGGAGACGAGGTGATGTAAACTTTTTTTTTTTAATTTCCGAAGTTTTTTTTTTTTCATACAAAAATTCGGCCATGGAGCTACAGGAGCTAACCGAGCGCAGCGAGGTTGGCGAGTGTGCGACATTTATGAAGAACTGAGTATAGTAACCTGCAAAAAAGATATTGGAGAAATTTAAGTAGTCATTCTGATGTAACGCTGACGGGTTCCCATGAAACTATAAGAGATAGGTGGTGGGTGCCGAAACTAATGTTGTAGAGGACCCTTGGAGACGAGGTGATGTAAACTTTTTTTTTTTAATTTTCCACTTTTTAAAAAATCTCTATACAAAAATTAGGCCATGGAGCTACAGGAGCTAACCGAGCGTAGCGAGGTTGGCGAGTGAGCGACATTTATGAAGAACTGAGTATAGTTACCTGCAAAAAATATATTGGAGAAATTTAAGTAGTCATTCTGATGTAACACTGACGGGTTCCCATGAAACTATAAGAGATAGGTGGTGGGTGCCGCAACTAATGTTGTAGAGGACCCTTGGAGACGAGGTGATGTAAACTTTTTTTTTTTAATTTTCCACTTTTTAAAAAATCTCTATACAAAAATTAGGCCATGGAGCTACAGGAGCTAACCGAGCGAAGCGAGGTTGGCGAGTGTGCGACATTTATGAAGAACTGAGTATAGTAACCTGCAAAAAATATATTGGAGAAATTTAAGTAGTCATTCTGATGTAACACTGACGGGTTCCCATGAAACTATAAGAGATAGGTGGTGGGTGCCGGAACTAATGTTGTAGAGGACCCTTGGAGACGAGGTGATGTAAACTTTTTTTTTTTATTTTCCACTTTTTAAAAAATCTCTATACAAAAATTAGGCCATGGAGCTACAGGAGCTAACCGAGCGTAGCGAGGTTGGCGAGTGTGCGACATTTATGAAGAACTGAGTATAGTAACCTGCAAAAAATATATTGGAGTAATTTAAGTAGTCATTCTGATGTAACACTGACGGGTTCCCATGAAACTATAAGAGATAGGTGGTGGGTGCCGGAACTAATGTTGTAGAGGACCCTTGGAGACGAGGTGATGTAAACTTTTTTTTTTTAATTTCCAACATTTTTAAAATTCTCCATACAAAAATTAGGCCTTGGAGCTACAGGAGTTAACCGAGCGAAGCGAGGTTGGCGAGTGTGCGACATTTATAAAGAACTGAGTAAAGTAACCTGCAAAAAAGATATTGGAGAAATTTAAGTAGTCATTCTGATGTAACACTGACGGGTTCCCATGAAACTATAAGAGATAGGTAGTGGGTGCCGGAACTAATGTTGTAGAGGACCCTTGGAGACGAGGTGATGTAAACTTTTTTTTTTAATTTCCAAAGTTTTTTTTTTTCATACAAAAATTCGGCCATGGAGCAACAGGAGCAAACCGAGCGAAGCGAGGTTGGCGAGTGTGCGACATTTATGAAGAACTGAGTATAGTTACCTGCAAAAAAGATATTTGAGAAATTTAAGTAGTCATCCTGGTGTAACGCTGATGGGTTCCCATGAAATTATAAGAGATGGGTGGTAGGTGCCAAAACTAATGTTGTAGAGGACCCTTGGAGACGAGTTGATGTAAACTTTTTTTTTTTTAATTCCAATATTTTTAAAATTCTCGATACAAAAGTTAAGCCATGGAGCTACAGGAGCTAACCGAGCGAAGCGAGTTTGGCGAGTGTGCGACATTTAGGAGGAACTGAGTATAGTGACCTGCAATAAAGTTAATGATAAAATTTAAGTAGTCATTCTGGTGTGATGCTAAAGGGTTTCCCATGTAACAACTTATAAGAAATATTAATAGGGATATTTTATCGATACATTAATTTTCGACAGGGATTTTTTGTAAAGTACAACAATATATATTACAAAGCATACCGCGCCCACGCCAATACTCATTGTACTTTTTGTTTTTTATTAACTTATCGATTGCAATATTTTATCAAGTGGTAATTGAACAATTTTGATCTCAAATTAAATTAAGATTTCGACAGGGATTTGTTATCGAGGTTTAGGATCAAACATATTTTATTTTAAACATTTAAATTTTAGTCTTTTAAAAACTTTGACTAGATTGTTTTACTGAGTTTTAGCTAACGATTTTGATCGCAATTTAAAAATAAATATCGTTAGGGATTTTTTTACAGTACCATCTACGAGTACACAATTAAGACCACGCTCACGACAATCCTCACTGTACTTTTTAATGTTTAATTAGTTTTCCATTGAATTATTTTATCAAGTTCTAATTTACGAATTTGATTCCAAATGTAATTAAGATTTCGACAGGGATTTATTATCGAGGTTTAGTATCAAGCATATTTTATTTTAGACATTTAAATATTAGTATTTTAATAACTTTGACTAGATTTTTTTATTGAGTTTTAGCCAACAATTTTGATCCCAATTTAAAATAAATATCGATAGGGATTTTTTTAAAAGTACAATCTACGAGTACACAAAGCAGACCACGCTCACGACAATCCTCACTGTAGTTTTTGATTTTTAATGAGTTTTCCATTGAAATATTTTATCAAGTTGTAAGTTACCAATTTGATCCCAAATGTAATTAAGATTTCGACAGGGATTTGTTATCGAGGTTTAGGGTCAAACATATTTTATTTTAAACATTAAAATTTTAGTATTTTAATAACTTTGACTAGATTGTTTTATTGAGTTTTAGCTAACTATTTTGATCATAATTATCAATTAGAAAAGTAACAATGTAGATTTTTGTATCGATTACAACTAACACAAAGCAGACCACGCTCACGACAATCCCCACGGTCCACTCGTGGGCCGTGCAGTACGAAACAACTAGTTTATATATATAAAGCTGGTAGCTACCACTCACTGACAGAAATACAGGGCCAAAACTGTAATAGGTGGGGGTTGGGTGATGATCGGATCGTATAGGTATGGTGCTCAAACCTATGGGAAAAATCTGAAAACCAAGACTTTCCATCAGGGAAAAAAGGCGGGGACGGTTCCGGCGAAACGGTTATAGTTAGGGGGGGGGTGTTCGAACAAACTTTGTAGAGGACCCTCGGGGACGAGGTGACGTCATGTTTTTTTTTTTTAAATCCATAATTCTTTTGTTTTTTTGTATGGAAATTTTTGAAAAACTGTGGGGGTCAAACGAAAAGAGCACAACTTGCCAAATTGCAAATTTTGTATAGACTTTGTCTTGGTTAATACGACAAAGGTCATCGAGGGGGGCTGAAGCGTCATTTTGATGTAACGTCGAGGGGTTCCCGGAGAACCGTAAGAGGTAGTCGGGGGGTGCTCAAGCAAATGTCATAAAGGACCCTGGGAGAGGGGGTGACGTCACATTTTTTTTTTTAAATTCCGCGATTTTTTTTTTTTTTCATACAAAAGTCGAAACACGTACTTTGGAGGCTTGTAGAAGCGAAACCTGCCAAGTGACAACTGCAAATTTGGCATGGTTGCATACACTGGGGGCTAATGAACAGCAAAAGTGTCATCAATGAAATTTTAAAAGTGAACCTGATGTGACGCTGACGGGTTCCCAGGAAACCATAAGAGATGGCGAAAAACGCTAGAACCCAATTTTGGAGAGGGCTTCTGGAGACGAGGTGTGGTGACTTTTTTTTTTTTAAATTCCCATTTTTTTTTTTTTTTGCATTCGCGGCCGACTTTGAGCACTCGTAGAGCATACTTCGAGCATACCCAGAATGGCCATTTTTGGCTGGTTGTAGTCACGGGGGTCACCCCATATCACAAAATGTCTTCAATGATTTTTGGGTAGTCATCATGATGTAACGCTGAGGGGTTCCCAGGTCACCAGAAGAGGTGCATAGGGTGAACTTTACCCACGTATAGGAAACCCTCGGAGACGAGTAAAAGTTTTTTTTTTTTTTTTAATTTCCGATTTTTTAATTTTTTTTTCATACATTTTTTTAAAAAAACTGTAGCAGCCAAACGAAAAAATTGCTACTTTTAAAATTACGATATTTGTAAAGCTTTCATAATTTTTTATCCTAGAAAGGTCACTAAGGGGTAATGAATCATCATTCTGATGAATCGCTGACGGGTTCCGATTTAACCGTAAGAGATAGGTGGTGGGTGCCGGAACTAATGTTGTAGAGGACCTTTGGAGACGAGGTGATGTCATCTTTTTTTTTTTAATTTCCAAGATTTTTTTTTTTTCATACAAAAATTCGGCCATGGAGCTACAGGAGCTAACCGAGCGCAGCGAGGTTGGCGAGTGTGCGACATTTATGAAGAACTGAGTATAGTAACCTGCAAAAAAGATATTACAGAGATTTAAGTAGTCATTCTGATGTAACGCTGATGGGTTCCTATGAAACTATAAGAGATGGGTGGTGGGTGCCAAAACTAATGTTGTAGGGGACCCTTGGAGACGAGTTGATGTAAACTTTTTTTTTTTTAATTCCAATATTTTTAAAATTCTCCATACAAAAATTAAGCCATGGAGCTACAGGAGCTAACCGAGCGAAGCGAGGTTGGCAAGTGTGCGACATTTATAAAGAACTGAGTAAAGTGACCTGCGAAAAATTAATTGTAGAAATTTTAGTAGTCATCCTGATGTAACGCTGACAGGTTCCCATTAAACTATAAGAGATAGGTGGTGAGTGCCGAAACTAATATTGTAGAGGACCATTGGAGACGGGGAGACGTAAACTTTTTTTTTTTAATTTTCAACATTTTTAAAATTCTCCATACAAAAATTAGGCCATGGAGCTACAGGAGCTAACCGAGCGAAGCGAGGTTGGCGAGTGTGCGACATTTATGAAAAACTGAGTATAGCAACCTACAAAAAAGATATTGGAAAAATTTAAGTAGTCATCCTGATGTAACGCTCACGGGTTCCCATGAAACTATAAGAGATGGGTAGGAAGTACTTAAACTAATGTTGTAGAGGACCCTTGGAGACGAGGAGATGTAAACTTTTTTTTTTTTTAATTTTCAACTTTTTAATAATTCTCCATAAAAAAATTATGCCATGGAGCTACAGGAGCTAACCGAGCGAAGCGAGGTTGGCGAGTGTGCGACATTTATGAAGAACTGAGTATAGTAACCTGCAAAAAAGATATTGGAGAAAATTAAGTTGTCATTCTGATGTAACGCTCACGGGTTCCCATGAAACTATAAGAGATGGGTAGGAAGTGCTTAAACTAATGTTGTAGAGGACCCTTGGAGACGAGGAGATGTAAACTTTTTTTTTTTTTTTTCCAAATTTTAAAAAATTCAACATACAAAAATTATGTCATGGAGCTACAGGAGCTAACCGAGCGAAGCGAGGTTGGCGAGTGTGCGACATTTAGGAGGAACTGAGTATAGTGACCTGCAATAAAGTTAATAATACAATTTAAGTAGTCATTCTGGTGTGACGCTGACGGGTCCCCATGTAACAACTTATAAGAAATATTAATTGGGATATTTTATCGATACATTGATATTCGACAGGGATTGTTTGGAAAGTACAACAATATATATAGGATTTTTTTTTAAGTACAATCTATGAGTACACAAAGCAGACCACGCTCACGACAATCCCCACGGTCCACTCGTGGGCCGTGCAGTACGAAACAACTAGTTATATTATATAAAGCTCTAATTACCACTGACTGACAGAAATGTAGGGCCAAAACTGTAATAGTTGGGGGTTGGGTGATGATCGGATCGTATAGGTATGGTGCTCAAACCTATGGGAAAAATCCGAAAACCAAGACTTTCCATCAGGGAAAAAAGTCGGTGACGGTTCCGGGGAAACGGTAATAGTTGGAGGGGGGGTGCTCGAACAAACTTTGTAGAGGACCCTCGGAGACGAGGTGACGTCATGGTTTTTTTTTTAAATTCCAAAATTCTTTTGTTTTTTTGTATGGAAATTTTTGAAAAACTTTGTGGGTCAAACGAAAAGAGCACAACTTGCCAAATTGCAAATTTTGTAGAGACTTCGTCTCGGTTAATACGACAAAGGTCATCGAGGGGGGCTGAAGCGTCATTTTGATGTAACGTCGAGGGGTTCCCGGAGAACCGTAAGAGGTAGTCGGGGGGTGCTCAAGCAAATGTCATAAAGGACCCTGGGAGAGGGGGTGACGTCACATTTTTTTTTTGAAATTCCGCGATTTTTTTTTTTTTTCATACAAAAGTCGAAACACGTACTTTGGAGGCTCGTAGAAGCGAAACCTGCAAAGTGACAACCGCAAATTTGGCATGGTTGCATACACTTGGGGCTGATGAACACCAAAAGTGTCATCAATGAAATTTTAAAAGTGAACCTGATGTGACGCTGACGGGTTTCCAGGAAACCATAAGCGATGGCGGAAAACGCTAGAACCCAATTTTGGAGAGGGCTTCTGGAGACGAGGTGTGGTCACTTTTTTTTTTTGAAATTCCCATTTTTTTTTTTTTTTGCATTCGCGGCCGACTTTGAGCACTCACAGAGCATACTTCGAGCATACCCAGAATGCCCATTTTTGGCTGGTTGTAGTCACGTGGGTCACCCCATATCACAAAATGTCTTCAATGATTTTTGGGTAGTCATCATGATGTAACGCTGAGGGGTTCCCAGGTCACCAGAAGAGGTGCATAGGGTGAACTTTACCCACGTATAGGAAACCCTCGGAGACGAGTAAAAGTTTTTTTTTTTTTTTTAATTTCCGATTTTTTAATTTTTTTTTCATACATTTTTTTAAAAAAACTGTAGCAGCCAAACGAAAAGATTGCTATTTTCAAAATTACGATATTTGTAAAGCTTTCATCATTTTTTATCCTAGGAAGGTCACTACGGAATAATGAATCATCATTCTGATGAATCGCTGACGGGTTCCGAGTTAACCGTAAGAGATAGGTGGTGGGTGCCGGAACTAATGTTGTAGAGGACCCTTGGAGACGAGGTGATGTAAACTTTTTTTTTTTAATTTCCAAGGTTTTTTTTTTTTCATACAAAAATTCGGCCATGGAGCTACAGGAGCTAACCGAGCGCAGCGAGGTTGGCGAGTGTGCGACATTTATGAAGAACTGAGTATAGTAACCTGCAAAAAAGATATTGGAGAAATTTAAGTAGTCATTCTGATGTAACGCTGACGGGTTCCCATGAAACTATAAGAGATGGGTGGTGCGTGCCAAAACTAATGTTGTAGAGGATCCTTGGAGACGAGTTGATGTTAACTTTTTTTTTTTTTATTCCAATATTTTTAAAATTCTCCATACAAAAATTAAGCCATGGAGCTACAGGAGCTAACCGAGCGAAGCGAGGTTGGCGAGTGTGCGACATTTATAAAGAACTGAGTAAAGTGACCTGCGAAAAATTCATTGTAGAAATTTTAGTAGTCATCTTGATGTAACGCTGACGGGTTCCCATGAAACTATAAGAGATAGGTAGTGGGTGCCGAAACTAATGTTTTAGAGGACCCTTGGAGACGAGGTGATGTAAACTTTTTTTTTTGATTTTCCACTTTTAAAAAAATCTCCATACAAAAATTAGGCCATGGAGCTACAGGAGCTAACCGAGCGCAGCGAGGTTGGCGAATGTGCGACATTTATGAAGAACTGAGTATAGTAACTTGCAAAAAAGATATTGGAGAAATTTAAGTAGTCATTCTGATGTAACGCTGACGGGTTCCCATGAAACTATAAGAGATGTGTGGTGGGTGTCTTAACTAATGTTGTAGAGGACCCTTGGAGACGAGGTGTTGAAAACTTTTTTTTTTTAATTTCCTACTTTTTTGAATTTTTTTATACAAAAATTATGCAATGGAGCTACAGGAGCTAACCGAGCGAAGCGAGGTTGGCGAGTGTGCGACATTTATAAAGAACTGAGTATAGTAACCTGCAAAAAAGTAATTGGAGAAATTTAAGTAGTCATCCTGATGTAACGCTGACGGGTTCCCATGAAACTATAAGAGATGGGTAGGAAGTGCTTAAACTAATGTTCTAGAGGACCCTTGGAGGCGAGGAGATGTAAACTTTTTTTTTTAATTTTTAACTTTTTTTAAATTCTAAAATAAATAAAAAAAATATGCCATGGAGTTTCTTTTCTTTTTGATCCCAAATTCAATTAAGGTTTTGACAGGAATTTGTTATCGAGCTTCAGGATCAAACATATTTATTTTATTTTAGACATTTAAATTTTAGTATTTTAATAACTTTGACTTGATTGTTTTATTGAGTTTCAGCTAACGATTTTGATCCCAATTAAAAAATAATTATCAATAGGATTTTTTTTAAAGTACAACCTACGAGTATACAAAGCAGACCTCGCTCACGACAATCCTCACTGTAGTTTTTGATTTTTAATGAATTTTCCATTGAAATATTTTATCAAGTTGTAATTTACGAATTTGATTCCAAATGTAATTAAGATTTCGACAGGGATTTATTATCGAGGTTTAGGATCAAACATATTTTATTTTAAACATTTAAATATTAGTATTTTAACAACTTTGACTAGATTTTTTTATCGAGTTTTAGCCAACGATTTTGATCCCAATTTAAAATAAATATCGATAGGGATTTTTTTTAAGTACAACAGACACAAAGCAGACCACGCTCACGACAATCCCCACGGTCCACTCGTGGGCCGTGCAGTACGAAACAACTAGTTTATATATATAAAGCTCTAAGCTACCACTCACTGACTGACAGAAATGTAGGGCCAAAACTGTAATAGTTGGGGGTTGGGTGATGGTCGGATCGTATAGGTATGGTGCTCAAACCTATGGGAAAAATCCGATATTCTGAACTTTCCATCAGGGAAAAAAGTAGGTGACGGTTCCGGGGAAACGGTCATAGTTGGAGGGGGGGTGCTCGAACAAACTTTGTAGAGGACCCTCGGAGACGAGGTGACGTCATGGTTTTTTTTTTAAATTCCAAAATTCTTTTGTTTTTTTGTATGGAAATTTTTGAAAAACTGTGGGGGTCAAACGAAAAGAGCACAACTTGCTCAATTGCAAATTTTGTATAGACTTCGTCTTGGTTAATACGACAAAGGTCATCGAGGGGGGCTGAAGCGTCATTTTGATGTAACGTCGAGGGGTTCCCGGAGAACCGTAAGAGGTAGTCGGGGGGTGCTCAAGCAAATGTCATAAAGGACCCTGGGAGAAGGGATGACGTCACTTTTTTTTTTTTAAATTCCGCGATTTTTTTTTTTTTTCATACAAATTTCGCGAAAATCGAAACTGGCCAAGCGAGGATTGCGAATTTGCGATAATTGCGAAGATTTCGCTCTGTTGACCGCGAAAAGAGTCATCGATGATATTTAAGTAGTCAATCTGATGAAACGCCGATGGGTTCCCAGGGAACCAAAAGAGATGGGAAAAAAATTTCAACACCATCATATGGAGGACCCTTGGCGACGAGGAAATTTTTCTTTTTTTTTTTTAAATTCAATTTTTTTTTTCCATTTTTCGAACAAAAATTTGAATAAACTGCTGTGGCCAAACGGAAAGACCGCAAGTCTCGAAATTTCAATATAGTAAAGATTCTTGCTTTTGTGTATCCCAAAATTTTTTTTATGGCGGTGAGTAGTCGTGGTGGTGTAAAGTAGATGGGTTCCTCGGAAACCACAAAAGATATCAAAAAACTCTAGAACATTTTGTTGTAGAGGACCCTTGGCGATTGGCAAATTTTTTTTTTTTTTTTTTTAATTCCGAAATTTTACGTTTTTTTCATACAAAAAATATGCTATGGAGTCACAGGAGCTAACCGAGCGAAGCGAGGTTGGCGAGTGTGCGACATTTATGAAGAACTGTGTATAATGACCTGCAAAAAAGTCATTGGAGAAATTTAAGCAGTCATCCTGATGTAACGCTCACGGGTTCCCAGGAAACTATAAGAGATGGGTAGAAAGTGCTAAAACAAATGTTGTATAAGACCCTTGGAGACGAGGTCATGTATACTTTTTTTTTTTTAATTTCCATTTTTTTTTTTTTTTCATACAAAAATTATGCCATGGAGCTACAGGAGCTAACCGAGCGAAGCGAGATTGGCGAGTGTGCGACATCTATGAAGAACTGCGTATAGTGACCTGCAAAAAATTCATTGCAGAAATTTAAGTAGTCATCCTGATGTAACGATCACGGGTTCCCATGAAACTATAAGAGATGGGTAGGAAGTGCTTAAACTAATGTTGTATAAGACCCTTGGAGACGAGGTCATGTATACTTTTTTTTTTTAATTTCCATTTTTTTTTTTTTTTCATACAAAAATTATGCCATGGAGCTACAGGAGCTAACCGAGCGAAGCGAGGTTGGCGAGTGTGCGACATTTATGAAGAACTGTGTATAATGACCTGCAAAAAAGTCATTGGAGAAATTTAAGCAGTCATCCTGATGTAACGCTCACGGGTTCCCATGAAACTATAAGAGATGGGTAGGAAGTGCTGAAACTAATGTTGTATAAGACCCTTGGAGACGAGGTGATGTATACTTTTTTTTTTAATTTCCATTATTATTATTTTTTTTCATACAAAAATTATGCCATGGAGCTACAGGAGCTAACCGAGTGAAGCGAGGTTGGCGAGTGTGCGACATTTATGAAGAACTGAGTATAGTGACCTGCTAAAAATTCATTGGAGAAATTTTAGTAGTCATCCTGATGTAACGCTCACGGGTTCCCATGAAACTATAAGAGATGGGTAGGAAGTGCTTAAACTAATGTTGTATAAGACCCTTGGAGATGAAGTCAGGTACTCTTTTTTTTTTTAAATCCAAGATTATTATTTGTTTCATACAAAAGTTATGCCATGGAGCTACAGGAGCTAACCGAGCGAAGCGAGGTTGGCGAGTGCTCGACATTTATGAAGAACTGAGTATAGTGACCTGCAAAAAAGTCATTGGAGAAATTTTAGTAGTCATCCTGATGTAACGATCACGGGTTCCCATGAAACTATAAGAGATGGGTAGAAAGTGCTAAAACAAATGTTGTATAAAACCTTTGAAGACGAGGTCATGTATACTTTTTTTTTTTAATTTCCATTTTTTTTTTTTTCATACAAAAATTATGCCATGGAGCTACAGGAGCTAACCGAGCGAAGCGAGCTTGGCGAGTGTGCGACATTTATGAAGAACTGAGTATAGTGACCTGAAAAAAATTCATTGGATAAATTTTAGTAGTCATCCTGATGTAACGATCACGGGTTCCCATGAAACTATAAGAGATGGGTAGGAAGTGCTTAAACTAATGTTGTATAAGACCCTTGGAGACGAGGTCATGTATACTTTTTTTTTATTTTCCAATTTTTTTGACATTCTCTATACAAAATGTAGGCCATGGAGCTACAGGAGCTAACCGAGCGAAGCGAGGTTGGCGAGTGTGCGACATTTATGAAGAACTGTGTATAATGACCTGCAAAAAAGTCATTGGAGAAATTTAAGCAGTCAACCTGATGTAACGCTCACGGGTTCCCATGAAACTATAAGAGATGGGTAGAAAGTGCTAAAACTAATGTTGTAGAGGACCCTTGGAGACGAGGAGAGACGTAAACTTTTTTTTTTAATTTCTATTTTTTTTTAAATTCTTCATACAAAAATTAGGCCATGGAGCTACAGGAGCTAACCGAGCGAAGCGAGGTTGGCGAGTGTGGGACATTTATGAATAACTGAGTATAGTGACCTGCAAAATATTCATTGGAGAAATTTTAGTAGTCATCCTGATGTAACGCTCACGGGTTCCCATAAAACTATAAGAGATGGGTAGAAAGTGCTAAAACTAATGTTGTAGAGGACCCTTGGAGACGAGGAGACGTAAACTTTTTTTTTAATTTCTATTTTTCTTTAAATTCTTCATACAAAAATTAGGCCATGGAGCCACAGGAGCTAACCGAGCGAAGCGAGGTTGGCGAGTGTGCGACATTTATGAAGAACTGAGAATTGTAACAAGCAAAAAAGATATTGGAGAAATTTAAGTAGTCATCCTGATGTAACGCTCACGGGTTCCCATGAAACTATAAGAGATGGGTAGGAAGTGCTTAAACTAATGTTGTATAAGACCCTTGGAGACGAGGTCATGTATACTTTTTGTTTTAATTTCCAATTTTTTTTTTTCATACAAAAATTATGCCATTAGGAGAAACTGAGTATCGTGACCTGCAATAAAGTCATTGGTGAAATTTAAGTAATCATTCTGATTTAACGCTGACGGGTTCCCATGAAACTATAACAGATAGGTGGGGGGTGCATAAACTTAGGTTGTAAAGGAGTCTTGGAGACGAGGTAATTTTAACTTTATTTTAAATTGTTACCCCTTTTTCTATTTTTTCATACAAAAATTATACTATCGAGCCACAGGAGCTAACCGAGCGAAGCGAGGTTGGCGAGTGTGCGACATTTAGGAGGAACTGAGTATAGTGACCTGCAATAAAGTTAATGATAAAATTTAAGTTGTCATTCTGGTATGACGCTGACGGGTTCCCATGTAACAACTTATAAGAAATATTAATAGGGATGTTTTATCGATACATTGATTTTCGACAGGGATTTTTTGGAAAGTACAATAATATATATAGGATTTTTTTAAAAGTACAATCTACGAGTACACAAAGCAGACTACGCTCACGACAAACCTCACTTTACTTTTTGATTTTTATTGACTTATCGATTGCAATATTTTATCAAGTGGTAATTGACGATTTTGACCCCAAATTCAATTAAGATTTCGACAGGAATTTGTTATCGAGCTTTAGGATCAAACATATATATTTGAAACATTTAAATTTTAGTATTTTAATAACTTTGACTAGATTGTTTTATTGAGTTTTAGCTAACGATTTGATCATAATTATCGATTAGAAAAGTAACAATCTCGATTTTTTATCGAATACAATAACACACAAAGCAGACCACGCTCACGACAATCCCCACGGTCCACTCGTGGGCCGTGCAGTACGAAACAACTAGTTTATATATATAAAGCTGGTAGCTACCACTGACTGACAGAAATACAGGGCCAAAACTGTAATAGTTGGGGGTTGGGTGATGATCGGATCGTATAGGTATGGTGCTCAAACCTATGGGAAAAATCCGAAAACCAAGACTTTCCATCAGGGAAAAAAGTAGGTGAAGGTTCCGGGGAAACGGTAATAGTTGGAGGGGGGGTGTTCAAACAAACTTTGTAGAGGACCCACGGAGACGAGGTGACGTCATGGTTTTTTTTTTAAATTCCAAAATTCTTTTGTTTTTTTGTATGGAAATTTTTGAAAAACTTTGTGGGTCAAACGAAAAGACCACAACTTGCCAAATTGCAAATTTTGTATAGACTTTGTCTTGGTTAATACGACAAAGGTCATCGAGGGGGGCTGAAGCGTCATTTTGATGTAACGTCGAGGGGTTCCCGGAGAACCGTAAGAGGTAGTCGGGGGGTGCTCAAGCAAATGTCATAAAGGACCCTGGGAGAGGGGGTGACGTCACATTTTTTTTTCTAAATTCCGCGATTTTTTTTTTTTTTCATACAAAAGTCGAAACACGTACTTTGGAGGCGTGTAGAAGCGAAACCTGCCAAGTGTGAACTGCGAATTTGGCATGGTTGCATACACTTGGGGCTGATGAACAGCAAAAGAAAAATTAATGGAATTTAGGAAGTCTTTCTGATGTTACGCTGACGGGTTCCCAGGAAACCATAAGAGATGGCGAAAAACGCTAGAACCCAATTTTGGAGAGGGCTTCTGGAGACGAGGTGTGGTGACTTTTTTTTTTTTAAATTCCCATTTTTTTTTTTTTTGCATTCGCGGCCGACTTTGAGCCCTCACAGAGCATACTTCGAGCATACCCAGAATGCCCATTTTTGGCTGGTTGTAGTCACGTGGGTCACCCCATATCACAAAATGTCTTCAATGATTTTTGGGTAGTCATCATGATGTAACGCTGAGGGGTTCCCAGGTCACCAGAAGAGGTGCATAGGGTGAACTTTACCCACGTATAGGAAACCCTCGGAGACGAGTAAAAGTTTTTTTTTTTTTTTAAATTTCCGATTTTTTAATTTTTTTTTCATACATTTTTTTAAAAAAACTGTAGCAGCCAAACGAAAAGATTGCTATTTTCAAAATTACGATATTTGTAAAGCTTTCATCATTTTTTATCCTAGGAAGGTCACTAAGGGGTAATGAATCATCATTCTGATGAATCGCTGACGGGTTCCGAGTTAACCGTAAGAGATAGGTGGTGGGTGCCGGAACTAATGTTGTAGAGGACCCTTGGAGACGAGGTGATGTAAACTTTTTTTTTTTAATTTCCAAGGTTTTTTTTTTTCATACAAAAATTCGGCCATGGAGCTACAGGAGCTAACCGAGCGCAGCGAGGTTGGCGAGTGTGCGACATTTATGAAGAACTGAGTATAGTAACCTGCAAAAAAGATATTGGAGAAATTTAAGTAGTCATCCTGATGTAACGCTGACGGGTTCCCATGAAACTATAAGAGATGGGTAGGAAGTGCTTAAACTAATGTTCTAGAGGACCCTTGGAGGCGAGGAGATGTAAACTTTTTTTTTTAATTTTTAACTTTTTTTAAATTCTTCATATAAAAAATATGCCATGGAGTTTCTTTTCTTTTTGATCCCAAATTCAATTAAGGTTTCGACAGGAATTTGTTATCGAGCTTCAGGATCAAACATATTTTATTTTAGACATTTAAATTTTAGTATTTTAATAACTTTGACTTGATTGTTTTATTGAGTTTTAGCTAACGATTTTGATCCCAATTAAAAAATAATTATCAATAGGATTTTTTTTAAAGTACAACCTACGAGTATACAAGGCAGACCTCGCTCACGACAATCCTCATTGTAGTTTTTGATTTTTAATGAATTTTCCATTGAAATATTTAATCAAGTTGTAATTTACGAATTTGATTCCAAATGTAATTAAGATTTCGACAGGGATTTATTATCGAGGTTTAGGATCAAACATATTTTATTTTAAAAACGTGGAAGAGTGTTCCAGAGAGACGCTGCAGAAACAGTAAAAGAATTTGAATATCTTGTCGAGGAATGAGTAGGAATAGCAAGAAGATTGTTTTGAGCAGATCGCAGGTCACGGTCATGAGTCGAAGAGAGAAACTCAAAACGTTCCTTTAAGTATCATTCTGATGAATCGCTGACGGGTTCCGAGTTAACCGTAAGAGATAGGTGGTGGGTGCCGGAACTAATGTTGTAGAGGACCCTTGGAGACGAGGTGATGTAAACTTTTTTTTTTTAATTTCCGAAGTTTTTTTTTTTTCATACAAAAATTCGGCCATGGAGCTACAGGAGCTAACTGAGCGCAGCGAGGTTGGCGAGTGTGCGTCATTTATGAAGAACTGAGTATAGTAACCTGCAAAACAGATATTGGAGAAATTTAAGTAGTCATTCTGATGTAACGCTGACGGGTTCCCATTAAACTATAAGAGATAGGTGGTGAGTGCCGAAACTAATATTGTAGAGGACCCTTGGAGACGGGGAGACGTAAACTTTTTTTTTTTAATTTTCAACATTTTTAAAATTCTCCATACAAAAATTAGGCCATGGAGCTACAGGAGCTAACCGAGCGAAGTGAGGTTGGCGAGTGTGCGACATTTATGAAGAACTGAGTATAGTAACCTGCAAAAAAGATATTGGAGAAATTTAAGTTGTCATCCTGATGGCGCGCTCACGGGTTCCCATGAAACTATAAGAGATGGGTAGGAAGTGCTTAAACTAATGTTGTAGAGGACCCTGGGAGACGAGGTGTTGTAAACTATTTTTTTTTAATTTCCAATGTTTTTTTTTTTTTCATACAAAAAATATGCCATGGAGCTACAGGAGCTAACCGAGCGAAGCGAGGTTGGCGAGTGTGCGACATTTATGAAGAACTGAGTATAGTTACCTGCAATAAAGTCATTCGAGAAATTTAAGTAATTATTCTGATGTAACGCTGACGGGTTCCCATGAAACTATAAGAGATGGGTAGGAAGTGCTTAAACTAATGTTGTAGAGGACCCTTGGAGACGAGGTGATGAAAACTTTTTTTTTTAATTTCAAACTTTTTTAAAATTCTTTATACAAAAATTATGCCATGGAGCTACATGAGCTAACCGAGCGAAGCGAGGTTGGCGAGTGTGCGACAGTTATGAAGAACTGAGTATAGTGACCTGCAAAAAACTGATTGCAGAAATTTTAGTAGTCATCCTGATGTAACGCTCACGGGTTCCTATGAAACTATAAGAGATGGGTAGGAAGTGCTTAAATGTTTGTTACAATGTTGTAGAGGACCCTTGGAGACGAGGTGATGTAAACTTTTTTTTTTTAATTTCCAACATTTTTAATATTCTCCATACAAAAATTAGGCCTTGGAGCTACAGGAGCTAACCGAGCGAAGCTAGGTTGGCGAGTGTGCGACATTTACGAGGAACTGAGTATAGTGACCTGCAATAAAGTTAATAATAAAATTTAAGTAGTCATTCTGCTGTGACGCTGACGGGTTCCCATGTAACAACTTATAAGAAATATTAATAGGCATATTTTATCGATACATTGATTTTCGACAGGGATTTTTTGGAAAGTACAACAATATATATAGAATTTATTTTTAAAGTACAATCTATGAGTACACAAAGCAGACCACGCTCACGATAATCCTCACTGTAGTTTTTGATTTTTAATGAGTTTTCCATTGAAATATTTTATCAAGTGGTAATTGACGATTTTGACCCCAAATTCAATTAAGATTTCGACAGGAATTTGTTATCGAGCTTTAGGATCAAACATATATATTTGAAACATTTAAATTTTAGTATTTTAATAACTTTGACTAGATTGTTTTATTGAGTTTTAGCTAACGATTTGATCATAATTATCGATTAGAAAAGTAACAATCTCGATTTTTTATCGAATACAATAACACACAAAGCAGACCACGCTCACGACAATCCCCACGGTCCACTCGTGGGCCGTGCAGTACGAAACAACTAGTTATATTA
Source organism: Tinea semifulvella (assembly GCA_910589645.1). NCBI lineage: Eukaryota > Metazoa > Arthropoda > Insecta > Lepidoptera > Tineidae > Tinea > Tinea semifulvella. Next base: position 11,946,152 of record OU342601.1, read on the forward strand.
TATAAAGCTCTAATTACCACTCACTGACAGAAATACAGGGCCAAAACTGTAATAGTTGGGGGTCGGGTGACTATCGGATCGTATAGGTATGGTGCTCAAACCTATGGGAAAAATCTGAAAACCAAGACTTTCCATCAGGGAAAAAAGTCGGTGACGGTTCCGACGAAACAGTTATAGTTAGGGGGGGGGTGTTCGAACAAACTTTGTAGAGGACCCTGGGAGACGAGGTGACGTCATGGTTTTTTTTTTAAATTCCAAAATTCTTTTGTTTTTTTGTATGGAAATTTTTGAAAAACTTTGTGGGTCAAACGAAAAGAGCACAACTTGCCAAATTACGATTTTTGTATAGATTTCGTCCTGTTTATTACGAGAAAGGTCATCGAGGGGGGCTGAAGCGTCATTTTGATGTAACGTCGAGGGGTTCCCGGAGAACCGTAAGAGGTAGTCGGGGGGTGCTCAAGCAAATGTCATAAAGGACCCTGGGAGAGGGGGTGACGTCACATTTTTTTTTTTTAATTCCGCGATTTTTTTTTTTTTTCATACAAAAGTCGAAACACGTACTTTGGAGGCGTGTAGAAGCGAAACCTGCCAAGTGTGAACTGCGAATTTGGCATGGTTGCATACACTTGGGGCTGATGAACAGCAAAAGTGTCATCAATGAAATTTTAAAAGTGAACCTGATGTGACGCTGACGGGTTCCCAGGAAACCATAAGAGATGGCGAAAAACGCTAGAACCCAATTTTGGAGAGGGCTTCTGGAGACGAGGTGTGGTGACTTTTTTTTTTTTAAATTCCCATTTTTTTTTTTTTTTGCATTCGCGGCCGACTTTGAGCACTCACAGAGCATACTTCGAGCATACCCAGAATGCCCATTTTCGGCTGGTTGTAGTCACGTGGGTCACCCCATATCACAAAAAGTCTTAAATGATTTTTAGGTACACATCCTCATGTAACGATGAGGGGTTCCGATGCAACCAGAAATGGCAAGTCGTGCTAATTTTAACTACGTGTAGGAAACATGTGGAGACGAGGAAAAGTTTTTTTTTTTTTTTTAATTTTCAATTTTTGTTTTTTTTTTTCATACATTTTTTAAAAAAAACTGTTGTAGCCAAACAAAAAGATCGCTACTTTTAAAATTACGATATTTGTAAAGCTTTCATCATTTTTTATCCTAGAAAGGTCACTAAGGGGTAATGAATCATCATTCTGATGAATCGCTGACGGGTTTCGAGTTAACCGTAAGAGATAGGTGGTGGGTGCCGGAACTAATGTTGTAGAGGACCCTTGGAGACGAGGTGATGCAAACTTTTTTTTTTTTTTTTTTCACTTTTTAAAATTTCTTCATACAAAAATTAGGCCATGGAGCTACAGGAGCTAACCGAGCGCAGCGAGGTTGGCGAGTGTGCGACATTTATGAAGGACTAAGTATAGTAACCTGCATAAAATATATTGGAGAAATTTAAGTAGTCATTCTGATGTAACGCTGACGGGTTCCCATGAAACTATAAGAGATAGGTGGTGGGTGCCGGAACTAATGTTTTAGAGGACCCTTGGAGACGAGGTGGTGCAAACTTTTTTTTTTAATTTTTCACTTTTTAAAAATTCTCCAAACAAAAATTAGGCCATGGAGCTACAGGAGCTAACCTAGCGCAGCGAGGTTGGCGAGTGTGCGACATTTATGAAGGACTAAGTATAGTAACCTGCATAAAATATATTGGAGAAATTTAAGTAGTCATTCTGATGTAACGCTGACGGGTTCCCATGAAACTATAAGAGATAGTTGGTGAGTGCCGGAACTAATGTTTTAGAGGACCCTTGAAGACGAGGTGATGCAAACTTTTTTTTTTAATTTTTCACTTTTTAAAAATTCTCTATACAAAAATTAGGCCATGGAGCTACAGGAGCTAACCGAGCGAAGCGAGGTTGGCGAGTGTGCGACATTTATGAAAAACAGAGTATAGTAACCTGCAAAAAAGATATTGGAGAAATGTAAGTAGTCATTCTGATGTAACGCTGACGGGTTCCCATGAAACTATAAGAGATAGGTGGTGGGTGCCGGAAGTAATATTTTAGAGGACCCTTGGAGACGAGGTGATATAAACTTTTTTTTTTTTTTTTCCACTTTTTAAAAATTCTCCATACAAAAATTAGGCCATGGAGCTACAGGAGCTAACCGAGCGAAGCGAGGTTGGTGAGTGTGCGACATTTATGAAAAACTGTGTATAGTTACCTGCAAAAAAGATATTGGAGAAATTTAAGTAGTCATCCTGATGTAACGCTCACGGGTTCCCATGAAACTATAAGAGATGGGTAGGAAGTGCTTAAACTAATGTTGTAGAGGACCCTTGGAGACGAGCAGATGTAAACTTTTTTTTTTAAATTTTTAACTTTTTAAAAATTCTCCATATAAAAATAGGAGCTAACCGAGCGAAGCGAGGTTGGCGAGTGTGCGACATTTAGGAGCAACTGAGTATAGTGACCTGCAATAAAGTTAATGATAAAATTTAAGTAGTCATTCTGGTATGACGCTGATGGGTTCCCATGTAACAATTTATAAGAAATATTCATAGGGATATTTTATCGATAGGGATTTTTTGTAAAGTACAACATTATATACAAAGCCCACAGCAATCCTCACTGTACTTTTTGTTTTTTATTGACTTATCGATTACAATATTTTATCAAGAGGTAATTGACGATTTTGTTCCCAAATTCAATTAAGATTTCGACGGAAATTTATTATCGAGGTTTAGGATCAAACATATTTTTTTTTAAACATTTAAATTTTAGTCTTTTAAAAACATTGACTAGATTGTTTTATTGAGTTTTAGCTAACGATTTTGATCCCAATTTAAAAATAAATATTGATAGGGATTTTTTTAAAGTACAATCTATGAGTACACAAAGCAGACCACGCTCACTGTAGTTTTTGATTTTTAATGAGTTTTCCATTGATCTATTATCAAGTTGTAATTTACCAATTTGATCCCAAATGTAATTAAGATTTCGACAGGGATTTGTTATCGAGGTTTAGGATCAAACATATTTTATTTTATACATTTTAATTATACTATATTTATCACTTTGAATATAATATTTTATACAGTTTTAGCAAACGATTTTGGTACCAATATCATATCACTAGAGATTTCGATAGGGATTTTTTTTAAGTACAACAGACACAAAGCAGACCACGCTCACGACAATCCCCACGGTCCACTCGTGGGCCGTGCAGTACGAAACAACTAGTTTATATATATAAAGCTGGTAGCTACCACTCACTGACAGAAATACAGGGCCAAAACTGTAATAGTTGGGGGTTGGGTGATGATCGGATCGTATAGGTATGGTGCTCAAACCTATGGGAAAAATCTGAAAACCAAGACTTTCCATCAGGGAAAAAAGTCGGTGACGGTTCCGGCGAAACGGTTATAGTTAGGGGGGGGGTGTTCAAACAAACTTTGTAGAGGACCCTCGGAGACGAGGTGACGTCATGGTTTTTTTTTTAAATTCCAAAATTCTTTTGTTTTTTTGTATGGAAATTTTTGAAAAACTTTGTGGGTCAAACGAAAAGAGCATAACTTGTTTAATAGCGATTTTTGTATAGACTTCGTCCTGTTTATTACGACGAAGGTCATGGAGGGGGGCTGAAGCGTCATTTTGATGTAACGTCGAGGGGTTCCCGGAGAACCGTAAGAGTTAGTCGGGGGGTGCTCAAGCAAATGTCATAAAGGACCCTGGGAGAGGGGGTGACGTCACATTTTTTTTTTTAAATTCCGCGATTTTTTTTTTTTTTCATACAAAAGTCGAAACACGTACTTTGGAGGCGTGTAGAAGCGAAACCTGCCAAGTGTGAACTGCGAATTTGGCATGGTTGCATACACTTGGGGCTGATGAACAGCAAAAGTGTCATCAATGAAATTTTAAAAGTGAACCTGATGTGACGCTGACGGGTTCCCAGGAAACCATAAGAGATGGCGAAAAACGCTTGAACCCAATTTTGGAGAGGGCTTCTGGAGACGAGGTGTGGTGACTTTTTTTTTTTTAAATTCCCATTTTTTTTTTTTTTTGCATTCGCGGCCGACTTTGAGCACTCACAGAGCATACTTCGAGCATACCCAGAATGCCCATTTTTGGCTGGTTGTAGTCACGGGGGTCACCCCATATCACAAAATGTCTTCAATGATTTTTGGGTAGTCATCATGATGTAACGCTGAGGGGTTCCCAGGTCACCAGGAGAGGTGCATAGGGTGAACTTTACCCACGTATAGGAAACCCTCGGAGACGAGTAAAAGTTTTTTTTTTTTTTTAAATTTCCGATTTTTTAATTTTTTTTTCATACATTTTTTAAAAAAAACTGTAGCAGCCAAACGAAAAAATTGCTACTTTCAAAATTACAATATTTGCAAAGCTTTCATCATTTTTTATCCCAGGAAGGTCACTAAGGGGTAATGAATCATCATTCTGATGAATCGCTGACGGGTTCCGAGTTAACCGTAAGAGATAGGTGGTGAGTGCCGGAACTAATGTTGTAGAGGACCCTTGGAGACGAGGTGATGTAAACTTTTTTTTTTTAATTTCCAAGGTTTTTTTTTTTTTTCATACAAAAATTCGGCCATGGAGCTACAGGAGCTAACCGAGCGAAGCGAGGTTGACGAGTGTGCGACATTTATGAAGAACTGAGTATAGTTACCTGCAAAAAAGATATTGGAGAAATTTAAGTAGTCATCCTGATGTAACGCTCACGGGTTCCCATGAAACTATAAGAGATGGGTAGGAAGTGCTTAAACTAATGTTGTAGAGGACCCTTGGAGACGAGGAGATGTAAACTTTTTTTTTTTAATTTCCAAGGTTTTTTTTTTTTCATACAAAAATTCGGCCATGGAGCTACAGGAGCTAACCGAGCGAAGCGAGGTTGACGAGTGTGCGACATTTATGAAGAACTGAGTATAGTAACCTGCAAAAAAGATATTGGAGAAATTTAAGTAGTCATTCTGATGTAACGCTGACAGGTTCCCATGAAACTATAAGAGATAGGTGGTGGGTGCCGGAACTAATGTTTTAGAGGACCCTTGGAGACGAAATGATGTTAACTTTTTTTTTTTAATTTCCTACTTTTTTGATTTTTTTTATACAAAAATTATGCAATGGAGCTACAGGAGCTAACCGAGCGAAGCGAGGTTGGCGAGTGTGCGACATTTATAAAGAACTGAGTATAGTAACCTGCAAAAAAGTAATTGGAGAAATTTAAGTAGTCATCCTGATGTAACGCTGACGGGTTCCCATGAAACTATAAGAGATGGGTAGGAAGTGCTTAAACTAATGTTCTAGAGGACCCTTGGAGGCGAGGAGATGTAAACTTTTTTTTTTAATTTTTAACTTTTTTTAAATTCTTCATATAAAAAATATGCCATGGAGTTTCTTTTCTTTTTGATCCCAAATTCAATTAAGGTTTCGACAGGAATTTGTTATCGAGCTTCAGGATCAAACATATTTTATTTTAGACATTTAAATTTTAGTATTTTAATAACTTTGACTTGATTGTTTTATTGAGTTTTAGCTAACGATTTTGATCCCAATTAAAAAATAATTATCAATAGGATTTTTTTTAAAGTACAACCTACGAGTATACAAAGCAGACCTCGCTCACGACAATCCTCATTGTAGTTTTTGATTTTTAATGAATTTTCCATTGAAATATTTTATCAAGTTGTAATTTACGAATTTGATTCCAAATGTAATTAAGATTTCGACAGGGATTTATTATCGAGGTTTAGGATCAAACATATTTTATTTTAGACATTTAAATATTAGTATTTTAACAACTTTGACTAGATTTTTTTATCGAGTTTTAGCCAACGATTTTGATCCCAATTTAAAATAAATATCGATAGGGATTTTTTTTAAGTACAACAGACACAAAGCAGACCACGCTCACGACAATCCCCACGGTCCACTCGTGGGCCGTGCAGTACGAAACAACTAGTTATATTATATAAAGCTCTAATTACCACTCACTGACAGAAATACAGGGCCAAAACTGTAATAGTTGGGGGTCGGGTGATGATCGGATCGTATAGGTATGGTGCTCAAACCTATGGGAAAAATCCGATATTCTGGACTTTCCATCAGGGAAAAAAGTCGATGACGGTTCCGGAGAAACGGTTACAGTTAGAGGGGTGGTCCCGAAACTAATATTGTGGAGGACCCTGGGAGACGAGGTGACGTCATGGTTTTTTTTTTAAATTCCAAAATTCTTTTGTTTTTTTGTATGGAAATTTTTGAAAAACTTTGTGGGTCAAACGAAAAGAGCACAACTTGCCAAATTGCAAATTTTGTATAGACTTCGTCTTGGTTAATACGACAAAGGTCATCGAGGGGGGCTGAAGCGTCATTTTGATGTAACGTCGAGGGGTTCCCGGAGAACCGTAAGAGGTAGTCGGGGGGTGCTCAAGCAAATGTCATAAAGGACCCTGGGAGAGGGGGTGACGTCACATTTTTTTTTTTAAATTCCGCGATTTTTTTTTTTTTTCATACAAAAGTCGAAACACGTACTTTGGAGGCGTGTAGAAGCGAAACCTGCCAAGTGTGAACTGCGAATTTGGCATGGTTGCATACACTTGGGGCTGATGAACAGCAAAAGTGTCATCAATGAAATTTTAAAAGTGAACCTGATGTGACGCTGACGGGTTCCCAGGAAACCATAAGAGATGGCGAAAAACGCTAGAACCCAATTTTGGAGAGGGCTTCTGGAGACGAGGTGTGGTGACTTTTTTTTTTTTAAATTCCCATTTTTTTTTTTTTTTGCATTCGCGGCCGACTTTGAGCACTCACAGAGCATACTTCGAGCATACCCAGAATGCCCATTTTTGGCTGGTTGTAGTCACGTGGGTCACCCCATATCACAAAAAGTCTTAAATGATTTTTAGGTAGACATCCTCATGTAACGATGAGGGGTTCCGATGCAACCAGGAATGGCAAGTCGTGCTAATTTTAACTACGTGTAGGAAACGTGTGGAGACGAGGAAAAGTTTTTTTTTTTTTTTTAATTTCCAATTTTTGTTTTTTTTTTTCATACATTTTAAAAAAAAAACTGTAGCAGCCAAACGAAAAAAATGCTACTTTTAAAATTACGATATTTGCAAAGCTTTCATCATTTTTTATCCCAGGAAGGTCACTAAGGGGTAATGAATCATCATTCTGATGAATCGTTGACGGGTTCCGAGTTAACCGTAAGAGATAGGTGGTGGGTGCCGAAACTAATGTTGTAGAGGACCCTTGGAGACGAGGTGATGTAAACTTTTTTTTTTTAATTTCCAAAGTTTTTTTTTTTTCATACAAAAATTCGGCCATGGAGCTACAGGAGCTAACCGAGCGCAGCGAGGTTGGCGAGTGTGCGACATTTATGAAGAACTGAGTATAGTAACCTGCAAAAAAGATATTGGAGAAATTTAAGTAGTCATTCTGATGTAACGCTGACGGGTTCCCATGAAACTATAAGAGATAGGTGGTGGGTGCCGGAACTAATGTTTTAGAGGACCCTTGGAGACGAGGTGATGTAAACTTTTTTTTTTTTATTTTGCACTTTTTAAAAATTCTCCATACAAAAATTAGGCCATGGAGCTACAGGAGCTAACCGAGCGTAGCGATGTTGGCGAGTGTGCGACATTTATGAAGAACTGAGTATAGTAACCTGCAAAAAATTTATTGGAGAAATTTAAGTAGTCATTCTGATGTAACACTGACGGGTTCCCATGAAACTATAAGAGATAGGTGGTGGGTGCCGGAACTAATGTTGTAGAGGACCCTTAGAGACGAGGTGATGTAATTTTTTTTTTTTTAATTTCCTACACTTTTAAAATTCTCCATACAAAAATTAGGTCTTGGAGCTACAGGAGCTAACCGAGCGAAGCGAGGTTGGCGAGTGTGCGACATTTATGAAGAACTGAGTAAAGTAACCTGCAAAAAAGATATTGGAGAAATTTAAGTAGTCATTCTGATGTAACACTGACGGGTTCCCATGAAACTATAAGAGATAGGTAGTGGGTGCCGAAACTAATGTTGTAGAGGACCCTTGGAGACGAGGTGATGTAAATTTTTTTTTTTAATTTTCCACTTTTAAAAAAATCTCCATACAAAAATTCGGCCATGGAGCTACAGGAGCTAACCGAGCGCAGCGAGGTTGGCGAGTGTGCGACATTTATGAAGAACTGAGTATAGTAACCTGCAAAAAAGATATTGGAGAAATTTAAGTAGTCATTCTGATGTAACGCTGACAGGTTCCCATGAAACTATAAGAGATAGGTGGTGGGTGCCGGAACTAATATTTTATAGGACCCTTGGAGACGAGGTAATGTAAACTTTTTTTTTTAAATTTTCCACTGTTAAAAATTCTCCATACAAAAATTAGGCCATGGAGCTACAGGAGCTAACCGAGCGTAGCGAGGTTGGCGTGTGTGCGACATTTATGAAGAACTGAGTATAGTAACCTGCAAAAAAGATATTGGAGAAATTTAAGTAGTCATTCTGATGTAACGCTGACGGGTTCCCATGAAACTATAAGAGATTGGTGGTGGGTGCCGAAACTAATGTTGTAGAGGACCCTTGGAGACGAGGTGATGTAAACTTTTTTTTTTTTATTTCCGAAGTTTTTTTTTTTCATACAAAAATTCGGCCATGGAGCTACAGGAGCTAACCGAGCGCAGCGAGGTTGGCGAGTGTGCGACATTTATAAAGAACTGAGTATAGTAACCTGCAAAAAAGATATTGGAGAAATTTAAGTAGTCATTCTGATGTAACGCTGACAGGTTCCCATGAAACTATAAGAGATAGGTGGTGGGTGCCGGAACTAATATTTTATAGGACCCTTGGAGACGAGGTAATGTAAACTTTTTTTTTTAAATTTTCCACTGTTAAAAAATTCTCCATACAAAAATTAGGCCATGGAGCTACAGGAGCTAACCGAGCGTAGCGAGGTTGGCGTGTGTGCGACATTTATGAAGAACTGAGTATAGTAACCTGCAAAAAAGATATTGGAGAAATTTAAGTAGTCATTCTGATGTAACGCTGACGGGTTCCCATGAAACTATAAGAGATTGGTGGTGGGTGCCGAAACTAATGTTGTAGAGGACCCTTGGAGACGAGGTGATGTAAACTTTTTTTTTTTAATTTTCCACTTTTTAAAAATTCTCCATACAAAAATTAGGCCATGGAGCTACAGGAGCTAACCGAGCGAAGCGAGGTTGGCGAGTTTGCGCAATTTATGAAAAACTGAGTATAGTGACCTGCAAAAAAGATATTGAAGAAAATTAAGTTGTCATTCTGATGTAACGCTTACGGGTTCCCATGAAACTATAAGAGATGGGTAGGAAGTGCTTACACTAATGTTGTAGAGGACCCTTGGAGACGAGGAGATGTAAACTTTTTTTTTTTATTTCTAATTTTTAAAAATTCAACATACAAAAATTATGCCATGGAGCTACAGGAGCTAACCGAGCAAAGCAAGGTTGGCGAGTGTGCGACATTTATGAAGAACTGAGTATTGTAACCTGCAAAAAAGATATTGGAAAAATTTAAGTAGTCATCCTGATGTAACGCTGACGGTTTCCCATGAAACTATAAGAGATAGGTGGTGGGTGCCGAAACTAATGTTGTAGAGGACCCTTGGAGACGATGTGATGTAAACTTTTTTTTTTTTTTTTCCAACATTTTAAATATTCTCCATACAAAAATTAGGCCTTGGAGCTACAGGAGCTAACCGAGCGAAGCGAGGTTGGCGAGTGTGCGACATTTATAAAGAACTGAGAATTATAACCTGCAAAAAAGATATTGGAGAAATTTAAGTAGTCATCCTGATGTAACGCTCACGGGTTCCCATGAAAGTATTGGAGATGGGTAGGAAGTGCTTAAACTAATGTTGTAGAGGACCCTTGGAGACGAGGAGATGTAAACTTTTTTTTTAAATTTTCAACTTTTTAAAAATTCTCCATATAAAAATTATGCCATGGAGCTACAGGAGCTAACCGAGCGAAGCGAGGTTGGCGATTGTGCGACATTTATGAAGAACTGAGTATAGTAACCTGCAAAAAAGATATTGGAGAAATTTAAGTAGTCATTCTGATGTAACGCTGACGGGTTCCCATGAAACTATAAGTGATGGGTGCTTAAACTAATATTGTAGAGGACCCTTGGAGACGAGGTAATGTAAACTTTTTTTAAATTTATACCCTTTTTTCTATTTTTTCATACAAAAATTACATTATGGAGCCACAGGAGCTAACCGAGCGAAGCGAGGTTGGCGAGTGTGCGACATTTACGAGGAACTGAGTTTAGTGAAATGCAAAAAAGTTAATTAAAAAATTTAAGTAGTCATTCTGGTGTGACGCTAAAGGGTTTCCATGTAACAACTTATAAGAAATATTAATGGGGATATTTTATCGATGTACTGATTTTCAACAGGGATTTTTTGTAAAGTACAACAATATATACAAAGCATACTGCGCTCACGGCAATCGCAACTGTACGTTTTAAGTTTTTTATTGACTTATCAATTGCAATATTTTATCAAGTGGTAATTGACGATTTTGATCCCAAATTCAATTAAGATTTCGACAGGGATTTGTTATCAAGGTTTAGGATCAAACATATTTTATTTTAAACATTTAAATTTCAGTCTTTTAAAAACTTTGACTAGATTGTTTTATTGAGTTTTAGCTAACGATTTCGATCCCAATTTAAAAATAAATATCGATAGGGATTTTTTTAAAGTACAGTCTACGAGTACACAATGCAGACCACGGTCACGACAATCCTCACTGTACTTTTTAATTTTTAATTAGTTTTCCATTGAATTATTTTGTTAAGTTGTAATTTACCAATTTGATTCCAAATGTAATTAAGATTTAGAAAAGGATTTGTTATCGAGGTTTAGGATCAAACATATTTAATTTTATACATTTCAATTTTACTATATTTATCACTTTGAATATAATATTTTATACAGTTTTAGCTAACGATTTTGGTACCAATCTCACTAGAGATTTCGATAGGGATTTTTTTTAAGTACAACAGACACAAAGCAGACCACGCTCACGACAATCCCCACGGTCCACTCGTGGGCCGTGCAGTACGAAACAACTAGTTATATTATATAAAGCTCTAATTACCACTGACTGACAGAAATGTAGGGCCAAAACTGTAATAGTTGGGGGTTGGGTGATGATCGGATCGTATAGGTATGGTGCTCAAACCTATGGGAAAAATCTGAAAACCAAGACTTTCCATCAGGGAAAAAAGTCGGTGACGGTTCCGACGAAACGGTTATAGTTAGGGGGGGGGTGTTCGAACAAACTTTGTAGAGGACCCTGGGAGACGAGGTGACGTCATGGTTTTTTTTTTAAATTCCAAAATTCTTTTGTTTTTTTGTATGGAAATTTTTGAAAAACTTTGTGGGTCAAACGAAAAGAGCACAACTTGCCAAATTGCAAATTTTGTATAGACTTCGTTTAGGTTAATACGACGCAGGTCATCGAGGGGGGCTGAAGCGTCATTTTGATGTAATGTCGAGGGGTTCCCGGAGAACCGTAAGAGGTAGTCGGGGTGTGCTCAAGCAAATGTCATAAAGGACCCTGGGAGAGGGGGTGACGTCATATTTTTTTTTTTAAATTCCGCGATTTTTTTTTTTTTTCATACAAAAGTCGAAACACGTACTTTGGAGGCTCGTAGAAGCGAAACCTGCCAAATGACAACTGCAAATTTGGCATGGTTGCATACACTGGGGGCTGATGAACAGCAAAAGTGTCATCAATGAAATTTTAAATGTGAACCTGATGTGACGCTGACGGGTTCCCAGGAAACCATAAGAGATGGCGAAAAACGCTAGAACCCAATTTTGGAGAGGACTTCTGGAGACGAGGTGTGGTGACTTTTTTTTTTTTAAATTGCCATTTTTTTTTTTTTTTGCATTCGCGGCCGACTTTGAGCACTCGCAGAGCATACTTCGAGCATACCCAGAATGGCCATTTTTGGCTGGTTGTAGTCACGGGGGTCACCCCATATCACAAAATGTCTTCAATGATTTTTGGGTAGTCATCATGATGTAACGCTGAGGGGTTCCCAGGTCACCAGGAGAGGTGCATAGGGTGAACTTTACCCACGTATAGGAAACCCTCGGAGACGAGTAAAAGTTTTTTTTTTTTTTTTAATTTCCGATTTTTTAATTTTTTTTTCATACATTTTAAAAAAAAAACTGTAGCAGCCAAACGAAAAAATTGCTACTTTCAAAATAACAATATTTGCAAAGCTTTCATCATTTTTTATCCCAGGAAGGTCACTAAGGGGTAATGAATCATCATTCTGATGAATCGCTGACGGGTTCCGAGTTAACCGTAAGAGATAGGTGGTGGGTGCCGGAACTAATGTTGTAGAGGACCTTTGGAGACGAGGTGATGTCATCTTTTTTTTTTTAATTTCCAAGGTTTTTTTTTTTTCATACTAAAATTCGGCCATGGAGCTACAGGAGCTAACCGAGCGCAGCGAGGTTGGCGAGTGTGCGACATTTATGAAGAACTGAGTATAGTAACCTGCAAAAAAGATATTACAGAGATTTAAGTAGTCATTCTGATGTATCGCTGATGGGTTCCGAGTTAACTATAAGAGATAGGTGGTGGGTGCCAAAACTAATGTTGTAGAGGACCCATGGAGACGAGTTGATGTAAACTTTTTTTTTTTAATTCCAATATTTTTAAAATTCTCCATACAAAAATTAAGCCATGGAGCTACAGGAGCTAACCGAGCGAAGCGAGGTTGGCGAGTGTGCGACATTTATAAAGAACTGCGTAAAGTGACCTGCGAAAAATTAATTGTAGAAATTTTAGTAGTCATCCTGATGTAACGCTGACGGGTTCCCATTAAACTATAAGAGATAGGTGGTGAGTGTCGAAACTAATATTGTAGAGGACCCTTGGAGACGGGGAGACGTAAACTTTTTTTTTTAATTTTCAACATTTTTAAAATTCTCCATATAAAAATTATGCCATGGAGCTACAGGAGCTAACCGAGCGCAGCGAGGTTGGCGAGTGTGCGACATTTATGAAGAACTGAGTATAGTAACCTGCAAAAAAGATATTAGAGTGATTTAAGTAGTCATTCTGATGTAACGCTGATGGGTTCCCATGAAACTATAAGAGATGGGTGGTGGGTGGCAAAACTAATGTTGTAGAGGACCCTTGGAGACGAGTTGATGTAAACTTTTTTTTTTTTAATTCCAATATTTTTAAAATTCTCCATACAAAAATTAAGCCATGGAGCTACAGGAGCTAACCGAGCGAAGCGAGGTTGGCGAGTGTGCGACATTTATAAAGAACTGCGTAAAGTGACCTGCGAAAAATTAATTGTAGAAATTTTAGTAGTCATCCTGATGTAACGCTGACGGGTTCCCATTAAACTATAAGAGATAGGTGGTGAGTGTCGAAACTAATATTGTAGAGGACCCTTGGAGACGGGGAGACGTAAACTTTTTTTTTTTAATTTTCAACATTTTTAAAATTCTCCATATAAAAATTATGCCATGGAGCTACAGGAGCTAACCGAGCGCAGCGAGGTTGGCGAGTGTGCGACATTTATGAAGAACTGAGTATAGTAACCTGCAAAAAAGATATTAGAGTGATTTAAGTAGTCATTCTGATGTAACGCTGATGGGTTCCCATGAAACTATAAGAGATGGGTGGTGGGTGCCAAAACTAATGTTGTAGAGGACCCTTGGAGACGAGTTGATGTAAACTTTTTTTTTTTTAATTCCAATATTTTTAAAATTCTCCATACAAAAATTAAGCCATGGAGCTACAGGAGCTAACCGAGCGAAGCGAGGTTGGCGAGTGTGCGACATTTATGAAGAACTGAGTATAGTAACCTGCAAAAAAGATATTGGAGAAATTTAAGTTGTCATCCTGATGTAGCGCTCACGGGTTCCCATGAAACTATAAGAGATGGGTAGGAATTGCTTAAACTAATGTTGTAGAGGACCCTGGGAGACGAGGTGTTGTAAACTATTTTTTTTTAATTTCCAATGTTTTTTTTTTTTCATACAAAAAATATGCCATGGAGCTACAGGAGCTAACTGAGCGAAGCGAGGTTGGCGAGTGTGCGACTTTTCTGAAGAACTTATATTATTGAGTTATCGATTGCAATATTTTATCAGGTGGAAATTGACGATTTTGATCCAAAATTCAATTAAGATTTCGACAGGAATTTGTTATCGAGCTTCAGGATCAAACATATTTTATTTTGACATTTAAATTTTAGTATTTTAATAACTTTGACTTGATTGTTTTATTGAGTTTTAGCTAACGATTTTGATCCCAATTAAAAAATAATTATCAATAGGGTTTTTTTTAAAGTACAACCTACGAGTACACAAAGCAGACCACGCTCACGACAATCCTCACTGTAGTTTTTGATTTTTAATGAGTTTTCCATTTAAATATTTTATCAAGTTGTAATTTACCAATTTGATCCCAAATGTAATTAAGATTTCGACAGGAATTTATTATCGAGGTTTAGGATCAAACATATTTTATTTTAGACATATAAATTTTAGTTAAATACTTTGTTTTTAAATACTTTGACTAGATTCTTTTATTGAGTTTTAGCTAACGATTTTGATCATAATTATCGATTAGAAAAGTAACAATCTAGATTTTTTATCGAATATAATAACACACAAAGCAGACCACGCTCACGACAATCCTCACTGTAGTTTTTGGTTTTTAATGAATTTTCCATTGAAATATTTTATCAAGTTGTAATTTACCAATTTGATCCCAAATGTAATTAAGATTTCGACAGGAATTTATTATCGAGGTTTAGGATCAAACATATTTTATTTTAGACATATAAATTTTAGTTAAATACTTTGTTTTTAAATACTTTGACTAGATTCTTTTATTGAGTTTTAGCTAACGATTTTGATCATAATTATCGATTAGAAAAGAAACAATGTAGATTTGTGTATCGATTACAACTAACACAAAGCAGACCACGCTCACGACAATCCCCACGGTCCACTCGTGGGCCGTGCAGTACGAAACAACTAGTTTATATATATAAAGCTGGTAGCTACCACTCACTGACAGAAATACAGGGCCAAAACTGTAATAGGTGGGGGTTGGGTGATGATCGGATCGTATAGGTATGGTGCTCAAACCTATGGGAAAAATCTGAAAACCAAGACTTTCCATCAGGGAAAAAAGTCGGTGACGGTTCCGGCGAAACGGTTATAGTTAGGGGGGGGGCGTTCGAACAAACTTTGTAGAGGACCCTCGGAGACGAGGTGACGTCATGTTTTTTTTTTTTAAATCCATAATTCTTTTGTTTTTTTGTATGGAAATTTTTGAAAAACTGTGGGGGTCAAACGAAAAGAGCACAACTTGGCAAATTGCAAATTTTGTATAGACTTTGTCTTGGTTAATACGACAAAGGTCATCGAGGGGGGCTGAAGCGTCATTTTGATGTAACGTCGAGGGGTTCCCGGAGAACCGTAAGAGGTAGTCGGGGGGTGCTCAAGCAAATGTCATAAAGGACCCTGGGAGAGGGGGTGACGTCACATTTTTTTTTTTAAATTCCGCGATTTTTTTTCTTTTTCATACAAAAGTCGAAACACGTACTTTGGAGGCTCGTAGAAGCGAAACCTGCCAAGTGACAACTGCAAATTTGGCATGGTTGCATACACTGGGGGCTAATGAACAGCAAAAGTGTCATCAATGAAATTTTAAAAGTGAACCTGATGTGACGCTGACGGGTTCCCAGGAAACCATAAGAGATGGCGAAAAACGCTAGAACCCAATTTTGGAGAGGGCTTCTGGAGACGAGGTGTGGTGACTTTTTTTTTTTTAAATTCCCATTTTTTTTTTTTTTTGCATTCGCGGCCGACTTTGAGCACTCGTAGAGCATACTTCGAGCATACCCAGAATGGCCATTTTTGGCTGGTTGTAGTCACGGGGGTCACCCCATATCACAAAATGTCTTCAATGATTTTTGGGTAGTCATCATGATGTAACGCTGAGGGGTTCCCAGGTCACCAGAAGAGGTGCATAGGGTGAACTTTACCCACGTATAGGAAACCCTCGGAGACGAGTAAAAGTTTTTTTTTTTTTTTAAATTTCCGATTTTTTAATTTTTTTTTCATACATTTTTTAAAAAAAACTGTAGCAGCCAAACGAAAAAATTGCTACTTTTAAAATTATGATATTTGTAAAGCTTTCATAATTTTTTATCCTAGAAAGGTCACTAAGGGGTAATGAATCATCATTCTGATGAATCGCTGACGGGTTCCGATTTAACCGTAAGAGATAGGTGGTGGGTGCCGGAACTAATGTTGTAGAGGACCTTTGGAGACGAGGTGATGTCATCTTTTTTTTTTTAATTTCCAAGGTTTTTTTTTTTTCATACAAAAATTCGGCCATGGAGCTACAGGAGCTAACCGAGCGAAGCGAGGTTGACGAGTGTGCGACATTTATGAAGAACTGAGTATAGTAACCTGGAAAAAAGATATTGGAGAAATTTAAGTAGTCATCCTGGTGTAACGCTGATGGGTTCCCATGAAACTATAAGAGATGGGTGGTGGGTGCCAAAACTAATGTTGTAGAGGACCCTTGGAGACGAGTTAATGTAAACTTTTTTTTTTTTAATTCCAATATTTTTAAAATTCTCCATACAAAAATTAAGCCATGGAGCTACAGGAGCTAACCGAGCGAAGCGAGGTTGGCGAGTTTGCGACATTTATAAAGAACTGAGTACAGTGACCTGCGAAAAATTCATTGTAGAAATTTTAGTAGTCATCCTGATGTAACGCTGACGGGTTCCCATGAAACTATAAGAGATAGGTGGTGGGTGCCGAAACTAATGTTGTAGAGGACCCTTGGAGATGAGGTGATGTAAACTTTTTTTTTTTAATTTCCAACTTTTTAAAAATTCTCCATACAAAAATTAGGCCATGGAGCTACAGGAGCTAACCGAGCGCAGCGAGGTTGGCGAGTGTGCGACATTTATGAAGAACTGAGTATAGTAACCTGCAAAAACGATATTGGAGAAATTTAAGTAGTCATTCTGATGTAACGCTGACGGGTTCCCATGAGACTATAAGAGATAGGTGGTGGGTGCCGGAACTAATGTTTTAGAGCACCCTTGGAGACGAGGTGATGTAAACTTTTTTTTTTTTTTCCACTTTTTAAAAATTCTCCATATAAAAATTAGGCCATGGAGCTACAGGAGCTAACTGAGCGAAGCGAGGTTGGCGAGTTTGCGACATTTATGAAAAACTGAGTATAGCAACCTACAAAAAAGATATTGGAGAAATTTAAGTAGTCATTCTGATGTAACGCTGATGGGTTCCCATGAAACTATAAGAGATGAGTGGTGGGTGCCAAACCTAATGTTGTAGAGGACCCTTGGAGACGAGTTGATGTAAACTTTTTTTTTTTAAATTCCAATATTTTTAAAATTCTCCATACAAAAATTAAGCCATGGAGCTACAGGAGCTAACCGAGCGAAGCGAGGTTGGCGAGTGTGCGACATTTATAAAGAACTGAGTAAAGTGACCTGCGAAAAATTCATTGTAGAAATTTTAGTAGTCATCCTGATGTAACGCTGACGGGTTCCCATTAAACTATAAGAGATAGGTGGTGGGTGCCGGAACTAATGTTGTAGAGGACCCTTGGAGACGAGGTGATGTAAACTTTTTTTTTTTATTTTCCACTTTTTAAAAATTCTCCATACAAAAATTAGGCCATGGAGCTACAGGAGCTAACCGAGCGCAGCTAGGTTGGCGAGTGTGCGACATTTATGAAGAACTGAGTATAGTGACCTGCAAAAAAGATATCGGAGAAATTTAAGTAGTCATTCTGATGTAACGCTGACGGGTTCCCATGAAACTATAAGAGATAGGTGGTGGGTGCCGGAACTAATGTTTTAGAGGACCCTTGGAGACGAGGTGATTTAAACTTTTTTTTTTTTTTTTCCACTTTTAAAAAATTCTCCATACAAAAATTAGGCCATGGAGCTACAGGAGCTAACCGAGCGCAGCGAGGTTGGCGAGTGTGCGACATTTATGAAGAACTGAGTATAGTAACCTGCAAAAAAGATATTGGAGAAATTTAAGTAGTCATTCTGATGTAACGCTGACGGGTTCCCATGAAACTATAAGAGATAGGTGGTGGGTGCCGGAACTAATGTTTTAGAGCACCCTTGGAGACGAGGTGATGTAAACTTTTTTTTTTTTTTTCCACTTTTTAAAAATTCTCCATATAAAAATTAGGCCATGGAGCTACAGGAGCTAACTGAGCGAAGCGAGGTTGGCGAGTGTGCGACATTTATGAAAAACTGAGTATAGCAACCTACAAAAAAGATATTGGAGAAATTTAAGTAGTCATCCTGATGTAACGCTCACGGGTTCCCATGAAAATATAAGAGATGGGTAGGAAGTGCTTAAACTAATGTTGTAGAGGACCCTTGGAGACGAGGAGATGTAAACTTTTTTTTTTTAATTTACAACTTTTTAAAAATTCTCCATAAAAAAATTATGCCATGGAGCTACAGGAGCTAACCGAGCGAAGCGAGGTTGGCAAGTGTGCGACATTTATGAAGAACTGAGTATAGTAACCTGCAAAAAAGATATTGGAGAAAATTAAGTTGTCATTCTGATGTAACGCTCACGGGTTCCCATGAAACTAAAAGAGATGGGTAGGAAGTGCTTAAACTAATGTTGTAGAGGACCCTTGGAGACGAGGAGATGTAAACTTTTTTTTTTTTTTTTTCCAAATTTTAAAAAATTCAACATACAAAAATTATGCCATGGAGCTACATTTAGGAGGAACTGAGTATAGTGACCTGCAATAAAGTTAATAATACAATTTAAGTAGTCATTCTGGTGTGACGCTGACGGGTCCCCATGAAACAACTTATAAGAAATATTAATTGGGATATTTTATCGATACATTGATATTCGACAGGGATTGTTTGGAAAGTACAACAATATATATAGGATTTTTTTTTTAAGTACAATCTATGAGTACACAAAGCAGACCACGCTCACGACAATCCTCACTGTACTTTTTGATTTTAATGAGTTTTCCATTGAAATATTTTATCAAGTTGTAATTTACGAATTTGATTCCAAATGTAATTAAAATTTCGACAGGGATTTATTATCGAGGTTTAGAATCAAATATATTTTATTTTAAACATTTAAATATTAGCATTTTAATAACTTTGACTAGATGTTTTTATTGAGTTTTAGCCAACGATTTTGATCCCAATTTAAAATAAATATCGATAGGGATTTTTTTAAAGTACAACAGACACAAAGCAGACCACGCTCACGACAATCCCCACGGTCCACTCGTGGGCCGTGCAGTACGAAACAACTAGTTATATTATATAAAGCTGGTAGCTACCACTGACTGACAGAAATACAGGGCCAAAACTGTAATAGTTGGGGGTTGGATGATGATCGGATCGTATAGGTATGGTGCTCAAACCTATGGGAAAAATCCGAAAACCAAGACTTTCCATCAGGGAAAAAAGTCGGTGACGGTTCCGGGGAAACGGTAATAGTTGGAGGGGGGGTGCTCGAACAAACTTTGTAGAGGACCCTCGGAGACGAGGTGACGTCATGGTTTTTTTTTTAAATTCCAAAATTCTTTTGTTTTTTTGTATGGAAATTTTTGAAAAACTTTGTGGGTCAAACGAAAAGAGCACAACTTGCCAAATTGCAAATTTTGTATAGACTTTGTCTTGATTAATACGACAAAGGTCATCGAGGGGGGCTGAAGCGTCATTTTGATGTAACGTCGAGGGGTTCCCGGAGAACCGTAAGAGGTAGTCGGGGGGTGCTCGAGCAAATGTCATAAAGGACCCTGGGCGAGGGGGTGACGTCACATTTTTTTTTTTAAATTCCGCGATTTTTTTTTTTTTTCATACAAAAGTCGAAACACGTACTTTGGAGGCGTGTAGAAGCGAAACTTGCCAAGTGAGAGCTGCGAATTTGGCATGGTTGCATACACTTGGGGCTGATGAACAGCAAAAGTGTCATCAATGAAATTTTAAAAGTGAACCTGATGTGACGCTGACGGGTTCCCAGGAAACCATAAGAGATGGCGAAAAACGCTAGAACCCAATTTTGGAGAGGGCTTCTGGAGACGAGGTGTGGTGACTTTTTTTTTTTTAAATTCCCATTTTTTTTTTTTTTTGCATTCGCGGCCGACTTTGAGCACTCGCAGAGCATACTTGGAGCATACCCAGAATGCCCATTTTTGGCTGGTTGTAGTCACGGGGGTCACCCCATGTGGGAAAATGTCTTCAATGATTTTTGGGTAGTCGTCATGATGTAACGCTGAGGGGTTCCCAGGTCACCAGAAGAGGTGCATAAGGTGCCTTGCAACCCCATATAGGAAACCCTCGGAGACGAGTAAAAGTTTTTTTTTTTTTTTAAATTTCCGATTTTTTCATTTTTTTTTCATACATTTTTTTTTTAAAACTGTAGCAGCCAAACGAAAAAATTGCTACTTTTAAAATTACGATATTTGTAATGTTTTCATCATTATTTATCCTAGGAAGGTCACTAAGGGGTAATGAATCATCATTCTGATGAATCGCTGACGGGTTCCGAGTTAACCGTAAGAGATAGGTGGTGGGTGCCGGAACTAATGTTGTAGAGGACCCTTGGAGACGAGGTGATGTAAACTTTTTTTTTTTAATTTCCAAGGTTTTTTTTTTTTCATACAAAAATTCGGCCATGGAGCTACAGGAGCTAACCGAGCGCAGCGAGGTTGGCGAGTGTGCGACATTTATAAAGAACTGAGTATAGTAACCTGCAAAAAAGATATTGGAGAAATTTAGGTAGTCATTCTGATGTAACGCTGACGGGTTCCCATGAAACTATAAGAGATAGATGGTGGGTGCCGAAACTAATGTTGTAGAGGACCCTTGGAGACGAGGTGATGTAAACTTTTTTTTTTTTATTTTCCACTTTTTAAAAATTCTCCATACAAAAATTAGGCCAAGGAGCTACAGGAGCTAACCGAGCGTAGCGAGGTTGGCGAGTGTGCGACATTTATGAAGAACTGAGTATAGTAACCAGCAAAAAATATATTGGAGAAATTGAAGTAGTCATTCTGATGTAACACTGACGGGTTCCCATGAAGCTATAAGAGATGGCGAAAAACGCTAGAACCCAATTTTGGAGAGGGCTTCTGGAGACGAGGTGTGGTGACTTTTTTTTTTTTAAATTCCCATTTTTTTTTTTTTTTGCATTCGCGGCCGACTTTGAGCACTCGCAGAGCATACTTGGAGCATACCCAGAATGCCAATTTTTGGCTGGTTGTAGTCACGGGGGTCACCCCATGTGGAAAAATGTCTTCAATGATTTTTGGGTAGTCATCATGATGTAACGCTGAGGGGTTCCCAGGTCACCAGAAGAGGTGCATAAGGTGCCTTGCAACCCCATATAGGAAACCCTCGGAGACGAGTAAAAGTTTTTTTTTTTTTTTAAATTTCCGATTTTTTCATTTTTTTTTCATACATTTTTTTTTAAAAACTGTAGCAGCCAAACGAAAAGATTGCTATTTTCAAAATTACGATATTTGTAAAGCTTTCATCATTTTTTATCCTAGGAAGGTCACTAAGGGGTAATGAATCATCATTCTGATGAATCGCTGACGGGTTCCGAGTTAACCGTAAGAGATAGGTGGTGGGTGCCGGAACTAATGTTGTAGAGGACCCTTGGAGACGAGGTGATGTAAACTTTTTTTTTTTAATTTCCAAGGTTTTTTTTTTTTCATACAAAAATTCGGCCATGGAGCTTCAGGAGCTAACCGAGCGCAGCGAGGTTGGCGAGTGTGCGACATTTATGAAGAACTGAGTATAGTAACCTGCAAAAAAGATATTGGAGAAATTTAAGTAGTCATTCTGATGTAACGCTGACGGGTTCCCATGAAACTATAAGAGATGGGTGGTGGGTGCCAAAACTAATGTTGTAGAAGATCCTTGGAGACGAGTTGATGTTAACTTTTTTTTTTTTAATTCCAATATTTTTAAAATTCTCCATACAAAAATTAAGCCATGGAGCTACAGGAGCTAACCGAGCGAAGCGAGGTTGGCGAGTGTGCGACATTTATAAAGAACTGAGTAAAGTAACCTGCGAAAAATTCATTGTAGAAATTTTAGTAGTCATCTTGATGTAACACTGACGGGTTCCCATGAAACTATAAGAGATAGGTAGTGGGTGCCGAAACTAATGTTTTAGAGGACCCTTGGAGACGAGGTGATGTAAACTTTTTTTTTTGATTTTCCACTTTTAAAAAAATCTCCATACAAAAATTAGGCCATGGAGCTACAGGAGCTAACCGAGCGCAGCGAGGTTGGCGAATGTGCGACATTTATGAAGAACTGAGTATAGTAACCTGCAAAAAAGATATTGGAGAAATTTTAGTAGTCATTCTGATGTAACGCTGACGGGTTCCCATGAAACTATAAGAGATAGGTGGTGGGTGCCGAAACTAATGTTTTAGAGGACCCTTGGAGACGATGTGATGTAAACTTTTTTTTTTTAATTTTCCACTTTTTAAAAATTCTCTATACAAAAATTTGGCCATGGAGCTACAGGAGCTAACCGAGCGCAGCGAGGTTGGCGAGTGTGCGACATTTATGAAGAACTGAGTATAGTAACCTGCAAAAAAGATATTGGAGAAATTTAAGTAGTCATTCTGATGTAACGCTGACGGGTTCCCATGAAACTATAAGAGATGGGTGGTGGGTGTCTTAACTAATGTTGTAGAGGACCCTTGGAGACGAGGTGATGAAAACTTTTTTTTTTTAATTTCCTACTTTTTTGAATTTTTTTATACAAAAATTATGCAATGGAGCTACAGGAGCTAACCGAGCGAAGCGAGGTTGGCGAGTGTGCGACATTTAAAAAGAACTGAGTATAGTAACCTGCAAAAAAGTAATTGGAGAAATTTAAGTAGTCATCCTGATGTAACG
This sequence comes from Tinea semifulvella, assembly GCA_910589645.1. Taxonomy (NCBI): domain Eukaryota; kingdom Metazoa; phylum Arthropoda; class Insecta; order Lepidoptera; family Tineidae; genus Tinea; species Tinea semifulvella. The sequence continues at coordinate 11,969,186 of OU342601.1, forward strand.
CTGACGGGTTCCCATGAAACTATAAGAGATGGGTAGGAAGTGCTTAAACTAATGTTCTAGAGGGCCCTTGGAGGCGAGGAGATGTAAACTTTTTTTTTTAATTTTTAACTTTTTTTTAATTCTTTATATAAAAAATATGCCATGGAGTTTCTTTTCTGAAGAACTTATATTATTGAGTTATCGATTGCAATATTTTATCAGGTGGAAATGGACGATTTTGATCCCAAATTCAATTAAGGTTTCGACAGGAATTTGTTATCGAGGTTTAGGATCAAACATATTTTATTTTAGACATTTAAATTTTAGTATTTTAATAACTTTGACTAGATTGTTTCATTGACTTTTAGCAAACGATTTTGGTACCAATCTCACTAGAGATTTCGAAAGGGATTTTTTTTAAGTACAACAGACACAAAGCAGACCACGCTCACGACAATCCCCACGGTCCACTCGTGGGCCGTGCAGTACGAAACAACTAGTTTAATTATATATTTGCTGTTCGTTTAATAAACCTTTGAATTAAAGGCTTTGCGTTAAACTCTACTTCTTTTGCTTATTTTAAGCATATCTTGTGTATAATAAATTCTATTATTTTAAGCATCTCTTGTGTATAATAAATTCTATTATTTGAAGCATATCTTGTGTATAATAAATTATATTATTTTCCAGTATTTATGTTAATAAGCTCCGGTCTGGCAGCGCTGGGTCTGAACCTGGTGCAGTCGTCTCTCCAGAACCTGATCCTGTCGTGTGTGTTTGAAGCCATCGTCAGCTGCACAGAGGCCGTGCTCTTCTGCGTCATCTGCGAAATCTTTCCCACCAAAGTCGCGTATGTTTATTTTGTTACTTGTTCTATCTTGTACCGAACTTATCCCAGCAGCGCTATTCTCTTAAGTAGGACATTGACGGTCAGTTTAGGCGTCAAACCAGACGTAAAAGTGTGGATTACATCTAAAATTTTTTCGTGAGTGTCGAAACCCAACTCCAGAGTTTTAACTGACGACGCGCCACGAAATTTTCCGTGACTACCGTAATCCCCACCCACTTCCAACCAAACCTACATCCAAACTGACCGGGAGTGTGTGATCTGCAATCCAATCGCGTCAGTTCGCTCGCAGCGCCCGCTATAATGTATTGTTTTCATAGTTACTATCGAAATTAATAAATTGATCAATTATAAAAAATCGTCTAATTAGTAAAAAGTAAAAAATATATATAAATGTCCTGCCAATAAGAAGTTAAAATTTCCCGCCTATTTTTTTTCCCGACACAAATAGGTAGTCAAACAGTCGGCCGGCCGAAAACTGAAGAGCCGGTTTGACGCCAGTGAGTGGGAAAATATAGTTGGCATAAAACTGTAGATGTAAGCCACAGTTTTACGTCTGGTTTAACGCGAAAAACTGACCGTCAACTTTACTTAAGCGCAAACGTTATATAATGGAATCCAGTAACTATATACGAGTATATATCACCCTATTAAAGTTGATATTTGCATTCCATTTGACATCATTGCAAATTGCAGAAACTTTCAATGAGAACAACAAATATGTGGTAGGCGGACTGATGGTGGTAATTTGCCCAGTCTGCCGGGGCGGGGTAGTATTCACTGTTCGTGCCGATAAACCCAGTAAAGTAAAAAAAACACGTTTCGGGATCAGGCTCGAATTGCCGTCATGCCCAGTCAAGTCGGCATAGTGTTAGGGACTGATGTCAGTCATGAGTATCTGATTCCTGTTGCTAACATCAATTAAAATCAAATCATCCTGTAGCAACAGTTTTTGTTTCACAATGTATGTGTTTGTTGACAGTGCAACAGCAATGGCAGTGACTGTGATGAGTGGTAGAATAGGTGCCATAGTGGGGAACGTGGTGTTTGGAGCGCTCGTCGATGACCACTGCACTGTGCCCATATATATGTTTGGCACCTTCCTTATATGTGAGTATATTATTATATATTGTTATTTTTATCAAATTTATTGTTAATAATAATAATTTATGATTTAGTTTTAAAAGCCTAATAACATTACTTTAGGTTTTTTATATGACAATTTTTTTGTTAATGTAATTTCAAAATCTATCTTTTGTATAAAACATTATTTTTTTAACTACTAGCTAAGGTACTTGCTTGATCTTTATACAAGATATTGTAATTTCATAGGTAGTCATAGTAAAATTCGAAAGGTTATTTATTTATCGTTTTGTATACATCTGATATAGCTGAGTTTTCCTTGCAGATTACTTTCTCACTGTAACCTGCTAAGCTGCTGGTCTTTTGCTAACAGCTTACTCTTTGGACCACTTAGTCTTCCAGCAAGAGTAGAATCATTTAAAATAATTTATCTACTTATCTTAAAATGCGAATTACAAACTTCAAAACGAATTTATATTGATATACTTTATAAACATACTGCTGAAATTTAAAAATAGAATCACATTATAAACCTTTTTCTCTAACAAAATAATGTTATATTTCATTTTAAAAATAGAATTATACATATTATATAACACTTATTTTTTTTAAGGCAAAGATTCCATTACAAAAAAGTTTTTATTCCAATTTTTACTTGTCTATGGTAGCGCCCGCCATAGCTCGTGCGCGGTCATAAGCTAGGTTTTGGCGCCATTTCATTGTTTAGGACTTATGTATTTTGTACCATGATCATTTAAAAAAATATATAATAAAATTTGGCGCCATTCAATACGTTTTGTTGTATAGCATTTCGTGTCTTTTATTTAGTAGGTTCAATCCCAATGTATGAGAGTAGATAAATTAGTGTATGAAACTGCACATAACTGGGTGTTAAAAAAAAACTCGTGTATAATACCCCTTATTATGCTACTACTATATAAACTACTATTAAACAATGACGTGTGCTGATGAAATCTGTAATATGTTTACGTGAATAAAGATACTTTTAACTTTGACTTTAATGTGGATTAGGCAGATACTAATGTGTAATAATGTCTTAAAGAGACTCGCGACGACAGTCTGATGTAATAACGGTGGGTATTACATTAAAGTTTTCTCCTTTTGATTTAGTTAGTTTTATCTAATCTATTGTTATCATTAATTTAGTTTTCAACGCTAGTGTCATTATAGACACTATTATGCTATCCGTTCTATTACCTATGACATTACTTCAGGTGTTTTATTTGTAAGCTTTTGTTAACCCTCTGCAACTGAAGTGACCTAATAATAATAAATTATTTATTGTACAACCCAAAACAAGTGCAGGTACATAGGCGAGCTTAATGCCGTAAATGCATTTTCTACCAACTAACCTTTGTGACTGAGATCTGAGTAAGCGGGTGCAGCAGAAGAAAAATGATAGTTGAAATTATTTATTACTATATAAAACACACATTAATTACAAACATATAGTACTTATACATAAATAAATGTCCTACGTACACAAATAAATATATAACTAAATATAAAATACATACATATACGCATATATAATAAGAGAGTTATGGCGACTTATTCTGCTTAAGTTTAATAATTCAACTGACGTGTGGACTGGTAGACCTTTATTAGTAGTTGTAATTATACAAATAAACTGTTAACTAACATGTATCATATTAAATTAATATACCTACATGAATTAACATCGTACAACGTATTTATATATATTTTCATTTTGTAATAAAAGTCAATTACACAAAATATTGCTATTTAGTGTTTGTGCATGCTAAACGACAATTTTAGTTTAAACAAGTAAAAATATTCAACACATTATAAAACTTTGAAACTTTATATTGTAACATTATAATATATCTATTCCCCCTTTCAATTATGATACTTAATTTTTGTGAGAAAAAACTGCCAGCCCTATTGTCACTGGACACGTCAATGAGCCTTGGAACAATTTCAGTTCCGATCCCCACGGGTCCATCGTTTCTACAGCAAACGTCGAAAAAAAGTAACTATTGCAAATCGATTCATATTTTCGACGCTTGCTGATCTGCGCTTATTCCGCTCAACACCAGCTCTAACAGAAGTACCTTGAAGGTGGGAAGGGGCTAGGGAATCCCAATAGGTAAAATCCCACACCAAGGATTGACCCAATCTCGAAGGTACTAATGTTATTCCGTCTGAACGCTTGCCATCGTCTCGACTCAGTCCGGTTGGTTCTAAAATAGATGGGATCGAGACAACTGCAAGCGTCCTACGAATGAGGTCGTTAATGGCGCTGTGACGGAAAAAGCGACCCGCACTTTTGGAACACGACAGCCCGTGGTGACCAAGCTCATCGACACCTTTGCCACATGGACAACGTTTTGGTTCACACACTTTTATGCACAGTGATGATCCGATACCGCTAAGAGACGTGCGTGATCCCTCATCGATAGAGATGAATTCAGTAGCAAATAAAATACTTTATTGCACTAAAAATGTACATAGGCGGGCTTAATGAGTAAGCAATTTCTGACAACCAAACTTTAAATATTTTTTTTTGTTTCAGCGGCCGGCTTTCTCTGTATGATATTACCCAAGAGCACTCGTCCAGCGCGGTTAGATCTGACCCGTACTGATGCCCCACCGGAACTGCCGGATAGACTTCTCTCGGTGCCCGTACATCCGGAGGAAAAACCACTCCGCGACTCGGAACGGAGACAAGAGTATCCGGATAAAATAGTACAGGTCCCGGATATATCCGTACGAAAACTACACATACCGGATAAGAAATAAGATTAGCTTTAATAATTGTAATTGTAATTATTCGTGTTATATTTTTATAATTATGTTTATTTAAATTATATTTCGATAATTTTAATTGTTTTATTTTTAAGTATGACCCTAAAACTATTTTTATTCTAAAGTATAAAACGTACTTAATACGGTTTAACTCTTTACATTACATTACGTTTACATCCCTCTCGCACGCACAATACACATAGAAATTTAGTTCATCAACTTCCTAGGAAATAAATTACGGACATATATTGACATTACCAGTATTTGGTTGGGTAGGGAGAGAAGTAGAATGGTGGATGGTGAGTGTATTATCGCGCAATAAAAAAAAAAAAGGAGGCCTCCTTTTCTTAAACCAGCCTATTGTCGGTCGCAAGCCCGAGACACTATTCTTCTCATCTCCTACCCACACACGATGGACCCGGCACCCGCACGGTGAATCCATGGAATGCTTAGAAATTTGTCTTCTCTCTATATTGTATTACTAGCTGATTCGTACCGCCTAACAGTCATTGAATTTGTGTTACTTATTAGCTGAACTAAATTTATGATTTTATGGAAGTAATACAATAAAAATATATAGAAGTACAAAAATCAATAATAATACTCATACAAAACAATTTTCAAAATAAATCACAGACAATTTTGCGACGTAAAGCTGAGGCCAACCGATTTTACAGTTGATTTTCTAATTCAATAATTTGTTTATTTGTCATTTGTTCTATATTTAAGAATCTTAATATAAATTTCTGAACGCACGCATGAATATTTGACAATCATCATTGTTTGACAGGCAGAAAACCCACAAACTTAGGGTTTGACTCGGCTTTATTTCTGTATTTGACGACAGTCAAGCGCAGAGTGTGCTCGCGCACGAGGCTCAAGAGCAACGACTGAGTAACTATATATATAATAAGAGCGCTAAGGAGTTTTATTCTCCCGCTCGGTACCCTCGGTCGGTATGCCCCACAAATCAGCTCTGATGCACGCCACCTATCGGACAACAGTAGCACTATGTAAGAAAACTTCACCGATGTTCACACATATTCCCAAAGTTTCATCCCGATCGGTCAAGTGGTTTTGAAATGCATAGGGAACATACATACACACAGACATTTATTGTCATTGACAAATGAAAATGTTAACTATATATATATATATATATATATATATATATATATATATTGTAAATAAATATATATTAATTTAAGCATATTGTATGCCCATAATATGAGAAGATTACATCATCAAGACATGTACATACAACTGTAATTAGAATAAGCAATCTATACAATAAAGAATTTGAATTTCATGTACCCAATTTTGAACATAGAAAAAGAGCAAAAACAAATTTTCCTAAAACAAATAAATTATGAATATACATATCTGCAAAATGTCCGTAATTTAATTCCCTAGTTGTTGATAGACTACATTTCTTAAAAGTTTATTCAGACTTGAATGATCTTTAAAAATATTGGATCGTGCGAGCGAGATGCAAAAGTGATAAACCTTCTTAAGTAATCCACAAAAATTAGTAACTTCCTACAAATCTTTAGAAAGAACTTACTACTTAGGAGAGACTGACAAAATAATTGATATTTGAAGTAAAGTTAACAAGCATACCTACACTGATGGCGATAACCAATTAATAATAATAATAATATAATTCTTTATTGCACACAATAAATATAAAATATAAATTAATGTACAAGGCGAGCATAATACCGTATGGTATTCTCTACCAGCTAACCTTTGGGAGAGCCACTAAGCCACTTTAATTGAATGCGAAATTAAGAGGCGTGATCATACTTACGCAAGCCAAATACATAGCGAATGCATTAGTTGAGAAGACGATCGAGTTTATTCAGTAGCTCCTCGGTGAGATCGGGATAACAGATATCTGTATAGTCAATAATGGGGAGTAATAAGGAAGTGATCAGCGTAAGCTCTGCTGAGCGCGGGATGAAATTCTGAAATTACGATTCTATACTATGGTTACATAACAATATTTTTTCAAATCAGTCGTCACACATACTCAAAATGCTTTCTATGGTTAAGAGATCACTATACCCAACTACATATAAACAATCTAGTTTGCATGTTTGTATTTATCTTGTTGGTAAATGGTAAATTCAGACACAACAATATAAGCACTAAGATCTATGACGTAATCTTACTATCACGACTGTATTTATATAATCAAGAGTATTTGCTAGAGGATTTATTTATTTGAATTACTTAATGATTAGTTTCAAATATTGTATAAATAAATCTTGATAAGACATTTTATTCGCTAGTTCTGTTTGATATTTCACCAACAGCTTGTGTTTCTTATTGTTAATTAAATAAAGTTAAATTAGTAATACAAAAATATTGAAAAAAGTTAATTAATTACATGTTCTAACATACTTGGTTGGTTTAGTAAACAAAATAGGCCAAAGGAAGTTGCCCTGTAGAGCGCAACTTTCAAGAAAATAAATTAAAAATGGAACCAAAAAACATTGAAACTAAAAATACTGAATTTCAGAACGATATTAAAAAGGAAACACAAGTGTACGATAATTTCTATGAAAGTGATAAAAAGGATCCAAAATGTCACACATATGAAGAAGCTTTATTATGTGCCGGTAAGTATAAAATGAAACCCACTTTGGATTATACGAACTTTTAGAGTTTTCGTACACATTTTTGTTTTCTGTTCTTAAACATAAATATTTTTTTTTCAAATAAAGGTAATGGTTTCTACAACCAAAGTCTTCTTATTACTCTGAGTGCGACTTTTGTCTCCATGTTGCTGGACATGTTTGGACTCAGCGTTGTTGTATCTGGACTCAGCTGCGATTTCCAACTTAGTATTACTCAGAAGGGCATCCTGACTTCTATGCCGTTTGCTGGTTAGTATATACATTTCCATAGTGGTGGTGGCTCGATTGTAAGAACGTCTACCTCAAAAAGTCCTAAAAAATTCGTGCAAAGCCTGGCTGGCATATATCAATGGGAAATACACACTTCTTACGTACATTAATCATAAATTTGTAAATACATCGTTCCCGTGCCCCAGAGAACACGCTAAGCCGTCGGTCACGGTTCCACTAATACCAACTTGTCGAATTATTAAATTGTGATTAAAAAAGAAATGACCCTCGCCAACCCATGTGGCCATCGTGGCGAGTGTAGGCCAAATTCTCCGGAAATTTGTGGAAGGCCCATCTCCAACAGTGGAGGTCTGTGTTCTAGAGGCTGTGATAATGATATAATTTGTAGCAATAATTAACCAGGATTGTAAAACTCTTTATTTATCACAAAAAATAGTAAAGTAGAAGAACTTACAAATACGAGATGCATACTGTTCCATATTATTAAAGCTAATAGTAAGAATTTATACGAAAAATGAGCATAAACGATTTGAGTTTAGCTAAAAAATACGACGTGAAACTAAAATTGGCTTGTAGATGAGAGCTGGTAATGATGAAATATGAAAAACGTACCAGTCCAAAAACGTATCAGCCTCCTGAAATATACCGACAATACGTAAACAATATTTATAGCTATCAATATCAGAGAGAGAACAAATTTTATTTATAAGTTGACTAGGTAGATGTAAATGAAATCTATTAATCATTTTAGGGGCGATAATAATGTCCTACCCGTGGGGTTACTTCTCTGATACTAAGGGTAGAAAGAAAACCCTTATCATTGCCATGAGTGTGAGCTTCGTGGTGGCGCTGGCCAGCAGCATGGCTCCAAGCTGGAAGGCAATGGCTGTCCTTAAACTTATTGGCACTAGCTTGTAAGTAATTTTCTCTTTCTATAATTATTTCATGTTTTTAATTAATGTTGATGATGACTGCCTTGCTGGCTTTGTATTTGCGGCCAACCTCATATTTTTGTTTAATTTTGATTGTGGGATTGGAAGAATTTTGATTGATGGTGTATGTACTTCGGCAAAACTGAATTTCTATCATAATTAGCTGGTCGAAAATGTCTTAAGCGTACCAGATTCCAGAAAAGTCATAATTATTATTTTTTGTGTCACAACATCACACTTGTAAATTAAGGCAGTCATCATCTGCATTTAAAAATAGGATTGTTGGAAAAGAAGAACTGTAAATATTAGATAGTTATTTTTTATGTTTTCAGTTCAAGTGCAGCTCAATCATCTACATATGTGTTACTTGGAGAATGCTGTGGTGTTAGAGTGAGAGGGGTTTACATGCTATTGTTGACCAGCGCTATTATGTTGACACCCACTATTTATTTTAGTAAGTATTTGTCTTAAAAAAACAATCATAGAAATAAAATTACATTAAAAACAACTTAAATGATTACAACAACTTTTTTGAGAGCTAGTGCAATACCCAGTGTCATTTAAGGTACAGAAATTATATTATTTCCTTGTTAAAGTACATTTGGAGCCTATAGTGTTAGCCTTTTGTACTTTTGTACAATAAAGTTTTTAAATAAAAGCCTCGCCAACCTGTCTGGGTAGCGTAGCGAGTGTAGGCCAAATTATTTACAAATATCTTTGGACTCTGTATTCTAGGCTGTGACGATGATGAAATATATAAAGATTACTAGTATAGCCAACGATCCAATAAATATAAATAAAAGTTAATATTAGATAATATTAGTGATTAGTTCAAAATAACAAGACAATAGGTATTGGTTAAAGAACTTGCCTTTGTAGCAAGCAATCTGGGGATGACAAACAACGGTACCCAAATGAAAATAGCTGTAAAGATTAAAAATTTATAAATAGTAGCAAATAATCATTGAATCATTAACGAAAAGACAAAGAATATATTGCAACACAATATGTAAGAAGAGTATTTGTATAATTTAACAATAATTATATCATTAGGATTTAACATACAATAGTAGAACGTGATTTTGAATATTTTTACAAGATGATAAGCAAATATCATGAAACAAGGGATATTTGCTTAGACAATGCTATAATGACGTCATTATCTGACCACGACATACAAAGATGATACTACGATTATATATTTGCTGTCTGTGTGGTTTTTTGATTCACTTCACGCCTATGATTCTTGAAACCCATGGGATATATATCTTAGGACGACATATGGCGCAACGACCACCTGACGAACTTGGTTCTGAAATGGATAGTTTTATTTGAGTGTGGTTTTTTTTGAAAGAACTTAATTTTTGGATTAAAAAGCCACTGTAAAGATGTTCAACTTGAAAAGTGCTTGGAAAAGAATCTAAAGCAATAGTGAATCTAAAAGTTTAAATATTTGGATAAATATATGATCAGTTCCAATGGTATACTACGCCTCCAACAAATCGAAGGACCCATAATGACCAGCTTTGGAATACCTGAATCCAGTGAACCAGCTAAAATATACAGCAGTTACGTTATTTGCTACATCTAAATAAATAAATAAATCTATCAAAATTTTGATCTATAATGAGCTCTTGTTCTATCATGACCTGATCTGAGGAATACCTGAATATAGAGAATGAGGGCATACAAATTTAGGTTTTTTTTTTGTGTATTATTAGCCTCACTATACATACAGAGCAAAGTGTTGCCAGTTCCTTGTTACCTCTGATAGGACATTTTTATTTATAGATTATTTTATTACGTTTATAAATAATATGTACATATATAATTGTATTTATAATTGTTTTTATAATTGAAGTAGTTTTTGTAAATAATATTCATTGTTTTTAAAGATCAAAAAAAAATTAATGTATCTACAAAATCGAGGATCTCATGATAATTAGATTACTTGGGTGAAGCCAGGTCAGGTTACAGGCAGTTTAATCATTTACATTTTGTTCTTCTTTTTCAGCATCTGGATATCTAGTATTGAACCTAAATTTTGTTCAAGATCTAGGATTCCTAGACATCCAGTTCAGACCCTGGCGGCTTTTAGCATTAATCCTAGCAATGCCATTGGGAATAAGTGCGTTAGCTTTAACATTATTTTACGAAAGTCCGAAGTTTTTAGCAAATTTGGGCAAAACCGATGAGGCTGTTGAAGTTTTAAGGAAAATTTGTGTTAGAAATGGAGGGGACGGAAGTAATTTTCCAGTAAGTTATAAATAATTTACTTTTTTTTAATGACAAAATATATTTTTTGAATACTAATGTACGAGTAGTCGCACACTTAATTATTTTTTATACTATCATTAACTTTATGACATTCTTACCCACACAAATTCCACTTCAGTAATTACAACACCCATTTTTTTTAAATCTAACTCGAATACATGTTTCCAGAAAATAATATAAGTAGTTTATAGGAAGGTAGTTAAAAAAAGTGTCACACGCTAAACAAATAAGTAGCTAATCATATTTTTATGAATCCAGGTAAAGCACCTAGTGCTGGAAGAGACGCCTAACTTTCGGAATCCGGAGACGTCACTGCTGCAGTCTATTTGGGACCAGACGGTTCCAATTTTCAAACCACCACTACTGACGAGGACTTTGCAACTGTTCTACATCATATTCGTTCTCTATGCCACGTTAGTTGTTAACTTAAAACTATACTATAATAGGCTAAGGTTAATTAAGTCTAAACTATACTAAGGTTAGCTGGTAGAAAATGGCGAAATGGCGTTAAGTTTACTTTAATTAAGTAAAATGCAATAAAGTATTTCAATAATATTAATAATAAATATAACCAATATAATAATGTACAAGTAAAATTGTTTCTCTGAACACTAATTTCACCAATAGCTGGCAATCTATACACGTTTGGAAAATAAAATAAATAAAGAACATTTCACGTGGACGATGATGCACAGACTTCTATTACCAGCTTATGGCTTTTTCACCATAGATATGCGACATTCTATAACTACTATGTACTTTTTTATTTACAGTAACAATGCTTTCATAGTGTGGTTTCCATTCTTATCCAACGCAATATTTTCATCAAGCGGTTCGGGCGAGACCATTGGCAATGGTGTCTGTGAACTTATAACCAGTTCATTGTCAAAAAATGTTACAGCCGATGTGGTAAGTTTATTTATATTGTTTTTAATTTATAATATCTAGACGTTTTATTAATTTAAATCATTTATTTAGCAGTACGCGTAAAAGCAAAGTAGGTGAGAGTGGTGGTGACTTGGTTGTAAGAACGCTTTCCTTAAAACCCTTAAAAGGTCGGTTCGAACGCCGGCATGTACCAATGAAGAATACACTTTTCTTACGTACATGTCATAGATAACACCACCGTTCGCGTGCTTCGGAGAGCACGTTAAGCCGTCGGTCTCAGTTCTACTAACTTGTGGAATCGTTAATAAATTCAATTAAATTCGTTTATTTTGCAAGTAGGCATAGGACAAAAAGATATGTATTCTGCACTTTCACACGTTAATTTTTACAATATTGATATAAAACGATAAAATTTTATAGTACACATTGGTGAATCTGGAGCAGTATATGATAATCATCATTTGGAAAGAGAAACAATAAAATAATAAAATAACAAAATTATAAATACAGAATAACGCTTAACATTATAGCTGCTGTAGATAGGCATTGTCACACTATAAGCTAAGACAGACACAATTATAAGAATATAAATGTCAATGTCAGTTAATATAATATAAATTGTCATTAAAAATTGCCATCAGAGCCCTGACAACCCGTCCAACGTTGCGAATGCCGAATGCCAGCGAATGCCTGTGAATGCCTGTGATATAATGATCTAGCAGAAAAAAATTAACAATAATGGATTCACAGAAATCGTGGTGAATAATGTATAATAAATAAAATAATGTAGTTATATGTCAGTACACATTAGTAAAATATTATGGGTTAACGATGATAAATTTGATGTGGTAACTAATTTAGGTACCAAACAATATTATAAGAATAGTAACGAAAGCGCCATAAATTATAACAGAATTTCCTTTCAGACAGACTGCAGCAGTAGCTTAGAATCTCAGACGGTAATAACTGGTATCTGCCACAGTTTAACCTTTACGTTCCTTAATGTGATCATGTCCAGGTATGTTTTAAGTTGTTTTAGTACTTTCTATTAAACCTGGTTAACAGGGCTCTCAAGGGATATGATTTTTTTTAAATCACTTATTGAGGTCTTCAGCTGACAGCTTACTCCTTGGAAGTAGAATCATTCTAAATAATTTATGCCTCCCGGCCAGGAATCGAACCCGGTACCTCTGAGTCTTAATCCACGGACTTAACCGCTAGACCACGGAGGCAGTTTAGTTATTACTGTAAGTTAATTATAAGTCGAAAAAAAGTAAAAAAAAACAGCACTTTAAAGTACTAATAACTATTCTTCTTTAGGTTTGCCTCCTGGAAGAAGACTGTAATGATGATTTGTCTCTTAGCTTCAATTACTGGCGGCATTGGTGCTACTTTGGCACCAGACTCGGTATCAGCCATGGTCCTGTTTGTCATGTTTATGATTACAGCGTTGGGTATGGGAATCACATCATCGTACTTTGTGGATTTATATCCTACTTCTTATAGGTAAGTAAGTGCGTTTGGATACTATCAAATGCTTTCGTAAAGTAATAATAATGGTAGATTTGATTGTTACGTCTGTACATATAAATAATGCAAATATAAATCCGTTTCTAATCTCCAGACTTTACTAAATAACTAACTTAGCTTTTAATGGCAAACTTTATGATATACATGGTTTAATTTTAATCAGGTTTCACAAGGTACTCGTAAGTTAGGTTTTCCGCAATAAGAAGAACAAATAATATTCACATAGATATAATACTAATAGAAATAATGAAGTATATAAAAGACACTTGTAACATTACAAAATTAATAGAAAAGGCAAATAGACACGAGTTTATATACGTATAAATATAAAATCCAATAGTCACAACATTTCAGAACATATCGATCATGCAATTACTGATCTTGTTTCACGAACATGACCTGTTGAAGTACTAACAGCGGACTTAATGCCCGTACACCTTTTTTTAAACTTAGTAAAAAAATTATAGCAATTATATTCCAGGTGTTAACAATAACCCAAATTAATTTGTCATAGCTAACTTCACAATCTTTTACAGGGGTATGGCGGCTTGTTTAGGTGTGATGATAGCAAGGTTCAGTTCGCTGGCCAGCATCAACATCGTGGGCTCTATTATTGTGGACCACTGCTATGTTACCTTCTACGTTTGGTGTGCCATAGTGTTTTGTAAGTATATGTTTAGTTCATTCATTATGTTTTCGGTACGAGTATGTACCCCGATTAAACTTTGCCTTGTTGAAAAAAATATATAGAAAATTTATAAAACAAAAAATGTTGCTCATTTGTGTGATGTCTTCAATAACAAAATATGTATAGTATAAAAATATATATTTAATGCTACTGTGCTTTACATTGCTGTGTTACCGATACGAATCATTGAACAATTTTAATGTGTTTCTACGATTTTTTTTATGTGTCTATAATATAGTAATAATTCATAGAGTATATTTAGTTTTTTTTACGTTTCAGCTGGTGTCGTAGTAACCTGGTTTCTGCCTCCAGATAGAATTCCAAACAAGTCTATATGAATAAGTAAATAACTGTGTAAATAATAAATTCTGTTGTTTTCTTTTGATTCTCAATAAATATATCAACTAAAAGATCACACACTATTTGGATCAATTCCCACTGTCTCCTCTTAAATAAGGTACTAGGCGTAATCTGCATCTTTATTATTATTAGCTCCTATAATATCTATATTATCCGTATATGTAGACTATCTAATGACCTCTCCAACGATAATTTAGATATTTTTAACTCAAATATTAATGTATTTAGGAGGCAAGTTATATTGACTTTGAACTAATGATGGTTTTACTTTGTGACATCCTTACAAAAGAATGAAGTATTATTATTTATTACTATTTTTTTTATATCGACTTTTAAGATCCTTAATTACTCGACATATACTAATATCCTCGCCAAGCCGTCTGGCCAACGTGGCGAGTGTAGGCCAAGTTCTGGAAGGCTCATCTACAGCAGTGGAGGTCTATGACGCTGTGTTCTAGGGGCTGTAATGATGATACTTATATAAAGAAAATATGTATGACTTAACACAAATTAACATTTTTGAAATTGAAATTTTTGAAATTGAAAAATATCATTGTATTTTTTTAGCATCCAAACACACACTGCACGCCCGTTTACACTCCAATTGCAATTAAGCACTATGAAAACAGAAATATTTAAAATGTTAATTTGTTATATATATATACATATTAACATTAAATGTACTTTAAATAATAACATATTTAGCCAACTTTACTATAAGCCAATCATAACAAGTGGCAAGCTTGTCGATGTCCCCAGCGTACCAAACTGTAAATATTACAAATAAATTAAATATTAATTAAATGTATAAATTAAATATTAATTATGTAAATACATTATTAAATATTGTTGTGTCCCGACCAGAAATCGAACCCGGTACCTCCGAGTCTAAATCCACGGATTTAACCGCTAGACCACGGAGGCAGTTTAAAAATATAAATAATAATGTATATTCTTCTTTTTATTACATCTTTGTATTTAAAACGTTTTGCTCACCTTATGATATTGAAATGAAACAAAATTGTCAATACACATTTCGATCCTAATAATGGCTTAAAGTTAGTTTAGAGAAAATTCTCAGAATAGCTCTGTAAAAAAAAACGAAATAAAATCAATATAATTTATTTTCGTATGGTTAGTACGTAAAACTTGGATATTATCAATAAATACAAGCTAAAAAATAAAAAAACAAATAAAAATATTACCGTTGACCATGGCTGGATCGAACCCAACATCAATACTATAATTATAACTAAACCATAATTGCTATAAACGAGGAATTTGTATTTACTTACAGCTAGATACTTAATATTAAATTCGTGGCTGTAAAAAGGATGTGTCAGCTTACAATCTAATAATAATATTTATTATGTTCATAAATATAAATTCGTGGCTGTAAAAATGCCGTGCCAGCTTACAATCTAATAAAAATAATAATTATGTCCATAAATATAAATTCGTGGCTCTAAAAAGGCCGTGTCAGCTTACAGTCTAATAAAAATAATTATTATGTCCATAAATATAAAAATAAATTCGTGGCTGTAAAAAGGCCGTGTCAGCTTACAATCTAATAATAATATTTATTATGTCCATAAATATAAATTCGTGGCTGTAAAAATGCCGTGCCAGCTTACAATCTAATAAAAATAATATTTATGTCCATAAATATAAATTCGTGGCTGTAAAAAGGCCATATCAGCAGTAAGTGTTTCAGCTGTCTTTAAAACAGTTGCTAAAGTAGTGGGATGCCTATTAATATTATGCCAAATAGTTATTCAATTATATGTTATCTTTTTGGTAAAGTCCAGGATATAGGAAATACGTTAGGTCTCTTTATTTATTAGTTTAAGTCAATTAAGATAATTTATTAATAATACATTGATCTCATGACCTTAAATACAATCAACTCATTATTAAAAAAAGTTATTTCATGCAGATAGCTTGACCTCAACTTGATTTGAGATAAAAAAGCATACTTTGGTAGCATCCGTATTCTTGATGTTTTGATTTCAGATCTCAATACAATTATAATAGAAAGAGATACTTATATTATGTAAATTGATTTTTTTTTTCGTTTCTATTTAATTGTTTAATTAAATTTTGATAAATTTTGTACATGTGGAACTATATAAGAAAATATTTTAGAAAAACCACACATAAATTTTAATGCAAATATTTTCTTCTTCTTTTCTTTCTAGGCGATAAAGATACCATGTCTGATGCCCTGGATTAGGATTCACTTGTAGCTACTCAAATTTCTAAGAACGCACTTAAATTAAATATATAAAGGGTTTTATCCAGAGTTGGTATTTTTAAAGACGTAAAAATTTCTTATAGTTTTGGTTAGGGATATAGACCAGACTACCCATAAAGCATACTATAAAACATCTATATAAGTCCGACTTCTTTAAATTATAATACTGTTACTAATAAACGTTGTCTAAAAATAATATTGTACGAGTAAATATAAAATATATTGACCATTGTGAATCCTAAAAACTGTTAAATCCTACAGAACATCATATTGCTAAACTGTTTTGGTGTTAAAACGATTTGTAAGAATTATAAGAATAGATCTCATTGATGGTCCCAGTATTGTCAGATCTCTCGTATAGACCGGTTTCTTTCGTATTATTAGATTTTGCAAACATAATATTGCAAGGAAACTAACTCTATACCAAATACATATTGAAGACAAAAATAAAGTTACATTTAATTCAAATTAAAGTGAATAAATATAAAAAATGGTGAACAGTTAAATCAAATAACTAAACCAGTTAACGACGATTTGGAAAATATGTATTAAACTAATATGTGTGATAAATAAGCTTTAATTAATAATGGCATCAGTTAATCGTAGTTATGAAGTAACAGAGGAAATAGAATTAAGTGACAGAAAAAATAGACCTGAGCCTGTCAAATGTTATAGCTATGAAGAAGCTTTGGATCTGACAGGTAAGTTAATAAACATAAACACTCTCAGCATAATCAGCCCTGATGTAGATGAAGAGATAAACAATACTAGAGGTGTTATTTAGACTGACTTGCATATAGTTATGTGAATAAGGTTTTTAATACCTAACGTAACGCGCTTTATGTGCTACTGGTAAAAAAATATAATTATTTTGGATTGACAACAATGAACTTGCAGTATGTTTAACAACCCAATAAGTATACTAAACTAAAAAATATATAATCTTAAATTTTAAAAGGTTTTTTTTAGTTATTAAAGTCTTAAACGTCTACTAACTAACTACTAAAGTATGCTACCAAAATGATTTTTCACAGTCCTATCAAACCATTATCTAAAACAAAACCTATCGATTTTCAGGAAATGGAAAGTACAACATTGGCTTGCTATTAGCATGCTTTCTCATAATCACAGCGATGGGAATCGAGATCTTTGGTCTAGGTATCATTGTGACTGCCTCAGCCTGCGACTTAGGAATGTCACCTACTGAAATTGGTATCCTCAGTTCCATGCCGTTTGCTGGTAAGTGGTAATCATCCTTAATTTATAAGGCAATTATTACTTTTTTCCACATACGATAGGCACTTACGTTAAATCCATTTTAACGAAATTTATCGAATCTATTTACAAATTTTAATATTATTGATATATATTTTATTTGGCCTATACTGTGTAGGCCAAATTCTCCAGATATATCGTTATGATCGTAGAACAGTGTTGGATTTAAAAAAATCTGATTTTATATAAGTATAGTTTTATATTGTTTGTGGTCTGTAATTTATAGTGCAAATATTAAAAAGGGCTCCAAAATGAAATCTAGAAGGTTTGCACTTATTATAAGACTAGTATTAACTTAAAAAATAAGTGACAAAAAAACAGTTATTTAACTTTGAATGGCCGCCATGAAAATTTTAAATATAGCAGATCCGTCACTGTTCTACGATCATGATGATATGTTCTGGAAGGCCCATCTCCAGCAGTGGAGGTCTAGGACGCTGTTTTCTAGGAGCTGTAATGATGAATGATATTTTATTTTATTATATTTTTCTAGTTTGTTGCTTTATTCTTTTACTTATTCTATGTTATCATTGTTATTGTTTTTGACATAAGTACATTACATAATATTTATTAGTTACTTATTTTACTATTAGTTTAGTGACAACGCCCTTGTACATTAGCATCTATGTAGGTATTGATTGTTTATAGTGTTAAATGGTAAATGACGATGGCTGTTCATTGATGTTAATTGCATTCTTCTGCTATCCTGCCATGATTGGTACGGTTAAACAATATTATGTATAACTGACAAAACCGAGTAAACTTAATGTGAATAAATGAATTGAATTCAATTGAATTGAATTGACGGTCCACACAGAATTTTAATTTTGAATTTGAAACCAAAGCCCATCAAATTCTGAATCTGTTAATAATACGAACAGTAACATTTCACCTTTATTCAGTAATTTTGGATATTTTAGAAATATAGCATCGTGAATAAAAGTACGATACTATAGGAAAATATCCCAGGACGTCATGTACTCAAAATTACTTTTTTAATTCTCAGTTATAGTCATTTTAATCAGCTCTTTTAATTATTGTAAAATTACAGGTATAATAGTAATGTCATACCCGTGGGGATACTTATCTGACACAAGAGGTCGTAAAATGGTGTTAATGCTGGCCATGGGAGGCAGCTTTATTACTTCAACTTTAAGCAGCATGGCAACAAGCTGGCAAATTATGGCTGTACTACGATTCTTGGGTTCTGCGTTGTAAGTTCAATATTTATTTAATGTACCTAAACATAGTAAAGAACAGTGAATGATGGCAAAAGATCGTATGCAGCTATACTTGAAGACCTGGAGAGATTCATGGGTGACGATGATATAATCTCGTGTAACTATGCATTCACCTCATAGTTACTTCGAGTATCTATGTTTATCCAACAATTCTTTTAGAATGAATTCATCTAGAGAACATCTATAGGTTATCTTAATAACATTGCTCACTTATTGACATAATATCATGTACTGCCTCCGTGGTCTAGCGGTTAAGTCCGTAGATTCAGACGTGGAGGTACCGAGTTAGATGCCCGCTCGGGACACAATCATTTATTTAATTTATATTTGATATTTTTCTATTTGGATACGCTAGGGACATCGACGAGCTTGCCACTTGTCATGATGGGCTTATAGTAAAGTTGGCTAAATGTGAATCCACTTAAAAGCGTGGTTTCTAAACATCCTGAAAGGGATACGGTCGTGATGATACTTTACTTTTATCAAGTCCTAACCCAACCGCTGCGTAGCTTGACTTGCGACTTCTTTTCAAAGTCTTAAATCAATCTGTTTAAATGTTTTTTTTTTTGTTGATTTGTCTTATTCTGCCTTTTTACTGTGTCACCATTTTTATACAAGTATAACAGTCCATTCAGAGTTTAGTATTTATCTATGTTTCAATATCTATTTCTGTGAAAATTTGTAGTTAGCCCTTCCTTACTGTATTTTTTTAAATTTAATAATGAAAGCAACTGACGTTAGTTACTGATACAAGCACAATACATACTAATACACAAGAAGAGACAGTCCTTACAATGATAATACCCTCTTGTGAAATTCTCTTCCAGTCGTTGTGCTTTGCGGTATTGGGGTGTTTGCATACCTTTCGTTCCGATACGCGATAATAGTAACCTAAGCACGCTTAAAGGTGTTCCGATACGCGCTTAAACTGTTTTGCCAAGCTGTGTGACGTCACAAATGACATCATTTCTCGCGCTTAGACTGCTCACGATATCGAAGTAGATCGTTCTGAGCGGATTTTTGTCATTATGTCGTGCGCCATTTTCAAGTTTAATTAAATTAAGTTTTCTTTTAAATTATTTAATATTGAAATTTCTATATTAATTCTTAAACAAATCTATAATTAATAATAAGTAGGAAGTGAAAAAAAAATGTCTGTAACACGGCAAGTTATTTTAAAAGACCAAAATAAGTTAATAATATTAAACTTTACACATATACCTACAGATGAATAAACCGAGAGATGTATATTTGTTAGTATTCATACTCAAAGATGTGGAATCAGCAATTTATCTTCCATGCATTTAAAAAAAAAAACATCATTTTATGAATGAAAATGTGATTTAGACCGTTCCGTATCGATATCACGCTCTGAGCATCCAAATATTTGATTCGGAACGAGACGGTCAGTGTCATAATCGTTCTAAGCGCTCTGAGCGCGATTCGGAATGAGGGGATAATGAAAGAGGACTTCGTATGAGCAATTCAACTAGTGAAAATGAAAAATTTATAATTACTTCTTGTTCACGTAATTCAGTTTATCGTTATAGTTTAGTCATGGTGTTTCCTTTTAGATGCAGTGCAGCTGAATCTGCAACGTATGCCTTGTTAGGAGAGTGTTGTACTTCTAAGATCAGAGCTAAATACATGCTGCTGATGACCAGTGCACTAATGTTGACACCTACACTTTACTATAGTAAGTAGATATAATTTTAAAGATTATTAACAAGAATTAGCGCAGCACGGACTTAAACACATTAAGCATATATTACACTCTACTCCTTAGAACAAAAAATCCTATTGAAAACAAGCATCTACGAAAATGTTATGTATGTATAGTGTTGCCTAATCTTTGTCTTGCTTTTTTGACTACACTGGCGGTGTTGATTTTGGTCTTGCGCAAGAGTCTGACAATTTTTGTATTTTTTATAAAAATGCTTCTTTATTTTATTTTGTATTACTTTTTTTATTTATATATTTGTCCATGTGAAATATCTTTAAAACTACCAAATGTTCCAATATAGAACTGTCTTTTTTTTCGCTGTGACACATGACAAAGCATCATGTAAAGCGTTATGTATAGTTTTTGTTAGTGTTTGGGTAGTGGAATGGTAAATGGTTAGCGTAAATAAAATAATAATGGAGTCCTCTTTTTCAAACCGCCTATTGTCGGTCGCAAGACCGAGACACCATTCTCATGTCTTACCCACACACGATGGATCCGGCACCCTTACGATGAATCCATGGAATGCTTATACCATCAGAACTACGGAGGATATTAGCAGATGATGTCAAATGATGCCGCGGGTCTCGTTATAATATTATAAAATGACAGGATCAAATCTATGCTGCCCACTGCACAAGGCAGACAAAAGGTTCTCTTGGCGGTTAAAAAAAAAAAACTACTACTTTTATACCTCAATATACTTGTATACATGTTGGTAGTAGGATCTGCAGCCCTATTCTGTTACTTAAGCGTAAACGTTATATAATGGAATCCGTTAACTATATATTACGCTATTTTTTATATTTGCACGGAAGCTGTCAATGTCGTGCGCTTATCGAGTTGAGAATTAAATAATATGTTGTAATTATGACGCAAGCTCTGACGTAAATAACGAAATCCACTAATAACGTTTGCGACTAAGTAATAGTGGTTGAGCTTCTAGGAGTGGACTGTATATTTTTGATTAAGAAGAATTATAATAGCTCGGTGGTTTTACTGCATCTAATTCTGTGTTGCTTACGTTTAGGGCTATCCCTGATTCACATCTAAGCTAGGAGATGATGAACGTGCTGAAATAAGTAGACAAAGGCATACGACTTGGGGGAAAAAAGATAGGTACTCACAGATCTCGAAGCACACTATTTCCAGCTTGGCCAAGCACTGCACTTTACACAAAACTTCAATTATTATTATTATATAGTCTTTTGGTTGGATTCACGTATTTTCGCCATGCAAGCTCGGGCATGCGAAACGTAAGTTTATCACCGCTAGACACGACTAGCTCGCATCGCGGTCGCGCAGATACCACCGTGACGTTAGTAGATGTCACTTTTGGTGTAGGGAAAGAATAAGCAACTTGAGGAATCTGGATAGGATACCAAGCCGTAACATCTCCCCCCACTTGAAATCATCTAGGGATTTCATACATCAAAACTTTTCTTAAATGCTAGGTCAAGAAAGCTCAATGCGCTGTGTTCGAATAGATATATGCTAGGATATCTACACTTAACAGTAAAATATAAATAAATACTTAAAACTAAACTAAATATATAATCACTATTAAATAAAGATAAGAAATTTTGGAATTAGGAATCGTATAAAGGAAGGGGGCAGACCTTCCTGGAAGGCCTGGTGTAAACGCCCTTGGCTGTGCGTACGGTTACGACACGAACACTACTGTCCTGGCCCGGGAATACGTTCAATATGCGACCTAATTTCCACTCCGTAGTAGCTAAGTTTGATTCTAAAAGAATAACTACGTCGCCTACTTCCGGATCGCGTCTCTGTTTAGTAAACCATTTAGCTTTCTGTTGCAACGTGTGTAAGTAATCTCTCTGCCAGATGCGCCAAAAGGACTGTGAGAGTCTTTGGAGCATCTGCCAACGAGATCTTAATGTGGCGTTGGAGTCCTCGAACTGCTGCTCGGGCAGCGAGACCAACGGCCGACCGATAAGGAAGTGCCCGGGTGTAAGAACGTTCACTTCGTTAGGGTCTGATGACAAAACGCAAAGCGGTCGCGAGTTTAGCATCGCTTCAATTTTTGTAAGCACGGTTACGAATTCTTCGAAAGTAAGATTCTGAGATCCGACCACACGCTTGAGATGATACTTGGTGGATTTGATTCCACTTTCAAATATACCACCAAAGTTAGGTGCCCCTGGTGGATTTAAAGTCCACGTAATTGACCTCGTAGTCAATTCGTTAATAATATAGGATTCGTTATCCTTTAACAGATCGAGCATATCATTTAAATAGCGCTTTGCGCCGATGAAATTTGTACCGCAGTCACTAAGAATTAATCTACAAATACCCCTACGCGCAACAAACCTATCCAGAGCTGCTATAAACGCCTGTGTGGACAGCTCCGTGACCAACTCCAAATGGATGGCCTTTGTTACCAAACAAACAAACAGACAAACATACGCCTTTCCCACAAGGCGTGCGCCTCTGCGTCTGCTCTCTTTGATGACAAAGGGCCCGCCAAAATCAATCCCAACATTCTCGAAGCAAGATCCTTGTTTTAGTCTGGATGCCGGCAGATTACCCATGATCGGCTGGCATGATAACGGTTTATGTTTGAAACAGATCACACACTTGGACAATCTAGATCTGATCAAATTTCGAATACCAAGTATCCAAAATTGTCGCTGAATCAAGGATTGCAGTGTGCGAGGTCCGCAATGTAGGTACTTAATATGAAAGTGATCAACTATTAACGATGATATTCTAGCTGACTTGGGTAACAAATACGGATGTTTTGTCTGATCTGGTAGGTCAGAATTTTTTAATCGTCCTCCTACTCGTAAGATACCCGAGGAATCGATAAAAGGTGAAAGTTTTTGAAGAGATCGAGTGCAAGGTCGATTCACTTTAATACGGATTATTTCATTGGCAAAATAATCACATTGAATAGCTAAAATTAGCTTGTCAGTGGCAGCATTAATTTCCGATGATGTTAATGACTGATGTATTCTATTATTCGCCGATGTTTTAACATTTTTGACAAATCTGAGACAAGTAGCAATCGTTCGAATAAGCCTTGTAAACGATGAGAAACGGTCGGAGAGTGCGATAAAGGGATTATCTCCCGCTCCTTCATCGTTAGTATGAAAGACTAGGGATGATGGTTTCATTTCCTCGCAGGAGTCCAGGATGTTAGGTTCTCCACAAGTTGGCCAGCGCGTCAACTCGTGTGAGAGCCATTCTGGGCCAGACCACCAACTACTGCAGCTAGCGAGTTGAGAACAACTCAACCCGCGGCTACAGAGATCTGCTGGGTTTTCGTGTGTTGAAACATGTCTCCAACGATTGGCTGGCACAGCATCTGTTGCTTGGACAACGCGGTGTGCCACAAATGTCTTTAGCTTATGTGGTTCAGTATTAAACCATGATAAAACTGTGGCGCTATCCGTAAAGGCAATTAAATCCGTAATATTAATTTTATCGCTTAACAAAGCAAGCATATGTTTAAGTACGCGCGATAGCAAGGCCGCGCCACACAGTTCTAAGCGATTAACCGTAAGCGGTTTAATAGGAGCCACTTTGGACTTTGCGATTAACAAATTAATAGTAATTGAGTTTTCTGCAACGGCACGAAGGTAGACGCAACAACCGTACGCCTTTGTGGATCCGTCACAAAAACCGATTAGCTGGAATTCTTTAGCACGTTGCGGTACAACCAAACGCGGTAGTTTGATTGAATTTAAATTGTCTAGCTCGGAGACAAATTCATTCCAGACCTTTGTCAAGTCCCGAGGGACGGGTTCGTCCCATAATAGTTGAAGACGCCAAAGGTCCTGCAGAAGCAGTTTCGCGATAAGCGTTACAGGGGTTAACCAGCCGAGTGGATCAAATATTCGCGCCACATTCGACAATATGGAGCGTTTTGTGCATTCCGCGCGTATGTCTGAAGCGGAGTATGTAAAATAATCTTCTTGTGGGTCCCACTGCACTCCCAAGATCTTTAGGGTTGACTGTTTACATTCCTCAGCGAACTCTTTTGGAACTTGAATATTCCCGGATGGTAACCTGTCAAGAAATTCGCGAGAGTTGCTACTCCATTTATGTAGTTCGAACTTCGCACAATGAAGCAGTTGAGTAAGTTCACGCTGAAGATGAAGCGCCTCTTCTAAAGATGACGTCCCGGTGATGACGTCATCCATGTACACGTCTTGGCGTATGACGTCAGCAGCACATGGCCACGAGTTACCGTGATCAGTTGCAAGCTGGTGTAAAGTCCGAATGGCGAGATATGGCGAGCTGCTTACGCCGTAAGTAACGGTCTGGAGCTCGTAATCCGACACAACATCGGTAGGAGTGTCTCGCCAGAGAATATGTTGCCACTGACGATCTTCAGGTCTTATGAGAATGGCTCGGTACATCTTTGAGATGTCACTCGTAAATACAATAGCGTGGAGACGAAATTTTGTCAGAATATCGACGATATTTGCTTGCAGTTTAGGGCCGGTATACACCAAATCATTAAGTGATAGGCCGTTGTTAGACTTAAAACTTGCGTCAAACACAACGCGCAACTTTGTCGTCAAACTGTCGGGGCGTATTACACAATGGTGCGGTATGAAATATTTACCGACAGGAGGCGTTGATGTCACATTACGCATGTGATTTAGACTGGCATACTCTTGCATAAACGCAACATAATCGAGCTTAAGCTGGCCATGTTTTGTTAAACGTTTTTCCAAATTGTAGAATCGCCTTAA
Source organism: Tinea semifulvella (assembly GCA_910589645.1). NCBI lineage: Eukaryota > Metazoa > Arthropoda > Insecta > Lepidoptera > Tineidae > Tinea > Tinea semifulvella. The sequence goes on from OU342601.1 coordinate 11,994,650, forward strand.
TGAATTATTATAAGAATCGCCCAATGCGCAGTTCGGTTCTTTTATTAAAATAGGAACAACATACTTTCCATCAGAGTTTTGATGAACTAAGTTCGTATATAATCGCTCGCAATCTTCATCTTCTGGGACAATTATTTGAGATTTAGGGGGCTCCTCGACTTCCCAAAAACGTTGTACGATTTCGTCAATAGCAAGCGTGGACGCAACTAGCGACGTGATTGAGGATGGCGGTCGACAGCCCTGGTCAAGTTTGCCCGTGAGAACCCATCCGAAGACACTGTGCATGGCGACTGGTAATCCTGGACCGGGTGCTACACGTTGACCGTCGTAAATATAGCTAAATAACTCGGCGCCCAGGAGTAAATCCACATCGGCCGGCTTGTCGAAATCTTGATCAGCCAATGCTAAATGTTTGTAATGTTGACGGATATTTTCTGGCAAGTTAATTGCAGGTAGCTTTGAAGTAAGCGTTGTCATCACAATGGGCCGTATATTAAAACTAGGCTCAATAGAATCGCGCGGTTGGATAATACAATCCGTAACTCCGTTAATTTTATGAACGGTGTTTTCTCCTAGTCCAGAAACCGTAAGGTTCGCACGGCGGACAGGTAGGCCTAGGCGGCGTGCGCAGGCGGCGGTGATGAAGCAGTCCTGCGCGCCGCTGTCGATAAGTGCCCGGACGAGTTGCGGTGGGCCGGACGAGGCGCGCGCCAGCAGTGTGCACGTGCCTAGGAGCACGAGAGCACGGCTCGTGCCGTGGTGCACACTGGAACTCACACTGTCTTCGACGACCGTTCCGGAAGTACTAGGTTCCGGTATGCTGGTCGACACCGGATGTAATAGTGTGTGGTGACCTTCACTACATTTAAAACAACCGGTACTTGATGGGCAGCTGCCACTGTCGTGGGCCGGCCTTAAACAGTTAAGACACAGGCCCTTTTGTTGAACAAAATTAGTTCTAGCTGCTGGATTGTAACCTAGAAATTTAGGGCATTTGTAAATGCTATGTTTAAAATTACAACATGCACATTTAAATGTAACTGGTGTATGTTGTGAGGCGAGGGTCGTAGTAGTATTATACGTTTTACTAGACTTGGATCGGGACTCGAACCTCGGACTGTAAGATTTCGTGCAAGATTGATGTTCACTAGTTTCCAGTATCTTTACATAATCCTGCAGAAACTTAAGTAAGGCAGAAAATGTTGGTATGTCCATTTCGTTTTGGATTTCAAATCGCTTGCGAGTATCGGAGTCAAGCACTCTGGAAACGAGATGAAAGAGAATATACTCGCCGAGATCTTTTATTTTCATATTACGCAACGCATTGACCGATTCGTACAATACGTTAGTCAATTTAGACAACTCACTTAAAACTGGCAATTTTAATGGCGTAAAATTAAGTATTTTCTCTAAGTAGTTGACTGCGACGATTCGCTTGTTTTCATAACGCTCAACCAATGCATTAAATGCGATATTATAATTATCATTGGTGATCGGTAATCCCTTAACGATCGTTAACGCAGGTCCCGTAAGACAAGAAATTAAATAATGTAATTTCTCGACCGGGCTGATACTGTTATTATCATGAACGAGGGTGACAAACGTGTCGTGAAAGGTTTGCCAATTTTCAATATTGCTATCGAACTTTGGCAAATCGATCTTAGGCAGACGAGCACGTGGCGCAGACGATGATTTGTTTTGGATGACGTCATCAGGCCAAGCTGCGACCGCACGAGCGGCGAGCGGCGCGATGCTGTCCGCGGCCGACTGTACCTCGTAGTACAGTTCGTCGAACGCCAACACCTCCTTCATGTCCACAACCGTTTCGGGTTTTAGTTTGATCTGAATTTCATCAATTTTTTCTGTTATTTCGAGAAATTCAGTACGGACCTCCGCGATACGCTTATATCGAGATATAAAAGATTTTAATTTACCATCATCAGTATGAATATGCTTGGATAACTCATACAAAGTCTGAATTGAATGAAAATTGTATTCTCGTCGAGAGATGTACAGTTTTAGTTTGCCTTCCATGATAGAAAGTTAAATTAAAATCAGTAGCTGTATAATAATGAGGTTTTATTATTTATAATTTTTTAATAAGTTATTGAAACTACGAAAGGACGCAACAGTTAATTAAAACCGAGTTATAAAATATTAAAGTTCTACTTTGTATTGTTTTAATACTGTACGAGTATCAAAACTACGAACGGACGAGACACTATATGTCTGTCTATGACTTCACGCAGCTGGGTCGTGAAGATACGCGATAACTAAATCTAATACGTGGGTACTTCTTACTTAAATCGTATAGTGAATCAAATTTAAACAATACGTAGAATATGATTTTAAATTGGTATTTGATTCCCTCTTTACGCGGCTAGGTCGTGAAGATATTAACTATATTTAATGTTATTAACAAGTTAGCTAATAAACAATTTAAATAAGGTTTACTAATAAGTACGATTAGCAATGAAATACCCAATATGTATGATAGGTGGCTAACTACCTCTTTACGCAGCTCGGTCGTAAAGATATGGAATTGTTAGCATAGTAAGAAGGTGTAGGGAAATGTAAATAACGTTAGGAAATAATTACTTTATATATATTTACGTATATAAACCAATTAAAACAAAAATATAGGAAGCATATTTATGTACCTAAACAGTTAAATATAAGTTGATAGCTAGGCCAACTTACATTTATTTACCTACTATAGTGACTAAATAGAATAATAATAATATTCGAACACAACGTAATAAGCAACGCAAAATAGAAGCAATAAGTATTTTGTAATTAAATGAACTTTGAACAAAAGAATTATTTTGTAAGAATAATAATAATGTAGGTAGCCTTTAACTACAAATTAAAATGTGTTTTTATGCTTAAATCATGAACAATTTTGGAAGTTTTCGTATGAAATTGAACTCCAAATTGTAATAATAAAAAACAATAAAAATTAAATTACTGAGTCTATAGGAAATTCGCGCTCGAATGGTACCAAAAACGATGGTTGAGCTTCTAGGAGTGGACTGTATATTTTTGATTAAGAAGAATTATAATAGCTCGGTGGTTTTACTGCATCTAATTCTGTGTTGCTTACGTTTAGGGCTATCCCTGATTCACATCTAAGCTAGGAGATGATGAACGTGCTGAAATAAGTAGACAAAGGCATACGACTTGGGGGAAAAAAGATAGGTACTCACAGATCTCGAAGCACACTATTTCCAGCTTGGCCAAGCACTGCACTTTACACAAAACTTCAATTATTATTATTATATAGTCTTTTGGTTGGATTCACGTATTTTCGCCATGCAAGCTCGGGCATGCGAAACGTAAGTTTATCACCGCTAGACACGACTAGCTCGCATCGCGGTCGCGCAGATACCACCGTGACGTTAGTAGATGTCACTTTTGGTGTAGGGAAAGAATAAGCAACTTGAGGAATCTGGATAGGATACCAAGCCGTAACAAATAGAATAGAGCTGCAGTAGTTCTTAAGATAATAGTTTGCGGACAAAAACTAACGTCTCACAAGATTTCCTTACTACAATTCGAAATATATATAATCAGTCAGTGCAAGAGTCTTGCGCAAGACCAATATAAGGAGTGCAAGACCAAGACCGAGAACAGCTGTTGTAACCAAAACCATCTTGATCTTGGTTGCTTGGGGCAACACTACTTATGTAGAGTGTTTAGGCCAGTATAATGTTAGGGGCTGATGCCAGTTAACAGTAGCTAGTGTTATCTGCCCCTACTCTAGGATCTCGGGTATGTTTACCTAATGGTAAACGGTGTCACATGCCGTGTTTACCATAAACAAATTATATCTGCTATCATAATATATCCGAATTATATCTGCTATCTTAATATTTCCGAATTATGTCGCATTTTAGACTATTTTGATCCTGGTTATACAATGTAAAGTCATTGGGTTATGTTTTTATTTATATACTCGTATACTAGCACGACATGTGACCATGTGCCAACCTGATGGCAAGTGGCGCGCAAGGTCCATGAATGTTGGCAACTGGAATCAAACATACATGACAATAATTCGAGCCTGATCCTAAAACGTGTCGATATACTTTACTGCCTCGGTTTATCGGCACGGACGGCCCCGCCCCGGCAGACTGGTAGAATTACCACCATCAGTTCACCACCTATTTGTTGTTCTCGTTAAAAGTATGTGCTATTTGCAATGTCAAATGCCCATTTTTACTTTCAAGGAGAATATTGTAAGCTTGCCATGGTGATATTTATATAAAAATAAACACCGCTTGAAACAACACTTACCTTATGTTAGATAATATTTGCACATATAAATTAAAAATCATTACTTGCAGTATGGGCATATCTGATTCTAAAGCTGGACTTTGCAATACCGATTTCCGTTTTGGGTATAACATATAAACCTTGGAGGTTATTGACCCTGGTCATGGCAGTGCCTTTGGGTCTTGGTGCCTTAATGCTGCATTTCTTCAGGGAGAGTCCAAAGTTTTTGGCTAATGTGGGAAGAAATACTGAGGCTGTGGAAGTTTTGAAAAAAATGTATGAAGTCAATAATAGTTCTTCAGAGGGATTTGATGTAAGTTTTATTTATCAACTACCTATTGTATTATAATTACAGCAGACTGTGAAATAAGTTGAGATTACGAATAAATAATTAATTAGTACATTTATATGTCAAACGATCGTTAATGCTTATTTGAAAGTAAATTTAAACTCAATACAGTATTTCAATATATTTATTCGAAGAGATACAAAAATATTAAAATAGAATAGATTAAAAAACTAATTATAAATAAAACTAAACCTTAAATTAAATAAACTAAAAGATAAACCTAATTAATATAAAAACTAAATACTTACAAATATCTTGATTATAATCTACATGTCATCGAATCCAGGAGAAGATGAACCCAATGTTCCGAGGACTCCGGCGACGTTGTCTCGTTGAATGGCAACACTGATCCTCTGAATAAGATATTCCCTACTCAAAGGATCACCTGTTGACGCTCGGATGGCAACGCTTATGTCGCGTATTAATATAATACAGTTGTAATAAATTTAGTAATTTCGTCTTGCATATTTACCCATTGTTGTATAAATATTATAGATTGTTATAAAATTTAACAATATTGAGGCAAACTAAATTAATGTATATTTTTCCACTCGAAGAACTCGCCAACAGCTCCTTAGAACACAGAGTCCTTCAGCTATATCAGCGAGTATCGAGCCAGGTTGAAGTGGTTGCCAATTCGTAGTCGCAGAAATCTTAGAATACTTAGTTTATTATTTTCTGTACTTAATGAGCCTGCGACACCGAAATACCTCAAGAACAAATTCGCCTATCTTTCTTCTCTACACGACAGGTCGTTGCGGTCATCGCATAACTGTGTTCTTTCTATTCCTTCCCATCATTCTAGCTTTATGTCCAACTCTTTTGCAGTTGTTGCCGCAAACTTGTGGAACAACCTGCCTGTAGATGTCCGACAAGCGCCAAACAGATCGTTATTTAAAAGAATGGTTTTTACACGTTTCCTAAATAGCTCCATTACATAGATATATAAGTATATGATATTGTATTATATAAATATGTATGTATTATTATTTATATGTACCTATGTATTCTATTTATATACGAGTATAATCATAGTATGTAGTCTATTTAGTGTATACCTACTGATTAATATATAGTTTTGTATATAGTATATTAGATTTAGTATTTAAGTTTGATTTATTTTGTTTTTTTGTTTATTTTTTTCACAAATCTTAATGCTCCTATTATATTTTGCACCTGCCTCACATAACAAATGCTCTAAATTGTCCCTAAGGTTGACTAGTAAGAATGCCTAGCGGAATTAGGTCCGCCTGTGTACCTAGTGCATAAAGTTTTAAAATAAATAGATATATTCCGTTACTTGTCGCAAACGTTATTAGTGATTTTGTTATTTACGTTAGAGCTTCTTAACTCTATAAGCGCTCGACCTTGACAGCGGCCGTGCAAATATAAACTTAAATAGCGTGTTAACAGATTCCATTATATAACGTTTGCGCTTAAGTAATAGAATAGGGTTGCTGGACCCTCACTGCTGGAGATCGGCTTCCCAGAACATACAGAGTAAGAATTTACACTCGCCACGCTCGTACTGCTCGTATTTTCATATATAATATTAAATCCTAAATGCTTCGATCAAAAATTTTGATCGGAAGCTATTAGCATGCTGTGTTCGTCTGTAATAAGGGTAGAATTAAGTAAGAAAGAGCAGTGGTAGCTCGGTTTAAAATTCCGGCATGTACTAATAAGAAATACACTTTTATTAAACTGCCTCCGTGGTCTAGAGGTTAAGTCCGTGGATTTAGACTCGGAGGTACCGGGTTCGATTCCTGGTCGGGACACAAAAAAATATTTATTAATGTATATAAATACATTTTTAAAAGACATAACACCGCGTCTTGTTGTCTCCTCCGGTGACAAGAGGGCTGGCTCTTTCTTCGCCCAGAGAATCAGTATTGCAATTCAGCGGGGAAATGCAGCCAGCGTTCTTGCCACCATTCCACGCGGACGGGACTTATATCCCTATCCTTAATATGAATTTTATTTTATATGTTGTAAATATTTTTTTTATAAATGTATATTTCCTTTAATTAATATTTAATTTATTTGTTATATTTCTCGAATTTGGTACGCTGTCGATGTCTCATCGACGAGCTTGCCACTTGTCATGATTGGCCTATAGTAAAGTTGGCTAAATGTGAATCCGCTTATTTATAAGCGTGGTTTCTGACCACCCCGAAAGGGAACCGGTCGTGATGATACTTTACTTTACTTTTACTTTTATTACATACATTATGTACGAGTATGTATGTATTATATAGTATGTATGTGTATTGATTTTATATTGTGTACATATATGTATTTTTGAGTGCTATATATGTGTGATTATGTTTATTTTACTAATTTAAGTTATTTTAATATTTTTCTTCATCCTTCCCATCACCTTACATGATCCCCAAGGTTAGCTGGTGAAGAATGCCTTATGGCGTTATGGCTCGCCTATGTACTAGGTTTTTAAGTGCAAATAATATATATAATATAATTTGACAGCCTCCGTGGTCTAGTGGTAACAAACGTTGCCGTGAACTCGGGAGGTCGTGGGTTCGATTCCCACCGGGGGCAAGTTGTACATTGTATAATTTGTCTCGGTCTGGGTGTTTATATGTATATATTTACAAAAAAAAAAGTATAATATGTAGTTTATCAACCATCTAGTTTCCGTAACACAAGCCTCGCAGCTTACCACGGAAATTAGATGGCGCTGTGTGACTTGTCTGGAAATATATATTTATATAAATTTATGTAAACATATATTTAAATAAATAAATAAATAATACATTTGACTTAGATACTAACTTCTGGAATGGTTTATAAAATGTGATTACAAATTGACATTAGACTCTCGCCAACCCGTCCTTCGCGTGGCAATTGTAGGCCAAATTTTCCATAAATTTCTGCATGGGCCATCTCCAACAGAGTCTAAGACTAGGGGCTGTGATGAGAAGTAAGTCATATTGATTTTCTATATTATATTAACCTATAATTTTCAGGTAAAAGAAATATACCTAGAAGATGGAGTCCAGGAAGATAAGGGGGCGTTTACTGTAAAATCACTATGGGTTCAAATTGCTCCACTCTTTAAAATGCCCTTACTTTTAAAAACTATACAACTCTACTATTTGACTTTTGTTGTTTATATTGCGTAAGTTTCGTTTTACATAATAATATACTTCTGTTTCGTATCTTAACTGTCCTCGGACAAAATAAAATTCAGTTACCGGCCCTTAGTGTAGTATTATCTTATGCTGATTATGCACTCACTCTCATTTTATATTACTTTTATTGTATTCTTGTTTATGTATATTATTTTTATTCAGGATTTGTCCACTGTATTTGTGAATTTGTGTGCTGATCAAAGACTTTAAGCGCCTTGTTTTTATCATTGCGTAAATAAATTATTTATGTTAGTATGTATTTATTATATAGTATTTGTATGTAGGTACGAGTATAGGTAAGTTCATTATATTTTTATAGGTATAAGACAGTAGGTATATATTAGTTCTTAGAATCAAGATAATAAATAATGTACATATTTCAATAATTTATTTATTTATATTTTTGCACCTATTATATTTTTTTGTTGACTTTTTGTAATCCTATCACATAGTAATACTCTCTTATTGTCCTTAACCCTTTCAGCACGGACAATACAAAGCGTGCGTTATTAAAAAAAAAAAACTAGCGGTTGCCAATTTCTGTTTTGCCGCTTCGAAACGATCAGTCAAGCCGGCATAGTGTTAGGGACTGATGTCAGTCATGAGTGTCTGATTCAAGTTTCTAACATTTTATTTATTTTAAATACTTTATTGCACTAAAATTGTACATAGGCGGGCTTAATGGCCAGGCATTTTCTAACTCATGGACCTTGCGCGCCATTTACCATCAGGAAGGCGCAAGGTCACATGTCGTGCTAGTATAAAATAAAAATAAAGTTTGTGCACTCATCTAGCTAGCATCTAGTAATTATATTTTATGACTAGTAAAGAGAAACATGCATAAGTGGATTTAATTTGCATTATTTTACTAGAAGAGGATTATTTCTACTATTTTATGAGATATTTTAGACCACAAGAACCTCAAAGTTATTAATAAACCTTTCAATATACATAATATTTTCTGTCGTGCTGAAAGGGCTATGGTTAACTAGGCAGATAATAATAATAATAACGTTTATTTCCCAGATCGATTTTACAGTTAAATACAACCCAATTATTAAAACTAATATTAACAGTAAAACTAAGAACTAAGTATATACTCGTAAAATAAAATTAAAAAATAAATAAAACCAAAATCAAACATCCATACTGGCACTATGATAGTCTCTCGAATAAATAAAAAAGAGAATATCTATCGACATTATGTTAGCCCTTTGTATATACTTCAGTGGAATAAAGCTTTTTTTTTAAATAGTTATTTTATTATGTATTTATCATCAAAGTGGCGAGTGCAGAGATCGCTGTAATGTATCCCATTTGTACATTTGTTATCGACAATAAATTATTTCAGGTATTTTGTGTTTGTATAAGTTTTGTGATTCTGTAATAAATTTTGGTTGCATTTAACAGGTTCTAGAACTCTTCTGATAAAACTTTTTTTGTCAACTAAAATTTATTGGTAGAATATTAATTACGTTTCTTTTTTCATAGCAATAACAGCTTTGCCATTGTCCTTCCTTACATATTCAATGTGTTCTTCACGTCTTACGCAGCAAGCTCCAAAGACAACGCTGGATTTTGTGACCTCTTCGCATCAAATCAGACTTCTGAGAATTTAGATCTGGTAAATAAATCCGATATATTATGATTCAGGCCATCTTCATCACATGCTCATTTTGTCAAATATGCATTTCAAATGTTATACTTAAAAATAACTTAATTTATTCGATATCAAATTTACTAATAAAATTAAATAACTATAGACTAAACCTAATAAAAAAAAAATGTTCTTAAAAGACGTCTCATTAGAGATAGTCCCAAGAAGACTGGCAACATTTCCCCTCTGTATAGTGATAGCTATTTTAAAATAAATATGTTAAACCATATTGTTCATAATAGATCATAATTTAAACACCATCTAATTATTTTACAATTGTCAGTTTTAAAAATCAGACAAATTCATTCGAGTAGATGCTACATATTATTTTAATACGGGCAACACGAAATCACGCCACGCGGCAAAAACTGGAACTAACGGAATTGGCAGAAAATAAGCGGGCATTCTGGATTGGAACTTCACGGCGAGTACTAGGTTCAAGAAAATAAATAAGTGAATTGATTTTAAAAGTTGTTTGTATTACCTTTTACACATAAAATTCGCTATTGGTTAAAGAGTAACATTATCAGCTGCAAATTACAAAGTAAGGCGCTATTTGAAAACCTTTTTACGGTAGAAGAACTGAGTTGCAAGACTTGTTTTTTTATAATTATATTTTTGATGGCATACGCTATATTTTCATTACATTAACTTTTTTGTAGGATACGAGATGCAATGATACAATTGTGGATAATACAATTTGGGCTGGTTGTGTTCACGGATGTTCCTTCTTTTTGCTCAACGCTTTAATTTCTCAGTGCGCTGGAAAGAGACGGGTAAGGAATTGAATATTTGAATTTGGATATTTACACTGTATTATCATAATTAGCCTGTGTCTCTCTATTGCTTCCTCCCCTAAGGCTCGCCATTTCACAAGAGCCGCCCTTATCCAGCTCTCACACATCCAGTCCCTCTGGCGAGGGTTGTCCCACTCTGATTCTTCCCGTACGTGGTCTCCACTATAGAACCTGTCTACTTCATCAATCATTGGTTATGCGACAGACGTGCTCCATATATGGATAACATAAAAAAATCAAAATAGGTAAAATCAGAACCAAATAAATACACAACCATTTTTTAATATTCTTATGACAAATCAATAACAGACGACATTAATATGTCAATGTCAGTTTTTTACTTTTTAGAGTTTTTAATTTGCAAATATTTTTTGGTTTCAGATTCTAACGGTGACAATTCTAGTGATAGCAGGTATAGCAGCGATGTTCATCGACCACACTGGAGAGCCGATCACAGGCCTGATCCTGTTCCTGGTGTTTATGACTACAGCCATGGTCTTCGGGGTCATATCCTCATACTTTGTAGACTTATACCCTACATCCTATAGGTAAGCTCATGCTAAACTTTTAAAAATAAAAAGATAAACATATTTATATAAAACCAGCTGATTGTGTCTTTCTTTACAGCGGCTACAATTTAAAGATGTATTCTTATTTTAAATTTATAAATAGATGTTATTAATTATTTTATTGTTATTATATTTAATCCTGAAATTATAGTTGGTAAAGATATTTTAAGGAGAAGAAATTAAAAACTTAATACCCTTAAAACTAACATTTAAAAAATATATATGTGTACTAATGAAAATAAGAATTATACTACATTAGCTTAGCTCAAGTCCGTGGATTTAGACTCGGAGGTACCGGGTTCGATTCCTGGTCGCAACACAATAAATTATTTAATTTATTTCACGAGTTTGGTACGCTAGAGACATCGACGAGCTTGCCACTTGCCGTGATGGGCCCATAGTAAATTTGGCTAAATGTGAATCGGCTACATAAAAAAATAAAAAAGGCGTGGGTTCTGACTACATCGGAAGGGATACGGCCGTACTTTACTGTCTATACCTTATTATTGACAGAGGCATGGTAGCTTGTCTGGGCATGATGGTAGCGCGTCTCAGCGCCTTCACCGGCACCAACATCTTGACAAATGTCATCGGAAGTCACTGCAGAACGACTTTGTATGGAGCGAGCTTCATAGTCTTCAGTAAGTAAACTTTGTCAAATATATTTTAATTATTGACTTGAAAAATACAACAATCAAATCGAAACAATCTTTATTCGAAAAAATATTTACAAAATATAAAATAATAATTACTACTAAAATAAAATTAAATAAGTAACTATAAACTAAACATAATTAAAAATTGACTAACTATTAATAAAAAATGTATTCAAGTAACGTCCAAAACATTTCCTCTCTGTATAGCGCGGCTAATGCGTTGGCAGAAATAATTGCTAGCCTTGGCCAACGCCAGGCGCTTGGCTGAGGGTCCCCATGGGCCCATCGTCTCGATTCCAAACGGCGCAAATGCGTAACCTGTACCAAGGTTGGTGTATTTGCAGGTCGCCTGAATGTGAGCTGGAGCTAATGTGTCTATACACGTCGCATCCCACACCAGAGACATACATTTATCATACATACTGTATTCTGTTACTTAGTCGCAAACGTTATATAATGGAATCCGTATACTATATAATATATATATTGACCGCCTCCGTGGTCTAGTGGCAACAAACGTTGCCGTGAACTCGGGGGGTCGTGGGTTCGATTCCCACCGGGGGCAAGTTGTACATTGTATAATTTGTCTCGGTCTGGGTGTTTATATGTATAATATGTATATATTTACAAAAAAAAAGTATAATATGTAGTTTATCAACCATCTAGTTTCCGTAACACAAGCCTCGTAGCTTACCACGGAAATTAGATGGCGCTGTGTGACCCGTCTGGAAATATTTATTTTATTTATTTTATTTTATTTATATCACGCTATTAAAGTTTATATTTGTACGGCCGCTGTCAATGTCGAGCGCTTATAGAGTTGAGAATTGAATGATATTTTGTAAATGTCATATTTACAAAATGCAATCTCTGACGTAGGTAAATAACGAAATCCACTAATAACGTTTGCGACTACTAATTCCACTAATACCAACTTGTGAAATCGTTAATAAATTGTCATCAGATCCTAGCAAACCCGTCTGGCCAACGTGGCGACTGTAGGCCAAATTCTCCAGCTACATTTTAAAGCCCATCTTCAGTCGAATCTGTAACCATGTGTTTTTTAGCAAATAAAGTATTTTATCTGCCTCCGTGGTCTAGCGGTTAAGTCCGTGGATTTAGACTCGGAGGTACCGGGTTCGATTCCTGGTCGGGACACAATAATATTTATTAATTTCAATTATGAAAAGGTAATTAATATTTAATTCATTTATAATATTTCTCTCCTTTGGTACGCTGAAGACATCGCCGAGCTTGCCACTTGTCATGATTGGCCTATAGTAAAGTTGGCTAAATGTGAATCCGCTATATATATATGCGTGGTTTCTGACTACCCCGAAAGGGAAACGGTCGTGATGATACTTTTAAGTATTTCACTTCATTTCAGCAGTGAAGATCGAGGACTCTGTGTTGGGCTATAATGATGATAAATATATATTTTTATGTTTATAATAGTTGTTATTTTTCAGGTGGTGCGGCGGTTTCTTACTTCTTACCAGGAGATGATGCAGTACATCAATCGTAGCACTTCGCCTATAGTCTGGTCGCTAAAACAATGCGTTTCTGAGTTTTAGGTTTAATGCATAAATAGTACGTGACATCTGTTTTGTCTATGTACTCGTAATTAAAAATTACCGAACACAACATTTATTTTTATTTATATATACTAGAACGACATGTGACCTTGCGCAATGTTAGCAACTGAAATCTGGCACTCATGCCTGACATCAGTCCCTAACACTATGCCGGCTTGACTGGGCATGACGGCAATTTGAGCCTGATCCCGAAACGTGTGGATACACTTTATTGGGTTTATTGGCACGAAAGGTGGATACTTCCCTGCCCCAGCATACTTGGCAAATTACAACCATCAGTCCTCCTACCACCTATTTATTGTTCTCGTTGGAAGTATGTGCCATTTCTAATGATATCAAATGCCATTTTTTACTTTCAAGGAAAAAAAAACACCCTTCTTTCAAGGATCGATGATAACACCGTGTCTTATCGTCTCTTCCGGTGACAAGAGGTCTCTTTATTCACACAAAAAATCAGTATTGCAATTCAGCAGGAAATGCAGCCAGTGTTTTTGAAACTTTACCTTACCTTAGCTTAAAATTATGCGATATTTTGGACATGCTTGTCGGCCTGACAGAGAACATACGTCTAGTCAGGCTGACTACAAATTTTCTCAATAGTAGGCATCTCCAGGTCTCGTGCTATGAAGAAGTTACGCATGAATGGCGCTCGGGAACTCCATTGATAAAAAAATTGTAACGACAATTACTAATTTCCACGACAGTTCCTTGACTACTTAAAATATTGTCACGACTTGATGGGAACACGCTCTTATGCTAACTTATTTATTTATTTCTTTACAACCTTTTGAACACCTTTGTTAGAGATAGTTAATTTAAAACATTTATCTAGAGAATTTGGCCTACACTAGCCACGCTCGCCTCGCAATCCAGCAGCCCTGTTCTGTTACTTAGTCGCAAACGTTATTACTGGATTCCGTTATTTACGTCAGAGCTTGTGTCATAATTACAAAATAATATTCAATTCTCAACTCTATAAGCGCTTTACCTTGACAGCGGCCGTGCAAATATAAACTTTAATAGCGTGATATATATAAAGTTAACGAATTCCATTATATAACGTTTGAGCTTAAGTAACAGAATAGGGCCGAGGGTCGCTAAAAAATATTGTCCTTAATTCAAAAACATCAAACATCGTATATTTTCATTTATTACTAATAATAAAATATGTTACGTCTTCGATAGTAAATAATTAAATAAAGATGCACATTACGTAGTATTATTTATTGGAACAAGTGCTCTGTAAAGTCGTAAGATGTCTATTGCATTTTGCGTTTGAGACATTTTTTTTGTCTTCGAGAAATCTCCAATACCTAGTAAGTTGTAAATATGTGAAACAAAATACCAGAAGACATATTGAAGTCCCCAACTCTAAACACTTTTAAAAACAAACTGGACAAGTGGCTAGTGACAATAGACATAGAAGCTGTAAAAAAAAAAGTTAAGTATCATCACGACCGTTTCTCTTTCGGCGTGGTCAGAAACCACTCTTATAAATAAACGGATTCACATTTTACCAACTTTACTATAGGCCAATCATGACACGTGGCAAGCTCGTCGATGTTGATTTATATTAATAAATATTTTTGCATCCCGACCATTAATTGAACCCGGTACCTCCGAGTCTAAATCCACAAACTTAACCGCTAGACCAAGGAGGCAGTTTATACATAGTTTAGACATAGACTATGGTGATAACTGACTATGTTATGAACTTTACACCAGTGCTTGATATAGGCATATCAGCAATGCGCTGCGAACCTATTAATCAATAATAATAATAAATATATCAAATCAAAAAGTTAATGCGAATACAAACTGCTTAACAATACCATTGAAATAATTTTATATATTTTATTGACTTTAACAGTTAACCCATTAAGAACCGGACAGTCAACTCAAATTTTCCCAGCAACCATCAAAATCGACCAACGCAGTTGGTCCTCCAGTGTGCCATAAAGGAACAACATGGACTGAGAAACACTTAAGCATTCATTGCGTCGCGCAGTCGGTTAAAAAGACACAAGTCATACTTGTGTCAATATCTGAATTTAAGATCTATTTATTATTGCGGGCATAAGTAATTAATAAAATACTCACATCAAAGTTTTTTTACCCTGTTTTTACTGACTAACTGGATAACCTTACACTTGACGGGTATTTTGGACCTACATAATTGTATAGAGGACCGGTTAAGTCCAGTAGCTGAATTCTAGTTCTTTATCCGCCTTCAACTAACTAATGGAAACTGGCAATGTCAAACGCTATTTGATATTCGTATGTTATTTTGATGTTTTGACGCAAGGTCGGCTATGCTTGACTAAATGACATAATCCATTTTGGGCTATTTTTGTACTACTTGTGTATAATGATAAAAAATGTAAGTAATTTTAATACGTTTATTGATGAGACTAATGTTATTTTTACTAAGTATATATTAGACACTGTGCAAATAAGTTATTTGGAAAATAAAATATGTAGTTTTCGTATCAATCAAATCCTTTTTTTTTATTATTTTTATACTGAGCACGACATGTGCGTGACATGACATCAGTCCCTACCACCATGCTGGCCTATAAAGTACTGGAGATGTCATGATGAATTTTTAATTTTTTTCCACAACTTCATCCTCTGTATCTTCGTTAACGTTAGTTCTCGGACCGATGTCAACGTTTCGGATTCCATTCATATAAAAATACCGATCAAAAACCACTAAAGATGACAAAGTATTGGATGTCGACGTAACCAAAAAAAACTATATTTATTAGCTTTGGTACTTACAAGTTAGTCAATGAGATAGTTTTATAATTTTTTTAATTCCGACCGGTTTGAAAATACACTGGGAAACAATGTTCAACTATCAAAATGTATAAAGTTTTGGCTTAAATTTGAAATCAGTATGACCCCGCTGATAAGCTTCAAGTACGGAAGAACGCTCGACATCACTCCCTACCGTTATGCTATCAAGATGCTTTTTGACGCTTCGCTTAAGAAAGTGTAACGCTTTTCTCTCTCGCTCTCACAATCATCGTGAAGCATATTACATATTTTTACTTTCATATGCCTAATTATAAAAAGATAAAAATAGCAAAAACATTAATAATATTTTACATCTATTTTACTTAAACAAATATATGATTAATATATCTTCAAAATGTCCGTAATTTTATTCGCTAGTAAGTTAATAGACTTCATTTCTTAAACGTAGACTAAAAGTTGAAAAAACTTTGTAAATATTGGGTTTGCAAGCGAGAGGGATGCAAACGCGCTAAACCATGGGGGAACAGATAGGCTGGAAAAACATTCCATATTCCACACTCCAGCTGCTGGAGTACCCGCGATCCTCGAACCCACTTGGATTGCGCGGAGCGATAGCAAGAGACCCGTCGGCATGACCGTTGGGCCATGGAAACTTGACAGGTCCCTGGTGTGGGATTTGACATGTCTAAACTCATTATTCCAATCATACATCCAGGCGACGTCGTCAAGTGGAAAGTGTGGCGGTTTCCGCTGAGAACCCTTAAGCTGCGCAAATACGCCAACCTCGGTACAGGTTACGAATTTGCGCCGTTTGGGGTCGAGACGATGGGCCCAAGGGGACACTCAGCCAAGCGTCTGGCCAAGGAGTTGTTCAAACGGCTAACAGAAAGTCTGGAGACAGGAAAGCTGGTAATTATTTCTGCCAACGTACTAGCCGCGCTATACAGAGGGCAAATGTTGCCAGTCTTCTTGGGATTATCGTCTTTAGAGTACACTTTTAAATAGGTTAAGTTTATATTTATTTCAACTTTTAAGTAGTTTTAATTATATTATGATAGTTATGATCTTAATATCAAAGATTATAATTAATTAAATTAGTAAATTTTAAACGAGTATGCTAATATTTGTAGAAACATAAAAAAGCTGATATTTGTAGAAACATAAAAAAGCTGATATTTGTAGAAACATAAAAAAGCTGATATTTGAATTGTGCGTAGTAATTTTAACCTTAAACTTAATATTTGCCTTAGTCAGTGCGTTCCTCTAAATTAGCTCAGCAATGTAATAACCATAAATCATTTTGATTTTATTACGCCTAGTGTCAAGTTTACTAGTAAGTTAATATCGAATAAACCAATAATAGTATATTATTGTTTATTATTAAATCATAAAATCAATCATAATTAACTATTATTCTCTAATTTTAGTGAAAAACTCGGGTAAAATACTTGAAAACAGTGAAAAAGAATTGGATTATTCGAGAAATAGTGAGTTTTATTTATTGATTTACTAGCTATTGTACCCGGCTTTGTTTATTAAACTTAACTTAATCTAACAGGATCAGTATTGCCATTCAACGTGGCAATGCTGCCAGTATTCTTGGCACTTTGCCCATTGGCAGCGATTTGGAGCAATTTTTTTTATTTATAATAATTTTTATTTTGTGTTTTCTTATTTTTAGTTATATTTTTATTTATTTATTAGGTTTATTTTTATTAATAGTTATTTATGTTTTAAGATGTAAGTTTTTAGTTTAATTAATATTTTTTTATTTTTTTAAATCGTTGTACCTTATTTCCTTCAAATAAAGGTTTTAAAATATCCAACATAAGTCAAAGTCAAAGTCAAATCATTTATTACAATTTGGCCTTCTCGGGCTCTTTTGTATTGTCACATCACATTGTTATAATTATTTAAATAAATTATATTAAATTTATTACAATACAATTGAATTGACCTAAATATAAACATACACCAACAGTAACAGGTGTCCAAAATATATTAATAGGTTTGACAACTTTCGTTGTGAGAAAAGAAGTGACCCACAATGTTAATGATTATATTATTATAATCTAGGGAAATGCAGAGTATGCATTACGTGACAAAACAATAGTATGGGCTGCGTAGTCAGCGGTTCTCGTGACATGGTCGTAACACCCGTGTAAACGGCGTCACGAAATTAATTTTGATTTTGCCTTATATCCTTAGGTATTTATTTAATTTGCATAGTGTAATGAATAATATAATCTTTATGAAATATTCAAGCCAACTAACGTATTTAAAATGATAAGGATTAATACCGTAAATGTGTAAATCGCTTTCCAATTTCCGTTTAATAATTGTCCATTTTTTTTAAGTATTAAAATCTGCCTCCGTGGTCTAGCAGTTTTAAGTCCGTGGATTTAGACTCCCTGGTACAGGTTCGATAACTGGGCGGTACACAAAAATATTAATGTAAATAAATACATTTAATTAATATTTAATTTATTTGTGTTATTTCTGGAGACATCGACGAACTTGCCACTTGTCATGCCTATAGTAAAGTTGGCTAAATGTGAATCCGCTTATTTATAAGCGTGGTTTCTGACCATATATAACTACCGTTACCTTAATGTTTTATTTACAGAAAAATGCGCCTGTACTGCATTTTGGGGCGTGTTCTTTATAAGTGTAACTATTATCAGTCTAATAAAAAATCCACGAGAAATTCTGACTAAGCAAGTAAGTTTTATTTATTAAAGATTTTTTATATCATTTATTTAAAAAAAAATAGGTTAGGTATTAAATAAATTATATTTTAATTTGATTATTATTTATTTGCATGTTTGATTCGAAGTATTATACAAACGGTATAAAAGAATTATAATATTAAATAATTAAAAATAAAACCAAATAAACTACACTACAAATAATATATATATATATATATATATATAACCGTCCGATGGGCGTAGTGTCCCGAGGACTGACCCTTTGAGCAAAATATTCTCTACTCAAAGGGTCACCCTTCGTCAAGCGGAGTTTTTCCCCAAGCTCACGAGCCTCCGTGGTCTAGCGGTTAAGTCCGTGGTGGATTTAGACTCGGAGGTACCGGGTTCGGTTCCTAAAAATATTTATTAATTTTATTTGTGATATTTATCAAGTTTGGTACGCTGGGACATCGACGAGCTTGCCACTTGGCCTATAGTAATCTCTACCGGGGTCTAGGTGGTCGTGAAATGAAGCTTGATGTTCAAACGAAGACAATTCAATTCAATTCGTTTATTTTTGCAAGTAGGCATAGGACAAAAAGATATGTCTGCACTTTTACACGTCAATTTTTACAATATTGATATATATAAAACGATATAATTTTATAGTACATATTGGTGAATCTGGAGCAGTACAACCATCATTTGGAAAGAGAAACAATAAAATAACACAATTATAAATAAAGAATAACGCTTAACATTATAGCTGCTGTATATAGGCATTGTCATACTATAAGCTAAGACAGACACAATTATAAAAATAAAAATATAAATGTAAATGTCAGTTAAGATAATAGCTGCTGTACAGAGGCATTGTCATACTATAAGCTAGAACAAACTTTAATACAATTCGATTTGCCTTATATACTACGGTTCTGAAATACCACTTGCGAGATATAGACCCCGACGCCTGAACTTAACATTATGCCTTCGATAACTAAATGTGAACTGTATTATTTATTATAGTAACATAAGTTCAGGCGCCTTAACAGTTGGCTAAATGTGAATCCGCTTATTTATAAGCGTGGTTTCTGACCACCCCGAGAGGGAAACTTTACTTTTTTACTCACGAGAGAACACCAGAGTCTCCTCGGACCACAGACCCATCATTTCGACTGCAAATGGGATGAAGCGGTGATTTACGATGATCTCCGCCTACTTGATTTTTAACGTTTTGCATGTTTTTTTTTTCACGGTGTAAAAACGCTTTATTTAAATATTTTGTGCAAGAGCGTTATACCCTCTAATATTATTTACATATTTTAGCTAATGAAAATAGACGAAGGATCGTATGTTATAAAGAAAATGCAGCAAAAATTGCACAGTTACACCGTTTCGATATATTTCTTCAACGTCACAAACCACTATGCCTTCCTCTCTGGCGATGACGCCACTCTTAAGCTGCAAGAAGTTGGGCCTTTTACATATCGGTATGTTTTACATTGTCATAATATATTTGCAACACCACCGTTTCCGTGCTTTTAAGAGCTTGTTCTTATTAGTGGATATATTCCTCGCATATTTTAATTTAACATTATTAAACATTGTCACAAGAATTTGCTAAGCTGCTGGTCTTTCGCTAACAGCTTACTCTTATGACCACTTTGCTGCTTAGTCTTCCACTTCCACAGCTGTGATGTGATACCTGGAATAAATGTGCCACACGTACACTCAGCACCTGCACGGTGAATCCATGAATTGCCAAGATTGTTTTGTTTTTTCAGGGAATTAAGAAGTAATATAGACATGGTGATAGACAATGAAAATAAGATATTTAATTACACCCCAGTAGGTGAGGTCAGCTTTGTGCCAGAAATGTCCATCGCAGATCCCAAAAAAGTGGTACTTAATGTATGCAATCCTATATTTTTGGTATGTATAAAAATACTTATATCCTTAACATCGATTATCCATAACTCTGAAGTAACTGTTTTTTAATCCTCTAAAACAATTGTCGCGTAATGACCAGTCCTTCCGAAGAACGAGGCCACCATCTTTAAAAGTGAGAACTTTATTGCGCGCGCTTGATTGGGGACCTATTTCGTTGAACGTACGTCCGTACCTCAGAACAGCGCTCCAGGGAAAACACAAATCTAGCTATCTCCCGCTCCTTCTTTCTCTTTCTTTCTTTACGCGTCTGCAACTATGCGTGTGCACGCAGCCACGTGCATTCATTTAATCTCCATATTCCTACCAACTACGAAATCAATAACCTGCAAGTTTAGTTCTTACTGTTGCGGTACGTCCCGCGACGCACCCGTTTTTTTTTCCTTCGACCTCTCTTCACTTCAGTTGGCAACTTTCGGAAGGAACACCCACTGAGCAGACTGTCTTTTAGTTTCCGGATCATACAGTAAATCCAGCTTTCGTCACCCGTAACTATGTCGAACACAGCATTTAAGTCACCTCTGTCCACCAAGTGCACCAATCAACACTGTATACACCGGGCAGAAAGCTTCCTCCCTGCTAAATGTTCATAGAGGATTTGGTGCACTTGACTCATACCGATGTCTAAGCTAGTCCGAATTTGCTGATAGGTCACTCTTTTGTCAGTCTCTATCATATGCCGCACAACACTGATGTTATCTTTGGTCGTCGCCGTAGAAGGTCGTCCCTCACGCATCAGTAAAATTAGTGTGCCAAGTTTAAACTCATTAAACCAGTTGTAAACAGTGACACGAGATGGGGCTTCATCGTAAAAGGCCAATCGAAGTCTTTCATAACTTTCTGGATGACTTAACTGACATCGAATGTGATTTTAAAAAATGCACATTAAATTTCTTGCGTTTAAATTACATTCATGCTGACGTGACACAGTCAATTTTCAATTTAACGCTAAATCGTAAAACAAATGAATGAAATACATACTCATATTGGCAAAGAGTCCTATTTTCAAATTTTAAACTTATTTTTTTATTATATTGTTTACAAGTGGCCAGTTCTAAAAACTTTTAGTGTTAACCTAACTTTACTTCTTAAATAAAATTGTCTTAAAACTTGACAGGTTCCATCAGTTAAAGCGCATATATAAATTTATAGATTTCGTGCTTTTCAGGCTGCAGCGTCAAAAGTGTCTAAAGAATTATTTATTTCGCATGAGCCATTTAATCTCGTTGTAAAATATATACAAAGCGAGCCCATATTAAATATGACAGTTCAAGACCTTCTCTGGGGTTACGACTACCCCCTTATTAAATTTGGAAAACTTTTCATACCTGGATTGAAAGCATTCGATGGAGTCGGCATGGCAGCTCATGTAAGTATCAATCACTGAGATATAGTACTCGTGCCCACCAGCATGTCATGTGTAGGCCAAATTCTTTGGACTTCCAGATCTCCAGCAGGTTAAAGGGCCTGTAATGTGGCCTCCTTGAGCGTGTTCTACAAGCTCTACAACCGTAAAACACGGCGACTTTTGCTTCGAGCAACACTAAGGATGACCAGGTTCACAAAATACAAATTTTACCAATAAATCTAGCAGTATTATCACAGCCCTTCCACTGTTGGAGATTGGCCTTCCAGATTTTTCTGGAAAATTTCGCCTACACTCGCCACGCTGCGCTGGCCAGACGGGTTGGCGAGTGTCTGTGTATTTTTTTATGAGAATTTATCTTAATATTTACGATTCCACAAGGTCGTATGAGTAGAATCCGAACCGCGAAGACTTAACGTGCTCACCGAGGTACGGAAGTGGTGATGTTGTATATGTAATCTATGTAAGGAAAGTGCATTTTTTTGTCTTTTTTTCTATAAAATAAAAATCATTCTGGGTAATGTATAAAAAAAATCCTATCGTCAATATGTATTAATTTAATGCTGTGATTTTGTAAAACCAATAAAAAAATAAATAAAAATAGACTTTTCTTTTTCAGTTCATATTCTCTTTCTTTTTTCTTTCTTTTTTTCTTTATGATATTTTCTAGTGATAGTAATAACATCAGTTATTTTAACGGCATTGTATATGTATATGGTCCGTGGTCTGGCGGTTAAGTCCGTGGGTTTAGACACGGAGGTACCAGATTCGATTCCTAGTTTATGAATTTAAATAAATAAAGTTAATTAACATTTAATTTATTTGTGATATTTCTCGAGTTTGGTACGCTGGAGACATCGACGAGTTTGCCACTTGTCATGATTGGCCTGTAGTAAAGTTGGCTAAATGTGAATCCACTTACATTTGAATTCCGGTGCAATATCTTTCTTATATATACTTTTTTTAAAATTCTTTATATGATATATATATATATATATATATATATGACATTATATATATATATATATATATATAATGTAATTTTCAGATGTTTGGATCACAAAGTAGAGTAAGATACGAAGTTAATATTTCGGATGAAAAGAAATTTGAAATTAAATCTGTCAATGGTTCAAGAGGTATTACTGAACTAGGATTTGATTATAAGAGGTAATTTTATAAGGAACGCTTTTTTAGTAGACATCATCCAAATTAGGCTATTGTTGTACTACTTGCACTGTAAAAAAATAAAAATAAAATGAAAATGAGTTTCGATAATTTTATTGACAATAACTGTTATTTTTGCTATACCTATGTATGTATGTTACTGTAAAATTAAGTTATTTGGAAAATAAAACTATTATATAAAAAAAATTGCCAATATGTAAATACTTAAACTAAATAGTAATAAATATTATTTTAATTAGCATTACCCTTAAAGGGCAATCAACAAAACTGATTTTTATAGTTTGACGTTTGACATTATTTATTAAAATTGGACCCTTATAAGCGACACTATCAGCTAGTGTAATACAGGTGTTTAATTTGATAAAAATTAATTGATGTCTAATGGGCCTGCCGTTACTGTTGTAAAAGCGCCCTTGTGGCTCACGAACCTAGGGGGTCTAGGTTCGACAACTTCAGCTATCCTCCAGGAGCACCTATTATTATTATATTCTGGAGATGATTAAGGTGTCCGTTGTCGGCCCGATAAAACATACGTCTAGTCAGGCCGACGACAAACTCTTCAATATTAGGCATCTCCAGGTCTCGAGCTATGACGAATTTACGCACGAACCACGACGCTCGAGAGACCACTCTGAGCGATATGTTCTGCTGACTTTGGATCTTGCCCCTGTTGGTCTTGGCCAGAAGGTGGTGCCAGGCTGACGAAGCATAGGTGAGACTATTAAAGTTCTTAAAATTTCAGTAAAGACTGCAACACTTTCGCAGACACGTACGAAGGTCTCTTCTTCCCGGCTCCTCTAGAGCGTTCTAGAAGAATCAGGATGTACCACAAACTGCTCTGCAGGTTCATAGAGTTGTCCTACGTAAAGGACATCGACCTGGGCGAAGGATTTGAAGGAAAAATGTATAAATTTAAAGATGATACGTTTAGTCATGGACCAGGGAAGGATTGTTACTGCAGTTTTGGTGACTGTTACGATGGGGTCACTGATGTATCTCCGTGTTTTATGGGTAAGTTTCTATTAAAAACCTACTCAAAATCCCACCCCACACTTCCAGCATACTCGTATATTCAGATTTATTTACCGTATCGTCTGCTCGTCAGTGGAACAAGCTTCCACGGACCCTCATACAAGCTTCTTCCATTCACATCTCACAAAAACTACTTAATACTATATTTTTAAACAGAACAATACCTAAATTTAATATATTATAACTTCACAAATTTCTACTTCCTAATATTCTTGGCTCTATCCACGATCGAACTCTTCGATCTTAATATTCGGCTGAATAATGAATGAATATAAAAAGTGGACTTCATTTGGATAACAGTATCTTGTATTAAGAGTTAAGTTACGAGTTGCTCATATGGATCAAATTTTCGATTATTTGCAAAATCAATTATTTATTAATTTTTATCCTCCAGGATTACCAGTAACCATATCTCAGGGCCATTTCTTCAATGCTGATAAGAAAGTTTTTAATAAGTTAGAGGGATTGCATCCAAATGAAAAGGATCATGGAAGCCAGATCGTTATTCATAAGGTATGCGACTTTGTTCAAGACTTGTTAAAACCAAAGATTCCACGTGTGACGACGAGACACCTTCTTCCTTCAGACCGCAGCACCAGCCTCACGATGAAGATGTGAGAACCTGGTGTGAGCGGTGTCCTGCATTTGTCCTCGGTTGAGCATCTAGTTCATCAACCCTTGGTGGAACTGCAGACGGTTTGGAGTTTGTAGCTTTATGTTATAGAGGATATATCACTCATACATATATTTCGTTAACCGGGTAATAGAACCCCTGTAGGTAAATTTAATCACAGAAATGATTATTTATTATTGTGTTAAATTGCTTCTGTGGTCTAGTGGTTAAGTTCGTGGATTAAGACCTGGAGGTACCGGGTTAATTTAAATAAATAATAAACGAAAAAGGGTTGGTATAAAGGAAATAATAGGGACAAAAATAAGGAAAGGCATGTTGAAAGGATGAACGAAGAAAGATTGATGAACCAGATATATAATGCGAAAGTTGTGGGTGAAAGAGGCCCTAGCAGACCAAGACTCACATATCACGATCAAATAAATAAAACACTGGCTGAAGGTGAATTAAAAAGCCTTCGTAACAAAAGGGCATGTATGAAGAGGTTAATGAATGTCAACGAAGCGAAAGAGGTATGTCGTGATTGTTTCAAATAGAGCTCAATTGTCTCTGCCTACCCCGCAAGGGACCTGGCTTGAAGATATGTATGTATGTAAATATTTAATTTATTTGTACTATTTTCCGAGTTTAGTACGCGAGAGACATCGGCGAACTTGCCACTTGTCATGATTGGCTAAATGTGAATCCGCTCTTTATAAGCGTGGTTTCTGACCACCCCGGGTGTGATGATACTTGTTATTTGACAGTTAACTTTTTAAAATCTAAAGTGCCAATGCATTGGCTTTTATTTGACGGACTACCGTCTATCCGTCGTTGGTTTGATTCTTGACCAATCCCAAACGACTTACAATGTAAAGTTGGAATCAACGTTATCTTTTTAGCATTTCTTTCCTTTAGATAAAAGACATTTATAGATTGAATTTCCTAAATCTTTCTAAAATTGTTTAGAAGTTAAGGCGTGATTGCGTAACCCACAGAAAGACAGAGTTACGTTCGCATTTATAATATTATATACTGCATGGAATTTGTTAAAGAGCAAAAATTTTTGTAATATAATTTAGAATAAAAATAAAGAACTAGGTTTTTTTTATTTTAATTATTCAGTAATAAAATCTTAAGTTACGGTGCGGAGAACTGTTCCTAAAAATATAAACGAATAATTTACACCATTAAAAATATCAAGCCTGATTAAGTAGGTAGGTCGACGATCGCGCGAATGTTGACTTATGTAATTATTTCTCTCTCTAGTTTCGTTTCTCGGCTGTGGGCGACACTTCCTATTTATCACGGTGAACATCGGGATTTCCAGACGCAGTCTTATTCACCATGGAGTAGTGTTTTGTTTTCCGGATAATGTTTTTTTTTTTTTTTAATGACCTTTTTATTTCATATAGAGGTTCTACTAATTACAACTGAAGCCTAAAAAATATTTGCTCTTTTGTCAATTCCACGCGGCATAGAAAAGATGTAGTGGAACCTTATTATTACTATATACTTTTTTATTAATTAAATGTTTTCTTAATACAGACGATCGGAATCCCGCTGAAAACCCGCCTGTCAATACAGATGGGTGTGGCTATGGGAAACGTCAGCTTTAATGCCAAAGCCAAACCTTTTTCCAACATGGTGGTACCTATAGGATGGGGAAGAGTTGTAAGTTATTTATGGAATTAAAGTTTTATTACAAGATAAGGTTTTTATAGACGTTTATCTTGAAGTAACGTGGGTTTAGGTTAAGGTATTGTCGAAACCAAGAGCGGTGGTGGTCCGGTTGTAAGAATGCTTTTCTTATAATCAAAAAGGTAATGGGTTGAATCCCGGAATTACATTTAATAAGAAATACACTTTCTTTTCTTATGTACATTTGTAATAGATTTACAAAACCACTGCTGTAGCTTTTTGCAACCTCTTTTGACGGACTTTGACCTCCTTTCTGACTGACAACTTTAGACGACATTATTGTTTGACAGAATGATTTTGAATTTGGAACAGAAACGATGACAACGAAATGAAGACGCAATAATTTATGATTTTTATTTAAAATTAAGAATAAAGTAATCATTTCAAGATTTAAGTGTTTCCTTCTGTAATAACCAGCGTTCCCGTAAGGAGCTTCTCGCTCGCACCATCCAACATTTTCAAAGACTTTTCAAGTTTTTGCAGTTCGCATATATATATATTTTTCATTACAGACCCTAGAACACAGCGTCCTTGACCAGATGGGCCTTCCAGAACATATATCTGAAGAATTTGGCCTACACTCGCCACGCTGGCGACGATATGATGTCAATTATTATGACAATTCATTAACGATTCCACAAGTTGGTATTAGTGAAACTGGGACCGACGGCTTAACGTGCTCTCCGAGGCACGGGGACGGTGGTGTTGTAAATCTATGACAAATGTACGTAAGAAAAGTGTATTTCTCATTGGTACATGCCGGGTGGGTTTGAACCGACCTTTGAAGGATTTAAGGAACGCGTTCTTACAGCCGAGCCACCACCGCGCCTCTTACAACCGAGCCACCACCGCGCCTCTTACAACCGAGCCACAACCGCGCCTTCGCATATTATTGTGTATATATTGCCCGTTTATGTAGTGTATGTAAGTAAATTATTTATGTAAAAGAGAAGACAAATTTCTAAGCATTCCATGAATTTACCGTGTGGGTGCCGGGTCCATCGTGTGTGGGTAAGAGATGAGAAGAATGGTGTCTCGGGCTTGCGACCGACAATAGGCTGGTTTAAAAAGGGTGCCTCCTTTTTTATTTTATTGCGCGACAATACGCTTACCATCTACAATCTCATCAATCACTACTCTCCCAACCCAACCAAATACTGTATGATTCCGTTAATGTCACCTTGGAAGCTCTTTCCATAAATGTATTGATGGCAATTCTTTCAGTAAGTGGTGCAAAGAAGTGCTGGAGCGCACCAACTTCCACTGCGTAAAGCTAAGTCTTGAACCCGTTCCTGATCGTTACTTCTGTGAGATCATAATATTTATTCGACTTCTTGTTGTGGTCTTTATGTATTATTATTTTTATGATGTTGTATCATATAATTAATTTAAGTAGTACTTAATTTTGCCATGCCTAAACTTAGATTTCTTGTCCCGAAAGTTGATGGTAAGAAAATGCCAAGCAGCATTACATACACCTTTTGTATTAAACAATAAACTTTTAAAATAAATATATAATTAGATATCCGACAGGCACCAAATAGAACATTGTTTAAAAGGATGTTTTTCACACACTTCTTAAATAGATCCCAACAACTGTAAGTATGTATATATTGTATTTATGTATATATTAAGTATTATAAGTATATTAGTGTTTAGTATATTAATATCATTTACTAGTAAGTAGTTTAGTTTTGGTAGTATTTTAATTTCTCCCTTATATTATGTTCTATAATTTGCGCCAACCTTCCACATACAATGTTCGTAATGTCCCTAAGGTTGATCGAGTAAGAATGTCTAGCGGCATTAGGTCTGCCTTTGTACATAGTGCAAAAAGTTTTAAATAAATAAATAATGTTCGTTTTTATAATTTTCAGGAACAAATGCCGCTACCTCGAGATATAGAATTTCTAATTAAATTCGTCACTTATTACTTTCCTAAAATACTTATAGCCTTACAAATAGTATTGTCTACTATAGGGCTTTTCCTAATTGGGTATACACTACGCGTTTATTTTGGGACCTCTGTTAAAGCTCATAGTCAAAAGCAGAATGGGATACGGACAAACGAAAAAATGAATCCTGTTGATACGCCGTTGATAGGTTAAAACAACGACTGAGCCAGAGTTGCATCTAAATGATCAGAAAATCCAGCTACAAATGTGAAATATCACTTTATGAATAACAGAGTTGTAGATATGTGGAACAAAATACCAGAAGACAAATTGAAGTCCCCAACTGTAGACACTTTTAAAAACAAACTGGACAAGTGGCTAGTGACAATAGACAAGACTATTTTATGAACTTTACAACAGTGCTTGATATAGACGTATCAGCAATGCGCTGCGAGCCTATAAATCAATAATAATAATAAAAATTAAGTCTCTGTAATCGTTCTGATTAAAGTTAACAGTGGCGTCGAATAAACCAGATTTTTTAAATCAATCAATCAAATCAAATAATTTATTCAGTAAAAAGTCAATATCTATAACACTATTATACACGTCATTACAGTTTTATTAAATTTTACATTTATAATATAATCTATACGAATTAATAAAAACATAAATGCTGAACAAATTATTAATAGGTAACGGAATCATAAATTACTGGTCAGGAACAGTAGAAACCGCCTCGTTAAATTATAAAAAGTAAAGTATCATCACGACCGTTTGTTCGTTGTAAAGCTTATAAAGAAGCTGATTCACATTTAGCCAACTTTACTATAGGCTAATCATGACAAGTGGCAAGCTCATCGATGTCTCCAGCGTACCAAAGGAGAAAATATTACAAATACGATAAATTAAATAATAATGAAATGTATTTATTTAAATTAATAAATATTATTGTGTCGCGACCAGGAATCGAACCCGGTACCTTTGAATCTAAATCCACTACTAGACTACGGAGGCAGTTTATTAAATTATAATTTAATAAATATAAAATATACAGGGTTGTGTTTGAGACAGGACCGATATAGTCACAGAAAAACGTTCCTAGGAGACCATCTATAATTGTTTGAGAAATTCTATACTGCATTTACAGATTTTAGAAAATAAAAATACGATATGCAAAAAATGGTTTCCATGATCATGTTTCTTACAGGTATCACAAGTCTACATTCTCATGGACTAGTGCTGAGGAGACTCAACCAGTGTTATTACTCGATCGAATTAATTCAATTAAAATCTTGTCTATCAGTATGTATGTATGTTAGTCTCGCTTTCACGCCTATATTACTGAACTGATTTTTATGAAATTTGGCAGAATTGTTCCTTACTATACTATACTATACTATACGCGTATGACCTTATGAGGTCACAGTCTGTCTGTCAATTTCGTTTCCTACAAGCCAAGGTTGGACATGACGTCAACGTCTAAACATGACATGTGGCCATCTGAGGGCTTTTGAGTGGTCTTTTCTAAGGCCACTAATAAACATCGTTACTGCCGAGATTCTATTGGTTCTGGAATCATCTGTGATTTCTCGCAGTTTTGGTAGAAGACCCGACAGATTAACCTTGGTGGCGTGGACGATGGGTCGAGCATTGGTGTAAAAAGTTCCTCAGTCTAATGTCCAGGGCACTTCTGTCAGGGCTGGGGCTACAGCAGACTCGGCTAAAAAGGCCAAACAAATACGGGGCTATTATCAATAATGTTTCTGCCGTTTGGTCTTAGGACTTTGGGTGCGTGGGGGCCAAGTAGGTACTAAGATCTTTAAATAACTGTCTAAGCGGCTGGTTTATGCTGTATTTGACAAGAGGGCTGGCAGTTTTTTTGCGCAGCAAATGAGCATCGCTGTGCAGCGGGGGAATGCTGCAAGTGTTCTTGGCACACTGCCTCATGAACAAATCTTTGGTGAATATTTTAATTTAGTTTTTTAAATATTTGTATATTTATGACAGCCCCTAGAACACTGCCTTCGTGGTCTAGCGAAACTCGGAGATACCGAGTTGGATTCCTGGTCGGGACACAATATTGTTTATTAATGTAAATAAATAAACTTAATTATTTGTGATATTTCTTGCTTACCACTTGTCATGATTGACCTATAGTAAAGTTGGCTAAATGCGAATCCGCTTCTTTATAAGCGTGGTTTTTAACCACCCCGAAAGGGAAACGGTCGTAATGATACCCCTAGAACACACAGTCCCAGACTTCCACTGTTGGAGATTTAAGATCCCGAATTTTCTAGAGAATTTGACCTACGCTCGCCACGCTCTGGCCGGGTTGGCAAGGGTGACACAATATTTAATGACAATTTATTAATGATTCCACAATTTGGTATTAGTGGAACTGGGATTGACTGCTTAACGTTCTTTCAGTCACGGAAATGGTGGTGTTGTAAAATCTATGACAAATGTACGTCACCATATTTCTAATATCTTTTTATATTACTTGGAATAAATATTAACACCGTTTATGTGCAGATAAGGTGCCTCTTTACACGAACTGACTATTATTTTGTATAATTATAACTATTTACTTACATTAATGTAATAAATTATATTAATGTATTTGCCTTTCTACGCTTTTAATGCCTCCAATCATAATTATAGCATTTTATGAACTTAATAAATTATGCTAGCTAAGTACGCCTGTTGTTTTATTTATTTATTATTAATAAAAAATGTTTGATCACAACCGTGATTATTTGCGAAGTGGTCAGGAACCCTATTTTTATGACAAACAGTTTTTTTTATTTCCTTTACATTTCTCTTTCTAATTGGCCACTCTGAGCGAGCCTTAATCGAACCAACCGATAATCGATATTGAATTTAAAGAAATATATATACTTACACTTTTTTTTTTAAATAAGCTTAAAAAAAATCTTACGGAGTCATGGTAATATATAATTATAATTTATTTATTTTATTTAATAAATATTAATATATATCAAAACAATAATATTTATTAATTTAAATAAATACATTTTAATTATTATTTAATTTATTTGTAATATTTCTCAAGTTTGGTACGCTGCCGCGCTGGAGACATCGACGAGCTTGCCACTTGTCATGATTGGCCTATAGTAAAGTTGGCTAAATGGGAATCCGCTTATTTATAAGCGTGGTTTCTGACCACCCCGAAAGGGAAACGGTCGTGATGATACTTTACTTTTTATGTCAAGATGAGGAAATAATAATAAGTACATAGAGTTGGCAAATCGTTACTATTTTGTGCTGTTTGCCGTAGAGACGATGGGCCCTTGGTCTGAGGCCTCTAAATCGTTAATACGCGACATAAGCGTTGCGATCCGAGCGTCAACAGGTGATCCTCTGAGTATGGAATATCTTATTCAGAGGATCAGTGTTGCCATCCAACGAGGCAAAGTCGCCGGAGTCCTCGGAACTTTGGGTTCATCTTCTCCTGGATTCGATGACATGTAGATTATAATCAAGATATTTGTAAGTATTTAGTTTTTATATTAATTAGGTTTATCGTTTAGTTTATTTAATTTAAGATGAGGAAATAATGTTAAATGTTTCTTTTTTGATTATTTTGAATTGGATTAGCCAAATCGTCGATATGTTTAGTAGTTTTAAAATTGACACATTGGGTTGGTTCGAAGCCCTGTCCATGAATTCATTTCGATTTTTTCAATTGTTGTTTGAAATACTTCCATAATTAGTGCCCAGTTGGACAGTTCGATAATAGGCGCTAAATTACTTGCTAATTATGTATTCAACAATTATGCAAAGGGCTCTTCCACGTGCATTATCAAACCATTATATTGCCCTACTATCTATATAACTGCACATTAATATTTATACAAATATGTATTAAGCGTACTCTACATTGTATGTAACATGGTCTACCCTGAAATTACCTAACATAAAACATATACATATATGTGGGACCACCTCTTAAGTACCTACTAATGAAAAGGACAATCATCAAAATGAATTCATAATTGGCAAAATGATCGCTTAACAAACATACAAAATAAAACAAATGGTCGAATTAAGAATGATGTTTTTTATTTTTTTTTACGTGATAGATTACCTTATCGTTGGACCACTATTTACGCCACTCCCTGCATATAATTTGAGTAGTTTATGTATGTATTCGAAGTAGATACAAAAATATTTAAATAAAATAGATTAAAAAACTAATTATAAATGTTGAGAAACTCCACTTGGCGACGGGTGACCCTTTGAGTAGAGAATATCTTGTTCAAAGGGTCAGCCTCGCTGTTCAACAGGGGAACGCAGCGAGTGTCTCGGCACACTACGCCCATCGAATAGTAGTAATTTTATTTATTAATTTTTAGTTTTTAATTAGTTTTTATAATTTAGTTCTTAATTTATTTTATTTTTTAATCTTTGTACATTATAAATAAAACTAAACTAAAAATACCTATGAAATTAAAACTATTCTACAAAATAAACTAAGGGCTTACCATCAGGGAGGATACCTAAAACGCTCGCGCATTTCCTCGTTGAATTAAAATGGAAATATTCTGTTTTAGGTAGTTATGGCATTTGGGATCGCCACACTCTTGAAAAATTCGTTTACTCAGCTCTTTTATGAATTTGTGGGTATCAAGAGAATATACCCCCATTGTTTGAACCCCAAATGCCACAAAGTTATAATTTTGTTTAATTCAATTCAAAATTAGTATGAGCAACCAAAACCGGCCTTTTTTGATGCAGAGGAAATGTGGCAAGCGGCAAAGGTATGATGAAATGCAGCCAGCGTTCTTGCCACCATTCCACGCGGACGAAACTTATATCCCTATCCTTAGTATTAATATTAATTTAATTTTATATGTTGTAAATATTTTTTTAGATGATAATGACAACAATGTTTCCCCGTCCCTATAACCCGGAGTCGTTCAAACAAAGTGTGAAAAAGCACTATTATTTTTTCTTGCTATTGTTATGGTTTTTTACTAAAACAATGCTTGCAAAATATCTGCAATTAACTGGTTGGTTTTGTTTTTAAAAATAACATACTAATGTGAGCTAAACGACTGTCTGTGAGTAGATGATTATCATGAGCCCTCAACTTTATAAAAACCGGTAAAGGATTACTGAGGTAAAGTGAATCCAAGAGATAAGCAAACTCGTGTATGTCTTTGTCAGAAAATGAGGCTTTATAACTTTTTTGTTTATTAATTTATATAGTACACACAGCAGTATATATATACATCATGATCACAGCCCCCAGAACAATAGTCCTAGACCTTCACTGTTGCCAGACGGATTGGCGAGAGACAGGTACATATATTATAATACACATAACATAATATAATTACAACTATAATTAATGTAAGAACTTAAATAAGTATATAATATATACATATAAAAAAAAACTAAAACAAAATTAAAACCTACTTACAAAACCTAATTTAAATACAAATCGTATCCGCGCGGCATGGTGGCAAGAACGCTGGACGCATTTCCTCGCTGAATCGCTATGCTGATTCCCTGGGCCAGAGAAAGAACCAGCCCTCTTGTCCCCAGAGCAGACAATTGCACGAGGGGTGTTTATTAAAAATGTTTTAGCGCATGGACCCTACGGGCCTGAAGTCTCTACAGCAAACGGCACGAACACGTAGTCTTTGATTATAGATACGTATTTGCGCCGCTTGCCAGACTCTGCGCTTTAGGCTTTAGCTCCCGCTTTTAGCACTGTTCCCCTAAGGTGTGTCAAAGCCAAAGTGTGGACACAAGTGGCATCCCACACTAAGGGCCGTCCCCGCTCCCAGGGGATCAGCGTCATACCATCAGATCTCTTGCCATCATCGCGGATTAATCCAGTGGGTTCCAGAATAGGTCGCAAGAGCCCGTTTTATGGTTTCATTTTGGGAGCCATGACGTCAAAATCTGCCAGAGCTTTTTATACAAGAAAGCCCGTTGACTCCAAAGCAGTCTACTTTCCTACCGCACGGACACACCAACATATAGTTCTTATATTCATCGAATAAATATATAACAACTTTCCTAATATATATATGTACCAATTAGGTGTCACCAATAAAAGTAGAAGAAGAAATTAAAAAGTTATTAAATTTATTTGTTTACCAACAACAAATAGAACTAAACTTAACTGCGCAAATACGCCAACTTCGGTACAGGTTTGCGCCGTTTGGGGTCGAGACGATGGGACCATGGGGACCCTCAGGCAAGCGTCTGGCCAAGGAGTTGTCGAAGCGGCTGACGGAGAAATCTGGAGACAGGAAGGATGGCAATTATTTTTGCCAACGTATTAGCCTCGCTATACAGAGGGGAAATGTTGCCAGTCTTCTGGGACTTTCTCTGATGGGTCGTCACTTGAGAACATTGTTTATTTATAATTATTTAATTTGATTATTTTTATTTAGGTAGTTTGTAATTATTATTTTATCTTCTTTATATCATATAAGCATTCTTACAACCAAGATACCACCGCGCCTTATAATATTGAAAAGGTACTGTCAGAGAAATGTGTTGCAAGGGTTCAATGTTTATTTAAATTTAATAGCTGTAAGATTTACTACCATAATAAATACTTATATGAAAAAATAAAAAGCTTAACTACGCTTTATTGATCTGGGTCTTACTGTGACATTGAAGGAGTAATTAACCGCAATGTCAAGGAGAGATCTACATAGAAAAATATTTTAGCATTTTGACTGTCATTTGACGTAGGACCCAGCATCTTCGCGGCAGTTCCTTGCGTGGTAGCCAAAGTCATCAAGACATGTCTTAGAACACAAGATTAATTGGATGATAGAACTTTTTTTAAGTATACTATCCAGGTATAAAATAAAGTAAAGTATACGACCGTTTTCCTTTCGGGGTGGTCAGAAACCACGCTTATAAAGAAGCGTATTTAAATTTAGCCAACTTTACTATAGGCCAATCATGATAAATTACCGAGTACCAGAGTTACTAAGGTCTCAAGTTTGATTGATACACTTGAGACATCGCATCGACGAGCTTGCCACTTGTCATAATAGGCCTATATGAAAGTTGGCTAAAGCGGATCCGCTATTTTTTTAAAAAGAAGATTGTTTTCTGACCAACCCTAAAGGGATACGGCCATGATTATACTGATGATGATAAAGATGAAATCAAATAAATCAAATAATCTTTATTTTCAATTATACGTGAGTTTCAATCAGGGGCCTGAACAAGGGTCTCTGGGACGCCAGGATCTCTGGACACCCTGCTCTTCCGGTCGCAAACAATATTGCAAAACATTAGGCGCTTGCAGATAAAAATACTATTAACTAATTATTTATTTGAATGCTTAATAATACAAAATTATATAAAAAGAGAATGTTTAAATAAGTTTAGTGTGGGTGTGTGTATGAGTGTGGTAGTGTTTTGTGTATGTATGCATGAGTGCGTATTTTGTGTGAGTGTGCATTAACGCCATTAACGTCTGTTATTTTTTTTTATTAAGATGAACGTTTCTGAACATAATTATGTCTGGAGAAGTCCAGAAAATAATCCAAAATTTTGAAGCTGTTGCTGTCAGTTTAGCTCGAGTTACCTATATACTCATAGTACTTATTTCCTTCAAATTAAATTATTTATGCATTTAGAGATTTGGGTTAAATGACAGGCTTTAGACAATGTCTCTGTTACTATGCTGGCTTGACAAAAAAAAAATCAGCAAGTATGTCAAATGTGGAACAATGGCGGTCAATAACTTTTCGTCTAAACTACGTCTAACTATAGAATAATACCAAAATATAAACATACAATAATATTATAAAAAACTAGCTGCTTATACGGCTTCGTCCGAATAATATCTGGTTGGAAAAGAGTCACATGTCGTGCTCAGTTTACGACATGTCCTAGATCCTCGCTTTTGGAAATGGGCCTTCCAGTACTCGTTTTTTCTGGAAAATCAGGCCTACACTCGCGACGACGCTAGCCAGACGGGTTGACAGGGATCTGACGACAATTATTTGGTATTAATGAAACGGGATCGACGGTTTAACATGCTCTCTGAGGCACAGAAATGGTGGTGTTCTAAATCTTTAACCGATGTACGTGAGAAAAGTGTTTTTCTCATATAATATCCGGGGGTTTGAACATACCTTTGTAGGATTTAAATATAAGTCCCGTCCGGATTGGCGGCAAAAACGCTAGCTGCATTTCCAGAGAGGGAGACGACAAGACGTGGTGTTATGTCTTTTAAAAACTTTTTGGCGCTTGGACTCCATGGGCCCAGAGTTTCTACAGCAAATTTATATTCTTTTAATATGGATACATACTTAAATTTATTTTTATTAACCTTTTTTTGTGACAAATAAATACCAAAAATGAAGTCAAATAAACAACGTAGAGACACGTGGCCGTGGGGTCAATCGGGTTTAATCGTGGGTTCGATCCGTCTCTGAGTTCCAAGGAATATCACTGCTAAATTTTATCAATATTTGTATCATGGACCTTGCACGCCACTTACCATCAGGTTGGCCCAAGGTCACATGTCGTGCTAGTATAAAAAAAAAAGTTGAAGTGGCAATGGGCCGGACACGTCTGGGTGAGTAGACGAGTTCTGGAGTGGAGATACGTGGGTACAGGAAAACGCAAAGTGCTTCCCACTTCCCCCCCGCCAGATGGACGGATGACCTGAGAAAGGTCGCTGGTGGGGGCTGGATGCGGGTGGCAAAAGATCGTGTGAAATGGCGAGCCTTGGGGGAGGCGTACATCCAGCAGTGGAGAGACATAGGCTGGTGATGATGATGTATTTATAGTAAGTATTATTTACCTCTTCATACATGCCCTTTTGTTACGAAGGCTTTTTAATTCACCTTCAGCTAGTATTTCGTTTATTTGATTGTAATAATGTGATCGGTCTGCCAGGGCCTTTTTTACCCACAACTTTCGCATTATATATCTGGTTCGTCAATCTATCTTCGCTCATCAATTTAACATGCCCGAACCATCGTAGCATGCCTTCCTTATTTTTGTCCCTTTGCTTTCTTTTATATCTACACTATTCCGTATTTCGATATATTTATTTATTTATTCTGTTACTTTTAATATGAATTTCTTTTAATAGCATAGTGGAAGGTATAGCAACTTTTGCATTTAGTTTAATATTTATTTTCACCTTCTAACTCTGCATCCCACAACTTCTTGTCCTTCTCCCAAAGGTTAACTGTTAGAGAATACCTACAAAGTATTAAGCTCGCCTGTATACTTTATTGTGTATATATCAATTTCCAATAAATATTTCTTTACTTGTTTAGTATTAGTAGGACATAGCCAAGAAGATTTTATATTATTTACATATATGTATACAGTTAAAACTGTTGATTATAATATTAGGAGTAAAAACAAATTACAATTACAAATAATAGAAGAAAATTATAAACAATAAAAATAGGAATAGGAAAAAGATACAAAACAATTAAAATAGGAATAGGAAAAAGAGGCAAGCAATGAATTGACTTTATAAATTACGTTTTATTTATTGTATATTGTACAGTACTTTTACTTTAGTCGTGGAAACGAAACAAACAGACATACATAGAGACATAGAAATCCCGTTGTAAAGTAATAGAAGAGAATTTAAATAAATTGTCATTAAAATGTAGTTGGGATGTTGTTGTTAAGTTCATTTCGCGCTTAACTATCTTATAAAGTGGCTGTGCGGAAAATATTTTTTATGTTTTTGCAAGTTATGTGTATTTGGTTGAGGTAAGTGTTGGTTATTATTATGATTGTAGATTTAAACCCAGAAGTAGCGGGTTCGATTCCTGATGGGAAAAATATTATGTGCTTGTGTTGAGTCCATATATTGATTTACGAGTATCATTATGTGTATGTAATAACCAATTCCGAGTAATCCATAGTTTTATTTGGATCTTGTTCGGCCGGCATAATGGTGGACACTGATGTCGGATGTTAGTGGCTAGCGTCAATGATAATAGAAGAAAAAAATCAAAATAATAATTAGTCAACATCAATTAGCAATTTCAGCCCGAAACATTTTCATTGTTGGCCAGTGTGATTGGTGTCGATGATTGGAATAGAACCCGCAACTCCACCTTCTAGCATATAGCCTACTAGCCTCGTAGCATATAGTAGACCTTAACAATATTAGGTAGGTAAACTTTATTTTTTTATTTAATGCTGAGGGCGAAGGACACCCATTCTCTTCCGTGGTCATTATTAGTACTTGTTTATTCTGTTTGTACCTGATTTTGTTTTCCCTTTTTTTTAAAACGAAATTAAGTAATTTTATGTATTAATATGTTATCAAACATACCACAGTGTTTGAAAACGAAAGTTTTCTACCAATGCGTTCTTCCAGTATTGTCGTACGGAGCAGAAACGTGGACACTGACAGTAGGTCTGATCCACAAGTTTAAGGTTGCTCAGCGAGCTATGGAGAGAGCTATGCTCGGTATTTCTCTGATGGATAGAATAATAAAATTAGTAAGTTGAATTGGCAATGGGTCGGACACGTCTGTCGCAGAACCGATGACCGATTGATGACGAGTTCTGGAGTGGAGACCACGTACAGGAAAACGCAAAGTGGGAGGACCCCCCGCCAGATGGACGGGTGACCTGAAAATGGTCGCTGGTGGGGGCTGGATGAGGGTGGCATAAGATCGTGTGAAATGGCGAGCCTTGGGGGAGGCCTACATCCAGCAGTGGAGAGACATAGGCTGATGATGATGATGATGATGGATTAATATAATTAAAAACTATATAACAGACTATATTTTTATTTTAAAATTATATTCGAAAGATACTATATATATTTTTTTTATTTACAAACCAATTTAAAAAAAACTGAACAATATAATTAACTAAAACAAAAAATACAAAACCTAATTAAAATATAAATTGTGGCCGAGGACAAGAACGCTGGCCGCATTTCCTTCCTAAATCGCTATGCTGATTCTCTGAGCGAGGAAAGAACCAGCTCTCTTCAGCTCTTGTCTTCAGAGCAGACAATTAAACAAGGGGTGATGTTTTTTAAATATGTTTTAATTCTTGAACTCCAGAGGCCTAGACACAGCAAACGGCACAAACTCGTAGCCTTTAATTATAGATACGTATTTGCGCCGCTTGCCAGACTGGGCTTTCGGCTGCGGTTTCCGCTTTTTGAGCTGTTCCCCTGAGGTGTGACAAGGCCAGTGTGTCGACACAAGTGGCATCCCACACTAAGGCCCGTCCCCGGTCCCAGGGGATCAGCATTATACCATCAGGTCTCTTGCCATTATAACTTTAAGGTATAAATTAAATTATCTGCTTCCGTAGTCTAGGACACAATAATATATTTAATGTATTTGTGAAATTTCTCGAGTTGTCATGATGGGCCTATAGTAAAGTTAACGGTCGTGATGATACTATACTACTATAAATGCAAACTAAACCTAATACAAAATAAACTATATATGAAAAATGTCCTCTAGAGACGACCCTTTAGGGATAGTCCCAAGCAGACTGCCAACATTTCCTCGTGAAAAAGCATCAAATTAAATAAAATCAAATCATTTATTTCCGTATGGTTAGTACGTAACTCTTGGATATTCTCAATACATATGTTTTATACAATACAAGAAAAGAAAAAAACAGTAAATATGGCTAGACCAAACCCAACAGCAATACAATAATTATTAATAAAACATTCTTGCATAAATATTAATTCGTGGCTGTAAGAGCGCCGTGTCCGCTCATAAACTAAAAAATAATAAAATAATAATAATAACTATAATTTAATATAAGTCAAAATTAAACCTATAATATTGGTGGCTGTAAAAGGGCCGTGTTAGCTTATGATCTAAACCATTAATTATAATTATTAATACCTACTTAATTTTAATTCGTGGCCGTAATAGGGCCGTGTCAGCTTATAAACTTAAACATTAATTATAATAATTATACTTAATGTTTATACGTGGCTGTAAAAAAGCCGAGTCTAACTTATGATCTAAATAATTTTAATATGTGAAAGAGTATTCTATGCAATGACATCGTTAAGCGCATCCTTAAGATCGTAATAACTTTTTTAATTAATATACATTTATTATTTAAAATTAAACTTTGTTAATTAATTTAAATTAAAAATTAATTTAAATTATTAGTTAATTTAAATTTAAACTTTAAATATTCTAAATATTTTATTTCCTTGGATCTTACCATCACCATGGTCACGATGTCACATGTTTAGTATAAAAAAAAACTACTGCCACTGGTGAATATGATCGCGAAGGTGATCCTGTACTTGTTTGATTTATAGTTGTCGGAATCCACATAAAAAACTATATAGGGATGAACCCAAATTCTGTGACCAAACACGGTTTGCGACTAGAATTTTTTATAGATATTTGTTTCCATAAATAGACTGTCTCTGTCAATGGCGTTAACAATTACCTGGCTGTCCTAGGTTCGATTTCATTTCACTTGAAGGAGAGTTATAATTTTAAAATGTTTTTATTAGTTTTTTGTCTGTCTGTAAGGACTTGAGGACCATAGCTCACTTCTGTCGATGCATGAAATTATGAAAAATAAAAATTAATAATATAATTTGTAAAAAAAACACTCTATACATACTATAAAGAGTGTAGCGAGTAGGTATCATTAATTCAAATTCAAACATTTTATTGAATGTCACAAAATAGTACAACTACATATATGACACCCTGTAGGTGCAGACAGGCGTAGCTCATAATAACATTATAATTACATCTATATAACAATTTCAAACCATCAAACACCTCAAACCATATTAACACATTTATATTAGGTAAAATAAAATAAAAAACAACAGGACTTCGGAGAAGGATCGAAAATAATAACTACTGCATATACTAGTAAAAAAAAGCATCATCACGACCGTTTCCCTTCCGGGGTGGTCAGAAACTATACTATAGGCCAATCATGACAAGTGGCAAGCTCGTCTCCAGCGTACCAAACTCGAGAATTATCACAAATAAATTAATATTAATTAAATCCTCTTTTGTCTCCCATTCGTTTGCTGTTGTTGCTGCAAATCTCTGGAACGACATACTATTAAATATAAGACAAGCTTCAAATCGAGCTATCTTCAAACATTTAGTATATAGGTACTTCTTATCAACCTGTTTCAACTTCTCTTTTTTTTTTTTATAGTTTTTTTTCCTTTTTCATTTGCAGCAACTACATCATTATTTCTATATTACTTCCCTCATCGTTTAAGTGGTTTATTTGTATATTTATTATGTGTATATAGTATATATATATATAATTTATTTATGTACGTGTTATGTAATAGTAAGTAAATATTGGTATGTATATATTGATATATATGGACTTACTTAATATTGCACCTACCATCTATACTGTCTAAATGTCCTAAAGCTTTGGCTGTCAGAGAATGCCTAGCGGCATTAAGTCCGCCTTTGTACATAGTGCAATAGTTTTAAAATAAATAAAATAAATAAATTATTATTTAAATCAATCAATATTTTTTGTGTCCCGACCAGGAATCGAACCCGGTACCTCCGAGTCTGAATCCACGGACTTAACCGCTAGACT
Organism: Tinea semifulvella; assembly: GCA_910589645.1. Lineage (NCBI taxonomy): Eukaryota > Metazoa > Arthropoda > Insecta > Lepidoptera > Tineidae > Tinea > Tinea semifulvella. Next base: position 12,036,470 of record OU342601.1, read on the forward strand.
ACGAAGGCTGTTTACATAATTTTTCAAATATATTATTATTTTAATAAATAATTCAGACTGATCGCATTGTTGGTTTGAGTGTACCTTAAACCAGACTTAATTACACAAATGACACTTATTTACAAAAAATGATAATTATTCTGTATGCTCAAACAAAAACGATTTATCTTATAATGTTCTACGTAAAAAGTACGACACGCGTAAGTTAAGGTCGAAGGTTTAGTTCTGGGTGTGGATTTCTTAAAATTATATAAATTTTTACTAACTTAAATTACCAAAGCATGTAAGCTAAAATAACGCTGTTAATCCAAAGGTTGCGGTTCGATTACATGTCTTTAATAACTTCCTTAACCTCTTGAAAAATGATATAAAAAAAAAAAATATGGCCAGCGTGGCGAGTGTAGGCCAAATTCTCCAGATATATGTTCTGGAAGGCCCATCTCCAGCAGTGGAGGTCTAGGACGTTGTGTTCTAGGGGCTGTAATGATGATTTTTTTTAAATAATATATATTAGACCTCCACTGCTGGAAATGGGCCTTATATATATACGGGTTATCTTAGGATGCTTTTACTTTAAATTAATATTATATTCTATTGATAGTAACAATCAACTTTATCCAAGTATCCATATGTCGGAAATGTAAAAAAAATGTCATCTCCATACAAATTTTCTATTTTCGAATTAATAGTAAGACGTCATCCGGCAGCCATTTGCAACTGCAGCGTTTCTTAGCTAAAATTCAAACACGATATTAAAAAGAAGATTTTAAGGCGATTTAGACCCCATAAAAATTCTAAAGCATTTTTCCAGGAATCCGGAAGTAAATATATACAATTTAAAACACATTTTGAAACTTGATAAGTGGCCTACACTCTAGAAATATATCCAGCAGTAGAGGCTTAAGCCTCTGTATCCTAGGGGTTGGTAATAGATGAATACTTTGTTTTTGTTTTTTGTTTAATCTCACACAATCTCAGTGAACATTATTATATTAAGTTTTGATTAGATTATACAATTGACATGTTTGAAAGGACCTCGTCATCAATTCTACTAACGCAATGACGTTTCAAAGGCATCTCAAATTCAAAATTCTTTATTGCATAAATTGCTTATTCTAATTACAGTTGTATGTACATGATGATGCAATCTGCCCATATTATGGGCATACAATATGCTTATAATAATAATATATTCAATTTAATAGATAATTACAATCCATTTTTGTTAGTATACCTATCACTATGTTAGTAACAATGGCTTACATTAAAGTTAGTAAACTAAAATTTTATGTTAGTGCCTTATTTATACTTATTTGTACACGTGTCAATTTGTGTGAATTTTAATAAAGTGATACTGTATTGGACAGTCCACTTTATCCGATATGACCTTAAGCATATTGTTGGTGCTGCCTCTAATTCTATTGACTAGAGATGCAGTGCGTTTACGCATGATAGCAGAAAAACTATCAACACGATTCTCTGCAAACATTCCGGACGCACTGCAATAACGTGGCAGCCCCAACAATACCCTGAAACCATTATTATACTGGACTCGTATGCTCGCTGCGTATAGTTGACCCACAACTTATGTCAATAGATATTTATTTATACATAGTTTATATTTAATATTGTTCTTGTCAATTTATTGGTATACAATGTTAATGTCAAAATTTGCATGCTTAAAATTATTTTATTGAGTACAAACAGTTGTCAACAAGTTTTTTTTTTAACTCAATAGTAAAACGTTTTATAGGTAACTCTCGTATCTCTCTAGGAATTTTATTAAATACTCTAATGCACATTATGTGGCAGTTTCTGCTGTAATATTCACTTACACATCTTGGGTAGATTAGCTTTTTAATTAGGGTCTACAGGAGTCAAATGGTCCAACTCCACAGATGATAAAGTTGTGACGGAATATTTTGACAGTTTTATTATTCTGCAAATTACTTAAGTCCAATGGCGTGACAGTGCCTCTATTAATCAATAACGTGTCAATGGCATTCCAGTAGTTAAATTTATGATATACTAAAAAAGAAAAAATACATATTAGATATATACAACAAAAAATACATACCTATGTATATAAAATAATAACTATGTCGGAGCGTGTTTGAGAAATTTTACTTTTTTAAGAAAGTGACTGAATACCAAGCTTTTAAATATGGAGATAGAAGGAGATTTTTTATTACCAGTGGAAGTTCATTCCACTAGCGAGCAGCTGAGACAGTAAGATAATGTGAATATCTGCTGGAAGATACATAAAATAATATTAATAAAAATCAAGGGCCAATAAAATACTAAAACCAAGGTAATACTGGTCAATGAATATTAGTCAATGCGCTAGGGCAAAATATTTTGTAGTAGTTGTACTTTGGCGGGTGTGTCGCGGACACCACACGGGTGAATTGTAACGTGAAATATGTACCAGTGCGGTTTTAACCCGATTCAACCCATTTTGATTTTACTAAAGGTAGGATAAAATAATATTTAAAATATTATTATCTATTTTTATTATAATAAATAATAAAAGCGTGTTTTATGTACTTTATGTATGTAGGTCAGTGAGATGTTTGTTAACATGCATTAACAATATTTGGACAGTATAGAAAAAACCCTTTCGGGGTGATCAGAAACAACGCTTTTAAAAAAACGGATTCATATTTAACCAACTTTACTATAGGCTCATCATGACAAGGGTCAAGGTTCTCTATCGTACAAAACTCGACAAATATCACAAATTAATTAAATACATTATTATTTCCCGACCAGGAAGATAACCCGGTACCTATAGTACCAGTATACAACACAAATACATAAACCTAAATTTGGGATTCCTAGCCAAACGCAAGATATTTGGGATTAAAGTGGCCAGTTCGACAAAATGTAAATTTCGTGTGTAAGGACCTCAAATATATGAATTAGGTAATCTAGATAATATTTTTATATTGACAAATAGCTAAAAACCAAATTATTACTACAAATAAAAAATAAAATTAAAACTAAACTATAACAAAAAAAAACCTACTTACAAAACCTAATTTAAATATAAATCGTATCCGCGCGGCATGGTGGCAAGAACGCTGGCCACATTTCCTCGCTGAATCGCATTGCTGATTCCCTGAGCGAGGAAAAACCCAGCCCTCTTGTCACCAGAGCAGATAATTAGACGAGGGGTGATGTTTTTTAAAAATGATTTATCGCTTGGACCCCACGGGCCTAAAGTCTCTACAGCAAACGGCACGAACACGTAGTCTTTGATTATAGATACATATTTTTGCGCTTTCGCTTTTAGCGCTGTTCCCCTGAGGTGTGACAAAGTCAAAGTGTCGACACAAGTGGCATTCCACACCAAGGCACAGCTCCCAGGGCATCAGCGTCATACCATCAAGTATCTTGCCATTATCGCGGTCTATTCCAGTGGGTTCCAGAATAGCTGGAACCTTAATGAAGGCAAGAGCATTTTTCATGGTAATTACTTAATGTTTAATAACTTATTCCAATTAAAGAACTCAAAGAACGTGCAACACGCCAGTAGGTAATAACAATAATAAAGTTAGACAATTTTAAAGAAAATTGAATAATTATATCATTTCGTTTCGGACAAGTATGCGATCACCTTAAGAGTCCTTCAAACGAAGTGTTTAAAAGCATATAGGTAAACCGGTATAGTGATACTTTACTTCCGAGCTGTCACTTTGTATATAGTTTTCCGTTATATCTCGCCTCCTGACGTAGACTCAATTTCGATTCGATAACAGAGTTTGAACATGCTAGAGTTACTGAAATCATATATTTTTTTGATATAGTTTAGGTAATAGACAACCTCGTTAATTAATATATAGAAAGAAGAGAGAAAAAAGTTTATTTATCACAAAAAAACAGTAAAAAATAATAATAATACAATAAACAAGATAGTGTAGTGATAAATAGGGAATCAGCTCAGCAATAAGCTGCAACACTCGGTCACAGAGCTGATTTTCAGCTAATCCCTCACAATAATATACCTAAATATAAATAACATAATAAATTTATATAAAATTACCAAAAATATTCTACAAGGAATATAATAATGATGAAGATGGGCGCTTCATCATAATCACAACACCTAGAACACAGAGTCCTAGACCTCCATTGTCCTCCCAGAACTTATTTCTGGCGAATTTGGCATGCACCAGGCCAGGCCGAAGGCACAGGAACAGCAGTGTTGTAAATCTGTAAGAGAAGTGTATTTATCATTGGTTCATGCTGGGGTTCAAGGTTTTGCAAAAGGTTAAGGGCGGACACTGTACAAGTGAATAAATAGCCTTGCTTGAGGCCGTTTGTCCAGTGCCGCCGTCACCGTCACCCTAATGACTGCACCGAAGTAGCAATACATACATTACTATGGCCGTTTTACTGCCCCCGTCACCGTCACGTCAACGACAACGAGATAACGACTTTGCTGCTCAGTCTTCCTATAGCAAGAGTAGGAAGCATTCAAAATAAATTAATTAATGACGTATCTGTAATAGGTTTACGCGAATAAAGATTTTTGACTTGCAATTTGTCCACGCCTTTACCGTCACGTCAACGACAACGAGATCACCACGCCGAAGTAGCGATAATAAGCAAGTGATTTCAAGCCAAATCTAGGACAGTTCACAAATTTAAAATATTTCCTTATTTAAAACGAGAAATTTACAGATTGTATAGTATCAATGAATGACCTAAGACCTAAGAGACGTAATTATGGCACTTTTTTATTAATTATGATTTGACCTCATTATTTGGGTATTACAATAATTAATTAATTTGTTTTGTCTTATTATTCCTTATCGAGATTGAAAACAAACGATTCATTTATGCCTTGAAATTTCTTACTTTACGAGTATATTCGGATGTAAAATCGAATGTAAAATATCTGTCATCTATACATAGTACTGTTGAGCCCTACGGGAATATCACAAACCCAATCCTTGGGGTTAGTGGCATTCCCTAATGTTACGGTTCCAAATTTAGCAAATACAATCATCATTTTATCCAGTAAACTATATCACGCAGATTCACGTAAAATCAATGTTATTCGTACCTTATCAAACGATTACCTAATTATTATTAAAAAGATTACCCAAAACATGACTAAAATTGTAAACCGAAATATCATTTAAGACTGTAACACAACTTTTATATACAGGATAGATTTTGAGACGGGACACTTAGGGCAGGTACCTTAACCGTTATACAAGAAACGTAATTACATTAAAATTTAAAAAGTGTTAACGCCTGCATGTTAACGGTCTTGTGACTTACCTACCGTAGTTTCTGTACTCAAACTTCGATTAAGCTCAAAGAGTCTTGATGACAGTTAGAAATAGTTTTTTTTTTTTGTTTTTTTTTAGCCTTTTTTATTTAACATTTCTGGTACTTAAACCTAAGTCATCCGGAAAAGTCCCTTTTGATCCTTATATTGGCATCAAAAATTATCATTTTCTTGATGACTGTCTTTTTTTTTTATCTGTAAATTAAGTCTCAAAAAGTTATGATCTCCTAAGAAGATTTCCCTGTAACTACGAGTATACCCATTTTTTTGTATTTAAGTGAAAAAATAAAAACTAAGATACCTACATCAATATCATTTTTTTTTAAGTGTATAATTCAAACTTATTCTTTTGCAGTAATACTTGTTGAAAATGGTGAAGAAATTAAAATCGAATGGCTGTGAAAATAGATTATTTACATGTAAGTAATTCTAGTTATTACTATATTTCAATTAGGTAATTAGGATAGGACAAAAAATGTATTTTACATGTCAAATTTACTATAAGTATAATAAAAAAAAAAACAAAAAAAGTAACTTCCGTCAACTTTCTGAAAAAGGTAAATCGGACCGGAGCGACTACAATAAGCTAGTCCTAATTTCTTGTAAAACAACATAAGTGACATCTATTTTCAGCATAGCTAAAACCAGACCTTCATTTCGTTAAAAAAATACGGTATAAGGGGCGCGTTCCGTACATACATAGAACTTACCAGCGGCTTTCAAAAAAAGTGAACTGTTTCATTAGAAAAAAAACTAAGATTTGACGTTAACAAGAAGCGTTCCATTTATAAAAAAGGAAAACTGTGAAGTTTGGTTGTTTTGCATTTTTACTTGTCAACGTGAAATAAATGAACAAAAATCGTTCCATTTATTAGAGCTAAAAAAGTAACAGAGCGGTGGGTGGCGCTGCTTTATGATGTTAGCGAGGCTGATATAATATTAGGCAATATAATTTCACAGCATTCTGCCAGGTAGAACGCCATTATATATTTCTTAGTCAGATTAAACATTAACAGGTCACTGGAATTTGCTAAGCTGTTAGTCTTCTGCTAACAGCTTACTCCTTGGACCACTTCGCTGCTTAGTCTTCCAGTAACAGGAGTAGAATCATTCTAAATAATTTAAATAATGACGTGTCACTAATGCCTGCAATAGGTTTACGTGAATAAAGATATTTTGACTTTGACTTTGATTTTAAAACAACATAGTATATTATAATACAAACGTAAAAATAATATTTAAAAAAACCAATGTGATATATACACATAATTACACACAAAACTACACTTATAAACTGCAGTAAATAGACATTGTCATCTTATTAAATAATATACAACTATAAAAAAAATAGCTGGTGGGGGTTGGATGAGGGTAGCAAAAGAACGCGTGCAGTGACGAGCCTTAGGGGAGGCCTATATCTAGCAGTGGAGAGACACAGGCTGATATTGATAAAAAAAAATGAACGTTTCTATAACGGCTGTTAAACATTCTCTTTTTTCGGAAACAGACTATCCATGTGGTATTTCGGGTTCGATACCCGGATGAGAGAGACCAGTTTTGTAAATTTTGCTTTCATTATTTCAATGTTAACTGGTAATCTGCAGAAATTACAGATCCTTTGCTCTGTTATTTACACACTATTTCGGCAACTTTTTGCTATAAATCTGGATGGTAAACATGATTTATGTAAATCTTGTTTTAAGCGGTGTTATTTTTATATAAATATCACCACGGCAAGCTTTCAATATTAGTTTTCCTTGAAAGTAAGAATTGGCATTTGACATCAATGCAAATGGCACATACTGAGTTCGGCATATTCTCCGTTAAACAAAAAAAAATCAATTTAAAAGCGCAAGTCGTACACGACCATAACCGGCAATGATTGTTATATACTATTTCTATATATATAGTCTACCTTTAATTCTCATACCGTTTGGATTCTTGCCCATGTTATTGTTGTTATTCTCTGATTTCAGGTAATCAATTACGACGAATATCAATAGGCGTTGGTTTAATAGTTTTGTCTCTGCTATCCCTTCTGACGGATCCAGTCGCCGTGATGACCAGACTGGTAAGGCTTCATCATCAACGAGAGTTAAGATACCTTTTGCACCTTTCCCACATTAATACCTAAGCTGACCGCGCAATATACGTACCGCGTGTAATTGTCAAAAGAACAAATATAAAAAAATATCTTCAGGTATTAGTAGAACGTAAATTTGAAATAAAAAAGGTCACTTTTTATTAAAGATAAAAATTCGAGAAACAAAACACTACTGCATGGTGAATAAGGCCGAGTCTGATAATTGCGGTATCCATCGTGATAAATACCTCAAGGCTGTGGACCTCAGCCGAGAGACGAATAAGAGAGAGAAAGAATTACATAAGTCGACGTTCGCGATCGTCGACCTCTGATTAGGCTCAGTATGAGTAGTAACATTTTTAGGATAACTTATCTGCACTGAAACTTAAGTTTTTGTTACTAAATAATTTAAATAAACAACACGTAGCTCTTTATTTTTATTCTAAATTATAATATAAAAATATTTGCTCTTTAACAAATTCCATGCAGTATAAAGATGAAGTAGATAGCATTTTTATTAATTTGCGCGTTTTTGCTTCCATAAAGTAATATTATATCTTGCCACCATACCGCGCGGACACTATTTATATTTAAATTAGGTTTTGTAAGTACCTAATGTTTTGTTTTTGTTTCATTTATAGTAAATATTTATTTGTTTTATATTTAAAAATATAGGTATTTTAAAGTTCATACATACTTAGTCAGCCAGTTTTTTTATTTTTTTATTTCTATTTTATTTGTTTAATATTTTTTATATTAGAACTTTTAGTTTTAGTAAAGCTTTTGACAGGGTTAATCATCAACTACTATGTGACAAATTGGCATCCCTGGGTATACATGGTGCTTTGTTGCGGTGGATGGAATCATACCTGAGTAACAGGACCCAACTGGTGGCTCTTAGATGATATTACTCTAAGCCAATCTCTGTCCTGTCTGGAGTTCCACAGGGTTCACACCTGGGTCGCCTTTTGTTCCTAGTCTTTATCAATGACCTGGCTGAGCGCCTATCTTGTCCCTGTCTGCTGTACGCTGATGACTTAAAGATTTTTAACACAATTAGGTCAACTGAAGACTGTCTGTCTCTTCAGAGGGATCTTGATACGGTTGCTGATTGGTGCGTTGAGAATAAAATGTCCCTGAATATCGGAAAGTGCTTTGTGGTGTCTTTCACCAATAAGAAAAATAAGATCACGTATAGCTACGCTATAGATGGTGAAGTGTTGGATCGTAATGCTGTCGTTAAGGATCTGGGTGTACTGTTTGATGAGGGGCTGACATTTCGCCAGCATTATGATTACATCGTAAATAGATCAAACCGACTTTTGGGATTTGTCTTGAGATCAACTAGGGAATTTAAAAACCCTAACACAGCTATCCTTCTCTTTAACAGCCTCGTCCGCAGTGTGTTAGAATATTGCTGTCCTATCTGGGCTCCATTTTATGTGGTTCATTGTAACAGGATCGAGGGTTTGCAGAGACGGTGCCTTAGGACGCTTTCTTATAGGTGCGGGTACGGCCGTTCCATAGGGGACTACTTCGCTCGATTATCCAAGTTTGGGGTTCTATCTCTTAAGAACCGTCGCATGAGATATGACCTTTTGTGCTTACACAAAATCCTGCACTCTTCCATTTCCTCTACATATTTGCTGTCGTCGCTTAACATCAATATTCGTTACAGAACAAGATGCCCGAACACATTCTCTCTATGTACCTATGTAAACAACACATCATTCTTTAACCCGTTGGTGAGAATGTGTCGCACCTACAATAGAGTGGTTAGCTTGCGGCCTGATATTGATGTTTTTGACAGTGGTTTTGCAGCGTATAAAAAGTCCATTACCACAGACCTCCTCTGCCTTATTTGACTCATATTGAATTTTATCTTTTGTTAAATTATTATTATGTTACCTGTATTGTTGTGCATGTATATTTTGTTGTGAATTGTATTTGTGTAAGGAATTATTTAATTGATACTATTGAATTGTAATTATGATTGAATTTAATTTGTGTAATTTATTTTCTAATTTTGATAATAATTATTATAATTTGCATGTTGTGTGTGCTGCTTGGATTCCAGTCTAGTCCATGTATAAATTAAATGAACTCAAATTTGCAACTGACTGGAATCTGTTTGCACACCTAATAATAGGTGTTTATCTAGATTCAAATCTGAGCTGGACAACTCAGGTGACCAAAACGAGTGGTAAAATTTTTGCTTCTCTGCACTCTCTCAATAAACTTAAAAATTTTCTGCCGTTAAAAGCTAAAATTACCCTTGTTCAAAGCCTCCTCCTTCCTCTCCTCGACTATGGTGACGTGTGTAGCATTGATATGTCAGAGATGTTACTCAATAAGATGGACCGGTTACTGAACGCATGTATCCGGTTCATATATTGTTTACGTAAATATGACCACATATCTGAATATCGTGCTAAGTTAAAGTGGCTACCAATTCGTTGTCGCAGAAATCTTAGAGTTCTCTGTCTCCTGTTCTCGGTTTTGAATGAGCCTGCGACACCGAAATACCTTAAGGACAATTTCGCCTATCTCTCTTCTTTCCATGACATATCTCTTCGCTCTTCTTACAACTCCCTTCTATCTGTTCCCTCACATCACACTGCATTTGTCTCCAACTCTTTCGTAGTAGTTGCTACTAATTTATGGAACGATCTTCCTGTCATCATACGGCAAGCAACTACCAGGTCATCTTTTAAAAAACTGGTGTATTCACACTTCTTAAATAGCTCCTGACAGCGTTAGTAAGTAGTATATATGTATGTTTAGGTATAATAATGTGTATTATTAGTATGTAGTATATTGATATTATGATATATATGAAGATATATGATGTAAGTATATATCAATCCTATTAAATTAACATTTATAATTATAGTATTATTATTATTTCTATGATTGCACCTAAAATTGTTCAAATTTGTCCCTAAGGTTTGGCTGTCAGAGAATGTCTTCGGGCATTAAGTCCGCCTTTGTACTTTGTGCAATAAAGTTTTTTAAATAAATAAAAATAAAATAAATAATAAATAAACTGACAAGGCCCATTTACAGCCAATTCAGCCAAACCTTAATTTAACTTTATGATGTCATCACTATCTGGCCAGGTTTTCGACTATTATATTGTTTTCTATTATTGTTTCTTTCTTTTTTTTTTTTTGGTTTTTTCTTTGTTCTGTAATTAATGTAAATTAGGACGTAACCAAGTGTTCCGATAGGTCCCTATGGTGATAAATAACAATAATAATAAAAAAGGCTGATTATCTCTTGACATCTTTAACGTAAACCTATGAGTCATGTCATTGGCTGAAATATCCAAAGTGACAAGCTACCAATCACGTGGCGTATATTAAAGTATTGTTCATAGATGGGTCCATGGGGACACTCACCCAATTTGGTTATTTCATCATAGATTATTTTAATCATCTGTTCTGCAACTGGCCGTAAATGTTGTGGATTAAAAGTACATACAGTACAGTTGAAAGACGAGTGAACGCGGGAAATAGTGTTAACGGTCACTGATCGCCAGTCGAAATGTCAGTGACAAAGCTCGGCTCGCCATACACTATGCCATGCTAGTACCAACACTTATGTATGGAAGTGAGACGTGGATATGTCAGAATACGCATAGAGAGTAATAACGAAATACGCAAAAGGGTAGGTATGAAAGAAAGCATAGGGACAGAAATAAGGAAAGGCATGCTCCGATGGTTTGGGCATTTTGAAAGGATGAGCGAAGAGAGATTGACAAACCAGATATATAATGCTAAAGTTGTAAGTACTTTTAGTACCACGATCAAATAAATAAAACAATAGACGAAGGTGCAATAAAAAGCCATCGAAACAAAAGGGCATGTATGAAGAGGTTGATGAGTGTCGAAGAAGCGAAAGAGGTATGTCGAGATCGTGACAATGGGCGCTCAATTGTCTCTGCCTACCCCGCAAGGGATTTGGCGTGAAGATATGTATGTACGCTTATTACATATCTCAGTCACAAAGGTTAGTTGGTAGAAAATGCATTTACGGCATTAAGCTCGCCTATGTACCTGCACTTGTTTTGGTTTTGTACAATAAAGAATTTATTATTATTATGTATGTATGTGTAAAAGTACATACAGATGTAATGCATAGTGGGTTTCCATCGGAAAAGTTCGTCATTATCGTGCTCTCTTTTTCTTAGGGTGGTTGTAACATCTCTATACTGAGTGACTTTGAATAGCCTTACTTTTTTCTAACATACCATATGTCGAAAGTGACAAACATTTTTGGTTACTCCAAAAAAACTGCTAAATTTTAAATAGCCAATTGGTATAGCCCAGCTATACTCTAAGTGTGTTCCTCGGAACCCTAGGGTTCCACGATACCCCTGTAGGGGTTCCGCAAGAATTTAGAAAAAAAAAAACAAAACAATTCTATTCGGTCGAACGTTTTGACTCCGTCCGCCGCGCGTATACTTGTGAGCGCGCAGTCCCTTTGATAAAAGGCGTCTCTGAATTAGACGCTATAGTTGTGAACAAGCGACTTTCGACTCTAACTTCAAAACATAAAGTAAAGAATACACTTTTAAAAACTATTGTTTTATTGTAGGGTTCCATCAAGTATTTTGCTTTCCAAAAGGGTTCCGTCACCAAAAATGTTTGAGAACCGCTGGTATAGCCGATATTTGTTTCTATCAATAGAATAACATACTCGTATTAGTCTAGCGTAAGGGCATACAAAATCATGCGGTATTAAACAATAACATTTTGCCATTTAACACTAAATAATAAAGTTCTATATTAATGGGTATGAAAATGTCACTAATTGAATACAATAATTGATTGACACTTCGGGGGCTGTCGTATTCCGTTTGGGACCCGAGTTTTCCTGATAGAAATACATTATGCACTATATCTGTATTCGTATTATTGAATTCAATAATCGAGGTATGTTTACGTTAACGCTATATTACTTATAAATAAACCACGTGTTTTGGTCGATTTTATGCAAAACAGAATCATTTTTAAAAATATTTTTTTATGAGTGAGAACATAAGGAGAGTTACCTAAAAAGTTGATTCACGGTGAATAATTCACCCAGGCACCCTTTAGTTTTAGGCACGTTCTACCTTATCGCCAGTCTATATTTACCCCAGAGGTTATCAATGGTCACTTCGTGTACGTCTATCTGTCGGTTTCCTATTTATTTTCAGAAAGATCACATCTTATAACTTGGACATAAATATGCAGTATTATAGATTATTAGATCTCAAACCAAAAAGTTTTATATTATTTAAACAGTATTATTATTATTTAAGTAGTTTCTAATATGTTGGTTTAGTTTATGTTATACAGTTCATTTTTCCAAGACAGTGAGCAAATATATTATTAGGTTCCCTTACATATGAAAATGACGTTTGATATGAAAAAAAATAAAAATAAACTATAATTAATTTATAATAGCGTATATGTATAATATTAACTATATTTAATCAATCGAAGTACATTATTATCTATGCACTTTCGCCATTTTATAGGCAGTTCATTGATTCCATTGCTGAAAAAATTGTGGGAGCGAGAATCAGTAAATTTTTTGAAGGCGGTTTGGACTGCCCCATCGAATTGATTTTTTTCCTGGCAAGAAATTGCCCAAATTGCGAAAAAGTAGTAATTTGTTATAGCAAGGTTTGAGGAGTATGGTGCTTGTCGAAGGCATTTCAATTGCAGCTCCTCTAATTTTGCGGTCGTCTGTCGTAAAGTGTGAGGTCTAGAGTTGTCCTGAAGCAGCAGTGGGATAGAGTCACGGTTGTTGAATAGCGGGCGTTTCCATCATGGTTTGTAATTGCTGGCAATACAAATCTGCCATTATCGTCTGGCCAGATCTTAAGAAGCTGTAGTGAATGTCACCAGCACTGGTCCACCAAACACTCACCAGTACCTGTTTCTGAGTCAACTTTAGCTTGGGACAGAATTTAGCTGGTTCTCCTGGGTTTAACCACTGTGATTTCTGATACAGGATCAATTTTTTTTTCAGAAGTAACAAAACCATTCAAAAGTTCCCTTGTTATTATTGAGTAATTTAACGCAGAACTCAATGCGTGTTAGTTGGCGTACTTTATTAAATACATGCGGAACTCATTTCACAAGCTTTTTCACTTCCCAATTTGTTTCAAGTTAATCAAAATTGTTTTGTCACTTACACCCAAGCCTGCTGCTAACTCTGATGTGGTTTGCGATGGATCTGCTTCCATGATCATCTTTAATTCTTCATTGCCAACTTTAGTCTCCGGACTTACATCATTAATCCTTCGAGCTGTTTCTGCAGCTTTGGTGCCACATTGGAACTCGTATTCGTAAATAGCGCCATAATTTAAATCTTCCATTTTGGGAACAGACCGATTTGAAAGAAAACAATAATAGCGTGAAAACAAATGAATCACTTAATTCAAAACACAAGACTAAATTTAAAATAAATCAGACTTTTGAATTCCTAGCCATACTTCAGATATTTGAGATCAAAGTGGCAAGTTCAACATAACGTTAATTTCATCTAATATTAAGTGAGTGATACTTTCATGTCCATTAAAACGAAACTTTATTATTTAGTGTCAACATTTTATATTACATTTTATATACCTATATTTAATTGGTAATTTCTTCTTCTGTCTCTTTTTGGGTTCATGCGGTAAAAACAAACAAACTTTGGTGATAAAACCTGATATTTGGTTTATTGTTTATTATTCGTCCATAGGAACATATAGGAACACTTGAACTTGTCTCGTACTTTGTAGGTTAACAGTAAATGAAGAATAATATTTAATATTAACATATTTAATATTAATAAATAATAAACTTTATTGTTTTAAAAAAAACTATATAATAATACAATATACATTTGGAACAGTTAAATTGATCAAAGCATTAAAGCAATTTTAGCATCCACTGACTCCTGAACTATTTGTTTGTCTGACTACTGAATATTACATGGATTGAGCTGCTGTTGGCAAGGAACAGTCAGTTGAGCCCAATGCTGGATAGATAAAGCTGTAAAGTACATATACTTAATATATAAAATATACAAAATATAATATATAAAATCTCAATTTTTGTTTTCAGTGTGTTTCAATATCAAATCACTCTTACGTGACATATAAAATGCAGCAGCACATGGATGGAGCTGGATATCAAATCTATATCCTGAATGTCACAAATCCTGAGGAATTTCTCTCCGGAGAAGATTCGAACCTGAAACTTCAAGACGTTGGACCTTTCACGTATCAGTAAGTATTGATTAATTTATTTATTCAACAAAACTCCACAGCATCACACACAGTAGAAGTACACTTTAGAGGGGGCCAATTAGGTTTCGACCATGTTAACAATTCGTTTACATTATTTGGCTAAATATGTTAATAAAATTAAGCTACAACAAAAACTAATAATGTCAACATTAAACATAAACTAAAATATAACTAAACTAAAACCGAATAAATTTAATTAAATAGAAACAAATTACTTTTTTTTTTGCCTACTTTAATACTGTTTTTATTCGAAGGAATTAAGGTACAATTGATTTTAAAAATATATATATTAATGAACTAAAAACTTACATTTTAAAACATAAAAGACTATTAATAAAAATAAACCTAATTAATAAATAAAAATACAACTAAAAACCTAAATGAAAAAAAAAAAAAATTTTAAATAAAAAAATTGCTCCAAATCGCTGCCAATGGGCAAAGTGCCAAGGTTGAATGGCAATGCTGATCCTTTGGCCCAAATATTGCCCAGCCCTTTTGTCTCCCGAGGTGTTGACGAGCTGTTTTGACAGCGCCTTGAAAATTTCATGTGCACTTGGTCCCCACGGCCCGAGAGTTTCAACTCCAAACGGCGCAAAAACAAATCTCCCAATAAGCTGAGTGTATTTCCGCCGCTTGAGGTTCTCTGCTTGTAATGCAGCAGCGCCTGGGTCCTTAGAGGTCAAGGACAAGTGGGAATTACATTTTAAATCAAAAATAAATTAAACCAGAAAACAATATTATTTTCTCTGACACATTACATTTTTCGGCAAATCGTTTGACCAGTCGGGCTAAAGAAGGCTATTTGCATCAGAAATATGTTCTGCGGCGGTGATCCGGTTGTTAGAACGCTTTCCTTTGATCCAAAAAGGTCGCGCTTCGAACCCTGGCTTGTACCAATGAGATATTGACTTTTCTTTCGTAGATACATTTGTCATAGATTTACAACACCACTGTTCCTGTGAGAAGAGCACGTAAGGCCGTCGGTCCCGGTGTAACTTATACCAACTTGTGGAATTGACAAATAATTTATATCAGACAGCAGTGGATATCTTAACGACTCTGTGTTTTATTAATAAAAAGAAAAAAAAGGCATCATCACTTCCGTGTCCCTTGCAGGGTAGTGAGAAACCACGCATTTGTAAGGAGCTAGTTCACATTAGCCAACTTGACTATAGACATGATAAATGATAAGTGGCAACCTCGTCGATGTCTCGTAAACTCATTCGCTTAGCGTCATAATTTTTATTGTGTTCTCTACCAGAAATCGAACCCGTTTAAATCTACGGCCTTACAGAGGCAGAACTAATAATATTAACCTTATATAGTGGTAGAGAGAGACTGATGTTGGTCGTTGGTGACTGACGTCCCATTCTAGGACCTCGCGTACCGCTTACCATCAGGTAAGGGCGATGTTACATGTTCTGTACAAAAAGGTATCCTTATCAAACGGTTTCATCACACATCCTAGAACTCAGAGTCTTAGAATTCCACTGTTGAAGATGGGCTTTTCAGAAATATCTGAAGAATTTGCCCACACTTGCCAAGCTGGCCTGGGTTGGCGAGGGTCTGATGTATGTAATTTATTAACGATTCCACAAGTTGGTATTAGCGAAACCGACGGCTTAACGTGCTCTCCGAGGCACAGGAACGGCGATAGAAGACAGAAGACAAATTTCTAAGCATCCCATGGATTCACCGTGTGTGGTGCCGGGTCCATCGTGTGTGAGTTAGAGATGAGAAGAATATAATAGGCTGGTTTAAGAAAAGGAGGCCTCCCTTTTTTTATTTTATTGCGCGATAATACGCTCACCATCCACTGCGTAAAGCTGAGTCTTGAACCCGTTCCTGATGATTTCTTCTGTGAGATCATAATATTTATTCGACTTCATGTTGTGATCTTTTGGAATATTTGATTCCCACGGAACGGTAAGTTCAATAAGGAAATTTTTTTTCAAATTCCGAGAAAACACTAAGATGTCTGGCCTATAGGCTGATACAGCTAGTTCATCTGGGATCCTTCAATGGCAATGTTCAAATGTATCCATGAGAATTTCCCAGTCTGATGCGGCGCCAATCTAAGGCAAATGTACGTGTAAAATAGTAAATTGTATTTATTTCTGACTGGTTTATGCCGGGGTTCGAAACTAATTTTCAAAAGAAAAAATAACTATTTAGGAAACATAATTTAATATATATATTTTTTCAGTGAGTTGCGAACTAACGTGGATGTAGAGGTGGACAGCGAACAGAAGACCCTTAAATATACTCCCGTGGGAAACCTCACATTCATACCAGAACAGTCTATAGGCTATCCCAATGAAACTATAGTCTATTTCCCAAATAGCATATTTTTGGTTAGTCAAATAGATTTTTAATTAGCTGTCCATCATCAATTAATTACTAGCAATAAAAAGATGGGCGATAGTTTTAGTACTGAGTATATATGGCACCGCGCCCACCTGATGGTAAGCGGTACGCGAGGTCCAAGAATGGTTGCAACTGACGCCAGCCTCAGACGACCGACATGAGTCCCTACCACTATGCCGGCCTATAAAGATGCTTTTTCACACTTCGTTTAAAGGACTCCAGGTTATAGGAATGGGGAAACACACCGGCTGGGAGAGCATTCCACATCTTCAGCGTGCGACAGATGTAAGAGTCTCCAAATTTGTATGTACGCGTGGGGATAGTGGCTACGGTATGTGGATGCATATTTTGGTCTGTGCGAGTGGTTCGGTTGCGGAATAGAGAAGAAGGGATAAGGTTGTAGAACACGCTCAGGGAGGACACATCTCGGCGAAGCTGCAGCGATTCAAGAGTTTTAGACACTGTAGTATCGTCCACTATTCGAATCGCCCGCCTCTGTAGGACATTGATAGCATCTGTAAGGTACATGCAGAAATAAAAAGTGCATGCTTAGCTCGTCTATGGAACACAGGGTATTGATTAGGATTACCCTTTTTTTAGTTTTTTTTTATTATTATACTAGCCTGATGGTAAGTGGCGTGCGAGGTCCATGAATGTTATGTTATCATGACTGACATCAGTCCCTAACACTATGTCGGCTTCACTGGGCATGACGGCAATTCGAGCCTGATCCAGAAACGTGTGGATACACTTTACTGGGTTTATTGGCAGGAACGGTGGATACTTCCCCGTCCCGGCAGACTGGACAAATGACCACCATCAGTCCGCCTACCACCTATTAAATAGTATAAGTATCTTCCGCTCTTCAGGGCCCCTAAAGATTACAACTTACTTATTGACAAAGAGGGCCGCTCTGGCTATCCTTAACCTGCCAACCTGCTCAGTTGCATCGGAAGTTGCAGCCTTATGGCAGAGGCCAGCTAGACACTACTTACTTACGCAGGCCAAGCTTGACATACGCAACGCAATAATTAACTAATTATATTTTTCAGGCGTTAGCTTCGAGGGTGTCTCGCGAGTCATTCCTTTTGAAAACCTCCTTTAACGTTTTAACTCGTCAGTTAAGGGTTAAACCTATCCTAAAAATGACGGCTCATGACTTATTTTGGGGGTTCGATGACCCCATAGTGAAGTTGGGAAAAGCGATTTTCCCTGGGATTGTTGTTTTTGACCAATTTGGAATGCTAAGTCATGTAAGTACTAAACGTAGAGTTTTCACGTCAGTATCCCTCCACGAGTGGTCAGAAACCACGCTTTTTATAGTAGCGGATTCACATTTAGCCAACTTTACTTAAGGCCCATTATGACAAGAGGTAATAAGAAATATCACAAATAAATTTTATGTCCCGACCTGGAATCTAAATCCACTGACATAACCGCTGCACTACGAAGGCAGTTTAGCAATGTAAGTATTTATAAAAAAAAAACAATGTACATATCTTCATGCTAGCTAGCAGGGTAAGTTGCTTCGATTAATAATACATACTAATATAGATTAAATGTGACAGCTCATTATATAGTCTTTCGGGCATGTGGTTTTTTATATGCCCGCCTTAGGATTCCTATTAGCATTTTGGACTCTACCAAAGTGATGCTAAATCTTGTTCATGGTCTTGCTTTTTAGACCAAGACCACCGATATGTTTATTTATTAAAGGATAACTAACGACTAACAACAAAATTGGAAAAAAATAAATAAAATGGACTACAAACATAAAATAAAATAAAGAATACTTAAAAAAACAAATAACAACAATTAACAACAGTAGCTGTGAGTACACAGCTAAGGCATATAATAATAATAATAATAATATTTTTATTGCATAAGTACAACAGTTTGACGGGTTGTACAGAACAATCTGGTCAAGTAGCTGCGAGCAAACGTTGGCTTCGTATTAAACAAATGAAGTTCCAAATAGTTACAATTGAAATAGTTGCATGACCTCCAAAAGAACGAGCTTTGTCTGTAATTGGTAAAGCACATAGGGGCATGCAGAACGGATGTGCTCCTAGTTCCTAGGCCGGTAGTTTTTGTTAGCCAGACTAACCCTAGTTTTAGTATTGGTATTGCGCAAGAGTCTCGTAAGACAATTGTTCAGAGAGTTTTAATCCAGTGACTTAGCGCAAACGTTATTACTGGATTTCGTTATTTACGTCAGATGTTGCGTCATATACAAAATATTATTCCATTCTCAACTCTATAAGCGCTCGACCTTGACAGCGGCCGTGCAAATATCAAATTTAATAACGTTATATATAGTTAACGGATTCCATTATATAACGTTTGCGACTAAGTAACAGAATAGGGCTAATCCTCATAAAATATCTCCAACACTACTGTCCCGATGTGGAACTTATGGTTTTTTTACACAGTTGTTTGTATTGATGAATATCATCATTTAAAGCGTTATATATATGTAGGGTTATTGTTACAACCTCTGCATACATTTTTGGATACTGACATGTTGGTCAACAAGATCACAATTCCAAATTCCAAGTAAATCAGACTAGTAGTTCTCGTGATAGAGGTTTGCGGACAGACACTCGTCTCACATGGCTACCTTACTATATTTAGAAACAAATAAATATTTTAGATCAGTTTTGCAAAACTCTTAAGCAAGATCAAGACTTTGGGAAACACTAACCAAATGTATTAAATCGGACAGTAAAAGAGTTATTGTATATTTTTCAGGCGTTTGGTCTTGAGAACCGGGTGCGCTATGAAGTAAACACCACAGATGAAAGGAAATTCGAAATAATTTCAGTTAACGGGACACGAGGCATACTTAATCTAGGATACGATTCTAATAGGTAACAGTACAATAAATAATCATTTCATCATTAGCCTGTGTCTGGATATAGGCCCCAAGGCTCACCACGATATCCTGCCACCCTCATCCATCCCCATCAGTGACCTTCTTCAGGTCGTCCCACTCTGCGTCTTCCCGTACGTGATCTCCACTCCAAAACCCGTCTACTCCATCGTTCATCGGTTCTCCAAACTTTTTTTCTCTGACGCATTTCCCCATTTAGGACTTTATCCATCAGAGAAATACCGAGCATAGCTCTCTCCATAACTCACTGAGCGAACTTAAATTTGTGAACCAGACCCACTGTCAGTGTCCACGTACAACAGTACTGAAAGAACGCATTAGTTGAAAACTTTAGTGTTTAAATACTGAGGTGTATTTAATAAGATGTGGCGCTGCTTTCCCCATGCCGGCCATGCGTCCCTCGGCTTCTTCGCTGAAGTTGGCTACAGCTAAATGTAAATTTATATCAAATCGTTTTTCCATTATATCATACATACATACATATCTTCACGCCAGATCCCTTGCGGGACCCTCACGACATACCTTTTTCAGTCAGTGTTTTATTTATTTGATCGTGATATGTGAGTCTCAGTCTGCCAAAACCTCTTTCATCCACAACTTTCGCATTATATATCTGGTTCGTCAATCTTTCTTCGCTAATCCTTTCAACATGCCCAAACCATCGTAGCATGCTTTTCCTTATTTTTGTTAGTATGCTATACCAACCCTTTGTACGCATACAGTCCGCCAAAGTGACACCGCATATCCGACGCAACGACCTCATTTCTACTGCATTAAAAACATTTTTCTTAGTGTAAAGTATTTCCGAGGCAAGGAAGCAGTAGTGTTGTAAATCTATTATACAAATATACGTAAAAAGTGTATTTATCATTGCAAAATATTTAATAATACAGGCGTTCCAACAAATCGACCAGGTACGCTTGTTCATTTTTAAATCAATAAAAAAAACATATTTGACAGTTGTGCCGTAACATCTTCAATTAATACAAATCGTTCTTTCCAGAAAATATTGCAACTCGTTTACGGACGCGTATGAAGGGATGATCTTCCCTCCATTTCTTTCTCCAAAGAGAAAACTAAGGCTGTTTCACAAAGTCCTCTGCAGACTCATGGAGCTAGAGTACATTAAGAATGGAACCTCAGAAGACGGTCATGACGTTTATGAATATATATTTGGAGAAAGCGTGTATGGACACGGGGAAGAAAATGACTGCTACTGCTCTTCAGGAAAATGTATTAGAGGAATGACAGAACTTAGTCCTTGTTTAGCAGGTAAGAACCTTTCCTAATAAGACCACCACCAGCCTGACCTGACGCAAGTAAGGATACAATATACTTTAACACATAGCCCTTTCAGCACTAAAAAAAATATTTTGGATATTGATAACTTTGAGGTCCAAAATATCTTATATACTTAAATAGTGAAAAAAATCCTCCCTAGCGAATTCCACAAAACCCCCTCCGCATTTGACCGCCTCCGTGGTCTAGTGGTAACAAACGTTGCCGTGAACTCGGGAGGTCGTGGGTTCGATTCCCACCGGGGGCAAGATGTACATTGTATAATTTGTCTCGGTCTGGGTGTTTATATGTATAATATGTATATATTTACAAAAAAAAAAGTATAATATGTAGTTTATCAACCATCTAGTTTCCGTAACACAAACCCCGTAGCTTACCACGGAAAACTAGATGGCGCTGTGTGACCTGTCTGGAAATATTTATTTATTTATTATTCTTAAGTAATGTTTGATTCTTTACTAATACAATAAGTAACTACTTATCTTTCTACTGCAATGGGGTGTATCAGGCAAACCTTTTTGTGATGTTTTTAGTTTTTTATTTTTATACCTGAAAAATTTAATTTAACTTAACGTTACCTACCTTAAAAGACGAATGAAGAAAGCGAGCACCGTCTTTTAAAAAAAAAGGTTTAATTAATAGAACGGCAATTTTGAGATCACTGTATCTTTGATTTTGCTTGGAAATCTCGATTTGTACACTTAAAAGCTGCTCACTTCGGCATAATATCCAGAAAATAATAAATTTCGTAATATAAATACAAGTTTAGTTTATATTAGGTACCATCTATCATGCGCCATCTATCGTGATAAAAAGTTAGTGATATTTACATTATATACACGTATATTTTCTCTTCGTAACCCACATCTGCTTATTACAGATTTAAGTCACAAAGTTTTTTTTTTAAGGTTTTTTTTTTTTTTTAATTTATTCATCAAAAGGGTTAGTAAGTACAAAGTAAAAAAAAACATAGTAAAAAAGGTAAGTAAAAGGTGTTAGTAACAACAATAACTTGTTACACTTATTACTTTTATTATATTGTATGATTCTTAAGTTGTAAAACGGGATCAGTATACAAATGCAATTGTTATTTCATATCTCATTGTTATTGTACTGATTTTGTTGGATCTTTTTTTTTTTCATTATAGCTAACAGTGAACTTGTAAGGCTTTAAGATGACATAAATTTTTTGTATACATAATATTGTAAAGGCTGTAAATTTTCCCACGAATAAATAAATTAAATAATCTCTGGTCTGCACACTAGGACATCCTGTCATGTGAGGTCTAGCTTTAGTAGGGGTGATTTTTAGTAAGAATTATTAAACAACAAAAACATGTTGGAAGTACAAATACGAACCGGTTATTAAAAAAAAAGAAAAAAAACGGTTGGTATGCTTGTGTTTTTATTCGTATGAGTGTGTGATGTAAGTATGTCTATGTCGTAAATATAGGTTAGTTAGTAGTAAATGCTTTTATGGCATTAAGCTCACCTATGTACCTGCACTTGTTTTGAATCTGTACAATAAACAAATTAATAATATTACATTTTTTAAATAACATTGAAACTCTTAAAGCGACTTGAGCCAACGTTATTTGACAACAGTATCTCGCCATTCGACCCTTGGTTAGTATTAATATTTTGTTCCTGAATTTAGACTAACCAGGGGTAAATGGCTGTTGTGAAACGTTGGTGCAAGTCGCTCATATTATTCTACACGTACTTTATCCCCCAAGTTAGGCTATCATTAATTGTCTACATAAATTCATCTTTATCATTCAGAATCACGTAATTTAACATTAAAATTTGTTTTTCTATAATTATAGGTCTACCAGTAACAATATCGAATGGACATCTTCTGGGAGCAGACCCTATAGTATATAATCGTCTTGAAGGATTAAATCCCAAAGAAGAATTACATGGGAGTCATTTTCAATTGCATAAGGCAAGTTATCCAGATATTTTATTATTATTATTTATTGAATAACCGGTTCGTATTCTTACTTCCAACATGTTTTTGTTGTTTAATAATTCTTACTAAAAATCACCCCTACTAAAGCTAGTCCTCACATGACAGGATGTCCTAGTGTGCAGACCAGAGATTTATTGTTGTTACTAACACCTTTTACTTACCTTAATTATGTTTTTTTTTTACTTTGTACTTACTAACCCTTTTGATGAATAAATTAATTTGATTTGACCTTCATTAGGACATGTGGGCATTATCCAGGGCACACAGAATCCGAATATCGTAAAGAAAAAAATATTATAAAATAAAATAAAATAACGTTTATTGGATCATAATCAAATAATTTCAGTTAGTGAGCACTGCCTTCTGGAAAAGAAATTCTGGGCTCCAGAAGGCAGTTTTCCTAGACACAATAAAACTATACAAGTACTTACATAAATTAATAATACAGTGCATTCCCATCCTCATTAAACATTGTTTTACTGTAACCAGCCTCTCGGCAACTGTGTGCTGCAGTAGCAACACTATTCTTTTGTATATCTCGTTAATAAAATTAAATTTAAACAATAATATACCTACAAAACAAAATAATAATAATAAAAAAGAGCAATACAATAGAATTTACATAATATGAATATGTTTTAAACATTTAAGTATTCGTTTATTGTATAAAAGACATGTGACAGTAAATAGTTTTTTAGTTTTCGTCTAAATGACATTTCAAGTAACAATTTTAGTTCATCAGGTAGCTTGTTATAAACTTGAATACACATGCTTTCTACAATATTACTAATGACCGTCAAATAAGATCTCGGTAGGTAAAGCTCTTTATGATAACGTTTTATGTTTTATAGCAGATTTGTGCTCGTGTTAGAAATAGGTGTGGGTATTTTCGAACAAAAATGCATATTTCCTGAATTTTTTTTTATACTAGCACGACATGTGACCTTGGGCCCACCTGATGGTAAGTGGCGCGCAAGGTCCATGAATGTTAGCAACTGAAGTCAGATACTCGTAACTGCCATCAGTCCCTAACACTATGCCGGCTTGACTAGATGCTTTTTCACACTTCGCTTGAAGGACTCCAAGAGGCTGGAAGAGCATTCCACATCTTTATCGTACGACAGATGTATGAGTCCCCAAATTTATACGTACGCGAAGGGTGACTACGGTATGTGGGTGCATATTTTGACCTGTGCGTGTGGTTCGGTTGCGGAATTGAGAGGGAGGGATTAGGTTGTAGAGTTCTTCGGAGCACTCACCATAGTATAGCCGGTAGAACACGCTCAGAGAAGCCACATCTCGGCGAAGCTGCAGGGATTCGAGAGTTCCAGATGTAGTGGCATCGTCCACAATTCGAACAGCTCGCCTCTGTAGGACATTGAGAGCATCTGTGAGATACTTGGCGGAACCATCCCAAAGGTGACAACAGTATTTATACAAGGTAATGGAAGTATGAAAAGGTCTTTAAACAAGGGTTTTCACGAGTCCCTAAAACCAGCTTTACATATAGTCCTAATACAACTACATTGTAACCCACATCGTTAAAATAATGCACCTCTGTTGTGTATGCTTATAGCTACGCGTACTCGTATGCCCATACCATTGGGCTTTCATTTTACACTAGTTCGACAACAGAACATTCCCGTAGCGCACGCTGATTTGCCACCGAGGAAGTGTGCGTGCATACTTAAATGACGGTAGATAAGCTTTAAAAATTTGATGACTATGTGTGGGACGATTAGGTAATAATAATAATAATATCTTTATTCAGTAAAAAAGTTACAAGATATGAAAACAATAACATATTTCATTATGCATGCACAGAAAAACAGACATTTGCAGCCGAACTAAGCCTATATGTATAGGTCTGTCCGTCGGCAGTCAACGCCCAAACACCCTTTTAAATATATTATTACTTTTAATTACAAAATAATAAAAGAAACAAAATGTACACAAAAAGAAAAAAAAAAACGTTTGGTTGAGATTCTCTTTTTGTTTATGATGTAAGTGTGTGAGTGTGTGTAAGAGGGTGTGTAAACTTTACATACTTTGTTATTATCGCATTCCTACTTTACTATTGACAGTAATTCCTCCGTTATATAATAGTCAAGAGACTGTAGCCATTGTGTGACATTCTTTCTACATATCACTGGTACATGCGTCAGTACTGTAACCTGCCCTTTGCAGTTACTTGATTTATCCAACGCCTACGGTTGGATGTAATTGCTTTTAATTGTTACGGAGAGGATTCTACGGAACTCCTTTTTTATTAAAAATGCATAAAACTTTTTTATACTTTATATTTTAGAAATAATTACATATCTAGAAAAACTAAACACTTATCTACGAGGGACACTATTACGCGGTAGACTTTAACTAAAAATTATTTAATCCTAATCTTTATAAAAATACTCGCTCTGTCGACCTCTCGGTCCGAGCTCCTCCGATCTTCCTTTTTTTCTTCTTTTTAAAACAAAAACCCATCAACCCTGTCATTGTCGTATATTGACAAACTATTCTTTCTTAAAATGCAAATAAAACTCTGTAACCTACATGTACCCGTTACAGTACCATAGTACAGCGCCCATCAAGTCGTTCACAATGTGTTATGCTTTGCTTATACTTGTACTTTTCAGCTATATTGGCATCGTCAATTTGAATGTATTTTTCTCTATTTTAGACTGTAGGAGTATTTCTCAAGGCTCACTTCACGGCCCAGCTAAACATTGTGATGGATGACGTGAGTTTTAATCCGTCAGTCAAGCCATTCTCCAACATGGTAGTGCCTATTGCTTGGGGATATGCTGTAAGTACTTAATTACTATTTGAGACTGCAATAGAGTAAAAGTAAAGTATCATCACGACCGTTTCCCTTTCGGAGTGGTCAGAAACCACACTTCTAAATAAGCAGATTCACATTTAGCCAACTTTACTATAGGCCAATCATGACAAGTGGCAAGCTCGTCGATGTCTCCAGCGTACCAAGTTCGAGAAATATCACAAATAAATTAAATATTAAATAAATATATTTACTTACATTATTAAATATTTTTGTGGCCCGACCAGTAATCGAACCCGGTACAATAGGTAGGTAGGTAGGGCGAGTTTGTTAATGGAAACTCAAAATGTATTATTTAGGTAGCTTTTAATTTATATTTAATGTATATTAATTTACTTCGAATAAAATTATTTGATTTCGATAAATAAATGTTTTATTTTTTTGTTTTAGTATCTTCGGCCATTGGCGACGGACATTCATATATTGCTGAAGATCATCACGCAGTGGTTACCAAAAATAGTAATAATCTTGCAAATATTGTTTATAATTATCGGTACATACTATTCTGTAAACACACTACTCAAATGTTACAAAACTAAGACTGAATTTGTTAAAATAGAATCGATTTCTACTAAAATAACGGAACCTTCTAAAGAAACATTGTTAAATAAAGAAAATTAAGTTACTATATTTGTAAAAGCAAAAACTTTGATTGACATTAAAATACAATATACAACACTCGTTCTAGTTAAAGCACTGTTGCGTAATTTTAGTTTGGGAAAAGCAACTTAATGACAAAAGTGAGTAAAAATCTAAAATTTTCGCCACTAACCATTAATTTCGCAAAAACCGTTCAGCAAAAAGCATTTTATTTTTTATCGCCTTCCCATTCGGTTTATAAACTTTTTAAAAGTAAGAACTTTAAAGCGCGGGCTTGGTTGGGGACCTATTTCGTTGAACGTACGTCCGTACGTCAGAACAGCCCTCAAGGGGAAACAGCGCGGCGGGGAAGGGGAAGAGGGGCGGATAGGCGCGCGTCGCGCGTATAGCCGATGCCTCTCTCGCTCTCTCCCACTCCTTCTTTCTCTGTCTTTCTTTACGCGTCTGCAACTATACGTGCGCATGCAGCCACGCGCATTCATTTAATCTCCACATTACTACCAACTACAAAATCAAAAACCTGCAAATTTAGTTCTCACTTTTTTTACATTTGACCTTTCCCCCTTTTTCTCCGATTCTGCCAATTTTTGGTTATGAGGTTACAAAAAAAGCTTCCTAATTGCCTCAGGAACTTAAATACCTAGAGTCATCCGGTTGCTTTTTGCAGACTGAAATTACGCTCCATTGGCTTACCTATTCGCTTTTACGAGTATGACTAATAGGTACATTTAGTTGATGCCATTTTCTTGTACAGACCTACATACAACAGCAAAAATTAGGTCAATAATGTCTCTGATTATAATAAATTGTACCCATGGGCTGTTTAAACCAAGACAAGGTTTTAAACAAAGTTTATCCAATGGATGAAGAATGTGTTTAGACCATCTATAAAGGTGTGCGAGGAAAACATCTACGAATCGTATTATTTAATGAAAAAGAGATTTGTCAAAACTTTGTTTAGTTAAATTGACTATAAGACTGCTAAAGTATATAATACTCGAGTATGACAAGATATGAAAATAAAATATACATTTATTCGAAAAAAATATTTACAACATATAAAATAAAATTAATATTAAGGATAGGGATATAAGTCCCGTCCGCGTGGAATGGTGGCAAGAACGCTGGCTGCATTTCCCCGCTGAATTGCAATACTGATTCTCTGGGCGAAGAAAGAAGAGAAGACAAATTTCTAAGCATTCCATGGATTCACCGTGCGGGTGCCGGGTCCATCGTGTGTGGGTAAGAGATGAGAAGAATGGTGTCTCGGGCTTGCGACCGACAATTGGCTGGTTTAAGAAAAGGAGGCCTCCTTTTTTTTTTCTATTGCGCGATAATACGCTCACCATCCACCATTCTACTTCTCTCCCTACCCAACCAAATACTGTATGATTCCGTTAATGCCGTCTTGGAAGCTCGTTCCATAAATGTATTGACGGCAGACCTGCTTAGGCCCAATTCTTTCAGTAAGTGATGCAAAGATTTTGCTGGAACTCCTCTTGCACCAACTTCCACTGCGTAAAGCTGAGTCTTGAACCCGTTCCTGATCATTTCTTCTGTGAGATCATAATATTTATTCAACTTCATGTTGTGGTCTTTTGGAATATTTGATTCCCACGGAACGGTAAGTTCAATAAGGATAACTTTTTTCAAGTTCCGAGAAAACACTAAGATGTCTGGCCTATAGGCTGATACAGCTAGTTCATCTGGGATCCTATAATGGTGTTCAAATGTATCAATGAGAATTTTCCAGTCTGATGCGGCGCCAAGGATCGAGGTGGGCTTGCATTTAGTTTTCGTGCTTTGCCCTTCCTTTACAAATGTGGTCAAAGTTTTATTTGTAGTCAGTCCCTTTCTGGCTCTTGCAATAGAAAGACTTACTGCTTCACGGATAACACCTAGGACTTTGTCATGTCGGCGTGAGTAAAAGCCCTTTTCTAGGAGAGTAACGCACCCTACAAGTGTGTGTCTAGCAGTTCCTATGGCAGCACCACACAATGCCAGCCCTCTTGTCACCGGAGGAGACAACGAGACGCGGTGTTATGTCTTTTAGATATGAAATGTATCTACAAAAAAATATTATTAAATCTTTATTCTTATCTATTTAATTGTTTTTTTTACCATCACTGTCTGTAATTTCCTTTGACTTTAAAAGCCATTGTTCTTAGCTGAAACTTACGCTGTTAACTAATAAATTTTACTCAGAAATACTTAAGACTTCTCCGTTGTTACATTTAGCCAGCTTTACTATATGCCAATCATGACAAGGCAAGCTGGTCGATGTCTCTAGCGTACCAAACTCGAGAAATATCACAAATACATTAAATCTTAATTCGATTTATTTATTTAAATTAATAAATATGATTGTGTCCCGCGGTGGTGGGTAAGAACGCGTACCTTAAATCATAGATTTACAACACCACCCGGTTCCACTAATGCCAACTTGTGAAATCGTTAATAAATTGTCATTAAAAATTGACATCATATCCTCGCCAAGCCGTCTGGCCAACGTGGCGAGTGTAGGCCAAATTCCAGTTCTGGAAGGCCCATCTCCAGCAGTCGAGGTCTAGGGCGCTATGTTCTAGGGGCTATAATGAATGAATGAAAATTAATTGTGTCCCGACCAGGAATCGAACCCGCTGCCTCTAAGTCTAAATCGACGGACTTAAGCGCTAGACCACGGAGGCAGAAAATACAAGTAATGTTTTACCTAGTGTTATCGCTGATTAGCTGACAACTGGCTAACCAGCGAACACTGAATTTAAGACTCTATAGGCGTTGCCTTAAACGAATCTACGAAAACTAGAATTAACTTGTATTGTATTTTTGTGGAGATTACAATTTTAAAAAATAATTTAGTTGTTTCTTATTCATCACCTCTCTGATTCCCAATACTATTCTTAAATAAAATGATTATTTTTGGCAATAACAGTTGAGTCATTGAAAGCAATAAATATTCGTATGGTTCGATATAGATAAATAAAGATAAAATATTATACTAACAGGAAAAAAGTACAACATCTGTAAACAAATATGTATTTGATATAATAATAAATAACTAACAGTGGCCATCAACAGAGTTAGTTGTCAACCGCTTGGCCAAGGAGTTGTCAAAGCGGCTAACAGAAAGGTCTGGAGACAGGAAGGCTGGCTGTTATTTCTGCCAACGTATTAGTCTAGCTATACAGAGGGTACATGTTTCCAGTCTCCTTGGGACTATCTCGGATGGGACGTCTCTGGAGGACATTTTTATTTTTATTATTTAGGTAGCTTTTAATTTATATTTAATGTATATTAATTTACTTCCAATAAACCGTCTCTGCCAGCATTTCCCCTATAAATGTAATTTAATAACATTTTTTTCCACAAAGTTAGTTCATCCCATTTTCAGGCCTATTATGACAATTGTGGTAAGCAACATTTGTATTCTTGATGATGATTTTTGACAAACGTTTTTGTTTTATACTAGCACGACATGTGACTTTGGACCCACGCGATGGTAAGTGCGTAAAGAATTAAACATTAATGACTGACATCAGTCTCTAACACTCTGCCAGTGCTTAGCACAAGCCATTACCTTCGACATGCGTTTCAGCTCGATTTTTTCAATTAAAACTGACAGTTTTTTATGGAGATCTGTCGCTTTTCATTCGAATATTTCGAACCGACACGCAACTCGAAAGCGCCAGAATTAGGCCCCAGGCTCGAATTGCTGGCATTTAATTTTAATTTGACTCGGCCACTGTACGGCCACGAAATTAATTTGATTTTATTATAATTAGAGATTATATTATAATTATTTTAGATTATAAGTTGACACGGCCTTTATACAACCACGAAATTGTTATTGTATTTTTTTATTTGTTTTTTTTTTTATAATTTGACATAAAATGATCATTATTTAGATTATAAGTTGACACGGCCTTAATAAAGCCACAAATTTAGGTTAAGCTGCAGTACTTGTTTATGGCACCAATGTCACTTACTTATTTCGGTCCATCCATAATTTAATTTTAATAATATTGTATTTTATTTGTAAAAAATTACAATACTCGGTATTGTTATCTGTGAACCAATGCTATTAGAGTTTATATTTCATTCATGATATTTATTGAAAAATATCGCGGATATCGAATGACCGTATTTTTTATTTTCGTATTTTAATGAAATATTCAGTAGAGAGTTCCAAGTCGAATTCGACATTAGGGGTCAGTTGCAGAAAGGCTGATTATCATTTGACATGTTTAATGGGCACTTCATTAGCTGAAATAACTGAAGTGACAAGCTAACTATCAATCACGTGACGTATATCAAAAAATATTGTTCATAGATCCTACTTTATTATTTATTTAAAGGAACATTCCAAAATATTATTATAAATAGTAATAACTAAAACAGAAAAAAAGGAAAATAAATAAATAAAAAAATGTTATAAATAAACAACTTGCTCCAAATCACTACCAATGGACAAAGTGCCAAGGATACTGGCAGCATTGGCACGTTAAATGACAATGCTGAACCTTTGGCCCAAATGTTGCCCAGCCCTCTTGTCTCCTGAGGTTGACTAACTGTTTTGACACAGATCATAGATTATTTTGATCATACTTTCTGCAACTGCCTCCATGGTCTAGCGCTTAAGTCGGTGGATTTAAACTAGGAGGTACCGGATTCGATTCCTGGTCGGGACACAAAAATATGTATTAATGTAAATAAGTACATTTATTTGTGATATTTCTCGAGTTTGGTACGCTGGAAACATTGACGAGCTTGCCACTTGTCATGATTGGCCTATAGTAATGTTGGCTAAGTGTGAATCCGCTCATTTATAATATATATCTCATATATAATTGGTTTCTGATCACCCCGAAAGGGAAAGTCGAGTGATTTAAGAAATGCTCCCCATGAATCGAACCCAGTACTTAAAGGGTTAATTTAATATTGGGTTAGCTTAAGAAATGGTGTGAGACTACGTCGTGGATTACAACAATATATTGGCATAATCTTATCAAATTGCCGATAATCCAAACGCGCCCAAAATGATGTGCCCATACCCATGATAAATAATAATATTCCTTAAGATTTTTAAGAATTAAATTACATTTATTTTATATAAATATATTTTTTCGAAGGAATATATAAAACTACTAAAGTAAAAATTCAATGTATCTTAACCTAATAAAAAACAAACCATAAGTAAAAAATGTCCTCTAGAGACGACCCTTTACGGATAGTCCCAAGAAGGCTGGCAACATTTCCCTTCTGTATAGCGAGGCTCATACGTTGGCAGAAATAATTGCCAGCTTTCCTGTGCCCAGACCTTTCTGTTAGCCGTTTGGACAACTCCTTGGCCAACCGTTTGGCTGAGTGTCCATGGGCACATGTCCGCTCTCGACCCCAAACGGCGTAAATTCGTAACCTGTACCGAGGTTGGCGTATTTGCGCAGATTGAGGTTCTCAGCAGAAACCGCCGCCCTCCCCGCGCTTGACGATGTCGCCTGGATGTGTGATGGGGCACATGTCGCATCCCACACCAGGGACCTGCCAATTTTCCACGGCCCAACGGTCATGCCGTCGGGTCTCTTGCATCGGGTTCTAGGATCGCGGGTACTCCAGCAGTGACAAAAGCCCTTCGGATGATATAATTAGGAGCAGCGTGACGAGGTGTGCGGCCAGCACTTCTAGCGCAATAAAGCCCGATGTCCAATGGGTGGACGGTCGGGGCTCCGAGACGAAGGCACAGCTGTTTTATAGTACTTTAATAAAATTAATTATAATTTAAAAAAAAAAAAACTATTCAGTATAAAATAATAATAACAAACTACTTAAAAATTAAATTGCTTCCGTGGTTTAGCGGCTAAGTCCATGGATTTAGGGACTAGGGGACGAACTGCTCTGCAAACTGGTACAGGAAGATATTTTATCTACCGGTCACATGAAAGAGCATACTCGCCTCATTGCCGTTTCCACTAGAGAGTCGGATCTTTGGTTGCAGGCTTTTCCCTCAGCATCGGTTGGCACACTCCTCGGTCGAAATACACTGACCATGGCGGTGTACCTTCGTCTCGGAGCCAGACTGTCCACCCGCACCAGTGTCGATGCGGAGTAGCAGGCGATCATCTCGGACACCACGGGCTTTTTTTGTGCTAGAAGTGCTGGGCGCATTCCTCATCACGCGGCTCTCAACGACATCATACGAAGGTGTACAGTCTACAGGTGTACCCGCAATCTCTGGGATTACCCGAAACCCTCTGGGATTTTTTTGTGATATTCTCGAGTTTGGTACGCTAGAGACATCGACGAGCTTGCTTTTTGTCATGATTGGCCTATAGTAATAAATGTGAATCGCTTCTTTATAAGCGTGGTTTCTGACCACCCCGAAAGGGAAACTTTCGTGATGATACTGGTGATACCTTAAAAGTTTATTCGAAGGAAATAAGGTACAATGATTTAAAAAAAAAAAACTCAAACTTACTATTTAAAACATAAATTACTTTAAAAGTAGGAATTCACAGTTTTAACTGAAGGTTGTATTCGGAGTAAAGTACAAAGATTAAAAAATAATATAAATTAAGAACTAAATTATAAAAATTTATAAATAAAATTACGACTATTCGATGGGCGTAGTGTGCCGAGGACACTCGCTGCGTTCCCCCGTTGAACAGAGGCTGAAGGGTCAACAAGATATTCTCTACTCAAAGTGTCACCCGTCGCCAAGTGGAGTTTCTTACCAAGCTCACGGGAGAACAAAAGAGCCTCCTCGGACCACGGGCCCATCGTTTTAACTGCAAATGGAATGAAATGGTGATTGATTTTGATCTCCGCGTACTTGTTACGCTTAAGGCGTGCGGCTGATTCTGCAGCAGCCCCAGGTTTCTTATGGCTGGATGTCACATGTGACTGACAGAGTGTGTCAACACATGTCGCATCCCAAACCAGTGCGCGGCCTCTAGTATATGGAATTAATGACATCCCATCCGGACGCCTACCATCATTTCTAACTATCCCCGATGGTTCGAGGATGCAGGGGATGTTAGCAGTTGTAAATGTTTAAAAGTTAAATATTTTTATGTTATTTTGCGTCTACCTGAACAACAAATGCTCTAAATTGTTCTTAATATTAACTGTTAAGAATGAATTAATATGAGTAGCTATTCAGTAGAGCATAGTAATAAGTCGAAGAACTTTTACTATGGGTGGTCCTTCCTTTGTAACCCAATAAAGTAAAAGCATTACTATACGTTTGGATCGTGACCTTTTCATGAAACATCTGTATTTTTTTATTTACAGTGTTTACCCTTTTAGTATTTTTTTTTAATTAAAACTAATTTTAAAATATTATTGTTATTGATTATAAACGAAATAGTATTACAAACATATGAAAAACTACTTAAATAATAAAAAATAAATATATAAAAAAAAGTTCATTTATTGGCCAACCGTGGCGGGTGTAGGACAAATTCTCCAGATATGTATGTTCTGGAAGGCCCATCTCCAGCAGTGGAGACTCTAGGACGCTGTGTTCTAGGGGCTGTAATCAATCAATCAATCAATGTCGGGTCAGTCCAAAAACGATCCAGCTAGACTGAAAACGCTGCTGGATTGCAAATCTTAGTCCTAGACCGCTGAAGTTGGGCCTTGCAAAATATATTCCTGGAGAATTTGTCCTACTTTCCGAGTTTTAAGGTATTTAAGGTTAATTTCATTTGCTGAAATTGACCTCGCCTTATCAGTGCAAAGATAAGGAATCGAGAGAAGACAATACATAGTTGTTACGCAATGAATAACTTGTCTTTACTTATCAATAACGATTTAGGTTTTTTTTTTTATTTACAACTATTTTATGTCGCAAGTAGATACGAGATTATTTTTTGTAATTGGATAATGAATTAATATTCAAAATAAAATAAGATACAAATATTTAGACGTCGAGGTACTTGGTTTGATTCCTGGTCAGGACACAATTTATTTGTTATATTTCTCGAGTACGCTAGAGAAATATGACAAGACTTATGATAAGTGACGAGCTTGTCACTTGTCATAAGTTGGAATGTGAATCGGCTTTTCTAAAGCGTCGTTTCTGGCCACCCCGGAGGGGTTAATAACGATACTACGAGGTGCTGGCACTGAGAAAATAATTACAGCTCTTTAACAATAATTCCTCAGAGTGTTAGTTAATAAAAAAATGCATAGTCATTATTTAATTTGGTTTTTGGCTTCGACCTATTTATTTAATTTATTATTTTTATCGATAATCTCTGATCAAATAAGTGTAGTTAGGTATCGATATCGATGGGCGTAGACGATGTTCTACGACATTTTTTATCTGTATGTTTGTTGATCGACTATTGCCCCTCCATAGATAGTGGTATTCAGAAGTTATTATTTATGTTGTAGAGTTACACTAAAATTTGGAGAATTATGGCATAGTATAAAATATTAAAAACCCATGATATTCCTTTGTTTTATTTATTACCTATTACTCGATGTCATATCCCTGAAGCTGTGATAAAACCCAGCATAAATGTCAATGCAGAAAACATGTCACACCTTGGGTTCGCGGATGACATAGTCATTATGGCCGACTCGCTCAAGGATCTTAGCAGAATGTTGAACGGCTTTAACGTGGCTAGCAGGTCGGTCAGGGGGTAGATACTTAGAACAAACAATTGACAAATTCCGGTTCTTATAGAAAGTAGACGGTAGGTGGTACAAAATGTTCATTAATTCAATCAATTCGGTCATTGTTGTCTATAAGCGAACTATACAACCTTAGTAAAAATATAATAATAAACAATTTCGACTCTAGTACACTGCAGGACTTTAAATTAAATTGTTAATTAATAGTTAGCCCACACTAGGTAATGAGCCTGGCTCGTCGGACTCTTTGATTACCTGTACTGGTTGATGAAATCGATTTTACTTACATTTACTTAAAATTAAATTAAGATCTAAGCTTATTAAATAAATAAAAATAAAATTAAGAATGAAATATATATATATGAAATTTAAATGTATTGTGTAACTTTTAGTACCTGCGTATGTATCGTATGGTAAATTATTAACAAAATAATCAACAATTATTAAATTTTCGTGGCCAGATAATTGGTTGTGGGTTCAAAAATCGAATTTTGGATGTAATGCTATTCCTATATATGTAGAAGCTATACCTGTAATAGGTATGTATGGCGCTTTAAGTATCCTACCATCCACCAGGCGGCGCTAGTGTTTGGATAAGCGAGTGTTTTTGGCGTGAGTAGCCACTCTTTTCCCAACTAGTCACTATACTCTTTGAGGTCGGTATCGGAATGAACCTGGACAAAACGAGAGTCATGTTCAATTACCATGTCAAGACAAGCCAAGGAATTTCCACTCTCGAAGTTGTAGAGAAATACAACTTCAGCAAAGAAGCTGATAGATGCATTCAGCTAGAATGGATGGAATACGGGAAACTTGGGTAAAAGTCTTCAACCAGTGTGTCCTCGTGATTTCGTACGGAGCAGAGACGCAGACACTGGCAGTTTGTCTTATCAAGGTGGCACAGCTAGCTATGGAGAGAGAATATTAACATTTCACTGATGGATAGAATTCGAATCGTTGATAAAAGACAAAGACAAAAAAAAATATTGTTCATGTCGTAAAAAAAATAACATTTTCAGCACACGACCCAGATCGGGCATTACAATATTGTTTCTTAAAATCTAGGTGTTTTACATCTAATGTTTCTTACTAGGAGATCAATTTACTAAAATTAGTTCCTATATTAATAATGAAATTAAAACAATTAAATAATCGTCAGGGAACCAAATTTACGTTAGACATAGCATTCAAAATTAGCATGCTGGTATAAATAATATAAATATAAATAAATAATAAATAAATAAATATTTCCAGACAGGTCACACAGCGCCATCTAATTTCCGTGGTAAGCTACGAGGCTTGTGTTACGGAAACTAGATGGTTGATAAACTACATATTATACTTTTTTTTTTGTATATATATACATATTATACATATAACCACCCAGACCGAGACAAATTATACAATGTACAACTTTGCCCCCGTTGGGAATCGAACCCACGACCTCCCGAGTTCACGGCAACGTTTGTTACCACTAGATATAGCAATGAGCCAGACACATCTGCCGCAGAACCGACTACCGATGGGTTAAACGGGTTCTAGAGTAGAGAACACGTAAGGGACAACGCAGAGTGGAACGACCCCGTGACATGGCGAGCCTTGGGGGAGGCCTACATTCAGATTCATATACAACCACCCCAAACAGTCACAATTAAGATAAGAGTTCTAGTTTAAACCATTTTTTTTTAAATTAATTTAATGGCGGGGCACTCGGCCACCACGGCCTTTCCTGCAGCAAGAGCACAGGTCGCATCCCAAGGCACGCCTCTCTCAATGACGTCATTTGTCGGGCCCTTGTGTCTGTAGGTTCGCCAGCAATATTAGAACCCAGTGGCATGGCCCGCGACGATGGCAAGCGGCCCGATGGAATGACGTTGGTTCCATGGAGGATAGGTTTGCCTTTAGTGTGGGATGCCACCTGTGTGGACACCCTGGCGCCTTCCCACTTGTCCTTGACCTCTAAGGACCCAGGCGCTGCTGCATTACAAGCAGAGAACCTCAAGCGGCGGAAATACACTCAGCTTATTGGGAGATGTGTTTTTGCGCCGTTTGGAGTTGAAACTCTCGGGCCGTGGGGACCAAGTGCACACGAAATTTTTAAGGCGTTATCAAAACAGCTCGTCAACACCTCGGGAGACAAAAGGGCTGGGCAATATTTGGGCCAAAGGATCAGTATTGCCATTCAACGTGGCAATGCTGCCAGTATCCTTGGCACCTTGCCCATTGGCAGCGATTTGGAGCAAATTTATTATTTATAATAATTTTTATTTTGTTTTTTCTTTATTTTAGTTTTTAGTTATATTTTTATTTAATAATTAGGTTTATTTTTATTAATAGTAATTTATGTTTTAAGATGTAAGTTTTTAGTTTAATTAATATATATTTTTTTAAACATTGTACCTTATTTTCTTCGAATAAAACTAATTTAATGTAATTTATTATTTTTAGATGTAAGTTTTCTTATTTTACTGGATCCTAGATTTTTGGTTTTCGCAGCTCACTTTTAATTAAGAATTCCATTCAGTTGCCAATTCGAAATTTCGAAATATTTTAGATGGATAAAAATTGGAATAAACGTTTCTTATTATTAATACATCACAAGTTTCAATCAAGACTTATTGAAAATAAGCGAGAATTTTCCTACTTTATCTGTAACTTTCGGATTGATAACTTTTTGCGACCTTGTTTAAGTTTAGATCTTTTACAGTACAGTACAGTTGGATCACGCGATTTCTACCAAATCCAAATACAAAAAAAAAAAACATCCATTCAATTGTATAGTTGCTATTGAAAACAGTTGTGTTTTGTCAAAACAACTTTGTTTTAGTTTTAAGTTCTCGTTATGTTTTGTTAAGTTGTTTGTATTGTAGTCTAACTTAGGTTTTTTTTTCAAATTAATAGTGTGTTGAGATGGATTCCAAAAAGTTGCATTCGGATCGGCACGTTTTGTGCAAAAATCGTAAGTGGCCTATTTGTTATTTTATATAGAATTTAATTAGAATATTTCTTTTAATAGTTTTCAGTTTTTTTTTTAAACTAATTGAAAATAAGTTTTAGAAAAAAAAATGTTTGCTAAAAATTTTCTAGTATACGCCTTATTTTAAATATTTATTATTGTATTTTAAATGTATACATCGACGAGCTTGCCACTTGTCATGATTGGCCTATAGTAAAGTTGGCTAAATGTGAATCCGCTTTTATAAGCGTGGTTTCTGACCACCCCGAAAGGGAAACGGTCGTGATGATGAATCTAAATACATTTATTACTGTATGTTTTTTTATTTTTTTTAGTTTTATCAATTTCGGCAAGTTAAGCAGAGTATTTGAACCCAGTATCATCGCAACCTGTGCTTCAAATTGGTCAATCTTACATTGATTGGCCTTTTCATTTTACTTTTTTTAAATAATTAATCAATTTTTTTAAAATAAATTTTATTCTCTACAGTTTCTGATATGTAATTATTTATTACATATAAAAAAAAATAAAAATATTTAAAGAATTATAAAGGTGTATAAAACATACATTCAAGCCAAATTCCTTGCGGGGTAGGCGGAGACAATTCGGCACCATTTGACACGATCACGACATACCTCTTTCGCTTCGTCGACGTTCATTAACCTCTTGATACAGCCCTTTTGTTACAAAAGCTGTTTAATGCACATTCAGTCAGTGTTTAATTTATTTAATCGTGATATGTGAGTCTTGCAGACCAAGGGCCTCTTTCACCCACAATTTTCGCATTATATATCTGATTCGTCAATAATAATAATAATAATAATAATAATAATGCTTTATTGCACAAAAACTAAAATAACTTAAAGATAATTTGCACAGGCGAGCTTTATGCCGTGAGGCATTATCCACCAGCTAACCTTTGGGAGTTTTGAAAACATGTGCCAGCCAGAGTGCCAAGTAAATATTAAATAATACTGCGGAGCTCGGAATTTCTTTTCCAGAAGGCAGTGCACACTAACTGAAATTATTTGATTATGATCCAATAAACGTTATTTTATTTTATTTACTACATATACAATACATATTTAATCTTTCTTTGCTCATCCTTTCAACATGCCCAAACCATCGTAGCATGCCTTTACCTTATTTTTGTCCCTATGCTTTCTTTTATACCAACCTTATTCCGTATTTTTACGTTACGTATGCTGTCCGCCAAAGTGACGCCGCATATTCGACGCAACGACCTCATTTCTACTGCATTAACCCTACTCTCATGCATATTCTGACGTATCCACGTCTCGCTTCCATACATCAGTGTTGGTATACTCTTTATACATGGCATTGTGTATGGCGAGCCGAGCTTTGTCACTGGGCACCATTAAAATATTTCCCGCGTTCACTCTTCTTTCGACATCCCTATCGTACTTCCCATCCGCAGTGAAAACACTGCCCAGATATAGAATTTTATTTGTTCTAGAGTTTCATCATCAATCTTTATCGTCACGGTTGTCATCCTTCTTCTTTCAAACACTAGTACCTTTAGGCTGGGGCCATTACCTTTTTGACATGAAAAAATTAGTAGCAGGCAACAGCTGGCTGAAATATATAGTTGAGGTCATAAACAATAAAAAAAAAACTTTCGAACTTGAGATTAAGGGAAGTAGTGAAATGGGGTGCTATTTAAGGGATGAAAACCGTTTTTCGTTATTTGTGGCGGAACGAGACCTCCTAGAGAAAAGTGTTTCATACAAAAGTTGTAGATAATAAAAATAAATCTAAAACTTTTATTATATATATTTTTCGACATAACCTCAAAGTTTTCGAGAAAATGACGAAAAACCGATTTTTCTGTTTTTTATTTTTTTCTCGCGTGGAAATTATTTAATTTAAATGAAACTTGCTATAAAATCCTAAAACAGAATATTTCCCTAATAATTCAACGAGTTAATGCGGCGAGCGTTTTAGAAATTTATTTTGTAGAATAGTTTTAATTTCATCGGTATCATTAGTTTAGTCTTGTTTATAATTAGTTCATTAATCTATTTTTTTTTAATGTTTTTGTATCTACTTCGAATAAATACCATTGAAACAATAAATTAAATGGAACACCTGCGTGGCGTACACGTCTGGTTTGTGCGGAATGTTATAGTACACGTTTA
The DNA here is from genome assembly GCA_910589645.1 of Tinea semifulvella. NCBI lineage: Eukaryota > Metazoa > Arthropoda > Insecta > Lepidoptera > Tineidae > Tinea > Tinea semifulvella. The sequence continues at coordinate 12,076,868 of OU342601.1, forward strand.
CCCACGCAATACGCATCATTATGTCACCAGAAAGCGTCATATTGGCATGGCGAGATATCTATCACGTCGCCGATTTATCTTACATTGTAAACATATGTAATCTGATTATTTGGATCGTATGATTTCAATAAATAACATCAATGTAAAGTATCATCCGACCATCAGAAACTAAGCTTTTTACGAGTAAAGAAGCGGATTTTCCAAATGTCAATTTCAAAATAGCCAATTTGTATGGAGAAGGCAAAAAAAATGTCATTTCCGACATATGGTTTCTTAGAAAAGTTGTTTGTTTCTATCAATAGAATAACCGCCTCCGTGGTTTAGTGGTAACAAACGTTGCCGTGAACTCGGGAGGTCGTGGGTTCGATTCCCACCGGGGGCAAGTTGTACATTGTATAATTTGTTTCGGTCTGGGTGTTTATATGTATAATATGTATATATTTACAATTAAAAAAATATAAAATGTATTTTATCAACCATCTAGTTTCCGTAACACAAGCCTCGTAGCTTACCACGGAAACTAGATGGCGCTGTGTGACCTGTCTGGAAACATTTATTTATTTATTTATAACATATTTAGTCCAACGTAAGACGATTCAAAGTCAACCCAATATAAAGACACCTAGCTATTCTCTCCTGCGGAAAAAAGTCTGTCTTTTTACGGCTATATTTTCGTTCGGGAAACGGTGGTACCCCGTGCCAGATTATTTATTATTAACAAGCTGTTTGTTCGTTGCCCGTGTAATAAAGTGGTAAGCTATAAAAATCTTCGGCATGTCCAACTCTGTGACGTTGTCGACAAATTTCAATAAAATCAATCTAGTATTCTATATAGGCGTGAAGACGAAATAAATAGACAGACGGTTACTCGTATGTGACCGTGGGGTCACATGTCGTGGTCGACATGATGACGTCATATATAGCTTATGCCCATCCCAGAGTTCAAGGATTTATTTTACGGACACAATTATATCTATATAGGAGAACTTTGCCAAAAAAATTTAAAAATAAAAACTTAAAAACAATTCAGCTGACTATGAAACGGATACGCAAACTAAAAATAAGTAATTATACAACAAATAAAATAAACAAAATAATTTATCGCATTTTTAATGACAGTTATTATCTTAACATTAATTTAATTATAAAAAATATTGTACCACCAGATGACACCTGTGTCAAGTGTCAAGACTTTAAGATTCTGTGATCCTATCATCTGTCATTTACATGTAATTATGTTTTAATCAGCTTTAAGGTTTCGCCACACTGAATGCGTACATGACGAATGAAGAAATGCACGACCAATACTTTTTATTTTTATTTTATTTATTTATTTATTAGATGCTCATAACAAGATGCAGTCATACCAAAATATAAACAGATACACACAACTAACTAAGATCTGGACTTCATCTCAAAAATTTGAGCATACAGCTTGCTATTTTTACAACCATTCCAATGGTAAGGTTAGGAGGTGGTTTCTTAATCATATTGCAGTATGAGAAAAGGAGGTTATTTTGAAACCGACCAATATCAATCAATCAATCAATTTTATTTATTAAGGTACAAAAACAGTGATATAAATAAGTAGTAAGTTTGCCAACCTAACATTTGTACACACTATGACAGATGTGTAGGGTGGATCACTAATGTATGGAGAAAAAAAAACTTTTTCTTTTGACTATAGCAATAAACATGTGTCTTATTGTAATAAGAACATATTATTATTATTATTATTTTTCTAAATCAACTGTTACTTTAACTATGGTGTACTTATTTAACTTAATTATAATATATACATATAATTAATAAATAAATAAATATAAATAAATAAATATTTCCAGACAGGTCACACAGCGCCATCTAATTTCCGTGGTAAGCTGCGAGGCTTGTGTTACGGAAACTAGATGGTTGATAAACTACAAATTATACTTTTTTTTTGTAAATATATACATATTATACATATAAACACCCAGACCGAGACAAATTATACGATGTACAACTTGCCCCCAGTGGGAATCGAACCCACGACCTCCCGAGTTCACGGCAACGTTTGTTACCACTAGACCACGGAGGCGGTCTATAGGCGGTATATAGGTATGTAGGTATTTATGTATATATTTATTTAGTATATGTAATATTAGTATGTAAGTCTATTATAATATTGTTTCGTTGTTACCACTCCACACTACCAAAGGTCGGTTGTTAGAAAATGCTTGTACAATTTATTTTAGTGCAATGAAGAAATTTTGAATTGAATTAAATTAAGATGTAACTCAGAAAATTTTAAGACATTGGATCTTCATGTTTCATAAAACTTTTTTAACTGATTATTATTTTGTTATAGGATGTAATTATTAAAACTTTATATAAGAATACTGTGTTTGTTATAATTAATTGTTAAGTTATAGTTACAACTACTAAACGACTTAAATCAATTACTTTGCGGTTGTTCATCATCATTACAACCCCTAGAATACTAGACTACTACATCCTAGACGTCCACTGTTGGAGATGGAGCCTTCCAGAACATGTATCTGGAGAATTTCGCCTACCTTTGCCACGCTGGCCAGACGGGTTGGCGAGGATCTGTTGTGATTTTTTTAATGACAATGTATCAACGATTCCACAAGTTGGTATTAGTGGAACAGGGACCGACGGCATAATGTACTCTACGAGACACGGGAACGGTGGTGTTGTAAATCTATGACAAATGTACTTAAGAAAATTGTATTTCTCATTGGTACATGCCGGAGTTCGATCCAACCTTATTAGGATTTTAAGCAAAGCTTTCTTACAACCAAGCCACCACCGCTCTTAGGGTTTAGTTTGGTTTTATTAAATTCCTTCATAAAAAGACAAATTTGTAAGCATTCCATAGATTCACCGTGCGGGTGCCGGGTCCATCGTGTGTGGGTAAGAGATGAGAAGATTGGTGTCTCGGGCTTGCGACCGACTATAAGCTGGTTTAAGAAAAGTCTTTTTTTTATTTTATTGCGCGATAATACGCCCACCATCCATCATTCTACTTCTCTCCCTACCCAACCAAATACTGTATGATTCTGTTAATGCCGTCTTGGAAGCATTTGGATATTTTTTTGCACATTTCCGAAGTTTTGTAGCTACACGTATTATTGATAATAAAATCACTCTGTATATGTTTCGAAGACATTGTAGCTATGACCTGACCTGATGTTTTGTTATGATTTTTGGTCGCGAAGCGGAGTTAACCCGGATTTGTCAATATTTTGTTAAACTTTTATCAGTACGTCTCGTTGCAATATCTTTTACATAGCTCATGGCATGCCAGAGTGTAGGTATTGTAAAATTATAAATTGTTTGCGTTAAGAGGATTTAACGTTTTTGCATTCCTCTCGAGCGATCCAATATTTTCAAAGAATTTTGAAGTCTGACTGTACTTTTGGCAAATGTAGTAGACGGTTTTTGAAAGCTTGAGAACTTTAAATAATAAATCAAGGCAGAAATATTGTTGGAATTATTTTATTATTATTATTATAAAGTATCATTTCGGGGTGGTCAGAAACCACGCTTATTAATAAGCGGATTCACATTTAGTGAACTTTACTATTGGCCAATCATGACAAGTGGCAACTTCGTCGATGTCTCCAGCGTACCACATTCGAGAAATGTCACAAATAAATTAAATATTACTTAAATTAATAAATATTATTGTGTCCCGACCAGGAATCGAACCCGGTACCTTCGAGTCTAAGTCCACGGACTTAATCGCTAGATCACGGAAGCAGTAGTCCATTCGATCAGTCCAATTTTTAATACTTTTTCCAAAAAAATCTGGCCGTATGGCGTCAATGTTGGCTTGAATATTAACTTCTAACGCTTTAAGTGTTGCTGGTTTATCGGCATGAACCAATTAACATAGCCCCATAAAAAGTAATCGAGAGACCAGTTAACAGGACCACTTCTGGAAATGAACTTGTCACCAAATTGATGGTTAAGCGCGCTGTATGCGCCTTCGTCTTGGAACCAAATGTCGTCGATGTTTATCTGATTAATTTTTACAAACAAAAAATCAGTTAGCATGGCCCGATATCAACTTTCTCTGAAATTTAAATATGGATATTTTTTGGACTTATTTTAACTGTCATATACCTAATTTGAGACAGAGAAACATATCAAAAACAAGTTCAACGATTTCCCTATTATACTATATTGTACTCGTATATGTTGATTTTTGGTGCCAATCATAAAGCTATGGTTTTTTTTTATTATTTTCTAGGAAAGTGCATGTGCAGCGCCGTCGCCGGGTTTCTCTTTATCTCAGTGGCTGTGGTCTCGTACATTCTAGATCCTGTCACTATTATATCCAAATATGTAAGTATATAAGGGTACTAACCTGATTTTGTGTATACTAAAACCTTGACACTATTAACATCAAATTACCTTTCAATCACGACTCTATTGACATTGCTTTTCTATTAAAAAATTACACAAAAGAATGGAGTGTCGATAGAGACGTGTTGAAAATGCCTATTGCCAGATAATTTATAAATACCTAATAAAATACCAAATTTGCTAAAGTCTCACTAGGTTTCTTTACTTAATTAGAAACAAATATTTATTTTCAGTCAGAGCAAGAGACTTACTGTAAAAAAAGAGTGTACTATACGCCAACAAACTGCTATGCAGTTTGGCGTATAATTTTAAAAATTGTAAATAGTGTATTTTTTTTATCTGAATAAACGATTTAATAATAAAATATAATGTTAGTTGTCCTGCCTGGAGAATGTTATGGAACTATAGGCAAGGAACAGACCTGAAGTTTAATGTAGCATTTGAGTTGAGATACCGACCTTGTTTGCCAGCCCCCATAATTCCTTATTTTTGACTTCAACCCATTAACTGTCATAGCTAGATATACCTGTAACTTTTTAAATTTCAGTGTACAAAAGTAGATAACGGTACGCAGTTATACAACAAACTGCAGGACAAGTTGGAGAGTATAAGGATAAAGATGTACCTATTTAATATTACCAATTACGAACGATTTAAAATCGGCTTGGACCACAAACTGAAGCTTGAAGAAGTAGGACCCTTTACCTTTGAGTAAGTACCTACCAATTTTTATTTTTTATTTTGTAATCGCAATTGCCAATCTATTTCATATTCATCATCACATCAGCCATTAGAACACAGACTCCTAAATCTTCAATGCATGAGCCTAATTTCTAGAGAATTGATCCAGAAAGGTAATTCTGATTAGAACTATTTTTCTGTAGAGATGTATTAATAGGGTCTCTATTGAAATCTCAGGTACAACTCAAAACTCAGAACTAAAACAAATTAATACTCTAGAACTAATATACAAACAGGATAAAAGAATTACAATATTAAATAAATAAAAATAAAACCACCCCGTCGCCAAGCGGACTTTTTCCCCAACGAGAGAACGCCAGAGCCGCCTCGGACCACGGACCCTTCGTTTCGTCTGCAAATGAGATGAAGAGGTGATTTACGATGATCTCCGAGTACTTGCGCGGCTGACTCTGCAGCGGCCCTGGGTTTCTTATGTCTGGATGTCACATGTGTGATACGAACACGAACCGAGTGTGTCACCACATGTGGCATCCCAAACCAGTGCACGGCCTCGTTTATATGGATATACTATTTGTCATAATAAGTTAATAATAGTAAACGTTACACATACAAAGATGCATAAACCGAGAGATGTGTGTTTGTTAGTATTCGTACTCAAATATGTGGAATCCACAATTTATCTTCCATACATTTAAAAAAAACTATTATTTTATGAATAAAAATGTGATTTAGACCGTTCTGAATTGATATCACGCTCTGAGCATCCAAATCGTGATATTTGATTCGGAACAACTGTCAGTATCAGACTTAGCTTTACGCAGTGGAAGTTGGTGCGAGAGGAGTTCCAGCAAAATCTTTGCATCACTTACTGAAAGAATTGGGCCTAAATGGGTCTGCCGTCAATACATTTATGGAACGAGCTTCCAAGACGGCATTAACGGAATCATACAGTATTTGGTTGGGTAGAGAGAGAAGTAGAATGGTGGATGGTGAGCGTATTATCGCGCAATAAAATAAATAAGGGAGGCCCCTTTTCTTAAACCAGCCTATTGTCGGTCGCAAGCCCGAGACACCATTCTTCTCATCTCTTACCCACACACGATGGACCCGGCACCCGCACGGTGAATCCATGGAATGCTTAGAAATTTGTCTTTCCAGGCTTTCTCAGTTAAATTTAAAAGTATTTCTCTAATGACTGCAGCTTCGTCCAGACACTGAAGATATGGAATGCTCATGTTGTTGTTGTTTCAGTGAGACCCGATGGAACACCGATATAGAACTGGACTCCGAGCATCAGACGTTAAAATACACTCCATTTTCCAACGTGACCTTCGTTCCAGAGGAGTCCATCGGCAACCCGAGGGATATCATCGTTCACGTCCCTAATATCATATTTCTTGTAAGATATTATTTTAGAGCTATTTATAAACGTTTAAACTAACAGATTTTGTCACTTTTGTTTCATGTTTCAGTGTCATTAAATCATACCTAAATAATCTACATATTAATAGTATATTTTCCTAAAAAAAATGCGAATTATTTAAAAATTAAATTAATAACTAAACTAAAGGATGATCCAATTCGATATTTTAGATATATAGATATATAGATGTTTTTATTTTTTTAAGAAATTCCTCCGTAGTCTAGCGGTTAAGACCGTAGACGCTGAGGTACCGGCTTCAATTCCTGGCCAAGACACAATAATTTATTCAATTTATTTCTGATATCTCTCGGGCTTTTTGATGTCTCTAGAGACATCAAAAAGACAAAATACGCTAGCGTGCAGACTAGCGTATAGTAAAGTTAACCGACTGTAAATCCGCTTCTAAATAGCGTGGTTTCTGAATACCCCGCACTGAAAACCCCGCATTAAACAGCCCCGCACTGAACACCCCGCATTGAACACTGTTAGTATTTTCGATAACTTTTTCGCAAGTATTAATTATTTGTTTCATTATTATTGCACATAAATATACAAAGGCGTGACATAATGTCGCTTAAAATGTTCTGCCTATCAGACTTTCTGGACAACAAAAACATTTATGTAAGAAAGGTGCAATCTATCAATTAAAATTGAATATATTCAAAATATATAATGGTATGGAATATTAGTTATCAATTATAATAAATATTTTTTACTTGACGAATGTTAGATTTAACTGCTACAAGGTACCAGCCTTGTTACATTCCTCTCTTTAAAAAAATCCCAATAAAAAGTACAAAACTTTGCTGCTTAGTCTTCCACTAAGGAATCATTCAAAATAATTTAAATAATGGCGTGTAACAAATGCTTGTACGAGGTTTACGTGAATAAAGATATGTTTTCTTTGAACATCTTATTATACGGCATATTTTTTTATTAAAAAATAAACTAAAACAAAAAAAAACCTAATTTAAATATAAATCATATTCGCGCGGCATGGTGGCAAGAACGCTGGCCGCATTTTCTCGCTGAATCGCTATGCTGATTCATATATTTTTTATTTATTTATACAAAAAAATGCAAAGGCTGCTTATATTATTATTAATAGATCTAAAATACCACCTGTATAATTAAAATACATATGTTTTTATTATATATATATTTTATTATTATTTTATCAATATTACAGTCGCTCGCGTCGCAGCTCTCAAAAGAACGGTTCTGGGTTAAGACCGGATTTGAAATGCTGTCCCTTTCCCAGCGCTCCAAGGCGGTCTTGACCATGACCGCTGAAGACTACTTCTGGGGATACGATGAGCCCTTAATAGACATGGCCAGTCAACTAATGCCAGGAGTTGTGTTCTACAAAAGATTGGGTCTTCTTAGTTTCGTAAGTAAAAAAAAAATTCTAAATAAATCGCGTAAGGACTCGTTAAATTATAAAAACTATTACGTATATAAATGACGTCACCATTTTGAACTATTTTTGTACTACTTATGCTGTGTACAATTATTTAAAAAAAGTAGTTACAATACTTTTATTGATAAGACTAATGTTATTTTTTCTATATATTAAGATTTTCGTATTAATGAAGGCCTAGTAATAAATTAAATAATATCAGCAAGCGCTTGACCTTGTATTATGTTCCTTGCGCTTGTATGTATTTGACACTGACAGTTAATTTATATACCATTAATTTAAAACGCTGACTATAGCTAGACGTTTAGTACTAGAGCGTCATGATAATATATTATAATCATTTTGCACACCCAAACACCTAAATCTATGCACTATGTACTTGTAAACACAAGTACAACACAACCTTACACCTAGCCGAATTCCGGTAGGAATGTATGGCGGTAAATAAAGAATAATGATAAAGGTAAAAAAATTGTTGCCGACCAAGTGTACTCAACACCTACAACAAGAATCTATTTATAGATGACAATAAAAAATCCTGTCAACCAAGAATTATATGTAGCTAATGTCAACCTTATGCCTATTGTTTTTAGGATTATAATTGTGTGCAACAATAATAGCGCCATCTATGATCCGATAGAGGAACTTTGTCATTTCCGACATATGGTTTCTTGGGAAAATTTGATTGTTTCTATCAATAAAACACCTCACTTTAAAGTAATTAAAATACAGGTATTTAATGTCTCTAATAACGGCCTTATCGCTTATGGACTAAGGACGGCAGATTTAGACAGCTTACTGCAACTAAGGTAGGATCATCATCAATAAGTTTGTCCATGTCTCTGGCGTACCAGACTTGAGAAATGTTATTTTTATATATTTTTTTGTCTCAGAAATCAAAGCTCGTTTAATGCGTCGTACGTTGTGTGTCTGATACACATTTAATTAAAAATTAAAGTTGTAAAAAAGTGATAAAATAAAAAACGTTAAAACACGGAAAAGCAGAATTCTAATCTTTTTGCTTACTAGTCTGGAACGTTTTCCTCATGTTTTTTTGTATCTTTAACACTTAACGATATGATCATAATTTTAAGATTTATAGTTGTTATATTGCACCGGAATGCAAATAGACATTAACAAAAGCCAGTTTAGCTTTAGCTAAAATAAATTTCCTAAAAAAATCACCGTTACACAAATCATCGGATAATCAATAAATTTTACGCCGATAAAATCAGTCTATAGGAATACAATAACTGTTGTCATTACTATAACTTATTACAGATCTCAGTCACAAAGGTTAGTTGGCAGAAAATGTATTTACGGCATTAAGCTCGCCTATGTGACTGCACTTGTTTTGATTTTGTACAATAAAGAATTTATTATTATTATTATTATAACGATACTACAAAGTGCTCTGGCAGTAAAAATATATTATAAGAAAGGAAGACAGGAAGAAATAGCGATAGAAAGAAAGAAAGAAAGAAGGAAAGAAATATTTATATGTCACCAAACAATACAATAGAAAAACATATATCAAAAAGGTTAAACTAAATAACAAATAAGATAAAAAAACATACAAAAAGACATTGAAACTTTAATGTGATTTAAAATACTTAGCCTACCAGCACATGTAGGTATAGCATGATCAGCTCGGCATCCGCTACAACCTAGACATATGCTACAACTCTCATTATCAAGTGAGGACTACAATTGGTTCGGACACCTAGTTGTTTTTTAAGAGTATTATACCTAAGGCGTTGAATTCTTAAAATCTTAGGTCCGGATTAATAGTCGCTTCTAAGACGCGAGCTAAGCCAAGGCGTGCTTCCGACTGTCAAAGTGACAGTGTTTACTATAATAGTCCGTTCTATGGCCGCCGACTTGGGCTTAGCTTAAGCACGAGCTTCGCTTAGAATTAGTTATGGATTTCACTATAATAGTCGATTGTATTGTGTAGCCATAATAAAAATAAAAAACCTTTTCTGTCCGGGTGTGTGAACTTCCCCATGAGCTAGAGACTTGAAATTTGGACCATAGCTCTGAAGTGGATGACCATGCATGAAAATGTAAAAAAGATAAAAAAAGTAAAGTATCATCACGACCGTTTCCCTTTCGGGGTGGTCAGAAACCACGTTTATAAATAAACGGATTCACATTTAGCCAACTTTACTACAGGCCAATGACAGGTGGCAAGCTCGAGAAATATCACTAATATATTAAATATTATTTATTAAATTGTGTCCCGACCAGGAATCGAACTCGGTACCTCCGAGTCTAATTCCACGGACATAACCGCTAGACCACGGAAGCAGCTGAAATGTAAAAAAAAAAATGAAAAATAAAAATAATGAAAACAAAATTTATATTTTTACCCGATACAATGGTGCATCAGGCAAAGCTTTTTGTAGATGTCGCTAGCGGCAATAGTATCTTGTTTTACGCCTATATCGCATGATTTTTTAATTGTTTTTGTAGTTTTTTTTTATATAACAGAAATTGTATTTAAAATTAACGTTACCTACCTTAAAAGACGAATTAGGAAAGCTTATAAAGAAAGAAAATTAATAGAACGGCAATTTTGAGATCATTATATCTTTGATTTCGCTTAGAAATCTCGATTTGTACGCTTAAAAGCTGATCACTTCAACATAATATCAAGAAAATTATAAATTTCGTAATAAAAATACAAGTTTTCTATGCAACTGATAATTATATTAGGTACCATCTATTATGCGCCATCTGTCGTGATAAAAAGTTAGTGATACACCCCATTTAGCTCTGACTCGCTTTTTGTATTGATTTGTTTAAAATTTGTTTCAGGGTTTTCATCCAAAAAGGAGTGTGCGTTTGGAACTGGACTTAACAGATGAGAACAGATTCCAAGTGAAATCTGCCAACAGCTACGGCGGGATCACCAGGCTGGGATACCAGAAGGAAAGGTAAAAATACTTTATAATGGTTGTTGTACTTTCGCCAACACACTCATACAATTTCAAAGATATTACAAAGAGTGTTCTTTGTAAAAAATGAGTTTAATCAGTTTTTAGGAAATAAAATAACGGACATTTTGGAGGGAAACCTATATGCGTCTTGTTGCGCAATAAAAAGAGGTCCCTTTTGAAAACCAGCCTATAGTCGGTCGCAAGCCCGAGATAACATTGTTCTTCTTCTCTCTTTCCTATACACGATTAAAGCCATGGTTTGCTAAGAACTTTTTTTTGTGTCTATGTAGATTTTAGAAAGGACTCCGATTGAATGCGAGAAAAACCAAGGTACTAGTGTTTGAAAGAAGAAGGATGAGAAACAACCGTAACGATAAAGATTGATGATGAAACTCTAGAACAAGTAAATTAAATTATATATCTGGGCAGTGTTTTCACTGCTGATGGGAAGTAGGTATGATAGGGATGTTGAAAGAAGAGTGAACGCGGGAAATAGTGTCAACGGTGCCCTGAGGTCACTGATCGCCAGTCGGAATGTCAGTGACAAAGCTCGACTCGCCATACACAATGCCATGCTGGTACCAACACTTATGTATGGAAGCGAAACGTGGATATGTCAGAATACGCATGAAAGTAGAGTTAATGCACTAGAAATGAGATCGTTGCGTCACTTTGACGGACCGCACACGTAATGACGAATTACGAAAAAGGGTAGGTATGAAAGAAAGCATAGAGACAAAAATAAGGAAAGGCATGCTATGATGGTTCGGGCATGTTGAAAGGATGAATGAAGAGTCTGGCAGACCGAGACTCACATATTACGACCAAATTAATAAAACAATAGCTGAAGGTGCGTTGAAAAGCCATCGAAACAAAAGGGCATGTATGAAGAGGTTGATGAATGTCGAAGAAGCAAAAGAGGTATGTTGTGACCGTGACAAGTGGCGCTCAAATGTGTCTGCCTACCCCGCAAGGGATTTGGCGTGAAGATATGTATGTATGTAAATAAATACATTTAATTTATTTGTGATCTTTCTCGAGTTTGGTACGCTGGAGATATCGCGATCTTGCCACTTGTCATGATTGGGCTATAGTAAAGTTGGCTAAATGTGAATCCGCTTATTTATAAGCGTGGTTTCTGACCACCCAGAAAGGGAAACGGTTTTAACTTTTAAGTAAAATATTTTCATTTTCAGCACATACTGCAATACGTTCAAAGATTCGTACGAAGGATTTCTGTTCCCGATGAAGATGTCACCTAAACGCCGAGTGAGGTTATACCATAACTTCTTCTGCCGTCTGCTGGACCTGGACTATTCTTCGACCGTGACCCTGAAGGACGGTACTCAGGCTCTCCAGTACAAGTAACTACGCTTTTTAATCAAATCAAATCATTTATTTACTTTGGTTAGCGAAACACTTGGATATAGTCACTACATTTTTTATTTTACAATTATTTAAAAAATATAACCAGCAGTTAACCATAGTAGCTGCTCTTAACAGCTAATCCATAAGAAAATAATAACTAAAACACTGTTGCCATAAACAAGTTTTAAAAAAAATATATATTTATTTATTACAGGAACTTACAGCTAGAAAACAATATAAATTTTGCTTAAAACTAAGTACTACTTAAAATGAATTCGTGGCTGTAAAGAGACCGTGTTAGCTTATAGACTAAAATAAATTATCCATGTCAAGTTAATAATTAAATCGTGGCTTTAAAGAGGCTGTTTTAGCTGACAGTCTAAAAATTTTGTAGCGATATCACTTTTTTAAGCTAAATTTACTATTTTATTTATTTATTTATTCTATCGGCTCATCATGGCAAGTAGCAAGCTCGTCGATGTTTCTAGCGTAGCAGACAACAGAAATTGCGTCTAAATGTACTGTTCTATCTGCTATACCACGTGACAGTATCCTTACAAAATTATATTTTTAAATTTGTTCGTCTTATATTTTGATGAAATTTGACAGAGATGTGCCTTGGAACCCTGAGACCGGCATAAACTATATAAATAGCTGCTAAACACACACTAACTGACATTTGGCGCTCAAACTTCACACGAACATCAAGAAAGGTTGTACAAATCTCGCAAAAAAATACCATTTCCGTTTGCGCGCGCAGTATAAACACAGAAGTAAAAGACACAGCCATATTCCTGTCTGTCTGTTTAATTCGTCTTCAAACCTATATTACTAAACCAATTTTAATGAAAATTGGCAGAAATGATCCTTGAAATCAGGGTAAAGGCTATAAGACGTCAACATCTAAATATGATATGTGACACCATAATATGATCAACTCAAACAGCTAGTAACTAAGTAAAAAAAACACATAATTCTTATATTATTCAACAGAGTCAGCAAGACTGCATATGACAACAATACCGACAACGACTGCTTGTGCACCAGCGGACAATGTTACAAGGGACTGTCTGACATGTCCCCGTGCTTTGATGGTGAGTGTATATAAAATTTCTTCTAAATGTTTTCTTCATGACAAATTTATAGCTGTTTGACTCGACGCGTTGGGAAATGAACTTGGACAAGACAAAAGTCATGTTCAAACCCATACCGAGAACAATCTTCGTGAGAAACATTCATTATCCATCCACGGCGTCCTAGACCTCCACTGCTGGAGATGGGCCTTCCAGAACATATATCTGGAGAATTTGCCCTACACTCGCCACGCTGGCCAGACGGGTTGGCGAGGAGGGTCTGATATCAATTTTCTTAAATGACAATTTATTAACGATTAGTTAACATTAATGGAACCGGGTCCGGACGGCTTAACTTGCTCTCCGAGGCTTGGAAACGGTGGTGTTCTATATCAATGACAAATGTACTTCAAAAAAAGTGTATCTCATTGGTACATGCTGGGTTTGGAATCCAGCTTTAGGATGTTATGGAAAGTGTTCTGACAACCGAGCCACCACCACTCGTGGGGAACGCCACTCTCGAAGTCAACGAATAGAGCACTTTTTTATCATACAAAATGTAAGATAATTGTTTGTTACGTCACCTAACGTCCACTAGCAAAGGTAACAAAATATAGTGGCTATAAAGAGGCCTTGTCAACCATTGAGATATAATTACTACGTATAGAGAGGCTATTCCTAACAAAAAACGTGTCGCAACTGGATGACAGCGCGAGTCTGCGCGGAGTGACAACGTGGATTGATTAAGAGATTTGCCTGCCGCGCCAAAACATTGTTATGTATCAGTTTTGCAATTCAGCGGAGAAATGCAGCCAGCGGTCTTGCCGCCATTTTACGCAGACGGGACTTATATCCCAATCCGTAGTATTAATTTAGTATTTTTTTTCTAATAATTGATTTATTTTTTAGTTACGTCGTCTAAACAAGCTAAAACATGCAGCGCTAGATTGCTGTATAGTTTTCTCGCAACCAAAGCATAGTGTAACATATCGTCAATTTCATATAAAATCTCCTCTACAGTAGAAAATAATTGTTTTGGTTGGTTTTAGTTGATGTTTTCTTCACATAATAATTAATAAATCAGTTACTCGCAGATTTTTACATTCGCAACTTCGGGTGCGGTCACTATGAGCACAGGCGAGTGATTAAATGAATTGATGCCGATCGGCAACAAAGCATGGCAACATCTAGTACGCGTCGCGTATCGGTTCTATGCGCTAGGAACATCAGTTCGCTGATGCAACTAAACATTAATTCGTAGACTGTAACTCGTATTCGTATGTATGTATACTTCTAATTTTCCTCTACGAGTTCGAGTAGGAAACGTCAGTGTAGGCGGGACTCGAACCGAGGACATCAGGCAAATTAAAATTATCATCACGTTCTACCACACGAGTCTAATCATTTTTAAGTCATTTTTATATTTATTTTAATTAAGCATAGGTAATTATTTGATAAAAGGTACAAACATTTAATAATAAATTAAATTAAAAACCAAACTACATGTATATTATATAATAATAAAAAGTTTGTTAAACCAAATAAATTTGCGTTACAGTTAATGTTGGTGGTCTTATGCTAGGCCTTTAGTATTGCGTTAAAATTAAACCAGACCTTAAAAACTTCTATATAATGTATAGTACGAGTAAATGATAATACTATAAAAACCAAAAGTATCATCACGACCGTTTCCTTTCGGGGTGGTCAGAAACCACGCTTATAAATAAGCGGATTCACATTTAGCAAACTTTACTATAGGCCGATCATGACAAGTGGCAAGCCAGTCGATGTCTCCAGCGTATCAAACTCGAGAAATATCACAAATAAATTAAATATTATTTAAATGTGTTTATTTATATTATTAAATATTTTTGTGTCGCGACCAGGAGTCGAACCCGGTACTTCCGAGTCTAAATCCACGGACTTGACCGCTAGACCACGGAGGCAGTATAATATAATATATAAATTTAATACTATAAAAAGTAATATATAAATATTAATAAACTTAAAAAATAAAACTAAATTAATACACTTTCAAACAGGTAATAAAATAACACAAATATATAAAGTAATAATTTTACATTAAAGTCATAAAGCTTATTTTAATGTTTTATTGTAATTAATCTATTTAATACTAAATATAATCAAATTATATAAATATTAACTCAAAATATATTTACTTTGTTAATGTTACTCTGTGTCATATAATAAATGATATATTATGTAGTTTAAAATATATATATAAAAATGATAACCAATGCCCGCTCTTTGGTTATAAGTATTTATAGGAAGCACAATATTTGTAGCGAGTGTTTTAAACATCTTCAGCATGCACAGATTGAAGAGTCTTCAAATTCAATAAAAATCAAAATAAAAAAAAAATGATTCGGAAGGGTTTGTGACTGTGGAAAAGAAAAAAAGGAGGCCCGAACGAATAATCGGGGAATTGCGCCTCCCGAACAGTGCGCTCTAAAAGCTGCGATACCGACAACCTATGTCTATATTCGTGTGCGGTCAGAGCACCTCAAAATATTTCTGAAGAAGGAATTCTGGCCGCTCGGTGTTGTGTACCGCAAATACATTCGTGGATTTGCTTCACGCAGCACCAACGATGTTCCTGGGCCCCGCGCAGCACCTACTCCCTTTGCACCACCCCCAGCAGGGACGCCGGCACCGTCCACTGAAGCTTCTAGTACTTCTCAGAAGGTGGTCACAGTACCTGATGGGTACTTCTATGACCACAAGAAGATGAAGATACGGAAGCTTTAGATTAATTAATTTTAATGTTATTTTTATATGTATTTTAGTTGTAAGGTATTTATCTATGGGCCATCTGTTATATATATATTATACATATATACTCGTACATGTACAGTATGTAGAGTATTTTGAGCTGTGCGTGTGGCTCAGTTGTGGACTAGAGAAGAAGGGATATGGTTATGGAGCTCTCTGCGCTCAGTGAGGGCATACGTTTCGGCAAAGCTTTTGACACGGTTTCTTCTGTTCTTTCGCAGGTCTAACGATGTCGCTGTCAAACGGCCACTTCCTAGACGCCGACCCCAAAGTCTACGAAAGGCTTGATGGTATCAAGCCGGATGAAGAGGCGCATGGCAGCGAATTTCTTATACATAAGGTAAATTTAATTTAATATACGAATACTCTTGTCGTCGTCACGGACTGGTAAAGCTAAAAAACAGGCGTATTCTGATGGAAATGTCTCTCTTGCATGACGTGTGCAGCGGGGCTCTTGACAACTCTAAACTGGTGGCCGATGAAATGAAATGAAATGAAAATATTTATTTGTAAAATACCGCTGTGGAATAAGTAAATAAATAAATAAATCGTACTTCGCGTTTTTACCAACTAAACAGGTCAAGTCTGCAATTGACCACATGATACCTATTGGATTCTGTTTATGAATGTCAAAGGATGACTAAAATGTCACTAAAATGTCAAAATATTTATCGATTTCAAAGTTTTTTGAATGTCATTGGGTTACCTAATATCATCCGAATTAAATCCACTTTTTAATATTTAAATTCGGTACAACAGCAATGGTGATGGGTTGTCTGCATTGCTTCCCGTACGCGGTCTCCACTCTAAAAGCCGTTTACCCCATCATTCGATGGTTCTGCTGCAGATGTGTCCGGCCCATTGCAACTTCAGCATGTCTTACGTGTGCTACTGCGGGCAAGTGTCTTTATAATTTGCAGACATCCGCCAAGCAACAGCCATGAATCCCTGCAATAAAACAATATAATTGACTATGTGCGACAGTGAGCTTTAACCACTGCTGCGCATAGCAGGAGTCAACCCTATCAGCAGTAATATTGGATGCTGTTGGTACTGGAGAGCGACCTGCAGAGCATCGCAGCATACTTCCGTTGGATGGCATCCATTCCGCCCGATGCACTGCAGGAGTGCGGCAGCCCCAACAGCACCCTTAATACATTGTTATACTGGACTCGCATGGCGCTGAATGTTTTCTGGGTGTAACGAGTGTAAAAAATAATGTAACAATAATTTTGTATAAAATTAACAACCAATGCAGGTCTATCTTGTATTTGATCTCTTTGGCTCACAGCAATAAGATCGATTAGTGGTTTATAAGGAAATCACAGGTAAAAATATTATTATTTTTATTTCAAAAGAAGTCGTGTTACAGCGATCAATTGAAGTCACGTTTGATAATTATCAGTCAATAAGGATAGAAAATAATGAAAATAATTGAAATCGTATAATACATGCACCTATAGTGTGTGAACATGACATAAGTGCGGGGGCGTGAACTAGTCGATTAATTACTATAGTCCGTTTAACTGCATTATCTCAATTTTTTTTTTTTATATATTTCGGTTATATACTGTGTTACTTTGTATATTCTTACTTTAGACTAATATATAAAAGTGTATTTATGTCTGGAAAAATACATTTTAATGACAATATATCTACAAGTTGGTATTAGTGGAACCGGAATCGACAGCTTAACGTGCGTTGTAAAATTATGACAATTGTACGTAAAAAACGTATTTCACATTAGTACAGGTTCTCGAACATTTTTAGATAGAAAAAGCGGTATTACAACCGAACCACGACAGCTTCTCCGCGTCTTCTCCATACAAACTCCATGAATTAACTTAAAAAAAAAAAAAAAACAATTTGTATCGAAAAGCAAAATGTGTTTGTCGCTTCCAACATGTGGATTCTTATGAAAATTTGTTTGACACTGTCAATAGAATTATATATTATACAGTTATGTATAATTGTATGAAAAAAAAAAAACTTTACTTCACAAAAGTATGTGTGTATGAAATATGAATCAACCTCTGCCTTCAGCACCAATAAATACTACCTACTAATCTATGGAGCCGGCATCCTCCTCTTCTAACACAGTACAGTTTGCTTATCTTTGATATTAGAAACAACACTAATATTCTAAAAAAGCATCGAATAAAACATAATACATAAAAAATATGAAAAGTAAAAAAAAATCTTTTTTTTGCAATATGTACATAGGACATAATGCCGCTAGACATGTTTACTCGATCAAGTTTAAAAGGACATTATGAACATTGTGCGTGGAATGTTCGCGCAAATTAATGAACATTAAAATACTATAAAATATGTATTCTAAGTATTATTTATGTATTATTTTAATTTCTCCCTTATATGTTCTTTAATTTGCGCGAACCTTCCACGTACAATGATCGTAATGTCCCTAAGTTCGACCGAGTAAGTAATATATACCTAACAAATAAATAAATGTCTACAATATTTACAAGTAACATACCTACAGTTGTTAGGATCTATTCAGGAAGTGTGTGAAGACCATTTTTTTAAACAATGTTCTATTTGGCGCCTGTCGGATATCTAAGCGTAGGTTGTTCCACATATGTTTTGTATTATTAAAGGTGATACTTGTATTTACTGATGCAAATGCAGCCCTGAGATAACCATGTACAAGTTATTTAAGTATACTTAGTTGAGTTCTAACAATTTTTATTAACCTCAATTGACAAATATAAATCTGCCAAGAAGAAATAAAATTCATAGAGAAGTTGTAGTTCACGAGTCACGTCATTCATACCAGTAGGTTTATAGGTACTCGCTTCTTTATTAAGCACTTTAAAAAGTGTTTTTATTGCCAGATAAATATCTCATATTTAAATTTAGATTTCTTAGAATAGGTAAGTATCGCGTTGAAAAACAAAACGCGATAATTATATGTTTATAAACAATACGACATAATCTAATCAGCTGTAAAAATATTTCATTCATTTAACAACAATTTTATAATTTGTTTACTATTTATGTCGTAATTTTACGTTAAAGTCATAAAATTTATTTTAATTGTTTTAATGTTCCATCGAATCAATTTAATACTAAATATAAGCAGATTGTAAAAAAAAACATAAATATTAACTTAAAACATATTTACTTTGTGACATATAATAATTAATATATTATGTTGTATAAAAAAAAAGTATCCCTTGCTTGCTTTGCCTTGAAACCACGTATTTTTTTTTAAAACGGATTCACATGTAGCTAACTTTACTATAGGCCCATCATGACAAGTGGCAAGCTCGTCGATGTCTCTAGCGTACCTCGAGACATATCACAAATAAATTAAATGCATTATTGTATACCAGGAGTGGAACCCGGTACCTCCGCGTCTAAATCCACGGACTTAACCGCTACGAAAGCAGTGTTGTTATAAATAGGATTGAATTTTTGTATTTAGGAAATAACATTATTTTTTGCAGAAAAATACATAACTTTGACAGTTACTCATTGCTCTTTACAAGTGCCACAAAAATAAGTCGACCTGCAGCCCTATTCTGTTATTTACTCGCAAACGTTAGATTATCAAAATAGTGAATTCTGTTAATTACTACCACTTTTAGCCCGAGTTTCTCCGATCATAGCCGACCTTACGTCAAAATAGCTTTTTCCCCTATTTCAAAGGCCACCCATGGGGTTGAAACTTCAAAATCATTGGGAAAACGTGAATTAAATACTTAAATTGTTGCCGCGAATATATATTAAAGTTAACAACATTTATATTATAATTAAGAACTAAGATTATATATTTACATTAAACATAGTTTTATAACACACATTAAGTAATAAATAAAAAATATGGCAAATACTAAAAGAAATATATAATATATTTTTTTAGTGAACGCATCGTAACGTTTTTTTGCTGTCATCTGTAGTGGACACCTTTATACAAGAATACCAATTTTAATAGCATTTTTCTGACAGTTCCGTTAATTAAGGCATTCCACTATATAACGTTGGCGCTTAAGTAACAGAATAAGGCTACTGAATCGTTAAGTTATTTAAATATGCGTATTTGATATAAACGGACTATAGTGTAGTGGCTGCAATAAATGTCAGTGCTCGCCACGAACACTTGTTCGACGTAATGACTTATACCTTTAAGCCTATACAGTTAATACAGGTTTTAGTGCATTGAGCGGTTTTTCCACCAACACATTCCGG
This sequence comes from Tinea semifulvella, assembly GCA_910589645.1. Taxonomy (NCBI): domain Eukaryota; kingdom Metazoa; phylum Arthropoda; class Insecta; order Lepidoptera; family Tineidae; genus Tinea; species Tinea semifulvella. The sequence goes on from OU342601.1 coordinate 12,097,175, forward strand.
CGAGACAGGGCCGATTTTTTTTATTATTATATTTTATTTCTATTGAGTAGTGCGAACTATTATGCAAATTCTAGCTTATCCACGTCTCACTTCCATAAATCAGTAATGATTGAAACTTAAATACCGACTGCTAAATTCAATATACAACTAACTGCATTTTCCCTAACATTATATATTGTACAAACATAATATGTACAGTTCTCCCAAAGTGATAATGCGCATAGAAATCTTCGTCACTGTTCGGCAACGGTCGTATTCCCCGAGCGTCGGAAGACGATATGTATATAGAGTGGTTAAGTGCATTTTCTTCATGCATAATTTAGTAGAATTATGTGTTTTGTGCTAGTTGTTAGTACGTTTTCCTATTTTACAAAATAAACTATTTAAAGTTGAATAAGATAATTAAAGTTGAAATTAAATTCACCTTTGAAAACAAAACCAAGAACGGTTTGTAATATCAGCTCTATATTATATAATTCCACTCAGAGAGAACACATGCAGTCACCGACCGCCCGAATTGTTTTCGATTGTGTACACATGATATTGACTTCTATTTCTTTCGAACAAGGTGCAAAATGCAAGTGCAATATTTAGGCCCTTACGATTCAATGATTCGGGTGTTTCCGGGAATACGACAATTAGCGAAGATCTGTATGTGCATTATTAATTTGGGAATACTGTATATATTATTTATTTATTTTTTAAGCACTTATAGTATTTATATTAAATAATTAATATTATTTATTATATTAATAGCTACCCACCTGTTGTTTTGATTAAATTTTTTTTTATTGTAAACTGTTTTCACTACGTATTGTATCTTTTTTGTATAACTAATGGTAGTAACTGGGATCCTAAATGACAGGTCTAACCTTAGACTTAGTTTAGGAGTCAGTATATTAATGAATTTGTTAATTGTACTTTAATGAACAATAAAATTATTTGTATTTGTATTTTTTGTATTAGATACAAACATGGCATTGTGTATGACGAGCTGAGCTTCATTACAGACATTATGACTGTAATCAATGACTTAATAGCCGGTGGAATTACACCTTTAAGGTCTCGTTAAGGTATTCCCTGTGGTAAAACCCGCGGACTTGCTCGAGAAGAAATGGCCTCGCTGTTTGAGCTAAATATAATTGTATAAGACTTACCTTTTTTATTTTTGAATAATACTTTGTACAAGAATTATTTATGGCATTATTTAGTCCTAACTTTTTTATTAAACTTTGCTTGCATAACTTGCATCTACTACGATTGTACTAGTAAAGTATCATCACGGATGTATCCTTTTCTGGGTAGTCACGAACCACGTTTTATTAAGAAGCTAATTAACATTTAAAAGTCAAAAGTCAAAGTCAAAATATCTTTATTCACGTAAAGCATTTATGAAACGTCATTAATTTAATTCTTTTGAATGATTCTACTCCTGCTAGTAGAAGACTAAGCAGCAAAGTGGCCGAATAAGTAAGCTGTTAGCAGAAGACCAGCAGCTTAGCAGATTTCAGTGACCTGTTAATGTTTAATCTGACTGAGAAAGGAATCTGCAAGAAAAACTCAGATTTACAAACTAAAACATATACAGAACTACACCACAACGATCAATTAATAACCTTTTAAATTTAGTTATCAGTACCTATGATATTACAATACCTGGTACAGCAGTAACCCACCACGTTACAGATTTTCGAACTATAACTATTTACATAGCCCAAAATGAATTATATATTTTAAGATAATTAAAAAACAATATGAGATGTCAATATATATGCTAAAAAAACTTAAGATAAACTACCGGTGTGAAGTTAGCAGCCAAAAGTTCTGCAGAGGTAACTCGACCAATTTAAAAAGTCAATTAAAAAAATAAATAATATTCATACTTGCTTGTTAGGTAAATAGGTTCAACATGCATCATTAATGCAAAGTTTTAGAGATTTCGTAGGACTAATTTTAATTTAATGATTTCTTCATATTATTTAAGTCTAATACGAATTTACACCTTTTCCCTACGTAAGTGACAGTGATGTACCAAATTATGATCCAATATTCATCATTAGCAAAAGGCACAGAGTGATCTCGAAGACAAATTTCTAAGCATTCCATGGATTCACCGTGCGGGTGCCGGGTCCATCGTGTGTGGGTAAGAGATGAGAAGAATGGTGTCTCGGGCTTGCGACCGACAAAGGCTGGTTTAAGAAAAGGAGGCCTCCCTTTTTTTCTTTATTACGCGATAATACGCTCACCATCCACCATTCTACTTCTCTCCCTACCTAACCAAATACTGTATGATCAGGTTAATGCCGTCTTGGAAGCTCGTTCCATAAATGTATTGACGTTTATGGAATTAATTTATGCAATATACTCGTATATTTTTGAAAAAACTCGAATCGAGTTCGAAACTATATATACTGGTGATCGTGACAAGTGGCGCTCAATTGTCTCTGCCTACCCCGCAAGGGATTTGGCGTGAAGATATGTATGTACTATTTATAATGAGAGTTTTTCGAAAATTAGACTACTTATTCCCCTGTGTAAGCCACGACGACCTGGTACATTATAATGAGGGCTTCAATATTATTAACTTATAAAAGGCCCAGGGTGTACTAATGTCTAGTTAGTGCGATATGATTACTATATAATATAATATAGAGGTAGATCTAAGAATTGTCACCCGCACGGTGAGTCCATAGATAGTTTATTCATTCCTGATTTTATTTCAGGACATAGGGCTGGCCATTAAGACTCGGTTCAGCGTGCAGGTCAGCATAGTCATGGGCAACATGAACTTCAGTACCGAAGCCAAACCTTTCTCCAACATGGTCATTCCATACACTTGGGCACAAATTGTAAGTACGGGTTCGATTTCCGATCTAACATATTATTATTTTAAACAATCATTATTTTATGAAACTCTTTTAACCCTGAACTGTGTAAATAGTCAAAAATAGGTTGTTATCTGATCGATCGAGGTACAAGTTTTTTTTTAACCCACATAATTGTCCGGTCATATTAGACATAAAAATTGTGGTCAAATAACGAAACTACCGACAAAGTTTTGGTAGTATATAAAAAGGATTTTTTGTGTGTATGTATGTTCCCTATGCATTTCAAAACTACTTGACCGATTGGTATTAAACTTTGGGAATTTTTTGTGTGAATATCGGCGAAGGTTCTGACATAGTACTACTGTTGTCTGATAGGAGTCGCGCGTCAGCGCTGATTTGTGGGGCACACCGACAGAGGGTACCGAGCGGGAGCCTAAAACTCCCTAGCACTCTTATTATATACATATATACATATACATTTTAAATACATATGTATTATATACATACTCAGTCGTTGCTAAGTATTATTATTATTAATAATGACATTCATTGACTGTCAGGCGGTATGAAGTTCGCCGGGTCAGATAGTTAGAAATAAAGTATCAAAAGTCCTCATCTATCCCATGTGCGCAAAGAAAACCTTATTCGAGTTCAAACCTCGAAATTTTATGTTTTATTTAGGTCTCACCGAATTTTCGTTATTTAAAATGTTATTTTGACGGACTACAAACAACTATTGAAAATATTTTCAACCAGCGAAAAACGTTTTTCAACAGCTTCGTGTACTTACTTTTTTTATTTTTTATTATTTAAGTTTAATGAATAAAACATTCTCAATATACAAACAGTATAAAATAATTACATTATAAATTAAAAATACTTAAAAGTAAAAATTAAAATAAATATAAACTAAACCTAATAAAAAATAAACTATAAGTAAAAAATGACCTCTAGAGACGACCCTTCAGTGATAGTCCCAAGAAGACTGGCAACATTTCCTCTCTGTATAGCTAAGCTAATACGTTGGCAGAAATAATTGCCAGCATTCCTGTCTCCAGACTTTTCCGTTAGCCGTTTGGACAACTCCTTGCCCAGACGCTTGGCTGAGTGTCCTCATGGGCCCCATCGTCTCGACCCCAAACGGCGTAAATTCGTAACCTGTACTGAGGTTAGCGTATTTGCGCAGCTTGAGGTTCTCAGCAGAAACCGCCGCACTTCCCGTGCTGGATGTGTGATGGGGCTAATTTGTCTACACATACATTCTAAATTAAATTTTTGATTTTAAAAACCATATTATAGATAAACTTGTAATAAAAAATACACTAAAACCAGTTCTTTTTTACGTTACATGCATATTCCTTATTAAAAGACAAATAAAGTATGATATTTCCTTAAAAAACATGTTTTATAATAATTTAATAAGAATAATGAAATAATCAACACCTGTTATTCCAGGAACAACAGCCGCTGCCAGAAGACATATCCACTCTCCTTCGAGTAGTTGGAGTATACCTTCCAAGGATAACTCTCGCCATGGAAATTATATTCGCAATCCTAGGCACCTGTATCTTACTATACACCTGCCGTATATTACAGACAACCGTCTTTACCAACCACATACACGTAGACTATCGAAAATCCGAATACGAGAGAGAGGCTATCGCAAAAGAAATGGAGAAATTGAACTTTACAAATCAGTGCTACGAGAAACAGGACTGGAATCAGATTTGAATAAGTTATAAGTGATGTAACAAATATTTGGTCACTATTCGGTACTCGGCCGAATACCGAATTCATACATAATAAGACTATCAAAAAGTGTGAGAGTATTTATGTTATTCAATATTTTAAATCCATTGCATCCCTCTTGCACAATCCAATATTTTTAAAGAAGAAAGTCAGAGTGTAAAGTATCATCACGACCGTATCCCTTTCGGGGTGGTCAAAATAAAGAAGCGGATTCACATTTAGCCGACTTTACTATAGGCCAATCATGACAAGTGGCAAGCTTATCGATGTCTCCAGCGTACTAAACTCGGGAAATATCAAAAATGAATTAAATATTAATTTTATTTATTTATTTAAATTTATAAATATTATTGTGTCCCGGCTAGAAATCGAACCCGGTACCTCCAAGTCTAAATCCACGGACTTAACCGCTAGACCACGAAAGCAGTTAGTTAGTCAGCGGATTGTACTTTTGAGAAGTACGGACATTCTAAATTACATTTTGAACATATTTTTACTTTTCTATACCTAACATTAGACAGAGAAAAATTTAAATAACATTTAAAATTACGATTTTCCTCTATTTTACCTAAACATACTCATTTCTCAAAGTACAATCGGACTAAAAAATGATTGAAAATTTTGAATTGTGCGAGTGAGAGGGTAGCATAAGCTTAAAACCTCTTAACCTTGTGTTTGACTTGTCGCTTTGCGCGCTTTTTTCACTTTGAAAGTCGTTTGACTTAGTGTTGCCAACATATTGGCAAGCCTTTTTATCCTTTTTTGTATATGAAATATTTTGTGTTTAATGTTGTTTGTTTACGTTTTGACAGTCTGAGAAATTACATTGTGTTATGTTTGGCGGATGCCTGGTATCATTTTTATTTTATGGGGTTGCTGTATGGTTTTCATACACTTTAAGCAAAATTCAGTGAAAAAAGAGAGCTTTGCTTTCAAGTCGAACACAACATAAGTAAATAAAGGAATTACTGAAGGTAGTAGTAGAAGGCCTCTAATAATCTAATAATGTGAAGTACATTTTGAAACAGATTTAAAAAACTACTACCTTCAGTAATTCCTTTATTTATTTCTTTATTTACTCCTCCGACCCTAAAAAAAAGGTAAATGATAATTTAAATATAAATACATAATAGTTCCTATTTTGCTCATTACATTTAATTTAAAAATTTAGTGGTTGTCTACTACCGAAATTTGTAAAATTATTTTTAAAAAATACTTGTTACTAGTACTCGTGTAATATTAGAACGTTTGGTAATTTAAATAAATGTAAATGTTATAGGTTTATTAATTTAAGTGACGAAATTATTATAAATAATTCATATTTACAAATACAATTATTAAATACTTAACACTTGAATTGAATAATTAAGCTTTGTCACAAGATTAAATGAGTTTTTAAGTAAAATAGAAGTTAAACACGTTATTAGTTTTAAGTTTAAAATGTTTATTTAAGTTGTTATACTGGTATTGTTGATGTTAAATATTTTAATTAATTATTTAAATTTGAATTTTAAGGATTTTATAAATCTGTGATAATGGACATATACGTAAGAAGCTGTCTTTATTTTAATCTAAAATACAGGTTAATGCAAAATAAATTAAAATGTTTTATTGATATTTTTTTAGTTTTATTTACTAACTAGGTGAACGCAGTGAATACAGTAAACTGCCTGGGTTAAGTCTGTGGATTTAGACTAGGAGGTTCGATTCCTGGTAGGGACACAATAGTAATTATTAATTTAAATAAATAAATTTAATTAATATTTAATTTATTTGTGACATGCTGGAGACATCGACGAGCTTGCCACTTGTCATGATTGGCCTATAGTAAAGTTGGCTAAATGTGAATCCGCTTATTTATAAGCGTGATTTCTGACCACCCCGATTGGGAAACGGTCGTGATGATGATACCTAGGTAACTTAAACTTTCGCGCACATTCATAATAACGTCGGGAGAAATATGTCATATTATAGCATATATAGTGAAAACTTGTAAATGACTTTCCGTTTCTATTTTTGTGTCTATACTTGTAATGAATAACATTAATCTTATCAATAAAAGTATTGGAACTCGATTGACGAAGGCTTCAAGGCGAGTCAGACAGACAGAAGCTTCTTTCTGAACATTAATATTAATATGAATATATATAATTGTTAGCCATACACAACTGGCTACGATAAATACAGGAAAACCAAATATCCTATATACCTCCACTTAGCGCATACCTATGTAGTATTAATTATGGGTAATTTTGTTACAATGTGTTTAATAATTAATCAATTTGTACAGATATAGGCGGGTTTGTGATATTGAATATACAGGGTGGGGCAAAGCGGGGTTGTTATTGATTGGAATGGTGGATGATGTGGTTTTTAGTTACTACCGTGGTGAGAAGAGCAACGTGCGTTTGTCGAGACTTTTATTATTTAAATAATCTGAATAAAAAGAAAGAAAAAAAAATGTTTTTGACAATTAATCTCATGCCATAATAAGCGTTAATTGTTGGTCATCTTTTAGGAAGCATATATAATAATAAATAATAATAATAAATATTTCCAGACAGATTTGACACAGCGCCATCTAATTTCCATGGTAAGCTACGAGGCTTGTTGTGTTACGGAAACTAGATGGTTGATAAACTACATATTATACTTCTTTTTTTTGTAAATATATACATAATATACATATAAACACCCAGACCGAGACAAATTATACAATGTACAACTTGCTCCCGGTGGGAATCGAACCCACGTTTGTTACCACTAGACCACGGAGGCGGTCGTGTATACTACAAACACAATTAAAAACATATTATATACTTAAGTATTATTTAGTTGGTACTTCCCGCGTAATTATAATTCAATTATTATTCACTTATAGATATTTCTTTCATTATTGTTATTATTATTATTGCTTTTTATCGCGGCATCTCCCGCGTGACGTAGTGGTCAGCAAAAAAAAATCGCAATGTCATTAAATTATTAATTTTGACGTCTTATATTGAAGGATCATTTCGACCAAATTTCATCAAAATTGGGTCAGTATAGGCGTACTAAAACAGACAGACAGATATATTGCTGTGGGCTCACATGTGGTGATCAGATGATGGCGTCATTTAGCTCTTAATTTCAATTAATATCATCTCATCAAAAAAAAAGTAACGACCGTATCCCATTCGGGGTGGTCAGAAACCACGCTTATAAAGAAGCGGATTCACATTTAGCCAACTTTACTATAGGCCAATCATGACAAGTGGCAAGCTCGTCGATGTCTCCAGCAGTACCAAACTCGAGAAATATCACAAATAAATTAAGTATTAAATAAATATTTTTGTGTCCCGACCAGGAATCGAACCCGGTACCTCCGAGTCTAAATCCACGGACTTAACCGCTAGACCGCGGCTAGGCTAAATTATTCAGATATATGTTGAGCATGGAGCAGTGTTCTATGATGGAGGAGTTTGATGACAAAAAGTGGAAAAAGGATTTTAAACTCCGTTATCACAATAGATGTTTTCGAAGATTTCAAACCATCCATATACTAGAAGTATATAATTTGTTTAACTATACTGCGTGGAATTTGTTAAACAGCAAATATTTTTATATTATAATCTAGAATAAAAATAAAGAATTACGTATTTTTTATTTTAATTATTCAGTAATAAAATTTTAAGTTACGGTGCAGAGAAGTTTTCCTTAAAATATCGCCACTCATACTGAGCCTAATCAAGTAGGTAGCGAGAGGTCGACGTAACGGAAACGTTGACTTACGTAATTCCTTCACTGTCTAATTTCGTCTCTCGGCTGTGGGCGAGATCAATTAATAATAACACTCCCAAGCCTTTAGGTATTTAATGAAGTAGTGTTTTGTTTAAGGATTAATATCGTTATTTAATAAGGATTTTTATCGATAAAAAAAAATACTTTTTTTATTGCAAATAGAGGTTCTACTACGTAATGACACCTGAATTCTAAAAAAAATATTTGCTTATTTGACACTCGGTATAGTGTTTTGTTTTCGTTTTTAAGGTACCAAAAGAAGATTGCCCAACACTAGGCCCCTACTTTTTTGCAGCGTATAAAATACAAATCAATAATAATCATAAATATATATATATATTTTTTAATTACAACATCTCTTTTACCCCAGCATTAAAATATTATTTAGAAATAGTTACAAAGCACTATTTATACGATTAGGTTCTTTATTATGATCAGGTACTTAATTATAGATAAAACACTGGATTTCAAAGTGTTCATTATTCTCCAATTATTTAGGCGTGATTGATACTATATAATTATCTATGTAAAAAAAGTTTTTGTCAATTGTCGTTATGCTAGGGTAAAATAAATAAAATTGATTACAGCTTATAAAAACACAATATATTAATTGTCAAATAAAAAAGAAATCATTACGGCACAAGAACATTTTATTGTCCCATTTCTCTAAGAAAAATGGCCATTCTTATTTACGTAATTTTTATGTTATGTACGTTAAGTTATTTTTTGGTATTTGTTTTTATAATTTTGGAACGAAATCTGATTTGAATGAGATTGACAATTTGTTGTGTCTAAAAATTACATAAACAAGCTTCAAGGAGGCTTGAAGGTACGGTTTGATTGTTGAAAGGAATAATTGTATGTAGGAGCCGTTGAGGTAACCGATCTTCACCGATCGGTTATCCGAATGAAATCAACTTGAACGTTAGACAACAACAACTGCCGCTTTTGTTAGTGTATTTTATTAAACATATAAAAGCGATTAAGTCCGTAGACTCAGAGGTTAGATACTTATTTTATTTTATTCTATTTTATTTTGGAAATATTATTAAAAAAATAATAATAATAGATTCCTTAATACAATAATATATTTGTGATATTTCTCGAGTTTGGTATGCTAGAGATATCCATGAGCCAGCCACGTTGTCATGTTGGGCCTATAATAAAGTTGGCTAAATGTGGATCCAATTCATTAAAAAATATATAAAAAATCGTGGTTTCTGACCACCTTGGGAGGGATACGGTCGTGATGATACTTTACTTTTTGATACTTTTATATATAAAAAGTTACTAGATTACATTGGGACAACCGATCGGCGAATGTCGCTTTACCACGGATCTTGTACTATAACGGAATTTTGTTCGTGCTATGAATACTGACGACCCCCGGAGCAGTCTGTGGTCATGATGTTAACCCCATGTCTCACCTTCGTCATTAATGACACAAAAATGTCACAATTTTTACATAAACATTAATTTTATTCAAATGAATCAACCTGTTTTCTTAAGGCGCCATTAATATTTATTTAATACAAATATGCTTAATATAATAATTGTTCCAAGGCTCATTGACGTATCTGGTGACAATAGAGCTGGCAGTTTTTTCTCCCAAAAATTAAGTCTGATCATTCAAAGGGGAAATGCAACATTTTATTGTCCCATTTCTCTAAGAAAAATGGCCATTCTTATTTACGTAATTTTTATGTTATGTACGTTAAGTTATTTTTTGGTATTTGTTTTTATAATTTTGGAACGAAATCTGATTTGAATGAGATTGACAATTTGTTGTGTCTAAAAATTACATAAACAAGCTTCAAGGAGGCTTGAAGGTACGGTTTGATTGTTGAAAGGAATAATTGTATGTAGGAGCCGTTGAGGTAACCGATCTTCACCGATCGGTTATCCGAATGAAATCAACTTGAACGTTAGACAACAACAACTGCCGCTTTTGTTAGTGTATTTTATTAAACATATAAAAGCGATTAAGTCCGTAGACTCAGAGGTTAGATACTTATTTTATTTTATTCTATTTTATTTTGGAAATATTATTAAAAAAATAATAATAATAGATTCCTTAATACAATAATATATTTGTGATATTTCTCGAGTTTGGTATGCTAGAGATATCCATGAGCCAGCCACGTTGTCATGTTGGGCCTATAATAAAGTTGGCTAAATGTGGATCCAATTCATTAAAAAATATATAAAAAATCGTGGTTTCTGACCACCTTGGGAGGGATACGGTCGTGATGATACTTTACTTTTTGATACTTTTATATATAAAAAGTTACAAGATTACATTGGGACAACCGATCGGCGAATGTCGCTTTACCACGGATCTTGTACTATAACGGAATTTTGTTCGTGCTATGAATACTGACGACCCCCGGAGCAGTCTGTGGTCATGATGTTAACCCCATGTCTCACCTTCGTCATTAATGACACAAAAATGTCACAATTTTTACATAAACATTAATTTTATTCAAATGAATCAACCTGTTTTCTTAAGGCGCCATTAATATTTATTTAATACAAATATGCTTAATATAATAATTGTTCCAAGGCTCATTGACGTATCTGGTGACAATAGAGCTGGCAGTTTTTTCTCCCAAAAATTAAGTCTGATCATTCAAAGGGGAAATGCTGCTAGTGTATTGGGCACCATGCCACAAGACAGCGATTTGGAGGAGCTATTTTTTTTGTAAGTATTTATTTTTTATTTTCTATGTATTATTATTTATTTTTTAGGCTAAATTAGTTTATTTAATATTGTAATTCTTTTATATTGTTTGTATATTACTTCGAATAAAAATGCTTAATATTATTTGTTATTATTAAGATTCTTCATCATTTTCATCAGCCTCTAGAACACGGATTCCTATAGACCTCCACCGCTGAACAACCAGAACATATTCATATAGGTATCTGGAGAATTTGGCCTACACTCGCCACGCTCACCAGACGGGTTAGTGAGGGTCAGATGTACTTTTTTAATGACAATATATTAACGTATCCACAAGTTAGCATTGGTGGAACTGGGAACGACGGCTTAATATGTTCTCCGAGGAACGGTAACTAGTGTAGCCAAATCTTGGTCTGCAAAAAAGCAAGACCAAGACTAGACTAGTCTTGGTATTGCTCTTGCGCAAAAGTCTCGCAAGCCTCTTGTTCTGATTTTTTTTCCTAATTTTGCTAAAAATGACCGAGACCAGCTGTGCTTATGAAAGAACAAGACCAAGACCAGCCCAAGACTTGGTCAATCTGGGTCTAGGTCTTGCTTTGGGCAACACTTACGGTAACGGTGGTGTTGTAAATCTATGACAAATTTACGAAGAAAAGTGCATTTCTTATTGGTACATTCCAGGTTTCGAACCCACTTGTTTAGGATGATAAGGAAAGCATTCTTACAACCGACCGCCACTGGGCTCCATTCTCGCGCCTTCGACATGCATGTCCGCCCGATTTACTCGAATAAAAATTACAGTTTTCTATGGAGATGTGTAGCTTTTCATTCCAATAGTTCGAACCGACGCGCAAGTCGAAAGCTCCAGAATTAGGCCCCTGGTCTTGATATATCAAATCGAATAAAAAAAACTCTATATATATGTATATAATAGTAATATATGTCACAGTACCTAAACATATCTAAAAAGATACCGTTGGTAAAATTTATACAATAATTATGATTTTGTTGGAAAACACGTTACTTACTGGGATAAGCGCCTTAATAGGTCATGAAGATACGTCATTGTGTAATTTGAGCCAAAGTCGGAGTTTCCTTATGATAATAGTCGTAACAATGACTGGACGAGTCAGTTACCGTTCCAATGCCTCTTATCCCTGCCCATCTGAAGATGGGTCTTTCAAAACATTTTTGAAAGGACTGGAGAAATTGGTCTTTTCTGGCTTCGCAGGCCATACTTGACAATCTTTAACGTCATATTTCCCGTTATTATTAGTCAAATTGCATAGGTACGAGTTACGCCACCCCATCTGACCAGCGCGCAGCGTGGCGAGTGTAGGCCAAATTTATATATCTTTTAGAAGGTCCAGCAGTTGAGGTCTAGGGACTGTTGTAGGGGCTGTGATGATATATAGTTATTGGAATCCATTATAATTCTAAACGCGACCTTTTAGGAAAGAAGAAGTGGATTGTAACGACTGCACCACCACCGCTTCTTAAAGAGAACGTGTTATATTAACGGTGTAAAGTTAGCGGCCAAAGTTTTCTGCCAAGATAACTCGACCAAATTGAAAAGTCACTTTTTATTTAAAATTAATTTTCATACTACAAAAGGTAAATAGGCGAGTAATTAATGCGAGTTTTACAGTAATCAAATCAGTATTTAAAATTTAATGATTTTTAAAGCATTTTAAGTTTAATACGCCATTGACCCCCCAAATCCGCTGTGTAAGTGTTTATGTACTACATTATTTGGATTGCTTCATAATTCATAATTAGGAAGAGGTCCTAGGTGATTCAACGTTTAGTTTAGTTTAGTTTTTGTTTTGACAATTGGACTGCCTTATCCCCTATGTAAGTTATAATGACAAACAAACATATTAAGACGGCTTCACTATTCAAGAGGGCCTGGGTGATTTCGCGTCTATGATTTTTTGAACTCAGACTAATCAATATTTTAGTAAAAATTACATATTTAAAGTTTTTTTAATTATTTGCAAAACGCAATGTATTGTTTGCAGTTCCTAAAACACGCAATTGTGACAAGCTCATGAGTATGACCCACAGCTTTGAGTTGTTCAGGAAATTACTAGTTTGAATATGATTTTTGTCCACAACTGGTTTTTCATTGGGTTTTACTACTCCTGGGGTAAGGACGCTCTATCAAAGTATCATCACGACCGTTTCCCTTTCGGGGTGGTCAGAAACCACGCTCATAAATAAGCGGATTTACATTTAGCCAATCATGACAAGTGGCAAGCTCGTCGATGTCTCCAGCGTACCAAACTTAAGAAATATGACTAATAAATTAAATATTATTTAAATGTATTTATATACATTAATATTTTTGTGTCCCGACCAGGAATCGAACCCGGTACGTCCGAGTCTAAATCCACGGACTTAACCGCTAGACCACGGAGGCAGTTTACGCTCTATCAGAAGGATAAAAAATAGTTGGTGGTCTCCAGGCGACCTCGTAAAGCGCGGGAAGTGCAGCAATCGCATTAGGATCAGCCAAGGAGTTGTTAATACGGCTGACGGACTGGAGACAGGAAGGCTGTTTTTTTTTATAGCATTGCTATGCAGAGAAGAAGTATTGCAAGTCTTCTAGGAAAAATCTCTGATCGGACGTATGAGAGCACATTTTTTTATTTAGTGTTTACTTATATCTATCATCACGACCGTATCTCTCTCTTCCGGGGTGGTCAGATCCACGCTTAAAAGAAGATGTTTTACATTTAGCTAGCTTAACTATAGGCCCATCATGACAAGTGGCAAGCTTGTCAATGTCTTCAACGTACCGAACTCGATAAATATCACAAATAAATCAAATAAATTGTTGTGTCCGCGTGAAGCCGGTACCTCCGCATCTAAATCCATGGTCTTAACCGCTTAACCATAGAGGCAGTTATTTGTTTATTAGGTATTGTTTATGCTTAAAAAATAAGAATAAAAAAGTATCATCAGAAACCATGCTATATATGATTTTTATTTTATCAGATTCACTAGCCAATTTCGCTATTGGCCCATCACGACAAGTGGCAAGCTCGTCGATGTCTCTAGCGTACCAAACTTGAAAGTATTACAAATAAATAAATGTGTCTCGAGCAGGAATCGATCCCGGTACCTCCGATTCTTAATCCACGAACTTAATCGCAAGACCACGAAGACAGTCTTATTATTATTATTAATTTGTGTATATCTAATCATCTCATTGTAACCACCAACAAGTATTTTTTTTAAGTATCATCTCGACCGTATCCCTTTCGGGGTGGTCAGAAACCACGCTTTTAAAGAAGCGGATTCACACTTAGCCAACATTATCATGACAATTGGCAAGCTCGTCGATGTCTCTAGAGCATCAAACTCGAGAGATATCACAAAATAAATAAATTGTTGTTTATGCTTATTTATTTTATTTTAATAGTTTTAAATTAAATCGAATTAATGTATGTTTAACCAATATTATTAGGTACTCATTCAGAAGTTCTTTGAAGAACACTTTTCCAATGCGCAAGAAAATTTCTCGAAGCCGATTCAAATAATAAAAACCACCTTAATCATTCAATTCGTTCTCGACATATCATTAAAAGGTCTCTATTCTTTAATCGAGGGCTGGAGCCGGCGCTGGCGACTTTGTTCGAAGAAAAAACATATTATGTACTTCAGTATTATTTAAAATTATTGTATTATGTTTCTTGAATAAAGACAAACAACAAAATATCATTAATCGATTCTGTTCAGTAGAACCGGTTGAATAGCGACCGCTTGTGAACTCATGAACCCTTTGTTTGTTACTCATTTTTGATGACAAAATGAGAAAAAAAGACGCTTTGGAGCAGGTTGTGTCATATTGTTTAAGCAACATAGCGTTAAGGCTAAAACTATAATTAACAGATAATATTTAAACTTTATTACATGAAACTTCGACACATCCTCTCGTCGCCCATACCACGGGTGTCTGTAATGTCGACGGAGCAGAAACATTGACACTGACAGTGGGTCTGGTCCACAAATTCAATGTCGTCTAGCGAGTTATGGAGAGAGCTATGCTTGATATTTCTCTGATGCAAATCAAATCAAATCATTTATTTCCTTAGGTTAGTACACAACACTTGGATATTGTCAATACATATATTTTTATTCAATACAAGAGAATATATATTTGTAAAAAATATACTATCAGCAGCTATGGCTGGACCGAATCTAACAGCAATACAATTATAATAAATAAAACATTGTTGCCATAAGCGAGGATTTTGTACTTTTTTATAACTACACTGGGCCGCAAAGAAAGCGGGTCGGTTATAAAAAATGCGATAACTTTTAAAATATTTGAGCAATCCTTTTAAAATAAAAACGAAATTAAAGTTTATTTCATTACATATATAGGAAGAAGTAAAACCTTTTTTTTCTTTTTGGTGATTGTATTAAAAACCATAATGTCGATTTTTTAAATTTGAACAACAAATTTGATACCGCTTGTTTTACTTTTGTTTCTGTTCTATCATATAAATATGGGATTCTTTGGGCAGAAATTCATTATTCTGATCAAATTTAATTAAAAACATGCCACTAAACCCTGAAGAGTGTACCAGAATTCTAACAATGCTTAAATAAACAAGACGGGCGCAGTCAGCGTCATACAGCAAGAACAGTTGGTGTGTCGCTATCAACCGTTCAAAGAGTGCTCCAGCGATTTGAAGAGACTGGATCCAATATTCGCAGACCAGGAACAGGCCGAACAAGGTGCACGACAGCGCGGGAGGATCGATATATGGTGTCAACAATGTTGAGAAATCGATTTCAAACGGCTGTTGAAGTCAAAAATCACCTTCTACGTACTGGAGGGAGCAATCTGAGCACGTGTACAGTGAGGCGGCGTCTAGCTGAAGCAAACTTAAAGCCATTTAGACCCGCAAATGGTCCAAAACTCGAAAGGCAGCATCGAAATGCAAGGCTGAGTTACGCTAGAGAACACTTGGATTGGATTTTGCATGACTGGTCAAGAGTAATGTTACGGACGAGTCGAGGTTCAAGCTATACACGCACGATGGGAGGCAAAAAGTCTACAGAAGACCAGGAGAGCGCTATAACCAAGCTTGCATTAAAGAAAAAGTGCCATACGGCGGAGGCTCCATACACGTGTGGGCTGGAATTTCTTCTGAAAGCCGCACCGAACTAGTGGTGATAGAAAATGGCACTTTAACTGCAGAAAGATACGTGAATAAAATCTTAAATGAGTATGTTGTCCCATTTATTTATTTATTTATTTATTTAAATCTTTATTGCACAAAGACAAAGGCGGGCTTATAATGCCGCTAGACATTCTATCCTAGCCAACCATTGGGACAACTTGAGTATTATATTGAAAGGTAGGTGCAAAATTGTATTAAATTCTACGGTTTAACTATATACTAATAAATATAGTAATACTAATACATATATATAAAAATACATATACTACATATACCCATACATATTATTACATACACTACATATTATATATCAATGACAACAATATACTAAATTCTAATAAATAAGTTATAGTAACTACATACACATACATAGATAATACTTACTTTTTTTGTGATAGAAAGTGTGAATAGACCATTTTTTTAAATAGAGATCTGGTGGTTACTTGCCTTATGCTAAGAGGCAAATTGTTCCACAGGTTCGTGGCAACAACTACAAATGAGTTCGAAACGAAACTAGAACTATGAGAGGGAATAGACAAAAGAGAATTATGAGAGGAACGGAGGGATTTATCGTGAAACGAAGACAAATAGGCGAAATTGTCCTTGAGGTATTTCGGTGTCGCAGGCTCATTCAGAACAGAAAAAAGCAAGCAAAGAATTCTAAGGTTCCTGCGACACCGAATTGGCAGCCACTTCAACTTAGCGCGATACTCGGAAATATGATCATATTTACGCAAACAATAGATGAACCGGATACATGCGTTAAGTAGCCGGTCCATCTTATTGAGCAATATCTCCGAGAGATCAACGCTGCACACGTCACCATAATCGAGAAGTGGAAGGAGAAGGCTTTGGACAAGGGTTATTTTAGCTTTAATAGGCAGAAAATGTTTAAGTTTATTAAGAAAGTGCAGAGAAGAAAAAAATTTACGGCTCGTGTTCGTAACCTGGACTGTCCAACTTAGATTGGAATCTAAGTGAATTCCCAAATTCTTTACCTCACTACTATATGGAATAGGAACGTTGTCAAACCGAACCAAGTCGATATCGTTAAGGTCAATTTTGCATAATTGTCGGGAGCTTCCTATTACAATTGTCTGACACTTGCTCGGATTGACAACGATCCCAAAACGTTCCGACCACGAACTTATATTAGAAAGATCAGAGTTAAGCCAAGCTATTGCACTATTGAGGGTATTGATATCCGTCTGCACATAAAGCTGCAAGTCGTCTGCATACAGGTGATAGTGACAGTGTAGAAGGGAGGTGATGGCATTGATAAACAACGAAAACAATAAAGGGGACAGAATACCACCTTGTGGAACGCCCGTAGCCAAATCGCGCCACTCCGACGACACCTGATCAACCTGTACCTGCTGCTGACGGCCATGAAGATATTGTGAAAACCATGACAGAGCCTCCGATGAAATTCCAAGACGAGACAACATAGCGATAAGCAAATCAGGATCAACTGTGTTAAAGGCATTTGTGAAATCAATCAGTACAAGTACTGTGACCTTAGTTTCATCCATGCCTCTTCTGATGTCTTCAGTTACCTTAAGTAAAGCTGAAGTTGTGCTATGACCAGGGCGGAATCCGGACTGGTAGGGGTTTAATATATCATTATTATCTATAAAAAGGGAAAGTTGTTTATGTACAATGGACTCAAGGACCTTGGATAAAAATGGTAATATAGATATAGGACGAAAGTGGGTAGGAAGTATAGGTGTAGGAATTTTTGGTAATGGAATGATATAAGCCTTGCGCCATTGGGAGGGAAATTGACCGGAGGTAAGGGAAAAATTAATGATGTGAGAAATGATGGGTAAAAGAAGGTCAATTATGGTAATGATCATAACACGACTGATGGAATCACATCCTACTGCTTTAGAAGTTATTGAATTTATCGTCTTGAAAACTACATCATTAGCAACCTCTGTCAGGAAAAATGGTTCCACATCAGCAGACACCGGTAGCTCAGCTATCTCTGCCAAAGTATTAGTTTTTATAACACTATCCAGCACCGGAGCCGCAGAGAAGTGAGTGTTAAGCTGATCAGGTGTCACGGAGCCAGGATTTACCTGTTCACGACATCGCCCAAGACCCAATGAGTTAAAGAACTGCCAAATTTTTGATGATGATTTGTTGGTTACGTTGTCTAGGAAATAATGACGTTTGGCAATCCTGCACACCTGGTTGCAACGATTCCTCGCAGACCTAAATGCAGACAGATTATCATCACAGCGATTACGCCGATATTTTCGATACGCACGATCTCGTTTCCTCATAGCGATTCGTACATTCTCATTAATCCATGGTGCTGGGGCCCTCTTAACTTTTGTAGCTCGGAGTGGAGCATGCGAGTCATATAATTTAATCAGCTCATGATTGAATATATCAACCATGTCTTCTATATTGTTTGCTGTTAGTAAAGTACTCCAATCGATGCTAGCTGCATCACTATTAGTAAACATATTAGTAAACATGGGCGAGAACGCCATCTTTATGCAAGATAACGCTCGTCCCCATACAGCTGGGATAGTGTTTGACTACCTTGAAGATGTCGCTATCACACGCATGGAGTAGCCAGCACGCAGCCCAGACTTGAACTCCATCGAGCATGCCTGGGACGAACTGGGACAACGTCTACGCCAGCGAAATTCCCCTCCAATCACGCTTCGTGAACTAAAAGAAGCACTAATAGAGGAATGGGAGAATATTCCTCAGCATCGTCTTAGAAATCTGGTGGAAAGCATGCCAAACCGTATAACAGCTGTATTAACAGCTCGTGGTGACAATACAAAATACTAAAATGTGCAAAAATTGCATATTTTATACCGTAGGTCATTTTTCGAAATCTAGTAAAAAATGGTAATTTATATTTAACTTAATTTTATTAAAAATAAACTTCATAATAGTCATAGAGATTTTAATGAAAACTAAAACTGCATTCAACGCCCCTTTACAGCTGCATCCAACCTTAATCTATATAACCACTATAGTAGCATTCCTTGCTTGTTCGTATCTGGCTATGTTTCTGTATCATTGTATTAATTATTACATTGCATTGACAAAAATGATCCCGGAATAAGTTTCCTACGGATAATATAATAAATAAATGATAACCTAATTAGATTTAGAAATACTTTTATTTAAAAAAGACTTACCTTATTGCACGAGCTGATAGTGTCGCTTAATAATTAACTATTTAGTAATTAACTAATTATCAAATTGTGGAAAGTAACTTCAAACGGCAAACTTTTAAATCTTACAATGCAGGTTTAGTTTGATCAAAATAATATCAAGATAATTTATTGCTATTCCTTGAAGTTCCTTGTATTATTCACCCTGATATAGGCATGGTTGCTGTGCATGCAAACATCAAAATTATACACGTATCGAGACAAATGAAGCCACGCATCTATGTACTGGCACAATGCGCACGCTGTGCTTTGATAAAAAGTAAAGTATCATCACGACCGTTTCCCTTTCGAGGTGGTCAGAAGCCACGCTAATAAATAAGCGGATTCACATTTAGCCTACTTTACTATAGGCCAATCATGACAAGTGGCAAGCTCGTCGATGTCTCCAGCGTACCAAAATCATGAGAAATATCACAAATAAAATAAATATAAACGCAAGCTAATATTTTATTTAAAGTATAAAAGAATTACAATATAAAAGCTACCTAAATAATAAAATTAAAAATAAACTAAACTATAAATAAAAAATGAGTTCTAGAGACGTCCCATCCGAGATAGTCCCAAGGAGACTGGCAACATTTCCCCTCTGTATAGCGAGGCTAATACGTTGGCAGAAATAATTGCCAGCCTTTCTGCCTCCAGACCTTTCTGTCAGCCGCTTTGACAACTCCTTGGCCAAGCGCCTCGCTGACGGTCCCCATGGGCCCATCGTCTCGACCCCAAATGGAGCAAACTCGTAACCGGAACCAAGGTTGGCATATTTGCGTAATTTGAGGTTCTCCGCAGAAATAGCCGCTCTCCCCGCACCTGACGAGGTCGCCTAAATGTGAGATGGAGCTAATGTGTCTACACACGTCGCATCCCACACCAGAGATCTGCCAAGTTTCCACGGCCCTACAGTCATTCCGTCGGGTCTCTTGCCATCGCTCCGCACAATCCCAGATGGTTCTAAGATTGCGGGTACACCAGCAGTGACAAGAGCCCTTCGGATGATGTCGTTGAGAGCCGCGTGACGAGGAATGCGGCCAGCACTTCTAGCACAAGAAAGCCCGTGGTGTCCGAGATGATCGACTGGTTCTCCGCATCGACACTGGTGCGGGTGGACAGTCCGGGCTCCGAGATGAAGGCACACCGCCATGGTCAGTGTATTTCGGTCAAGGAGTGTCAATTTTAAATAAATATTAAATGTATTTATTTACAGTAATAAATATTTTTATGTCCTGACCAGGAATCGAACCCGGTACCTCCGAGTCTAAATCCACAGACTTAACCGCTAGACCACGGAGACAGGTACGTTTTGATATTCGTATAAAATAACTATATTATTTATACTTACGCTTTTTATATATAACTTATAAACTTTTAAGATTGCCTGTGTAGTCTAGTGGTTTAAAATTGGTCCATGGATTTAGACACGGAGGTACCTGGTTCAATTACTGGGGCCTAATTTTGGCGCTTTTGACTTATGTGTCGAGACATATAATTTATTTGTCATAGTTTGGTACGCTAAGACATCGACGAGCTTGCCACTTGTCATGATATAGTAAAGTTGGCTTAATGTGAATCCGCTTCAATAAAAATAATAATAATAAGCGTGGTTTCTGACCACCCCGGAAGGGATACGGTCGTGGTGATACTTTACTTTTAATAGTTTTATAATTTTCACGGTTCACGGGTAATCGTATAATATTTTGTAAACTCGGTTATGTTCGGATGAGGTCGCACTTTTCTAAACTCATCTCTAAACTTTTAGTTAATAAAAAAAGCGCCTAAAGAAACAGACTAGATCCACTGTGAAATCATTTCTCATTATTACGCCATATTTAACAATAATTGGAAATGAAACAACCCGCCCTAAGGTTCTTTAACCCTCAAATTATAGTGTGGCAAAAATGCATCAATAACTTAGCATCTTTGTTAATAAAACTCGTATATCTACTACCTGAAAACCTCCTCACAATATTAGTAAGTGTATATATGTATGTTTATGTATAGTATTTAGTATATGAAGGGTCGTCTCTAGAGGACATTTTTTACGTATAGTTTATTTTTTATTAGGTTTTGTTTATATTTATTTGAAGTAATATATAACCAATATAAAAGAATTATAATATTAAATAAACTATATTCAAACAAAATCTAATTTTAACCTAAAAAATAATAATAATACTTAGGAAATAAAAATACATACTTAAAAAAAAAATAGCTCCTCCAAATCGCTGTCTTGTGGCATGGTGCCCAATACACTAGCAGCATTTCCCCTTTGAATGATGATACTTAATTTTTGGGAAAAATAACTGCCAGCCCTATTGTCACCAGAGACGTCAATGAGCCTTGGAACAATTTAGTATATTGATATTATAGTATATATAACAGTATAATATGTAAGTGTATAATTAAGCTGTTAATTTTTCTTCCAAATTTTTTAATATTTCTTTCATTGCACCTATAATAGTTCAAATTTGTCCCCAATTTGTTTTGGCTGTCAGAAAATGTTTACGAGCATTAAGTCCGCCTTTGTACTTCGTGCAATAAAATTTAAAATAAATAAATAAACATTATTTTATCTTTTCTTTAACATATTATAAGAAATTTACTTTAATCAATACATTTGAGAAACCACCTAACATTGGAACAGTTGTAATAGCTATGCTTAAATGTCGAGAGTTTATTATCCAGATTATTACTGATTGTGTATCTGGTTATATAACTCCTTACTCCTACACATAGAACGAGAAACACTTAGCACTTAGCTTAACGGGGGACACCTTTAGCTAAGTGATTCTTACACATTCAGAAATTACAAAAATAATATAAAATATCAATAATCATAGACTACGTGTTTGTGCCGTTTGCTGTAGAGACTTTAGGCCCGTGGGGTCCAACCGCTAAAACATTTTTCAAAAACATCATCTCTCGTCTAATTGTCTGCTCTGTGGACAAGAGGGCTGGTTCTTTCCTCGCCCAGGGAATCAGCATAGCGATTCAGCGAGGAAATGCGGCCAGCGTTCTTGCCACCATGCCGCTCGGATACGATTTATATTTAAATTTGGTTATGTAAAAAGTTTTTTTTATATCATAATTAATTTTATTACAAAAATAACTCATATATCCAGCGTGCATGTAAAAGTTTTAACCACTTAGTGGAACGCGTCCATGTTGTTGACCTGTTTCACACCTTCCCGTTTAATATAAAAAATATTTCAAAAAATAAATACAAAGTCATGCATTAAGGGTTAAACAAAAATTTGTCATCGAAGATTAGGATTTTCCTCAATATGCAAATCGAAAAATAACAATACTTCCTTGTCTGCGCCCCATTACATATCTCATCGGATAATCAGCCGAGCCTCGCAAACCCGTCTGGCCAGCGTGAGGCGTCAAGGCCAAATTTTCTAGAAATATGTTCTGGAATGCCCATCTCCAGCAGTAGAGGTCTAGGACTAGCGACTGTATTGATGATGATGATGAAGAGCTCTGAGTGAACTTTTGATAAATGTAGTCTTAGTACTACAGTGAACTGCCTCCGTGGTCTAGCGGTTAAGTCCGTGGATTTAGACTCGGAGGTACCGGGTTCGATTCCTGGTCGGAACACAAAAATAATAATTAATATATATAAATACATTTAATTATTATTTAATTTATTTGTGATATTTCTCGAGTTTGGTACGCCTGGAGACATCGACGAGCTTGCCACTTGTCATGATTGGCCTATAGTAAAGTTGGCTAAATGTGAATCCGATTCTTTATAAGCGTGGTTTCTGACCACCCCGAAAAGAGTGATCGTGATGATGATGAAACCCAGGCATAGATTTATAACACCACCGTTCCCGTAAGAAAGAGAGCACGTTAAGCCGTCGGTCCCGGTTTCACTAATAGGTACCAACATGTGGAATCGTTAATAGATTGTCATTCAAAATAGACATCAGACCCTCGCCAACACAACAAATATCTGTAAGGCCCATCTCCAACAGATCTAGGACTCTGTGATGATGATGAGTGTCTGCTACCATGCCTACCATACCACTATAACTAATTTGACATAATTTGACATTTACATTTTGAGACTAAAATGTCCAGATTTTTTTTGTTACGAATTTAATATATCATTTTTTTAATAAAATCGTATATACGAGGAGTGAAGGCAAAACGATTTCATTTCAATTCGTGGTCAGATATTGACGTGGTTGATCTCTACTTATAAATCAACAGATTAGTTGTGTCACTTGGTATTATAAGAGTAAAGTTAAGTATCATCAAGACTGTATCCCTTCCGGGGTAGCCAGAAACCACGCTATTTTTTTACACGACGCAAAGAAAGGTAATACCTATGTTTATCAGCCTACATATGTATGAAAGTATGTTTGTTCCTTTATGGCACACTGGAGACCAAACGCGTTAGCCGATTCGTCTTCATCACGCGAGTGTCACTGAAGAAATATCATTAACCAAATTTCGTTAAAGCGACAACCAGACACCATATTGTGGAAAAGAAATAAAAGAATGTTGACGAACTATATTGAGTGGGTATCGTCAAAAAGGTATGTGGTTTATTTTTTTATAATTCGGATTCACCTTTAGCGAACTTTACTGCCGGACCATCATGACAAGTGACAAGCTCGTCGATGTCTAGCGTCCAGCATACCAAACTCGAGAAATATCACAAATAAATTAATTTATTTCCCCGACCAGGAATCGAACCCGGTACCTCTGAATCTAAATCCACGGACTTAACCGCTAGACCGCGGAGACAGTATTCAGTCATTATAAGAATGTAGTTAAAATAATTTGACTCAAAATAATAAAAAACCCATGGGTTTTTTATTATGTAGATATACTGCTGTGTTGGGGAAAACATCCTATCTCAAGTTTTGTGAAATCCCCACGCATGTTGCAAGTATTTTTATGCAGGTGCGTGGGTGGGTACTGTTAACCTTACCGTATTGTCAATATCCATATTCATCCATACTACTGCCGGGTCCATCGTGTGTGGGAAAGACAGAATATTATATACGTTTTTAAAGTTACATCTGTCGCACACTGAAGATGTGGAATGCTGTCCGAGCCGGTGTGTTTCTTCGTTCTATAACCCTTCAAGAAAAGTGTGAAAACGCATATTGATAGCGATAGAGACTGATGTCGATCGTTAGTGACTGGCTTCAGTTGCTCACGTTCTTGGACCTCGAGGACCTACGCGCGACTAGGTCAGTACTAAAAAAATATATGTTTATTTTTATGCTGAGCACCACGGCACTACTTAAATCGCCGGCCTCTGCAGGACATTCTACTACTTTTTTTACCTTATTTGAGCTTTATTTATTTATTTTATTTTTATTTTATTTATTTATTTATTACAGGATAACTAACGACTAATAAACATATAAAGACAAAAAAAATGGAAACATAAAAGGTCAATTAAAAGTTTCCACAAATAAAAATTTTTTATAAAACATAAATTTGAGTAAGGGCGGGAAAAACCGTTTCACCTTGTTCAGCATCCCCAGTTTTTCTATTTTGAAGCTGTTTGTTTAATCTGGGTTGTATAGTTCCAGCACGGAAGAGTAGGAAGAGAATAGTATTTATGTACAAGTTGTTACGTAACACAAGCGTTCATACACATATCTTTATTTTTAGAATGACAATATGTAATATTTTGTTTCAAACTAATTTATTTTTTGACATTAAATAATCCCTAAATCACAGTTATAAATAAATTATTTTATGTTTCGCGTCAATGTTATGAAAATCAATCTACCTACCTAATGTAAGATTTTATGTACTGTATATATATTTTTATTAGTCGTACTTAATATGTTTACATTGTAGAAATGTGTGCGCCAGTATATATATCCTTATGAATATATTACTGATAAAATTTAGCAGAGATGTTCCTTGGGATCCAAGAAACGACACGACATATTGGACTCCACATATTTTTGGGATCCAAGAAACGACACGACATATTGGACTCCACATATTTTTGGGATCCAAGAAACGACACGACATATTGGACTCCACATATTTTTTTATATTTTATTTTGTAACGCAATATTATATAATAAACCCAATTACTGATTACAAAACGTCGCTGATCAGCTGGTTACTAAGATAAATTATTGTAATGATCTGGAAAATCTTTTGTGTGTAGTCGAATATTAATGTGTATCTTGGAATTAGTAAATGGTGAAAATAAATAAATATACAAAGGTTCGAAGGTTTATTGTAATAATAGTATATTGGGTCTGGTTAAAAGCATTTATGTACAAATTAATGGAAGACACTGATCCCTGAAACACACTCAGATAGTTCGGGAGTCAGAGCATGGTAAAATTATATACAAAGCATTGATCAAATTATCTATTACAAATGTATTAATATATTATGATAAATAAGAATAATGAATTAAAATAATAACAATAACAATAAAATAATAATAATAATAAAAGTTTTTAAAAGACATAACACCGCGTCTTGTCGTCTCCTCCGGTGACAAGTGCGCTGGCTCTTTCTTCGCCCAAAGAATCAGTATTGCAATTCAGCGGGGAAATGCAGCCAGCGTTCTTGCCACCATTCCACGCGGACGGGACTTATATCCCTATCCTT
Organism: Tinea semifulvella; assembly: GCA_910589645.1. Taxonomy (NCBI): domain Eukaryota; kingdom Metazoa; phylum Arthropoda; class Insecta; order Lepidoptera; family Tineidae; genus Tinea; species Tinea semifulvella. The sequence continues at coordinate 12,123,219 of OU342601.1, forward strand.
AGTATTATTATTAATTTTATTTTATATTTTGTAAATATTTTTTTCGATTAAATGCTTTTTATTTTTATAACAATAATAAAAGCGTTTATTGCAACAAATAAATAGATGTATGATTACACCCGTATCCTGGGGTTATTAGTGTCTGTATTACCAGGATCAGTCCCAAGAAATAAGCAAAACATAAATTATTGTTAAATAAATGATAAAACGATAAAGTAGGCACAGTGGAACCTGTAATTTCAAAAGAACTGGATTTTTTTAAAATCCCCTATGACAGGTCCACAATGTACCATTTATCATATAAAGAGGTGGATATAATAATAATAAAAATGAATATTTTATGATATATAAAAAAAACTATATCAAAAATCTTATATATTAGTTTGAATTAGATTGTTAGTTGCTTAAAGGTGTTACCCTATAGTATAAATGTAATCAAATAATATATATAAATATCTGATCGTGGCCGTCGCCACCTTACCATCGACTTTTTCCTGAATTACCAAACACTCAATGAATGTATATCCACGCCACGACACATGCGACCTAGGAAAGTTAGAATGCGTGATTATACGAATGAGGATAGGCGCTGTCTTATTCCCCGTTCCTCTAGGATGAACTAAGTTCTAATCTCTGTAGAAGCAATAATCCGTTTTATTTTTGTTTCAAGTACCAAGTCTCTGCAACTTTCTTAGAAAAAAAAACTATGAAATCTAATCCATTATGAAAAATGGCAGAAGCCATTCTCACAAGTTGCAGGCTGGCTAAAAAATAAATACAAATTTCTGTAATAAGGGCTATAAGCTTAAGGATCAGAGGAACAAGAAAGCGAGTGAGATGGATAGGATGTGAGGATGGAGCAGGTATGTTTGAAGGAACGAATGAATGATTAAAAGTCAATGAATGTTAGATGATTTTATATATTTAGTTTTTTGTATTTTTTAGTTATTATTGTTATTTTGTTGAAATCTAATCTCAGTTAACAAGGTTTGAAAATTCCCAGTAACAGAGGCAATTCAATGCAAAATTGTTGGGACCTTATTATAATTATTAAAAAAAACAGATGTTTCTCAGATATCCAAGACCCACTTAACCAGGCTTCTCTGTATAATATTAGAGGTAGAACTAAAATAATAATCCAGGGTGATCATATATTGATATGAATACGCGATAAGTAGATAGGTGACAGGTTCTAGGTCGAAGGGATTGTTGTATGACCTTCTTGTTGTATTACCGAATAGCAGATATGAGTGCTGTGTGATCCAAATGTCATTAAAAATAAATAAGGTAACAATACCCGTATTGTCGATCTATTTAACATGAGCACGCAATACCAAGTACATATTTTAAAAGTTACATCTTTTGATGACTTTTTTTTTGTTTCCCTTTCGGAGTGGTCAGAAACCACGCTTATAAATAAGCGGATTCTCATTTAGCCAACTTTACTATATAGGCCAATCATGACAAGTGGCAAGCTCGATGTCTCCAGCGTACCAAACTAAACAACCAAGAAATATCACAAATAAATTAAATATTAATTTAATTTATTTATATACATTATTAAACATTTTTGTGTCCCGACCAGAAATCGAACCTTCCGGGTTTAAATCCACTCTATCCAAATCCAATCTAAACGCTAGACAACGGAGGCAGTTATATATAGAAAATAGAAAATAAAAGTAATATATAGAAAATAAAATATATAATTTTAGATTTTAGAACGTTACCATACAAAAATATTAGCAAGCATGAGTGACGTCACTTTATAATACGAATACCGTTATCGACCTAAGTGTTAAGCTTTGGCTAACTTGTAAATTTTCCTTGGATTTTAAGGAATGCATTATTACACCGCTACCGCAAAAAAAATACTTCGTTCAAACTTCCTCATTCAATAGTGAACAAAGTTGGGTATAGCAAAAAATAATCAAAATAAAACAAGTTGCCAAAAAATGCGTCGTATCGAACTTTTGATTCTACAACTGCGGATTTAAAAATATGTGATTTTTTTTCTTTGACTTCAATTTGTATACGAGTATATAGGAGCCAGGTCCATCGTTTGTGGGAAAGAAAGATGAAGAGAATTATGTCTCAGGCTTGCTTCCGACTTTCCTTGCTTGATCGGCTATTAGCTATTAAAGTTCATATTTTCACGGCCACTGTCAAGGTCGAGCGCTTATTCGGTGGTCGCTTTTTAACAATTTTCTAATCAAATCACAGACTATTTTGAGACGTAAAAGTGAGACCAATCGACTTGACAGTTGTTGTTTTTATTTTAATTAGTTCATTTAGTTATTTGTCATTTATTCTATATTATATAAATAAGCTAAATATAAATTTCTGAACGCACACATAAATATTTGACAACCAACATTGTTTGACAGGTACGAAACCCACGAACATTTTGTATAGGAAAATGATTTTCCTTTTATTGATTTTTTTTGTAAATTTTCCAATGTTATTAATAGTTATTCTGCTATTCGCATAGAGTAATAAATGACTACTTCTATGGCTATTCGGGACGGAGACAAATTCAACAAATCAAAAACCATGAAAATCTGTCCAGCCGTTCTCAGTTCAGTTATAAATGTTCTAACAAACCCGACATTGTTTTATTTATTCGAAGTTAATTAGTACATTAAATATAAATTAAAAGCTACCTAAATAATTTAAAATAAACTAACCCATAAATAAAAAATGTCCTCTAGAGATGTCCCATCCGAAATAGTTCCAAGGAGACTGGCAACATTTTCCCTCTGTATAGCGAGGCTAATACGTTGGCAGAAATATTTGCCAGCCTTCCTGTCTCCAGACCTTTCTGTCAGCCGCTTTGACAAATCCTTGGCCAAGCGCCTCGCTGACGGTCCCCATGGGCCCATCGTCTCGACCACAAACGGCGCAAATTCGTAACCGATACCAAGGTTGGCGTATTTGCGCAATTTGAGGTTCTTCGCAGTAAACGCCGCTCTCCCCGCGCTTGACGAGGTCGTCTGGATGTGAGATGGAGCTAATGTGTCTACACACGTCGTATCCCACACCAGAGACCTGCCAAGTTTCCACGGCCCAACAGTCAGTCCGTCTCTTCTCTCTCTTGTCATCGCTCCGCACAATCCCAGATGGTTCTAAGATTGCGGGTACACCAGCAGTGACAAGAGCCCTTCGGATGAAATCGTTGAGAGCCGCGTGACGATGAATGCGACCAGCACTTCTAGCACAAGAAGTGCTAGAAGTTTTATTTATTAAGATAAATAAAATAATATTAGTATTTATTGATTTAAAATTACAGTTTTAATTCTAAGTGTGCGCGTGTAACATTATTTCTATACTCTGCACATTATATTACTAATGAAGTTGTTTTCTTCTTTATATTTTTGTAATCATTTATTTATATATCAGTTAATTTTTTACGGAACCTAAGGCTTTTTAAACTAAAAGTAGAAATATATTTACAAATGTATAAATAAATAAAATAATAGTGATTTTTTATTAGGCCATAAAAAATAATTAAAATACATCATTTTTCGTCATCACAGCCTCCAGAGTAGGAGATGGGCCTTCCAGAAGTTTGTGAAGAAAATAATTTATCTACGAGTATGTAGACCCCGGATTTATCCAGGCAACCCATTTGCTATTTATATATGACAAACATTGGCGTCATCAAATAACAGATGGAGTGTATACTCGTAATTTTTCTATTAATGCAGCATTATACTAAGGCAAGTTCAAGCAGCCTTACTTAGGGCCAATTTCACCGATCGGTATTTAAACTGAGTTTAGTAATCTAAAGAAAAGTAAAGTACCATCACGACCGTTTTTTAAAGAAGTGGATTCAAACTTAATAAATAACACAAACAACAAAATAAGTTATTGTATCCCGATCAGGAATTCAACCTGATACTTCCGAGTCACTTCCACGGAGGCTATCTGGTAGTTCAAATCTTGATATTGATCTCAGTTTACGAAAATTGAGTTTACTGACAAAAGCGTGATGCGGTTTTACAACTGTATTGAAACGCAATACTTTTGTTTTAAAATAACTGCATCTTTTATAGTACAAATAGATAAACAATGTTCCGCTTTTTAACAGTGACAACTCTTGAACATTATTACTTTTTATTTATTTATTTTTTCTTATTTAAAGAACATTGTACAGAATGCACCAGTTCTAAACACGATATTTATTCATAACTGCATCAATATTCTAAGTTCAAAACTGAATTGGGGTTCATCTAATTCCAAGTGTTAAAAATTTGATGTTTTTCTTGGAGGCATTCGCGGCAATATCGCCCAACAGGTCGGGAATATGGGAGTTCTGCCACTCCCATTTTTTGTCTACAGACGAAATCGAGAAATCATCAGTGATATGAATTACAGGCTACAGCCTGAAAAAAAGTATTATTCAGGTTTAACTCGAACTTCGTTCATTTTATTTTGATGACAAACTTGGATAGCAGCGCAAACTCAATTTAGCTTGGACTAACTAATAGCGTTTAGTTTAAATGGTGAAATTAGCCCTTGCATAATATTATATTGTACACATGTATACTATTATATGTTGATAATATTTATTTAACTTACTTTTGTCCGGGATAATCGCAAAACAAATTACTCGAATTTAAATATGAATAGAGGTATGAATAAAAATAAATAGTCACGTTTCGTTCAAAGATGGCGCATATTATTGGTTTGAAATAGGGATAGGAGTAACCTGTTCTGCAGGTTCCTAGACCAAGGAGACTATAGCGTATCCATTGTTCTTTCATCCCTCTAGATCTACTATCTAGGTACTATTTATAAACGTCTCAAAATGTCTTGGAAAATAATCTCGCCTTTATATATTTTTTAACTTTAACTGTTTCCGTGGTCTAGCGGTTAAGTCCGTTGATATATACCCGGAAGTACCGGGTTTGATTCCTGGTCGGAACACAATAATATATTTATGAATTTAAGTAAATAAATAAAATTAATTTTAAATTATTTGAGATATTTCCCGAGTTTGGTACGCTGGAGACATCGACGAGCTTGCCACTTGTCATGATTGGCCGGCAGTAAAGTTGGATAAATGTGAATCCGCTTATTTATATAAGAGTGGTTTCTGACTATCCCGGAAGGGAAAATGGTCGTGATGATACTGTCTGATACTATATTATTTTGTAAAATATTTATTTATTTAACGCTTTTTCTCTTTTTACTAAAACAAATCTATCTCTTGCAAATCGTTAAATCTAAAAAGAATTCAAAATTTAAAAAAATATATATGTTATTTATTTAAATAATAATTACAAACTACTTAATAATAACAAATATAATTAAATAGAAACAAAAAAATATATAAGGAAAAATAAAATAAAATACAAAACTATAAATAAAAAACTTGCTCCAAATCAATAATAATAAAACTCGTGTAATTCAAATAAATATAATATTTTTAAGAATAGATCAGAAATTTTGGTAATAATTTTTATTTTATCGGTTCAAGGGTTAAACCATATCATAACAACTTACTACACAATTAATAAATATTTTTCCCTGTAGAAAATTCCGATTTTGATTTAGAAGTTGAGTCTTGCGAACTGGTTTCCTTCGTTTGCGTTAAATTTTGTATTTCCCTAAGGTAGTGGATATATTACTTTATGGTCTCGACCGGCCAGGACGTGTGTCTTACAATAAATACATATAATATAAAAAAATATAATAATAATTTATTTCATCTAAACTATCCGGAAACCATACGGAAATAAATTATTTTGATTTTTTGATTTGATTTGACTAATTCAGTGAAAAGGTTTAAGCATTGAAATTATATATTTTAAATATATAATTATTTAAGAAGTATTTAATTTAAATTTAATATTTTATTAAATTAGTTAGATTGTGTGATTTGAACTGAAAACTGTGAAAAGTGCTGAAAAAATGGAAAACAAAAATATAGATTCAAAGCAAGTTTTGCATGCCTTCCTGAAAAATAGTAAGTATCCGCACTTTTAATTTTTTATCTGATTAAACAAAAAAAAAAACTATTACATTTGTCGCAAGCTAAAGATGTGGATTTTTTTTCGTTCTATTCTAACTGCCTTCGTGGTCTAGCGGTTAAGTCCGTGGATTTAGACTCGGAGGTACCGGGTTCGATTCCTGGTCGGGACACAAAAATATTTATTAATGTAAATGAATACTCTCTTTATTTCTCGAGTTTGGTACGCTGGAGACATCGACGAGCTTGCCACTTGTCATGATTGGCCCATAGTAAAGTTGGCTAAATGTGAATCCGCTTATTCATAAGCGTGGTTTCTGACCACCCCGAAAGGGAAACGGTCGTGATGATACTTTACTTTTTACTTTTTTCTATTCTAATATTTAAAGGCCAGCATAGTGGTAGAGACTGATGTCGGTCGTTAGTGGCCGACGACGTCAGTTGAGCACCTTTAGGTGGGCGAGGTATCACATGCCGTGCTCAGTATAAAAAATAAGCACCAAGCTAAGAGTCTTGTTATACCGGCATAGTGAGTTGTGTTAGTTGCTCTTACAAATCAGCGGGGTGAGGCGGACTGCACATTCGTCTAAAAACGATATCGTCTAAGATCGATTGTGTCTGTCAGAAATGTCAAAATCTTGGGAATTTTGCCTAGCTTTTGACGTTTCTGACAGACATAATCGATCTTAGACGATATCGTTTTCGGACGATTGTGCACTTCGCCCGCCTCTCCCCACAGGTACCGTGGCGATTGTAGGCCAAATTATCTAGATAGGTACTCGTCGGAGATGGCAACAATGAAGGTCTAGGACGCTGCGATCTAGTCTGTAATGATAACAATAAATAAAAAAAAAATACAATAAGCATATCGTAATTTGAAGCCTGACAAATTTTCACTGATGGTATTAATAAAGTAGTAAATACAGAAGAGAAAAACGAAAAATAATACGGTTTAAATACAAATATAAAGCATCAATGTAAATAAGAGAACAAGCTGGTACAATATTAAACAATACTAAATAATTTCACCAAGAAATATATTAATTAATATTAATGAAGTGTTAAATTCATTTTTATTATACAGCCCCTAAAACTGAGCGTACTAAACCTCCACTGCTGGAGATGGGCCTTCCAGAACATATATCTGGAAAATTTCGCCTACACTCGCCACACTAGCCAGACGGGTTGGCGAGGATATAATATAATTTTTTAATGACAATTTATTAACGATTCCACAATTTGGTATTAGTGGAACCGGGACGGCTTAACGTGCTGTCCGAGGCACGGGAATGGTGGTGTTGTAAATCTATCAGTACGTAGGAAAATTCGATTTCTCATTGGTACATGCCGGGGGGTTTGAACCGACCTTTGTAGGTTCTTACAACCGAGCCACCACCGCTTGAAGTTTTGAATTATTTTATATAATTAGTTTAGTATATATCTCGTATACTCGTATAATATCGGGACACGATAATAATTATTAATTTAAATAAATTTATTTAATTTATTTTCAAATTATTTGTTGTATTTTTCGAGTTTGTCATTTGTCACGATTGGCCTATAGTGATAATACTTTACTTTTCAACCATAATAAATAGTTTAAGAGCTTTAATAAATTATAAAACTTCAGTGCACATTTTAAAGCTTAGGTAATAAATGTTTTATGAAACAGGGTCGTGATGGGAAAAACCATCTAAATCCGATAACATTATTTTATGAGATAACTACACTACATTCCACCTTTTTAATAACATCAGATCCTCGCCAACGTATTTTTTTTTAGAAATATGTTCTGAAAGACCTGAGGCCTGACTGTGATGGAAATCAAGGCCTCTATGTTCTAAGGGCTGATGATTGTATTTATATTGTTTTATTTAAAAACATAATTGCACTTGTACATATACAAAGGCGGACTTAATATGGTTAGACATTCTCTGACAGCACCTGTTGAAATTTCGACAGTATAGACAAGATCATCATTAAGTCAATTTATACATAAATAATAAAAATAAAAATTGGCTAAATGTAAAAAAAAATATTTTAAAAGATTTACAATCGTGACAAGTCAAATCTTCCGAACTATAATTGTTTAATGTTATTTCTATGTGGTTCGATACATATACCACTAGATGGCGCCACCGTCGTAAACATAATGTAACCTGGTTTGGCGTGAACTTTGTAGTAATACCAATGTTTTAAGACTTTTGATGACACTATGTGAATAGATTATACGATTGAGAACAAGTCGAGTTTCATTTGCACGCGATTAAACAATAATATATAAAATTATTTAAATGGTGTAGTTAAGCTGTTATAATTTTTTTTGGCGACGGAACCCTTGGGAATGTTTTTTTTATTTTTAGTTTGTTCTTTTCAGTTAAACAAGATCATTTTTTAAGCAGGAGGGTTTTTTATTATTAAAATTAACTATGTTTAAAATCTAATAGAGCAGTTAATGTTTTTATTAAAATCAGCTCCGAGACTATTTCGACCATTTTCCTCTATTCCTTGTAGCTCACTAAAAAAATTGCCCTGTATATCGAGTCGGGTAAATCCAAGCGATCAATTAGCAACGAATGCATAAGTATAGTATTTCTGAAAAGAGCCACGCATTCTCGCTCCGCTCAGCTTTCTCGCACATATGTTGTATATACATAAGCTCAATTGATTGTCGAGAATGCGCAGATATTTGCTCAGGATATTGACCCTCGAGGTATCCTGGCGTGCTTTTTGCTGACTGTACTCAAACAGGTCCAAGCACAGTAAGGGCATTGTTCTATGGAATGGCGATACTTAATTAAGTACGACTATTAAAGCCTATATCGTCAGTGGAATGGTAACAAGTCTAAAGTAACATACAGATGTAGTGCATAATGATTTATCATCATATTTTATCGGAAAACTTCGTATTTATCGTGCTCATTCGTCAGCCATCAACTTTCTAGGGAATAAAATTGATATTATTTATGGACTTTCTTGTGATAGAAGGGCTTTTGCCACTGCTGGAGTACCCGCGATCCTGGAACCCTCTGAGATTGTGCGGAGCGATGGCAAGAGACCCGAGTGCATGGCCGTTTGGCCGTGGAAACTTGCCACTGATGTGGGATGCGACATGTGTAGACACATTTTTATGTGAAATAGGGTGGGACTACTCGTCACCAAGTCACTGCGACCAGTAGTGATCTATTGTGACCTCCCTAGATTATAGTTCGTTCGCTAGCCCTACGACTTCAAGGAACCTTAGTATGGGTTTAGGAGCGAGGCGTCGCACTTCCTCGGGGCTTAAACTGTGAGCATCCAAGATGGTGCTACGCTTGTGATGCAGGGCATAACAGTCGCAAAGGAGATGGACAAGTGTCTCAGACACCTCGCGACAGAATCTGCACTTATCTGTTTCTACCAAGCCCATGGTAAACATGTGCTTGTTTAATTTACAGTGACCAGTTAGGGCTCTAGTGAGAGTTCTTAATTTAGATTTGCATAGCTGAAGGGCTTTCATCGTGTACATCGATTAGCTCCTTCGAGTGCATCTGCCCTGGAGATGCCTGCCAGGCACATTAGCCCCATCTCACATCCAGCGAGTTCTTCCAGCGCGGGGAGTGCAGCTATTTCTACTGAGAATCCCAAGCTACGAAAATATGTACGTTACGTTACGCCGGTTACGAATTTGCGCCGTGGCCAAATATATTAAACGATTTTCGTCTATTACTTAAATTAGAGACTGCTATCAACTTTCTAGGAAAAAAACGGTCTTTTTATAAACTGACAATGGAACTTACAATTTTAATATCTCGTCTGGTTCCGTGGTCTAGCGGTTAAGTCCGTCGATTTAGATGAGGAGGTACAGGGTTCGATCCCTGATCGGTACACAAAGAAAGAAAGAAAGATAATAATTTTATTGTCATCACAAAAAAAAAACTTGGCAGGTTATTAGAAAGTTGTGGTTAATAATTAATACAGTACTACTTTACTTTTTTAAAGAATAAGAGAGTTGATGATTAAAATCGCTGATCGTCCAAAGGTTTCGATTTCTTCATCATAAAAATTGGCTAAAGCAAACTTTAAGTTCGTTACAATGTTATAATATTTGTTTTTTTATATAAAACCGATAATATTATGTATTTTAGTTTAGTTTTATTTATAATTAGTTTTTAATCAATTTTATTTTAATATTTTTGTAAATATTTAATTAATTTGTGATATTTCTCTCCTTTGGTACGCTGGAGACATCGACGAGCTTGCCACTTGTTAATTGGCCTATAGTAAAGTTGGTTAAATGTGAATCTTATAAAGCGTGGTTTCTGACCACTCCGAAAGTGAAACGGTCGTGATGATACTTTACTATTTTTGTATCTACGTCGAATAAATATATTCCTTTAATATTATAATAGTTATATCGATTTAATAAGAAATTGATATATTTTAATGTCATATTAACAACCTATTATTGGGAAATAATAACCATTATTATCAAATTACCGACTTCGCTCTCATTAATAAGTATTATATATGTATGTATGTATATATGTAGTTATTTTTATATATTTATTAGGATAAAGTATATTATTATTATTGTTAAATAATATTTATTGTATGTAATAATGTACACGAGTAATATAGTATCTCTATATATGTAGAAGAAGACAATATTCTTAGCGTTTCATGGATTCCCCGTGCAGGTGCCGAGGTTCCTCGTTTTCTTGTTCCAATATTGCATTTAATAAGGTAAATTTGGCTGACTTTTACAAACAAAAGTCTGTATGACGTTACTATCTAATGGCATGTGATCCTACGTAGTGTTGCCCAATGTTGGTCTTGTTCTACTTTTTTTTTTCAAGACCAAGACCACCGATTCGTGTCTGAGATTTTTAGGGCTCAGAGGTAAAAAAACACTTACAGTAGATGACTTGAAAAATCTCCAAAACTACCTGCTGTTCCGATGTGGGACTGACGATTTTATTTTATACCTACAGAGTTTTGGTTACAATATCTGTATTTAATATCTATATTTAATTATATAATGATGACTAAGTTTACTGGATAAGAATATATTTAAATAAAAACAATTTTTGCATGCCACAACGATGGCTAAATGTGCAGAGCCAACTTACTAACCATATTACCATATGTACCACATTTAAAGCCAATAAACGATTTTGAATTTGAATTTGTATACATTTAAGACCGAGGCCAAAAACAGCTGCTGTTCTCATGCAAGACCGAGAAAAGTTGCAGTTCTCATGCAAGACCAAGACCAAGACTTGGCGAATATTGATCTTGGTTTTGCTTTGGGCAACACTAATCCTAGGGCTAACTGAAGGGGTTTCGCTTTCGACTACAAGCCCGAGTCGAACAATAAACATAAAATATCTTAGTAAAAAGACTTGAGAAAAACTAAAAGTAAGACAAACCAACAAAACTAAAACTAAGACAAACCAACAAAACTAAAACTAAGACAAACCAACAAAACTAAAACTAAGACAAACCAACAAAACTAAAACTAAGACAAACCAACAAAACTAAAACTAAGACAAACCAACAAAACTATTTATCCAAAAAGATATAATAACTTAAACAAACAAAACATCTATGTTTTCCTATTGTATAGTTACTGTTGTTGTACGCCAGATATTCTTGTTTGATACGCAGATTAGAGGAAAAAAATCGTATCCATGGCGCGGGTACTCTCTAAGTCATAAAATCGAATTTCAGATTTAGATTTAAAAATATCATCGGTCCAAGTTAAAATAAACTATCATCACGACCGTATCTCTTTTAGGGTAGTGAAAAACCAAGCTTTTAAAAAAGCGGATTCACATTTAGCCACCTTTACTAACGACTCACAATGACAAGTGTGGCAAGCTCGTCGATGTCTCTAACGTACTTTGGTGATTATACACAATAATAAAAAAACAAATGTGTTAGATTTCTCAATAACATAATTATTACAAATATTGCCTTATAAGCACTAAGTCAGCAACATAATTTGAATCCAACTCGAAGGACCAAATGATGTTGTGATGTTACTTAGTGCTTGGCATTTAATAAAAGTAGGTATCATCACCCGGGGTGGTCAGAAATCCAACTTAACTATAGGCTATCATGACAGGTGACAAGCTCGTCGATGTCTCTAGCTTTTGTCTAGAGTGTAGGCCAAATTCTCCAGATATATGTTCTGGAAGTCCTATTTCAACAGTTAAGATCTAGGACTCCGTGTTCTAAGCCTGTAATAATAGCACTATGCTGACTTGCATCAGATTAAAATGTCTCTTTTATGCAAATAATCGTTACAAAACAAGTTTTAAAAAATACTACTTTTGTTTAGAGTGGTCTATCCGCCAATAGTCATTGCTCATTAAGGCTGCCATTAGTAAACATATTTTCTACTCTGCGTAGCAAGTTTTTTAAACTGTTGTTAAAACTAATTTATACATATAAAAAATGATAATCTAATGTTTCCGTATCTTAAAAAAACGACATTTTGTTTTTTATCATATGAGCTTTTAGTACGTAGTAGTACGAATGTACCGCATTCTCGTTCTAACATTGACAGGTGCTCGTCACTACGCTAGATGACGCGGTTGTACACGAGGTATTCCTCGCGAACAGGACATTTATTGATATGTTTAATGATAGGTTGGCAAGTTTTAGGAGCTATTTTGCCGGGTGTATTATGCAGACTTGGGATTTATCGTTGTCGCTTGGTAACCCCGCATTTTTCGGAGTGCAACTTAAGTTGGGCACTTGTCGAGAGGCGATTTTGGGTCACCGACTTTCTGTCTAAGTTTAGTTTCTTGTTTTTGTTGTTGTCATGCACTGCATTTCATTCATTACCATCATCATTCAGTCACCACCTGGAATGGAACTGTGTGACAGTTGGTGCTAACTTATAATTATTCATTTTTAGATTATACGATAACCTACTGCCAGCACTTTTACTAGTAAGTAGGTACTGCGATATTATTATTTATTTTCATACTAGAAATATAATACACTCAGTATCCTAGACCTCCATTGTGTTGATTTTCTGGAGAATTTGGCCTACCCTAGCCATGATGGCGAGACGAGTTGGCAAGGGTCTGTTGTAAATTTTGATGACAATTTATTAAAGATCCCACAACTTGGTATTAATGGAACCGGAACCTTCTCCGAGACATGGGTACGGTGGTTTTGTAAATTTATGATTTCTCACATCATGTCTCACATCATGATAATCGGGTTGCGATTTCAGGATTGGACACAATTGACATCGGTAATAGCGCTAATCTGATTTAAAATGACACCTTTGTATAAATAATCGTTACAAAAGAAGATTCTATAATAAAACTATTTTTGTTTCGAGTGGACCTGGTGGTTTACCCGCCAATAGTCATTGCTCATTAAGGCTGCCATTTGCAAACATATTTTCTTTTCTGCGTGCCAGGTTTTTTTAAACTGTTAATTAATATAATAATATAAATAAAAAAAATATTAATTAAAGTTTCCGTAACTTTTTAGAAGCTGTGACGAACGTACCACATTCTCGTTCTAACCTTGACAGGAACTCACTATGCCTGATTGCGCGGTTGTTCAACGAGGTTTTTCTCGCGAAAACATTGCAAATTTTAGGAGAAAGGTCTCCTGCTATTTTGCCAGGCTGTGACTAGGAGTAGACTAACGATTTATAGTTGTCGCTTGGCTGGGAAGTTATTTTTTTAGGGTGCAACTTTAGCTGGGCCGTTAGACGATTTCACAGACTCTCAGTGTTAGGTTAGTTTTGTTGTTATTCTACACTGTTGGTGAATGGAATTGTGTTTAACTTCAACTTATAATTGTTCTTTTTTAGATATAACTTCTGTTAGCACTTGTAAATATTTATTTTTATTGTTTTCTGTATATCTAAACGATGTTACTTTAGGTACCATATGTCGAGAGTGCCGTCCCGGGCCTATAACTAAAAAAATACTAGATTATGTATTGTATAAGATTTTATAAGCATGTTGTTTAGTTCTCCTTTGGATTTAGACTCGGAGGTTTCGGTTCCTGGTCGGGACACAAAAATATTTATTAATGTAAATAAATACATTTAAATAATATTTAATTTATTTGTGATATTTCTCGAGTTTGGTACGCTGGAGACATCGACGAGCTTGCCACTTGTCATGATTGGCATATAGTAAAGTTGGCTAAATGTGAATCCGCTTATTTATAAGCGTGGTTTCTGACCACCCCGAAGGGTAAACGGTCGTGATGATACTTTACTTTTTTTTTCTATGTTGTTTAGTTCGACTTGCTTAAACGAATGTCAGCTCTACAAGATATTAGATAAATTTATTAGACACAGTAACATTATGCCGGTTTCTTGCGAAATGTTTTCCTTTATTAGTCATAAGGTTTTTTATGTTTATTTTATTTTGTTTGTTTTTCCTTCCCTTTAATTTAAAATGTGTCTGACGAGATACCTACCATTTGTCATGATGGGTGCAACAAAACTGTTAGCTATTTATGCTTTTAAATAACAATTATTTCTACCAATCACAATTTTTTATTCATGTTAGTATTCCATAAAATATATGGTTTATTGTTTGGTTTTTAAAATAGATTATTTATGTTTAAAAAAAGATATGTAGGTAAATAGAAATATAAATACATTTTACTGTAGAAAACAAATTTCTTGGCATTCCTTGGAAGAGAACATTTTGGCGCTTAGACTTCATAGGCCTAGAGTTTCTACGTCTGTGGAGAAGAGATGAGAAGAATGTTGTCATGGGCTTGCGACCGACTATAGGCTGGTTTACAAAGGAGGCCTCCAAATACTGTATGATTCCGTTAATGCCATCTCGAACATTCGTTCCATAATTGTATCGACGACAGACCTATATACTTAGGCCCAATTATTTCAGTGATGAATAGTGACTCGGGCTGGCGACTATATAGGCTGTTTTATAAAGAGGCTTCCTCTTTTTATTGTACAACCGTCTTGTTGTCACCATCCTTCTTCTCCTCTCCCTACCCAACCAAATACTTTATGATTCCGTTAATGCCGTCTTGGAAGCTCGTTCCATAAATTCATTGACGGCAGACCTGCTTAGTCCCAATTATTTTAGTAAGTAGTGCAAAGATTTTCCTGGAATTTCTCTCGCACTAACTGTATCTAACGCACTGCATAAACCTGAGTCTTGAATCCGTTTCTGATTAGTTGTTACCAGTTTACCGTAAACTAGGTTAAGCATATTTATATATCTAAGCATGGAATCAATGTCAGAGTAATGACGTCATAGTACTTATGTTTTGTTATAATAGCATAAGTAATTCAATATTTAGAAAACCTCGAGGTTTTGAAAGTAATGATATTATAATAAGTGGCGCGGTGGTGGCTCGGTTGTAAGAACGCGTTCCTTAAATCCTACAAAGGTCGGCATGTACCAATGAGAAATACACTTTTCTTAAGTACATTTGTCATAGATTTCCAACACCACCATTCCCGTGCCTCGAAGAGCACGTTAAGCCGTCGGTCCCGGTTCCACTAATACCAACTTGTAGAATCATTAATAAATTGTCATAATAATTGACATCAAATCCTCGCCAAGCCGTCTGGCCAGCGTGGCGAGTGTAGGCCAAATTCTCCAGATATATGTTCTGGAAGGCCCATCTCCAGCAGTGGAGGTCTAGGACGCTGTGTTCTAGGGGCTGTAATGATGATATAATACATTACAGTATATACCCGTCATATATATAACTAAGAAAACCAAATATAAGATATGAATAACTAAGGCATTATTAGATTTGTTAACGGAATAGCACAGCGGCATGAGCTAGGATCTATTGTTATGTTGATGTTTATGTGTGTCTCGAAGGTTGATGTTAGTGTTCAGGTTCTCGTGGGGCGGCGTGATCGGTGGTCGTCCCTTTCTTAAAATGTCATTGCAGTGGTGACACGTGTGTCGGGTCCTGCTAATATAATTATTTTGAATATATAATTATTTTATGAACTTTACACCAGTGCTTGATGTAGGCATATCAGCAATGCGCTGCTCGCCTATTAATCAATAATAATAACAATAAATATAAACACGTGGCTGTAAGAGACACATGTCTAAATAATAAGAACTTATTATGTCAAATGGAACATATTATATTGGTGGCTGCAACAGGGCCGTGACAAATAATTATCTAAAAAAAATATTCCTAATGTTAACCTAACCAAGTCGTGGCTATAAAAACGCCGTGTCTAACTTAAGGTCTAAATATTATTAATATATAAAGTACATTGTTAGTACTTACCTTAAAATATTTTATTTTCTGTGCAATAATTAATAATAATAGGTACCTATAAACATTCCTACACTCGCCACGCTGGCCAGACGGGTTGGCGAGGATCGATGTCAATTTTAATGACAATTTGTTAACGAATCTATAAGTTGGTATTAGTGGAACCGAGACCGACGGCATAATGTACTCTACGAGGCCCGGGAACTGTGGTGTTGTAAATCTATGACAAATGTACGTAAGAAAAGTATTTTTAAGTATAAATTAAAAATTAAAGTTATATTTCAAACATTTAGGTATTAATCCTAAACAAATAAATAAAATAAATCACATCGAAAAGTTACTCGTAAAGTAATGTATAATTTCTATTTTTTATCCCGAATAAATAAATCAAAATGATTTAAGTGTTACCTGCTGGCTACTTGAAAATTTTAAACTTACGCCCGGTACGTCCTTAGAAATTAAACTAAAGTTAATCTCTGGTTATATATATCTGGTTAATTATATTGGTTGAGCAGCATCTATAAATTATTGGTTGGGACGCCTAATCCATTTTAAAAGGGTTTAACCATCGATCAAGAATCAACTAGATTATTACCTTTTCAAAGACTAATTTGGGTTACTTCTCGCCTATTAACCGGATGAAACGACAGTATAATTACTTGCACAAGTTTCACGATTTTGACGCATTTTCATGTGGTGCTCTTAAATTTAAAAAGGCATTAAAAACAAACAAAATCGGTAGTTTTTGTTAATTTTAGCTTTTAGATTGTAATTCTGTTTGTAAATTTTTCTTAAAACTGTTTTTTTTTTTTTTCAGTATTATAATATTTGTAAAATTTTTTTGGTAATTAGGTAGGTATTAGTTTTATTAATTATAATTTAATTTATAGATTTAACTGTTAGGTAGGTAAATAATTTGCTTATGTAATGTATAATATCTATTGCATGCCTAGTTTTAAATTTATACGCAATGGTAATTATGAGCAGGCCGTCTTCTCCTTTAATTAAAATCACATTTACTCTGTTAATTATGTATGCATGTACTCAAAAATTGAAATATTGTTGATTTTGTTGGAGAACTTATAAATAAATAAAATAAATAAATAAATAAATTATAGGTAACGGCTCTGAAAACGCCGAAAAGCATTCGAGTGCTGATATTTGTGACAGTACGTTTCAACTACAGCCAATGTGAAGGACGTGTTAAAAAATGCAGGGGACTGTCAAGGCAATTTATAACTTATGTTTAAATAAATTAGGTTAATAAAATTTTATGTTATTTTATTTCTGACCGATCGCTTTGTTTGTCGTTGTCGTATAATAAGAGATAGCATGTACGTAGAGGTCCGCTTGCCAGTAAATAGAATGGAGGCCTACTTTGTAAACCAGCCTATTGTCGGTCGCAAGCCCATGACAACATTCTTCTCATCTCTTCTCCACAGACGTAGAAACTCTAGGCCTATGAAGTCTAAGCGCCAAAATGTTATTAAAAGTCAACACCGCTTATTGTCGTCTCATTCGCCCAAAGAATCAATTGCAATTAAGCTGGAAAATGCAGCCAGCGTTCTTTCCATCATTCCACGCGGACGGGACTTAATCCCATTCGTAGTATTAATATATATATATATTTTTGTTTCGAATAAATTAACAAACATATTAAAAATTACCAAATTTAAATATAAATCGCATACGTGTAAAACCGGGACAAATTATTTATTTAATTTGATAATAAATTTTAAATAATACAAATTGGACTTTGCACAAGAATAAAATGTATTTTTGAGAAATCGATCTCGTACTCTGAACCCGTTGAATTTTTTATTTCTTTGGAAACGTTTTCCTGTTGTTAGCATTTCATTTACATACCTGCTACAAGATGACCACCTTTGTACCACATAAAAATTTGGTTAATTCAGTCAATGACTTGCCTGAGAGGCATAAGTTAAACGTGTCAAAGGATAATCAGCCTTACTGCAACCGGTCGTTACATAAGTATTCGTTTATTTCTAGTAATTATACCTACCTACTGAAACTAAACAATATAACTGGAACGGACATAACGGCCTGTTGCAGAAAGACTGATATCTTTTGACATGTTTAACGTCATTTTCGACCGGGTTTAACCGGGTTCGACGACTTAACGTGCTCTCCGAGGCAATGCTGGTATTGTACATCTATGAATAATTAAGGTACGAGTATATCTCATTGGTACATGCCGGGGTTCGAACCGACCTTTTTAGGATTTTATGGAAAGCGTTAATAAGCGAAATTACAACCGAGCTACCACCGCTTGTTGTATGGCACTCCTTTATCGGCAGGTCGTTGATCTGACCCCGAATTCGGAATAACGGAACCTGGGTATGACAATTTTACTCTTAAGATCTTCGAACCGATATTATGCTCACTTAGACTGGAGTACATCCCAATCCAGCCAAAAAAATAATTGTCTGGATTAAAGTTCAAAATAAAATTGATACAATTTCGTTTTCGTGCAACCCCATGCTGATACTTTGGCCCAAATCAATGAGGTTTCATTGGCCCAAATACATTCGCAATAAGCATGCTAAAATTTAAAACAAATGTTATAGAAAGAAGTAAGGTGACTAAAAAACTCAGCGTTGCTTCTTTAGTCAATTTACTTCACAAAAACTTTTGTGTTGTTTAAAATACATATAGTATTCCTCCAAAGTATAGAAACACTCCTGAACTATCACGCATGCACTACTCTGCAAAGTCTTTTATAAGGCGGCAAACAATTATATATTTTAGCACTCATGTTGGAGGCTACATGATACATACGTGTTCAGTATAAAAAAAGCTACACGTCTTTCTTTTCCTCATCATTTATTTATTTCTCCTCGCCAAGCCGTCTGGCCAGCGTGGCGAGTGTAGGCCAAATTCTCCAGACATATGTTCTGGAAGGCCCATCTCCAGCAGTGGAGGTCTAGGACGCTGTGTTCTAGGGGCTGTAATGATGATGATGATTTCTTTTACTTTTTTATTCTGTAAGTACTAATTACAACACTTACGGAATATGCACCCACATATCGTAGTCCATAGGCGTACGTATTACAAATATATATATATATATAAATTAGGAGACTCATACATCTGTCGCACTGTCGTGGAATGCTCTATCAGCCTTTGTGTTCCCACTTTTCTATAACCTTCAAGTGAAGTGTCAAAAAGCATCTAGTTAAGCCGGCATATAAACTGCCTCCGTGGTCTAGCGGTTAAGTCCGTGGATTTAGACTCGAAGGTACCGGGTTCGATTCCTGGTCGGGACACAAAAATATTTAATAATGTAAATAAATACATTTAATTAATATTTAATTTATTTGTGATATTTCTCGAGTTTGGTACGCTGGAGACATCGACGAGCTTGCCACTTGTCATGATTGGCCTATAGTAAAGTTGGCTAAATGTGAATCCGCTTATTTATAAGCGTGGTTTCTGACCACCCCGAAAGGGAAACGGTCGTGATGACAAGCCGGCATAGTGTAAGGGACTGATGTCGATGTCAGTCATTAGTGTCTGATTCCAGTTGCTAACATTCATGGAGTCTTGTGCAAGTAAAGGATGTCCCAGAGCGGCGGATTTTTTTTTTTTAATACGAGTTGTACGGCGCTTTTTTTGACAGTTGTCATGTACAAACCACGCGATGTAAAGTATTTAAATCAACAACGTTTAATTATTATAAAAACACATTACAAAAATTGTTCAAGTTTTGCGAAAACGTATTACGTTAAGTTTTCGGTCGCATTAATGCGCCAAATGAATCGACAGCGAGAATTTAAGACCAAATTACGCTGATGTATCGGAAGATTATTGTACGTCGTAGTCCTTGTCGTTCACTCGAAAATAAGCCAATAAGGGAATCTGTGGCCAAGAATCCAGAAAATTCCATTCGACATCGTGATCAACAATTCAAGAAGCACTATGCAACTTTGCTAAAAGATCTGCATTGCACGCGTACAATGTTCAATTGATGCAAGAAATAAAGCCAACTTTTTCTTTAAAAACAAATCCGTCGCTTTTGTTGAGACACTCTATAACTATATAAAAAAAAACTATGTTTGTTACAAAATGGCTAAAGACCCGACGGCATGACCGTGGAAACTTGGCAGGTCCCTGGTGTGGGATGCGACATGTGTAGACACATTAGCCCCATCACACATCCAGGCGACCGGGTCAAGCGCGGGAAGTGCGGCGGTTTCTGCTGAGAACCTCAAGCTGCGCAAATACGCCAACCTGAGACGATGGGCCCATGGGGACACTCAGCCAAGCGTCAAAGTCAAAATATCTTTATTCACGTAAACCTATTACAGGCATTTATGAAACATCATTAATTTAATTATTTTGAATGATTCTACTCCTGCTAGTAGAAGACTAAGCAGCAAAGTGGTCCAATAAGTAAGCTGTTAGCAGAAGACCAGCAGATTCCAGTGACCTGTTAATGTTTAATCTGACTGAGTAAGGAATCTGCAGGGAAAACTCAGCTATATCAGATTTACGAAATAAAACATATACAGAACTGCACCACAACGATCAATTGGCCAAGGAATTCTTCAAACGACTAACGGAAAAGTCTGGAGACAGGAAGGCTGGCAATTATTTCTGCCAAAGTATTAGCTTAGCTATACAGAGGGGAAATGTTGCCAGTCTTCTTGGGACTATCACTGAAGGGTCGTCTCTAGAGGACATTTTTACTTATAGTTTATTTTTTTATTAGGTTTAGTTTATATTTATTTTTACTTTTAAATAGTTTTAATTCATCTGTCATTTACACTTTTTTAAATTTTAGGTTTAAAATTTTTTGAATAACAATAATAAAACAAATAAAATATATTTAAAAAATGTTTGTTACAGAGAGGTGTCTATGCATGTTAAGTTTCGGGTGCTTATTTATAATCATGGCGACTGCACTGCTGGTCAGCAAACCTTTGACAATGGCTGCAAGATATGTAAGTAATAACTAAAGCTAATATAATCATCACAGCCTAGTACAATCCTAGAACTCCTTGGGCCTTCCAGAACATTTTTATGAGGAATTTGGCCATCTCTCACCACGCTATCCAGACGGGTTTGACATGCGAAGCTAGATATAGTCTTCCTTCATATATATATTTTTATTTTTACCAACTTTAGTGTCTAAAATTTAATTAGAGATAAATAATATTACGCTATAACCACACATGTGATTCGTCTGAATCATGATTCGTCTTATGGCACAACGCTTGACGCAAGACGAATTGAAACTTGAAACCCAATATTAACATGAAAGCGCAATTAAAAGCTCACTGCTCACTGCTCACTGCTCACTGCTCACTGCTCACTGCACACTGCTCACTGCTCACTGCTCACTGCTCACTGCACACTGCTCACTGCTCACTGCACACGCTACAAGGGAAATTCAACTTTTATGTGAACCTTTTGCTGATTATACCTCCATATAACGTGATTGAATAATGACCAGTATAAAATCATCGTATATTAATTAAATTTAAACGCACCATTAAGTTTTACTGCTATATCATTTTAATATACCATAGTGTGAAATCACGTTTTTTTTTTAAATTTATGAGTACGTATTATCAAGTTTTAGAATTCATACAGAAACGCTATTCGAGATTATTTGCTGTGTTCTGAAAAAAGTATCATTACGACTACGCTAATATTATCATTACGCTTTCAAAGAAGCGGATTCAAATTTGGCCAACTTTACGAAATGTCGAGACTACTGCTCCTGTATAGCGGCCGTAGTTCCTATTTCAGCCGTTTCACAGATAAACTTGGTGGCTCTCTGATGTTGATAAATTGAACCAAATATTGATTTTTTTTTTAGATGACAAGTCTAAACAAGGGCTCAGAATTGTATGGCCGGCTGAAAGGGAAGATGAACGGCGTCTCCATAGAGATATACTTGTTCAACATCACCAATGCTGACAGGTTCATGAGTGGACACGACCACAAACTGAAGCTGGAAGAGGTCGGACCTTTTGTATATAGGTGAGATTTGTTAACAGCACGATATCCACCTTATCTTCAGCCTCTCTCTACTGCTGAATGTAGGCCTTTCGCAAGGCGTCTAGTGCGTGGTCCCTCTTATGGATAACAAAATAGCTATTCGTCTTATTGAAATATATGGCTCCTATAATGCGTTTATTAGTTTTAAAATTAAGCTATTAAAATTAAATAACTAAATTGAAATGAGTATTAAAAACTATATATAAAAGTATTCTCTATAACCTAATCCCTCCCTCTCCATTCCGCAACCGAACCACACGCACAGGTCAGAATATGCACCCACATACCGTAGTCACCATCCCTTCGCGTACATATAAATTTGGGGACTCATACATCTGTCGTACGATAAAGATGTGGAATGCTCTTCCAGCCTCTGTGTTTCCACTTTCCTATAATTTGGAGTCCTTCAAGCGAAGTGTGAAAAAGCATCTAGTCAAGCCGGCATAGTGTTAGGGACTGATGGCAGTTACGAGTATCTGACTTCAGTTGCTAACATTCATGGACCTTGCGCGCCACTTACCATCAGGTGGGCCCAAGGTCACATGTCGTGCTAGTATAAAAAAAAAAAAAAAATTCACCCATGACCTGATCGTGTGACAGAGTGCCAACAGCATTCCCTCGCTGCACAGCGACCCTAATTTGAGATGCGATACTTTTTATATTTATTTTTATTATTACTTTTTAAAAATAAATATAAACTACTTCAAAGCAAAAATAAATATAAACTAAACCTAATAAAAAATAAACTATAAGTAAGTCTTCTAGAGACGACCCTTCAGTGATAGTCCCAAGAAGACTGGCAACATTTCCCCTCTGTATAGCTAAAGCTAATTCGTTGGCAGATGATTTTTATTTATATTATAATTTAGTTTAGATCTAAGTTTAAGTAAATGTAAGTAAAATTGATTTCATTAGTCAACCAACACAGGTTATCGAAAACAGGGTCCCACGAGCCAGGCTCATTACCTAGTGTGGGCTCACTATTAATTTACAATATAATTTAAACTACTAGAGTCAAATTGTTCATTAGTAAAGTAAAGTATCATCACGATCGTTTACCTTTCGGGGTGGTCAGAAACCACGCTTATAAATAAGCGGATTCACATTTAGCCAACTTTACATAGGCCAATGATAAGGGCAAGCTCGTCGATGTCAACGTACCCAACTCGAGAAATATCACAAATTAATTAAATATTATTAAATTTTATTTACATTAATAAATATTTTTGTGTCCCGACAAGGAATCGAACCCGGTACCTCCGAGTTAAATCCACGGACTTAACCGCTAGACTACGGAGGCAGATTTGTGTTCTGCGAATGCCGTGCGAAGCTGTGTATGGACACACCTTCAGGCGCAGCTCATTAGTTACTTAAATTTGTTGGTTTATAATATTTTTGTTTTAACCCAGACAAGAGAGGACGCACAAAGGGTTGTCAATAGACGACGAGCGTCACATCCTAAGGTACACTCCGTCCAACACCAACGCCTTCGACCTGGCCGCCTCCGTGGGAGACCCCTCGACGATGCACCTCATGCTGCCCAATATTCCGCTACTGGTAAGAATTACAACCGCTTCTCAAACAGTCCTAGAACTTTACTGCTGGAGGCTTAACATTTTGCGCATCTTTATTTTTTATCACACAATCTTGTCAACCAATGTAGTGTTTTGTTTTTCGAATAATGATTTTTATCTTTAAAAAAGTGATCTGTTTTATTTCAAATAAAGGTCCTACCAATGACACCTGAAGCCTAAAAATATTTGCTTTTTGACAATTATACGCGGTATGTTTACAATACGTAGATTTACAACGTTACCAACTTTCTGTAAAATGTGTGCAGCATGGCTGCTTGTGAAGCAGGCTGGGGCAGCTCCCGTCTAGGTTTCTGTTTTTTATTTATTTATTTATGTTCTTGGATTTTTTATTTGTTTTAATTTAATTTTGTTTCATTATTGTTTTATAACTTTTGTTTATATTACTGTTCCACTAAATTTAAATGTCGGCTATGGTATAATAACAGAGGTTGTTGGAACCTGCTTCCAACACCATTTTCTGAACCATAGATTTTTGTGACAAATAAAAACTGATTTTATTTATTTTATTTTATTTATAATTTAAATTCGCAATTCGCGACGATGTTTTTAAAATGTTTTATCGAAATAAAAGTATTAAATAGTAAAAAAAACTACTTCTAGATTCTCATAATAACGATATTTTTTTTCAGCTAATATTATCCAAAATGTCAAAAGAAAACTATTTCATCCGCAACGCGTTCAACATGTTAGCTAAAACTGTGAGCGGCGACTATTCGAACAGCATCATCAACATAACGGTCCAGGAGTACCTCTGGGGGTATAATGATCCCCTCGTCAAACTGGGCCATCAGGTGCTTCCTGGAGTCTTCCATTTTAAGACCCTAGGCCTGCTCGATAGAGTAAGTAATAACTCATAATGGGTGGATGGATTACTAATAAATTTTTAGTCTGGCTAATTAAAGTAAGAATTTATAATTTTAACAGGTCTTTACGCGATTTACCTTTGAGACATATTTCTCCCGACGTTTCAGCCACGTGGTCACGGGTCGACTTTAAAAAGTTTGATAATAGAATTATGTGGAAACTTTCAAATGACAATACTATATTTTTTTTAATATGGCTGTTATTAAACATTTGCTTTAAATTGTTCTTAATTCCTCATTTGCGTTGTAAAATATGAATAAAACTATTAAAAATGGATTCTGAAAGATAAAGTTTACATGTTGTCTAAATTACAAGAAAAAGAAGCTGAATTCAACAAAAACAACATTGTTTACGCGTGGTGTTAAATTTCTTACTATAGTATGATTTATTATTTAGATAGTTGTAACAAATAATGTTCTCACTTTCATTTCTATTTTATTGTCGTAAAGTTAAAAAGTGTAGTATAACATAGATAATCAATTGTTTGATAGGACATATTTTATCAAACTTTGAGGGATACCAAACTAATATTTATTGAATTTGCCGCGCTTTTGCCATATCTTCTTTCATAAGCCAGACTCTAACCAATAATAGTTGTTAGAACACTGCCTTACAATCCAAAGGACGCAGTTTGAACCCCGGAATGTGCCAATGGTAAATACACTTATTACGTACGGAAATCATAGATTTACAACAACACCATTTCCGTGCCTTGAAGAGCGCTTTAAGCCGTCGGTCTTCTGTAAAAGTGTAATATTTTTTACAAATTGAGCAAATGTGGGTGTGAAGAGCCTGTGGAACATCTTGGACACCATTGGATTTCTTGTGCTAGAAGTGCTGGCCGCATCCCTCGTCACGCTGCTCTGAACGACATCATCCGAAGGGCTTTTGTCACTGCTGGAGTACCCGCGATCTTAAAACCCTCTGGGATTCGACGGTATGATCGTTGGGCCGTGGAAACTTGGCAGGTCCCTGGTGTGACATGTGTAGACACCATTAACATTAGCCCCATCACACATCCAGGCGACCTTGTCAAGCGCGGGAAATGCGGTAGTTTTCGCTTAGAACCTCAAGCTGCGCAAATATGCCAACCTATAAGTACAGGTTACGAATTTGCGCCGTTTGGGGTCGAGACCATGGGCCCATGGGGACATTCAACCAAGCGTCTGGAGTTGTCCAAAAGGCTAACGGAAAAGTCTGAAGACAGGAAGCCAACGTATAAGCCTCGCTATACAGAGGAGAAATGTTGAAATGAGCCAGCCTTCCTGAGGCTATCCCTGAAGGGTCGTCTGTAGAGAACATTTTTTACTTATAGTTATTTTTTATTAGGTTAAATTTACATTATTTTACTTAAAGTATTGATTTATATATATTGAAGCTAAGAACAACATGAATTCAATCAAATATTATGATCTCACAAAAGACATGAACAGATTCAAGACTCAGCTATACCCAGTGTAAGTTGGTGCGAGGATGTTCAGCAGAATCTTTGCACCACTTACTAAATAATTGGGTCGTCAATACATTTATGAAACGAGCTTCCAAGACGGCATTAATGTAATCATACAGTATTTTGTTGGCTAAGGAGAGAAGCAGAATGGTGGGTGGTTTGTGTCTTGTTGCAATGCGCAATAAAAAAATTAGGTCTTCTTTGTAAACCAGCCGATAGTCGGTCATAAGCCCGAGTCATCATTCTTCTTCTCTCTCTTTCCCACACCCACACGGTAAATCCATGGAATGCTAAGTTCCCGAGAGGTGGAGAGCACATTAAGCATGAGGTTATCGGTAAAATATTGCAGCAATTTTGTTTTTTATACGTATTGAACCTACGAACAACTTTTGGCTTGCGAAAGGTTAAATACAAATGTAAGGAAGTGACGTCAATCATAATTGTAACGTAATTCATAATTGTGACGTAAATCATAAATGTGACGTACGTATCGATTTGTCAAGGAGAAAGAGTGTTCTGTGTTTTAACAACCAACGTAATTAATCTCATATAAACATTGACTGCGATTTTAGTCTACAAACGGTGGTACTTCCCTTCAGCTTATAATATAACCTTTCACGTACAAAGAACGTGTTTTAATAGTAAAAAAAATAAACTTATCTTAACGCTAAGTGAGCAAAAGTGTAAGACGAGCACGGTTTCATCCGTCACTCTAGCGTCGTCGCCGCGTCGTAGCAAGATTTCGAATCAAAGCAAAAAGTCGAATCACACTATAATTGGCATGCACATTAATCCTGTCTATTCGGCTTGTGTTAATGATTTTTCATGATGGGCCTATAATAAAGTTGGCTATATGCTATATACCCATCATGAAAAATCATTATTATTTTATCGGAACGGTTTATGATATTTTTAAGCCAATAAGGTGTCTCAAAATAAACCGAAAGAGGTATGTGGGACCATAAAAATAGCATTCGAATTTCTCTGCCTAATATCATATACATGATATTCCGTAAGCAGTGGATGAAATAGATTCTAGAAATACGCGTAGCCTATAAAATTATAGTCAATTAGATAAAAACGGGAGTATAAAATATTTTATAAAATGTTTTTTTTAAAAGTAACTGTAGAAAAATATATACGAGTATATTTACTTCAAAAATTTTATTGTGTTTTTACTTCTTTACATAAAAATAATTATTTGAAAGGCACAGTTTTATTAAATAAAATATTTCAGCACGAATTATTATTAGCTAAATAATGTAAGTTAGAGCGCTTTCCTTAAAATTCTACAAAGATCTGATCCTCGCCAAAGTCTGACCTGAGTTGCGAGCCTAGGCCAAATACTTTCAAAATATTGAATCACATATCCTGTGTTTCAATGTTCTGAAAGACCTATCTCCAACAGTGTTCAGGACGCTGTGTTCTAGGGTCTGTGAGGAATGAAATGAATGATTTTTTGTTTTTTTATGGCATGGTCCCATTTCCAGCGTTTGATACACTACTTCGCGGTGGTGGCTCGGTTGTAAAAACGCATACCTTAAATCCTACAGAGGTCGGTTCAAACCCAAGCGGGATGTACCAATGAGAAATACACTTTTCTTACATACATTTGTCATAGATTTACAACACCACCGTTCCCGTGCCTCGAAGGGCACGTCGGTCCCGGTTCCACTAATGCCAACTTGTCTCCATCATATCCTTGCCAAGCCGTCTGGCCAGCGTGGCTAGTGTAGGCCAAATTCTCCAGTTCTGGAAGGTCCATCTCCAACAGTGGATGTCTAGGACGCTGTGTTCTAGGGGCTGTAATGAAATGAATGATACACTCTGTGTAATAAAGCATCAAAATATGTACGAGTACGTAAAAAAAAAAAAAAAAAACCCGCTCAAATATCGCCTCAAACCGTGCTCTATCCTTCACGCAAAACGAGCTTTATATTCCGAGAAGGTTTGTTCTAATCACCTGGGAATAAAACCCGACCACTATAAAAAAATATATTGAGCCAAACTAGATTTAACTGCTGGTAGCCGTTCTTATACTTGGGACATTCAACCTAGGTTCTGTATATTTATTGTACATTGCGTGTTAATTTATAAAAAACTCACCTCTAACCCGAATTGCATACACATAACCCTTTCAGCACGGACAATACCAAGCGTATATTTTTTTGTAATAACGCTATTACAAAAAAATATCTAGCGGTCTTCAAATTCTGTTTTACTGTTCCGAAACAGCCTCGATAGATCCGTGCACTCATCCAGCTTCTTAGTGATTATCTTTATTAAATTGTCTTAGGCCTTTTTTAAGAAAAAACATACAATAGTGATTTTTATTACCATCACATTACTCAAAGCACGAAGACAACAACAACGCACGAATATGCGGAAGGGACTTAGAGGAATTCGCTAGCTGAAGATTTTATTTACTATTTTTATGAGATATTTTAAAGTTTTCAAACTTACCTTTTAATATTCAAAAATATTTTTTGTCGTGCTGAAAGGGATATTACAAAATGTTTTCTGATATTGATCTCTTTGTTGGTTCAAAGAGATCGTTTAAACATTCGGTCGCCTTATCGCTGCGTTTACAATAGTTCATCATAAAATAAATAAATAGTGATATAATTTATATTTATACTAAATTTAAGTATGTCTATTCAGTCACTTTCTTTTTGCTTTGCTTTGAGTTTATTATCGGGTTATGTATTTGTTGATAAAGGTCATTTTTCTGTTTTTTTTTTGTTACATTTATTCATCCTTTGTGGAAATCTATAATTGGCTGTACTCATAATCACTACTTTAAAAAAAATATATGTATTTAAAGCTGTTGATTTTCCGAATAAATAAATAAAAAATATATTAAATACTAATAGGTGGACTTCTTCTAAGTCGGTACACTCAAGAAGTGGCCAGTCTTGCATTCCGTTGCGCTCTCGCAAGACTGCTTTGAACTAATAAAATATTATTATTAATTTTTAGTTTCAGTCTTACATGTAGACTACAAAACTATAGATAGTTATATATATATATATATAATATAAAAATTACCTCCTTGCAGTACCTCGCGTACCGCTTACCATCAGGTGGGCGCGATGTCACATGTCACTATATACCACTGAGAAAAAATATATATATATATCTAGAAAATAGCAAAACTATATATAAAATGGCTGAGCAAGGGTCTTGCGAGACATTTTAGAACTTTCCCTAGAATCTAAATTAAAAATAAAGTATAAGTAAAAAATGTCCTCTAGAGACGAGCCTTTAGGGATATTCTCAAGGAGGCTGGCAACATTTTTCATCTGTATAGCGAAGCTAATACGTTGGCAGAAATAATTGCTAGCTTTCCTGACTCCAGACTTTTCCGTTAGCCTTTGGACAACTCCTTGGCCAGACGCTTGGTTGAGGGACTTGCATGGGGACACCCATGGGCCCAATTTCCAAACGGCGCAATTCCGTAACCAGTACTGAGGTTGGCGTATTTGCGCAGCTTGAGGTGAATGTCGCATCCCACAAGGACCTGCCAAGTTTCCAAGGCCCAACAGACATGCCGTCGGGCCTTTTGCCATCACTCCGCGCAATTCCAGAGGGTTCTAGTATCGCGGATATTCCAGCAGTGAATTTATTATATTTAATTAAATTATATTTTAATGCTGGGGTAAAATAGATATTGATATTAAATATAAAAAAACTACACAAAAATAAGGTATGATTTAATATACATATAATAAATTATATTTTCTGGAGGCACGCTACAACAAACTTGGGACCTGGTTTTCTCTTTTATTGGTATTTTGTACCTCGCTTGTTTCGTTTATCGATAACATGCAATGTATAACAAAAAAATCTGGATAGTGTTGATTAAGAATGGCTGTAGGGTAAGTTTGTTGAAAACGGGTTCGTTTTATCTGTGAGTATATTTACACAGTATGAGGGAATTGTATGCCAGACCACCTTGACTCTTTTATTGGCCCTAGTCTGTTTCTTTAAGCGAAAACGTTATTCATGTAGTGTTGCCCAAAGCATCTTCATTTAACTATTATTTCCAGCTGTCAAACGAGTTCCCTCAAGCGAATTTCGAAATCGGTATTTTTAGTTGTAAACTCTCCAAACAACGAAAGGCATAATAAATGTTACCATTTTAAATATATTCGGTAAAATTTAAGTATTAATAATGACCGCCTCCGTGGTCTAGTGGTAACAAACGTTGCCGTGAACTCGGGAGGTCGTGGGTTCGATTCCCACCGGGGGCAAGTAGTACATTGTATAATTTGTCTCGGTCTGGGTGTTTATATGTATAATATGTATATATTTACAAAAAAATAAGTATAATATGTAGTTTATCAACCATCTAGTTTCCGTAACACAAGCCTCGTAGCTTACCACGGAAATTAGATGGCGCTGTGTGACCTGTCTGGAAATATTTATTATTATTATATTTATTATTTTTCTGGCAACATTGAAGATTTTGTTCATGTATTATATTTTTTTAAAAATCAGAATTACTACCCTACCTACCCGCTTCAGCACTTTTCACATCGATAAGCCGGGCTCTAACATATTATAAATAATTTGACGGAACGACATCAGATTTGAATTAATTTGACATAATTTTAAAATGTTTAATGTATTATAAATAATATTTATAATAAGAGGGCTGGTTCTTTCCTTGCCTAAAGAATTAGCAATTTGATTCAGCAAGGAAATGCGGCCAGCGTTCTTGCCACTATGCCGCGCGGATACGATTTATATTGAAATTAGGTTATTTGTTTTACTTTATTTTTAAATTTTTAATTTAGGTTTTATGATTTTAATTTACAATTAATATTATTTATTTATTATATTACTACTACTCTTGACTAATTGAGCCTGCTTACGTATTATTACATGTTTATTGAAAATCATCATCATTTAGGCAATAAAATAACCAACATGACAAACCAAACACATAGCTACCCTAAAAATAAAAAAAAAATTCAATAACATAAACATGATTCAAAGAGGTTTCAAGGTACGTCGCCATGCACCTTGAGTTTGGCAGTTTTATTCTTCGAGCGTATTGACACCGCCCCGGCAGACTAGGCAAATTACCACCATCAGTCCGCCTACCACCTATTTAAATACTGAAACCATTCATATCCGTCCATATTCTTATATTGTTTCTTAATTTTGATGGACGTAAGCTCGGGTGTGCTCTGATTCATTAATTCAATACAGAGCAGCCCCTAGAACACAGCGTCCTAGACCTCCACTGCCTTCTAGAACATAAATAATTATATAAATAATAAACATAAATTATATATATGGAGACTTTGGCCTACACTCGCCACGCTGCGCTGGCCAGACGGGTTTGCTGGGCATTCTTAACGATTAAACTGACAGTAATATATGATTTCATTTAGACAATTTGCGGTTGCGGTTAAAAAAACAGACTATGGGACACTGGTCTAGGGTTACATTGGGACAGGTTTACATTACTGTACATCGGTGCTTCGTTACGATTGGCAAACTAGTTTCAACCTCTTTTATTGCTTGTCCCTAACCACTTTATTAAAAAGGTAAATATAAATGGCCCTAGGTAAAGCATTTTAATTCTGCAAATGTAGCGATTTATTGAACCCAAGAATCGGAAGCTTAGAATCTAATAATAGTAACTCGTAGTCAACTAACAATTTTGTTGTTTCAGTTCTTCGATCCAGTTAACTACAAGCCATTGGACATGGACTCCACAGATGACAATAAATTTTCCATCAAGAGGATGGACGGCATAGGGGGACTCAAAGGATTGGGATATGCTGATAAACCGTTAGTAACTATTCTGACTTAATTTCTTTAATTTGTAAAGTATCATCACGACCGTTTCCGTTCCGGGGTGGTCAATTACCACGCTTTTTTTTAAAGAAGCGAATTCACATTAAACCAACTTTACTATCGAAACTACTATTTACATTTTATTACCGTTGTACACAGCACAAGCAGTACAACAATAGCCAAAAATGCATGATGTCTTGAATGATGATGATGAATTATTACTATTTAAGTAGTAATGTTTATTAAATTAAGGTTTTTTTTTTAAAAAGTCAAAAGTAAAAATATATTTATTCACGTAAACCTCTGTAATAGATTTGTAAGATATTTTGTCTTTTTTTTTTCAAAAACCTTAATTTAATAAACATTACTACTTAAATAGTAATAATTCATCATCATCATTCAAGACATTTTTATGAAACGTCATTAATTTAATTCTTTTGAATGATTCTACTGGTGCTAGTGGAAGACTAAGCAGCAAAGTGGTCCAATAAATAAGCTGTTAGCAGAAGACCAGCAGCTTAGCACATTCCAGTGACCTGTTAATGTTTAATCTGACTGAGAATGGAATCTGCAAGGAAAACTCAGCTATATCAGATTTACAAAATAAAACATATACAGAACTGCACCACAACGATCAATTAATAACGTTTTAAATTAAGTTATCAGTACCTATGAGATTACAATATCTTTTCTATTTATAATCAATATATACTCGTATATATTTAATTAAATTATAAATTATTAAATAAATGAGTTATATTTTAATTTCCAGGACTCGCTGCAATTCATTTAACGAGACATACGAAGGAATAATATTTCCTTTCAACCTTTCCCCTGAAAGGAACATTAGGCTGTACCATACAATATACTGCAGAATGTTGGACCTGGAGTACATGGGCACCGAGGACTTGGAGTTCGGGAACCAGGGCCTGGTGTACCGAATCAGGAAAGACGCTTTCACGCATAATGAGGAGAACAGCTGCTTATGTCCGAAAGGACAGTGCCCAAATGGCATTTCTGATGTTTCTTCGTGTTTTTTTAGTAAGTATTTAACACTGCTTTTTGTCTCCGCTGTCTAGGGTTTAATATCATATATACGCGGAGGTACCGGGGTCGATTCCTGGTCGAGAACATGAAAACATATTATGATGTGATACTCATTACCACCGTTTCTTAAAGGATAAATATTTCTCTTTTTTTTTTTTAAATACTTAACATGACATGTGACATCGCGCCCACCTGATGGTAAGCAGTACGCGAGGTCCAAGAATGGAAGCAACTGACGCCGGTCACCACGACCGACATCAGTCTCTACCACTATGCCGGCCTCCAGGTTATAGGAATGGGGAAACACACTGGCTGGGAGAGCATTCCACATCTTCAGCGTGCGACAGATGTAAAATGTCTTTGTAAAAAAGAGAGATTAATATAATTATACAAGTTAGAGATCCTGAAAGCTAAGAGGATGCTAAAGAAGGGTTGCATTGAATCATTTATTTGATAGGATTATGGCTGGTTGTAGAAAGGCGTATTACGTTTTGACATTTTAAATTAAGGTATGCATGCCTATCAGGCAGCATATGGCTGAAATAACCAAAGCGACAAGCTAGGTAACAGGTACCAATCACGTGGTGTATATGAAAATATTGATCATAGATTATAAACATCGTTTCCGTAATCGGCCGTTATTATTACATCCCGATCTGAAATGGATTACTGTTTAGAATGAATGATAAAAATACATAAGTGTTCTTTGCCAAGCAAAAAAATATAGATACCAACCTAAAAAAAAAACATTCTCGTAAAACCTGGTTTACATTGATTCAATTTAAACTCAATACAAATCGATGAATCTAATAAACAGATTTTGGGTTGACTTTATAAGACTTAGATAAAGTTATCTGATAAATAAATTTTATGGAAAACTGAAAAATTAATCCTAAGTTAACCAAACATTTGATTACGCTAGGTACCTAATTCAATTACCATAACATAATATAGGCTACCTACATAATTAAAACATAATAACCTATTATTTTTAACAGCTTTGCCCCTGGGCTTGTCACTGGCACATTTCCTCTACGCCAACGACTCTTCGCTAACTGAACGAATAGAAGGACTGAAACCCAATGAAACTCTTCATGGTAGCAGATTCCTAATTGACAAGGTATGAAATTAATATTTAGAAATACAAATCGATTATTAACACAAAAGAATAATAATTTGTTATGGTGAACCCTTTGCTGTATAACAGGAGACAGTGTCTTCCAATAGTAAAACTGGGTATATTTTTTTAAGAAGGTTATTTATATAGTATGTGTATGGGAGTGCGTTTTATGTATGTGTGAGTGTGACGTCTGTATGGGTGTGTGAACATTGAATGTACAATATTTCTCTAAATGTCTATAATATTTTGTAGGAAGTAGGTGTATCATTGGAGACCAGCTTCGCGATTCAGTACAATTTGATGGTGGGCGACGTGCAACTCAACACAGCTAAACCCTTCGCCAACATGGTGGTGCCTTTTGTATGGATCAAAGTTGTAAGTAATTTTAAATATCTACTGCCGACAACATACCCTTTAAAAATAACATTATTAGTAGTTTAACGGCCAGAGATAAATGATTAAAATATTTTCTAATCAATATTTTGATTTACGCCACATGATTGGTAGTTAGCTTGTCACTTAGGTTAGTTCGGCCAATGACGCGCCTAATAACCATACCCGAAACATGTCAAAAGATATTTATCCTATCTGCAACTGGGCAGGCGACCTCGTTGAGCAGTTTCAGCTAAGAACTTCAAGCTTCAGAAATATGCCAACCTCAGTACAGATTACGAATTTGCGCTGTTTGGAGTGGAGACGATGGGCTTATAGGGTGGGAGTTTAAAGTCTAAAGACTGTAAATATATAGCCTTACATTACTTCCTCCTCCTTGCGTCGTGTTTCCTCATTGATGAGGGTCGTGACCTCCCGATGAATTGGTGTGCGTCTTGATGATAGCACGCCACCCGTTCCTGTCTTCGGCGGCATGCACAGCATCATGGACGCTAGTGTTAGTGGTGGAGCGGATTTGGTCGGACCAGCGTACCGGACTACGGCCTCTCGGTCTCTTTCCTTCCACCTTGCCAGTAACAAAATGTTTCTCCAGGTTATCCCCTCCTTTTCTGGCAATGTGTCCGAAGTAGTGAAGTATCCGACGAAGGCATATGGTGGATAGCCTATACATTACTTAAAGGACATTTTTTATTTATAGTTATTTTTTTTTTTCATTTGTTCTACTTTATATTTTTTTTTAATATTTAACTCATATTTCAGGTCCAACCACCATTACCTGATGACGTGATGATGAATGTAAAAGTACTGAATCTCTACATGCCAAAGGTGCTTACAGCAATGGAGGTGCTATTCCTGTTTATTGGCCTGGTCCTCATCATCTTCTCCTACCGAAAATCCACCAGCTTACATTTTAACAGGAAGATGGATTACAGAAATCCAACAGTGAGAAATTTAATGAATACAAACATACCATTAATGGTGGACAGTGAAAAGTGTTAGAATATATAATAGTAGGTTAAATGTAACGCTAACATACATAAACACTAAACTATTCAGTAAATGTTTATACAGTCCATCGGTACATCGGTAGCTAGAGCTACCAGCAATGAGAAATGCAATTTCTGAAAAACTCAACTGCCTCTGTGGTCAAGTGGTTAAGTCTGTGGATTTCCGCAGTGCCAGGTTCGATTCCTGGTCGGGACACAATAATTTATTTGTGATATTTTTAGAGTTTGGCTCGCCAGAGACAATTATAAGCTTATCACTTTTTATGATAGGCCTATAGTAAATTTGTTTAAATGAAAATCGCTTCTATATAAAAAGCGTGGTTGCTGAGCAACCCGCAAGGGATCGTGATGACACTTTTAAATAGATTTAAGTAGAATAATTAGTTAATAAATAAAAATTTACCTCAAGGATGCGTGTACGGTTACGGGCGTAGATTTAAATAAACACTCCTACTCTCCTACCGGGTTCTATTTCTGATTGGAGAATTCTTAAAGCTTTTTAGCTAATAGTTAAATAGTAATTTATAATGGTAGGAAATTTAGTTGTAAGTAAATGTAAATATAGACCAAATATTAAACTTAAGTTTACGTAATTTACTATTAGAAAGATAAGAAAACAAATAAAATAAATGTTATTTATTTTAAAATATTGTTGTTTTTTTTTACCTACAGCAATAATGCACTGTTTACAACAATATCATTGGCTGAAGCTTCCTCATGGGCGACTACACATTGTGCCTAGTCGAACACTCCACTTAAGTAACTGCAGGGGAGCCCAATATGAGATATTGAAATTTATTCAAGCCCGGAAGATTGGCATAACCTTGCACTATGTCAAGATCCTCTACCATGTATAGGCCATAACAAATTTAAAGATAGGGGATCGTGCTTCATACTCGAGCGCGTCAGAATAAAGTAATATGGGTTAATTACATACAAAAAAGAAGTGCATTTCAATAATCTGATACTTTGATTGTCACGTACGAGTAACACAGGCACAAACTTGCAAAAATCCGATCTTGACATTCTCGAGCGCGGTCTATTTATTTTAAAAAAATAATTATTGTAAAATTTCTAGGGTTACAAATTGACAGTAACTTATCATGGAAGACGCACACGGAGGAATTGTCACAGTAAGTAAGTCGTTTCGTGTATGCATTAAAAAGACTCCGAGAATTAGCAAGCTGTGAAACAGCACTCACCGCATACCATGGATACGTTGGATCAATATTACATTACGGCGTAGTATTTTGGGGAAACTCCACAAATAAAGATCTCATATTTAAAGCCCAAAAAAGGTGCATTAGGGCAATAGTCGGCGCTAAAAATTCTTACACTCCCAGGAATTTTTATATATGAGACAGCCATGTTCGTAAAGAAACACCCGACATTTTTTTTGACAAGATCCCAATCTAATAGTAGAAACTTGCGACATAAAGATAGAGTGTATGCTGACTCCTACTCATACACTGCACTAATGCATCGCAGCATATTTCACATGGCACCTAAAATTTATAATAAACTACCGAGCAGCATTAAAGACCAAGAAATTAAATCATTCAAGAAAGTGTTAATTAAATTATTGATCCAAAAGAGTTACTATAATATTATGGACTATCTAAATGACAGCGAATTAAATTAAGTACCTATTTTTGTTGTTTGTATTGCTGATTGATATTGTTTTAGTTTTAATTGTGACATTTGCACCTTGTAGTTGACAATTTTTATTAGTATTAGTGGATAAGTAGTAGGTATAGTAAAGGTGAAGTGTTTGAATAATATGTTAATTTCACATAGGTTTTAAATTTAAAACTAATTTGTATTAAAAGCAATAATATAATATAATATAATATTGTTTAGTGAAAGTATTAAGTATTGTATGCCTAATGTGGGCAGATTGTTTCCACAATAATGTATATGAAGATAATGTTTCTGAAATTTTACATGTAAACAATTCTGACAATAAATATTTTGAATTTGAATTTATCAAAAATCGTCAATAAAGTTAAGTGCGTGCAGCTGCAGTAAAACATGTATACCCCGTTCCACGACCTCCTCTATCTCTAATTTATATACAGGATTATTTTTTTAAGCGATCGTGTATGGCTTTCTAAACCAAAGGGAATGTCGAACGCGCTTGTACTTCCATGTCAATATTTTCATTTTATTTTTAACCCTGTAAAACTTGCAACCCTTTCTTTTTTGACCGCCTCCGTGAACTCGGGAGGTCGTGGGTTCGATTCCCACCGGGGGCAAGTTGTACATTGTATAATTTGTCTCGGTCTGGGTTCTTATATGTATAATATGTAGTTTATCAACCATCTAGTTTCCGTAACACAAGCCTCGTAGCTTACCACGGAAACTAGATGGCGCTGTGTGACCTGTCTGGAAATATTTATTATTTATTTATTATTATATTTTCTTTCTACCATCTAATCTTCTAACCATTAGGTCTCTAAGCCGCTCGAGTAAATCTCCATTTAGCATCTTGGGCTCTCCTACTGTCTAATTATTTTATTTTGAATTGTTTATAATTATTACTTTTTTATTGTTTTAGGGACGAATCCTTCCTTAGTGGTATTCGTTCACTTAAATGGCCGCGTTCCTATACAAATTTCTGCATTTAAGTGACCAAATGTCACTAAGAAAGGATTCAGTTACCGATCCTAAGTTCTTAATTTATGTAAATATCCAATGTTGTACAATTTAAAATCCAAAGTATTCGTCATCGTCCCAATAATCCAAATTGTATTTCTCCCTTTTTCCATGCCGTTTTCCAGACCGACCTGCTCGTAACGGCGGATGATCATGACGGACCGGTTCGTAAACCGCCTGCACTGGTATTATGGGTATTGGCATAGGTTGCGGCTGAGGAATTTGTATTGGAACCGGTCCTTGAGCACATGGATAACATCCTGCTGGACAACATTGCTGTGTATCGTTATGATTTCGATTAAACTGTAAAAAACATTGTATTGTGGAGAAAAGGGCCCTTTTAACAACACATTTTTAAGAAATTGTTATAAATACGAAATAATAAAATACCAAAAAACACCATATTGTTTTTCTTTTTAAATGGCTTTATAAACTTGTATTATTTACCTGATAATATTCCATACATTTTACATCCAAAATTAATAATCCTAAAGAAATACTAACAGAAAACATGTTTAGCCACTTTCACACGTGTAATTCCTTTGTGAAAAATTTCAGTATAATGGTTATCGTGAACTCACATTGTGTTTCTAGTTCTATTGTTTTACGCCAAAAGCCTATTTACCTGTAAAAAAGAATGATTAAACTCCAGTCAAGTATTAAAGAAATTGTAATAATATTTATGGACATGGATCTAATATTATAAATGTTAAAGAAGCTTTGTCTGTGTATCTGTATGTATGTATGTTTGTCCCGTCTTCACGCCTATGTTACTTAACTGATTTTGAATTGAAACCCTGTGACAGACTTATATGACGACATCATCATACCACTTGTGATCCCACAGCTATATAATATATTAGTCTTTCTGTTAATTTCGGCTTTAAGCCTATATCACTTAAACGATTAAAATTAAATTTAAGAGAAATGTTCTTGGGACCCAGGGATAGATATGAGGTACATGACTTTACCATCTGAGTTCGACACGTGAATATTCAATTCAATTCAAATAATTTTGCTATCATCCATTTTTTTATATATTACAATATTCATATTATTTTACATTATTATATAGCTTTTATTATTATACGGTCAACTATAATAATAATAATGAGTCACACAAGCATGAAAAAAAGGGGTAAATAATATGATATATAGTAGTAGTAGTATCATCACGACCGTTTTCCTTTCAGGGTGGTCAGAAACCACGCTTATAAATAAGCGGATTCACATTTAGCCAACTTTACTATAGGCCAATCATGACAAGTGGCAAGCTCGTCGGCGATGTCTCCAGCGTACCAAACTCGAGAAATATCACAAATAAATTAAATTATGTATTAATATATTTTTGTGTCCCGACCAGGAATCGAACCCGGTACCTCCGAGTCAAAATCCACGGATTTAACCGCTAGACCATGGAGGCAGTTTATTATGATATATGCTGGTCTTTTATAACGGTTCTATGTTGCTTTTAACCAAAAATAAACAATTAATAAAATAATTATTATTTTATTAATTGTTTATTTTTGGTTAAAAGTAATTGAATTAAGAAGAGGGCTATGTCTATGATTCAAGATTTGAACCCACTGTGCGTCATAACATTTTAAATATGAGGTGCCACTGTAATCCTTTACGGCCAAACCTAATATATAGAATATTATATATTTGGTTTTGCTTATTAAAGAAGGAATATTGACATTGTTTATCATTTAACGTTAGTAGTATTGGCCGTTATAAAGACGCGGGTTTATAACCGATACTTCAATCAAGGAAATATTAGTTCCAAGAATCGAATTCATGGTTAAATCTGGACTTATTAAGTTTTTTCTGTTATAAGTTGTCAATTTAAATTAAAGTAGTAGGTAGGAAAAATTTCGTTTTTGTTATTTATATGTTTATATTATATTACTAATATGTAATTAAATCTATTTTAATTATAACGCATTTTAAATAATACACAGTTTAAAACTATACATCTCCGAGATTCAATAAGTAAATTTCTTATTAAAATATATTATTTGTTAAATCGTTATAACGATTCTAGTTCCTCTATTCTCCTTCGTTTCAACATATACATCTTCGGAATTACTGAGCTCTTCTTTATTTTCTCTACGGCCAGTATTTTCTTCAACATCTTCATAATAATCATCAATTTTACTAACTTCGTCGTAGTTACGTCTCGTTTCATCAAATTTATATTTAAAATTGTTGTTTCTTCGACGATGCCTTTTTGACTTACAATATTTACTACTACAATCATCTCCTACAGCTGCAAATGGTATTAAACTAGGCATAAAACCCAATATAGGAATTAATCCAATTGGCATAGGTTTTATTGTGGATTCATCTTCTTCTTTGCAAATATCATTTTTACATGTACATTCATCGTTAGGTTTTTCAGATGTAGTTTGTTGAGTTGTGGTAATAATAATGTTTGGTATGGCAATTGGTACTGGTATTGGTACTGGCATCGGTACTGGCATCGGTACTGGCATCAGAGGACCAAATGGTGGTAAATAATTAGGATACATTGGCATTTG
This sequence comes from Tinea semifulvella, assembly GCA_910589645.1. Classification (NCBI taxonomy): domain Eukaryota; kingdom Metazoa; phylum Arthropoda; class Insecta; order Lepidoptera; family Tineidae; genus Tinea; species Tinea semifulvella. The sequence continues at coordinate 12,163,950 of OU342601.1, forward strand.
ACAAAATACTATCCTTAAAGTTTGTAGTACAAGTAGTAATGTTTTTGGAAATGTCTGAAACAAATAAAAAATGTTAATTTCGAACCAGATTATTTGTATTAAATGAACCAAATATTTTCTTATTTTAATTATTATGTTATTACATAAAATAGTCTTTAACTAACTAACCATGTTCATTGTGTGTTTACAACGTTTCTGATCAATTTAATACAATGCCAATTGTTCACAATCAATACGTAATTAGCCACCTGACTTGTCATATAATCTCTTTTATAATTTTGACGGCTCACAAATTCTTAAATAACATAAACTCTAAACTGATATGATGTCGTAAATAAAGTCAGCAGAATTCATTTAAAAATCCAGAAACTTTTAATATCCAGTTTTCAGATCATCTAACAAATAATAAGGTCATAAAAACACCTTATCATAAGTTTTTATCAAATACTTACGACTCATATTATATCATAATCATCATAACCCCATCCCATGTATCCTGTACATCATCATCATAATATTCATACTCCAGAGTTTCACCAAAACCTGGCAAAGGTTTCATTTCAGGTATTTCTGGAGGAATTGGTACTGGAGTATCTTCAACATTCTTACATCTACATTTTTGATGGCATAAAGAACAGTATGAATAGAATGATGGCATGCAAGGGATGCAAATACATGGAGGACAAGGTGGCCTCTCGATTGTGAATGGTGCTTCGCTTGTGGTTGGATCAGATATAACATTAATTGGTATAGGTATAGCGATAAATGGTGGTTGCTGAACGAATGCTTGTGAAATCAATGACAGAATTAAGAATAGCATCAGCTTCAGGCTCTGCAAATAGAAAAAAAAATACAATGTAGATGAGATTAGTTGTATTATCGATATGATAATGGTGAATGATATGATCACAGCCCCTAGAACACAGAGTTCTAGACCTCCACTGTTGGAGATGGCCTATCCAGAATTTTCTGAAGAATTTGGCCTACAATCGCCACGCTCCGGCCAGAAGGATCTGCGAGGCAAAAACATTAGTTTTACAGAACTATTTAGATACGAGTATGTTTTGATCATTTAAACGTGTTTTTTTATTTATTTAATTCTAATTAATAAACATTTAATTAGTACTTGTTTAAATACATGTAGCACCCGTCTAAGAAATTGTATTTTAAAAAATCTTATATCTACTCACCGCTATGCAAACCATATTGTATATTGTAGTGAAACAATGAATGATCGTTTTAAAGGCAATCGTTTAGGAAATATGTTTCTAGTTTGTGACGCAATCATAACGTACTTGTTATTAATATACTAGTTACTAAAAAAATATACTAAAAAAAACTTACTATTTGAAATAATACTTTCTAAATATATAAATTTAATATACCTATATTTAATTTTAAATAAAAAATCATTCCTACACAATGTAAGTATTTATACAAAATTTTATTAAACAAAAATTAAGAGTAAATATTAATATAACACTTATTTATATTTATTTATTTATTGTTAAGTACTTATTTAATTTAAATATCAATGTTTCTGTTTATCATTTCTTCTGCTCGTTAAATCCAACCAATCCCGAGCATCTGGAATAGATATTTTCTTTTCATAAACTACGTAACCATCATCTGTTTGATATTGCAAGACAGGAGTCAGTAGATCTCTATTTTGCTTATTATTAAATCGTACGTTTTGATTTCTAGACCTGTTACTATTTTCCTTGAATCTTCTCGAACACTTAGATATACTCGTATCTTCCTCTGAACTACTGCTACTACTACTACTATATCTTGATTTTGATTTAGAATTCTGTTTTTTATGTTTTTGACGCCTAATTATGATTTGTGGAAGTAAAGCTGGTACTGGAAGAGGCATATATGAAGGTAATGGAAACGATACAGGCGGTCCTATAGATGATGGAACTGATGATGGAGAATTTACGGAATTAGACAAAAACATTTGTGAATTTGCACTTTTGAATATCAATATAGATGTTGCCAGTAACACTTGTATTATCTGTAACAGAAATATGAATAAGATACGCCTATATTTTTTAAATAACATTTATAAAAAAAATATTATATTGAATTCTAACCAAGTACATAATTACCATTATACCGTACAACATGTATTATATGAAAATTATAAAACAATTGAATACGCTGTGTACTCTGCACTCTGCGAACAATAATAAACTAATAAGCAATTAAAACTACTTATATACGTAACCCTACTTGTAAAGGACTCTTGTGTAATGGAATTTGTTTCTTTTTTATAACATTAATAAATCATTAAAAACACAAGAAAGTACTACTGGTTTGAAGTTCCCTGGGATACAACTTAAAGTACTACAGTCATGATAATGAATGTTACTAAGGCGCCTGAATAATGTATATAGAAGATTTAACTTTGGATATTTACAGCAAATTCTACATGCATTTATTTGTATTATCATTATCACGACCGTATACCTAGCGAAGTCGTCAGCTAACTTTACCGCCGACTCAGCATGACAAGTACCAAGCTTGTCGATGTCTGAAGAGTACCACATTTGAGAAATAAGAAAATAAATAATTTTGTGTTCTCGACCAGATAATAAACCCAGCGCCACCGCGTTTTAAATCTACGGCCTTAACCGGTAGACAACGAAGAAACCTAATCAAATTAAGAAAAAAATGTAAGCATTGTAAACCGATCATATTGCACGTTTGAAATAAAGTAGATAAATAAAATATTATATAATGTGTCAAATATTTAATACAAGTATAACAAAAATACAAAACCTATATAATGAATTTAGTTGCTATCTAATTATTTTTTTGCTTATACTTCTTAGTTATTTGTTTTTTAGTAATTTGATTTTTTACTTCTTTATTTGTATGTCCATTATTGGTATTAGCCTTTATTCTTTTATTGTCTTCAATACTGTAATCATTTTCAAACGAATTTTTATCAGTTTCAGTTTTTCGTTCATTAAATTCCTTAGGCTTATTTTTGTCATCGTTGTTTAAGTCAAGCCAGTCTCTGGCTTCGGGCTTAGAAATCTTCTTTTGATATATAACATAACCGTCTTTAGTCACATACTGGATTATTGGAGTTAATAGATCTCTACTCCTTCTTCTGCCGTGTCTTTTCTTTCTGAATGCTCGCCTAAGGTTCTTTCTTCTCTTACCCTTGCTTCTATATCTTTTGTTTCTTAACCATCCATCATCTGAACTCCATCCATCAGAATCTGTGTTTGAACTAGTATCAGAACTAGACGTGTCAGTATCAGTGAAATCAGAAAATTCACTAGAATGTCGATTATTAGGCCTTGAAGGTTTTCCATTTGAGGGAGCGTAAAATGGCATTACTATCACTGGTAATTTAGGTCCTGGTAATGGCATAGGCATTGGCATAGGTCCTGGCATGACCATAGAGCCCGGCATTGGCATTGAACCTGGCATAGCCATAGAACTCGGCATGGGCATGGATCCTGGCATACCCATAGGTGCTGGCATAGACATTGACCCTGCCATCGATCCCATAGAAGGGATCGAAATAGGGTAAGGAATTTTACCGCCAGGAAAAGATTGTAATCCTGGAAATTGAGGAAGGCTGAAGTTCTGGATAGTAGGCATACGACAATGCATTGGCAGCTTCTGGGGAAAATATTGCATGTTTGTAGGACATAGTGGAAGCTCCACTGCGAGGGTCTTCGGTACTATGATGAGAAGCCATGTTATTAGTGGCGTGTACTTTAGTAGCTGTAGTTTCAGCATCTGTAGAACGAAATAAATAATTTATTTTATTTACAAGTAGATATTTATACACTCCACAGTTAATGGTCTGCCACGACGTATGATCTATAATTTAGTATTTTTGTTATATTAGTGGTTAATTTTTTCACCTCAAAACTAACCTTAAAATGTACTAACATTTATTAAAGCTTATAAATAAAGAAACAAAGTTCCTTCATTCCTTGGATATTTTGTCTCGAGTAAATTCTCACGGATTTTATGTGATATTTATCGATTTATGTTCCGACTTAACAATGGACAACACGTGCACTTTATATAATTTAACTAACAATAGGTAAGTATGGATTGTTAATTTTTTTTACAATAAATTTAATTGCATAATTGGTTATTGAAATACATGGCTAAAACTAGCGTGATACATTATAATAGACTTAGGACTGTTGGCGGTACAATTTGTTACTTACATTTTCATCAGTACCTAATCTTTAATTATGCAATGTAACATAATGGTTTTAGAAAAAAAAATGTAGGTATAGAGAGAGGCAGAAAGAAAATAAAATATCGCCTGCGAATCCGGAATAAACATAAATAGAGATGCAGCTTTTAATACTTGTAATTTGCATTTTATTAGTATTCATTTATATTGTACAAAGTTACAATAACGTCTACATTTTTAATGAGAGATTTTCTAGGCCGAAATTTTATTGGCCTTGGCTTCCCGGATACAAATTGAACGATAAACCTGGACAAGTTGTTCCAATTTATTTTAGCGGTTAATTTTTTTTAAGTGTATAAAAAATTACCTATGGTATTTTAAATAAAAATCTTATTTGAAATGTTACGTTTTATTTTAAATAAGTCTAGATGCACCCTTATAATGATATGACCGAATGATTTAATCCTAATGTCACATTATCATTCAATCATAGTTTTTTTTTTGTTGGTATATCTGCCTAATCAGCAGTTTTGTTACGTTGCCCGGTTGGGTGGTGTGTTTAGTATTTACCGGCTTATATTTTTATATATTTTCCGTGTAAAATTAGCCAAATTTTGGCCTTATAACTATGGAATATGGAAGTTAAAATATTGTTTTACCTATTCAGTGGTGTTGCGTCGTTTTTTCGTTGTTACATTGTGGGGAAAAAGGTTTTATTATTATGACATTTTAATTACTGTGTTTTTAATTTTGGTGATAAAACATGGATGGGTCTGGTAATGATGACTGGAAGCAGTCTGTCGGTTTCCCTATCAACTATAACTCGGATCAGAGCTCAGGAGATGATTTGTGAGTATTTCCCAATTATATTTGTATCTAAGATTGGCACAAGGATACTGTTTCTTGAACAAACATTACTGTATTTACATTATTTTATGTTAATTTATAGCTATTGTACCTATTTGGCATTGAAACCTGGTTTTGCAATATCTAATAAGTTTTATCTATAAGTATTATAAATGCTTAATTTAACATTAAGTGAGTAGTTTGCATTATCAATATCCCTAGCCACATTCTTTAGGTATTGATTACAAAAAATATGATTAACCTTTGGTGACCGCTTTTGCGGCAAAATATCTAGTTGATTATTTTAAGTATAATTCTATAAGTTGAGTGGTAAAAAGCTGTTTCTTATTTGTATATAGAAGAGATGATATTTTTTTTTAGTTATTTTGATTGACCATGCAGTTGCCGAGTCCATTGTGTGAGGGCTAGAGAGGAGAATAATAGGGTGTCATGCTTGCAACTAATTATGGCTGGTTCAAAATGGGAGCTCTCTCGTTTTATTGCACAATAACATTATACATTAATTTGTTGTCCACAACTATGACAATAAACTGTCAAGTAAATAAGGACACAACAGTTAATAGTTATTTAACAATAAATCTCACAACAGGATTAAGTAAGTCTTGTTTCAAGCGGTTCATTCATTCATTACAGCCCCTAGAACACAGCGACCTAGACCTCCACTGCTGGAGAGGGACCTCCCAGAGAGTTCCTGGAGAATTTGCCCTACACTCGCCACTAAGGAACGCGTTCTTACAACCGAGCCATCACTGCATCAGTCAAGCTGTGTTATCTTTAAATAAATATTACTATGGCAAACTTACAATATTAGTTCTCCTTCTCTCTCTAACACGAACAACAAATAGGTGGTAGGCGGACAGATGGTGGTAATTTGCCCAGTCTGCCAGGGTGGGGAAGTATCCACCATTTGTGCTGATAAACTCTGTAAAGTTTATGCACACGTTTTGGATCAAATTGCAGTCATGCCCAGTCATGCCACCATAGTGTAAGGGACTGATGTCACTCATGAATGTCAAATTCCAGTTGCTAACATTTATGGAACTTGCACACCACTTGCCATGAGGTGGGAACAAGGTCACATGTTGTTGTAGTACAAAAAAAAAGGAAAAAATAGTTGTCACAATCTAGGGTCTTCACAGTCATAAATGACAATATAGTCACAACAGAAGTTGTCATAATAGGATCAGTTTATGAAGCCACAGTGTTTAAACAACACTATAATCTATAACCACAACCTGGTGGGAATTCCATGACCTTATGGTGAAGATATTTCTTATGACAAGCTGCATCAGCTTCTACTTCTACTGACCCCTGTTATTAATTAGCAATGGAATAAAGTTTGTTTGGTAACGATGACAACCCTTATTTTTTGGCTTACCCTCGCCAATCCATCTGGCCAGCATGACAAGTGTAGGCCAAATTTTCCAGAAGTTTCTGGAAGGCCCATCTCAAACAGTGGAGGTCTAGTACTCTGGGGCCGTAACAATGAAAATGAAGATGCCAGTGCCAGATGGACGGATGACCTAAATAAAGTTGCTGCCTGGGGTTGGATGAGGGTTGCAAAACACCACATGCAGTGGCGAAATGATGATAAATAATAAGCTGGCAATCAGTAACAACCATAAAGTGTGATTTTTGCACTATCAGCTATTGAGTTTATCTGTCAAGTTCCACTTATCCTCCCCTCGCCAATATAAACCAAATTGCTTTCCAATTGCCCTTATCATTTGCATACAAAATGAATCTCATGTTTCTATGATAGCATATTATGCTAAAATAGATTAAAAACTCAACCTCAAAGCTTTTATTTATAGTTCTTTATAGTAGTACACTTGACCTTCGGAGAGGGGTTGTGGTGCAATAGGCAAATAGTTAATAAACTACTAATTTACGACACTAACATAACTATTTGCTTTTATTAGAGTATATTCCAATTTATTTATTTTTCTTTTACTTTGTGCTAAAATTACTTAAAATCAGATTTACTTGTGTGTTACCAATATTTACTATTAAGTGACATCAATCATGCTATCGTGTTAATTGTTCTGTCGAGTTTTCAATATTACCTCTTATGTTATATGCATTCATATTTATAACAAGTTATCAGAAGTTCTTAAACAACTACCCAATAATCAGTTTAAATCTAGAATGAAGAAGCTAAAATTATGAATTGTAATAATAATATTAATCTAATTGTAAAAATTTACATATGCCAACTAAATTCATGACATTTTATATATTATATAAATTAATTTACATATAAATTTTGTATAAGATAATTAGTAATTACTGTATAAACTGCCTCCGTGGTCTAGTGGTTAAATCTGTGGATTTAGACTCGGAGGTACCGGGTTGGATTCCTGGTCAGGACACAAATATTTATTAATATAAATAAATACATTTAATTAATATTTAATTTATTTGTTATTTAGCGCTAGTGCTACAAAATCGGTGCATGTGACCTTCACGCTAAGAAAAGAATACTGCCCCTCCGTATATCTGGGTCACAACTCACTTCCACATAGGAACTTAGTCAAATACCTGGGTATGCACATGGATCGCAGGCTGACTTGGAAAAAACATATAGATACAAAAAAAAAAAGAAATCAACATTAGATACAAAGGACTTTACTGGTTGCTTGATAGAAACTCCAAACTGTCTATTGACAACAGAATGTTGATATTCCTCTCTGGGCAACAGCCTGCAATTCCAATATCATGCTAATACAAAATAAAAAGCATTGCAAATACACCATGGTACATCAAAATGTCTAAGCTGCATGAATGCCTGGCTATAAGAATGATAAAGGATGAAATCAAATTATGTTACAATAGATACAGGACAAGGCTGGAGAATCATCCTAACCAGCTAGCGGTTAACCTCACTATCCCCCAAGAAGTCAGGCGTTTAAAAAGACGTAGAGTGCTAGAAACAGACGGCCAGCAAGATTCTAGCTGCTCAGCAAATAAGAAGATATTCCCAATGGGGAATATGTTCTACATGTCATACTACTCAATTCATCTGCTTTTATGACTGATTGCAAGATTAACAATGAAAAAAAAAAGATTTAGCGCGGCTTATAACTGGAACGTAATAGTTATGAACTATTAAGTTAAAATAAAAATAGTATTTATACGTATCTTATAGCTTATCAATAATATTATTTTATTAAATGCGTTTGACCTTTGATAAGAAATGTGGGTCTTCAGATTTCGTTCATTTTTTTAGTTTTCTGATTGCTCTTACATTATAAATCATAAAAGGACTGATATCAGTTCCTCCCATTCCACTGACCGACAGATGAGCGCAAGGACATTTGTAGGATTAGTAGAAAAAAAAACTATATGTGTAGTATTGCGGGATGGGAACTCTTTTAAGGAGAGTGTTCACATTTCAACATAGGTTCGATTCCTGGTCGAGAACAGATTTTTCATTTAAGCATTGTGTAATTTTTTTGAGTCTGGTATGCTAGACATTAATAACTTGGCATGACGGGCCTAAAGTAAAGTTGCCGAAGTATGAACATGTTCCGTAAAACAAGGGATAATGGTCCTGATGACTGAGACACCAGTCTTCTCTCTTGCCCACACACAATGAACCCAGCACTGTGGGTGGTGAATCCACGAAATGCTAAGAAATTTGTCTTCTCTTTCCTATATGCCATTTGATTGGTTAGAGTGAGGAGCAAAATAGTGGATGGGATGTGTGTCATTACACAATAAAAAAAGGGCCTCTTAACCCAGCCTTTGTTAGTTGAAAGCCCATGATACTGTTCTTCTCCTTTCTCGCCAATACATAATGGATCCGACTGTGAATCCATAATAGCAAAAAAATTGGTCGTATTTAAAACTTAGTTATAAGAAAACACATGGATTTTCAGCGACGCAAACGACGTGGTCATGCGTAACCCTCACCGTTCTTCTGGGTTTCTCCTGGCTGATGGAGGGGACGGCTCCGTGGCTGATCTCCTCGGCAGCACTCCGCCCAGGGCGAGAATCAGGAACAAGGAGAAGAAAAGGTCTGATGGACCAGGGACTGATTGCTTGTAGTCGTAATTTTTTTTAAGAGGATTTGGGGGAATTATATAATGTTGTGGTTCTATATTAGATCATTAGTTACTGTTATGTATTAGTTATGTTTGTATTATATGTAGACGTAATATAATCAATTAGTTAGTTTTTGATTGAAATTAAAAAAAAACACTTCTAACAGTGGTCGTAGTTGGAATATACTAATAATTACTGGCGTATTGTATATTCTCCTAAAAGTTTTACGACTACAATTTTTTATCAGTTTTTGTCGGTGGTTGTTTTTGTGGTTGTGGTTGTTGGCTTTGGTTTTTTATGTTTTCTTTATTTACAAGTAACTATGTTTGTTTTTAATATTTTTTTTCTTTATATTTTTGTTTTGCATATACAGGGTGTGGCGTAGATAATGGTCCAACGTTAAGGCGGCTTTAGTACACATATTCACCTATCACGTAAAAAAAATATCATATTTATTTGTCGAAGTTACACTGAGATACATAAAATGTTTTTTTTAGTTTTTACGTGATATATTTCAGATGTATACCTGTAATATAGCCGCCTTAACGTTGGACCATTATCTACGCCACAACCTGTATATGCAAAACAAAAATATAAAGAAAAAAAATATTAAAAACAAACACATAGTTACTTGTAAATAAAGTATATGCAAAACAAAAATAAAAAGATTAATATATATAATAATAAAAAACAAAATATTAAAAACTAACACATAGGTATCAACGTTAATTTCCTAAGAAAAATATTTTTTTTCTTTCTATATAAGTACATATATACAAATATATAACTGATAATACTTATTTATGCAAAAATAACAATAAAATTTTGAGCCCTATTCCATTACTCCAAGCGCAAACGTTATTAGTGGATTCCATTATTTACGTCAGAGCTTGCGACAAAATTATAAAATATTATACAATTCTCAACTCTTATAACGGCCGATCTTTACAGTCTCCGTAAAATTCCGTTTGCGTGCGCAATTTAAATGTACCAGTCCGGGATAAATTTGATCAGACCAACAAGCTACACATATGTATGTATATATAGTAAGTAGCCTAAGTAATGGGATACGGCTGCTGATATGCCTATATCTAGTTGTCTGAATTTCTTCTGGTATACATTGACAATTTTACAGACAGATTTTATCATCAGATGTTTGTTCCAGAAGTAACCTGGACAGCGAGATCGCCCTGAGCCGCCTGGTTAAGGGCTGCAGAAAGAGTGCTGCTGAGCTCACCTACCCTGGTTATGACAGCCCTGACACACCAGGTCTGGATGGTACTCTTCAATCCTCTATATGAACAGCTGGACCAATTTTTATGTTGCCATTTCTTACAGAGCAGGACCAACAGTCATCAACATCATCACAACAACCAGCTAAAATTTGAGCTAAAATATATAGTTTTGTGTCATTCTACCAAATCTAAACTGCCGCCGTGGTCGCTAGACTTAACTGCTAAGTTAAGTCCGTGGATTTAGACTCAGAGGTACCGGGTTCGATTCCTAGTGCCCCGACACAATAATTTATTTGTGATATTTCTTGAGTTTGGTACGCTAGAGACATCGACGAGCTTGACCCACACTAGGAAGGCTGGTATTGCGGGGTCTCAATTATCTTTAGTTATTACCAAAATAGACCATGAAACTCCTTCAAGCGTTATTCTATTATTCTTGTTTCGCAAATTCACCTTACAAGTAAAATAGATATTTATGTTATGTACAAATTCATGCTTTACACATTTAACAAAAAATAAATTGAATAATATAATATTACAGAACGTCTAAAAAAGAGAGCGTCTATGAAGTTAATTCGTACAAGAGAAAGAGACTTAAAGATGGATATCAACAAGAGTACGCGAGATGGAAGATCTGACTCCCTGCCTTCACCCAACCCTACACCCGCTGTACCTACTCTTGTGAGTCTATCTACTGTTCTATATATCTATCTACTGTTCCTTCTATCTACATACTTGAATGCTGTTTATTTGTAAAACCCACCCGGAACTTTTTAAAACTCTTTTATTGCAATTTTAAAACGCGTTATTCTAGTAGAATAATTATTCCAGCAGCCCTATTCTGTTACTTAGTCGCAAATATTATTAGTGGATTTCGTTATCTACGTCAGAAATTGCGTCATAATTACAAAATATTATTCAATTCTCAACTCTATAAGCGCTCGCACCTTGACATCGGCCGTGCAAATATCAACTTTAATAGCGTGATAATGTAGTTAACGTATTCCATTATATAACGTTTGCGCTTAAGTGAGAACAGAATAGGGCTGCAGGGCATAAAAGTACATAATATAGCCGAAATTGTTACGCAATGGCAACGAAGATATTTAATAAGCTTCCAGTTACTATAAGGGAGCTTATTAAATATGTTTCTAAAACTGTTTAAATTAAGAGTCAAACAAATGCTGGTTAATAAATGATTTTATTCGACAAAAGAATACCTAGACACTAAGCTCGACAAAGTCATGTGACTAAATAAATATTTGTATGCTAGTAATAGCAAGGCATAATTATAATAATAATTATTAAACAGATTAGATGTCCTGACCCCTGTCGTAGATATTTCTGAATGACAGGAGTCAGTTCACTCCCGGGTGACACAAAAACAAGCTTATACAATTAATTTAAATATAGTAAAGCTTAACCAAGTACAAACAAATAAATAAATAATAATAAATAGAGTGCTATAGGCTCTTGGTGGGTATTTTAGGAATTTTGTGTGTTATGTGAATGTGTATGAGTATCTGTGAGAGGGTGTATAAGAAGAAAATAAATAAAAAAGAATAAAAAAAGCGTTTGATATAAATACATATAATAATTCACATCCCTGTAGGTACACCACTGACACATCCTTAGTAATGCCTATACCTAACTTAGAAATCTTTAGACGAAACGCCTCCAACATGAGTGCTAAAATATATAATTGTTTGCCAAAGGTATGGACAGAGATGCCTTATAAAAGATTCTGCAGAGTAGTGCATGCGTGGCTAGTTCAGGAATGTTTCTATACTTTGGAGGAATACTATGTGTATTTTAAGCAACACAAAGGTTTTTGTGAAGTAAAGTTACTAAAGAAGCAACGCCGAGTTTTAAGTTACTTGACTTTTATAACAGTTGTTGTAAATTTTTGCATGCTTATAGCGAAATATGTGACCCATTTAATATTAATAAGACCTAATATTGTTTGATTCCATGTTTCATGCAAATAAATATTTCATTTCATTTCATTGTGACAGCCTCCGTGGTCTAGTGGTAACAAACGTTGCCGTGAACTCGGGAGGTCGTGGGTTCGATTCCCACCAGGGGACCAGGGGCAAGTTGTACATTGTATAATTTGTCTCGGTCTGGGTGTTTATATGTATAATATGTATATATTTACAAAAAAAAAGGATAATATGTAGTTTATCAACCATCTAGTTTCCGTAACACAAGCCTCGTAGCTTACCACGGAAACTAGATGGCGCTGTGTGACCTGTCTGGAAATATTTATTAATTATTTTATTTATTTCATTTCATTTCATTTCATGTTTCTGACAAATAATTTTGAAGAGTAAGAGCTTAATTAAATTAGCATGCTGAAGTGACAGTGTGCCGGACACATCTGCAGAACCGACGACCGATAGGGTAAAAAATATATTTATATTATTTCAGGTAGAATCCTGCAACCGCTTCATGTCACTAACTTCTCGACTGAAATGCAAGTCCCGCGACGACGAAAAGACCGAGTCTGCTGCAGTAGACCAGAGCAACGAGCAGGACGGTCTACTGCAGTCCCGCGTCAACTTCCATGATACCTTCAGTCTACTCATTAAAATGGGAAATGTGGAGAAAGGCTGTCGAAGAACCGTAAGTGACTTAAGAATACTTTTTGTGCTTTCCGAAATATATGTAGCTATACAGCATTCATCGAGACAACAAATAAAACAGTGGTTGCCAAACTTTCACAGACGAAGACTGTACATTGGCTTGATCTAGGTACGCTCATTTTTTATAGGAAAAACCTTGCTATAAAGAAAACAGACAACAATAAAAACTGCCTCCGTGGTCTAGCGGTTAAGTCCGTGTCGGACACATCCTGGTCGAGACACAAAAATATTAATGTAAATAAATACATTTAATTAATATTTAATTTATTGTGATATTTCTCTCCTTTGGTACGCTGGAGACATCGACGAGCTTGCCACTTGTCATGATTGGCCTATAGTAAAGTTGGCTAAATGTGAATCCGCTTATTTATAAGTGTGGTTTCTGACCACCCCGGAAGGGAAACTTTACTATTAAAAACAATTTTAACAAGGTAATAACGAAAAAAACAACTAGAAGAGTGGGTACTTGGGGGGTTTAGTGGTCTAAACCTTTTATAATGCTGTCCATAGTAAATTATCACAGTTTAGTGATACTGTTGGATTACAATGTTTTGGATAGATAATGTTATCGCAATTACATAATGTTTTATTACATTTATCCTTATGTTATTGTACAGTCAAACACATTTCCTTTATTGCACAAAGCCAAAGGCGGGCTCGCAAGATATTGTACCTTTGGAACAACTAGTAAGTTGTTTCAAGCGGTATCATTTTTATCTAAATATAGCCTGGTTCCGAAGCGTGTGGATACACTTAGTGGGTTTATCGTCACGAACGGTGGAACGGCAGACTGGGCAAATTACCACCATCAGTCCGCCTACCTACCTTACATCTGGAGAATTTGTCCTACACTCGCCACGCTGGCCAGACGGCTTGGCGGGGATATGATGTAATTTTTTTATGACAATTTATTAACGATTCCACAAGTTGGTATTAGTGGAATCGGGACTGACGGCTTAATGTGATCTCCGAGGCACGGGAACGGTGGTGTTGTAAATCTATGACAAATGCACGTAAGAAAAGTGTATTTCTCATTGGTACATGCCGGGTAGGTTTGAACCGACCTTTGTAGGATTTAAGGAACGCGTTCTTACAACCGAGCCACCACCGCGCCTTTTAAGTAATCTATTGAAAAAAAAAATACTCTATGTTCCATAGATAAGTTTTGAGGAGCAAGTATGGCAGAACGAGCTGAAAGATCTTATTTGGTTGGAGATTCAAGCCAGGATAGCGGGACGGTCGTTGGCACAACAAGACGTGTTTCTGTGTTCCCAGAGAGATATAGTGCCCACCATAGTGCAGAACATTATAGACTACAGGTAGGTAACAGACTACTGAAGCAAAACCATAAAATATAAATAAATATATCATATCGAATTTGTAATAAAAACAGCTCTTATGTCATATCGAATTTGTAATAAAAATAGCTCTAATATCATATCGAATTTGTAATAAAAATAGCTCTAATATCATATCGAATTTGTAATAAAAATAGCTCTAATATCATATCGAATCTTCTTTCTTTCTTTCTTTCTTTCTTAATATCATATCGAATTTGTAATAAAAATATATAATAGCATTTGTAATATAATAGCATTGTGTGACATTCTTTCTACATATCACTTTAGTGCATTGATGTATGTATACTAGCTAGTATCGTAGCTACCTCTTTATTAATTCTTGATTGGACTCAGTATGAGTGGCGATATTTTTAGGATAACTTTTCTGCACCGTAACTTAAGATTGTATTACTGATTAATAAAATAAAAAAATACGTAACACTTTATTTTTATTCTAGATTATTATATAAAAATCATTCCTCTTAATAAATTCCACACAGTATAATACGGCTACCTATTTATAGATTTGTGAATAACGGTGTGTGCGAGGGACGGTCAGCCAGTCTTATCTGTTACAAGAGTGAGCAGGGATCGGGGGATGATGATGATGAAGAAACCAAGGAGAAATATCAAGATGGTAAGATCAAATTATCTATTAAAAATTAATTCTCAATTCCTCTTCATTCTTCCAGCAGATATTCAAATTCTCTTACTGTTTCAACCTTTAATAATCAGACAGGTTCCAAATATATTTAAACATTTATTAATTACATACTTTCTCAAAAAAACAAAATGACATCTAATTTCCACATCTTGACATAGATAATTATTATAATTTTTTTCCGAGACAAATTTATATTTATTCGAAGTAGATACTTAGATACAAAAATATAAAAATAAAATTCATTAAAAAACTAATTTTAAATAAAACTAAAAATACCTAATAATATATAATTATTATATTAGTATTTATTTAATTTAACTATTTATTATATTGTATGACATATTTATATATTGGTACTATGGTATATTTATGATTGATTTAAACTATTATTATTATTCATCCCCCACTCACTCTCCCACAGGTCAGCTGGTAGAGCCTATGTACATTATTTTATAATTATTATCATTAAATTTATTCGAAGTTAAACAAAATACATTAAATATAAATTAAAAGCTACCTAAATAATACAATTAAAAATAAACTAAACTATAAATAAAAAATGTCATCTAGAGACGTCCCAAGGAGACTGGCAACATTTCCCCTCTGTATAGCGAGGCTAATACGTTGGCAGAAATAATTGCCAGGAAGTCTCCAGACCTTTCTGTCAGCCGCTTTGACACCTCTTTGGCCAAGCGCCTCGCTGACGGTCCCCATGGGCCCATCGTCATTATTATTATATTATTTTATAATTATATTATTATTATCTTTATATAACATGCCTAAACTGGGCCGATATTTATAATTTTATTAACTTTTTTAGATTTTATCCTTGAATTTCATAAATGGATATTGGGTATAAGACATAAAAATCTATGAGAGTATATGACCCTCTACCTGATAGTCGGGGGGCACGGTAGGGCCCCCGCCAATTTGTTTAATAGATAGATAGTTTAGTTAGCAATGCAGATTCAAACAGCTATCTATCTAGTTAGTATTGTTATAGTGTGGAATATTCTTTATCTTTTTGTTTAAGAAGAAAGTTACCTAGCGTACGGTTGCTTGTCGTTTAACTGTCTCCCGTGTACTGGTGGGGTTGGGCGCGCGCTGCGGGAGGTGGGCGGGCTGCTGGACTCCTTCTCCTCGGCGCAGAGTCTGTACCCCTCGGGCCAGGCCATGGCCGCACACCACCCCCTGGTGGCCACCACACTCTTCAACAACAGGCTCAAGGTAAAAAAAAGCAACATCGAAATCGCAACAATAATCCTATAATAAATATTTCCGTTGAGATAAGTTTATTTTCTGGCAACATTGAAGATTTCCTTCTCGTTTTATGAATGTGAATGTGTTACGATATCTATTTATAATTTTGTTACGAAATCTGATTTCAATTTTTTGACCGCCTCCATGGTCTAGTGGTAACAAATGTTGCCGTGAACTCGGGAGGTCGTGGGTTCGATTCCCAACGGTGGCAAGTTGTACATTGTATAATTTGTCTCGGTCTGTATGTAACAAATAAAAACTCGTCGATGTCTCCAGCGCACCAAAGGAGAGAAATATCATTTGACATCATTGCAAATGGCGCATACTTTCAACGAGAACAACAAATAGGTGGTGGGCGGACTGATGGTGATAATTTGCCCAGTCTGCTGGGGCGGGGAGGTATCCACCGTTCGTGCCGATAAACCCAGTAAAGTGCGTCCACACGTTTCGGGATCAGGCTCGAATAGCCGGCATGCCCATACATGCTGGGGGGTGTCGACACAGTTGTGATGGGGCAAACAGTCGGCCTTTGTTTGGGAGAGATGGGGTGACCCGTCGGTCAGGGAGACCCGGAGAAACGGTTGTTCCGCTGGCCGCCCGCGGCATAGTACAGGGGCCCACCGATGACAACCATCATCGGCTGGCTGCCCCATCATGCTGCGCATAATCCTGGGTGCGCTTGTTGTGCCGGTTGGTGACCGGATTGTGGGGTCCCGACAAGCGCCTCCGGGGGGGTTCGGGGGCCCTTCCGTACGACAGATCAGCCAATATCTCTCTTTAAGCAGCCTTAGGTAAGGTAGCCATCAGTTGGCTTCCGCGCATACTGCGTCGACACCGCCATCCACACTTTCTTTTTTTCTTCCTCTATTTTTCCATTTCTTTCTCTATCGCAAGCCCCCAACCTTCATGACAACAAATAATAAGAAGAAACGTTCCACAGCGGTGCACACCCCCACCGCCGAGTTTGGCGTGGATTTCACAAACATTCGTGGTCTACACGCCAACCTCGACGTCGTTCATCATCATCTTGAAACGGCTCGCCCGGCAATGTTTTTTCTGACGGAGACACAGATACTAAAGCCCGCGGACACATCATACCTGCATTACCCTGGATACTCGCTGGAAGAGTCCTTCCACGCGAAGGCTGGGGTATGCCTATATGTCCGCGATGATGTCTGTTGTCGCCGTCTTCGTTTCATGGAGGACTCCTCCTTTTCGGTCCTTTGGGTGCATGTGGATCTGGGGCATCAGTCTCGGATCTACGTGTGCCTTTATCGATCCCATCGGGGTGACTTTGAGACAACTCAGCTCTTCGACTACCTGAGTCGAGCGACAGATGATGTGCAGGAGCGGTTTCCGACCGCCGAAATGGTGTTTTTGGGGGATTTTAATGCTCACCATGCACAGTGGCTGGGTTCCCCTAAAACCGACCATGCGGGCAAAACTGCTCATGACTTTGCTCTGACATACGGTCTGACTCAACTGGTAACCCAGAACACCAGGATTCCAGATGTAGTCGGACATACACCTTCCTTATTTGACCTACTGCTGACGAGCCATGCTACTGGCTACAATGTTTCAGTTTTAGCCCCTCTCGGTGGTTCGGACCATTGCCTGGTAAGTACGACAGTGCCGCGTGCTCCGCCTCCTCCTCGGATGGGCGTCGAGCGTATCGTGTGGCACTACTCGTCAGCAGACTGGGATGGACTGCGTGAGTACTACGCATCCATCCCATGGAAGCTTCGCTGCTTTAAGGACGATGACCCATCCAGGTCTGCGGCTGCCGTTGCTGATGAGATACTTCTGGGAATGGAATATTACATTCCCAGAAGCTACAATGCTTCAGTTTTAGCCCCTCTCGGTGGTTCGGACCATTGCCTGGTAAGTACGACAGTGCCGCGTGCTCCGCCTCCTCCTCGGATGGGCGTCGAGCGTATCGTGTGGCACTACTCGTCAGCAGACTGGGATGGACTGCGTGAGTACTACGCATCCATCCCATGGAAGCTTCGCTGCTTTAAGGACGATGACCCATCCAGGTCTGCGGCTGCCGTTGCTGATGAGATACTTCTGGGAATGGAATATTACATTCCCTTCTCCAGAGTCATCAGCAGCGGCAAAAGCAGACCTTGGTTTAACAACTATTGTGCCTCGGCTGTAGCAGCCAAAAACACTGCATACCGGGCATGGGTGAGAGGTCAGGCTCACTCTGACCCCAATATTAGTTCCTTAAAGTCAGCTTATAACAAAGCTTCTAAGGTTTGCAGGAAGGTGTTTGTCAGAGCTCAGTCCCAGCGCGTCTCTCAGATTGGCCGAGACCTAGCCGCGCGACCAAGAGGAAGTCGCAGTTTCTGGCAACTGGCCAAATCTGTAGAGACCAACTTCTGTCGCTCCTCATTGCCACCTCTGCGATATCCGGATGGATCACTAGCCCACACCGCTAAAGAGAAAGCCGACTACTTGGGCAAACTCTTTGCGGCTAACTCTCGACTCGACGACGGGAATGCGCAGCCCCCCACACTGCCTTGTTGCGGCACTTCAATGCGCGATTTACGCATTCGGCAGTGTGATGTGCGGGCAGTGCTCCGATCGCTCGATGTTCGCAAGGCTAATGGTCCTGATGGTATCCCAGCAGTAGTTCTTAAGAGGTGTGCACCTGAGTTGACTCCAGCCCTCACGCGCCTTTTCCGTCAGTCATACTCCTCTGGTGTTGTGCCGGAAACATGGAAGGTGGCCAACGTGCAGCCCGTTCCGAAGAAGGGAGATCGTTCAGACCCTTCCAACTACCGCCCCATTGCCGTAACCTCAGTACTGTGTAAAGTAATGGAACGAATAATCAACGCCCAACTCGTTAGATATCTAGAGGATCACTCCGTAAATATGACCGCCAATATGGCTTCCGTCCAAAACGGTCAACGGGTGATCTTCTAGCATTCGTATACCACGTCTGGGGTGAGGCAATGGACAAATATGGTGAATCATTGGCGGCCAGTCTGGACATCTCCAAGGCCTTCGATAGGGTTTGGCACAAGGCTTTACTGTCTAAGTTGCCGGCATATGGTCTGCCCCGACGGCTGGTGGACTGGATAGCTGGCTTCCTACATGAGCGCAGCATTCGTGTCCTTGTAGATGGGAATGCGTCTGATCTCATGTCAGTGAACGCCGGCGTACCGCAGGGCTCTGTGTTGTCACCAACACTCTTCCTTCTGCATATCAATGATATGTTGTCTCTGGGCAACATTCATTGTTATGCAGATGACAGCACGGCTCACGGGCGGTATCTGAGTCCTCGAGCTTTGGTGGGCAACCAACTAGAGGAGTCACGTCGCATCATGACGGCAGAACTGGACGACACCCTCCACAAAATCTATTTGTGGGGTGTTCAAAATCTTGTCCAGTTCAATGCCAACAAGACCCAGGCTTGCGCGTTGACGGCCAAGAAGCCCCCCTTCTCTCCTCCCCCTACTCTTCAGAGCACCACGCTGGACCTACAACCCAGCTTCAACATTCTCGGGGTGGAAATACGCTCAGACCTTAGCCACCGAAACTACATTGAGAGCATCACCAAAACAGCGTCAAGAAAGCTCGGAATACTGAACAAGGTGAAGCGGTTTTTTCCGCCTTCAATTAGACTGTTGCTGTACAAAGCACAGATCAGATCATGTATAGAATACTGTTCTCACCTTTGGGATGGTTCCGCCAAGTACCTCACAGATGCTCTCGATGTCCTGCAGAGGCGAGCTGTACGAATTGTGGACGATGCCACTACATCTGGAACTCTCGAATCCCTGCAGCTTCGCCGAGATGTGGCTTCTCTGAGCGTGTTCTACCGGCTATACTATGGTGAGTGCTCCGAAGAACTCTATAACCTAATCCCTCCCTCTCCATTCCGCAACCGAACCACACGCACAGGTCAGAATATGCACCCACATACCGTAGTCACCATCCCTTCGCGTACATATAAATTTGGGGACTCATACATCTGTCGTACGATAAAGATGTGGAATGCTCTTCCAGCCTCTGTGTTTCCACTTTCCTATAATTTGGAGTCCTTCAAGCGAAGTGTGAAAAAGCATCTAGTCAAGCCGGCAGTGTTAGGGACTGATGGCAGTTACGAGTATCTGACTTCAGTTGCTAACATTCATGGACCTTGCGCGCCACTTACCATCAGGTGGGCCCAGGGTCACATGTCGTGCTAGTATAAAAAAAAAAAAAAAAAAAAAAAAAAAAAAAAAAACACAAATAAATTAAATAATAACTAAATGTGTTTATTTACATTAGTGTATATTTTTGTGTCCCGACCAGGAATCGAACCCGGTACCTCCGAGTCTAAATCCACGTACTTAACCGCTAGACCACTGAGGCAGTTACTACTTAAGATTATAGCTGCTGTAAATAGGCATTGTGATATAAGCTATACTATATAAACACAATATAATATATTATATTATATAATATAGGACTTAAAAATTACAATATTATAAATTGTTAGATCTTTCTGGCTTAAGATCTAATAATTTATAATATTGTAATTTTTATGTCCTAGTTATAAGCTGTAATTTTTCTGAAAATAAATAAATAAATATTTTAAATAATAAATGGGTCCACCCATGCGTTCTTGTCTTGGATTCATCAACAGTGTAATATCCCTTTTTAAGATTGACTTAACTGAACAAGATCACAAAAAAATATTTTTTCAAGTGCTTTGAGGAATGGAAAAAACGCTGGCATAAATGTATAAGGGGAAATTACTTTGAAGGGGACAAAATAGATATTCATGAATAAATGAACACTTTTTTTAAGAAATACCAAATTTGTAACATTTTTGAACATACCTCGTATGTTATTATTTTACATCCTTCTCTATTTCTAGCATCATCATCATCCTATCCCATTTCCAGCAGTGTAGGTTAGGACTCTGTGTTCTAGAGGCTGTAATATAGTCTTAAAACTATAAATATTGTATGTTTCTGTTAAATAAGTCATGTTATTCTAGGCAATGTGTCTTTGGTACAACGTAGCTCTCCACATGCGCATGCGCATCCTTGCTGTCCGTCGACTGATCCTCGCTATACAACACAAACATTGCACCGAAAGGGAACGAATTCAACACCTACCGAGCACTGAATCTGATACCACCAGGTAATATTTACATTGTAGCAACTTAACAACTACGGCACCCGCACGGTTAATTTGTAAATTGTCATTTTATCTATCTTTCAGTACTCAAGATTCAACGCCTCGTCCTTCCACCGTTAGATTTAACGTAAATGAAAATCCTAGTAATTCTAACAGCAGTGAGGGTAGTTGTAATAGTGAGAGTAAGAGCGAGAAAGGTGATGATAGAGAAGGAGAGAAAGAGACGGAAGACGAGGTCGACTCGCATCCCACTTGTGATAACAACAAATCTGGTAAGTACACTAATAAATAACTAGTTTCTTTTGGCCCTTGCAATAAAGGGTCACTAAAAACGGACAAAAAATATTTATGAAAGTAAAGTATCATCACGACGGTTTCCCTTTCGGGGTGGTCAGAAACCACGCTAATAAATAAGCGGATTGAAATGAAATGAAATGAAATGAAATATTTATTTGCAGGAAACATGGTAACAAACAATATTAGGTCTTATTAATATTAAATGGGTCACATATTTCGCCATAAGCATGCAAAAATTTACAACAACTGTTATAGAAGTAAAGTTACTAAAAAACTCAGCGTTGCTTCTTTAGTAACTTTACTTCACAAAAACCTTTGTGTTGCTTAAAATACACATAGTATTCCTCCACTTCATTCACATTTAGCCAACTTTACTATATGCCAATCATGACAAGTGGCAAGCTCGTCGATGTCTCCAGCGTACCAAACTCGAGTAATATCACAAATAAATTAAATATTAATTAAATGTATTCATTTACATTAATAAATATTTTTGTGTCCCGACCAGGAATCGAACCCGGTACCTCCGAGTCTAAATCTACGGACTTAATCGCTAGACCACGGAGGCAGTTGGTTTACAAAAAAATACTCTTTTTATTGCGCAATACGTCTTTGAAGCTCGTTCCATAACTTTATTGACAGTAGACCTGCTTAGACTCTTTCAGTAAGTGTTGCAAGGATTTTGTTGGAGTTCCTCTCGCACCAACTGAAAGATGGCGACCAAAGACGGCTTTTGGATTTGGACATTAAACTTGAGTATTTTTTCTCGTCGTTTACAGAAATACTGAACTCTACTTCGAACGGGAATCGAACCAACGGCACAGGGGATACTACAACGTCTAACGAAAGTGGATACCTCTCCGACAGAGGGACGGTGGAGTGTGGGCACCTTAAGGATGACTATGACGTGTACAACATGGGTCCCCTAAAAGAAGTCATCATGCTGAGACTGCTGAAAAAATGCGAAGTTTCCCCTTACAGGTTAGTTTACAAATAATCCAGTTGCTAATATTCATGGACTTTGCGCGCCACTTACCGTCAGTTGGTCGCGAGGTCACTGTCTTCAAATTAGATACATAGACGATACTATGATAATCGGTGCAATAAACAAACTAGACAGGAAACTGGTAAAGGAACTCACCTGATGTCCTCGGCACCAGCACTTATAAATTGTTCTTACACTAATTTTGCGGGTTTCGCGAAAACAATGATCGCGGCCATTTCTTCTATAACGACTGTAGGACAACGACTATATTTCGATTCGACGACTTCTAGTATGCTGCGCGGCCAGTTACATAGGCGCTGCCTCTCTTCCGTGCGCAAGCGCTGGCTTTTGAACTTGTGAGCGGGATGGGTAATATAGAAAGGAAGCGGCGAGAAAGAGACAGGACAAGCGTATAACGGTAACAAATTGGGACGTCTGTTTATGCACCGACAAATCACAATAACGCTTAACCATCCTAAATTGGTCGAATTACCGCGATCGGCGCTCACAACGTGCTAGTATAAAATTTATGAACGATTCGTCAAGTTGGTACCTAGTATTAGTGGAACCAGTATCATCAGTCCGAACCGCAAAACCACTACTATTTCATTTACAGCCTCTAGAACACAGCGTCCTAGACCTTCACTGTTGGAGTTGTACCTTCCAGAACATATATCTGGAGAATTAGCCCCACACTCGCCACGCTGGCCAGACTGGTATCCACAAGTTGGTATTTCATTATTCCAATTAGGAATACCCAACTTCAGTAAAGAAGATCCATTCAACTAGGATGGACAGCTGCGAAACATCTACCTATCGAACATACCACAGTGTTTGAAGACGAAAGTTTTCAACCAGTGTGTTCTTCCAGTAGTGTCGTATGGAGCAGAGACGTGGACACTGACGGTGGGTCTGATACATAAGTTCAAGGTCGCTCAGCGAGCTATGGAGAGAGCTATGCTCGGGATTTCTCTGAAGGATAAAGTCAGAAACGTTGACATCCGTATCCGACATCATTCGAAATTAGCAAGTTGAAGTGGCAATGGGCTGGACATGTCTGTCGCAGAAGCTATGAATGATGGAGTAAATGGGTCCTGCAGTGCAGACCACGTACTGGAAGCCGCAGAGGGGGCCGATCCCCCGCCAGATGGACGGCTGACCTGAGGAAGTTCGCTGGGGGAGGATGGAGTAAACCGTTCTTACAACCGAGCCACCACTATTTAATAATAATAATAAATATTTCCAGACAGGTCACACAGCGCCATCTAGTTTCCGTGGTAAGCTACGAGGCTTGTGTTACGGAAACTAGATGGTTGAGAAACTACATATTATACTTTTTTTATTGTAAATATATACATATTATACATATAAACACCCAGACCGAGACAAATTATACAATGTACAACTTGCCCCCGGTGGGAATCGAACCCACGACCTCCCGAGTTCACGGCAACGTTTGTTACCACTAGACCACGGAGGCGGTCAAACCACTATACTATTTGGCAATAATTAAATAAATATAATTTTCCAGAGATTACCATTATGAAGTGTTAAAAACTCAAGGGGTCCGCCGAAGTATGATGTTCATTAACAAAATGAGAAAGAAAATATTAAAGAAAGTCTATCTTACCTTCGAAAGGTTTAACGTAAGTTAACATATATATTTTTTTATATTCTTTATTGTATATATTTTTTATTTATTTTTAGGAAAATTTACAGCCTCTACAATAATACAATAGGAATATAGTAACTTAAAGCCTTACAAATATTGACTGATCGTATTGAGTTAGTAGTAAACACAGCAGACAAAACGTGTTAAAATGATACAATTCAAATACAAAGCCACCACCAATACAATGGGGTGTATCAGGCAAAACTTTTTGTAGATGTCGCTAGCGGCACTGGTACCTAGTTTACACCTATGACTGATCATTTTTTAAATTTATTTGTAGTTTTACATTTTTATAACAGAAAAAAGTATTTTAACTTAACGTTACCTAACTCACCTGATGTCCTCGGCACCAGTATTTATAAATTGTTCTTACACTAATTTTGCTGGTTTGGCAAATGCGGGTGATAATAATGATTGCGGCGATTTCTTCAGCGTCTTCTATAACGACTTTAGGTCAACGACTATAGTTAGATTCGACGACTTCTCCTAGCACGGTCCGGTTATATAGGCGCTGCTTGTTTTCAGTACACAAGCGCCGGCCTTTGAACTAGTGAGCGGGATGGATAATATAGAAAGGAAGCGGCGAGAAAGAGACAGAACAACGGTATAAGGGTAACAAATTAGGACGTATGTATATGCATTGACGAATCACAATAACGCCTAACCATCCAAAATCGATCGAAATACCATGTACTAGAAAACGCAGAGTGGAACGACCACCTGCCAGATGATGACTTGCTGGTGGGGGATAGATGAGGGTGGCAGGAGGTCGTGTGGAGTGGCCTTGTGAGAGGCCTACATCCAGAAGTAAGAGAGACACAGGCTGATGATGTTAAAATAAACTTTTATTATTTGTTAAATATAGGACGCAGAAAATAGTTACGAAGACACTTTTCCGGAACCAAACGATGATACCAAAGACGAGGATGAAGCGACCAGGATGGAAAATGCCAAAGAAATTTATGAACTGAGACGGTAATAAAATCTTATATTTTTGTACACTACATGTCACCTCTCAGATGAAAGATAAAAGCACATACAGATTTATAACATTTTCAAAATTATCCTGAAAATTCCTACTGTGTGGTGGCTCGGTTGTATGAACGCTTTCATTGAAAATGAAAAAAAAACCTAAAAAGGTCGGTTCCAACCAATAAGATATTTTTTTATAACGCCGTATAACGTGCAAATTATTTTACATTAGTATCCCGTCAAGACCCCCACCATTATTCGAAGCCTGGCCCTGTCTGCAGTCTGTGGTCGATGTCGATATCTGCTCGTGCAGTTTATCAGTTCTTTGGCGAAGCTTCGCATGAATTGGAACGGTAGGGGGATTGTTGGTTCTGGGCTTATCGGTATTGTGGATGACCCCCTTCTGGCCAATTCATCAGCCACATCATCACCCAGTGAACCACTGATCAGACACTCATGTCCGACATCAGTCACTAACACTATGCCGGCTTGACTAGATGCTTATATTTTTCAGTCCGGTATATAAACATAGCACATTAAACTTTAATTTTATTTTCTTGTAGATTTGGTTGCTGGTCAGAAGAGACAGTACAAATGCGCCTCCCATCATACCGCAGTCATTTTCTTCTACTCAACACTATTTGTATGGAAACCGTACACGACTACTTAAGTTTAAGGAGAGACACCCAACCTGTTAACCCAAGCTGTTTGACTGTTAAACAGGTGAGAATAATAATAATAAAGCTAAAGACATCGACGAGCTTGCCACTTGTCATGATGGGCCTATAGTAAAGTTGGCTAAATGTGAACTCGCTCCTTATGAAATGCAAAGTTTCTGACCACCCCTCAAGGGATACGGTCGTGATGATACTTTTTACAATGTAATTTATTCGTTTTTCAGTTAATCCACGAGTTAAAAGAGGGAATAGATATAGCTACAGAAATGCGTAACGCCTTTGTGCGGAATATAGATGCGGCGTTGTCCGGACTGGAGACGTGTGGGGCCAAGACTGATCTGCAGAGGGTCATCTCCACCTTCGACGGAACTCTCACCACGGTCATGGAGGTCAGGAGCTGTTGTATTTTTTTTTTCTTTACAGATAAAGAATATATCACGTCTTAAACACGTAATTTATTCATAATATTTGTTCATAATAGAGTTGGGGATGATTTTCATTAAGTAATTCCCTTCAATATCGTCCAAACACATCGGGTATATAGGAGTTCACAGCGCGGGAAAACCGAAAGATATTAGTGTCAAACTTATCGTTTTCCACAATTATTCTCATTGTAGCACATTATTAAACAAAACAACACCATTTTCGACTAACAATATCCACAGTAAATGGACTTTACATGTCCGTGTTTTGACATTTGTTTTTTTTTGTGATCGCTTCTACAGATGGATCATTCATCATCCATCGGGGGAAGCGTGATTGGGAAGGCAAGGGGTCTAGCCTATACAGCCAAGTCTGACGTAATATATCCTTCTTTCTTATAAGTTAATGAGGTTATCATAAAATTCAGGATGTTGCTGAATTTGATGCTTTTTTAGGAGTTACTCGCGGCATTATAGCCCAAACGTCGTGTCGTGTCCCATACTATATGGAAGTTCGCACAGCGCGGAAAAACCGCAAAAAATAAATTGTATTTTGTGCCCCAACTACAATTTATTGTTTGCAACGCATTATTTAACAAAACAATGTGAAAACTGTCGCGAAGAGCACATTGTAATTGAAAACGTTCATCCTTGGCCACTGTCGGTTTAAAATCTTTAAAATAAGATCGTTTCTATTTCAGCAATACCTGTCATACCTGGCTACCATGTCGGCTGTAGAACATCTGTCCCGCTCCAGCTTGGAAGCAGAATGGATGTTTTCTGCCAAATTAGCTATAAGAATGAGAAGTGCGGCCGTTTCTGCACCTCTTACTTTCACGTAAGTAACTCTTATTTAGAACTTATTGTTGTTACAGTCTTCGTCAAGTTAAATTATTTAAAGTCAAGTGACTTTGACTTTGAATTATTAACAATATTGTCAACCGTTTGAATGCGAGAAAAAACAAAGTACTAGTGTTTGAAAGAAGAAGGATGACAACCGTGACGATAAAGATTGATGATGAAACTCTAAAACAAATAAATGGAATTATATATCTGAGCAGTGTTTTCACTGCGGATGGGAAGTATGATAGGGATGTTGAAAGAAGAGTGAACGCGGGAAATAGTGTTAACGGTGCCCTGGGGTCACTGATCGCCAGTCGAAATGTCAGTGACAAAGCTCGACTCGCCATACACAATGCCATGCTGGTACACTTATGTATGGAAGCGAGACGTGGATATGCCAGAATACGCATGAGAGTAGAGTTAATGCAGTAGAAATGAGATCTTTGCGTCGAATATGTGTCACTTTGACGGACCGCATACGTAATGACGAAATACGCAAAATAAAGCGGACAAAAATAAGGAAAGGCATGTTCCGATGGTTCGGTCATGTTGAAAGGATGACTGAAGAGGGATTGACGAACCAGATATATAATGCGAAAGTTGTTGGTAAAAGAGGCCCTGACAGACCGAGACTTTATCACGATCAAATAAATAAAACAATAGCTGAAGGCGCATTAAAATGTCATTGAAACAAAAGGGCATGTATGAAGAAGTTGATGAATGTCGAAGAAGCGAAAGAGGTATGTCGTGACCGTGAAAAGTGGCGTTCAGTTGTCTGCCTACCCCGCAAGGGATTTGTCGTGAAGATATGTTTAGAAAACTAGTGTATTCACACTTCTTAAATAGCTCCAGACAGAGTTAGTAAGTAGTATATATGTGTTTTTGTTTTACCTAAAGTATGACAATGCCTTTTTACAGCAGCTATAATTTATGTGACATTTTAATAATGCAGCTATAATCTTAGTGACATCCTCGTAATTGTTTTCGTCTTAGCTTGTAGTATGACAATGCCTCATTACAGCAGCTATAATCCTTGGTGTATTTATTTTATAATTGTGTATGTCTTGGTTTATAATATGACAATGCCTATTTACAGCAGCTATAATTTTAAGATTATAGTAATGTATATTTGGGTTGTAATGTGCTGCTCCAAATACAAGCTATTTCCCACAAAATAAGCTTTTCGTTATATTGAATTTATTATGTAAATGTTTTATATAGCCAATTGCACCTACCTTTCAACTTAAATGCTCTGTATTGTCCCAAAGGTTGGCTGCTAGAGGATGCTTAGCGGCATAAAGTTTTAAATAAAATAAAAATATAATAATAAAAAAATCCTTTCTACAATATGTCTTGTACTATTATTTAAAACTCTTTAAAAAGCACCAATTATATGGTATTAAATATTGATGACTTTTTCAGTAATATAGTATGCAACCAACTGGAAAGACTACTGATCCAATTTAAGGATCACTTCACTTCTCTCATGAACCAGGAAAATAACTACCCAGAAGAAAGTGATGATGTTGAAACCAAAAGGTAAATATTTTGCCTAATATTCTCTTGTATAATGTTCTTAAATTAGCAGAGGTTTTTCGTTTTGTCAGCTTTCGGGTTGCACACAGGCAAGTCCTAATTCTAACATACCTGGTCCCCAGGTACCAGGTTTTATAATCTCATGGGTGAATTTGAAAGATATTTATTTATTGTTGTTGTGTAATTCTGTATTTGTTTTATTTGTAAATCTGATATAGCTGAGTTTTCCTTACAGATTCCTTTCTCAGTCAGATTAAACATTAACAGGTCACTGGAATTTGCTAAGCTGCTGGTCTTCTGCTAACGGCTTACTCCTTGGACCACTTCGTAGCTTAGTCTTCCACTAACAGGAGTAGAATCATTCTAAATAATTTAAATAATGACGTGTCAGAAATGCCTGTAATAGGTTTACGTGAATAAAGATATTTTGACTTTGGCTAATTCATATTATTTTTTTTTGTAATATTTCTCTCCTTTGGTACGCCGGAGACATCGACTAGCTTGCCGCTTGTCATGATTGGCCGGCAGTAAAGTTGGATAAATGTGAATCTGCTTCTGAACCTTGGTTTCTGACCACCTGGAAAGGGAAACGGTCGTGATGATACTTTATTTTTTTCAGTGATGTTGCTGACAAATCACTAGTGTTCTAACCAGCTAATACAGTTCTTTGTAGTGTGAAAGAGATAGCGTGCATACTCTATTAATTTTACTCTATTTTTTTATTTACTGGTTATAAGTTAATTTTGGATATACTCTTACAAACATGTAATGTTTTCAAATGATATTTAATTTATATTGAGACTTACTTTAACTACAAGAAGTATCCTCAATTGGCTTTGGTTTTTTTTTGCTTGCCATGGATATGTTGCGTCAAATATAAGGTACGGCATATTTTGTGGGGCAATGCAGTGGAAATAAATAGAATCTTTATTGGACAAAAACAATGCATTCGTGCTATTTGTAACACACCTCCTATGACTTCCTGTCGTCCTTTATTTATAAAACTAAAATTACTGACTGTTCCTTCTATCTATATACTTGAATGCTGTTTATTTGTAAAAAGCCACCGGGAACTTTTTTAAACTCTTTGGGATAATTGCAATTTTAAAACGCTTTATCCTAGTAGAATAATTATTCCAGCTCATAAAAGTGCTCAAAGTAAAGTAAAGTATCATCACGACCGTTTCCCTTCCGGGGTGGTCAGAAACCACGCTTATGAATAAGCGGATTTACATTTAGCCAACTTTACTATAGGCCAATCATGACAAGTGGCAAGCTCGTCGATGTAAGCAAGCGTACCAAACTCGAGAAATATCACAAATAAATTAAATAATAATTAAATATTATTGTGTCCCGACCAGGAATCGAACCCGCTACCTCCGAGTCTAAAATCCATGGACTTAACCGCTAGACCACGGAGGCAGTTCTTCAGACTCAGAAGTGCTCAATATAGCCGAAATTGTCACGCAATGGCAACAAAGATATTTAATAACCTTCCAGTTACTATAAGGGAGCTGCCACTAAAACTGTTCAAATTGAGAGTCAAACAAATGCTGGTTAATAAATGTTTTTATTCGAATAAGAATACCTAGACACTAAGCTCGACAAAGCCATGTGACTAAATATATATTTGTATGCTATAAATAGCGAAGCATGTGACATAATTACATATAATAATTTACATATCTGTACCTACCATGTTTCTGAAAAAAATAACTTATTTCATTTCATTTTATTTCAACACTGTCCTATATACTGTTCACGACATGTAACACCGCACCCACTTAATGGTGATGGCTTACTACTGGCTTGAAGGATTTAAGATTGTAGGAAGGTAACGATATATCATTTTACCGATAATATCAGCAATAATGATAAATCATTTTTGTAACTTCCGATCACATTTCTTACTTGTCACTTTTTATTTCAAAAAGCTTTACTGCGAAAGGAAATGTATTTAAAATAATAAAATAAAAACTTTTATCTACTCTCATATCGTAAAATGCAAATTACAAACTTCAAAACGAATTTATATTGACATACTTTATAAACATACTGCTGAAATTTAAAAATAGAATCACATTATAACACTTTTTCTCTAACAAAATAATGTTATATTTAATTTTAAAAATAAAATCATACATATTATATAACACCTTTTTTTTTTAAGGCAAAGATTCCATTACAAAAAAGTTTTGATTCCAATTTTTATTGTCTATGGCAGCGCCCGCCATAGCGCGTGCGCGGTCATAAGCTAGGTTTTGGCGCCATTTCATTGTTTAGGACTTATGTATTTTGTACCATGGTCATTTAAAAAAAATAAAAATAAAATTGGCGCCATTCAATACGTTTTGTTGAATAGCATTTCGTGTGTAGACAGCGCGAGTAGATAAATTAGTGTATGAAACTGCACATAACTAGGTATTAAAACACTCGTGTGATACTATTAAAAAACTCGCCTTCTACGGCTCGGTTTTTAAACACACACTCGTGTATAATACCCCTTATTATGCAGTAGTGTCATAAACTACTATTATTGACCCAATTACCTCAAATCTCTCTATTTCGCAACCGAACCACTCGCACAGTCCAAAATATGCATCCACATACCGTAGCCACTATCCCTACGCGTACATACAAATTTGGAGACTCTTACATCTGTCGCACGCTGAAGATATGGAATGCTCTCCCAGCCGGTGTGTTTCCCCATTCCTATAACCTGGAGTCCTTTAAACGAAGTGTGAAAAAGCATCTTTATAGGCCGCTATGGTAGGGACTGATGTCGGTCGTCTGAGGCTGGCGTCAGTTGCTCCCATTCCTGGACCTCGCGTACCGCTTACAATCAGGCGGTGTCACATGTCGTGCTCAGTATAAAAAAAAAACTATTACATTTTTATATGCTCAATGACCTGCACTGGTAGCAACCGTGCCGCAGGTCGTAGCATACCATTTAGTTTTGTCCGGTCAACAGCAAATACAATTTATTATTAAACAACAGCACAAACAAATACCCACCAAAATAGTTCTGTGTGGGTATGTAGGTATGAGTGTATATGTAGTTGTGTGTGTATGTGTGTCTATATCACGTGGGTCCGCGAAGAGGCCAGACTACCTAACGACAGCTAGAAGGTTTTCAGTTTCCTTGTAATCCCTCTGACTGAGCCATTTTTTGAACCTAGTGAAGAGTTGTCTATGTAATCATGTTTCTATCTTGTCACCTCCTAGATCTTGGATATACTTATTAAAGGCTCTGGGACCAATTACAGTAGGCATGTTCTCTTATTGTTTATAATTTATTGCATTTAATATATTTCTGTGCAGCAATTAACATAACACTTGTATCATTTTTTACTTTTTTTTCTATTAATATCAACTAATCTCCTTTTTGCAAGATATACAATTTAAAAAAAAAAATGTTGTTTCAGGCGATTTGTTTTCTCTCTTTGTCGTGAGGCTCAGAACATATACGCGAGTGAGAGAGAGACAACATTACAGACAGTACAGTTCGCAAGACTTCTGGCTACCCGCTTGAAGAAGAACGCCGAGTTTATACATTGCCGGGAGAGGATATTTGTAAGTCTTCGTCGCAGCCCATACAACAGTCCTATATGGCATTCATCATGCCCTGACACAAAATGTAAACAAACCTGTGGTTCCTAAAGTTTTAACTAAATAAAAATAAAAAATCACTGCTGGATCCCAGATTCGCATTTTTTTGTTAGGAAATACTCACAGTTCAGAACAGATAAATTGTTAACACTTAACAGAACCTTTGTTTTATGTTTATAGTAAAAAAAAGTTTATAGTCCATTTGCGGTAACTTCTAATTGACACTTTATGTTTCCATTTTTTTTCCAATTCTGTTATTATTCGTT
Source organism: Tinea semifulvella (assembly GCA_910589645.1). Classification (NCBI taxonomy): domain Eukaryota; kingdom Metazoa; phylum Arthropoda; class Insecta; order Lepidoptera; family Tineidae; genus Tinea; species Tinea semifulvella. Next base: position 12,196,600 of record OU342601.1, read on the forward strand.
AGTTATCCTTTAATAAATAAAGATATATATATATATATATTTATTATTATTATATTTTTTTTTTCAGATATTTATTCCAAGTAGATACAATATTAAAATGAAATAGATTAAAAAACTAATTGTAAATAAAACTAAAATAAATAAATAACTTATCCCTTTCAGCACGACAAAAAATATTATGGGCATTGAAACCCACTGTTAGTCTCCACGTCTTTTATAGTAATAAGAAAATGTTTTTTTGTAGAATTCCCTAATGTCGATCCGTGACTGTATAGCAAGTCATGCTGAATCTATAGTAGAGAAGACCAGACTTATATCTTGGGAGGATGACTTGGCCGAGGCTCTGCACGCCAGGCTCAGGGAACTCTTACTGCAACTGTATAAACTTGGATTCGAAGTAAGTCTATTATAGGGAACATAAATAAAAATACATACAGAATAATAAATAACATGGCCTCATATCATGTGTAACTATTGCTAATGCGCAGGAACCTTGTCTAAGTAACGAAATGCGATGTGTGAAAGTATTCCTGCGCTAAAATACTTAGTAAGTACCTTAATATATATATATACATATATGTATAACAAAAATAGTTTGAGAACCACTTGTTTTCTTGTTTACATAATATTTTTTGCTATCTTAAATAAGGTATAATATTAGCATTTAATTTAGCATTGAACAATTAATTTGTAAATATTAACTCATTGGACCTCTTTGTTGTTTAGTCCGATGGTTTGGGCTTGTTGAAAGGATGAGTGAAGAGAGATTGACGAACTATATATATAATGCGAAAGTTGTGGGTAAAAGAGGCCCTGGCCTGGCCCCAAGACATCACCTATCACGATCAAATATATAAAACACTAGCTGAAGGTGCAGTAAAAGGCAATCGAATTACCTTAAAAACATTAGTCAGCGTGAGTGACGTCACTTAATAATTCTAAGACCGCGTTCGACTTGATAGCAAAGTAGACCAAAGCTTTCCTTAAGTGAATGAAAACGCTACTAGACTTTCAAAGCGATATAAAGTAAAAAAGCGAAGTCGAAGATGGAGTATGTGACGTCATCCGGCAGCCATTTGCAACTTCCGAGCGAAAATTTAAACACTATATAAAAGTAGATTTTTAGGCGATTTAACAATTTAAAATACATTTGGAAAAAAATACAAGTAGCCTATTGTCTCTGCCTACCCCACAAGGGATTATGCTTGAAGATATGTATGTACTCATATGTTGCTTAGTCGCCCACTAGAGAGACTGATAGGTGGTAGGCGGACTGATGGTGGCAGTTTTCCCAGTCTGCCGGGGCGGGGAAGTATCTACAATTCGTGCCGATAAACCCTGTACTAAACTACTGTAAAGTGTATCCACGTTTCCGGATCTCATGCCCAGTCAAGCCGGCATAGTGTTAGGGACTGATGTCAGTCATGAGTATTAAAAGAATTGATAAATATTTTTTGATAATCTCTTTTTTAACCTAGCAACACTAACACTGAACAAATCAATATCACTGAATTTTTCATTGTTCCTTTTTCTACTACAATTTAAGTTTACTTAATGGGAAATTTTACAACTTATTATCTTATAATTTAGCTACACAAAGAGCTCCATAAATTGATCCACACAAAGCGCGACAGTCCCGTTTCGCACCCGCGCCGGCCCGCCTCGTTACAGCCCGCGCGGCCCGCACCCGCACCGCACCGGAAGCGACCCGAAACCATATACTTTAACCAGCACGCTAACCCACAGTCTAGCACCTCTGTAAGTCGAAAAGGTGTTGTGCTTTGTGTGTTTGTTGTTTCAAACGAATTGGGTCAAAATGTAAATAAAGTTTTTTTTTCTAGTGTTCCTAAAAAAAATATTTTATATTCTTTGTTATAAAAAGACAAAAATAATACAATATAACTAATACATGGCTAGAAGTAATGAGCAGACCATAATATAACTGCAGGCTGCTTACTATGGTCTGACAAGAATGCCAAAATTATCTAGTCAGAGGACATCATTCATCTTGTATTGGGATTTGGGCTAAATTGTATTGTAACATTTTTAGAAAAATTAATAAAATAATTTAAGGTGAAAAAAAACATATTTTATATAATTTAGGTGTCACCAATGTTTAAAATATCATTATAGCACCGCTAGTGCTAAGCTGCTGGTCTTCTGATTGGACCACTTCAAAATAAGTAAATTAATGACGTTTAATAAAAGCCTGTAATAGGTTTACGTGAATAAATATATTTTGACTTTGAAAGGACTTAATTTATACGAAAACTATATATTTTATTAACTAAATAATTAAATTGCACAGTAATATATAGTAAAAATAACAGGAGTCTTATTAATAAATGTATCGAATCTTCTATTTACAATTTGTTTATCACTCTACACATGAATGATGTTTTTTCAATCATTAAAACAAGCCTCAATTTAACATACTATACTTGTATAGTTACAAGGCATAATGTTTTGTCATGGACTACAGTAGACATGACGTTTGATTGGAAAGACCATGTTCTAGCAAAATATTAATTAGTTTATTAACATTTTGATAGTTTTATTATTATTTGCAAGATAAAAGTTGCTGACTTTTTATTTTGTCATTGTTTTGTTAGCGGTTTTTCGTTTGTCATTAACTTGTTTTGAAATCGTTTGAGGTTTCATTTCTAATTGATTCTAAAATTATCATTTCATTGTTGTTTGTTTTGGAATGTTGTTTTGGAATGGTGTATAGGATTGGTTTCAGAGTATTTACATGTTTGCTTTATTTGTGTGTTTTTTATTATTATGTAGAATTGTACCTAGATGTATATACTTAATGTTTTGAGCTTTAATATACGTTATTTTATCTCTTTGTCCCTTTAAGGCTGAGTTGCACAAAAATGAAACGACTGACCTTCAAAATAAAACTCATACATTCGTCTCAATTTTTAACTTTAAACGTTACAATTTAAATACAGAGACTTAGTTTTGGTGCTATTCAGCCTAAGAAATAGTAAAAAGTATCATCAGGACCGGTTCCCTTTCGGGGTGGTCAGAAACCACGCTTATATAGAAGCGGATTCATTTACCCAACTTTACTGCCGGCCAATTATGACAAGTGGCAAGCTTGTCGATGTCTCCAGCGTACCAAACTCGGGAAAAATCACAAATAAATTAAATATATTTATTTACATTAATAAATATTATTGTGTCCCGAGTGTCTTCGAGTCTGAATCCACGGACTTAACCGCTAGACCACAGAGTCAGTGAACTTTAAATTAATATAAACTATATGACATTAAAAACTAAATTAATTAAGTGGCACTTCTCATGATTGGCCTATAGTAATAATATAGTGGTTTCTGACCACCTCGAAAGGGAAACGGTCGTGATGATGATTTACTTTACTTTTTTGAATTTAAAGTTCTTTGTAAGAATTTAATATTGTAATTCTGGCTATGGTTCAGAAAATGGTGCTGGAAGGATCCCCCCCCCATGCATCGTTACATGTATAATAATTTTAGAACAATTTTAGTTTCACAAAGAGCTACATCGTTTCATTAACGATACCACGACAGACCGCCAGAAGACCCAGGCTACTCCCAAAAGACCGCTCACCACCTCCCCTCCGAAGACCAATAGACCAAAGTTGAACAGATCTGAAAGTATCGGCGGAGAAGACCATGATACTGGAGTCTTTGATGATGTCTATAGTGTAAGTAATATATATATTATAAATGTGAAAGAAGCTTGTCTGCACGTATGTTTGTCTCGACTTTATGCCTATATTACAGAACCGATTTTGATAAAATTTGGCAGAATTCTTGGAACACTGAGTCGGTCCTAGCTATATGACCCCATATATAATTCGCATGTATACCTAAACTACTTGACTGATTTTAATAAAATTTGGCAAAGATGTTCCTTGGTCATGACGTCAACAAACAAACATGACACGCGAATATTAAAAAAAAACAGTCAACTCCACTTTTGATTCGTATATACAAAAAATCTATCTTAACGAAGAGAACTTTTTTTTCCATTATTTTATTATATATTAATTATTTAGCCTTGCTTGCCACTTGTCATGATTGGCCGGCAGTAAAGTTGGCTAAATGTGAATCCGCTTATAAGCGTGGTTTCTGACCGCCCCGAAAGGAAAACGGTCGTGATGATACTTCTATATTTAAAAAAAAAACAGTTCCGATCCCCACGGGCCCATCGTTTAATTAATATTCGTTTCGACATTTTTAATTCAAATCGTTATTACATCAACACATTTTGGTGCAAATAAGAAATAACTAGTCGTAGCTAGTGTTGCCCAATCTTGGTCTTGGTCTTGCAGTCTTGGTCTTAGTCTTGCTTTTTTGCAAGACCAAGAACAAGACTACTAATATGGTTGCAAGACCAAGACTACCCTAGTCTTGCGAGATTCTTGCGCAAGACAAAAAAAAACAAATTTCAAGTAAATCAGACCAGTAGTTGTCGAGATACTCGTAGTGGTTTGCGGAGAGTGATTTCCTTAGTACAATTGGAAAATAAAGTATTGAGTCAGAGTAAGAGTCTTGCAGAAGTTTTGCGAGACTCTTGCGCAACACCAAGACCAATATTAGGAGTGCAAAACCGAGACCAAGACCACCTATTCTAATGCAAGACCAAGACCACCTATTCTAATGCAAGACCAAGACCAAGACTGGGCAAGTCTTGGTCTTGCTTTGGGCAACACTAGTCGTAGCGCGTTTTGTTTAAAACTTTATCCGTATGATCACATAGCTATTTTTTGCATTGTTTTTCAGTACACAACAACAAGTATAGACCAAAATGTGCCGGAGATTCGTTACGTAGAAGAGCCCCGATCTTCCATAGGGCATAGTCCTTCTCCCCTCCCCTCGTCCCCCTCGTCCCCCCTCCACGAGTCGGGCTGGGCGGTGGTGGTGTCGCGCGCCATCATACACTTCGCCGAGTGTTGGATGAAGTTCGTCATGGACAGGTGCGACAGAGGACGGGGACTTAGACCTAGGTAAGTAAAATCGACATAAAAAAATAAAAAATATCAGTTTGACACGATCACGACATACCTCTTTCGCTTCGTCGACATTCATTAACCTCTTCATACATGCCCTTTGGTTACGAAGACTTTTTAATGCACCTTCAGTCAGTGTTTTATTTATTTGATCGTGATATGTGAGTCTCGGTCTGCCAGGGCCTCTTTTACCCACAACTTTCGCATTATATATCTGGTTCGTCAATTGTAAATATATACATATAAACACCGCTACCGAGACAAATTATACAATGTACAACTTACCCCCGGTGGGAATCGAACCCACGACCTCCCGAGTTCACGGCAACGTTTGTTACCACTAGACCACGGAGGCGGTCAAAACTCAGCTGACAGGTCTTTGAAATGTTAAAAAGTAAAGTAAAAAAAAATAAGTATCATCATGACCGTTTCCCTTTCGGGGTGGTCAGAAACCACGCTTATAAATAAGCGGATTCACATTTAGCCAACTTTACTGCCGGCCAATCATGACAAGTGGCAAGCTCGTCGATGTCTCCAGCGTACCAAACTCGAGAAATATCACAAATAAATATTAATCAAATGTATTTATTTACATTAATAAATATTATTGTGTCCCGACCAGGAATCGAACCCAGTACCACCGAGTCTTAACCCACGGACTTAACCGCTAGACCACAGAGGCAGTTTAACATGTTAAAATCTGTCAAAATCAACAAAATTTGCAAAGCTTTTAAAATTGGTCTGACGGTTAAATCCGTGGTTTTAGACTCGGAGGTACCAGGTTTGATTCCTGGTCAGGACACAATAATATTTAATTTATTTGTGATATTTCTCTCCTTTGGTACGCTGGAGACATCGACGAGCTTGCCGCTTGTCATGATTGGCTTATAGTAAAGTTGGCTAAATGTGAATCCGCTTATTTATAAGTGTGTTTTCTGGCCACCCTGCAAAGCATACGGTCGTGATGATACTTTACTTTTAAAATTAGCAAGCTGATGTGAACTAGACACCTTCATCATTATTACAGTCCCTAGAACACAGGCCAAGATCCATCTAGGTAAGTAGTTCATATCATGTATATTTTTTTTTAAATCCGTCCATTGGAACTAAAGTTACAAAGATTGGCGCTACAATGAGAAATCACAATGAAAATTATATGAATTATAATAACGGTCCTGATGATACTTAGAATTGATTGTTTATTCATTTATTACCAATTGCTTACCAAAAAGACCACCACCAATTCAATCCAATCATTAATATCTTATTTCTAATGTCTTGACAGTGTCATTTTTAAACATATTAGTATGTTGAAATTACGGTTTATTAGGTCCGGAAAATATAATAATGTCATAATAATAATACCTACCTAGATACAGTCAAACGCATCTTTCCTGTCCCTGAAATTTTCCGTCGACTGTTTGAACACTATAGAATAATTATTAATAAAAGTACCCACTATAGCCGAAATCGTTATGCAATAGTTAACATCTTTATTAAACTAAATTAAAATCTATACTATATATAAAATAATCTATTTGTATTTCCTCTTACAGATGGGCGAATCAAGGTCTGGAGTTTTTAATGTTGGCTTGCGACCCATACAACACAAAGCATCTTAGCGATAAGGAATTTGAGGTGAGGCAGTCAAGTCAAAGTCAAAATATCCTTATTCACGTAAACCTGTTTGTGACACGTCATTAATTAGATTATTTTGAATGATCCTACTCCTGCTAGTGAAAGACTAAACACCAAAGCGGTCCAAGGAGTAAGCTGTTAGCAGAAGACCAGCAGCTTATCAGATTCCAATAACCTGTTAATTTTTAATCTGACTGAGAAAGGAATCTGCAAAACTCAGCTAGTATCATCATCATCACGACCGTTTCCCTTTCGGGGTGGTCAGAAACCACTCTTATAAAGAAGCGGATTCACATTTAGCCAAACTTTACTGCCAGCCAATCATGACAAGTGGCAAGCTCGTCGATGACTCGAGAAATATCACAAATAAATTAAATATTAATTAAATTATTTACATAATATATTTTTGTGTCCAGACCAGGAATCGAACCCGTTACCTCCGAGTCTAAATCCACTATCTAGACGTAGCTAGACCACTGAGACAGAAAACTCAGCTATATCAGATTTACAATTTAAGACAAATAAATTTTGATTTTCTTCGACAGTGGAAAGCAAATCAGAATATACTACATCTATATTTTATATATATGTATATTGATAGCTAAATTATCAAATAATACTTCACAACAGCTGGTCCCGTGAGACTTTTTAGTGTCGTGATTGGATTTACTTGTTTTGAATGGTACTTGTTCACCAATATGTATCCAAGTTTTCTTAAAAATACCGCCACTCATACTGAGCCAAATCAAATAGCAAATGTTGACGATCTCGCGAACGTTGACTTACGTAATCGTTTCTCTCTCTATTTTTCTTTTGGCTGTGAGCGAGATCCATGAATCGTAACACTTACGGCCGGTTGCAGAAATCATGATTAATAGTAACACTTACGGCCGGTTGCAAAAATCATAATTAATAGTAACACTTACGGCCGTTTGCAGAAATCATAATTAATAGTAACACTAACGGCCGGTTGCAGAAATCATGATTAATAGTAACACTTACGGCCGGTTGCAGAAATCATGATTAACATCATCTATGATCAACATTTTGATATATTCCACGTGATTGGTAGTTTGTCCCTTTGAGTATTTAAGGCAAGACAAAAGATGATAATCATTTCTGCAAACCGGCCGTATAACTAGCCTTAAGATATCGTGATTTTCAGATGCAGCCTTATTCACCATACAGTAATATTTTGTTTTTCGGATAAAAAAATATATCCTAAAAAAAACCATTTTAAAATTCCAATTTCTTATTACTACATTTTTTTTATTATCAACAATACCTGAAGACTAAAAAAAATCTTCCCGTTTGACAATTACACGCGGTATATCTTTTTAATTTTGAATAAAGAATACTGAAAGCTGGAAAATAAATAAAAATTCTGTCTGAAAAAATATTGCTGTCTGGTCAGCGTGACGAGTGTAGGCCAAATTCTCCAGTTCTGGAAGGCATCTCCAGCAGTGGGAGGTCTAGGACGCTGTGTTCTAGGGGCTGTAATAAAAATGAAATAAAAATTGTAAATATTTCTGATTGTTTCAGCAACTAAAAGTGGTGATGGACGCGTGTATATCTCACGTGGTGGGCTCTCGAGCTCCCCCCGCCGCACTCGACCACACCCCTCCTCCGCGGAGACACACCCGCCATAGGGTGCATGTAAGTACTATTTGCTTAGCGATATTACATAATAAAACATACCACACGTTATTCCGGTAATGGCGTATGGAGCAGAGATTTGGACACTGGCTGTGGGTCTGGTCCACAAGTTCAAGATCGCTCAGCGAGCTATGGATACAGCTATGCTTGGGATTTCTCTGAAGGATAAAGTCCGAAAAACTTAGCTTTCAAAATTAGTAAGCTGAAGTTTGTAGCAGATCCCATGAACGATGGAGTAGACGAGGCCTTCAGTGGAGACCACGTACTGGAAGACTCGGAGTGGGAATATCCCCCGACAGATGGATGGATGATCTGAGGAATGTCGCTGGAGGAGAATGATGAAGTCAAAGTCAAAATATCTTTATTCACGTACAGGCATTAACGGAATGTCATTAATTTAATTATTTTGAATGATTCTACTCCTGCTAGTAGAAGACTAAGCAGCAAAGTGGTCCAATAAGTAAGCTGTTAGCAGAAGACTATCCGTTTAGCAGATTCCAGTGACCTGTTAATGTTTAATCTGACTGAGAAAGGAATCTGCAAGGAAAACTCAGCTATATCAGATTTACAAAATAAAACATATACAGAACTGCACCATAACGGCCAATTAATAACCTTTTAAATTTAGTTATCAGTACCTATGAGATTACAATACTAGACCCAGACCGTTGGGAGGCCTATATCCAGCAGTGGAGAGACTCAGGCCGTTGGGAGGCCTATATCCAGCATTGGAGAGACCCAGGCCGTTGGGAGGCCTATATCCAGCAGTGGAGAGACCCAGGCCGTTGGGAGGCCTATATCCAGCATTGGAGAGACCCAGGCCGTTGGGAGGCCTATATCCAGCAGTGGAGAGACCCAGGCCGTTAATGATAATAATTAATTTTTGCTTAGATTTACTCAGTTATTGCTATTGTAATTGTATTGTGTTTTTGTTTTGGCTACTCGAAGGCCCAATTAATGAATACTGTAATAGCATGTGGTGGTTGCCTGTAATTGGTGCAGCATCTGTTTTTTGTCTTAGTTGTAAGTAAAAATCCATGTATGTATTGTTGTTGCCACTGTTGGCGACCCTAATAAATAAATTGCATTTCATTTTTTCATCTCGTCGATGTCTCTAGCGTACCGAACTTGAGAATTATCACAAATAAATGATTGTGTCCTGACCGGGAATCGCACCCGGTACCTCCACATCAGATTCCACGGACTTAAACGCTAAACCACGGAGGCAGTCAAATTAAAACCAAAAGTTTTTTTCAAATCTTGAGTATATTTTTGAGAAATGTCGATTGACCGACTTTATACATATTTTTATTTTCACATCTAATTTTTAATATACAAATAATACTAGATGTATACTAGACTATACATGTGTATTTTAAAAATAATATTTAATAATAGAAAAACAGAACAATGTTATTATTAAAATAAAACAAAACCACAAATATTTATACACCGGTTCCATTACCGGAAGTTAGGTTTAGAAGTGAGGTTTCAAAAAGTGAGGTTTACCAATATCAAATTAAATAAATCTAACCTAAGTTTTTAATTTACAAAATCCGGTGAAAGGGTTTGGCCTCACTTCCATCGCGGCATTGGTTAGTTACAGGTAGGGTCACTTGGACGTCTGGGTTGGAATACACCAAAGTGAAAAAAAAGTTACTGAGGATTCTAAAAAATAATCCTTCGTTCAGCTCTATATTCAATAAATATTGTATTTGCGCCCTCATGATACAATCTGTAATTGTGTATTATCAGAGTCCCGCGGTCTCCGGGGCTCGCCCGCCCCTGGCCCCGCCGGCTCCCCCCACGCCCCCCACGGAACCAGACCCTCTGCTCAGCTTCACACTACAGCCGAATGATGGTAAGAACACATTTAATATGTACAAATTACGCCTCACAGATGGCAGCACTATCACGGCTCATAGAACTCACTGGAGATGCGTTTTTAAAAACATATACGATATATAAAAAAAATATGGACACTTAGCACTTAACAAAGAACGTACGACTGTGACTACAGGTTGAAAGACAGTCAAACGCTACTATATATGTTTTCGCCTAACGCGGTAATTCGACTAATTTTGGATGGTTAGGCGTTATTGTGATTCGTCGGTGCTTATGCACGTCCTATTTTTTTACCCTTGTCCTGTCTCTCTCTCGCCGCTTCCTTTCTATATTACCCATCCCGCTCAAAAACCGGCGCTTGCGCACGGAAGAGAGGCAGTGCCTATATAACTAGTCGCGCAGCATGTTAGAGGTCGTCGAATCGAAAAATAGTCGTTGTCCTACAGTCGTCATCAAAGACGCTGAAGAAATCGCCGCGATCATTGTTTTCGCCCATTGTTGTTTGCTGGTGCCGAGGACATCAGGTGATTTCCTTTACCAGTTTCCTTTCCTGTTTGTTTATTGCACCGATTATCATAGAATCGTCTATGTATCTAATTTGAAGGTTATCGCAAATCCCGCACCTAGATACAGTCCACTAATCCCGCGACACCAATATATCCGGCTCGAAGGACCGTTACGAACGAGAATCGCATCTTACAAGAAATATGTAACATTAATATAAAATTAAGACTTAATAAATTTCATTAAAGAATTTGACATCAGACCCTCGCCAGTCTGACCTTCGCTAATGTAGGCCAAATTCTCCAAAAAGTTCTGTAAGGGCTATCTCTAACAATGGAGATCTATGACTGTGTTCTAGGGGCTGTAATGATTATGATAATGATTATGTTTACTATACTAATACCTGTGTTTTAAGACGTTTCCTCGACGTCTCTATTCAACCATAAGTCAATATATCTTTATTCACGTAAACCTATTACAGGCATTTATGAAACGTCATTAATTTAATTATTTTGAATGATTCTACTCCTGCTAGTAGAAGACTAAGCAGCAAAGTGGTCCAATAAGTAAGCTGTTAGCAGAAGACCAGCAGCTTAGCAAATTCCAGTGACCTGTTAATGTTTAATCTGACTGAGAAAGGAATCTGCAAGGAAAACTCAGCTATATCAGATTTACAAAATAAACATATACAGAACTGCACCACAACGATAAAATTAATAACTTTTTAAATTTAGTTATCAGTACCTATGAGAAAACAATACCTGGTACAGCAGTAACCCACCAGGCAAGTCAGAATTAAGGTAGACTACATGCCTATGTGCAACCCGAAAGTCGACAAAACGCAAAAACCTCTGTTAATTTAAGAACAATAAATTGAACGTGTTCGGCCTCGGTCCCAGGCCCCCACAGCAGCACCCGATCACGGACATAACGCATGTGCCAGCCATCCCCCCGCTCAACGCTTAGGGTGCGGACCGGGACCCGACACACGTGCCACCACTGCAATGACCTTCTAAGGAAGGGGCGACCACCGGACACGCCACACCATGAGAACCTGAACACTAAGAATGACCTTCGAGACACACACAAGCTAAACATAACAATTACTTCCTAAGTACCCAAATGTTTAATAATAATAATAATAATAATTTATTTATTTGCATAAATGTCATATTTACAAATTTACAGGTCTTAAAGTAAACTTAAGAGTAGGTACATTTGCCAAGTTTTGGCGAGCAAATATTTTATACAGGGGTGTTCTGCTAATGCATTACATTTAAAAAAAGATAAACAATACTAAGATCACAAATAGTAAACCATGTCATTTTTTGTAATAGTAAAGAATTCATTGATATTATAATAACATTTTTCTATTAACCATTTTTTCAATTTTATAATACACAGTTTGTTTGGTAACTGTCTAATTTCTTTAGGTATGTTGTTGTAAACCTTGATACACATAATATATGAGTTCACACTAAATAATTTACTTTTATGACTGGGAATTTTAAGTTTTGTAGTGTCCATGCGACTAAATTTTCTTCCTGTATCACATTTGACAAATAGTTCATTATTTTTTCCAACAAAATTTACTATTTCTAGGATATACAAGGATGTGAGGGTTAATAGTTTTAATTTTTTAAATAAAGGTCTACATGACTCTAGTGGTCCAACCCCACAGATAGCTCTGATGCATTTTTTTGTGTTAGAAATGCTTTATTTATGTCTGTGGAATTCCCCCACGCTATAAGACCATATCTTAGTACAGAAGTTACATATCCATGATAAGCCAATATAGCTGTACTTTCGCTACTTACATTTCGCAATCTTTTCAACGCATATATGAAGCTATTGAGCTTGGTACATAATAAGTCAATATGTAGTTTCCAATTACAGTGTTGGTCGAGTAGTAAACCTAAAAAATTTATACTTTCTGTTTCCTCTAAGACTTTATTACGACACTCGACTTTGATTTGTGATGGGTTAGATAGAGATAGGGTAGGGTGTTAGGGTTGCCGTGCAATTCCGTTAACAAACTTATATATTAGTTAATAAAATAATAAATACATAATAGTAACTAAATGTTACATAAAAAATAATTATATTATAATAATAAGGTAATAAAAAATATTACTGTATCACAATAAACAGTATTTACTAATTAGTCAATAATGTATTAGTAACTAATTGTTACATACAAAATATTTCTACATAATAACTGTAAAGTAAATCAAAAATAAAAATAGATTATTAAAAAAGAACCTAATGTGCTATTAACTAATTCTCTAATCGTTGCAGAGCGGCAATATTCCACACATCTTTATCATTAATAAAATCATTAATTTTATAATATGCTTTTGCAATTAGAATTTTCTTAATACTACTCTTAAATTTTGTTTCCCCTAATTCTGTTACAGGTTTTGGTAATTTATTATATAGTCTAATACTATTAATCACAAAACTTTTATTTGTTTTTTGAAGCCTAAATTTAGGAATATAAAGCTTGTCAGCATTTCTTAATTTGCGAGACTGCATGTCTCCATTTTTTTTAAATAACTTTAAATTATTCCTTACATATAGAATATTTTCAAATATATATTGTGAAGGCAATGTCATTATATCAATGTCAGGAAATATGCTTCTGAGCGAGTCTCGATATTTCAGGCCATAAATTGCTCGAATGGCTCTTTTCTGGAGAATAAAAATAGAGTCTAAATCTGCCGCTGAGCCCCACATTATGAGACCATTCCTTCCCTTAAGTTCCAAGGTCGTCAACTCTCCAAACCTCGAAAGGTATAAATGTTACCATTTTAAATATTTACGTTAGGATTTTTTTACTTGCAACATTGACTATTGCATTCTGGTATTACCAGAATTACTCTACACGCTCTAGCACTGTTGATATCCATAACTCTGTCTCTATTATATTAAATATAAGAAGACAAGCATTCCATGGATTCACCGTGCGGGTGCCGTGAAGAAGAATGGTGTCTCAGGCTTGCGACCGACAATAGGCTGGTTTAAGAAAAGGAGGCCTCCCTTTTTTATTTTATTGCGCGATAATACGTTCACCATCCACCATTCTACTCCCTCCCTCCCCAACTAAATACTGTATGATTCCGTTAATGCCGTCTTGGAATCTCGTTCCATAAATGTATCTCCTGCAGACCTGCTGAGGCCCAATTCTTTCAGTAAGTGATGCAAAGATTTCGCTGGAACTCCTCTCGCACCAACTTCCACTGCGTAAAGCTGAGTCTTGAACCCGTTCCTGATCATTTCTTCTTGGAGATCATAATATTTATTCGACTTCTTGTTGTGGCCTTTTGGAATACCTGATTTAAATTTTAAGGAAGCGTCTTCTATACGGGTGTAAATCCCTGTTGACTATTTAACTATAACAAAATTTAATAAAACCTTCCAGCATACAAGCATCGCTTAGTGAGTGCGATATCTCGGCTGGAGTCGAACCGGGAACAGAAGCTGGTCTCTCTGAAGGCGGTGGGGCGAGTCGTGGACACGGCGGGGGGCACTCAGTACGAGCACAAGCTCAGGCAGGTCACCTTCAAGTGGCAGAGGGGCAGGAAGATAGGGGCCGGCAGCTTCGGGAAGGTAACATACACACACACACCCACACACACACACACACGTCGTTACTATACCTGACTGATGTCAGTCGTCAGTGCCTCATTTCAGTTGCTAAAATTCCTGGATCTATTCTTCACACCTCCTAACCTTGAGGGAGCCTCGCGAGCAATATCCCACCCCTGCAATAAATCACTTAAGTATAGTAACGATAGTATACAAAAAACCAGCTGCTCAAATCATAATTCCTATACTGAATCGTGCTCACTTGTATTCCAGGTTTACACAGTAGTAAACACGGACACTGGCCAGCTTCTGGCCATGAAAGAGTTGGCCATAGCGGCGGGAGACCGTCGCGCGCTGCACCGGGCCGCCAACGAGCTGCGCGTGCTCGAGGGGGTCATCCATCCGCACCTCGTCAGGTACTACGGCTGCGAAGTGCATAGGGTCAGTAATAAACACTATCTTATCAACTATTTAGGCACGTTCAGGGACATGTACAAATATTAATATAAAAGACGTGCTTAGAAGTGCAGTAACTTAGCAATATTCAGGAACTACATTCTGTACTAAAAATATTAATTTTTTTAGAAACCAGTATATGCCAATTATTATTTATTGTTACTAGTTTTTGGATATTTGTATTTATTTGCTTGGGTTTTCCAATAAGAACTTGTCAACTTTTTTCAAAATAAAATACAAACCATTTGAGATATTTCAAAAACTTAATTTTCGGGTTGATAACAAGAATTATTAATTATAACAAGAATTAACGAGAATTATCAATTATCTTTTATTTAATTAATTATCTATTATCAGTTACCTAGTCAAGGATTCCTATGGTAGGATAAAAATAATACCAGAGTACAAACAAAAAAAATTGCATTTATTTTACAAGTAAACAAGAAGAGTTATCTTATCTTAAAAAAAAAACAGTCAAGGCTTATTCCTAAAAGGTCAAATTCTCAAAACAGTTACATAACACTTGTGTACAACAGTTATTAGGATTATTAAAATTATATTAAGCACAATTAAATACAATTTAGATATATCAAAAAAGGCAGTCCAATATGAATAAATTTTAAAAAAAACTAGGTAAGCAAACACAATTTGAATATAAAAAAAGGCAGTTGAATATTAATGAGTTAAAAAACTAGATTAAGCAGAATTACAATTAGTTATAAAAAAAAAAAAAACCAACAGTTATTAATTTGTTCTGCACTCTTAAGGAGTGCAGTTTTCAACAGCTTAGGAGTGGAATGTGCTTCCAGAGAGTAGGTGAGAAGGTGTGGTGTGTATGTGTGGGTGTGTGTGTGTATGAGTTGCACTGCCAGCGCTTCAGGTTTGACCATTGAAGGTCCCTTTCACGTTGGCAGGATCCTTTTTCTGGCTCTTACAGAATCCCTGGATCAAGTACACGGGAATGGTGACAAGTGTATTCTAAAGCCGTCACCACACGGCGAGAAGCACAAACCAGACAGCAGGCTACTGCTGTGAGTAGGTAATCTGCAGAGGGCAGAGAGTACCGTTACCCAACCAGTAGTTTAAACAAGTTAAATTAAGCTATACAATATATATTTAAGAGAGATTAGTTAAGTAAGTGGGTAGGTAGTTTTGGAAATCAGTCTTTCCGATTATAGGTTTTCTTAATTTTTTACAGTCGTGTGAGCACAAGCAGAGAGGGTTCGGTCGTGGATTGGTGCTTCTAATCCTCCACACAACAGTCTCTCACAGCATAGTTCCGAGAACTATCACACAGGTTAGATAGGTGGGCGCCATGCACTTTGTGGTTAAGATTTAGTAGCGCAGATCGTTAAAATGCAAAACGCGATCTGGCCTTTTTTTTAAAAAAAACTAGTAGTTGTGTTTTAGGTATAAAATAGGATACACCTGGGATGTAGCGGCTGTGTTGTACGCGGCGGAACCGTGAGGGCAGCAGTCCCTCGGCAGGGCTCCTGACGCTTCCCTGGCTCAGGATGTGTGACGTGTGTCGTACCTCTAACGGAGCAGTCTGTGCAAAAGAATTGCACATTAGGATTTTGTCCGAAAGCACACAAAAGGGTTGCACTAATTGTGATCTGATAAAAAAACTCACCGATGAGGTCTAGTAGAAGTTCGCGGAGTACTTTTAGAAATTAGTAGCTTTGTGGAAGGTCACGCGCAACACGAGGTGTGGATGGTTCAGTCGCCGAGCAGCGCATCCGCGTGTCAGTTCTTCAGATGAAGTTTTCGGAAAGAATGTTAAATTTCGCGTGTCACCTTTTATAGGCAACTTTCTATGTCCCTACCCACGAGTTAAAAATTGAAAGAATACAAAAAAAAATCACTACTTCCTTCCCGATGCAAAATCTTGTCTAATAACGTCAAATGTCAGACTGACGTTTTGTATTTAATTAGAAGCTGAGACGTTGGCGAAGACGTCCCTAAGTCCTAAGTAGCGCCACAGTTTTTGAGGCGTTACAAAGTACTATCAAAACATTTATGAATGGAACTTGACTTCGTTCATATGATCACCGCGGGCACGCTTGCAGCGGTCGATTCGTTGGACCCAATTTTCGATGACTCGGCCACAGATTTCGGCCGAAACTGCTGCTATTTCGCGTTCAATGTTGGCTCTGAGCTCTTGTAACGTCGTCGGCTTGTTGGTAATGACTTGACGTAGCCCCAAATAAAAAAGTCTAGATACGTTAAATCGCACGAACGTGGCGGCCAATCGACTGGTCCATTTCTTGAGATAACACGCTCATCAAACTTACTCTTCAAAAAATCGATTGTAACGTGTGCTGTGTGGCTTGTGGCACCGTCCTGTTGAAACCACATGTTGTCCAAGTCCATATCTTCCAATTCGGGACAAAAATAATCGTTAATCATGGCGCGATAACGATTACAATTCACAGTAACGTGACGATCATTATCGTCGACGAAAAAATATGGCCCTATGACGCCGCCGGCATGCAAACCGTTATTTTTTGTGGATGGAGTGATGTTTCATGAAGCACATGTGGATTTTCACCCGACCAATAACGCATATTTTGCTTATTGACGAACCTATTAAGCCAAAATGAGCTTCGTCGCCTGAAGATGATTTTGCGATGAAATTGATCATCTTGGCGCATCCTTTCCAGAGCCCAATCGGAGAACGTACGCCGCTTCAAATGGTCCATCGGCTTCAATTCTTAAATCAGCTTGATCTTGTATGGGTGTAAACCATGATCCTTACGCAAAATTCGCCATTAAGTGGTCTAGGCGATGCCCAACTCTTGAGAACGCCGTGGAATTGACTGGTTTGGATCATTTGCTACGGATGTTTCAACGGCAGCGATATTTTCGACACTTCGACCGAGCCGTTGTCTCACTGACACGGCAACATCTCACAACGAATATGTAGACTCAAATTTTTGCACTAAACTTGTTACTGCCTGTCTACTAGGGCGAGAATTACGACCGAAAATCGGAGTTAACGCTCTAAAAGTAGCGGTCACCGACTCCGAATTTCTGTAGTAAATTTTTATAATTTGCAGACGATGTTCGTTCGTGTACTTAATTCAAAGTTGTCAAGTCCTTATTGAAAAACCCTATATAACAAAAAAAAAACTCAGTACAGATATACATAAGACATTGTGCAAGCCCCATAACATAATAAACTTGTTTTTAGGAGGAGATGCTTCTATTCATGGAGCTATGTGTGGAGGGGTCTTTGGAAGCCCTTCTCGGTACCACCGGTCCTCTGCCAGAGACCCAGCTTCGGAGATACACCAAGCAGCTGGTCAGCGCCATACACGAGCTGCACCACAGAAAGATTGCTCACAGGGACGTCAAGAGTAAGTGCCGTTATCATGACAGCCCCTTGAACATTAATAAAAATAAAAATACTTTAGATTTTTTATATTTTACTTTGTGTTAAAATACCAGAAAAAGTTTATTTGACACATGTTAGATATTCTTGTTCTGGAAAACTCTTATTTTAATCCGCTTTTCGCTAAATTATCAAATAAATATATACATCAGTTTCGGCTGCTCCGAGCAACAATTTTTTTTTTTTTTTTTTTTTTTTTTTTTTTTATACTGGACTCGACATGTGACATCGCGCCCACCTGATGGTAAGCAGTACGCGAGGTCCAAGAATGGGAGCAACTGACGCCGGTCACTATGACCGACATCAGTCTCTACCACTATGCCGGCCTAACAAGATGCTTTTTCACACTTCGCTTGAAGGACTCCAGGTTATAAGAGTGGGGAAACACACTGGCTGGGAGAGCATTCCACATCTTCAGCGTGCGACAGATGTAAGAGTCTCCAAATTTATGAGTACGCGTAGGGATAGTGGGTAAGGTATGTGGATGCATATTTTGGCCTGTACGTGTAGTTCGGTTGCGGAATAGAGAAGAAGGGATAAGGTTATGGAGCTCCTCAGAACACTCGCCGTGGTATAGCTTGTAGAACACGCTCAGAGAGGCAACGTCACGGCGAAGCTGCAGTGATTCGAGAGTTTTAGAGACTGTGGTGTCGTCCACTATCCGAATTGCCCGCCTCTGCAGGACATTGAGAGCATCTGTAAGATACTTAGCGGAGCCATCCCAGAGGTGAGAACAGTATTCCACGCATGACCTTATCTGAGCTTTATACAGCATAAGTCTTAGAGCAGGCGGGAAAAACCGCTTCACCTTGTTCAGTATCCCAAGTTTTTTCGACGCTGTTTTGGTAATGCTCTCAATGTAGTTTCTGTGGTTTAGATCTGAGCGTATTTCGACTCCGAGTATGTTAAAGCTGGGTTGAAGTTCCAGCACGGTGTTCTGAAGAGTAGGAATAGGAGAGTAGGGAGACTTCTTGACCGTCAACGCGCATGCCTGAGTCTTACTGGCATTAAACTGGACTAGGTTTTGGGCACCCCACGCAGAAATTTTGCGAAGGGTGCCGTCCAGTTCCGTCGTCAGGGAACGGCGCAACTCCTCTACTTTGGCGGCTCCCACAGCTCGTGGACTAAGGTATCGCCCATGAACCGTGCTGTCATCTGCATAGCAATGAATGTTTCCAAGGGTCAACATGTCATTGATATGCAGAAGAAACAGTGTTGGGGACAATACAGAGCCCTGCGGCACACCGGCATTCACTGACATGAGCCCAGACGCATTCCCATCCACAAGGACCCGAATGCTGCGCTCATGTAAGAAGCCGGTTATCCAGCCCACCAGCTGCGGGGGCAGACCATATGCCGGCAACTTGGATAGTAGTGCCTTGTGCCATACCCTATCGAAGGCTTTGGAGATGTCCAGACTGACCGCCAGAGATTCGCCATACTTATCCATTGCCTCACCCCAGACGTGGTAGACGAATGCTAGAAGATCACCCGTTGACCGCTTAGGACGGAAGCCATATTGGCGGTCATGAAGTATGGAGTGATCCTCTAGATATCGAACAAGTTGGACGTTGATAATTCGTTCTAGCACTTTGCACAGAACTGAGGTTACGGCAATAGGGCGGTAGTTAGAAGGGTCCGAACGATCTCCCTTCTTCGGAATGGGCTGCACGTTAGCCACCCTCCAAGTGTCCGGCACAACACCAGAGGAGTACGACAGACGGTATAAGCGCGTGAGGACTGGAGTCAACTCAGGAGCACACCTCTTGAGAACGACAGCTGGGATACCGTCAGGACCATTAGCCTTACGAACATCAAGCGATCGGAGCACTGCCCGCACATCACACTGTCTAATGCGTATTTCGCGCATTGAAGTGCCGCAATTTGGCAGTGTGGGGGGCTGCGCATTCCCGTCGTCGAGTCGAGAGTTGGCCGCAAAGAGTTTGCCCAAGTAGTCGGCTTTTTCTTTAGCGGTATGGGCCAATGATCCATTGGGATATCGTAGAGGTGGCAAAGAAGAGCGACAGAAGTTTGACTCTACAGATTTGGCCAGCTGCCAGAAACTGCGACCTCCAGCAGGTCGCGCGGCTAAGTCGCGGCCAATCTGAGAGATGCGCTGGGACTCTGCCCTGGCAAACACCTTCCTGCAGACCTTGGAAGCCTTGTTATAGGCTGACTTTAAGGAGTTCGTGTTGGGATCGGAACGAGATCGACCCCTTACCCACGCTCGGTAAGCTGCATTTTTTGATGCAACTGCCGAGGCGCAGTAGCTGTTGTACCAGGGTCTGCTTCTGCAGTTACTGATGACCCTAGAGAAAGAAATATAATATTCCATCCCCAGTAGTATCTCATCAGCAACTGCAGCTGCAGACCTGGATGGGTCGTGGTCCTTAAAGCAGCGTTGCTTCCATGGGATGGATGCATAGTATTCGCGCAATCCATCCCAATCTGCTGACGAGTAGTGCCACACAATACGCTCGACGGCCTTACGAGGAGGAGGCAGAGCGCGTGGCACTGTCGTAGCCACCAGGCAGTGGTCAGAACCACCAAGCGGTGCTAAAACTGACATCTTATACCCGGTAGCATGGCTCGTCAACAGTAGGTCCAGCAAGGAAGGTGCATGTCCGGCTACATCTGGTACTCTGGTGTTTTGAGTCACCAGTTGAGTCAGACCGTATGTCAGGGCAAAGTCGTAAGCGGTTTTTCCCGCATGGTCAGTTTTGGGAGAGCCCAGCCATTGAGCATGGTGAGCATTAAAGTCTCCCAAAAACACCAATTCCGCGGTCGGGAACCGCTCCTGCGCGTCATCTGTCGCTTGACTCAGATATTCAAAAAGCTGAGTTGTCTCATAGTCTCCCCGGTGGGATCGGTAGAGGCACACATAGATACGAGACTGATGCCCCAGATCCACATGCACCCAAAGGACGGAAAAGGAAGAGTCCTCCATGTGACGAAGGCGGCGACAACAGACATCATCGCGGACATATAAGCAAACCCCAGCTTTCGCGAGGAAGGACTCTTCCAGCGAGTATCCAGGGTAATGCAGGTATGATGTGTCCGCGGGCTTCCGTATCTGTGTCTCCGTCAGAAAAAGCATTGCCGGGTGAGTCGTCTCCAGATGGTGGTGGACGGCGTTGAGGTTGGCGTTTAGGCCTCGAATGTTTGTGAAGTCAACGCCAAACTCAACGGTGGGGGTGTGCACCGCTGCAAAACGTTTTCCTTTATTTTTTATCGTCATCATGTGGGTTTGGGATAGAACAAAAATTATGAAGAAAAAGAGGAAGAAAAAGAAGGGAAGTGTGGAGAGGCGGTGTCGACGCAGTGGGCATGGAAGCAAACTGAAGGCCACCTTGCCTTGGGCTGTTTGAAGAGAGACATTGGCTGATCCGTCGCACGGAAGGGCCCCCGAACCCCCCCAGGAACGCTTGCCGGGACCCCACAATCCGGTCACCAACCGGCACGTCAAGCGCACCCGGGATTATGCGCAGCATGATAGGGCAGCCAGCCGATGATGGTTGTCATCGGTGGGCCCCTGTACTATACCGCGGGCGGCCAGCGGGACAACCGTTTCTCCGGGTCTCCCTGACCGACGGGTCACCCCTTCTCTCTCAAACAAAGGCTTAGAAACCGACTGTTCGCCCCAACACCACTACGTCGACACCCCCTGCATGCCGGCAATTCAAGTCTGATCCCGAAAAGTGTAAAAACTGTAAACAGCCACTTGACGACGCTTTTCAACTCGAACGGTGGATACCTCCCCGCTCAACAGACTGGGAAAGTTACCACCATCAGTCCGCCTACCACCTATTTGTTGTGCTCAATGTGAGTAAACTGCCATTTGCAATTAAATACAATGCCAGGGTTTTTTATCACAAGGAGAACTAATATTGTACGTTTGCCATGGTGATATTTATACTTAAAATAACACCGCTTGAAACAAAGCGTACTGATACATTAGCTTCGGCTGCTTCGTGCAAAAATACATTAGCTTCTCCTGCTCCGTTCAAAAATACGTTACTTTCGGCTGCTCCGTGCTAAAATACATTAGCTTCGCCTGCTTCGTTCAAAAATACGTTACTTTCGGCTGCTCCGAGCTAAAATACATTAGCTTCGCCTGCTTCGTTCAAAAATACGTTACTTTCGGCTGCTCCGTGCTAAAATACATTAGCTTCGCCTGCTTCGTTCAAAAATACGTTACTGTCGGCTGCTCCGTGCTAAAATACATTAGCTTCGCCTGCTTCGTTCAAAAATACGTTACTTTCGGCTGCTCCGTGCTAAAATACATTAGCTTCGCCTGCTTCGTTCAAAAATACGTTACTTTCGGCTGCTCCGAGCTAAAATACATTAGCTTCGCCTGCTTCGTTCAAAAATACGTTACTTTCGGCTGCTCCGAGCTAAAATACATTAGCTTCGCCTGCTTCGTTCAAAAATACGTTACTTTCGGCTGCTCCGTGCTAAAATACATTAGCTTCGCCTGCTTCGTTCAAAAATACGTTACTTTCGGCTGCTCCGTGCTAAAATACATTAGCTTCGCCTGCTTTGTGCAAAAATACATTAACTTCAGCTGCTTCGTGCAAAAATACATTAGCTTCCGCTGCTCCGAACTAACGTACATTAGCTTCGGCTGCTCCAAGCTAAAATATATTAGCTTCGGCTGCTCCAAACTAAAATACATTAGCTTCGGCTGCTCTAAACTAAAATACATGAGCTTCGGCTGCTCCGGGCTAAAATATATTAGCTTCGGCTGCTCCGAGCAAAAATACATCAACTTGAGCTGCTTCGTGCAAAACACGTCCTTCTATATAATATATTTAGAAACACTTTATCATACGATGTTAATTAATTGTTATTGTTAATTATTTAATATTAACTAAAAATATATTACATACATTAAAAACGATTTCCTAATATCTAAATATACCTTATGAAAATTACATTTTCAATTATATTATTTGGTGTTTGCTTTAGCTAAATTTAATATAACTTGCAGGTGGCAATATATTTCTGACAAACGAGGGACATTGTCTTAAATTGGGAGACTTTGGTTGCGCCGTGAAGATCCGAGCCAACACCACTCTCGCTGGAGAACTCATGGGACATATAGGAACACAAGGTTACTATTTCTCGGTTTTATATACAAATCAAATGTGGTTTGTTTACCCTAACATCACTTTAGTGAAATGTCTTAGGGTTTAGCGTCGGTTTCCGCTTAAGAGAGTAATTAAGCTTTGCATCTCTCTCACTCGCACACTACGACATGTTTTATGTCATTTTTAGACATATTTTGACTTTCATATTATACAGAGAAAAATTGTAAATATATTTCTAACGATATTTATTAATCATGCCTGCGGTTAAGTCCGTGGATTTAGACGCTGATGTACCGGGTTCGATTCCTGGTCAACAATTTATTTGTGTTATTTCTCGAATTTGGTGCGCAAGAGACATCGACGAGCTTGCCACTTGTCATCATGACCGGAAGGAATACGGTCGTGATGATACTTTATTAATTTTACTAAAACAAATATACGATTTATATATTTCTAAAAGAAGGTGAAGGAAGAAGTAAAGTTCTAACACACACATATACACATACTCACACACATTTTTTTTTTTAAACTGTTTTGATTTGGAACAATAAATTTTTCGCTCTGACAAAGTAGTTCATATGATGCATGATTTCATTTTAGTCGGAAGCCCATTTCAGAATTTCTAGTTTACCCCCATGCTCAAGTTACAAGTTCCAATAACTTTAAGTTATATTTGTGTCCAGAAGAATAAATATTTTATGGAATATTTCCAGCTTATATGGCCCCGGAGGTATTTATGAAGTTGACTGGTCACGGACGAGCCGCGGATATCTGGTCCCTGGGATGTGTCGTCACAGAAATGGCTTCCGGAAAGGTATGATAACTTCAAATATATATATATTTGTTTTTATTTGACTTTGACCGCCTCCGTGGTCTAGTGGTAACAAACGTTGCCGTGAACTCGGGAAGTCGTGGGTTCGATTCCCACCGGAGGCAAGTTGTACATTGTATAATTTGTCTCGGTCTGGGTGTTTATATGTATAATATGTATATATTTACAAAAAAAAAGTATAATATGTAGTTTATCAACCATCTAGTTTCCGTAACACAAGCCTCGTAGCTTACCACGGAAACTAGATGGCGCTGTGTGACCTGTCTGGAAATATTTATTTATTATTATTATTTATACATATATTTAATATTTACCCATTATATAATTCAATTTATTTATTTTGGTTTCATGTTTATTTATTATACTACTTACTACAACAAAACAGTAAATAACTTAACTCTCGTTACACTTATTGAACTGATTATTTTTTTTACTTATTGGTTTTCTCAAAGGGTTTAGTGAAAATCAGATCTGCAGCATCTACTGTTGCAGCCTATGCTGACCTGAACACCTATTTGTCATGGCAGCTCATTTTCTTTTCTCTTTTTACCAAGTTTATATTATTTTAAGTTTTTACGATTACTTTTTTTTCTCTTTTGTAATTGTTATGTCTAAGCTGTTTGTTGATAAATAAATGTTTTCTTTCTTTCTAAATTAATGTGTATTTAGAACACAGATCACTCAACTAATACTTCCAGCTGTTAAACGGGTGGATCCTCCAACTCTCCAAACCCCGAATGGCATAAAATGGTTTGGCTGAACTATATGTTTTTATGAAGAATTATAATAGCTTAGTGTTTTATTGCATCCAATTTCATACGTTTAGGACTATCCCTGATTCACATCTAAGCAAGGAGATGATGAACTTGCTGAAATAAGTACACAAAGGCATACGAAGGGGAACAAATATACTATTAGAAGTACTGGCAGATCCCGAAGCACACTATTTCCAGCTTGGCCGAGCACTGCACTTTCCACAGTACTTCACTTATTATTATTATTTAGTCTTTTGGTTCGCTCGTATTCTCCATATTCTTGTACGGTTCGGAGACGTGGACTATAAAAGCCGCAGATAGGGCAAGAATTGATGCGTTTGAGATGTGGTGCTGGCGTCGTTTGCTCAAAACTCTTAGTAACGGGAAAAGAACAGGAGGAAGAAGCCCCAAACGATGATCTAGTCAGGTGACTGACCACCAAGCCATCCACTGCGCCGAGGTTCGCAGCCACTGGAAACGGCTAGTGGATGGACTGCGACGGAGTCACGATCCCCAACAGTGGGGTACCGACTAAGGAGGAGGAGTCTTTTGGTTCACTGATTTTCGCCATACAAGCTCGGCCATGCGAAACTTTGTCAGTGTACTAAAGCTAGACACGACAAGCTCTTGTCGCGGTCGCGCAGATACAACAGTGAGGTTAATCGATGTCACTACAATTTTGGTATAAGGAAAGAATTAGCAACTTAAGGAATCTGGATAAGTTTTTATTTTTTATTTTTAATACTAGCATGACATGTGACCTTGCGCTCACCTGATGGTAAGTGCGCATGGTCCATGAATGTTAGCAACTTGAATCAGACACTTGATGTCCGACATCAGTCCCTAACACTATGCCGGCTTGACTAGATGTCTTTTCACACTTCGCTTGAAGGACTCCAGGTTATAGGAAAGTGGAAACACAGAGGCTGGAAGAGCATTCGACATCTTTATTGTGCGACAAATGTATGAGTCACCAAATTTATAGGTACGCGAAGGGATGGTGACTACGGTATGATACCAAGCCGTAACAGTTACTATTTTAAATATTTCCGGTAAAACAATTTTTTTTTTCTGGCAACATTAAAAATTGCGTTCCCGTATTCTAAATATTCGTTTTGTCAAAATTACTACACGCTCTAGTACTTTTGACATCCATAAGTCTGTCTCTTTCAATTTATGAATATTCACGTGTCACGAAAATTATATATAATTTTGAAACGAAATTTGATTCGAAACAGTTTGATAAGTTGTCTTATCTAAAAACGTGTGCTTAAATAAGTTATTTAATAATAAGAATTTAAGGACTTGAGTTTGACTGTTGTACACTTCAAGATATAGCTGCTGTAAATAGGCATTGTCATATTAAGATAGACAAATATCAAATAATCACTTTACTACTGCTGTAATTGTCACATAAGCATAAGGTGCTCAGTATAGTTTTTTTTTCTAGCGTCCATTTTCTGAGTTGGACAGTAACTACCAGATCATGTTTGTGGTGGGCATGGGCTCTCGTCCCGCCGTGCCGACCACACTCTCCGCCGAAGGGCGTGCGTTCTGTCTGGCATGTCTCACACACGACCCGGAGAGCAGACCCAGAGCATCACGGCTTCAGCATGACAGCTTTCTTATGGTAACATACTTTGTATACATTCCCACTTAATTATCTGTCGTTTTAGTGTCTTACGTACAATTCGACACGTCTTTCAAATCGTTGGTGGGGGTACATTTTTTCCTGTTGCCCTTTGGCAAATATATGTTTTTCTAACCCAAGGTTACAATATGTAAACATAACATGTGACCCTACACCCAACTGAATATTAAACAGATAATCCATAATAAATATTTCACTTATTTCAGGTAAAAGCCGACGAAGAATGCAACTGCGACCCGGCGCCCAGTCTTACATATAAATAAATCTATTCTTCTGTCCATACATATTTTTTGGGCCACATAATGTTCTTGATTTATTTTTTTCTGTTGTTTCATTAAAATTTTGCTTCAAGTGGTACGCAGAGACAATTGAACGCCACTTGTCAGGATCACGAAGAACCTCTTTCGCTTCTTCGACATTCATCAACCTCTTCATACATGGCCTTTTGTTTCGATGGATTTTTAATGCACCTTCAGCCATTGTTTTATTTATTTGATCGTTATAGGTGAGTCTCGGCTTGCCAGGGCCTCTTCGCATTATATATCTGGTTCGTCAGTTTTTCTTCACTCATAGTTAAAAGTAAAGTATGACCCTTTCGTGGTGGTCAGAAACCACGCTTAAAGAAGCGGATTCACATTTATCCAACTTTACTATAGGCCAATCATGACAAGTGGCAAGCTCGTCGATGTCTCCAGCGTACCAAACTCGGAAATATCACAAATAAATTAAATAATAATCAATTATTACTCTTACGGAACAACATTTGGCCCAAAAAAGGTATCCTTTAGGTAATTTACGCCCAAATATTGGTGAAGGAGTAGCATAATGGTGCAAGATAGACAAATATAGTGCAAATTTTAGGGGATAGAAACTATATGTGATTGCATGTAAGGTACATGGGTACGGTGTAATAATGATCAATATACTACCATCAGTTATTGTTTATGAAGCAAAAAACAGATGTTGTAGTTACATTGAAAAACACAACGTAATAATAATAAAAAACGGGTGCGTCGCGGGACGTACCGCTAAAGTCAGAACTAAACTTGCGTTTATTGATTTCGTAGTTGGTAGGAATAGGGGGATTAAATGAATGCGCGTGGCTGCGTCAAAGTTGCAGACGCGTAAAGAAAGAAAGAGAAAGAAGGAGCGGGAGAGAGCGAGAGAGGCAGTGACTATACGCGCGCGCCTATCCGCCCCTCTTCCCCTTCCCCGCCGCGCTGTTTCTTCTCGAGCGCTGTTCTGACGTACGGACGTACGTTCAACGAAACACTTCCCCGACCAAGCGCGCGCAATATAGTTCTCACTTCAATAATAAAATTAGTATTGTACAAGGGCGAGATTAATGCCGTAGGCATTTTCTTACAGCTAACCTTTGTGATGGCAATAAGAGAGCTATCGTGGTACAAATAATAGGAAAAAATACTAAATAGATATATACGAGTACAACAACAAGTATATATATATATATAATATATATATATATAGGTAATAATGTATTTAGTTTGAATTAAATCAAATAATTATATTTTATTGTTTATATAAACCATTATTTTGTTAAATCATTTTTAGTCAATAAAATATATTCTTTTAATTTGGTTGTTTTATTATCGGAGTGAAGGCCTCGATTCCTATTTTCGCCGTTTCACAGAAAACTTGGCTAAACAACCATACTTTATTCCAAGTAAATTATAAAATAAATAAAAAACTAACTAAAATTATCTATGAAATTAAAACTATTCTACAAAATAAACCTTACCACCGGGGAGGCTAGCTCAAACGCTATTTTAGGTAGTTTATCATCACGACCGTATCCCTTCCGGCGTGGTCAGAAACCATGTCCTTTTTATTTAGCCAACTTTACTATATCATGACAAGTCGATGTCTCATACTAAATTCGAGAAATATCACAATTTATTGTGTTTTGACCAGGAAACGAACCCGTCACCTCCGAGTCTAAATCCACGTGCTCAACCACTAGACCACGGAGATAGTTTGTGAAAGAAAAATATAAATAGTGATTGAATTATTAGTCAGTAGATACTTAAACCTGCTGAACTCAACTGGAAGACAACACCAGGACAAAGTATAGGGAAGACAGGATACTCACACCGTTTTTAATTAGTCGCAAACGTTAGTTATGTCATCATTATTTATGTCAGACTTTGCGTCATAATTACAAAATATTATATTCTCAACTCTATAAGCGCTCGACCCTGACAGCGGCCGTGCAAATATCAACTTTAATAGCGTGACATATATATAGTTAACGGATTCCATTATATAACGTTGGCGCTTAAGTAACAGAATTATCGAAGATATTATCGATTAAATGACTTATTAGGAGTATTTAGCAAAATTTTGTTAATATATAAACGTAACGGTTGCTAGCAACGGTGACGAAAACCGAACTCTTGTCGACTCCTCCAGTTCACACCAGAGGGCGTAGGCATGCACATGATTTTACACTTACAGCCTATCCCTGTGTTTGACTCACTTTAAGCGCATTATTTCGCTTTGAAAGTTATTCGACTCGGCGTTTGTCTATGGTTTTCATAGAAATTTCGGTAAAAAAGCAAGCTTTGCCTTTTTTGATTTCAAGTCGAACATAGCATATATAATTTATATAAATACTAAGTTGGATAATGGATTTGGTTGTGAAAGCAATCAAAAGAAGAAGATGATACCAAGCCACAACATAGTTTTATCAGTTTTTTTGTTACTTATACAATGAATCTACTAATTCTATAAATGAGTATATATATACATATATAATTTGGTAATCAGGTAAAATAAAACACAATTTAAGTTAACACTTTATTTTCAAGATATAACATTAAATTGACATTTGCTATACATCGATTAGTTATTCTAAATTCCTAAAGCGTATAACTTGTACACATCTTTATAGGTTGACCAATTATATGTAGAACTTTTTGTTCTAATGAAGCCGTCGCCATAACTAGATTCGCCTCCCTCTAAGAGATAGCAAAGACGGTCATGGTTTGCTTTTGTTTTCATAAACAGATCTCACTTTAATTCGTTGGTAGTGGATTTTAAACTATATTGTTTTGATTTAAACTGTATTGATTTTATACTCGTATAACTCTCTGTAGGGGAAAGTGGGGTGATTGGGAACAACTAAATATTAAATGCTATTAAATAATAAAGAGTTTATGTACAACAGTCATTGCCAATGTAACTTTGGTAAGCTGGCTACATACTCGTATTAATGTCATAACTCTTCAAAATAAACTATATAATTTAAAAAAATAAACACTCGTTCTTTTTTACCCGAATGCAATAACATTAATTTAATTATAATAATAATTGAGAACAGTGGGAAATAGAAACGATATGGGGTAACTGGGCTTTATTATACAGAGCAATGACCCTTTTCTGGTAACTTATCATTACAGCATAAATGGTAGGTAACTTAAATGTGTTTTATTCGCTTGTTTAAAAATATTGTTTTAGTACTGAGTAGTTGGTGCGCTCAGTGAGCCTTTGGCTCTTTAGACCTTTAACTACGTCGAAGATCTTTAATATTTAACGTTAGAACATTTTTATATGATCAATCAACTAATAGGGGTAATAAGGAAAGTTCCCAATCACCATCTTGTTGCCGTTTACCCGAATGCCCAATTACCCGAAGTAAGGAATTTAAATAAAAATACTCTCGCAATATATTTTGTGGTAAGCTAGTATTTAATTTCTAAATTACCATCTAAAGTGGTAACAAATATATGATGTCAATTAATTTCAACATCTTACTACAATATTGATTACTACATTCGACGAAAATTATAATGAAAATACAACATATTTTGTCGGATTCCCTGTAAAGGAACGCGAACTCATGTGTGTACTGAGTGACGATTGATGCGTTTATTAAAAGTATGCGGGTGATTGTAGTGCAAGAAGAAGTATCAGATATCTCACTGTTCCCAAATACCTGCTGTACTTAATTACCCTACTCTCCCCTATTATTAAACACTGTACTTTGTAGGAGTTGCCAAAGTGTGCGCTATATAAGTTTAGGCAATTGATATGTACAAGTAAATTTGATACTACAATATGTTTCTATCACATCTATTAAACACCAAACACCATCTAAGTGATCGAAGCAATTTTTGCCATTTTTTAAATATATTTAATTAATATAACTGAATGAACGAATGAAATTTATTGTAAACCAATCATATATCAAATACATGAAGCTTTAAACAAAATATAACGGACCCTTAGAATGAAATTGACCTAACTAAAAATTCCTATAAACTGAATTTGCTATAAAATGCGTAGGTACTTTGAAAGCGAGAATGCGACAGCTTATATAGCGGTCACTTTAGTAGATCGCGCGATTCAGCTATGCCTCCTATGTCAAAGAGACCGAATCAGTATTGCGGCGGATGTGTTTGCGATAAAATAGACGCATTTTAAAATGCGCCAGTTTATTTCAAATATTGTGAAGGTGTATACTAGTATATATATAGGTGTATAGAACTTTATTTATTTATTTATTTATTTATTTATTTATTTATTTATTTATTTATTTATTTATTTATTTATTTATTTATTTATTTATTTATTTATTTATTTATTTATTTATTTATTTATTTATTTATTTATTTATTTATTTATTTATTTATTTATTTATTATTTACTTATTTATTACTTTACTTATTATTACTTTATGGTAAAATAATATCATTACAGACCCTAGAACACAGTGTCTTAGACCTCCATTGCTGGAGATGGGCCTTCCAGAACATATATCTGGAAAATTTGGCCTACACTCGCTACGATGGCCAGACGGCTTGGCGAGGATATGATGTCAATTTTTTATGACAATTTATTAACGATTCCACAAGTTGGTATTAGTGGAACCGGGACCGACAGCTTAACGTGCTGTCCGAGGCACGGGAACGGTGGTGTTGTAAATCTATACAAATGTATTTAAGAAAAGTGTATTTCTCATTGGTACATGCCGGTGGGTTTGAACAGACGTTTGTAGGATTTAAGGAACGCGTTCTTACAACCGAGCCATCACTGCGCCTAACTGATATAACTAATATAAATAATAACTGATTCCACAATGTAGGTAGCATCGGCATTTGTTGTAACTTGCGTCTTAAATAGGCTTGATTCGTAAAAAGTCCCAGATATACAGAAATATTTTTGCAATAAAGGTGACATCTATCCAAAAGTAATTTAATTTAGCTAGTGCCACACGGCAGCATTTTGAAGGTCTTATTTTTTTTTGTAGGGGTCTATTTGTAGTTTATTTAGATTCAACTTAATTTTTAATGTTGTTTTTTAATCAACCCTCTCCAGACCTGATTATTTAATTATACTTTTTATTATATTTTATTTATAATTTTACCAATCCCTACATCAAAAATTAATAATTTCTAATGAATAACATTAAAAATAACACTATACTTTATTAAGTCTTTCTTGCTCATTTCCCACAAATTGCATTTTTTTTAGTTAGGTCACTTTCATTCTGATGGTTCGATTAATGATAAACCCCGAGAGATCAATAAAACCCCAAAAACATATAAACATAAATATCTTAACATCTCTAAAAATAGTAGTTTTGTAAACTATAGTGCGTTTGAGAAACATATTTATCGATTTAATTCTATGGCACATTAAATTAAAAACAATTTGATGCAGCGACAACACTTATAACGCAGTTTTAAAATAACCAACAAAATTTAATAATAGGAACGAAATATACTTTATAATATATAAAAATTGAATGTAGTTCATATTTATTCTAATATTTGCAGATAAGTAGGTATATAAACTTAAATAGTATAAATAAAACATAATACTAATATGTGACATCCCAGTGTTTATATTGTTAAAATAAATTCGATATTTTATGTTTTTAATAAAAATAATCTTTGTAATCGAAGTTATAAAAATAATTCAACAATAATTACTACAAAAATAGAATACCTACTTAACTATTTTAAAAACAATAATAATTCTGTGTTCTATAGAACTTTTAATAAACTTTTATACCTATGTTATAGGATAACAAATAAAAATAATATTAATAATAATTGACTATTCTTGGAATACCTATTGTAATAAAAATAATATTGATTGTACAAATATAATTTAAGATATTTAATGTATTTATATAAATAAGTAATACATTCTCCATTATTCTAAAACATAGATTCACAACTAATAAGAATTTCTACTTTTGAAGCAATTCTTTGGACGACAAACATTACCTAAGTAATACCTAAATAATTGTAACAAATACAATCATTTTCTAAATTCACAACTAAAGCATTACCTCGTTCGCATTCATCTTTTACTAGCGCAAAGAATATGTTGTGTTATTTTTTCCTCTTATTTTAGATAGCAGATCTTTCTCTAGCACTACTGACAGCCATAAGTCTGTCTCTTTCTTACTATAAATATTCTGCCTAAAAAATACTTATAGTTTTTGAACGCACTCATAAAATATAAAAAATAACATAATATAAATTAGCGTTTGATTAAAATATACATAATATCAATAAAGACTGAAGAGGGTTTAACGCCTTTGCAACCTTCTCGCTCGCACAATTCAACAAAATTAAGATTTTTAAAGTTTGAGTGTACATTTTGCTAAATGCAGTCTATCAACTTTCTAGGTACGGTCAAGGAATTTAATTCCCCACCCACCTCATTAAAATGTCGTTGAACATTCGCAATGTATTAAGGCCAAAAATCACATTTCAATATTTCATTAATACTCGTAGTATTGAAATGTTAATACCTATTATTTGTCACTTATTATTATATGTCAAAGTAATGTCGTCTATCTAGCTCTTATACGATACAGTATACGATAATGAACCTTGGGTGGGTTGGAAATTAAATTCCTTGACCGTACCTAATAAAATTACTAATATAAATTAATAAATTTATGCATAAATTAATCATATATTTCTTTTAGCA
Source organism: Tinea semifulvella (assembly GCA_910589645.1). Classification (NCBI taxonomy): domain Eukaryota; kingdom Metazoa; phylum Arthropoda; class Insecta; order Lepidoptera; family Tineidae; genus Tinea; species Tinea semifulvella. The sequence continues at coordinate 12,229,980 of OU342601.1, forward strand.
AAATAGAGGTAAATCGGTTTAAATTCTTTTGCCTTTTTTTGTCTTAAAGTTAGGTATACGTATATTTCGGTTTTGCATGTCTAAGGCCGCGTTCGTGTTATAGCATTTCCAACATTTCGTAGCAACTTCATAAACCAGCGCGAAATGTCGTTTTTGTTAAGAAATACCACTTTTTTTAACAATGCTAACATTTCTTAAATAAAACGAGCGGTGATGCTACTTTTTCGTTCATGTTTTATCATACCATGGCATCCAATACACGTGATATTATTATGGTCTATGAATTTATTACATAAAATCGTTTAATATACCTTTTTAACAAATATAATAGAAAACTATAAAGTATATAAAAATGGTAAACGATCAATTTGACATCTGTCAAAAAGTAACATCAATAACCCTCCTTTCAACACGGTACTGACATACGGAAATTAGCATCAAATGTTAGAATTTTCATTAAACGAACGACTTGTGCTAAAAAAAGTGGTATCACAGATTATATAGAGTGGTATTTTCATGCTAACATTTCTTAAAACGAACGCGGCCTAAATGTCTCTAGATTGACAACATTTCTCAAATGTACACTTCTACTTGAGAAATCTTTTAAAAATGTTGGTTTGTGCGAGCGAAAGGAATGCAACAACATTAAACCCTCTTAATTAGAAATATAATAATATTCCTATAAGTATTTACTAAAAACATAGTCAATATTTTGCGCTAAATATTAATATTAACCTTAATTTAACATTTTGATATGTAAATTACCTTATAGCTAGGTACATTTGATATGTTTTCGATATTCTTGGTCATGTGCGACATGATAATAGTCTTACACAATGATATGTATCGTTATAATTATACTTATTTTAATCATATTATTATATAATATTAAACTTCTGAGTGGAAGATACAAAGTTTAATAAAACGAAAATCTTTTAAATCTTTATAGAGTTTATAATACAACTAGATCTTATAGCTCACGTTTCATTGACCTTCAGAAAGCCTTCGATAAGGTGTCTCGACCGATTCTAATTTCACACCTTGAAATGTCTGGTATACGCAGAATTGCCTTAAAATAGTTCAAGGATTATTTACTCGTAAGCTCTGTCAGTTAGAGTGATGGGCATATCAAGTGACGACGCACCGTGCTCATATGGCGTGCCACAAGGCAGTAAGTTGGGTCCGACGCTCTTTGTCATATATATCAACGACCTATGCAAACTAAATATATCAAATCTTTCGGGTTGGTCAGAAAACACACTTAATTTATTTACTGTAACTCTTTATAACGGTGTATCTTCCACTGCTAGTTTTACACCTTATCTAAATAAATTAAATAAGTGTTATTTACTACATAATATAAAGTTTAAAACTTTAGCAAACAATAGATTTTTATTCATATGTAATAAATAATTGCAACAATTACAATTGACAAGGTACAATTGACTATTAATCATAGATGATTGGTTCCCGACGCTTCACATCAAAAATACACAAAACCGACGCATTCATTTATAAATAATGATAGTTCATAAAAAGTATTCATTACAGCCACTAGAACACACTGTCCTATACATCCACTGTTGAAGATGGGCCTTCAAAAACATATATCTGGAGAATTTGGCCTACACTCACCACGCTGGCCATACGGATTAGCGAGGGTCCAATGTCAATTTTTATTGACAAATTATTAACGATTCCACAAGTTAGTATTAGCGGAACCGGAACTGCTTAACGTACTCTCCAAGGTACGGGTGGTGTTGTTAATCTATGAAAATACATAATCACAAGAAAAGCGTATTCCTCATTGGTACATGCCGGGTGGGTTTAAACCGACCTTTGTAGGATTTTAAGGAAAGCTACCACCCCGCCGCAAAAAGGATAATGGCTGGAATATATTTGTTAGTATATTAACAAAGAAGACTAGCAGTACTTGTTCAAGGTACTAAATTTTTTTTTTAAATGTTCTTAAACCTGACAGGTGCATTACCATGTAGGCCATGTTCGACTTAATGCTGTAAGCGTTTTTTTATATTATTTCGTTGTAAAATGCGTTCGAGTAGAATTTTCATTCGAATTTAAAGCGAAATTCAGTAAAAAAAAACCGTATAGAATATAACTGTCAGTTGAGTGGAAAATTTGGATTTTTTAATGATTATTTTTCTTTTCAATATTGTGCCGCAGTATGCTTTTAAATGCACAAATAAATTTTTGTGGACTATATTTATTTTTAAATGATGTCGGTTTAAACGTGTTCAACATGATTTAACAATTTGAACATGGCTTAGGCACCATCTATTATGCGCCATCTATCGTGATAAAAACGAAGTGTTGCACCCTATTAATGCCATGTTTTGCTATTAAAGCGCTATTTTTTTACTTAATTTCGCTTTGAGAGGCGTTCGACTTGCGTTTTCATTAATTTAAAGCAAAATTTAGTAAAAATAATCTTTTCTTAGCTTTCAAGTCAATTACGGGTAAAGCGCCAACAACCAATCATGAACCTATGCCATAAATATTATTTTAATAAGCAAAAAGTACGTTGATATGAATTATTTATCACCACAACATTAAAATCTCTACTATAATATAATTCTTATGTGCATACTTATACCACGTGATCTTGTGTGGTTTTACGCTAGACTAATATGTTTTTCTATTGATAGAAACAAACAACTTTTCGTTATAAATGTCATAAATGACAGTTTTTTTTTTGGCTTCTCCATACAAATTGGCTAATTTAAAATTAACAGTTTGTATGAAGAAAATTTTTTTTTGTCGTTTGCGACAGTTTTTAATGAAAAGTTGTTTGTTTCTATATTAAGACCTCTCATCTAGAGTAAGACCACAAAAAATCTAGCGAAGTTTTTTGTAATCACAAAAATTTAAATCATATATATTGCGCTCTACTAAAAGCCAGTACACATTTCATTTAAAACTAATATACAATTCGTATTAATTGATATGTCAATTTTAACAACAATAACATTTAAATCTGTAAATATTTTAATATAATATTTAGTAATACATAGAACTGTAGCTCTAGCGCGCATTAACTCTATTATTTGAAAAATAAAATATTCATATGCTGCCGAGCTGAGAAGTTCCGTTATGTCGCACCTCATGGTGCTCTCGTAAATCCTATACCTACGTCTTGTTCTCAATACGATAACAAAGTTTACGTGCTAGAGCTACTGGTACTAAAATCACGGTTTTTTTTTAAATACTAAACACGACATGTGACACGCACCAATCTGATGGCAAGCAGTTTGCGAAGTCCTTGAATGGGAGCAACTGACGCCAGCCATTGACAACCGGAGTCAGTCTTATGGAGTATAGTATATAGTACCACTATGCCGGCCTTATAAGATGCTTTATTATAGGTTATATAGGAATGAGGAAACACTGGGTGGGAAAACATTCCAGATCTTCAGCGTCTGACATTTTTGAATGTCCAAATTTATGAGTACGCGTAGAGTTAGTGGCTACGGTATGTGCTTATTTTGGCCCATGCGTGTGGTTCGATTGCGGAATAAAACATAAGGGATAAGGTTATGGAGCTCTTCGAAACACTAACCGTGGTGAAGCTTGTAGAACACGCTCAGAGAGGCAACGTCTCGGCGAAGCTGCACCGATTTGATTGTTTTAGACACTATAGACACCACTATTCGAATCGCCCGCCTTTGCATGATATTGTGAGCATCTGGGACTTAGCGGAACCATCCCAGAACAGTATTCCACGCATGACTTTATCTGTGAAGGCGGGATAAACCTTGTTACGTTTCCCAAATTTATTTAATATTTAATAATTTGTGTTCAATTTTAAATAACCACGTGGTTGAAATTATTATTTTTGTATTTTATCAAATTATTGAACCATTCTTTTTATGTTTCAATCCTTTTTTAATTTTGTTTTATACTTACATGTTATCTCGTGCCTACCTGATTCCTATGTCTCGGCTTGAAAAATGGTTTGGTGGTTTTTACAATATTTTTTTATTTAAGCCAATCAATTTAATTTAAGCCTGCCTGCCTTCCTGGAAGAGTAGTTTCATGGAGTCCAGGGCTTCCTCGAGGGACTGTCGGAAGGCCTCAGTGTTGGTGTGGCGCGAGGAGTGTGCTGAGCTGATGCAGAAGATGACGTGGTCCTGCTTCGGGTTGTAGCTGCAGCCATACCCGTCCGCCACCACCGCACCGTATCCCATGAACGTTCCGTCGGTTGTAGTTGCCACCTGGATTTATATAATTTGTTTAGTAAATCCTAATATTATGTTTTTATCTATTCATACATTACACATTCCTATATCTGTATTCTAAGGCGTTTTATCAACGGCTCCTCGACTCAACCATTATTTCCAGCTGTCAAACGGGTTAACGAAAAAAGAATAATCAACTTGAAATATTCATTGTTGCCAAACGATTCTATTTCTTACTACTACGGTGCGGTCATCGTTACAGCCCCTAGAACACAGCGTCCTAGACCTCCACTGCTGTACCTACTAGATGGACCTTCCAGAACATATATCTGGAGAATTTGGCCTACACTAGCCACGCTGGCCATGCGGCTTGGCGAGGATATGATGTCAATTATTATGACAATTTATTAACGATTCCACAGGTTGGTATTAGTGAAACCGGGACCGACGCCTTAACGTGCTCTCCGAGGCACGGGAACGATGGTGTTGTAAATCTATAACAAATGCACGTAAGAAAAGTTTAAATAGGTGGTAGGCGGACTGATGGTGGTACCTTGCCTAGTCTGCCGGGGCGGGGAAGTATCCACCGTTCTTGCCGATAAACCCACACGTTTCGGGATCAGGCTCGAATTGCCGTCATGCCCAGTCAAGCCGCCATAGTGTTAGGGACTGATGTCAGTGATGGAGTCTCTGATTCCATTGCTAACGTTCATGGACCTCGCACGCCACTTACCGACCTTTGTAGGATTTAAGAAACACGTTCTTACAACCGAGCCACCACCGCGCCTACGGTAACTACTACTTTAATTCTCAAGATCGGGTTTACATGCAGGCACCTTATGGAGGAGGCCTAGTGGAATACTGTACCTAGAAGCAAATGTGCATTTCTAAGTAATATAATATATAGTTCTAAATACTGTACCTATCTAAAAATCTCTCTATATCTTATATTCATATCGAATTTGAAGATTGAAAGTTACAACTTTTTTTTAATTACCTACTTTTTTAATTCAGTCTTCTTCTTTATAGCGAATCTATCCCGAACAATTTCGGCCAATATAGAAGTTTGACTGATATTGCCAGTCTATCTCTATTGGCAAAAATGTTGCCAATAAATGAAATTTCGTTTTAAAACTCTAGTTATCAAAAGGGGAAACACAAATCTTTAAAATACGATGTACGCATTACCTGACTGGTAGACAGCTTAAATTCCATCATAAGTTGGTAGACTGGATCCTGGAAGAAGTCTGGAAGCGAACCCATTTCCCTCGCCACCTCACGCAAGCCGAGGAGGTGGTTATCTATCCCTTGGCCCAAGATGTTGGCCTCCATGATGACGGTCTGCTTCTTGGCTGCCTCTTCAAAGAGCTCCAGTTTCTTCTTTTGCTCCTAAAACATATTTAAGTATTTGACAGACTGAGGCAGTGAGCAGATGAGGTTAAGGAGTTAAAGACGGAGGCGTTGGTTTCGATTACTGGTGAAAAACATAAAATATTTAATTTATTTATGATATTTTTCGGGTCTAGCACGCTGAAGACATCGATGAGCTTGCCATTAATTTGTCATGATAGGCAACATTATTAAATTATAGTATGAAAAACTAATATAAATAATAACACAAGTCAAAACCTTGGTAAATGTGATGATTAGGATTGATTATGTACGTAGAAATCTTACACCAGCTCCACACGTAGGTACGTAGGTACGTTGGGTCCGACGTTGGTCGTTTAATTTAATGAGGCGTCCACATGTTGGCATGTAGTATAAAAGTTTAGTCCCATCAGAGCAATGCGAAGATGTCCGATACAGAAATTAAACTAATGCAAATTTCTATTCTCAAACGGACGAACTGCTTCCAGTCCTTCTTTCGAACAGAGGTTATGTCAGGTTAGTAGTCTCACCATAAAATGATAGCTGATCTCTAATAGGGGATAACACAATAGGATAACAACTGTTATCCTTTATCACCTTCAAGCAGGTAAGAAGAGACGTCACGAGCTGTGTACCGTTTGAGTTGTAATAAAGTATCTTCAACTGCACATGTACTGCTATTTATTTTGTCTTGAATTCATCATGTTGTAGGTACTCGTACACTACTGAATAGTGGACTGCTGTAATCATGGTTAATATTCTTGTCATACTTATAATTATAATAACAATAATAAAATCATTTATTGTCACAAAAAGTTTACAGATGTAAAATAGGTGAACAATATAGGGTGATGTGTTTGTGATACCTACACGAGGTTGCCCTGTAGTGCGGGATATCGGTGCTCTTCCGTGTTATAATGTTACAACAATAAATGATGTATGTCCTCTCTATGTGTTCGTGATATATGTGTGAGTGTGTGTGAGAGGGTGTGTATGAGATTTATATATAATAACCATTTAAAACTGTGCTCCTTAAATAGCAGATGCCACAGCGAAATTTATCAAAAAAGTTAATAAATCAAAAATTATGTAGGTACATATTATCCCTTTATATAATTACTTTTAAAAAACATTCCGTATCATCATATGACTGAGTGTAAAGCCAGTCAGTGACTATTTTGCAACAGTTAAACTTTGAGTGCGAGTATATTGAATGAATCCTGTTAACCTTATTGTATAAATAAAACCCGTAATAACAAAAAAACCTTCGGGTAAACGTAAGGTGAAACGATCGTGTATCACAAACAATGTCGTGACGCCTTCTATTTTCCTCAATTTTTGTATCATACTTTAACGTACAGTGCTTCCTAAGAACAGTTTGCAGTACAAAGAGCTGTCGTACGGTGAGTACCTCGCAAGACTGATACAGCTGGAAAGTTGGATATCGAAAGGGTCGAAAAGTGCTAACCTTGAGTACTGCCCTTTGAGCTACTTCAAGTGGCTTAAGTATCGTCTTCGGGGCACCACCCCATACTGTTTCATTGTTACACCCAGTTTTATACAAGCTTAGCTATGTTCGGTCGTGTGTTCGCCTGTTCAAGTTAAGGAGAACCTTCAACTTGATAGTATATGGTGTTTATTTTGCCTACCTCGGACACGCTGAACGACACCTTCTTCCTGTCATCGGTGTAGTTCTGCGGCGGAGTCTCCACAGCACACATGGCGCGGGCCCAAGCCAGAGCGGCAGGGTGAGCTGACCTGATGTTATCCACCCTTCCTGTGCGGAATCGACGGAGAGATGCAGATTCGTATGTAGATACCAGACGCTCGTCCATTCTACAACGTAACATAGATGTTAACATTGCCATAGGTTTTGATTACCGAATAGTGTTTTATTTTTCTTTCATTCATTACAGCTTCTAGAACACAGCGTCTCAGACTTCTACTGCTGGAGATGGGCCTTCCAGAACTGGAGAATTTGGCCTACACTCGCCACGCTGGCCAGACGGCTTGGCGAGGATATGCTGTCAATTTTTTATGACAATTTATTAACGATTCCACAAGTTGGTATTAGTGGAACCGGGACCGACGGCTTAACGCTCTCCGAGCACACGGGAACGGTGGTGTTGTAAACCTATGACAAATGTACGTAAGAAAAGTGTATTTTTCATTGGTACATGCTGGGGGGGTTTGAACCGACCTTTGTAGGATTTAAAGTATTCGTTCTTACAACCGAGTCACCACCGCGTAATGGTTGCTTCACTAGCTGATCTCTTACTTATTTAGCTGTCAAAATATGATAAATTTTTAAGATGATAAATTTCTTAGAATTACATGGATTCACTGGTGCCGGGTATGTGGAAGAGAAAGGAGAAGAATGGTGGTTCAGGGTTGCGACAACTATTAATTGGTTTAAAAAGAAACCGTCCTCTTTTTATTGCTCATTGAAATAGTTACTATCCACCATTCTGCTCCTCTCCTACCGTATGACATGTACTGTATGATGATGATATACTGTATGATGCCGCTTATGCCGTCCCGGAAGCTCGCTCCAAAAACGTATTGACGGTAAACCTACTTAGGTTACAAATCAAAAAAAACAAATAAGTGACACAATGATTTTGCTGGAATCCATTGAAAATAACAAAGATCTGATCCCGAAGTCCTCTGATTAAATAATACTTTGTATTATTCTGATCACCCATTTTACTTTGAAGGATACTTACTTATAGTAAGCGTACTGCATGGCGAGCTGGATGTAGACATCGGGGCTGGTGCGACAAGACTTCATGAAGTCCCGACCATAACCGCGGTACCAGTAGACCTGGCAGTCCAAGTCATTGATAGCTCTGAAAACAAATTCAAAGAATCAGCCGGGGATAAACATAAGCCGATTAAAAAAAAAAACTTGATCCCAATACTTGGCAGACCAAGAGCTGAAGGAGAATTAAAAGCCTTCGTAACAAAAATGAAGAGGTTGATGAATGTCGATGAAGCGAAAGAGGTATGTCGTGATCGTGACAAGTGGCGCTCAATTGTATCTGCCTACCCCGTAAGGGATCTGGCGTAAAGATATGATGTACTTGATCCCAATATCAGCTAGCACTAATTCTACTCCGAGCATAATGCCACTGTTATTTAACTCTCGTAAGCATGTTAAGGGTTGATGTTTATAAAGCTATGCGAATGAGCATAATGTGGTTAAAGTTCTTGCATTTCTTGGACTCAAGGTATTGCTGAACTGCGTTTTGTTTACGAATTTGGGTAAAATATGTACTTTCGAACAAAGTTTCAGACCCTACACTATTATTTGTAAAGTGGTCATATTTAGGTAGTAAAAATTAACATTTAGTACTTTACTTCAATTATATATCTTGGATATTGTCATACATTTATATATCTTGGATATTGTCATACATTTATAAATAAACAGATATAATAATTTTATTCGAAGTAAATTACATTAAATATAAATTAAAAGCTACCTAAATAATGAAATTCTAAGGAGATACAAAAATATTAAAATAAAATAGATTAAAATAAATAAAAATAAACTAAAAATACCTATGAAATTAAAAGTATTCTACAAAATAAACCCAGGGCTTACCACCAGGAAGGGTACCTAAAACGCTCGCCGCATAAATTAACTAAATTTAAAATATAAATTATGGAATTTTAACATTGTTGCCATAAACAATTGTTTATATCTTAATTTAAGAATGTATAAATAAATAAAGTGGCTGTAAAAGGGCCGTGTCATCTTATTATCTAAATAACAATGATATAAATGTCAAATAATATTATTTTAAATTTAAATTCGTAGTTGTACGAGTAAAGTGTGTCATCTTACAAATACAAAATGTTTAATAAACTAATCTATAAATTTAGGTTGTGGTGGTATAAACTTTATACCTTGTGATCTCACTTACTTATCAAGTCCTACGGCAGCGCGTTCAATAGTCTTCATGACCTCATCAGTAAGGACCCAGCGCATGGCTTGTGGGGCGGGCAGAGACGCGGGCGGCGCGGCAGGGCGGGCGGCCACGGCGGCTCGGGCCAGCGCGCGCTCCGCAAGTCGCACCACCGCCACCCCCTCTGCCGGACTGTGCTCGTAACACATCCCCACTGTGCCGTCTGACGATATTATTATCTGAAAATTTGAATGAGAATTTGTGAAGAGCGTAAAGTTTCTGCGAGAAAAGTACCACCAACCGATTATCAACAATAAAAAAAAAAGACCAAGAGAATAACCACTAATATGCAAGACCAATTACCAAGACTAGCCCTAGTCTTGGTAATTGGTCCTACGCATGAGTTTCGCGAGTCTCTTGCTCAGACTTATTGTCCATTCTTTTCTGAATCTGTTTAATTCTTCTTTTATTTGGTGTTTGGGTTTATTCTTTTTCAATTGTAACTGCGTCACGTACGTCTTTACGGTATCCATAAACAATATTGTTACCTGCACAGTCTTGTCGAACCACCTGTTAGCGGAATGGTACTTTGTTCCGGCTCCGTGCATAGCTCGAAGAAGTGCATTCGTGTCCTGGTCAGCATCAGCTCGGTCACCTCCAGCCTCATCCAGGCACAGCACGCACAGAGACCGGGAGATCAGCTCCAGATTAGTAGCATTGTTTTCATCTGAAAATACAACCACGTAATGTTGTGAAAAGATTTAAAAAATTGGAAGGTGAAGTGACGGGATACATTTGCAGAACCGACGAACGATGGGGCAAACGGGGTCTGGAGTCGGGATCACGTACGGAACGACGCAGAGTGAGATGATCCCTCATCGACCGTCCATCTGGATAGAAGGTCGGAGGTGGGAGTTGGATGAGAGTGGTAGTGTCCAGCAGTGGAGAGATATAGGCTATTGATAACAAATACGGGGAATTTGGCTGAGGATCAAAGCGGGATTACGGTCAAACGCGATCGCATTTCTATTCTTAGATACCTGCTATCAAGACACCCCTGGCGCGTGCCCACTGGTCTCTTGGCAGGGCGGTGAGTAGACCAACCCTGGGCGCAGGCAGGGAAGTTTCAGCGTCCACCATCACGTGCAGGAGCTGCGCCTGGATTTCTCCGGGAGATAGCCGTCCCCTATCAGCTGCTTTAACCGGAATCGGGTACAACTGGAAGTAGATTTACACATCTAGTGTTAATTTAAGTAATTTCATGTACAGTTCAAGCATTAGTTAGTCTTTTATAAATATCAACATGAAACATAAAAATAATATAAAAAAAAATATTTATAAAAAAAATAATAATAAATGTAGATCGAGTTGATGTCACTTCAAAGAACTTATCTTTGAAATGAAATGAAATAATTTATTTGTCAGAAACATGATAGGTTGTATATTTCATTTCATTACAGCCCCTAGAACACTGCGTCCTAGACTTCCACTAAACCCAACCCAACCCAACACTGCTAGAGATAGGCTTTCCAGAACATATATCTGGAGAATTTAGCCTACACTGGCCACGCTGGCCAGACGGCTTTGCGAGGATATGATGTCAATTTTTTATGACAATTTATTAATGATTCCACAAGTTGGTATTAGTGAAACCGGGACCACGGACTAACGTGCTCTCCGAGGCACCGAGGTGTTGTAAATCTATGACAAATGTACGTAAGAAAAATGTATCTCTCATTGGTACATGCCGGGTGAGTTTGAACCGACCTTTGTAGGATTTAAGGAACGCGTTCTTACAACCGAGCCACCACCGCGGTTTATAGGTTGTATATATAGGATGTAAATTGTTATATGTAATTTTATCACATGCTTCTTTATTTCTAGCATACAAATATATATTTAGTCACGTGACTTAATCAAGATTAGTTATTTGTTATATAGAGAAATACGTACAAAATGACATGTATGAACAAAATGACATAGTCCCCTTATTTCAAAATTGGCGGGTTTTAGCTACTTCTCCGTGACTGTATCACGTAACGGCAGCTATATTTACAATCCTGTCAGACGTTGAGCGCCATTCTCCCAGTTGCTTCGCAGTAACCAGTTCAAACGTGTATCTCGCCTTCAAAAGTTTATTTTACAGATGGTTTTCTCCTGTTTTCTACTGTGTTATTTGTTGTTATTTGTAATTATTTGTATTAAAATCGATGAACTATGCTAGTACCCAGTGATTTCGATTAACTTTATTGCAATCATTATTTATTTGATGGAATTATGATTTTTATTCGATTTTGGGTAAATTTGGACATAATGACATACATACAAAATGGACAAAATGACATACCATAGTGTTTCTGTTAATTAACATTTATAATTTTGTATAGGTGATATCAACTGAATGTATCAACACCTCTTCAATCCAAGAAGATCCGAGTAACGATGTTGCATCTATTTTAAATATATCAGCAAAAAATTACGATAGATTCTTTAAAAAACACAACGCCAGCCACCACCAATGCTGATATTGGAGATGTTGTTACTGATGTGACGAACCTGAGTTTGGATATATGTGTAGAGGAGCCTAATACAGTTGAGGTAGCTGGAGCAGTATATGATGATGGTGTGAGACCTGGTCCATCGAAGCAATTACTGAAATATCCAGTTGCTACTATTTCGCCAGTATCACAGGGGCAGTTCATTCGAGGCCAAGGAAAAACAAAAAAATAGACCAAAGGTTTCACCGGTAAAAAAGAAGAGACAGATTAAAAGAAAAAAAATGTTATGAGGATGAAATATTTCTGCTTCCAAAAACGCTCAGAGAAGAAATTGAGAGCATCGACGCAGCGTACAACTGCTCTGATATATGATAGCTCAGGAAGCGAAGATTTATATATATTCATGTGCTGATGTCCCAAAGAAGACCAAAAGATTTATTTGTGAACTTTGTTCTTAAAAATCTGTATGTCATTATGTCCTCACCTTATATGTCGTTTTGTCCATACTATATGGACAAAATAGTTTTTGTGATTAGTTATGTTTTTTCTTATTATATATTTTATTATAGTTCCTACTTAATTAAAAGACTGTGTTACTGATAGTCAATGAACCTAAGATGACTATAAACAATTGAGACTGATTATAATGCCATTAAATAAATAAATATGATTGAAAGACAAAACACCCTGTCATTTTGTCCGTACTTCCCCTAACATTTATTAACCAGCATTTGTTTATTCCGCATCAAAGTTATAAGACATTTTTGACGTGTGTTGGACTTGACTCTTTAAGCGCTTTTTTCCACTTTATTTCGCTTTAAAAGACGTTCGACTTGGCGTTGCTAGGTTTTCATACAGTTTAATCAAAATCCGGTAAAAAAAACGAGCTTTGCTTTGCTTTCAAGCCGAACACAGCAATGGTGTGTAGCATACAGGATGCGTTCATGCAGGTGCATTTGAAGTTATAATATAAACTATAAAAGATTGACCGCTCTCTACTCGTTTTTTAGAGTTTCCTGTCAAATTGGTCAGACCGCAGAAGAGAAAGATATATTTTAGTCTTAGTTACGTTATAAACTTTTAATATATAAAATAGGCTAACAAAAGCAGCGCTGATGGGTTGCTTAACGAAATTTTTTTTTGTATTTTTGTTTTCATGAAATAAAAATGTTCTGTATGATTACACTAGCCGATAGTGTGTCTAATAAATATCAAATTTTAGGAAGTAATAACGAACTTCGAACTAGTACATTAATTCAATAAATAATTCTCCATCCGAATCATGCTTAAAGCGTTTAGAATGAATATGATACTGACAGTCGTTCCGAATCAAATATCACGATTTGGATGCTCAGAACGGTATAAATAACATTTTTATTCATACCATTATAGTTTTTTTTAAATGTATAGAAGATAAATTGCGGACATATTTCAGTATGAATACTAACAAACACACCTCTCTCGGCTTTTTCAGCTTGTAACGTTTAATATTATCAAGTTATATTGGTCTTCTAAAATAACTTGCCGTGTTACAGACATTTTTTATTTACTTCCTACTTAAATATTAATTTGTTTTAGAAGTAATATACAAACAGTATAAACGAATTACAATATTGAATAATTTAAAAGAAAACCTAATATTAAATAAACTTAAAAATGGCGCGCGACATAATGACAAAGAACTGACAGCGCTCCGAGCGATCTACCTCGATATCGTGAGCAGTCTAAGCGGGAGGAATGATGTCATTATTTGTGACATCACATAGCTTTGGCAATACAGTTTATGCACGTCTCAAAGCACCTTTAAACGTGCTTAGGTTACTATTACCTGTGAATATAAGTTCTTAAGTTACAAGGCTGCGTCTGAACGTCATAAAGTTAATTCTTTGCAAAATCGCCGTTTTTTAAACGATTCCATGTTTCTGTACAAAATAGTGAATAATCACATAGACTCTTCTACTATTTTAGACAATGTCACGTTTAGAGTGCCTTGACTTACCTCACGTTCTAAACACTTGTTCATTTCCTCCTTTAGCAGAACAAATTATGCAAAAAAAACACCTTTTTAAGACCATCAGTAAAACTATATAATGATTGCTTTATTGACGTGGACATATTTGCTTGCTCTAAGTCAGTGTATAGGAGCAGAGTCCATGAGATAATTAGAGTTAAGTATTCGATAGAATAGACTGAAATGTGATTTTTACTTTCTTTTATGGTTTAATTGTATTTTGAAAATGTAATAAGTATAGTTCTCTTTACAGTTTTGGTACTCCAGGTCTAATTATATGTATATTGTTTGTTATATAAATAGTATTGTGACTGTTTGTTACCATAATAAAATTAAATCCAAAAATGTCGAGTTACACTAAAAAAAACACCGAGAGCTTCTTTTTTAAAATCGGCCCGAATAGATGTAGTCTGGTATATCAATAGCCATCACACTTATAAAATCATTATGTATAGCTTTGAACATATTTGGGAAACCAGATTGTTAGCGTATTTTATTATATAAAAAGTGGATTCTTGTATCTATCTAGAGAGAGTCGTCAATTTAAATAATACTGGACTTAAATATCTGGCATCCCTCTAAACCTAACTTTATTAGATGGATCTAGAAGTGACCCTAAATCGATCGTTGTAAGCTTCGTCTAAGTTTTTGTGGCATCCATACATAATAGAGGAAGTTACTTTAGCTCGAGCGTTAAGTGATTAAGGGACATCAAACTTGGTAACGGAGGGGCTGCTTTTACCAAATGTTTTATATATAAGCTACGCTAAATTATTAAACTTTATTATTATTCTTACAATCATATTTTCCATTCCTAATGCTATAATACTAAATGGTGAAACTGAAAAGATTAACAGAGCTGACACAAAAGTGAATAAAAACACATTTAAGAAACATCCTGTCGTCCTTTATTTATAAAACTAAAATTACTTAATATTCCTTCTTATCATCTTTTAATACTTGAAAGCTGTTTATTTGTAATTTTAAAATATCAATCATATAAAATTTGGTATAACATTTCATCATCATTCATCATTACAGCCCCTAGAACACAGCGTCCTAGACCTCCACTGCTGGAGATGGGCCTTCCAGAACATATATCTGGAGAATTTGGCCTACACTCGCCACACTGACCAGACGGCTTGGCGAGGATTTGATGTCAATTTTTATGACAATTTATTAACGATTTCACAAGTTGGTATTAGTGGAACCGGGACCGATGGCTTAACGTGCTTTTCGAGGCACGGGAACGGTGGTGTTGTAAATCTATGACAAATGTACTTAAGAAAAGTGTATTTCTCATTGGTACATGCCGGGTGGGTTTGAACCGACGTTTGTAGGATTTTAGGAACGCGTTCTTCCAACCGAGCCACCACCGCGCCTATACATATTATATATATATTAATGTATTTTAAAATATAAGTATATATTAGAACTTTTTTTATTAGACAATCAATTGCAAAATTCACTAACCGAAATTCTAAATTGCCCCATGAATGACCGTATTTGGGCCCAGGCCTCACTACCAATTCGGTTCGGAGGCCTAGGCACCCGCAAAATTTCTAGTGTAGCACTGCCAGCTTTTCTGTCGTCTGTACATAGTACTGTCGAGCTCTACGGGAGAATCACTAACCCATCTTTGGGTTCCGTTGAGCCGTCGTACTTGTCAGATGCCAGAGATGCCTGGTCAGTAGCATGTCCAAATGTTTCGGTTCCAAATTCACCAAAAATCCAACGACTATGGGACGAGCCGCTCTGCAAACTTTTACAGAAAGATATTTTATCTGCTAGTAATATGAAAGAGCGGGCTCGCCTCATGGCCGTTTCCACTAGAGAGTCAGGTCTTTGGTTACAGGCTTTTCCCTCAGCATCGGTTGGCACACTCCTTGATCGAAATACACTGACCATGGCGGTGTGCCTTCGTCTCGGAGCCCGGACTGTCCACCCGCACCAGTGTCGATGCGGAGAACCAGTCGATCATCTCGGACACCACGGGCTTTCTTGTGCTAGAAGTGCTGGCCGCATTCCTCGTCACGCGGCTCTCAACGACATCATCCGAAGGGCTCTTGTCACTGCTGGAGTACCCGCAATATTAGAACCATCTGGGATTGTGCGGAGCGATGGCAAGAGACCCGACGGAATGACTGTTGGGCCGTGGAAACTTGGCAGGTCTCTGGTGTGGGATGCGACGTGTGTAGATACATTAGCTCCATCTCACATACAGGCGACCTCGTCAGGCGCGGGAAGTGCGGCTTTTTCTGCGGAGAACCTCAAATTGCGCAAATACGCTAACCTTGGTATCGGTTACGAATTTGCGCCGTTTGGGGTCGAGACGATGGGCCCAGTCAGCGAGGCGCTTGGCCAAGGAGTTGTCAAAGCGGCTGACAGAAAGGTCTGGAGACAGGAAGGCTGGCAATTATTTCTGCCAACGTATTAGCCTCGCTATACAGAGGGGAAATGTTGCCAGTCTCCTTGGGACTATCTCGGATGGGACGTCTCTAGAGGACATTTTTTATTTATAGTTTAGTTTATTTTTAATTTTATTATTTAGGTAGCTTTTAATTTATATTAAATGTACTATAATTAATTTCGAATAAAAGATATATTATCATAAGAAAATAAACGATATTAGTTATAATTAAGTATATATTAGGAATTAAGTTATACTATGTAGAGTTTAATTTAGATATTTTGTTTTACGTTTTAATATTACCTAAATATTGGATTTTTTATTGATTTATATATATTTGCATGCCTATAAAAGGTTTTTGGTGTAACTACATTTATTTTAAGACCATTGTTAAAAGGACCTGCAAAATAAATTAATTCGAATTTGAAAAGCACCTGTTAATTTTTCTTCCTATTTTTTTAATATTTCTTTCATTGCACCTATAATAGTTCAAATTTGTCCCCAAGGTTTGGCTGTCAGAAAATGTCTACGGGCATTAAGTCCGCCTTTGTACTTCGTGCAATAAAGTTTTAAATAAATAAATAAGAGAATGGTTAAATAACTCTGTTAAAGTTTACCTTAACTTTAACCCAGGTAATATTTACAACATGGAAATAGCAGGCCTGGATTCAAAGTTGCTAACTTAATAGTATTAGGTTGTAAGAGCGAGGGTACCGTTTGGTGAGCCAACGAGTTTGCGAGGCGCATCGACTTTCAAACCAAATCACTATTTAATAACGGTTAGTTTGAGACAACCGTAAGGTTACTAGCCGTAAGGCTACGAACTAATTAAGTTAGGCATTGTTTCAGACGTCTTTCCATTGTCAGGATCGGTGCTTTAAAATTTTCTATTTTATTTCAGTTTTTAATAGTGGTTTACTTACCGTGGATTTAGACTCGGAGATTCGATTCCTGGTCGGAACACAAAAATATTTATTAATGTAAATGAATACATTTAAACTATTTAATTTCTTTGTGATATTTCTCGAGCTTGTCACTTGTCATGATTGGCCTATAGTAAAGTTGCCTAAATGTGAATCCGCTTATTATTTATAAGCGTGATTTATGACCACCCCGAAAGGGAAACGGTCGTGATGATACTTTACTTATACTACCTATTAACAATCCAATTCCTAGTAGCCCTGCACCTCATCTTCACTAACCTGCTTCCTTAAAGCGACCACTACCAGCTCCTCCAAAGCATCTAACGGCCCCTCCGAGACCCGCGGCACCCCAAACGTTCCAGTTCTTCTTCTGGGATCTTGCAGAATCGTAGAAAACACCTGACGTTCACTGACCACCAGTTCCTCCAGAGCGTCCACCGATACCTGAAGAACGTCTAGACGGCCCTGGTTTTCCTCTGGAAACCTGCAGACTCCTAAAAGGCCTGCACCTGACGTTCACTGACCTGGTTCCTACAGGCTACGACCACCAGCTCCTCCAGGGCGTCCACCGGCCCCTCCGAGACCTGGGGCACCTCCAATCGGTCTTGCTCTTCCCCTGGAATCCGGCAGACTCCAAGAAGTCGGTAGAATTGCTCCATGCATAGAGGCTGTCCCTTCTCGCGGCTTGTAGCTCGTTCTTGGGGTAATTCTCCTCTGAAATTTTATTTAGATTATTCGTTGCAAAATTTTCTTTATTACCTAATTTTATTTTAATGAAATGTGGTCAAGGGTTGATAGGGCGGGAAAAAGTTGTGATTTAGTAATCCTAAATCTAATTTTCTTCACCTTTAGGCTAAGTCAGTTGACATATTTTATAACTGAACAAGTTTAGCTTTATATTAAATATAATAGGGCAATAAAATTTGCTTTCTGATGATTGAGGAGCACCAATAAGCTTTCTGGAATAAAAAAATAGATTGCGTGAGCATGAAGAGTGATTCGGTTTTTCTTAAAGGAACAAACTGATCACCGGTAAAAGTAATGACATGCATTGGGCTGTCTTTGTAACGGACTTTTTAGAAAATATATTTATTGGTCTAACTTATGAGTGTTTCATAGATATAGAGAAAAGAAGACAAATTTCTAAACATTCCATGGATTCACCGTGCGGGTGCCGGGTCCATCGTGTGTGGGTAAGAGATGAGAAGAATGGTATCTCGGGCTTGCGACCAAAGGTTTGAGAAAAGGAGGCCTCCCTTTTTTATTTTATTGCGCAATAATACGCTTACCATCCACCATTCTACTTCTCTCCCTACCCAACCAAATACTGTATGATTCCGTTAATGCCGTCTTGGAAGCTCGTTCCATAAATGTATTGACGGCAGATCTGCTTAGGCCCAATTCTTTCAGTAAGTGATGCAAAGATATAGTAATAGTAAAAGTTCCGTAGACGGGCGACATTCACCGATCGGTCAACAGAATTAATTCCAAAATAAAATACGCTAACAAAAACCAAAGTTGCCTGACGAAATATGTAGTGCGTAGCTTAAAAGTAAATTGTCACCCAAGTAAAAGTTAAGTAGTTGAATGATATTATATTTTAAAAAATCCAAATTAAAATTAGACCTTATATACTCGTAGGTCAAGATACACAATTCCACAATACATTATTTGTTATATCTAAACGTTACGTTGAAAGCTCCTCGACGGCTTATTTTTTTCGTATACAAAAACTTATCAAAGTAAAAAATAAAGTAAAGTATCATCACGACCGTTTCCCTTCGGGATGGTCAGAAACCACGCTTATAAATAAGCGGATTCACATTTAGCCAACTTTACTGCCGGCCAATCATGACAAGTGGCAAGCTCGTCGATGTCTCCAGCGTACCAAAGGATAGAAATATCACAAATAAATTAAATATTAATTAAATGTATTTATTTACATTAATAAATATTTTTCTGTCCCGACCAGGAATCGAACCCGGCACCTTCAAATCTAAATCCACGGACTTAACATCTAGACCACGGAGGCAGTTGCAAAGCAAAAACTTATCAAATTATATACCTACTAAAACCTTCCTCGAGAACCACTCTATCCATTGGTGAAAACAGCATGAAAATCGATGCAGTAGTTTTTGAGTTTATCGCGATCAGACAGACAGACAGACAGACGCGGCGGAGGACTTTGTGTTATACTATGTAGTGACAGTGATAAAGTATCCGCCCTACCTGTCCAGCATTTCCTTATAGTCTAGGAGGTCGTCAACAAAGAGTGCTCCGAGATCTGCTACCTCCTCGATCTTGGAGAAGTGTCGCCGAGGGAAGACCATGCCCGGGTTCGAGTTGATGGGCAGAGGAACCCGCACCTTCAGGTACATGTCTGCTAGCCACCAGTCGGTTATCTGCCATGGAAAAACAATTTAACATAGTAAATCAAATCAAATATATTATTTCCTTTGGTTCGCTTGTAATATCATTACAGCCCCTAGAACACAGCGTCCTGGACCTCCACTGCTGGAGATGGGCCTTCCAGAACATATATCTGGAGAATTCGGCCTACACTCGCCACGCTGGATATGTCATTTTGTTATGACAATTCATTAACGATTCCACAATTAGGTATTAGTGGAACCGGGACCGACGGCTTAACGTGCTCTCCGAGACACGGGATCGGTGGTGTTGTAAATCTATGACAAATGTACGTAAGAAAAGTGTATTTCTCATTGGTATATGCCGGGGGGGTTTGAACCGACCTTCTTATTCAGCACTACTACAATCAATAAAATATACAATACAAAGTGGTAATAATGGTTGGATCGTAACAGGTAATAATCTATATTTATGTGTGTTAGTCATAACATTTCTGCCATATATAAGCTAGTAAATTGTAATATATATAATCGTGGCTATAAAGAGGCCGTATAAATTTGGGCCGATTTAACTTACAATCTAACAGCAATAATAAATGTCAAATAAATTGTTTAAAATAAATATAAATACTAGGTCGTAGCTGTATACAGATGAGATAAATAAAATAAATTAAAATATGTGAATTTGAAGACAAAAGTAGGTTTGAGTACATATAATCCTGACAGTGACTATGATGAAACAGAAGAATTGTTACAAATATTAAAATAGTGGGTACATAATTCAATTTGTAATTGCTAATAGTAAAAAGTAAGAAAAACTATAAACTAAGTGGAAAAAAGCTAAAATTAATATTTATTATATTATATTTATTTGTGTAATGGAATAGGTGCCTGAGATTCAGAATAATTTTGTTTGGGCACCAGTGGACAATTCCTAAAAAAATGCACTAGTTTTTTAAGTAAATAAACGATTTTTATTATTATTATTAGTAATCTATTGCGTGGTCGAAAACAGTTCGTGTAAGTACCGACAGTAAGTGCTAAATAGGGAGAACCGAAGAAGAACCAACTCGCGATCAGGTTAGCGTGAACCGCTACCGAACGTCTATTTCCTCTTTCTCTCAATATCCAAATTATATTTAAGGTATTTAAATACATGACCAATGTAGCTGAAGGAATGCACAATTGTTAACGGCTCATTGTTGAGATACAGAACTGGTCCGTAGAGCCGAATTAAATCTTGGTGGTTTCAATTAAAAATTACCTCTAGCTAGTATTAAAATTATTCTCTGAATTCGCTCAGACAATCTCAATAAAAAATATATTTGAAGTCATACTTTTATGAATTATTAAAGAGCTGAGGATTTGCGAATTTATGCCATTTGTGATGTAATGCTTTGATGTTAATTTATTCTTCTTCTTTTCTAGAAAGATATTTTATACTAATGATATCTAACTGATTTCCTTTTTAGTCGCTTAGAGTTATATACATGTAAACGAGTATACTCATAATTGCTGTGTTCGACTTCAAAGCAAAGCAAAGCACCCTTTTTTACCAAATTTTGCCTAAATTGTATGAAAACCAGAGAGAAACACCAAGTCGAACTTGCAAAGCGAAATGATGTGTAAAAAGCGTTTAAAGCGCCAGATAATGAATGCTATAAATAAACACTATGACGACGTTAAACTGCTTGCAAGAGTTTGAGCTTTGATTTTGATTCAGGTCATAAAGTTAGCTGGCCCAAACACGTCTACATATGCGCATCAGATGTGCACCAGATGTGTATAATATGAAATGCATCACTATATAAATGAAAGGAATAAAACACAATTTAAGTAAATAAATAATAAAGTTTATTACAAGTAATATTCAAAAGAACCATGGGAATTTATAGAAAATGTCGTCCTGCTAGATTTACTAGTAGTAGAAGGTTTATTTGTTGTAGTCCTTGTTACGACAAAAGGTGTTATATACCATGAACTTTCTAGAACGTCGAAAATATCAAACGGGTCCTTAGTTATTTTATATGTAGAACGTAGTTTAAGATTGTTTTTCTTGGAATTCTCAGTAGGTTTGAGGTTTACAGTAACTGTTTGTTTTTCTATAACATTAGCTACCCAATTATTATTAGGTGAGTTAGTAGTATTCGACTTTTTAATAACATTAGCAATCCGACTTTTATATTTAGTTTTCGGGCTAATAACTTGTGACTTAGTATCAAATCTAGGAGCGTATTCGTGGGCGTTCTTGCCACCGTAAATTGGTAACAATTGCCAAAATTCATCATCTTTAAGCTTAAGATAAGGTTTTTGCCTGTAAAGCGGAAATCCTTTAAAGTTTAACTTAGATTTGTATTCTAGTTTTTTATTGTAACTTTTAGGAGTTATTTGAGAATTGACTTTTTGAGAATATTTTTGGTTATATTTTTTCTTTGACAATGTTAATCTTTTAATTATATTTGTTTTATCATTTGGTGTTAACCCGTTTCTATTAAGGGTTATAGTGTTTTTATATTTACTTCTCAACCCTTTTCCTATATTTATCTTGCCTGTATGGATATTTCTATTAGTTTGAAGTTTAAAGGTGCTTGTTTTAATACCTTTAGCAATAGTTTTCTTAGTTGTTTGTTTTTCAGTTTTATTCGAAGTCTTACACGTTATATTTTTGAATGGACAGGTAATATTTACATTTAATGCGTTTACTAAAAGTATAACACTCTTTGGCTTATTTAATTTGTCAGAGCTTAAAATTGTTATATTTTTTACTTCATGTGGATTGTTTAATGCATACTTCGATTTTCTTTTATCATCTAGTACAGTTATAGAATTATTATATTTGATAACGTTAGTTTTCTTTAGCGCATTTGATTCATTAATTATATTAGAGGTAATTTCTTCAATATATTTCTCAATTTGGTTTAAATCAGATGCATTTTCAAAATTGTCAAGGTTTTTGATAGTTACAGCTTTTAACTCATACAAATCAGATAACATTGAAATAGTTTTTGAAGTACTGTAAGATTTGTAATTTGATTTGGTAGTACTATTAGTATATGTTTTCTTATAGCTTTTAGGTCCATTTTCTACAAAAGGTTTCCTTGTTATATATATATAGGTGTTTAGAAGGTTTATGTCTTTCGATATGTGTTCAGTTTTTAATGACAGGTCGGAATTAATGGTAATATTTTTACTTATATTTATAGGAATTCCGAAATGTTCTTTGGATTGTGTATTTTGTGGCGGCACTGTAAGGATTCCTGTTATTGAATATATTTCTGGTTTAATCGTAAAATCATGTTCTGCATCAATAGTCTGAAGTTCATTTTTAATATTTATTTCTATACTTGCCGTATGATTTCCCAAGGATTTAGGAATATAATTAGTTTTTTGTTTAGTAGTGTTATGTAAATTTATGAATTGTTTAGTCGTAATTTTTCGATTGCTTGTAGTATTGATTATACTAGTTACTGTCGTTATTTCCATTCTTTTTATTATATCAATTATTCTGCTTTCATTAGAGTTATATAAAGTAGTATTATCTACTTTTATCCAAGTTTCTTTTTCTGCAGTGTTCTGATATTCTTTTAATTTCTTTGCTCCTTTGGAAAGGTTTAATCCTTTATCTGTAGTATCTTTTTTAGGTATATTAATTAGGTTCTTACTTTCCACTAAGTTATATGGAGTGGTATTAGATAAACTCGTACCAGTCTCAAGATGTATTGTGCCTCTTGCTTCAGTGTAATTTTTTTGAATTATTTTATAAGGTTTTAATGCTTTCTCAGTTTTTTCTTCTTCGGTCGTTATAACAATATAGTTTGTTGCCATAGTGTTGTTGATTTCATTGCTTGTTCTAGAACGATATGTAGCTTGATTTTTATCTGTACCAACAAGATTACTAGACATATTTGGTATTTTAAAAAGAGGATTAATCTTTGTACTAGAAGTTATCGTGGATCGAATGGAAGGTATAGGAGTAGTAAGTATTAATGGAATGTAGAATTTTTTCGTGACTGTACGATTATCACTAATTTCTGTTGTTGTATTGTCTATGTTCAATCGGTTGAAAGTTTTTGTAATTGATAAATATAAATCCATTGGCTTTTTTATATTGGTATTATTTTCTAAATTACTTTCGTGAGGGCTAATTAATTTCCCAGTACTGTATTTCTTAGTAGTCATAAGATAATAGTTATCTTGAGACACCATAGTTTTGATGATATTATTGCTTAATGTTGTGCCATATATAGCTTTATTTTCATCTGTACTAACTACTTCACCAGAATCTAGCGTAACACCATGCTCATGAGAATTGTTATTTATACTCGAAGCTATCGTGGAGCGAATGGAAGGTATAGGAATATTAAAATCATTTGTAATACTTGTATAAACATGTGGAAATTCTTCCAGGGTAGCATTATTGTCTACATGAGAGTTTGAGTTTTGAAAATAGGGCACAAGTATACTCATCTTCATTATTGGAGGATTAGATTCAAGATCTATCGGTTTACTTAAATTAGTATTTATTCCTCCATTTATTTTACTTTCTTCTTTCATAGTAAAATAAGAATATGTTGCCATAATATTGGTTTCGCTTGATGTAGTGTCAATTGCTGTGGTACTAGGAATATATGTTTTATTAAATCCAGTATTATTATTCATACTATATTTTATTGTAGAGTCAATGGAAGTAATTGGAATGTAAAAATTATCTGTAATACTTGTATGAACATCTTTTAATTCTATTGCTGTAGTAGTACTAGTTATATTTACTATTTTTATTGCGTTTACTGCTTGAAGAGTTGGTAATTCTACTTTTGATTCAGCGCTATTTGTCATTGGCGAATATGACTCAATACTGTAAGTAAAAGCTGATGTATCATTATCTTTTAATTTTGTAGATAAAGTAGTATTATCAAGTTTAAATGCTTTGAAAGATGGTAACGCTAGTATAGATTTAGCAGTATTCGTTATAGGTGGGTATGAATCCGCGCTGTAAGTAAAAGGGAGTTGTGTATTCATTAATTGTTTTGTCTTTATTTCTTGATTTCCTATAGAGTCTTTCGTAAAAAATCCATCAGTATTCGTGGATGTTTGTTGAAGTATGTACCTATTTGCTCCCTTTTGTCGCAATTTTGTCGTATATTTGTCTAATTCTTTACTTTTTAGGTAGGATTTGGTTTTGGTTGTCCAATTATTGCTTTTTATATGTGCAAATTGTACTGGCCTGTGATATGATACATGTTTATTATCTTTGTCTCCCAAATTCACTACGAAATCGAGGTCATTCTCGCGTATGATCGTTTTTAATGTGTTAAATGCGTTATTTGGATCTTCAGTGACATTTGTTTTCAAGAGATTGAAATGTGTGTAAGTGTTATTTAATTTGTTGGTAACATATGGCACTATAGAAAAACTAGTTATATCTTTTGTTTGTGAAGTAGATGTTAAACTATCATTTATATTATTGTAATTACCGTTTGTCTGCTTTGGGTAGGTTGTAATTGCTTTAGAAGTCTTTCTTTTTAATATATTATCTAGGAATGTAAAAGCTTTTTCTGTTGTTGCCCTTTTAAGTTTTTCTTTGTTACTTGTAATATTTTCATGTGAATTTATATTAATCTGTGCTAAAGAAAATGTTATTACATTTTCAGTTCTATTGAAGGGCACTACTACACTTTTTTCTATATTTTTTAAAGTAGCATTTCTTAATGCTAACTCTAGGTATTTCTTGTTTATGTTTTCTGTTGTATTTTCTACTAAAATAGTATCAGTTGCAAAAAGAACTTTCATTTTTGTTTTATCATGAGTCATTTTTTCATCTGATAAAGCATTATCAAATAAGGTAGATTTATAATTTGTCTTATACTTTTTAGTACCATTTACGTTGACAGGCTTGACGCTTAAAATATATGTATTTTGATCAACATTCGTAAATGGATTTAAGGTACTATTAGGTGTGGATACGTTTGTTAATGAATTATTAATAGCGGCAACTATTGGATTATTTGTTTCATTTACGATTTTTTTATTTAATGAGGTTGGGGCAGTAAACATTCCGATTTTTTTAATATTAGTTACATTGTCATCGACTTTTTTATCTTTAGGATCAATTAATCGATTTATTATTTTGATTGAAGTTGTTGTATTTGTCATTTTCTTAACATATTTGTATTTGCTAGTATCAGCAAATGATTGCGCTTTTGATTTAAAAATATGCTCAGTTGTTTCATTTCGCCCATTTTTAAAGCTCGGTATCATTGCAGAAAGGTTATAGTTATTGATTTGTTTATTTGTGGTGTTAATATGATATGCAGTCAATAAATTCAATCCAGTGTTATTTGTTTTACCAAAAGGTTGGTTATGTGCATTTAAACCTTCGGCTATACTATTTGTTGTACTGTTAGTATAAGTTATATAAGGCTCTTTTAATTTGTCACTATTATCATTAGAATATATAATGGTATCCTTATCAAAAAAATTAATTAAAGGTGTATTACTAGTAAGATTTTTATGTAATAAAACATCGTTTGCAACAGTTACATAATTGCTCTGTAAAACAATACTCTTGTTAAAATCAGTTTCCATTATTTCTTGTACGGATATTGGGTACACTGCAGTAGTTAAATTTATTTTATTTAAAATGTAATTATTAACAGCATTTTGTAAAATGAAGTGTTTATTTCGATTGTCAGTCTCAGAATCATTTATGAATTCGTAGTTTGATTCAGCAGAATTAGATGACCACACATCTGCGCCATTTATTGTTACATCTGCATGTATTTCCGGCTTAATAAAAGGTTTAGGTTTATACTCATCGTAGCTGCTGGCAGTAACATTTTTACTAGTTTTTAAGTTATTTGATTTAATAATGGAATTCGTTATTGGAGAGTCTGGATTAGGTGTTAATGTGACATTATAATTAAGCAAGATGGTATTATTAGCATTATTATTAATTATGCTATTACTATTACTTGTAGGAATTAGATCGTTTAAAACTTTTACAACATTTTCATGTGAATTAATTTTTCCATACGAGAGATTTTGACCTTCGTTTAATTTTGTATTTATAATTAGTTCGACATCACTATTAGGTTTTGGGTATATTGATGTACTTGAGTTTAAAAAATATATATTATTATCAATCGAATTATAACCTTTTTTTGAAATAATATGTTTATATCGATTTACATTATTTGAATCTTTTAGTAATTTTATATCCGATTCATCTGAATTAGATATCCACGAGTCGACGTCTTTTATTGAATTTTCTAATTCAATTGGCTTATCCATTGATTCTTTTCCAAGCATATAATTTAGGTAAGTAGTAGCCGATACATCTGTAGTAAGTTTAAATTCTTCATTGGGTGGTGGTTTTAAACCATCAACGAATAATTTAAGAATACTTTTAGCATTGTTTGTTTCATTATAATTAAGAAACACTTTCAAATCACTAATAAAATCTGTGTTATTATAATTAAGTAATTCTTTGTTGTTCGTTTTTGGCCTTTGCGTCGTTGTAGAATTAGCAAATATTGGTGAAACTAAGGTTGTGTAATTTAACTGTAAATCAAGGTTGTCAGTAATAATAGTTTTAGTTTCATTAAGAACATCGTTGGCAAATTCCGTGACATAGCTGTCAGTAATTTTCTCCAGCGTGTTAATTTTCTTTAGAATATTTGTATATTTATGCTCTAAGAATACATTTTGAGTTGTATTATTTTCAATTTTATCAAATTCTGTAACGTTACATATTACTTTGTCTGTTTGGTTATCAGGGTACTTATTTAGATATTTCTGTATTTTAACAATTTTCTCATGAGTAGTATTTGTATTGTTAAGTTCGATATTTTTCTTAACCTGAGAACTGTTAATGTTAAATTCATTAACTTTAAGATCGGTATCTAAGCAAGTTCTTTTGTAAATACTCTTATAAATATCTATAGGTTTATCACTATTTACATCTTCATCTCTAAAAACTACATTTTGGTTAACTATCAAATTTTCTTTTAAACACATACATAAACCTTTTAGTAATTTAACCATGAGTTTGTACACTTGTTCATCATTGATGGCTGCATCTATAGTTTTTAATATGTCTCTAATTTCTTCTTTATCGTTGATATTTTCATTTCCCTGGGCACAATTCACTATCAAAGTAATATACATGAAAACTGCTGTCTTTTTATTCATATTTTAGACGAACTTTGTGTATTCTCATTGTGGTGTAGTTCGTTTGAGTGTGTACGTGATTGTTGGCTGGTTGTTGGCTTTGGAAACAATAGGAGTGTATTGTTATGAGTAGTTGGGTATATTATTATTTAACTTCACTTTAATAGAAGCAACCATTGTTCTACGCAAATATGTAGTTTGTTTATTCGAAATGTTTAACTCTACATCCGAATTATGGTCAAAATAAAAATCTCTTTTTTTATAATTTAATAATTTTAATATACTTACCGCACGCTCTGATACCGTTCTCTACTGCAAAGTCAAATAACAGAAACAGATTTTCAGGATACAAGAGGACTGGCCAATATTTCGGACAAATCAACATTGACTTTTCACGGGAAAGCTGCCAGTATCCTTAGAAATTGACACATTGGTAGGTAGCTATTTGGTGCAATCTTTATATTTATTTATTGAAAGCTATTTATTGACAATAATATATATATATTTATGACAAGTAATTTTAAAAGTTGGCACATTTAATAAGGACTCTAAAGTGTTTTGTTATTTCTTATATTACGGATGATCTGAAAAAGGTCGCTGCTGGGGATTGGATGAGAGTGGCGGAAGATCGTGTGAAGTAGCGAGCGTTGGGGGAGGCCTATAACCATCAGCAGGCAGTCACAGGCTGATGATAATGATGAATATATATCATTAATTATTATGTCAAATCATCATTAACTAATTAATGCGGCTGTAAAGAGGTCTTGTCAATATTCTATATTATTATAGTAAGTAATATGTAATTTTATTTTATTCCTTTGAATAACCATATTCTTACCCAATTAGTTCTCTCCGCCCTCCTCGCTTCTAGTTGTGTCTGGAGTCCCTGGCCGACCCCGTCTGGTGCACCAAAAGCCCTGACTATGGCCCTGGTCCTCTCCATGCTCTGAGGACTTGCGATGACGCTGGCAAACTCCAAGTACGAGTCCAGGGTCTGCTGAAGAGGAGGAACTGGCAGCTTTGGAAGCTCCACATCCTAATAAAGAAGACAATATTTGTTAATATGTATGCTTAACAAAAGCAAAAAATATTAATTATTTCTATGTGTTCCTGTCGTCCCTTATTTATAAAACTAAAATTACTAACTGTTCCTTCTATCTATACTTGAATGCTGTTTATTTGTACAAAGCCACACGGAACTTATTAAAACTCTTGCAATTTTTTAATTTTATCCGAGTTAATTATTTATTCCAGTGCATTAAAGTACGCAATATAGCCGAAATTAGTATTCAATGTAAACAAATATATTTAATAAGCTGCCACCAAAACTGTTTAAAATTAAGAGTCAAATAAGTACTGGTTAATAAATGTTTTTATTTGACAAAACAATACCTAGACACTTAGCTCGACAAAAAAGTAATGTGTCTAAATAAATGTTTGTATGCTAGAATTAGAAAATCATTTGATATAATTGCATATAACAATTAACTACCATGTTTCTGACAAATAAATTATTTCATTTCTTTAGAAACGCACATTTTGGTACAAGAACGAATGAAATTAGTTCCTAAATCAAGAATCATACTGTATTTGGTTGGGTAGAGAAAAGTACAAAACGAATGGTGAGAGCGTAGTTGAGCTATGCAAAATTTGAGCGCTTTTAAAAACTGACCTCGTATCCCTCGTCGTCTCCATACCGGGGGGTGGACAACCACCTCTTTGGTAGCGACAGCAGAGACTCGCCCCATGCTGTAACAATAAAGACAATTATTAAGCTCAGTAGGCTCGCTCAATCTCCGTATAAAAAAATAATACATTCTCATGTCGAGTTACAAAAAAAATATCGGTTTTTTAAAGGATGTTAACATAGCATAATACAAACTACATATATTATGTACCTAGAAATAATATTTGACATGCCCATTTACAGCAGTAATTATTTAAATGTGACATATTATAATAATAAAATTGAAATATATTCTTGACAAAGCTCATTTGCAGCTGCTAAATTAATAATTTATTAATATTTATATTTTAACCTTAGTATAGGATATTGACAAGGCCTCTTTACAGCTGCTTTAATTATTTTTACTTTACTTTATATATATATATGTGTATATATATATATATATAATTATTATTATTTTTTTATTTTTTTTGACAAGGCCATTTTACAGCCGTATAATTTTGTTTTATTTAAATATTAATGTTTCTTTTTGTTTTTATTTTGCTTTTATTAGTTTTCCTTTGACACTGCTTTAACCTGCAGTTCTGTTCCTTGCCTTATAGCACTCTCCAGGCAGGACAAATGTGTTGTACTTGTGTTTGTAACCTTAGACTTAGCCGAATTCCGGTGGGAATGTATGGCGGTACGTAAAGAATAAGAATAAGAATAAGAATATACGAACACTGATTTAAGGCGTACAATACAAAACAAGTAAAATTGACATTAGTCGAGTCATTATCGAGGTGAAGCGAGGCTTCATTGTTCGATTGAAGCGAGATTGCCGTGTGCAATTGAGGTTATATACTTGACAGAAAAGATCGTTCTAAAAATATCATCACGACCGTATCCTTTGCGGTGTGGTCAGAAACCAAATTTTTATCAAAGCGGATTCACATTTAGCCATCTATACTATAGGCCCATCATGAAAAGTGGCAAGCATGTGATGTACCAGTTTCGAAAAAAAAAACACAAATAAATTAAATAATTGTTGTGTTCCGTCTAGGAATCGAACCCGGTACCTTCACGTTTAATTTAACGGTCTTAACCGTTTGAGAGCGGTGGTGGCTTCGTTGTAAGAACGCTTTCCTTAAAAATTCTTCGAAGGTCGGTTCGAGTCCTGGCATGTACGTACATGTACTGTCATAGATTTACAACACAACCGCGCCGTTCCCGTGCCTCGGAGAGCACGTTACCACGGTTGCACTAAAATCAATTTGTGAAATCATTAATTTGAAATAAAATTTAACATCACATCCTCGCCAACCCGTCTGTCTGGCCGGCGCTGCAGCGAGTGTAACCCGAATTCTTCGGAAAATTCTGGAATTATGAGATTCGAGGAAATGTTACACAAATAAATGATTATGACCCGATCAGGAATCAAACCCGGTTTAATTCCGAAGCTATACGTAGAAATAAACAAAGTTTTAATTACATTTGGCACCCCTCATCCTATCTAGGTACAGTTGTGAAAATTCCCACGGAACAAAATATTGATTACACAAGATCATTTACAAATGTCTGCCGCATAGTAATATGATGAGAGGAGACCCGAATCGCCCGATTTTGGAAGATCCATTTCCAACAGTGGAGGTCTAGAAATCTGTGTTCTAGGGGCTGTAATGTGATATCCCTATATAGGTTACAAATAACAATGAGAGTGATGGCGATTTGAAGAGGCACACAGTGGGGTCACATGTCGTGGTCAGAGAATTTCATAAAGATGATGAAAGCTTTAAACTTTAAAGTTAATAAATTGTCATAAAAAATTGACATCATATCCTCGCTAAGCCGTCTTGCCAGCGTGGAGAGTGTAGACCAAATTCTCCAGTTCTGGAAGGCCCAGCTCCAGCAGTGGAGGTCTAGGACGCTGTGTTCTAGGGGTTGTAATGAATGAATGAAAAAACTAAATTAATCATAAGAAATCTTAAATTCATACAGTTTTGTCACTTTGTAAAATAATACAAATTGATCTGTATGCTACACGTTCTTTGATAAGAGAAGAAGGCTTAAAAGATAAGTAACTTTTGTATGAATTGATATGTAAATTTTGTAGGCATATTTTATGTAGTGAAAACCTTGTCCTTTATATTATTCAATGGTTTAATCATTCGGGACCATATTTTTACTTTTTAGGACGTTGCGTCGGGCAAAGGCTGTAAAATTCCGCCTAACTCGATTGCCGTGATCAACTTTAGGGACAGAGATTTAATTTTGTTCATCCTTTGACTGGAATAAAGTGAAATTGTGCATTTTTTGTGCGTTATACTCACGTGACATTAACTATATGTAATCTAATTAACTTGCTCTGTCAAGGAGAGGAATTGCATTCCTACAAAAAGGCAGCGGAACATCCATTAGAGCAGCGGTTACCTATATTTTTTTAGCTACAGAATCCTTTATAAAAAGCCAAATATTCGACGGAGCCTTAAAATAATTGAAAGGTCACGCACAGGTCAGAATATGCACCCAGATACCGTAGTCACAATCACTTCGCGTACGTATAAATTTGGGGACTCATACATCTGTCGCACGATAAAGATGTGGAATGCTCTTCCAGCCTCTGTGTTTCCACTTTCCTATAACTTGGATTCCTTCAAGCGAAGTGTGAAAAAAGCATCTAGTCAAGCCGGCATAGTGTTGGGGACTGATGTCGGTCATGAGTGTCTGACTTCAGTTGCTAACATTCATGGACCTTGCGCGCTATTTACCATCAGGTGGGCCCAAGGTCACATGTCGTGCTAGTATAAAAAAAGGTGTTTTTTTTATTTTGACCGGTATGTTGTTACGTTACGTTACTGCAAGCAATGCCAATTCCGCCTGTGTAATGGATAATAGCGCGAATTTTTTTAATAGTTAGAGAGACAATTATTAAGCATTCCTAGAATTAACCGTGCGGGTGCCGGATCCATCGTGTGATGTGATGTTTTGGGCTTGCGACCGACTATAGGTTGGTTTACCGAGGAGCCTTCCTTTTTTTTAGCGACAAGGCGATCTCCATCACCTTGTTCCATAAATGTATTGACCGCAGATGTTGCTTATAGGTACTCAATTCTTTCAGTAAGTGTCGCAAAGATTTTGCTGGAATTCCTCTCGCACCAACTTCCATTGCGTAAAGCTTAGTTATGCACCCGTTTTTTTTTTGTTGTGGTCTTGTAGAATATTTCATTCCCTCGAAACGGTAAGTTCAATAAGGATAAAAAAGTTCCGAAAAAACACTAAGATGTTTGGCCTATAGGCTGATACAGCTAGTTCATATCTGATGCCGTAAGCTATTTATATAAAAGTTCCATTCCTGACAGGATGGAGGTAATCAAACCGAGGACCCCGATGCGTCAATGTCGCCTGTAATTTCAAATGATGGTCCCTCAGGGTATTTCCCTTGCGATATTTGTTCTAACTAATTTACTGCTTCGGTAACTTTATTGAACGACTTTTTGGCGAAAGCTGTAAACTGGCTAAAGGAGTTTGATAAAAAAGCTAAGAAAATTATTTAAAAAATACAATAACACGATTGCGTATAAAATAAACTTTAATTAAAAACTAAAAATACTGGCAAGGTTCCGTTGCCAAAAAGTTTGATCACCGCTTAACTACACCATTGAAATAAATAAAATAACAATACCAGAAATTGCCCCAGCACTCAGTTATTTCTCGGTTTTTAATGGGGCCCGACTGTTAAAGTCTACATAGTGACTTTAACAGTTAATATTAATTTATTTTATTTATTTATTTATCTTCATCTATATACTCGTATATAAAGGTGAGTGTCTGTCTGTCTGTCTGTTCCCTATGCATTGCAAAACTACTTGTCTGATCGGGATGAAACTTTGGGAACATGTTGTGTGAACATCGGACAAGGTTTCTGAGATAGTACTACTATTGTAGGATAAGAGGCGCGCATCAGCGCTGATTTGTGGGGCATACAGACCGAGGGTACCGAGCGGGAGCCTAAAACTACCTAGCTCTTATTATGTATATAGTTACTCAGTCGTTGCTCTTGAGACTCCTGCGCGAGCCCACTCTGCGCTTGACTGCCGTCGTATACAGAAATAAAGCCAAGTCAAACCATTTACCGCTTAACGGTTAATCGACCTCTCCCAGCATAACCAAAAATCCTGGAAGAGTGGAGCTGCCCAGCCATCACATAGGCCTTCTATGTTGAGTTTATTGAGAAGATCCAATCGGCGATTAGCATTGAGTATAAGCATTTGATGATTGTGGATTTGTACGTGCTAAGGTTTACAAACATTCAATGACTGTTAGGCGGTACGAAGTTCGTCGGGTCAGCTAGTAAATAAACAGAAAAATACGAGTAGATATCTGTAAACCAAGAAATAAAATTTCCAATATAGATTTATCTTTCGTATTTTTACGTTGTAATTAAATGAGTAAATGTTCACAAGCTGTGAGGGTGGAAGTCTTGAGAAAAGAGGCAATTTCCTGCAATCCAATCTACTTCATTGGACTCTAGTGTAAGTAAAAATGACCATAATCCCTTATGGGGTATTGAGAAAACACACTTTTTTAAGATACAGGTTCACATTTAGCCAAATCCAAAACATTTTACCAGACTAGAAAAGTCCAAAATGAATGAATACTCCGATTAAAGAGGCATTTTTATTAGAATTTGTATAGAGCTAAAAGTTCGTAGAGACCTAGGGAACATTATTACAAATAAAATAATACATGATACCACCGATTCTACATCTCCAAGAAAAAGTTTTAAATGAAAAGTATTAAAATAGGTTTTAACAGCAATCACAATTAACTTTAATCGTTCGTATTCCAGACGAGCGATGT
The DNA here is from genome assembly GCA_910589645.1 of Tinea semifulvella. NCBI lineage: Eukaryota > Metazoa > Arthropoda > Insecta > Lepidoptera > Tineidae > Tinea > Tinea semifulvella. Next base: position 12,264,364 of record OU342601.1, read on the forward strand.
TGCTAGCAAATTGCCACAAACTAACACACTGCCAAATAAGTGGTACACACATTAATATGATTACGTTCGAGGTTTGGGGCCACCCCCACGTGGAGTGGGTGGCGGTTGGCATGACAACGCAGGTGCGAGCTCACCGCGATCGATGCCAAGAGGTGCACGGTGAATTCATATTTTAAGTTTAATACTAAAAAGTTAACGTGAACCGCAAAATTTTTTTTCCAATCGTTACAACCTACATACGTTATGTATTTTTAATGAAATATAATATATGTAGGTAATGAAATATTCAAATAAAATTAAATAATGAAATAATAAATAATGCAAAATAGCCCTTAGAGAATATGAAAAAAGTAAAAGTTAATTTAAAGTTATTGCAGCCTAAAACGAAAGGTATAAAATAATGGGCACAAAAAAAATACCTACTAAATGACTAATTAGGTAGATAGCTACAGATATCTAAATAAATAATATATTTTTTTTTTTGTTTGTTGTAATAACCCTAACAGATTTCCCTAATAACCCTTCAACCATCCCTATTGACACATACTTGAAGTATAAATTGGAACGACCTCATTTTGGCAAAACAAAAAAGATCTGCTACGGTAATATCAGTTTTTTTACTATCGTATGCATTAAGGGTCAATTTAAATTCTTAATCGGTGCAAGATTGCTCGTCTTATAGGAACTATAAGTATTTTGGGTGCGAAGTGCAAAGTCATACCTATTCTCTGTAAACAAATTATTTAAATAGTATTCCATGGATTCATTGCGGGATGCCGGCGCCATCTTGTGAATAAGAACAAAAAAGCGGTGTCTCGTAAGCCACAAGGGCTTGCTTAAACATGAGACCTTCTCATTTTATTGCGCAATAAGAAGCTCCTGCTCCCAATCATCATCATTAATAAAGCCTCTAGAATACTAGTCCTAGACCTCCACAGGTATCCAAGGAAATAATCGCCTTCCATGAGAACAATTTCTGAAATTTCGCAGTGACGGTAAAAGACCCGATGGATTGACCTTGGTGCCTTAGTCGATAGGACGAGCATTGGTGTGGGACGCTACTTGCGTGGACACCCTTGCTAGGTCTCATCTCCAGGGCACCTCTGCCAGGGCCGGGGCTGCAGCGGACTTGGCTGAAAAGGCCAAAAGTCGCAAATACGAGTCGATTAGCAACGACTACGTGTTTGTGCCTTTTGGTCTTGAGACAATGGGTCCGTGGGGGCCAAGTGCAAAGAAGTTCTTTAAAGATTTGTCTAAGCGCCTGGTTAATGCTGTATGTGACAAGAGAGCTGGCAGTTTTCTCGCGCAGCAAATCAGCATTGCTGTGCAGCGGGGGAACGCTGCAAGTGTTCTTGGCACACTGCCACAGGAACAAATCATGGGTGAGTATTTTTATTTGTAATTAGTTTTCTAATTTAGTTTTAAATTTATTTCATAATTTAATTCTTTTATATTGTTTGTATATTACTGGTAAGCTTACATACAATATTAGTTCTCTTTAAAAGTAAAAATTGGCATTTGACATCAGAATTTATTCACCATTATAAGATTTTATTTTTCTCTTTTTTACTTTTGTTTATTTAACTTACCAATGTTATGAATTTATTTTTGTAGTTTCTAGGAAGAGCACTGATAACTAGGACACAGCCCAACTAGTCTCGGAGTCAGGGTTTTAACTATCCGCCTAGTCCGCCTACCACCTATTTGTTGTTCTCATAAGAAGTATGTGCCATTTGCAATGATGTTGATGCCTCATAGACATACGTTAAAGATGTCAAAAGATTAGTCTTCCAGCAGCCGGCTCTAGTACGTGGAAAATACCAAAATTGGTTTTAGATTGAACGATTCAATTCTCAGTCGATGCAATATCCGGATTTAAAATCCATTTCCTAGACTTCTTCCCAAATCCAATTTAGGAGTTGAAATTAGATTTTCAGATGTCCTTATAGAATGGACTGGAAATCAGGTGTACACATTACACTTTACACATTACATTTTGAAGAAGATGAAGACAAATTTCTAAGCATTGCATGGATTCACCGTGCGGGTGCCGGGTCCATCGTGTGTGGGTAAGAGATGAGAAGAATGGTGTATCGGGCTTGCGACCGACAATAGGCTGGTTTAAGAAAAGGAGGCCTCCCTTTTTATTTTATTGCGCGATAATACGCTCACCATCCACCATTCTACTCCTCTCCCTACCCAACCAAATACTGTATGATTCCGTTGTTGCCGTCTTGGAAGCTCGTTCCATAAATGTATTGACGGCAGACCTGCTTAGGCCCAATTCTTTCAGTAAGTGATGCAAAGATTTTGCTGGAACTTCTCTCGCACCAACTTCCACTACGTAAAGCTGAGTTTTGAACCCATAAATATCCTGAATTATCCGTACACGTAGACACGCTTACGTGACGCATACGTCTGGTGACGAGACTTCTGTCTATAAGCGCAAACTTTGTACTATATAATCTCTGCTTTATATTGTCAAATCATTCAGCCGCGTTCGTTTTAAAAAATGTTTTTGTATGAGGCGTTCGCTAACCAAAATATGTTAAGAGGGTTGATTATTTCGCTGGCATAATTAAAGGCAGAATCTACCAATTATAAATCTATGCTCACAGGTTGATAAAGGTTTTGCATCCCGCTCGCCGACTATAAATAAACTTGGAATCAATATTCAATTTCTAAAAGCGTCGTTATGCAAACGTTTGCATAAAAAGTTAAGCCCAGTTTACATTGTGGTAGCCTTCATAAAGCCAAGGTTACATCACAAGCGATAGCGATTTTTCACAGGATATTATTATCTAAAGGGCACAATACAAATATCCTAAATAAGTGCCAAATAAGAAAATAATCTACAATCTGTGTTTTAGATGAAAAAAAATGTCACAAGTTCAATCTACTATTTTGACAATCTAACGTTGAAAATGTTAACGTAATATCGGGATCCAGCATGCTATGTACCAGTCTAATCCTGACTGAATAATTTCGGTTTGTGATTATTGTATATATTTGTCTACTGCTGACAGAGAGAACTCTACAAAACCGTAGATAGCCGATCTTAGCCGTGCATCCCCACTCTGGTTCCCGACGTGCAATATCAAATGATAAGTAAGGTTCCTACATTTTCTTATATTATATAAAAATATTATCTAACTCCACTATCCGTAGTATTTCATCATCATCAATCACTGCCACCAAGCATTGGCATTTCATACGATCTTCTTCCACCCTAATCCAGCTCACTCCCACCGGCGACCTCCTTCAGGTCATTTCCCCATTCTGCAAGTCGTACCATTCTGCAGCTTCCCTCCAGTGGTGTCCCATCAGAAACATTTCATTGGTTATCAGTTCTGTGAAAGACACGTCTAATCCATTGCCACTTCAGCTTACTAATTTGGAAGACAATATCAGTAACTTTCGTTAACATTGCATTAGAGAAATATCTTTCTTTCTTTCATTTAAGTTCCTTAAGGTTGAACTTATCATTTATTTACGATATTTTACTAATCCCGCGAAATTAAGAATGTCCAGCTCCGCAAATACCTGGATAGAAAATTTCTTACGTGATTGCATTCCCTAATTTGCACTGATAAATAAGTTTATGCAAAAAAAACATAAGAACAGATTATCTATTTCACTTTGAAAGTTTAAAAAAATCGCTAATCGCTCCTTCTTAGTCACGTGATGGTTCCTAAAAGGGGGAGCGTGTAGCTTGTTAAATTTTCACGCGAGCTTGCTCTGCACCACTTCTCCCCTGCTGCGTCTCATCCCACGTCATCTCACCTCACCCCTTCACCCATTCACCCCACATCACCCTTTCACTTGACCGAAGCCTTAAGATAACATTTTTACCTTAAAGTTTTCGAAATAATGATTAACATAATCCATGTTAAACTTCTTAAAATACGCCACGCGATTGCCTTATAATCAAATATTTCAATTGTTGCCACCATGCCCACCATGCCGCGCGGACACGATTTAAATTAGATCTTGTACGTAGGTTTTTAGTTATTTTTTTATTTGTAATATTAATAATTTAATTTTTAGCTTTATTTATCTTTTTATTAATTTTGTATATTACGCCGAATAAAGTATGTTTGTATTTTGAAGGTTTTAAAACTTTATTGTAAAATATCATTCATATTTTAAAATACAGCAAATAGAAATAAAAAGAGATTAATCAAATATTATAATATTAAAAAAACCCCAACTGCGTAAATTTTTTTTTAAATTCAAAAGGGGAAATGTTGCCAGGTCATTTTTTATTTATAGGTAAGTTTTTTATTATTTTTTATTATTTTGGTAGTTTTTAATTTATATTTAATGTACTTTTAATTTTATTAACTTCGAATAAATATCTTGTAATTCAAAACTGCAAAGAATGTATAATTTTATTTTAGAAGTTATATTTTTATGTTATATTTTGTAAATTTGTTAGTTTTTGTATTTTTTTTTTGTTTTAACAGTAATAAGTTTCTAATTTCTTCTTCTTTTTATATTGGTGAATGCTGTGACACCTAATTGGTATATATATTAGATAAGTTATAAATATACTATGTTATGTGTGTGATAATATATGTACTGCTGTGTGTACTATATAAATAAATAAATAGCAACTAAAAAGAAAAAAACAAGCCCAAGGTTTCCGTTGGCAAAATGTTTGATAACCGTTAAAATATAAAAAATAAAAAATAAAAAAACAAAAAACCTACTTACGAAATTTTATTTAAATCGTGGCCGCGCCTGTATGGTGGGTGGCAAGAACGCTGGCCGCATTTCTTCGCTGAATCGCTATACTAATTCTCTGAGTTTTAAAATAAATAAAATAATCCTTACAGCCCTTTTGGCCAGCGAAACAAGAGTAGAATAAATTCACCAGAAATATCTTCTAGTGAATTTGTACGGCTCATCTCCAGCAGTGAAGGTCTAGGGTCTTGATGATAATGATTCTTAAAAACATATCTTAAAAACGTACCAGTATCGTTTATATCTTACTAGGTTGACATAGTTGTTCATAATCTGATTAATTTACAGTACATTACACCAAACTCAGTCTTTCGAAGTGAAAACTTATCCAGTGGAAAATATCTTCTTTACAACTATGATTACAGACAGCGAAGTACCGATCGTAAAAGATGAAACGTGAAGAATATTATATAATTTCCTATAAATGCTCAGCGAATAGCTTTTTTTTTTCCTTTTTCATTGGTTTAATTTGACGTTTTTTTTTATTATATAATTAAAACTACAATAAATATAAACTAAACATAATAAAAAAACTACCCTTCAGGGATAGTCCCAACAAGACTGGCAACATTTCCCCCTCTCTATAGCGAGGCTAATACGTTAGCAGAAATAATTTCCAGCTTTCCTGTCTCCAGACTTTTCTGTTAGCTGTTTGGACAACTCCTTGGCCGTCGACCCATCGTGGGCCGATCGTCCCGACCCCATACGACGCAAATTCGTAACCTATACCGAGGTTGGCGTAATTGCGCAGCTTGAGGTCCACGCTTGACGAGGTCCCCTGGATGTGTGATGGGGCTGCCAAGTTTTCACATTTAATAAAAAATACAATTAAATAGAAAACTAAATATTAAAACAAAAAACTAAATATAGGAAAAACTGAATAAAAAACTTATTTAAAGACTACCAAAAGGCAAACTGGCAACTATGGTGGCCGCGTTGAATGGCAATGCTGATCCTTTAGCCCAAATATTGCCCAGCCCTCTTGTCTCTCGGGTTGTTGACGAGCTTTTTTGACAAAGCCTTGATTACCTGTGCGCCCCAAGGCTATATGTTCCAATAAGCTGGATGTATTTTCGTCGTTTAAGGTTTTTCTGGTAGTCCTTAGACGTCGAGAACAGGTGAAAAGGCGCCTCATTTTTTTATATTTATTTTTCGTAAAACCTCTGCTTTACTAATTTAGCTAATTTCTTGAGCAAAAACCTTTTTGCGACCCTTCCCATAGCCTACTGTTTACGCAAATAACACCCACTTTGTTTCAGCATTAAAGTTAAATTTCCCATGAACCTATTTCGTTTGATATTGGAAGATATGGCTATAGGTTCTTATAAATTGAATATTAGTGTTTAGTAAATAGGGTTGATTTTGACTTGTCTAAATGTCTCAATTACTGTAATTGCTTAATTTGTGTTTCGAGTTCATAGCTTTGTTATTATTGCAATTTAGGTAAAACTTAAGGTACGTTCCTGTTTTATTTAGGTAAAACTTAAGGTACGTTCCTGTTTTATTTAGGTAAAACTTAAGGTACGTTCCTGTTTTATTTTTCAAATATTTAGTAATTATATAAAATTATAAACAATTGCGAAAAGATATCCATTCCTTATTCCTTATTATCCATATTCCCTGAGTTATCCTCAATGTTGTTTTTATCATTTAATAGGTCCTTAGCCTTTAGGGTAAATAACTGTACCTTATCAAGGTGTCTACCTTCTCCTGACGTTTCGATCAACAATATCTCGCCAACTACTTCTGATTTACTTCTAAATTTTAAATATAGTTATTACCTGCTTTCTAGCGTTTAAGTCCGTGGATTTAGACTCGGAGGTACCGGGTTCGATTCCTGGTCGGGACACAATAATTTATTTAATTTGTTATTTATTCTCGAGTTTATTTTACTGGGTACTATTATTTTTTCCCTTCGGAATATTAAAAATGACGAACACGACGCAATTACAATTTATTGAAAACAAAAACCTTAATTCCAAAAAAAGTAAACTTTATAGCAAATATAGAAAAAAAAATCTGAACAAAACTCTTGCGAGACTCTTGCGCAAGACCAAGACCAAGACTAGGGTAGTCTTGGTCTTGGTCTCGCAACCATATTATTGATCTTGGTCTTGGTCTTGCAAAAAACATGCTAAGACCAAGATGAAGATTGGGCAACACTACACGTCACCTCGCAGTTGAGGAATCGACTGTAAACTTATCGTACTTTGCAACCTACCTTGAGACCTCCATGAGAGGTGTTTAAGCAATGTTTGGCTAACATTTATGTTATTTAAGCTACAGATACATATTTAGAAAAGAGGGCTGGCTTTTTCTTCGCCCAAAGAATTAGTTGTAATAATAATTTTGCAAAAATTCAGCGGAAAAATTCTGCCAGCGGTCTTGCCACCATTCGTATATGTAGTACTTTATTTGATAATTGCCTAACTTATCGTGTGCGTACTTTATTATTCTGGGGCTAAAATACTTAAACGTGTTTTTTGTTTTTAGTTAGGAAAACAAAGCTAACGTAGTAACTCATATGGTACCAAAATGTATGCATTTCAAGGTTAGGGAAATTGACAACAAAAAAAAAACGATTTTAAGGATTCCTTGCAGGAATCCTAAAAGATGCTGATACGGTAAATAAAACTATAATTTTGAAGTAACAATTTTATTCGATCACTGATTGTAATTTTTACCACTTTACATATTAAATCTAGTAAAATATTGATATAGTAGTTACGGTTACAATGACATTATATATGTTTATAATCGCTAATCTATTTGAATGGAACGGTTATGTTAAAGAAAAAACGAATCAGTAAATTGTGAGTAATATTTATATTTACGAAAATATTATTATTTTATTTAATAGATATTATATTTTTGTAGTGATATTATTTAAACATATATAGTTTATATGTGCTAAAACTATGTATGTAGGCATAATATTACTTTAGATTCTGAACTGTTTCTTTAGCATTAAAACTTGAATTCGCTCCATTCAAAAATATTATTACAAGTCTACAAGGAATAATAATTATTATTCACTAGCTATTATAGGATTAATATTATGAAATTTTAATAAATATAAAACAAAACAACTATAAATGCTAATAACGATTTACAAGAACTACAAACTACGTGTCTTAATACCATTTAAATATATTGTATAGCAATTGAATCAATTATTGTAAAAACTATTGTATGTCACATATTATTATGTGCGTTTTTGCTGAAAACGCTTCTATAAAGGTAGATGCGATTTTAGTATGTTATTTTTAAAATAATCGATTCAACTTTGGATACATTTTTGAGTATAACAATTATTTTTATATTTAACCCTAAATAGATAAGGTGCGCCTCAAAGGCGCCCGCGATACACTTATTATGCTGCAATTTTCGAATCAACACTTGATAACCGCTTTTGTTCGGTAAGTAACACAAATTTGTTGCTATGGCGACGTTTTTATTTATTTAATAAAGTTACAGCAGACACTAAATACTAATAATATAAAAGCTTATGTTACACATGTACACCAGCTCCTAGTGACACTTCTTTATAGGTTATACACCTATAACGCCTATATACAGCACTGTGTTGCGCTCGAAAGGCAACAATTTTCTCTAAATATTTATATTTAAAATTAGTTAATAAGACAAATTCCTATAAAGTTTTTTTTTTAATCTTTTAATTATCCGAAGACTTCAAATGTTTGAAGCCATTTGTTAGATTCATTTAAATCTATATATACTTTCATCATCATCATCAGCCTGTGTCTCCCAACTGCTGGATATAAGCCTTTCCCAAGGCTCGCCACTTCACAAAATATCCTGCCACCCTCATCCAGCCCCCAACAGCGTCCTTCTTCAGGTCATCCTGTCAATCTGGTGGAGGGTCGTCCCACTCCGCGTCTTCCGTACATGGTCTCCACTCCAGAACCCTTCTACTCCATCATTCATCGATTCTGCGACAGACGTGTCCAGACCATTGCCACTTCAACTTACTATTTTTTAGGGCTATATCGATAACTTTGGTTGTCTGATGGATTTCCACGTTTCGGACTTTATCCATCAGAGAAATACCGAGCATAGCTCTCTCCATAGCCCGCTGAGCGACCTTAAATTTGTGGACCAGAGCCACTATCAGTGACCACATTTCTGCTCTTTACGACAGTACTGGAAGAACACACTGTTAGAAAACTTTCGTCTTCAAACACTGGGGTTTATTTGATAAGATGTGGCGAAGTTTCCCGAATGCCGCCCATTCTAACTGAATGCATCGGTTGGCTTACTTAGTGGTGTAAATATAATATATTTTTTATGTATAAAACTATAATTGTGCGCTTCTCAGGCGCATGTTTATCATTTTAGTACTAAAAAATAAGTTAATCTTTTAAGGGTTAAACAACTTTATCCGTTCCTTTTTACAATAAGTGTTACAATAACCATTGACGGTTTAATTATTAAATATATAAGTAACTATATGCCATAATATTTGTTTTTTTTTTTAATATTACTTACAATAAAATAACAAATTTCTTCTTAATAAACAATAATAATATTAAGAATGAATAATAAAGTATTTACAAAAAAATAAATAATAAAATTTATATAAAAAATAAATTAAATTATAAACAACAAACAATAATCAATAAATTGTTAAGTATATAGTTTTTAAAAAACCTACATTAGAAATGAGATAAAATATATAAGTAACATTGTTTAACCTACTTACCTATATCATATAACCTAACAATTACCTATAATTTTAGTAAATAAATGATAATGTCTAACACTTTTAGTTCTATGTCTATCACTCATGATGCGTGTGCGCCTCTCATTTCTATATTTACAATACCTTACTATCATTAACATTTACTTAACTACATACAGTATAATTATACGTTTACCATAATATTATACTTGCTGTTACTTATGAGGAACATAAAATAACGAAAAAGTGTTGAAAGGGTTGAAAAAGTGTTAAAAGGGTTGAAAAAGTGTTGAAAGGGTTGAAAAAGTGTTAAAAGGGTTGAAAATGTGTTGAAAGGGTTGAAAAAGTGTTAAAAGGGTTGAAAAAGTGTTAAACTGGTTGAAAAAGTGTTTAACGCTTTTGAATGCCTCTCGATGGAACAATCTTTTTTTTTTAAAAAGTATGTACTTTTGAGAAATGTACATGGACGAGTATCAACTTACTAAGAAATAAAATTACGGACAGCTTAGAAATATATTACCTACTTTTATTAAATTAGAGGAAAATCGCTATAAATGTTTTGTACACACACACACTTTACTTTTATAATAAACCTACAAACTTTCTGTAATGGTAGAAACTATCAAAAACGTTTTTCATTTCATTTCAAGTGACCGTAATTTCAATTCGTTGTAATTTGATAAACATTTCTTAAATTTACGCTTATTTTTTTTTAGATGCAAAAACCCTCTTAAGGCACTATTCCATTGCAATTGAATGTGACCGTGGGTTACTGCGGATGATAATATTATATATTTTATATAATATATTTTCATAAAATATTAAACATTTTAAACTTTCGCGCACATTCATAATAGTTTTTATAATTTTAACGGGTCTTAACGTTATTTACCTTAAATAAAGAAACACAAAAGTTTCAATCGAAAGGGGGTTATAAGCTATCTTCATCGTGGAATCCAGTAATCGGTTTCGACGCCGGGAAAAATCGCCCGGTGTCGCCAAGGATATTGTAAGTGTCGTGTATCGTGATATCTAAAGACTATTAAAGTGATAAGTGGGTAGGTTTACATCTACCGCCCAGTGTGTACGAGACTACAACGCATTGCTTCAGTCGACCCGTAACCACGGCCAATGCAACTTGGCTGAAACGTCGCTGATAGCTCATATATTCATTCAACGAAAAGCTGACGTGCGTAGCATATGCCTGCAGAAATGAAATAGCTAATTTATTTTATTAATTTTACAAAATGTATTTAAATTACTAGCATAATATACAACACCCTAATTACTACTTATTTATGGTACAATAATTATTTATAATACTATTATCTAAATTACGATATTTATTTCCTTAACAAACACATTCATTTTATGTAACAATTTCGAAAGAATAAACATTGTATGGAAGTAAATTAGCAACATTAATTTAACATAATGGAAATTAATAGAACAGAAAAATGAAACCCATACAATACAATACCATAATATGAATATCTATTAATTTAATTTAAATTACACTTTGTAATATATTAACGAAATCGGGTTTTTTATAATGTTAATTAAAAAAATATAAATAAGTGTATTTATATTTAGAAATATGTAATAAATATTATTTAGTTGTTTACACTTAGTTGTAAAATATAATACTTAATATTAATTAAATTACACTTTGTAATATATGAACGAAATCAGATTAGTTTTAAAATGTTAAAATGTGTTTTTAAAATAAAATAAAAATAAAAAAAGTGTTAAGAAATATGTTATAAATATATAAGTATTATTTAGTTGTTTATACTTAGTTGTAAAATATAAGGGAACCTGTTGTACCTTGGTCACTTTTTCATTCAACGATTTTTTGAAAAAAAGCGGTTATAACTATTGCGATTAAACAAATTTTAGCTGTTAGACGAACTAATGTGGTTCATAATATAAATTATTCAAAAGCATAGATCATCTTTTTTACAGGTTTTACATAAACTAAAAAAAGTATGGAATGTTGATCAAGGTACAACAGTGGTGATGTACCTAGATCCGCCTATGTTGTACCTTGGTTATAGTTAGAACTCATCAAATAAAATCCATATTTCTCGACAAATAGCAAATATTTTTATTATTTCCAGCTTCTACACGTCTATAAATATCTTTATAATCTTATCTAATATCTATGACATATCAATTAACAGAATTTATATGAATAAAATCAGTATTTTTCGTAACACCTAACTTAAACATTTTAATCACATTAGCAAAAAGTCCTTATTCTCTTCGTACTGACTAATATTTGGACTAAGCGTTTCTTAATTAATCAATAAACTCCGAGTATTTATTCATTTCAGGAACTGAGTAATATACCCACATGACCGGGTGTCAACATTAATTCATTTGCTGCAGTGTTATAGTATTTCTTAAAAGGACCGAATACAGTCTTATCCAAAGGTTGAAATTTATGACTCGTGTGTGGATGGAAAGTTACAAGGATGACGCTAGTTTCTCTGGCCAATTCTATAACTGGTATTTGAATGTGACTTTCATGATTGTCAAGTAGTAAAATGGTTGGATAATCCTTTGATGGTTTTACATATTGAATAAAGTGTTTGAAAAATTATAGAAACAACGCTTCATTAGACCATCCAGAAGGATTAGCTCCACCAATAGTTCCATCAGGAGCTCCAACAAGCATAAAATCCTTGAAATTTACACGCGGAAATATGACCATAGGAGGAATGAATCCACCTCCTGCATTTATTGCAGCTATCATTGTGACTGTATTTCCTTTTTCTCCGCTAGTCATTGCACCAACTTGTTTGACACCTTTGGGTGCTAATATTTTTGGTGGAACATGGACTGTTGAAATGCCACTTTCATCCACATTCCAAATATCAATCGCTCTTAATTGTGGGCATTTGGATAAAGCTTTTTTGTAATTTTCAAAAGTCAATTGCACATTTTGTTTATTAAATGCTGTAGAACGGGCAAGGCTAGTGGCTTCAAGTTTGCGTAAAGCTAATTGCTTTTGGTGTCGTTTACGGAAAAGACGTAACCAGTACTCCCCAGCCATTTGGTCTTTGTCCCATTGAGTTGGATATTTTTTATTGTTTTTCGTCGCGAACTCATATGCCAACATCTTAACGTCCTTTAAAGTGAGTCCATACTGTAACTTTGCTGCTTCTTGTATGTAATCCACAAGCAAGAGCTCTTCGTCACCTGTAAAAACTTTTTTCACGGCTAAATTATCATGCAGGTCGCTCGCATCTTTACCAGTCTTCAAGCAGTGTTCATAATGCCTCTTTAAAGTACATCTTGACAAGTTAAAATGTTTGGCAGCCCCTCTTAATGAGATTTTTTTTTCTTTAACTAGTTTAATAGCACTAAAAAGTGCTGTTTTAGCAGGTAAACTCTTGCTAAAACAGCACTTGTCCGTTTGATTTTGTTTTTGCTACGAGGCATTTTACCTGTATAAAAAACAACAAAATAATAAGTATGTGCGTTCCTAAATAGAATTAACAAGAATACATTTGAATGTAGGTACCTTGACCATATGACCAAGGTACAACTGTTTTACTATGGTCAAGGTACAACACCCCTACCCTTTTATGTTTATTCGCACATGTAAATATGGAGGTTATGATTAACTCAAATAAGCATACTACATTCTAAACTTGGCTAAAGTACTTGGTTAAATCAAATGGTTTTAAAAATTTATGTAGTAAATAACAGAAGTAATGAAAGAAATGAAAAATATTAAATATCTTACTTTTTTGCAGCGAAAACGTTAAAGTGATCTCCCATGCAAACTCGATGCAATAACCGCCTACAACTAACTTCATGTTGATTAGTCTTATCAAAGTTCACTATACCATAGACAAAGAGACGGAAAAAAGGCGCGAACATTTCAAAAAAATAAGTGGCTCTAGGTACAAAGGGTGTCAAGGTACAACAGGTTCTAATGCTTAAATAGTTATATAGTTATTAAAAATAGTTATAGTAATTTTAAATCAATATTTATTTGTAAATTGAGTTATTTATTACTCAGTATAGTATAGTATATGATATTACACTTACTATACATATTTATCAACAAATATTGGTGTAAAATGCACAAGTATACTTGCAAAAATACGTGTAGGTCTTTGAGTTTCTATTCATGTTTTTTTTTTGTTATTATTTCAAATTATTAAATCTAATAGTGCATAGATAGAGAGAGACCATATGTACAGGTAAAAACAGCTTCGTGCAGTTGTACTCACCGTAAATCGTAATTTGTGGTCTGCATAGTATATTAAACTTTCTCGCACAGTTGTAATAGTTTTTATCGTTTATTATTTATTATATGACAGTAACAAAATTTCAGGCATTTTAAATTATTTTTTTATTAATAATATTACATTTATTAATAATACATTTAAAATTTAATTTATTTTTAACATTTATTAATTAGGTTAGGTTATAATTTTACGTTAGGTATTCAAATAATTAGATTTTTAATTTAATATTTTTTTATATAATTTATTATTGTTTGTTTGCATGTTTTTTAATTTTTTCTCATTTTGAGTGTAGTACCTAATTAAGTAGCTTGCTCGCGTACCTATATATTTTCCAATGTTGTGTGCACTACTCAAGAATGGGGTGTATCACTAACTTTTTATCACGATAGATGGCGCATGATAGATGGTACCTAATATAACTGTCAGTTACATAGAAAACTTGTATTTTTATTACGAAATTTATTATTTTCTGAATATTATCCCAAAGTGAGCATCTTTTAAGTGTACAAATCGAGATTTCCTCACGAAATCAAAGATAAGGTGATCTCAAAATTGCCGGTCTATTAATTAAACCTTATTTCTTTTTAAAGACGGTGTGCGCTTTCTTAATTCGTCTTTTAAGGTAGGTAACGTTAATTTAAAATTCATTTTTCTGTTATAAAAATAAAAAACTACAAAAACATTTAAAAAATGATGCGACATGGGTGTAAAACAAGGTACCATTGCCGCTAGCGACATCTACAAAAAGCTTTGCCTGATACACTCCATTACAGTCTGGTTCTTTAATTCAGTCATAGATATGTAATTTTAAATTATTGTAATTTGTTTGTTGCACCTTAATAAATAAATTAGCCAATGCCAATAACAATATTAAACTATTGTCATTTGTAGTAAATCGTATATTGCCGCCAAGAGTTGCGCGTGGTCGACTTCCGGCGCGGTACATCGTCGACTTGTAGATTTACTGCGTATGCGTGTTGTTGCTCTCGCTCTCACTGCCGTAGGCGATGTGAGACGCCAAGAGTAGCCTATTCGAGACGCACCACGGCTACATCGCCGACGACAGCACGCGCGCGCTCCAATCTTAACGTTTAATATTATTTTGTATTTTTGTTGTAATTGTAAAGTTGTGAAACTCATTAAAATAGTTTGGTATTGAACTTTATCGTCTATCATTCATTCCTGACCAAGCTCTACCATACATTACTATTATTTTATCTATTTTTTCATATGTGTAGGTATACATATTTTTGCAAATATACAATTGAAGATTAAGAGCTAAGTTGGACGGGTAACACTAGTAGCACTAGATAGGTAATTGCAGAAATAGCAATTTTTCTATCAGTGTTATTTATAAAATTGTCCTATTTAATGCAAAATGTTTGTTCACTTTTCTAAATATGTATCTTTGGATATACGTAATGATAATATGGATGGAATATATCTATTAATATAAATAATACAATGTATATAAGTAGACATATATTAGAAAGCTCAGAGTCTGGCAAGCGGCGCAAATACGTATCTATAATCAAAGATTACGTGTTTGTGCCGTTTGCTGTAGACTTTAGGCCCGTGGGGTCCAAGCGATAAAACATTTTTAAAAAACATCACCCCTCGTCTAATTGTCTGCTCTGGTGACAAGAGGGCTGGTTCTATCCTCGCCCAGAGAATCAGCATAGCAAGACCATCATGCCGCGCGGATACGATTTATATTTAAATTAGGTTTTGTAAGTAGGTTTTTATGTTTTTATTTTAGACATATATTACCTGTATTTATATGATATGTAACAGTTATAATATATACCTATTCATTTTGCATTAAATACAGACATTAAAACTACAACTAAGTTATTACTAAGAAGGAGAAAAGTCTAATAAATAGAAATAAGTTTATATCTTTAGAGAAAGTTGAGAAAATTTTATAAAGATATATTTAGAAAGCATACTTATATAATAATATATAATAAAAATAAAAATAAGTATATATTAATATAGTGAGGTTATTCATATAGTGAGGGTAAAGGTTAGCTGGTAGAAAAAGCCGAAATGGCTTTAAGTTCGCATTTGTACATACTTTTAAGTAAAGTGCAATAAAGTATTTAATAAATAAATAAATTAATAGTGAGTACATCGTGTCTGTAGATCAAACGCATTCTGGAGTTAGATAGGGTATACTATTTTTTTACCCCTTTACATAAAATATATATAAAATTTAGAAATTGATTAAATATTTACATATTAGCCCAGTACGAATATTATTAGCACAATAACGCAATAAATTTACATATATAAGATATATATTAATAGGAAAAATGCGTTTATCTTTAGGATCCGTTTGATCCTCTACTTATGGAACACGCTATATTAGTACTATAATAATAACCAATTCAGTTTATATTTATATATAATTGATAGGGTATAATATAAATATATTAAACTTAAATGAAAAATATAAATATCACGTAATTTTAATAAATATCAACTTTAGTAAATTAAATACATTGTTTACTAAAGTGGACGTGGTTTTATCGTCGTCCTAAATTACTATATCCTAAAATATATAATTATAAATAAAATATTTAAAAATTTCAAAAGATATATATATTATATTTCTACGTTTGTAAAATGTATATTTCTTACGTACTAATGATATGTTTGCGATACCGGTCGGTTTTTTTATTGCTATATCTATACTAGGCTGCAATTTATACGAACACGTAACAAAAATCGTGTCCGCCTAAATACAGCCATGCCGCAGAACTTTTGTGATAAAATTGTACTGATTTAAAGAATTCATATTACGACGACTATTAAATCGTTATTTAAATAGGAATTAAATCAATAAATTTAAAATAATTATGGTCTATAATTTATTTACTAATAACATTAATCCATCTGAAATACGAAATATATCCCTTGTCAGTAACCACGCTTATAAAGAAGCGGATTCACATTTAGCCAACTTTACTAAAGGCCAAACATGACAAGTGGTAAGCTTGTCGATGTCTCCAGCGCGGCGTACCAATCTCGAGAAATATCACAAATAAATTAAATATTAATTAAATTTATTTATTTAAATTAATAAATATTATTGTATCCCGACCAGGAATCGAACCCGGTACCTGCAAGTCTAAATTCACGGATTTAACCGCTAGACAACAGAGTGTTTCGTATTTATTTTTTGCTTTATAGCCCGTTCGTTCAGGGGTTCTTCGTTCATTACAAATTGTGGCCATCTAATTCAGCTATACTCTAAGTGTGTTCCGCGGAACCCTAGGGTTCCACGATACCCCTGTAGGGGTTCCGCAAGACTTCAGAAAAAAAAAACAAAACACCTCTCTTTGGTCGAACGTTTTGACTCCGTCCGCCGCGCGTATACTTGGGAGCGCGCAGTCCCTTTGATAAAAGGCGCCTCTGAATTAGACGCTATAGTTGTGAACAAGCGACTTTCGACTCTAACTTCAAAACATAAAGTAAAGAATACACTTTTAAAACTATTGTTTTATTATAGGGTTCCATCAAGTATTTTGCTTTCCAAAAGGGTTCCGTCACCAAAAAAGTTTGAGAACCGCTGATCTAATTATTTTACTAATGCTGTTCATCCGCTTAGCCTCTTCGCTTGACTAGAACTGCATGCCTCGTACTACGATATACGGTACGCACGGCAATAAGCGACACCCATCATACAGTTTGCGATAATTAAGCGACAGTCGCTATTCCGAGACGTTATCATAATATTTATCCACGGAGATGTATTTTTAGGTATATTAAAAACATAGCTCTGAATTCTTTTGCCAATACAATAAAGTTCTACGACATCACCTTACCTTAATTTTAGGAAAAATATCAAATTGACTGCAAAATTTATAATTATGACCGAATGTCACGGTCAAGTTTCTTAAATATCCACTAAAATTACATAATTGATTCAATTGGGAGAATTAGATTTAAAATTGACATGTACAAAACTATTAGAATATTTAAGGCCATAGCAAATGTTACTTACTATTATTATATATTTTATATTCATTTTCTTAAAATCTTTGTGGGTTTAGTGACAGTTACATCACAACGATATGATATACAATAGATATTATGATCTTAATGTTAATGTCGGAGCGTCTCACATTCTCAAAATCAGGTCTATAAAATTTACTCGTACTATAATTTTATGATTATTTATTTATTTAAAGTACAATAGGTACACTAATAATACAACATATTCACAGTTCCTATATAGGTACTTAGTAGAGTGGATTTTCGAGACGGTATAGTAATGGCTACCTTAACCGTTATAGTTACAGTATACGTTCATAGGAGACCATCCATAACTTTAAGATATTCTGAACTGCATTCACAGATTTTGTAAAAACTGTACAGTTTAACGCAAGAAAATGGTAACTTTACACAACAACCTTTTTTGATCAAAAGTCTTCAACTAAGGTTTGAATATTATAACTGACAGAAATCGCGTTTTTTTATTGTTTTATTAATGTGAGTCTCGGTCTTCCAGGACCTTTTTTACCCACAACTTTCGCATTATATACCTGACTTGTCAATCTTTCTTTGCTCATCATTTCAACATGCCCAATCCATCGTAGCATGCCTAATTACCTAGTATAAATATGTATTTCTGGGTATTTAAAAAAAAAATCGGTAAGTATAGTGTTCGAATAAAAACCAACAAAATAGCCATTTTTGCACAAAAATATTATGCACATTTAATTACTTTTGAATTTGTGTTTTCGGCTAAAACCGTTCGCTTAATTGCTTTTTTAAAACCCACTATCTTCGAAACTCAGCGTCACAGCGCTTAGTCGATTTTATATATGGAAAAAAAGTTTTTAAGGGACTGGAATAAAAAAGTTAATTTATTTTAAAAAAATGTTAGTAGGTTTTCGCTCGAACCCGGCGATATACATATATGTATGTATATCAATTGATATCACTTTTTTTATTTGTCTGATTAAAGTTTTAGTTCCATATAGGTACTTCGGTCCATTTTTTTTTCAAATTTCTTATAAAACTGTTTTTACTTATACTGGGATGTTGATCACAATATTGGTATTATTATTTTATAGGTATATAATATATATATATATGCTTAATTATTATTTTTCGTTTGATTTTAGATCTTGATGTTGTCTGTATATTTTTTATATTATTTAGTGCATACTGTTATACAATTGTTAGATCAGTAGATTTACCGACTTATTTATTTATTTGTATTGTTTTGTATACCTTAATTAATATATAAATAAATAAATCCATAAATGGCTTCATCAAAATTTTCAATTGACGATTGACTATTTATAGTTACTCCGACATTAACTAGTTTAAGACATACAATCATGCGATTAAAATTAATTTACGCTTCTTCGTCACAAGATTCGATCACTCTTAATGTTGTGTTTTTTTAGTCAAGTATAAAATCTTATAATCGTCTTATACTTAATCAATAAAACACATCCTTTACTAATTTGAGTCATTTTTGTGCAATCAACAATTTGTTTTGTGCAACTAAGTTTACTATTGTACTCAGCAGGCTATAATTTATCATAAAATATTTCTTCCATCTTAATATGTATTTTTTATGCAAACAAATTTATTACCAGCCATTTATCTATAAGTACAATATATATTTTTTATTCACAATTTTCAATAACTTATTACTTTTTACATTCATTCAATTGACATGTTCGGGTTCGTCTCGACAAAAACTTGTACAAATATTATTATTATTTAAAAAATATAATCCATTACACAAATAAATATATTTTAGCAATTTCTTTTTAATAAACATAATTTGACGATATATTGCTTTATTTGAAACAAGTTTTTATTCGAAGTAATATACAAACAGTATAAAAGAATTACAATATTAAATGATTAAAAACAAAAAAAAATACACTTCAAATAAAACTAAAAAAAAGAATAACAATAATTATAACTTTCCGATGGGCGTAGTCTGCCGAGGACACTTCAACGGCGAGGCTGACCCTTTGAGCAAAATATTCTCTACTTAAAGGGTCACCCGTCGCCAAGCGGAGTTTTCCCTAAGCTCACGAGAGAACGAAAATATTTTATAACTCACAAATAATTTTTTTTCATTAAAAAAAGGAGGCCTCCAGTGTAAACCAGCCTATGGTTGGTCGCAAGCCCGAGACACTTATCTTCTCCTCTCTCTTCTTCACACACGATGGACCCGGCACCCGCACGGTGAATCCATGGAATGCTTAGAAATTTGTCTTCTCGTCATTTCCTAATTATATTCCTTTGATACTTATTATCTTTGTAATAAATATGTAAAGTTTCACTTATCGCCAAATTATGTTTAGTGTCAAATAGCATAGCGAACTACGAGTACTATTAAAACATATTTATACAATTTTACAATATTTTATTAGAATAGAAATTAATTTACAACCTTTTTGCTGTCAACGTGTGGGTTTTTAGCAAACATTTACTAGCCCTAATTTACATAAATATTGCGCCTAAGTCTCCCGGGCTGAATTAGGAAACAAAATGTCTTGTCTGAAATCTCTCTCCGCGATGTCGTTAGGGTACCTGTGTCTTGGTCTTGCATTCCTAATCTTGGTCTTGGTCTTGCGCAAGAGTCTCGCAAGACTTCTGCAAGACTCTTTACTCTGACTCAATATATATTTTATTTTCCAAATGTACTAAGGAAATCTCTCTCCGCGATGTTGTTAGGGTACCAAACTTGAGAAATATCTTGCAAAAAAGCAAGATCAAGACCAAGACCAAGATTGGGCAACACTAGACAGAGTGCCTTAGTTTATTCACTTTGTACTGTTCTTATTACAATCTCCACAAGTAGAGAGTATTGTTATTAAGTTCGGGAGTGTAAAGATTCATGTGTACTTGGCCGTACCTACTATTCATACTTTTTCTAATCTCCATATATCATCTTTATGTTTCTCTGTATCATCCCTCTTGGGCCATTTGCTGGCGACACCCTTGACTCTATATCTAGAATTTGACAGTTTCCGTTGGTTAAAAACGTTTTAATAATTTTCCATTTGGGCCTTGTCAACTTAAAATTTTTACTGTGAACGCACCATTGACCAAACACCAACCTGATAATGTCAAAACATTCAGTAAAGACAACATTTTCATCATGGTGAAGTTCACGATAGAACAACGTTTAATAATTTAAAAATCCTACCCAAATCCCGAGTCGATGATCGATCGGAATATGCGTTACTGGTCAGATGAAAACCCTTGTCCTTCCTTCCTTAAGAAACACCACTTCATTCACAAAAAAATAACTGTATGGTGTGGTTTTTGTGTCGGTGGTTGTCACTGGACCGAATTCGGTCCAATGTGCGATCGAGTCATCAAAGTGGTTCAACGAATCGACCGCTGAAAACGTGCTCGTGGACTATAAGAAGAATTCCATACATAAATGTTTTGATTGTACTTTAAGACAATACTATTTTTTAAAGATATCTCAAATGGTTTGCGTTTTATTAAAAAAAAATATGTCAATAGTAAATTATGTATTAGTATGTAAATTATTTTCTATTCTAATTTTCTATACTTAATAGTATAGTTCCGTAAATGTTATTATAGTTAATATTATAGAATTAATAATATTATGTTAATATATAATTATATTATCTTAATTGCTACGTGAATCAAAAGATTCTGATATGTACCGTTACCTTGGTTGCAACTTTATCACAAGTTGGTTATACCTAACTTATATAGCTATATTAATTGATATTATATAATTGAATACGTTATGTTTGATATACAAAGCGGATATGTCACTTATTGCTAATATTGCTGGCCTGTTGATACCGCCATGTTTAAAGCTACGAGACACACTATGCGTTCTCTCCCATCCATCAGCAGTGTGTAGTTTTTTTCTTAATTTATCATTCACAATTCTACATAGTCACAGTTTAAAGGCGATAAATTGATATTTTTTTATATTAATATTATAATTGTATTTCTTACATCTAAGTTTTGGTAGATAGGTATAATAATATGTCGCGTCTCGTTTCTGTTCTGTGTTGTTAGGCCGATATTAATGTGTTCATACTTGCTCTGATAAGTTGTTAAAAAATTAAACTGCAACAAGAATTCCTGAAACTTTATTATGTAAAGTTATATTTTACAAGAAGCCTGTTGTACCGGAGACGCGACATTATTTAACTATAATCTATAGAAGGCAATATTAACAATACAAAGATCAACAGGAAACAGTAACTACATTGGAAACATCCGAAAATATATAAGCTTCTACATCTTAAGGTGTATAACCAAAACGCCGGCAGGTGAAGAGCCGTCAGTGATCGAAAACACATTTATAATTACACAACAATTAAATTTAAAATACAACATCTAAGATCTTTAAAACTGCCTAAATGGGTTCTTAGCTGGTGCCGGCTGAGGAGTCGGCACCACGGGCGGAGCTGCCCGGAAAGGGTTGCTGGCCGAGGGCTGCGGCTGGGCCGGCAGCTGTCTCGGCTGCGAGAACCCGGGCTCTTGGTACTGCTGGCCCTGCTCCTGACTGTAATTCTGGTATCCTCCTTGGTAAGATTGGTCGTAGGAATACCCAGCTGCCCCCGCATCCACGTTGGACTCTTGTATCTCACTGCCAGACATGTTGGAGTACTCTCCGTTGACTGGTCTCTGGTCTTGAAGCGAGTAAGTCTGGTATTCCTTATCGGGAGGATCGGCCATCAGGATATTGGCCTCGTTCTCGAACGGTTTGAAGTCGTAGATATGTCTCAGATACATCAGAACGGGAGCATACAGCAAGTTGCTAAACGCTATACCAAAATTAAGTGCGGTAAACCCGATCACTTCGACCACTTCTCCAGCGATAATCGGTCCCACGGCATACGCGAAGGAGTAGGAAATATCAGCTATGGCGTAAATACTTCCATACACCGACACGTACCGGACATCGACCAGGTATCCCAGAGTGGGAAGAAGGGCGGTGTCGATGAGAGCGATCCCAAAGCAAATACCACAAATAGGTATCATCAACATTTTGTAGGAGTTGGCGAACGGTATGATGAAGCAGCAGAGTCCCTCCAACGCTAATCCTACGGCTGCCATTAACCACTGTTGTTGTGGATACTTCCTCGCCATCTTTACAGTGATAATGACACCCAGCACGTGAGGGAAGAAAGCTGGTAACCAAATCATACCGATCTTCCAGTTATCTTTAGTTAAATTATCTTCCATCCATAGTGAGATGGTAGGCTCGAGGAAGGCAAGAGCAACATTGGACATCATCAGGGCTCCGGCACATACAGCAATGTACGGATCCATCAGCAGCCGCCAGATAGGAGTGCTTTTTGGTTTCGGCTGCTGAGCTTCCTTCATCTGAGTTTTTAACGGTTTCATAACCAGCAAGAGCATGAACCCATCGAGCAAAGAAATTAAAGCAAGGATTAAAAACGGCATTTCCTTTCCGGCGAATTGGTACAGAGCGCCTCCGAACGGTGGAGCCACGAGACAGCCAAAACTAATGAAGGCCAAAGCGATACCTAGAGCTTTAGTCCGTTCGGATTCCTCTGTAAACCTATCAGCTATCATCGCTAAACCTGCCGTGTCGGCGAAGGCGGAACCTACTCCTTGGAGACTCCTAGCGAAGAACAGCATCCCGTAGCTGCGACCGCACGCGAATACAGACGTCGACAAAAACATGATAATCAAACCTATCATCATCGGGATATCGTAACCGATCCGATCGATTAAGGCACCGGAGAAAGGGTTGACCATGAGCTGAACTATAGCCTTAGATGCGAAAAGAACACCTGTCGCCGAATCCTGCCCTTGGTGATTAGCTGGAATGATTTTCGTTGGTGTTATAGTTATGTTCCCTTCCTTATAAGATGGTAATTCGACGACGCGATCGTAAGCGTCCTCCCCCCACGCTCCTATGTAGCGCAAGTAGTCCGGAATAATGGGCACAATAACCATGTACAGCATGTTATCGAGGAGTAGAGCGATGGAGACGATAACCAGGATGATCTTCCTCTGGGAGGTGGGCTCCTGGATCTTCTCCCAGAGAACCTCCCGCAGCTCCCTCACTTCCAGGTTTACCACCGGGATGGTGGTGTTGTCGATCTTCTTCCATATCGTCTGCGGCTCGTCCGCCATCGTGTCGGCTTCTCAATACGTCTTTAATTATAACTTGTTCATCGTTTACTTCTTCTCTTCAGAGTGCATTCGCGCCGCTACCCTCAACCGGGACTTCGGAACCTGACAACAAACAGAAATGATCATTTAATCATCATTTCTTCGTAAAATCGTGAAAAAGGGAGACAAGTATTTGATTCAAAAGGATTTTGAGTCGATCTTTATTTGGTTTCTGTTTGGGAAGGTTCCGATGTCCCGAGCGGGGTCGCCTAGCTTCAAACATCAAACACGATTCAGAGTCCTTTTGAACAAACACTTTAAAACACACACATGGTCAAACTAGACGACGCTCAGGTATATATTAGTTTACGAATATTGGCCATGTACTACGTACTATGGTAAGCCATTAGGGATATAGAGAAAAAGTTTCGACGTAGAAGTAAATTGTTTGGCTTCTAAAGATGGAAAAATCTTTAGATTATCTTTGCTAGTACATGAAGAGGTAGACGAGTTCTCAGCAGTCACATTAATAAGTAATCTCGCTTAAAACCGTATGAATGCTTTCCTTGTAAATTCTAAGTCTTGTTTGAGGAAAATCTAATCTGCTCCCCTTCGTATTTATTCTTCTTGAGGACAAATGACGCTGAAGCCAATGTCATTATCGTGAAAAAAGGTTTATGTCCTTTTTGCGAAAAAAGCGAAGTTTTTTCTCATCGTGAAATGAGTTATTTGAGACGCAGCTTAAGTTAAATTTATTCAAATAGAATTAGTTTCGAACTCAAGATGTTTGTTTTCTCACCCTTATTGCTGTCAGCTTCTCTAGTGTTTGTTCCTCATGGCTAATGTTTGCTTTTTTAGTTCAGCTTTTGATCTTACCAGTCTTGACAATAATTCCGTACATAGTTTTATGTTTTGCAATACGACTCGTCTACGAATATTATTAACTTTCTTAAATTACCCACGTACTGTAAAATATATCCTTTATGCGAATAAGAACAACATATTTTTAGTTTGCCTTTTTTTCTGTCATATAATATTTACTTAAAAAGTAAAAATAATAAACTATAAATAAAAAATGTCTAGAGACGACCCTTCAGGGATAGTCCCAAGGAGACTGGCAACATGTCTAGACACGACCCTTCAGGGATAGTCCCAAGGAGACTGGCAACATGTCTAGAGACGACCCTTCAGGGATAGTCCCAAGGAGACTGGCAACATGTCTAGACACGACCCTTCAGGGATAGTCCCAAGGAGACTGGCAACATGTCTAGAGACGACCCTTCAGGGATAGTCCCAAGGAGACTGGCAACATTTCCCCTCCGTATAGCGAGTCTAATACGTTGTTAGAAATAATTGTCATCTTTCCTGTCTACATGACATTTTCGTTACCCGTTTGGACAACTCCTTGGCCAAACGCTTGGCTGAGTGTTCTCATGGGCCCATCGTCTCGACCACAAACGGCGCAAATTCGTAACCTGTGCCGAGGTTTGCGTATGTCTTGAGGTTCTCAGCAGAAACCGCTGCACTTCCAACGCTTGACGAGGTCGCCTGGATATGAGATGGGGCTAATGTGTCTACACATGTCGCAGTTTCCACGGCTCAATTTCCAGTTATGAATAAAATAGAACTTTAAAAACTTGTAATAATAAAAATTATACAAAATATTTATAAAAGTAAAGTATAATCACGACCGTTTCCCTTTCGGGGTGGTCAGAAACCACGCTTATAAATAAGCGGATTCACATTTAGCCAACTTTACTATAGGCCAATCATGACAAGTGGCAAGCTTGTCGATGTTTCCAGTGTACCAAACTCGAGAAATATCACAAATAAATTAAATATTAATTAATTAAAAGTATTTATTTACATTAATAAATATTTTTGTGTCTCGACCAGGAATCGAACCCGGTATTACAAAATATTTATAACAGATAAAAATATCCTTAAAATCTCTACCAACAAAAAATTCAGGATTTAAAGTACAAAGTACACTGCATGAATTTCCACGTTGCACTGCTATACATTTTCACGTTGCACTGCTATACATTTTCACGTTGCACTGCTATACATTTTCACGTTGCACTGCTATACATTTTCACGTTGCACTGCTATACATTTTCACGTTGCACTGCTATACATTTTCACGTTGCACTG
Source organism: Tinea semifulvella (assembly GCA_910589645.1). Taxonomy (NCBI): domain Eukaryota; kingdom Metazoa; phylum Arthropoda; class Insecta; order Lepidoptera; family Tineidae; genus Tinea; species Tinea semifulvella. The sequence goes on from OU342601.1 coordinate 12,290,356, forward strand.
CTATACATTTTCACGTTGCACTGCTATACATTTTCACGTTGCACTGCTATACATCTTCACGTTGCACTGCTATACATTTTCACGTTGCACTGCTATACATTTTCACGTTGCACTGCTATACATTTTCACGTTGCACTGCTATACATTTTCACGTTGCACTGCTATACATTTTCACGTTGCACTGCTATACATTTTCACGTTGCACTGCTATACATTTTCACGTTGCACTGCTATACATTTTTACGTTGCACTGCTATACATTTTCACGTTGCACTGCTATACATTTTCACGTTGCACTGCTATACATTTTCACGTTGCACTGCTATACATTTTCACGTTGCACTGCTATACATCTTCACGTTGCACTGCTATACTTTTTCACGTTGCACTGCTATACATTTTCACGTTGCACTGCTATACATTTCCACGTTGCACTGCTATACATTTTCACGTTGCACTGCTATACATTTTCACGTTGCACTGCTATATATTTTCACGTTGCACTGCTATACATTTTCACGTTGCACTGCTATACATTTTCACGTTGCACTGCTATACATCTTCACGTTGCACTGCTATACATTTTCACGTTGCACTGCTATACATTTTCAGGTTGCACTGCTATACATTTTCACGTTGCACTGCTATACATTTTCACGTTGCACTGCTATACATTTTCACGTTGCACTGCTATACATTTTCACGTTGCACTGCTATACATTTTCACGTTGCACTGCTATACATTTCCACGTTGCACTGCTATACATTTTCACGTTGCACTGCTATACATTTTCACGTTGCACTGCTATACATTTTCACGTTGCACTGCTATACATTTTCACGTTGCACTGCTATACATTTTCACGTTGCACTGCTATACATTTTCATGTTGCACTGCTATACATTTTCACGTTGCACTGCTATACATTTTCACGTTGCACTGCTATACATTTTCACGTTGCACTGCTATACATCTTCACGTTGCACTGCTATACTTTTTCACGTTGCACTGCTATACATTTTCACGTTGCACTGCTATACATTTCCACGTTGCACTGCTATACATTTTCACGTTGCACTGCTATACATTTTCACGTTGCACTGCTATACATTTTCACGTTGCACTGCTATACATTTTCACGTTGCACTGCTATACATTTTCACGTTGCACTGCTATACATCTTCACGTTGCACTGCTATACATTTTCACGTTGCACTGCTATACATTTTCATGTTGCACTGCTATACATTTTCACGTTGCACTGCTATACATTTTCACGTTGCACTGCTATACATTTTCATGTTGCACTGCTATACATTTTCACGTTGCACTGCTATACATTTTCACGTTGCACTGCTATACATTTTCACGTTGCACTGCTATACATTTTCATGTTGCACTGCTATACATTTTCACGTTGCACTGCTATACATCTTCACGTTGCACTGCAATACATTTTCACGTTGCACTGCTATACATTTTCATGTTGCACTGCTATACATTTTCACGTTGCACTGCTATACATTTTCACGTTGCACTGCTATACATTTTCACGTTGCACTGCTATACATTTTCACGTTGCACTGCTATACATTTTCACGTTGCACTGCTATACATTTTCATGTTGCACTGCTATACATTTTCACGTTGCACTGCTATACATTTTTGTTATAAATATTTAGACCGACTCTCTCGTGAAACTTCTTTTCCTTTTTCTTAATAAAAACTATTAATTTCAAACACCAAGGACCTGATGTTCCTATTGCAAAAGGAAGAAATATATATTCGTTTGAAAGACTTGAATATTTATTATGTTGTCATTTAGTTGCCTTTTCGTCGGCAGAGCCTGGACAAATGCTCGTAGAGTCAATTTGTGTTGCAGCTAAAGTATCGACACAAGTCGCATCCCAGACCAATAGTATATTTTATAATGCCACGATAATACGTGCATACACACGCAATACATAGAATTTATAGGTAATACATAAATTGTAAAAATAAAATCTTTAGAATATGAAGCGTCGCAAACTGAATACTTAAAGAGTGGATAAACTCTTTTGCTGAGGAATTTTATCCCGCTTCCACGGATAGAATTTTAATTAGATTCTCTTACAGTATTCAAAAGATGTTTGCAAAGACTTGAGATCAACTTATCCTGCTTGGAATTTTCTTAGACTTAAGACTAGTTTGATCTTATATTTTGTAAATATTTCTATTAATAATTAATAAAACAATTATATTTTTTATTTATTATAATCTGATAAGCAACTTGTACAATTATATCATCAAGCAATTTGAGTTTATTTAAATTTTCCATTATCGTAGTACAGCGAACACAATCACGGCACAACCACGCGAGGGTTGATTCTTGGTTAACGGTTTCAATTTCGATCGAGATAATAGAATAACCATGTGAACTTAAGTACCTAAACATTATACCTCTATATATCATATATTTTTTTAAGTATTTTAAATACATGGTGTAGCTGTTAAGTCCGTAGATATAGACCCTTATTTCGATTCCTGGTCGGGACACAATCATTTGTGATTTTTCTTCAATTTGGCACGCTAGAGACATCGATGACCTTACCACTTGTCATGTATGCACTATAATAAAGTTAAATATAAATCCGCTTTATAAGCTAAGTTTCTGACCACCCGTTAGGGCCGTTTGTTAAGGGTTCGGTCGTAACATTTACCATCAGGACAATAATTTCTCGTGAAATTTGTGTTAGTGTTTATGGATCAACATCAGCCAAGAAGACGTCTGAAGGTTAGTGCATGCTTTCTTTTCCTGGAGACAGATCATTTCTGTAATTTCTCCGCACTGTCTCCCCTTTTCTCTTTTCCTAGACCTTATTATTAGTGTACCGCAGGTCCTTCGAGTTTTTATATATTTAAAAATTAACTGCAAAATTAAATTCGCATCAATCCCAAATAGTTGCCGTCATTTTGGCCACCCCACAGTTTGGAGATAATATATCGAACTTTTTGATTAGTACAACTAGTATTTTGGTGATATAGTCCGAAAATATGAAAAGTTTGTGATCACAAAAGATTGAAGGCACGAGGCCAAAACTTGTTTGACCTGGCAGCATACTCAACACACACTGTTGCAGCATCGTACACGACAGTGATAAATGGATCTTCACTTCAATATAAAAAAACTCGTTTTAAAATCAGTCAAGAATAGGTTGTAATGGTTAGTTTCTGAGTATATTAATAGAGCAAGGTCACACGCTATAGCGATCAATAAGGGTCGCGCAGAAACTGGGGCTCACAAATTGTTGGCGAGGGTTGGAAAAAAATCATTGTGGTAAACAAAATATACTGAGTTGATTTAGATGCAAAACAACCGAATACATTTCCAAGAAGGGTTATATTTTGTTCTGTAATTTCGATAATGCGTTGTTATCCTTACTAACCTTTCTAAGCTAAGTTGCATCATTCAAAATAATTTAATTAATGACGTGTCACAAATGCCTGTAATAGGTTTACATAAATAAAGATATTTTAACTTCGACTTCTCATTATCACAACCTCTAGAACACAGAGTCCATCTCCAATGTTGGAGAATTTGGCCCACACTCGCTCTGTTGGCCAGACGAATTTGACAATGGTCTCAATTTTTAATGACAATTTAATAACGATTTCACAAGTTTTCATTAGTAGAACTAGAAATGAAATGAAATGAAATAATTTATTTGTCAGAAACATGGTAGGTACAGGGATGTAAATTATTATATGTAATTATATCACATGATTCGCTATTTCTAGCATACAAATATTTATTTAGTCACATGACTTTGTCGAGCTTAGTGTCTAGGTATTCTTTTGTCGAATAAAAACATTTATTAACCAGCATTTGTTTGACTCTTAATTTGAACAGTTTTAGTGGCAGCTCCCTTATAGTAACTGGAAGCTTATTAAATATCTTTGTCGCCATTGCATAACAATTTCGGCTATATTGAGTACTTTTATGAGCTGGAATAATTATTCTACTAGGATAACGCGTTTTAAAATTGCAATTATCCCCAAGAGTTTTAAAAAGTTCCGGGTGGCTTTTTACAAATAAACAGCATTCAAGTATATAGATAGAAGGAACAGTCAGTAATTTTAGTTTTATAAATAAAGGACGACAGGAAGTCATAGGAGGTGTGTTACAAATAGCACGAATGCATTGTTTTTGTCCAATAAAGATTCTATTTATTTCCACTGCATTACCCCACAATAATATGCCGTACCTTATATTTGACGCAACATATCCATGGTATGCCTGAAGGGCGGTTTTTTCGTTAGCTACTTTAGTTAATCGCCACAAAGCGTAGACAAATCTATTTATTTTAGTTGTTATACTACATATATGTTGTGTCCAAGAGCAACATTGGTCAATCGTTATGCCTAAAAAAATTATTTCATTGGATTGATTTATTTGGTCGCCATTTATTTTTATAGTAACATGTTTCTTGTTAACGTTGTGTCTATTTATAAATTGAATGTATGTCGTTTTATTAATAATAATTTTTAGATTATTAGCATTTAGCCAATTTATAATGTCCGCAATAGTTTTATTTATTATGTTATTATAGTTATTTATTTTATCGTCAGTTATTATCACGGATAGATCGTCAGCAAAAAGTATACAGTCACAAGAAGTAGTATCAGGTAGATCATTAATGTATAGTAGAAATAGCAAGGGCCCCAGTATACTGCCCTGGGGGACACCAGATTGATTTACTTGTGTTTTGGACCTAAAGATAGACTCCTGGTTAGCATTGTCCAGCCTTGTAACTTCAACGTATTGGTTTCTAGAAGAGAGATAGCTCTGTAGCCATTCTTGTACTACGCCACGTAATCCATAGGCTTCGCATTTTTTTAATAGCAGGTCATGACAAACAGCCTTGCTCATGTCAAAAAATACTGAAGTAGTAGCTATTCGTTTATCGACGTTTCTTAATATATTGCTAATAAGGTTAAATGCTGCAAGAGATGTGGATTTACCTTTTTGGAATCCATTTTGTTCATCTTTGATTATTTTAAATTTATTAAGATAGCCTATCAACCTGGTATGCATCAGTTTTTTAAACACCTTTGATAATACAGGTATTAGGGCAATCGGCCTGTAGTTGTCAAACTCTGTCTCATCTCCTTTTTTGAAAAGAGGCTTTATTATTGTTACTTTTAATTTGTCCGGGAATTTTCCTTGAATAAATGACAAATTAGTTTAATTAGTTAGGGTGGAGATCGTTTAACGTGCTTTTGTAAATGTACGTTAAATTTAATTCAACCTAATAGCAGTTACTATATATTTTTTGTGGTATTTCTTGAGTCTAGTACGCTCGACGAGCTTGTAAAATAAGCCTATTGTAAAGTTGGCTAAATTAACGTGCTTTCCATTCTTAAGACGGCGGCTGAAAATCGGCGCTATGGCCTATCCCTAGGTTGTGGCGGACGCCGAGCTGATCGCTGTCGCTGGTAGGGTAAGTATTTTTATTAAGTATTTTTAAAGTTTAGTTTCAACTTTTTAATTTGTTTTAAGCTATGTGTATGGTTTGGCTACAAATAAATATAGTTCTTTCTTTCTCTTTCTAAATGTGGAACCGCATTAAAAGCATGGTTTCTGACCTCTCCGCAAGGGGTACGGTTGTGATAATGATGAAACGTAGTTTAATTAACGAAACGGACTTCAACCGCAGAAAAGTCATACATATATCAGTTGGTCGAAACTAAGTAGGTCGTAGTCTGGTCTACGAGTAGAATAATTAATTTAATATAAGCAACATTATGCTAGGAAAAGTCCAAGCACGTTTCATATAAGAAAAAGACATCAGATACCATTATGCCGGCTTGACGAGATGCTTTTTCACTATACTTCTTTGCTTGGGGTAACATATTTTGCGACCCATTACAAAAAGCTGACGGCATAAAGCTCGCCTGTAAACAGTAATTTCAAGTTATATTAGTTTTTGTCGTAAAGATTTATTATTATTATTATTCATTGTTATGGCGCTCTCAGAATTCATTCATAAGGCATCATAAACATATACCCATAGCTGGTTATTAATGTTTAAGAGTGCTTAAGAGCATATATTTGATTTAAATATTAATTATTTAACACGGACAGACCTTTACATATAAGCTATGTCGGCTGCAAATGTCTGTTTTCCTGTACCATAATGCATTATGAAATATGTTATTGTTTTCATATCTTGTAACTTTACTGAATAAAGATATTATTATTAAAAAAAAAGAAAGACTGCCATTAGAAAAATAAGTCACTCCTTCACGCTTAACTAGACAAGAAAATATACAAAATAAATAGGGGAAAAATGCTTAAGTTCGTGACGAAAATAATGAAAATAAATAATTGAGAAAAACACCCCTGTTTAGAGGTTTTTCTTTGATGTCGCCGCCGGGTGGGGTAGGAGGGGGTAACTAGATTATTTGTAAGGTAAACAGAAGTATTAGAATGGAATAAAACTGCATTTTCCAATCTACTCTTTGGACCCCCTGCGGACTGTACATCTGCTGATTGGTTTGTATTTAGTTATTGACATTAACAAGTTCAAATTCATTTAAAAGTTAGTTCAAGAAAGTTGTAATACACTAAAATCCGACTGGTTAGAGCTCTTGTGATCCCTATTTTTCTGTATGCTGCAGAGGAGTGGACTCTACGCGAAACTAACGAAAAACAAATTAATGTTCTAGAGATAAGGTGTTGGCAGAGAATGTTGGGCATATCATCGACGGAGTTTCGAACCAACAAATCCATACTGGAGGAACTGGGGATCATACAACGCCTTTCCTCGACTGAACAATCACGCCTTCTAACTTTCTTCGACACGTGTCACATCGTTGAAAAAACATCTATCGAGCGCCTGGTAGTCCGGTGGCAAGAAGATGCGTAGTAGGTCTCCGATGAGATGGACTGACCATGTAACGGCTGCAATGGATCATCCTCTACATGAGTGCACCAGCAAAGCTGCGATCCGGGAAGAGTGGGCTTGTTAAGCGTGCCACTAACGACCACGACCACTCTGCCAACAGTGTACCGACTAAAATTAATAAATAATTTTGGATATTTTGTGTTTTTCATAGCATAAATAAAACTTTCGTTATATATATATATTTTTCCTAAATTTCAATTATGCTTTGAATTAAGAAACTGAAAACACGATATATCCAAATTTAGCTAGCGGTCCTAGCATTTTGTTTGGAACGCTAAAGACATCGACGAGCTTGCCACTTGTCATGATGGGTCTATAATAAAGTTACCTAAATTTGAATCCGCGTCTTTAAAGAGATACGGTCGTGATGATACTTTACTTTTAATTTTTCCCCCACAGATTTATACACGGTATACTAATAAAATAATAATAAATGGTCAGACGCTAATAAGAAAATATATAACTAAATACAACACACGCCGTGGCTGTACACCGACATTTTCAAAGGCCAGGTAAAAAGGGGCTGAAACTAATTTCATACTACATCAATAGTTTACGATTATCTTCTTTAAGGCTATTAATATAAAAGCTAAAATCCTGTAGCATAATGCAGGCTGATACAACGATGACATTTCCCTCGAACTAATCCATTTCCACATCTATCATTTGACCTCTTAGGTTATTTTTGACCTAAAGTAACTAATGCAAGCAGTGGTGGCTAGGTTTTAAGAAGGATTTCTTTAAAATCCTAAAAAGGTCGGTTCGAACCCAAATATACCAATGAGAAATACACTATCTTATGTACATAGACTTGCAACACCACCGTTTTTGATCCTCGGAGAGCACGTTAAGACGTCGGGCCAGCGTGACGTATGTAGGCCAAATTCTTCAAAAAAAACTGGAAGGCTCATCCTTAACAATGGAGGTCTAGAACTCTGTGTTTTAGCGTTTGTAAAGATGAACTAATGCAACATGTATAAAATATCCACTTATGGAATCGTTAAAAAAAAAATATATTTATTATTATTAGCCAATGTGGCAAGAGTAGGCCAAAATCTTAAAAAATCTGTTGTTGAAGGTTATCTTCATGGTTTTTTATTCAGTATTTTCTGTAACAAGCACCGCTTTAAGCAAATCGTATTAGGCTTTTATGATTAATATAATATTTAAATTTTTATGATTTATGTTTTTAAGTAAATAATTGTGTGCATCCATAATTTAATAAAAGACTTAAAAATTAATGACAACTTCTAGTTGTTCGATGTATTTTAATTGCAAACTTTGAAAAATAGTTTAATAAACATTTACTTTCGAAAATAAACTGAAACGAGGTTCTCTTATCGTAGAAGAACGTGTTTTACACTTCCATAGCACGCAGTTTGGCAAAATTTTCTTGAAGCAACAAAATAATTAATTTGAAAGTGCACGTTGAACACAACAATTATGTCTCTGATAAAAACTATTATTTTACTAATAGATTGTGGGTAAAATTTAAATTACCAACTGGATTTTTTTGGCAAGGTCAAAAATTCGCAGTGCCAATTGGCACCAATAGCAAAATAAAAGCAGGAGGGGAGGGCAAGCCTCAGGGAAATGGAGGTACTTTACAGTTGTACAGTGTATGGGGTCTGCGAGATCACACGATCGATAGCAGGTGAGCCTCGTTACATGTTATCTTTACAGGATAAACTGACTAGACGGGTAGTTAGAGATTACTTGAATTGTTAATCTATAATTTCACACTACTGAGCTTCAGCTTTTTCACATGGCGTAAGAAATATTCAAAAGCGAATTTATAATAAGGTAAATAAAACTTAAACACAATTTTCATTTTATTTTCTTTTAATATTCTGTTGTGTAAATTATTGATTTAATTATATATTATTTTTTGGGTAGGTAACTCTTCTTTTTATTTTTTAGTATAAGTAGTATCATATTGCATGCTGTGGTCTCCTGTAATTAGGATAGATATAGGCCGAAATTATATATGCATGATCTAATAACACTCGTTTAGTTTACGAGTATACCCTGCCGGTGGTACCCTTACTTAAGGGTGTAAATAAAAATAAAAGTGGTACCAATGAGAAATACACTTTTTTTACGTGTCGATTGATCTCTCTTCCGTTCCGCACGTTAAGTCGTCGTCGTCCCGGTTCGATTATTACCAAATTGTGGAATGATTCATAAATTGTCATAAAAATATGCTTCGCCGTCAGAAATTATTCCTATACTATACCTAATCTGTTTATCCCATTACAGAAACAAATAAGTAGGTATTTTAATTACCAAAACAAATATAATTTGTCAAAAACAAGAAAGGAAAATGTCCTTATTTGAAATAAATAACTAAAGCTGAACTCTATTAAGAATACAAAGGGAATGTAATCAGCAGGTGGGCGCGGCTTTTGTTCCCCGCTCCCGACACGACCGCCCGCGGCGTCGACCGGCGAGCGACTGACAATCACAGCGGTCTAAATGACGCGTCTACCCTTATTTTGGGAAAATATTACTTTAATAATGTTCAAGAGTAATGTTTCACTGAAATAGAAATCTGTGATTTTTAATAAGGTTCAAAAGTAAAGTTAGGTATATCGCAAACAAAAACCAACTAAGTTTTAACCATTTTTGCACATTTAATTACTTTATAATTTCCGTTTTCGGTTAAAACCGTTCGTTTAATTGCTTTTAAGACCCACTATCTTCGAAACTAAGCGTCACAGTGATTAGTCGATTATATGACTGGAAAAAGTAGAAGTTTTTAAACGACTGGTGTAGAAAAGTGACTTTACTAAAAAAATAGTTGGTTTTCGCTCTAACCCGGCGATGTAGGTATTTATTAATTTAAAGTGATATCTCTAGAGTATGTTTAACTATAACTGTAGTATAGTATAGCTGAAATACAATTTGTTTGAAGAGAACTAGCCAGTAAACTATCGTCCATCGTGCACGATTCGAATAAAAAGGGATTTAAAACCCAATTATGGATTTATAATTAAAAATAAACTGTCCAAAAAGCACTTGAGTTATAACTTTAGACCTAAGCCCATTTTTTAAATTAAATTATAACTTAGAGTTGATCAAAGTCAAAACCACTTATCCGATTGAAGAGCTTCGTGTATTCTGTATTATAACGACCACCGTTGTGAAGAGGGTCAGCAGTGATAGGGCACGGGCTATGTCAAGCACACTCGACTCGCCTTTGTCTATATCAAGGGCGCAACGACGTAAGGGGGTAGGTTGTAACGTGTATAATTTTAGGTTATAATAAAACAAAATTACTTTTTAGTTTAGCCTAGTATTTTAGTAGCCGTAGATTTAATTCTAACTTAAATACAGAAATGTGTATGAGTAGGTACGGCAAGGTAAGAAAGTGGTGAATGTGGCCCATCTTAACGAGCTTTTTGATGTCTCTAGCGTACCAAATTCGAGAAATATCACAAAAATAATCTTAATAAATTTTAGTGTCCCGACCTTTATTGAACCCTGTACCTCCGCGTTTAAATCCACGGACAATAATTACTTTTATTGATAACTTATTTATTGCCCAAAAAACTTAAAAGTTAAGTTTAAAAGCAGTGGAGAGATACAGGCTGATGATGATGATAAGTCGATCTCAAGGCGAGATACTCTTCACGATGAATGCTTGGAAAGCTAATAATTTTGTCTTCTTCGTGTTTGGGTCATAATGTGTAATTATTTTTAAAAGTATCATCACGACCGCACCTTTCGGGGTGTTCAGAAACACGCTTATAAATAGCGGATTCACATTTAGCCAACTTTGCTATAGGCCAATCATGACAAGTGGCAAGCTCGATGTCTCCAGCGTACCAAATTCGAGAAATATCACAAAAATAATCTTAATAAATTTTAGTGTCCCGACCTTTATTGAACCCTGTACCTCCGCGTTTAAATCCACGGACAATAATTACTTTTATTGATAACTTATTTATTGCCCAAAAAACTTAAAAGTTAAGTTTAAAAGCAGTGGAGAGATACAGGCTGATGATGATGATAAGTCGTTCTCAAAGCGAGATACTCTTCACGATGAATGCTTGGAAAGCTAATAATTTTGTCTTCTTCGTGTTTGGGTCATAATGTGTAATTATTTTTAAAAGTATCATCACGACCGCACCTTTCGGGGTGTTCAGAAACACGCTTATAAATAAGCGGATTCACATTTAGCCAACTTTGCTATAGGCCAATCATGACAAGTGGCAAGCTCGTCGATGTCTCTAGCGTACCAAACTCGAGGAATATGAATTTAAAAAAAAACGTCCCCTGGGAACGAGACGCCACGTGCGTCCACACCCTCGCCGCGTCGCATCTTAGGAGGACAGCGCATAAAGCGGGAGCCGCGGCGGAAAATGTGGAGTCCAGCAAGCGGCGCAAGTATGTAAGTATATTAAAAGATTACATATTTATGCCGTTTGTAGTCCAAGCGCAACAAAGTTTTTAAAAGACATAACATCGCGTCTTGTCGCCTCCTCCGGTGACAAGACGGCTGGCTCTTTCTTCGCCCAAAGAATCAGTATTGCAATTCAGCGGGGAAATTCAGCCAGCGTTCGTGCCACCATTCCACGCGGACGGGACTTATATCCCTATCCTTAGTATTAATATTAATTTTATTTTATATTTTGTAAATATTTTTTTCGATTAAATTAATTAAATGTATCATATGTAATGTAAATAAATTAATAAATATTTTTGTGTCCCGACCAGGATTCGAACCCGGTACCTCCGAGTCTAAATCCACGGAATCTTAACCGCTAGACCACGGAGGCAGATTATTTTTAACATCAGAATAATTAAATCATGCTTTCGGAAACTGTGTTTAACTTTCGAAGAAGCTATGTAATGATATTTCTAACAAAAAGAAACATTTTCCAAAAGGAATATTAACTTTTGGAACTTTATTTTTCGCGTCAGTTTTTATTCCAAAGAAAAAAGTTTTGGGATACTTCCTCGCTGTGACGTCACAATGGGATTACCTGTTTATCCCACGGGACCTGCTACCACTTTAACTCACCCCACCCTAAACTCACCCCTTGTGGGGTTGGGAGGACATCTAAAGCTGGCGAGAGATCTGAATATTATTTGACTTTTTTATATTATACACCAACCGATTTAAAAAAAAATGGTTATAATTATATCAGGCGGTTTTTTCCATGACCTGGTGTTAGATAATAATAAATAAATAAAGAAGATATTTAACTTTCAAAATATGAGGGTTTAATCAAATTCTATGGCCTAGCGGTTAATTCGCGGAGGTACCAGGTTCGATTTAAGGTCGGGAAACAATAGTTTTTCAAAATCAAAACATTTTATAATTTTATTGTTGATCATAGGGTTTTAGATAAGGTACATGTTATTATGGTGGTAGCTGTTTCCCGTCCATTGGACTTACCATAATTGGATACAGTTACGCAAAAAGGATCTAATACACAATTAGATATTTATTTATGAATGTCAGGTCCTAAGGATGATATCTTTAATATTAAAAACGAACCAGAAAAAAATACCTTTTATGACACATTCTACATGTATTAAACGTTGGACTAACTTGTTGTTCCAACTTCAATGGCGTTTAACTTAAAATTAATTTAATGTGGATTGGATCCTTTTTCCGTAACTACGTCCAATTACACTACGAGACTAAACATTAAACATTTTACAACGTGTGAGGGGTGAGGTCCTCGCGCCCACCTCATGGTAAGTGGCGCGCGAGGTCCATAAATGTCAGCAACTGGAATTATACACTCATGACTGACATCAGTCCCCTAACTCTATGCCGGCTTAACTGGGCATCCCGACAATTCGAGCCCTAACCCGAAACGTAAAGATACACTTTTCTGGGTTAATGGGCACGAACGGTGGATACTTCCCCGCCCCGGCAGACTGGAAAATTATCACCAACAGCCCGCCTGTCACCTATTAATTGATAACTGTTCCTCTTATGATTTGAAAAGATAATCTGCTATGCTGTAGCATCTTTTAGGTTGATAACATTGAAGCTTTGACTTAAAGACTCTCATGTTCTGGACTTCACGGATATAAATTTGTGTTACCATACTAATGACATTATTGCAAAAAAATCAAATCAAAAGTCAAAGTCAAAGTCAAAATATCTTTATTCACGTAAACCTATTACAGGCATTTATGAAACGTCATTAATTTAATTATTTTGAATGATTCTACTCCTGCTAGTAGAAGACTAAGCAGCAAAGTGGTCCAATAAGTAAGCTGTTAGCAGAAGACCAGCAGCTTAGCAAATTCCAGTGACCTGTTAATGTTTAATCTGACTGAGAAAGGAATCTGCAAGGAAAACTCAGCTATATCACATTTACAAAATAAAACATATACAGAACTGCACCACAACGATCAATTAATAACCTTTTAAATTTAGTTATCAGTACCTATGAGAAAACAATACCTGGTACAGCAGTAACCCACCAGGCAAGTCAGAATTAAGGTAGACTACATGCCTATGTGCAACCCGAAAGTCGACAAAACGCAAAAACCTCTGTTAATTTAAGAACAATAAATTGAACGTGTTCGGCAGAGGTCCCAGGCCCCCACAGCAGCACCCGATCACGGACATAACGCATGTGCCAGCCATCCCCCCGCTCAACCAGGCCCTTAGGGTGCGGACCGGGACCCGACACACGTGCCACCACTGCAATGACCTTCTAAGGAAGGGGCGACCACCGGACACGCCACACCATGAGAACCTGAACACTAAGAATGACCTTCGAGACACACACAAGCTAAACATAACAATTACTTCCCAAGTACCCAAATGTTGCCGTGCAATTCCGTTAACAAACTTATATATTAGTTAATAAAATAATAAATACATAATAGTAACTAAATGTTACATAAAAAATAATTATATTATAATAATAAGGTAATAAAAAATATTACTGTATCACAATAAACAGTATTTACTAATTAGTCAATAATGTATTAGTAACTAATTGTTACATTCAAAATATTTCTACATAACTGTAAAATAAATCAAAAATAAAAACAGATTATTAAAAAAGAACCTAATGTGCTATTAACTAATTATCTAATCTTTGCAGAGCGGCAATATTCCACACATCTTTGTCATTAATAAAATCATTAATTTTATAATATGCTTTTGCAATTAGAATTTTCTTAATACTACTCTTAAATTTTGTTTCCCCTAATTCTTTTACAGGTTTTGGTAATTTATTATATAGTCTAATACTATTAAACACAAAACTTTTATTTGTTTTTTGAAGCCTAAATTTAGGAATATAAAGCTTGTCAGCATTTCTTAATTTGCGAGACTGCATGTCTCCATTTTTTTTAAATAACTTTAAATTATTCCTTACATATAGAATATTTTCAAATATATATTGTGAAGGCAATGTCATTATATCAATGTCAGGAAATATGCTTCTGAGCGAGTCTCGATATTTCAGGCCATAAATTGCTCGAATGGCTCTTTTCTGGAGAATAAAAATAGAGTCTAAATCTGCCGCTGAGCCCCACATTATGAAACCATAAGTCATAATGCTGTGGAAGTAGGCGAAGTATACTAGTCTTGCTGTTGCCACATCAGTCAGCTGCCTAATCTTTCTGACAGCATATGCAGCTGAGCTCAACCTATTGCATAAGGTATTAATGTGAGCTCCCCACTGCAGTTTGGGATCAACTGTGATGCCCAAGAATACAGTGGATTCAACAAATTCAAGAGCAGAACCGCCCAACATCACACTGCAGTCGATTTTTGGCACGTTAGGTGATGAAAACTTAAGGCATTTTGTCTTATTAGAATTCAAAACCAAATTATTAGCCGTTAACCATTCCGAGACCATCGCCAGAGTACGATTTACTGTTAACAACATATTATCTTTCCTATTAACTTTAAATAGAAGAGAAGTGTCGTCAGCAAACAACACTATTTCCGCATTTTCTCGTACCATGTGGGGCAGGTCATTGATATATGCTAGGAAAAGGAATGGACCTAGTATTGAGCCCTGCGGGACACCCATTCTAACAAGAGACCCTTTCGAGACACTGCCATTATTATTAACACATTGTGTTCTATTATACAAGTAGGACTGTACTAGATTAGAAGCTTGTCCACGAACACCGTAATAATCTAATTTACCAAGCAGAGTTTGATGATCTACACAATCGAATGCTTTTGACAGGTCACAGAATACCCCAATAAGATCCTCGGAGTTTTCCCAGGCATCAAATATTTCAAATCAAATCAAATCAAAATCATTTATTCGTGGTTTTTCGGTAGGTACATAGTTCTTAGGTTAGGATGAGCATGCAAAAAACCTACCACATGTGGTGTACGAATTCATTACATTAACAAATATAATTGTAAAAATAATAACAAATATAATAACAACTTAAACATCCATTTTACAATTTATATAAAATAAAATATGTAACACAAAATGTAGGCAAAAGAGAAATGTCCAAAAATACTATTGTAAAAATAATGACAATACAATCTATATATTGGCAGTTATTAACACATTTGAAATGGTTTCGTAATTAAAAAACTGATCTAAGCTATAATAACATTTTTTAATTAAAATTAAAGTTAATTTACTTTTAAACATTGGAAAGGATAAATATTTTAAATCGTCAGGTAACTTAGTATAAATTTTAGGAGCCATACCCAATAAGCTTTTCTGAAGTAAGGCGGTCTTATTTATTTTTGCGCTTATTTGATACAGAGGACGTGGTCGGAGATAATTTGTCGACGACGTAGGTTTTAAATGAAAGTACTTGTCCATCGTTTTGAATACTTTTGTACATATATTAAATCTTTATTGCAAAATAACATTACAATTCAGTTTTTACATAGGTTAGGGCATAAAATAAATCGTACATAGTAACAAAAACAGTTTAGCTGTGACATCTGAAATAGTCGGTGGACGGTGCTTCAGATGTCATTGTAGGAATTAGTACTTACGAGATTTAATTTTACTCTAGACAATATTTATTTATATTTGCTGTAGGCAAGACTTAAATAATTGTTTGTGTGTATGGTTAGTGTGTGTGTGTTGGTGTGTGTGTGTGTGTTGGTGTTTGTGTGTGTTGGTGTACGTGGGTTTGAATGAATATATATAAGTATGCATGTGTTAGCAACAACCTATATCTTATAATATTATTTTATGATTTTAAACAGGTTTTCAGTATCCTCATAAGTTAGTTCCTGAAGCCAGTTCCTAACGAGTACCTTGCACTTTCTGGAGGTTTGGGGAAATATTAAGCTTTTTATTTAACCTATTATATAACCGGCTACTTAAAGTGATATAATGCCTTTGGGCCAACGCAACCCTACAGCATTTAGTGTCACATACTCGATCCCTGGCTCGCACATGGTTGTTGATTTCATTATATGGTAAGACAGCGTGTGTTCTTAATATGGTTTGAAGAATAAATAGCTGCCTCACAGTAAGGACTTTGCTCTCTTGATATACCAGGGTTGTAGGAAATCTATATGGTTTTTTCATCATCACCTTCAAGATTGCTCTCTGCGCCCTCTCGAGTCTAAGCATAGCCGTTACATAAGTACCACCCCATGACGTAATACAGTACGATAGGATTGACTGTGCCAGCGCATAATAAACCGTCCTGAGCGTGTCGATGTTAGCAGATGCTCGTAACCTCTTAAACACAAATATGAGTTTCCTAGCTCGCGACACTAGACTATTCAGGTGTTGATGCCAGCTTAGTGTGTCATCAATTATGACTCCCAAATACTTAATACTTGAAGTACGGGTAATCGGTAGGCAATCGCACACATCATTATTGGTTTTACAGCATGTATGAGCCTTAACATCAAAACAATCAAATGCGGGCTGTGACGCCCCAGAAACAGAAAATGCAACATATTTAGTCTTCTCAATATTTAGGGTAAGAATGTTAGTGGACAGCCATGACATGACATCACGGAGAGCATCCTCAGTGTGCTTGTGTGCACTTTTCCAATCTCTTCCCTGTACAATGAGTGCCGTATCGTCTGCGTACGTAAATATTTTGGAATTTGGTAGGTTTAGGCGGCATAGGTCGTCGATGTAGATTAGAAACAGGGTAGGTCCTAATACACTACCCTGTGGGACACCATAAGATAACACCTCGTCATCACTAGTAAGGCTGTCAATCTTAACGCACTGGCTACGTTCTTTCAAGTAACTGCAAAATATATCCAAGACAATGCCCCTCACTCCAATTCTTTCCATTTTACGCAGGAGAATAGGAACAGAGACAGTGTCAAATGCCTTAGATTGCACTATGTGTGTTACTTTAAACATATATGTAATATTTTTCGAGTTTGGTTCGCGTCGAGACATCAAAGTAAAGTTGGCTAAATGTGAATGCACTGCATTTTTTATTTTCAAAGTATAACTAGATCGGTGGTGTCTCAGTTGTACTTAGTTTGTAGTTACGTTCTATCGGAAGTGTACAGCACGTTCTTATGACACAAAATAACAGTTTGTACGAAAATAGCAACCAGTGCCAATTTTGTCATATTGATATCACGCTCTAAGACTCTAGAACAAGTAAATGAAATTATATATCTGGGCAGTGTTTTCACTGCGGATGGGAAGTACGATAGGGACGTTGAAAGAAGAGTGAAAGCGGGAAATAGTGTTAACGGTGCCCTGGGGTCACTGATCGGCAGTCGAAATGTCAGTGACAAAGCTCGGCTCGCCATACACAATGCCATGTTGGTACCAACACTGATGTATGGAAGCGAAACGTGGATATGTCAGAATACGCATGAGAGTAGGGTTAATGCAGTAGAAATGCGGTCGTTGCGGCGGATATGTGGCGTCACTTTGGCGGACCGCATACGTAACGTCGAAATACGGAAAAGGGTTGGTATGAAGGAAAGCATAGGGACAAAAATAAGGAAAAGCATGCTACGATGGTTCGGGCATGTTGAAAGGATGAGCGATGAAAGATTGACGAACCAGATATATAATGCGAAAGTTGTGGGTAAAAGAGGCCCTGGCAGACCGAGACTCACATATCACGATCAAATAAATAAAACACTGACTGAAGGTGCATTAAAAAGTCTTCGTAACCAAAGGGCATGTATGAAGAGGTTAATGAATGTCGACGAAGCGAAAGAGGTATGTCGTGATCGTGTCAAATGGCGCTCAATTGTCTCTGCCTACCCCGCAAGGGATCTGGCGTGAAGATATGTATGTATGTATGTATGATATCACGCTAAAGATGTGGAATGCTCTCCCAGCTAATGTGTTTCCCCATTCCTATGGATAACCTGGACTTCAAACGAAGTATGTAGAGGTTGGGACTGATGTTGGCCGACTAAGGCTGGCGTCAGTTCTTCCATTCTTAAACTATTTATAAAGTTAATTTTCTTGCTCTTTTTCCTATTTTTATTGTTTTGTTTTATGGCCTATTCATCATTTTCTTCTTTTGTTATTTGTATTCGTCACCTAATATTATAAAACGTTGGCCAACCCGTCTAGCCAGCGTGGCGGGTTTAGGCCTAATTCTTCAGAAAGTCCCATCTCCAACAACAGAGGTCTAGGACTCTGTGTTCAGGGAGCTGTGATGATCATTATAATCAACTGTTTTAACTGTGTCCATGTAAAATTATAGTATCATCACGACCGTTTCCCTTTCGGGGTGGTCAGAATTATATAGAAGCGGATTCACATTTAGCCAACTTTACTATAGGCCAATCATGACAAGTGGCAGGCTCGTCAATGTCTCTAGCGTACATAACTCGAGAAATATCACAAATGAATTAAATATTAATTAACTTTTAATAATTTAAATCAATAAATATTATTGTGTCCCGACCAGGAATCAAACCTCCGAGTCTAAATCCACGGACTTAACCGCTAGACCACGGAGGCAGTCATGAGTCCGTGTAAATAATATAAAATCTAAAATAATACTATATTGTCAATGTGTAATAATAAGATCTGTGATTTTTCTTGAAAAATAAATAAATAGTTGAGTCACAAAGTCAGTAATCAATGTTTGATATCCATTCCCCCTTTAAAAAAATGGGTTTGTTGAAATAAAATCCACATGTAAGGTTTTGTGTTAAATAAATTCAGAGGCAAGGTAAACTTTCCCCTCCGTCGAGAGACTAGTAGAACAAATTAAGTCATCACTCTCCCGTCACTTTGACCAGGGGATACTGGGAAATGTTTCAAACTGAATACTAATGGACTAGAATACAAACGCAGATAAACGAAAAAAGATGAAAGTCAAAATTCGTGAGTCAAAAAATTTTATTCATGTAAGCCTATTACAGGCAATTATGAAACTTTATTAACTTAATTATTTTAATGATTTTACTCCTGCTAGTGGAAGACTAAGTTAGCAGAAGACCAGATTCCAGTGACCTGTTACTGTTTAATCTGACTGAGAAAGGAATCTGCAAGGAAAACTCAGCTATATCAGATATACAAAATATACAGCCACGAATTTATATTTATTGACCGAAAATATTGTAGTTATATATATATAATCCTATTTTTATGTATATTTAGATTGTAAGCTGACACAGCCTCTTTAGAGCCACGAATTAATTATTAACTTGACATAGGTAATTTATTTTAGTCTATAAGCTGCCACGGCCTCTTTACATATTTTTTTTTTCATTACAGCCCCTAGAACACAGCGTCCTAGACCTCCACTGCTGAAGATGGGCCTTCCAGAACTGGAGAATTTGGTCTACACTCGCCACGCTGGCCAGACGGCCTGGCAAGGTTATGATGTCAATTTTTAATGACAATTTATTAACGATTTCACAAGTTGGCATTAATGGAACCGGGACCGACGGCTTAACGTGCTCTCCGAGGCACGGAAACGGTGGTGTTGTAAATCCATGACAAATGTACGTAAGAAAAGTGTATTTCTCATGCCGGGTGGGTTTGAACCGACCTTTGTAGGATTTAAGGATGCGTTCTTACAACCGAGCCACCACCGCGCCTCTTTACAGCCACGAATTAATTTTAAGTAGTTTTAGGCAAAATACTTTCAACAAAACTGGCAACAGTGTTTTAGTTAAAAATCATGGTATAGCTAAAATGACCTCCATAGAAGCTGCTGGTTATTTTATAGTTATCTTGTCGAAATTATTGTAAACTATGACAAAAATATGTATTGACAATATCCAAGTGTTGTTTACTAGCCATAAACAAATAAATGATAAGATATTAATTCTAAAAAATAAATTACAAAATATTCGAATACTAGTGTATCTTTTTACCCCGTCTGATCTATATTAATAAAACACTGTCACGTCTGACCCGAGCTAAAATGGCGCACCCCTAATTAACTCACCCCTTTCAGGAATTAAAAAGGAAACCGCTGTCCAAATTAGGGCTTAAAACAATCATGAATAAATTGAGGCGCAGGACAAGGTTCGATTTAGGTTGCTTGGGTATTCACCAGGCATGAGCGAGGGAAATAAGCGGTTCGTGAAGAACATATCCACGTGAAGTACCATCATTACGTAAAGAATTTTATTTTAATTTTATCGAATGTAGTCCAGGGAGAGACAGAGATAGTTCCGGAAAAACTGGCAACATTACCCTCTGTATAGCGGGGCTAATACGTTGACAGAAATAATTGAAAGCTTTCCTGCCTTCTGATTTTGCAGTCAGCCGTTTGGACAACTCTTTGGCCAGACGCTTGGCTGAAGGTCTCGACCCCAAACGATTTAAAAAAGAAAAAATATAAATACAGAAATGATTAGGATATATAAAGATAGATATTATAGTCTTTATTGAAGGCGCAGACTCCACGAAATGCGTCGACCCTACCTATTTCTTTGGTACGACCAATGTAACTAAATACGACATAGTAAATCTGGCTACACTATCCGACATAAAACACCGTAATAGTGTAACCGTTAAGGGAGTGTAACTGGACCCACGCATAAGGTAGAATTAATTAGCAGGTGTTAAGGAGAACACTGTCAATTTACGATATCGTCTGATATTTTCTTTTTCTTACTGTTCTGTGTTTACTATAAAAATAAACACCTTATTTATTACCCTGTGGTCTAGCAGTTAAGTTTAGATGCGGAGGTTTGATTCCAGGTCGAACACACAATAATTTATCTAATTCATTTGTGATATTTCTCGAGTTTGGTACGCTAGAGACATCGACGAGCTTTCTTATTTATAGTAAAGTTGGCTAAATGTGACCCTATGGCAAAGACTCTTTACAGTTGCATTTATTATTGTTTTATTATTTTAGATTGGACATTTATATGCTGCATCTATACAGCATTGAGCTTAAGTTAATATAATGTACTATGACTCCAGCTTTAGGTCTAAAATGCATTTACGGCAAGTACCAACCATACTTAAACATAGAGCGGTCGCGGTGGTGGCTCGGTTGTACATTTATCATTTATTTACCACACCACTGTTCCCGTGCCTCGGAGAGCACGTTAAGCCGTCGGTCCCAATTCCGCTTGTACTTGTGGAATCGTTAATAAATAGTCATTAGAAAGGTGACATCAGAACCTCGTCAATCCGTCTGGCCAGCGTGGCGAGGGTAGGCCAAATTCTCCAGATATATGTTACGGAAGGCCTATCTTTAACAGTGGAGGACTAGGACGCTGTGTAATGATGATGATGAATGATAATGAAAGGTTTTAAGTAGCCGTTTACACATTTATCATACGACAATTATGAGTAATGTACTTGTACTACTAGTACTACTTACTTATTATATGTATATAAGTATATAAGTACTTATGTATGTATATGTATATAAGTACTTATTATATGTAGTATGTGTATGTATTATATGTAGTGTGTATATATATATGTATATTGTATGTAGTATATGTATTCTTGGATGTAGTTTAGTATGTAAGTATATCCTTTTATCTAGAGCCTAATTATTTCCATATTTATCATATCTATATTACATGTTGCACCTACCTCACACCTTGAACTTACTACATTATCCTAAAGGTTGGCTGTCAGAGAATGTCTAGCGGCATTAAGCCCGCCCCTTGTACATAGTGCAATAAAGATTTAAATAAATAAATAATAAATAAATAAATACTGTGCTTTCTCTAAACTGTAAGTTAAAATTTTAAATAAGTATTGACAATACTAATTCTTTATTTTGTGTGCCAATTACAGTGACACAGCTGTAGTGTTGATGAAAAACAAACGAAATTATGGCCATTAAACACGCGTACAAATAGATCGTAACATTTTGACATCAGAAAATATACAATTTTAGGGTAACCCAGGGCTTTAACAGACATGGGGTATCTTGTACCGCAGGGTTTAGTAATAGCTTTATTGCCTCGGGCGTTCCCTATCTCGTTAGGAGGGATTTTGGTTGCGGGTGTGCTGAGATCGTTACGTTTTTGTCATTTTATTCGGCCCGTGGGATGAATATGTGGCAGGCTATCAAATAAATGAAAAAAGCACACTGAAAATAACTGATGTTACTAAAATCATCAACCATCAGAACGTAGTAGAGACACTTTCTTTTTCAAAAAGAAAATTTTGTTGTTTATTTGGTATTTGTAATTTTGTTCAAGCAATCATCACACCACAGCCCCTAGAACACAGAGTTCTAACTTATTAGGATAGGACGACTTTATTAGGATTTTAATGAAAGTTTTCTAACAACCGAGCTACCACCGGGCTCTTTGTTAAAACAACAAAAAATATGAATAACAAATCCAATTAAATTATTATTTATTTACTAAAAGATAAAATTGATGACTAATAACAAAATAGAAAAAATGAGTATATGGAAACATAAAAATTAAAATAAACACAGGGACCGTACAATAGTGGCGTACAAAATATTTGACAACTTGCATGGTTGGTCCTCATCACATCACCACAGCCTACAGAACACAAAGTTCTAGAACTATACCGTTGGAGACGGGGTTTCAAAAACTTCTGGAGAATTTGACTACTATCACCATGGTAGCCACGCGGGTTGACAAGGTTCTGATGTCACTTTTCTAATGACAATTTATTAACAATTCCACAAGTTGGTATAAGTGAAACCGTGACCGATGGCTTAGCATGCTCTCCAAAGCACGGGATCAGTGGTGTTGTAAACAATTGACAAATTTACGTAAAAAAGTGTTGGTACATGCGGGGTTCGAACCGACCTATTAGTGTTTTTTTTTAAGGAAAGCGTTCTTACTTTCGCAATTTTGTTACTTGCCGTAAATGCAAGAATTAGAATAGTTAATCAATTATTAATAATGTCATTTATTGTTGCAATGTTGAAATAAAAATTCGCCCGCTTTGTACTATTTAGTTTATTCGCCCCAACTTCTAAAAAAAAGTCGAATAAAAATACAATAAAAAAATTTTAGAGGGTGGCAAGAGGGAGTGATGTGGCTTTGTCGGCGAAAAAAATACGTTTTTGTTCTATTCTATAAAGTGTCGATAAAATGTAAACCATTGGATACGCTCCTCGCCTTAATTGTGTACTTTCTTTGTTGGGTTTTTTAAAGTTTCCTTCCTTGAGGGGGCTTGTTATAGATAAGGCTTGTAGTACACTGGAGGATTTTATGTCATCGTAATCCTGACAAATGCATAGTAATCGTATGTTGTTGGATTTAAATGGCTCAAGAATTACGAAAAGATCTTTTGGCTTTGTGGTAAGTCGAGGGATGAAATCTTAGAACGAAAAGTATTGCTATTATAAATGATAGAAAATATATCAGCTTTAAAGAGATAACATATACCATAAAGCCAAATTGTATGACAACTAGTTTTCTAAATAAATATTATTTTGAAAAGACCAGGAATTGAACCCGGTACCTCCGAGTCTAAATCCACGGAGGCAGTTCAACAAACATGTATGAAATATTTTGTATGAAAATGGCAAACAATGCCCGCTTTTTCTTATATTTGATCTCTTTTTTTCTTGACCTGTGTTTTGAAAAAAATAAAACATTTATTTATATATATTTATCTTTTCGACCGCTGTCATATCTCATGCCGTAACAGATCTGTAGAAGAAACATATGTTGTTAACGCAGTATTATCGCTATCGAGTGTTAATAATCATAGATTATTTCCGCCAAATTAACTCGCCAATTCCTTTCGAGGGGAGGCTGGTTCAGAATGGAACTTGGGGTAAATCGAACAATCATTATTCCCGCAAACTATTATAACTTGCATGAAAGGGACCGACACGTGTTGCAATTTCAAAATGGGATAAGATTCTGGTGATGTTTTTTTTTAAAATGCATTTGATGATTCGATCGATGCGGACCCAATGACTCGTAGGCAAATAAAGTATGATATTTTTATAAATAAAGTCAGCTGTTGTATTCATTTTCGTATCGCATTATCTTGTTAAATAAAATCCAAAAAGAATATTGATTGACAGTGAAATCTATTCTCTGGAGGAAGAACGAAAGGTTTTTCAGGTTTATTATTTTATATATTGATTGATGAACGGGAAACGAATAGGCGCTGGTGAAAATACTTTGAAATTGAGCAACAGAAATTAAATTAGCAGCAAATAACCTTTGTTCCAGGTCTTGAACTGGTGACCGAATTCCTTGTTGGTTTTGATAGCCGACGGGTCGCGAAATATGGCGATGATGTGATTTCACAGCCAAAATTACTGTCCAGGGCTCGATCACAGCGAATAATTACGAATGTATTTGGGAAGCAAAGATATGCTTCGACTCCCTCCGACAGAGAGCGTTCTTTCCGCGGAAATGTCACACAGGAAGTTCACCAAGCATAGTCCGCTAGTCACTCCTAGAGGGCGTCGAGCCGATGGAACGTCAATTGATGATCATTTTACTTTGACGCCATCAAATAGATAATAATTTAATTTTTAATAATAATTTATTTATTTGCAACACAATACAACTTAGGCGTAAGTGTTAACTACTTGTTTAAAAATTGTTTACACGATTAATCATTCCCTTGGTTTAAAAAAATATCAGTTTTACTTTTGGTGTACTTTAGGGGCTATTCATAGATGCTTTTTTACTATTCAAAATATTTGATCGATTGAAACGATTCAATTATTAATTATTAAACGCTTCGAAATAAAACTGATACATATGTGTTTTCAATCGTTTAAATTACAGAGATTTGATTTTGGTACAACCCAGCCTTAAACATGGAGGTACCGGTTTCGATTTATGGTTGAGACGCTATTTTAAAACAGCTTAATATATTTTTTTTATTAAGCTATTTCAAACATCAGCAACATCAATTAGACAGATAGTTTAAATTCCTTTTTTTTAGAAAAAAAAAATTTAAATTAAGTAATATTCTAGAAACTATATATGGTGTAGTTTTACTTCGACTTTAGATAACAAATAGCTGAAGTCCCTATAGAAATAGCAAACAAAACCGTTTGTAATCCCATGTTTAACTAGCGTCGGTTATCTGGTATCTCCACCCTCGACGGGGAAGAAAACAATATTAATTGTTGTCGAGATAATATTTGAGGGAAGCTTCCATACACTATTACGTGTTATGTCGAACACCTTGTGTAAATAATTCGGTAGCTTATAATAATAAGAGGAAATAGTGATTGTTTTAAAGTTAAGTTATTAATTATTAGGTTACGTCAAAAACATAAAATCTCAAATATAATGTTTACGTTTACGCTAATAATGCTGATAAATAAACCATAAGTTATGGACTATAATATACAAAAAATATTTTTTTTTTAAAATCCTTATAAATATTACTTTATCTTTTATTTATTATTATTTTATTTATTTATTGAATGTCAAATACGTCGCACATTACTTAATTAATATTAGGATTGAATCTTAATAATCATTACTCCTATTCTTAGACATTATCAAAAGAAAGTTTAAAAAATATATATATCCGGCAATTCATCTATTGCGGTAACTACGAGTAAATTTTGAATCTAGATAGTAATCTAAAGTTGTTTTTATTAGATGATATCATAAATATCTTGTCTTTGAACAATTTCATTATGTCCAGTATTACCGGACTCCCAGTGAAACTAACTCTGACATTAACCAAAAACCCAAAATACAAGTTAATCCTAAATGTCAAAACATGGAAACAGAAAAACCGACTCTATTGCTGAAACAGAGAAGTGGGTTTTGTTTGTGATCCAAATCCAAATAAAAATTCAGGGAAGGAAGGGGAAGGATAGCACGAACGGAGGAAATGTTTCGTTACGGGGGCGATAAATAGGCGAGGAGTTTGTAAGAGTGGTGTGCTAGGGGCCGACAAGAATGTTAACGATCTGCGGATTTTGGGATAAAATTGGCTTTGTTTGTGGTTCGCGACGTTTTATACTGTACAATTCTTATAGTATCTACGAATTAGCTAAAAAATAATTAGTTTTGATAGATTCGATAAAATGCTTGTAATTATATATCTTGTCTGTAAATATAATTATATAATAATAGTTTAGTTTATACCAAATAAAACATATCCATTATTTTTTTTTAACAAAATTCCTTTTGGATTCTTTCCTAATTAGAGGTGGCCCCCTACTTACACTTCACTTACTTTGCAAGTTTAATTATATACTTGTATTACGAATGTCACAAAATAGTATAGCAACCGCCCGTCCCACACTGAACCGGACTATCTGTGTATCCCTTAAGTCAAGGTTAATTTTACCCATTCCGAGGGGATGGAAGTAATAAGGTTAGCCTTTTGCTGCATGTCGTAACAGGGATTATAAATTTTAACTATGTAACCAATGTAATTCATTTACAAGGGTATGGACTCGTCAAACGGAATTTTGTTAAATTATCACACAAATTTAAAATAATGTGTTTACCACACCGGTAACTCAATCGGTAAGTGGCATTTCTTCATTTAAATACAGTTACCAGCCCTTACTTAAGTACTAATTTATTTATTTAATGAACAAAATTAAAAAATTAAAAACACTATTTACGATATTTATTTTGAAAAACCAACAGTTGACTATTGTATATAGATATTAAACAGTAAATTCCCTAAGAATTATCATAGGAACTATTTACCAACTATATTCTGCTGTTAAAACATAAATAATAAAAAATATAATAACGTATACATATAATATAACACGTAAATACAGTTTCTATTGCTAACCTTTTTCATGTCAGGAAAGTGTAAGTCGAGGAAACCAACCAACATTAGATACTTTCCGAGAAGGAAGTGTTCATGAAAAGCCGCAATAAAACTGCCCTCAAAACAATAAATCAACGCCTGTCCTTTGTCATTCAATAGCTCGGCCAATTCTTTCCAGAACATTAGAGAACAAAACGGTTTCCTCCAATAAGAGCGGGCTATTGACTGTCATAGTCATTTGTCACGCGTAGTCACAGCAAGTGGGGTGACAAACAAGCCCTTTAGTTTGACACGTGGCCAACCACCAAGCGGATGTCATAATATATTATGATTATTGATAAGAACTGAAGGGTTCAATTGCTATTACACTAATGAGAGTTTAATTTATACAGGAACCGGCACCAATTATGAGCACTTGGTAGTAGGGGAGAAACAAAATACTCTAGCGAGCATGATTATTTCATTCTAAACTCGGTCTCTGCGCCAACGTTTAGGAAACGGGACGCAAAATCCGAAAATGGAAAGCAGTAACTGATATCAAATATTTAAAACTAACGTCATTTGTTTTGCTTAAACGATTCCAATTAAGGTTATAACAATCGGGAGACACAGAAATTCCAAAAAATTAGTTTAGTTTTTTTTTAAAGTCGAATAATACCCAATACCAAACCAATTAGAAACTATTAACTCAAGGACAAAGTCCTACTTAAAAATTTATATATTTTTTATTCGTCTCCGTAAATAATTAATGTTTAATTTCACTTTACAACACGTTTGCTTTCGTATAAATATGTAATAACATCGATTTCCTTCATTCAAACTGACAGATTTTCTGTGCAATGTATAGTAACTTCCCCGTGATCCAACAGAGAGGGTTGCTAGCTAATAAAATATTCATAAACCTGGGGAATTTTCTACACAATATAACTCTACATTTTACCTTAATATCACTGCAGTGAATTGTGCGTTATTGTACTGTAAATAAAGTAGAAGTTCGTGTTTACCCCGTGTGTTTGATTTCCCCCACGTCCCCTCGCGTGCTTGGAATTATTCAGTTTCATAAGTCCGTGTGCCTTGATTGTTAATTGTAAAATTAATTAGATTATAGATTATAGTTCTAGACTATGCCTATTACCTTCGCAGTAGATTATATTGCTAACAAGTATTTTTTTTATAAGCCGGCAAATAATAATTTATTTATTTCCACAGCACATTACTGAACATAAAGGTAAATTAAATATATATGTGAGTCTATACATACTTAAATGTCAAAGAAATATATTTATATAATAAAAGGATAAAAAAATTTTGTAAAAAAGGCGCGGTGGTGGCTTGTTGTAAAGGCTTGTTGGTCAGTTTAAACCCACCCGGCATGTACAAATGAGAAATACACTTTTCTTACGTACATTTGTCATAGATTTACAACACCACCGTTCCCGTGCCTCGGAGAGCACGTGAAGCCGTCGGTCCCGGTTCCACTAATACCAACTTGTGAAATCGTTAATAAATTGTCATTAAAAATTGACATCATATCCTCGCCAAGCCGTCTGGCCAGCGTGGCGAGTGTAGGCCAAATTCTCCAGATATATGTTCTGGAAGGCCCATCTCCAAGAGTGGAGGTCTAGGACGCTGTGTTCTAGGGGCTGTAATGATGATGATGATATATAAACGAAATTAAAAATAAAACTAAAACTAAATGTAAACTATATATGAAAATATTCACATATGACTTGATATATTGACTTTTTTACAGTTGTCACGTACTTACTACGCGATTTAAGAATATGGAGAAGCAAATCAACGATGTTTAATTAATGTAAAAACAGATTATAAAAATATTGAACGTTTTGCGGAAACAGTTCGCCAATTACGCCAAGTGTTCGGTCGTAATAATGAGTCAAATTAATTGACAGTGAGGAGTTTGATTTCAAAATTTGAGACCAAATTTACACTGATAGATCAGAAGAACATAGTTTGTCGTCGTCCTTGTCGGTTACTCGAATAAATATAGCCACAGTGAGGGCCGGTCTGTGGCCGAGAATCGAGGAAAAGATCTGCATTTGCACGCGTATAAGATTAAATTGGTGCCATTTTTTTTTTAAATAAAACCCGGCGCTCTTGTTGGGACACCCTATATTATATTTATTCTCTTGTTGGTATGAGGGAAAATATCAGGCGCATTCAATTCCCAAGACGATTCCAATCGTCGATCAACTCGAATCCAATTTTCGCCGATGTCGGATCTCCATGATCGAATTATTGCAGATTCGAGTTTTCTTCGACATATAACATCAATCAGTTACTGTTACATACGAGATTATTCTTGGTCAAAAGCTACGCAGGTTGATTCGCATCGGAATTAGGTTTGATTTAGGTTTGTGAAGTAAAAGCAAAGAAAAGAAATGTTTTGGTCTTAATAGGTCTGCCGTCAGTACATATATGAAACGAGATTCCTAAATTTGGACTTATCACGTCCAAATTAAAAATCTGATGTCAATTTAATCAAAATTATCTAACAATTTCACAAGTTCCTCCTTCTTGACCTGTATACATGAATGGTCCATAAATGTTAGCAACTGGAATCAGACACTCATGACTGACATCAGCACTTGCTTGACTGGGCATGGCGGCAATTCGAGTCTGATCCCGAAACGTGTGGATACACTTTACTGGGTTTATCGACACGAACGGTGGATACTTCCCCGCCCCGGTAGACTGGGTAAATTATCCACCATCAGTCCGCCTACCACCTATTTGTTGTTCTCATTGAAAGTATGTAACATTTGCAATGTTGTCAAATGCCATTTTTGACTTTCAATGAGAATTATTATTGTAAGCTTGCTATGATTTTATTTATACAAAAATAACACTGGTTTTTTGTGTAAGTAGGCATAGGACAATAAATAGAATGTATTCTGCGCTTTTAGATGTCAAAAAAATATTAATATAACGAAAAGCTTAATTTCTAGGAAATACCTTGTATTTGGAGCAGCACATTACAACCCAAATATACATAATTATAATCTTAAAATTATAGCTGCTGTAAATAAGCATTGTCATATTACAAACTAAGACATACACAATTATAAAATAAATACACCAAGGATCATAGCTGCTGTAATGAGGCATTGTCATACTACAAACTAAGACGAAAACAATTATGAGGATGTCACTAAGATTATAGCTGCTGTAAAGTGGCATTGTCATACTATAAGCTAAAGCATTATTAAAATGTCACATAAGTTATAGCTGCTGTAAAAAGGCATTGTCAATACTTTAGCTTAAACAAAAACAGTTTAAGGTGTCACTTAAATAATACCTGATTTGTCATACAGAGGCATTTTGAAACAAGACTTACTGTCTTGTTTAGTATTTTAATATCTCCGGTCACTATGTATCCTTAATTATTGTAAGTATTTTTTCTTAAGTCTAGACTCCTAAACAGTGTTAAAGTAATTTCGTTATAGGAAAAGAGTCCCTGGTAATTCGGTACATGACATAAATTCTACAAGAAGGGAAAATTAACTAATTGGATCAATTAGGGAGCAGAGACCGATGTAGGGTCGCGTTTGAAGGGCTCATGGCAAAACCAACCACAAAGTTATAAAGGCATCGAGATGTAGACAAGAGATGTGAGGTCTTTAATGGGATCCCATACATTGTAACTCAGTACATCACCACAGCCCTTAAAACGCAAAGCCCTGGACCTCCACTGTTGGATAGGCCTTCAAGATTACAATACCTGGTACAGCGGTACTCTTCCAGGCACGTCAAGAACTAGTTAAATCTTTCATCATCACCATCCCGACCGGGGTGGTCAAAAACCACGCTTTTTAAAGAAGCGATATTACACTTAGCCAACTTGTTATAGGCCCATTATGATAGGGGCAAGCTCGTCTCTAGCCTACCAAACTCGAGAAATATCACAAATAAATTAAATTACTTATTGTGTCCCGACCAGGAATCGAACCCGGTACCTCTGCGTCTAAATCCACGGACTTCAACCGCTAGACTACGGAGGCAGTTATCCTTATATCATAACATTTAAATACAAAATGGTTCTGCCAAACTATTAAATAGTTTATCGGCAGATGTCTCTCATCACAGTAATATGAATGTGATCCAAAAAAGTATTGTTTCTGACCACCCCGAAAGGTATATCGTGATGATACTTTATTTCTATATAAGGATAAATAAATAAATGATTTTAGCCAGCGTGGCGAGTGTAGGCCAAATTCTCCAGATATTTGTTCTGAATCGCCAACAATGGAAGTCTAGGACGCTGTGTTTTAGGGGCTGTAATGAAAATAAATGATTAGTTGGACGTTTTGCTGTGAGACGGCAGCGTCGACAAACTCGTTAGTGAGATCTTGTTTCATCTATTATGCTCTAATATTTATACAATTATTTTGTTAAGTACAACAATTTAGATATTTACGTAAAATGTTTTAAATTATTTTAATATTTTCATGAGGTACCCTACATTTTAGTTTTAAGCGAGACAAAAATTAGCTAAATGTAAAAAAAAACAGGTGTTTTTATTTCTAAGCTTATATATTAGCATGGGCAATGATATAACGCAAAATCGAATCGAATCGAAAAAGACGAGGCCGAATGAGAGTGATTCGTATTTTGCCATATTTGTTAGAAATAAAGTCCAAAATATATGGACCCAAAATCATCTATTTTTACCAGGTGAGACAGTATTTTATCTATTAAATATATACTCAACAGCATGACGCAATATAAAGAAAGCCCTAGATCTCTGCTGCTGAAGAATGGCCTTACAAAAATATTTCAGGGAAATTTGGCCAATAAAAATTTGGAAAAGAATTCTGTAATTTACTGTCAAAGCTTGCGTCAAAATTGCCAAAATATTGTATTACGTCAAAATATTGTACAATATTAACTGCATTTGAACCATAATCGTATTTCGAAAATGACTGTTCTCTCCATACAAAATATAAATTTTACAACAGCCAATTTAAAAGGGAAACAAAATGTTCTTTACGACATATCATATCACAAAATCACCCCGTATAACATTAATAATAATAATAATATACAGACAGACAGACAGAGGCTTTTATGATTGCAATACAAGATCAAGTAGTTTTAACCCGCAATTACCTTAAATATATAATTAAACAACCTAACCTACCCACAGACTTATGTAGACTCTGCAATAGTGCTTCCGAAACTATCCAACACATAACGGGAGCTTGCAAATCTTTGGTGCAATCAGATTATAAACATAGACACGACCAAGTAGCCGCAATAGTACACCAAATATTAGCAAGCAAATATAAATTAGTCAATCAAATTGTTCCATACTACAAATACAAGCCAAGCACCGTTCTGCAAAATGACAATATTCGACTATACTGGGACAGAACGATTATAACTGACAAAACAGTACACTACAACCGACCTGACATTACTTTGATAAACAAAGAAAATAAAACAGCATATTTAATAGACATAGCCGTACCTAACACTCATAATCTAATAACTACACATACAGAAAAAAATACTAAATATAGAGACCTTGCAATAGAGCTTAAATCCCAACTCAAATTAGAAAAAGTAACAACTGTACCCATATTAGTATCCACGACCGGAGTAATACCCAAAACATTACATGACAACCTCAAAACTATTAATGTAGACCAGCACACATACAGACAATTGCAAAAAGCTACAATCCTCAATACTTGCCGTATAGTTAGGAAGTTTGGAGTTAAAGAAGCATGATGCTCACTTGGCCGAGGCCCGTGAACATCATTAGATTAACCGGTTAAATACCGAGATTCTTTAAGAATACACATTACATAATAATATAATTCTTTATTGCACACAAAATATAAAATCATGTACATAGGCGAGCATAATACCGTATGGTATTCTCTACCAGCTAACCTTTGGCAGAGTGAGGAATTATTATAATGGGTGCAGAGTATGAAATAAGAATAATAATAATAGTTAAAATCAATCATAAATATACCATAGTAAGTACAAATAAGTAAATAATAAATAAATATTTCCAGACAGGTTACACAGCGCCATCTAATTTCCGTGGTAAGCTTGTGTTACGGAAACTAGATGGTTGATAAACTACATATTATACTTTTTTTTTGTAAATATATACATATTATACATATAAACACCCAGACCGAGACAAATTATACAATGTACAACTTGCCCCCGGTGGGAATCGAACCCACGACCTCCCGAGTTCACGGCAACGTTTGTTACCACTAGACCACGGAGGCGGTCTTTTAACATACCAATATATAAATTTAGCGTAACATTAGCGCTTAAACGAATGGCCTTCGCCTGCAGATTTTTTAATTATGAGGTTTTTTTGTCTATGAGCAGTACTAACCAAAATAAAGTCTTTTTAAATTAAATTAAATTTGCTTTTTTTAAGGAGTGGTCGTTATTATACCAGCGCACTATTAGTCCAGTCGATAGGGGTTCGAAGAGGGTTGGATTGCGTGTTCAGTTTTGTGTAGGGTGCAAATTATTACTGTTCTTTCACAAACTCTACCGACTCGTACCTCTGGTTTCTGTGCCTTTATAGAATGGAGAACAGTAATAAAAAAGTAAAAGGTATGCCAAATTGATTGAAACTAAGACATTATTAATACAAAATCGAAGTTGGATGAGAATACTTCCTATAATAATAATAATAAATATATTATTTTCTGTGTTATAAAACTTTAGAATATACATTTGAACAGTTACATTAATCAATGGTTTGTATACAATTTTAGCATGCTCATAAATATTGTAGTTATAATACAATTTTTATATATATTTAGATTGTAATGACTGTGTAGACGGCCTCTTTACAGACATGAATTAATTTTAACTACCTAGTTTTAAGCAAAAACTTGTTTATGGCAACAGTGTTTTAGTCGAAAATGATGGTATAGCTGATATGATGGGTCCACCCATAGTAGCTGCTGGTTATTTTATAATCGAAATAATAGTAAACTATGGAAAATAATGTATTGACCAAGTGTTGTGACAACCAAAGAAAAATAAATGATTTGATTTGATTTGACTTCTGAAATATTTGTGTGTGTTTCAGGAGTCAGGTCTACCATGAATTTGTACAAACATGCTTTTATCCAGACCCAATACATTAGCCAATATGCCATTATTACATTAAACCTTTCTCTATTTATTTATTTTCCACTATTTTCCAATTCCAAAATAAACATTACGAGTACACACAACAGGTTTTCCAGATCATTCTAATTTAGTTTTACGAGTAGTAACCTGATCACCACCTTTTTGCAATCAGTTTTATTAAGATAATATATTGCATGTTTTATTGGTTATATTATATTAAATAAACATAGGACAGACCATTCAGTTAGGCGCAGCCAACTTCAGCAAAGTAGCCGACAGACTGTTTTAGCGAGGAGATATAGCGACATTCGGTAAACTACGACACATCCTCTCATCGTCTATACCACAATGTTTAAAGACAAAAGTCTAAATCCAGTTCCTCCACCCTATAATGTCGTAATTAGCAGAGACAGTGGGTCTGATCCACAAGCTCAGCGAGCTATGGAGAGAGATACGTTTGGTATTTCTCGAATGGATTAAATTCGAAACGATGGTATTCGATAGAGAACCAAATTTGCTGACATAGCTTTCAAAATTAGAAAGCTGAAGTGGCAACGGGCAGGATACATCTGCTGCAGAACCGACGACCGATGGGGCTAACAGGTTCTAGAGTGGACACTACGTGCGTGGTGACATAGAGAACGTCCGCCATCAGATGGACGAATGACCCGAAGGTCGTTGGTAGCAGATGGATGAGGGTTGCAAAAGACCGCGTGCAGTGGCGAGCCTTGAGGGATCCAGAAGTGGAAAGACACAGGTTTATGATGATAATGATGATAGTTAATACAAATACACTAGTTTTGCTTTATGTCAAAAGGCTGAAATAATTATGATTTTACAGAATTAAATTACCCGAAAATATCGAATCCCGCACGAGTCTCACATCTGTCGCACTGAAGATGTGAATTGCTCTTCAGCCAGCTGCGAGGAATTGTAAATAAATGCACAATTGCTTAAAATACTAGGAACAGCCAGTAAAAGTGATCACATTTTCCTTTAAATCGCTCTTTAGAAAAGTTGCTAAAATATTCGTAATTCGACTGACGTTTGTATAGTTAACGGTTCCATTATTAACGTTACCGCTTAAAAAAATACCGGATCCGCCGCAGTTCTTCAAGCGAAGTGTGAAGAAGCATCCTGTTAGACCGGCAAAGTGGTAGAGACTGATGTTTATTCTCAACTGTAGTTTTCCAATTTTAAAGACAAACTTTTAAACCTGGTAACAGTTGTTACTGTGTGTCAGTGCCATTGTTTTTTTACATTTGGTTGATTTGAGTTCAACGGTGAAACTTTTATGTTCCTTGCGCTGCACGCTGTAGTCTGTGATGTCAATGTAGAATATCTTTATTTATTTTTATTTATTCAGGAAACATACAGATCTTAAATCATAATTACAACAATTCTAAAAGTTACACAATCCAGCAAAGTTTCCACTTAAATATCAAACATAGATTTTGCAAAAAAATATTATAATAATAGGGATAAGCTTAAAAACAATACCTATAGAACAAACACAACTAAATAATATACATATAAGTATATAGTAAAATAATGGAAAATGAGAAAAAAAAAATAGTAATCAAAAAGGAATTAATTAAAAGTTCTCCAAGCATAATCTATTATTAATTTCTTTTTTTAACCTAGCAACACTAACACTGAACAAATCAATATCACTGAAATTTTCATTATAATTTAGGCATGATCTTAGCGCAAAGGAGTTTTTCAAGTATTTTGTTCCAGCAAATCTGCATTAGTCTGTATTGTGTCGTTATATGCAAAATTTGTAGCTTTTCAAGTCTATTTTAGCAAGTATGAGGTGCGCTAAGTGTCCTTCTTATTTCTGGTGTTGTACAAAGTGTGTTCACATCAAGAAAGAAGAAGCGGCGCCGCTGAAGTCCTTGAGTAAAATAATAAGAGGAATCCGAACCACCTGCACGTGAGCCTTTCACCATTCGTATTCAGGCAACCAACTTGGGATCTGATTTCATTAACTGATGGCGGTCGTTAGTGGCTGGCGTCAGTTGCTCCCTTGACCCTCGCGTACAGCTTACCATCAGATGCGGTTCAAAAAGCTTTTGAAAAACAAGATTATGTACATACCTGAGTCTCTAAGCTGCAGCGAGCCGACCTTGCTGGAAAGGAACCCCCGGATGGAGTTGGCGACCCTGGCCGGAGACGTAGCCACCACGCCCTCGCTGAGAGCCTCTCGCAAGCGCCCCAACACGGCTCCCGATTCCTCCACGATGACCACAAAGGGTCAAATAGACCCAAAAATTACAACAATAAAAAACACACAACTATTTGTATAAGTACTAGTTGTAAACCTTAACTATCAGTGCATTATTTGATATGTATGCGATATAGATTTGTATTGTTCGGTGTTTTAGAACATGGTGCGGATTGCAGCGAGGTGGCCTGCGAAAGAAGAAATATAAAGTTTAGCAATCATGTAATAAAAAGGAAATAAAAATAAATACATATATAACAAACCTAATGAATAAAACAGGGTAAAGACGATGGGCCCATGGGGACCCTCAAGCGCATGATTCATTAACCCATTCAAGAGAGTCAATGTTAAAAATAATTGTAAAAAATATGAATTAATAACTATCGTAAATTAATACGAATTAACATGACAGCTTTACAAAATATATGTTTGAGAACGTCTGGTTTAAACTATTTTTTTTTTTTTGCTAAATAGTAATGTATGAATAGGTTGATGAATGTCAAGGAAGCGAAAGACAAAGATCATGAGAAACGGCGCTCAATTGCCTACCTCGCGTTCGCCGTTCGCCATTTATGGAACACGAAGTACTAGGCTTCCACTGCTGAAGATTGGCCTTCCAGAACATATATATGGAGAATTATATTAAAACTCGCCACGCTGGACGGGTTGGCGAGAATATATTGATAATTTATTAACGATTCCACAAGTTGGTATTAGTGGAACCGAGACTGATGGCTTAACGTGCTCTCCGAGGCACGGGAACAGTGATGTTGTAAATCTAATGTACGTAAGAAAAGTGTATTTTTCATTGGTACATGTAGGAGTTGGAACAGCGACTTTTTGCATTAAAGAAAAGCGTTCTTACAACGAAACCAAGCCTTAATTCTTAGTCGGTGCTCAAAATTATTATCTATCCATCCATCGTGTGTGAGAGAAAGAGGAGAAGAATAGTGTATCGGGCTGAGTTTAAAAGGTTAATGGCGGGCGAAAAATATCACGGAAAAACTGCTTAACGATTTCTTTCTACCATCTAGATTATTCCAGGACATTTGCATAAAAAATGTTAAAACAAAGCGACAAGAGGTTTTCGGAAATAACGAGCGAGTTTGAGTGTTACACTCAAGAAAAGATCAACCCCTTCCATGCTTCTTTATAGCTCAAGGAATAAGGTTTACTTTACTACGACTTAGTTTGTCATAACCCTGCCAGTAATCGACATCTTTATATGGACCGACCTCAAGTCAAACAGTTTCATTACGTTAACTTAATTGAACCGATTAATTCAAAAACAACATAAGGCACATAATTATCTTGGATGCGTATCCACATTTAAGGAAGCGATTTTAGTAAAAAACGTATGCGACATGATGTGGCTTTTAAAATGACAAGCACGCCATTATTTTAATGTATTCTACCTACACCTGCTAGTATTTGTTAGCAGAGATGCAATGGAGCTCCGTAACCGTAATCGAAACTATATTAATCCTATATCCAGGAGCGGTGGTGGCTTGGTTGTAAGAACGCGTTCCCTAAATCCTACAAAGGTCGGTTCAAACCCCCCCGGATGTACCAATGAGATACACTTTTCTTACGTACATTTGTCATAGATTTACAACACCATCGTTCCTGTGCCTCGGAGAGCATGTTAAGCCTTCGATTCCGGTTCCACTAATACCAAGTTGGGGAATCGTTACTAAATTGTCATAAATAATTGACATCATATCCTCGCCAAGCCGTCTGGCCAGCAGCGCGTGGCGAGTGTAGGCTAAATTCTCCAGATATATGTTCTGGAAGGCTCATCTCCGGCAGTGGAGATCTAGGACGCTGTGTTCTAGGGGCTGTAATGATAATGAATGATAATATCCAGGTCCATTTTTTTTTTTATTTATAGCGTAACAGTAAGTTTTTATTAGGTTCAATTTAGTAATGTAGTAGTTTATTAATTTTTATTAAGTCTATTTCCATTTTTTTTTGTGTAATGTTTTGTTACTTACAATAAAAGTAATATATATATATATATATATTTATAGATTGTTAAGTTTTAATTTCTGTTTTTGTTGCAATATTAAGTTAGTTTTAGTATTTATCTTTGTCAAAGCCTTTATAAAATATAAAACAATTTGTATTTAATTATATGTACCATTTGATTTTCCAAATAAATTAATAAATAAAAATTGCACTGGTCTTGATAGAATAGTTATTGTTTCCGAAGATTTTTAGGCATTATTAGACTACTGAAGTTTAAGTTATCATCATCATCATCATCGGCCTGTGGCTCTCCACTACTGGATGTAGGCCTAGCCACTGCACGGTGACTTTCACCCTCAACCTTATGACCAGGTTATGGCGAGGAGTCGTTTCACTCTGCTTCGTCCCGTACGTGGTCTCAACTCTAGAACCCGTTTGCCTCATCGGTTGTCGGTTCTGCGGCAGATGTGTCCGGCCCACTTGCCACTTCAGCCTGTTTGTGGACCAGACCCACTGTCAGTATTCACGTCTCTGCTCCGTACGACATTATTGGTAC
Organism: Tinea semifulvella; assembly: GCA_910589645.1. NCBI lineage: Eukaryota > Metazoa > Arthropoda > Insecta > Lepidoptera > Tineidae > Tinea > Tinea semifulvella. The sequence continues at coordinate 12,329,273 of OU342601.1, forward strand.
GACGGACTTGTTGAAGACTTTTGATGGGAGGATGTGCCGAAGTTTCAGTGCAGTATTTAATTTGGCCTTGTTCCAATACTTGAGGTATTATGGTAAGAGAGAGGAATTGAGGACCGGTCCGTATAAACTATGTCTATAAAAGGAAATTATAAATGTATACGCCGCCGTCGGAACTGTTGGTCGCCATTTTAGTTTTCTCAGCTAGAAAACCGGAAGTATTCCTTCTTGTTCCGGATTTTTTGTTAGACTATTTCTGAGTTTAAAACCTTACTGTACTAGACATTATTTAATGCGTGAAATACTTATGTATTTGCTTTGTAGTCTTACGAAGCACTTCAAAATAATCATTCTACTTTTAATCAACCAAATTATGATTAGCAATTATGATTTTTTACGTTTATTGTACAGAACTTATATCTAAATTTCATGTAAACAAAACCATTTTTTTTTATAGCACGGCATATGATCTTGCGCCCACCTGATGGTAAATGGCGTGCGAGGTCAATGAATGTTAGCAACTGGAATCAGAGACTCATGACTGACATCAGTCCCTAACACTATGCCTGATCCCGAAACGTGTGGATTACTGGGTTTATCGGCACGAACGGTGGATACTTCCCCGCCCCGGCAGACTGGGCAAATTACCACCATCAGTCCGCCTACCACCTATTAATAATAATGAATACAAGGTTCAAGACTTTGCTTTACGCAGTGGAAGTTGATGCGAGAGGAATTCCAACAAAAAATAATAGATTAAAAAAAAAAAACGTTCATTTAATTTTAAAAATCGGTCCAAAATCAGTCAAAATGTAATACAGCATGTCCCTAATGGAAACAAGACGTTACTCTGTACTGTGTTTTATAATAGGTAGGTTATAGGAATGAAAATATCCTGCATTGCAGTTGTTACATAATTTGGCCAAAGAAATTATTTTGTTATGTAAAAAAATAACCAAAATAAACTAGTTTTTTATAATAAATGTATGGAAAACAGGCTATTTACAATAAATGTATGGAAAACAGGCTATTTACAATAAATGTATGGAAAACAGGCTATTTACAATAAATGTATGGAAAACAGGCTATTTACAAATTTTGTTAATCAAGTTTTAAAGTAGATTGGTGAAAAAAATCATAAATCTTAAAATCTAAAAGGTAATATCGATTAACGATCGATTCAAAAATCCCGAAATTCCCTCCCTATATCATCTTCCTTCTCTTTCAGCACCCCCTCCCACTGCACCCCTCTTACTCACACATTACGTAACCCAAAAAGAACCGTCAAAAACACAAATTTCACAAATATTCCCGCCAAAACACATATTTAAAGCTGAAAACTATTGAGAAATGCATGAAATGTATGACACAAATGTATGGAATATCACCTGTGGTTATCCGAGGGGCAAGCTTGGCTCACCTGCCGGGCACCAAGCCTTGACTACCGTAGCCCCGGCCTGGATTCGGGGGCCCCCTCAGGACGCAGGCGCGGGCCCTCGCCCCCCATTGGCCCAGCCATCGCTATGACGTCAGAGCGCCGTGGCCAATGAAACCTGACTGAAAGTCCTCGTAGGTATGGCTAAGTTGCACTTGGCCACTAAAAACTATAATAAATGTTTCTAAAGATTTATTAGTGGCAGGCTCGATGTTACAATCGCCACTTAAACTTAGCTTACGGCTGAGATAATATAATAATAACGTCTATTGTATTAAAACACTATACAATGCCATCAAAAACATAAATTGTAAAAAAACAAGTCTCCCAACTCACTTCTTCTACAGTAAAAAGTTGTGAGATTCATGTAATACCATGTCGGTTAATTTCTATAGTCCATACTTAAGGGACCTTCTGTCTTAAGTTGTTACGTAATTAGCTAACCTAACAACTACTTATACTCACTATATCAATATTAAAAGTATTTTATACTTCAAATAAATGGATTGACTTGTCCAGCCTATGAACAATATTAGTGCAATAAAGTATTTAAAATCAATAAATAAATCTCATAAAAACATAATTTATGTCACAAATAATACATATTAAATTAGATTGTTTAGTAATTTAGGTACCTATCTACACTTATAATTTCATTACATTATACGACACCTACAGGTACACTGATTTATTCACTGCAAATGTAACTTTGTAATCCTATATTATGTTTATGCAGTTGGTGTATCTAGAAAACTGGACAGAATTTGAAAAAATATTAGTTTTTTCTTGATATATACACTATGTCTGCTAGAAGTGTCTTAGATTCTTAAACTTCTGGTTTTAAAGTTTGAAATATACCGTGTTTATACATAGCCTGCTTAGTTACTGAAAATTTAGTTTAATTTATTTAAAATTTAATTTATTTAATTTAGTCTAGTTTTATCCACAACAAAGCTATTATGGGGTTGAAAATGGCCTTAAAAAAAATAGTACGTTCGTGCCGCTTTTTTTCTGGACTTGGTGCCCCCACTACCTTGCCCCCAATATATACATTAAAAACAGTTTAATTGATCAATGCTTTGTATACTATTTTAGCATGCTCTGACTCCCGAACTATTTGTGTGTGTCTCAGGAGTTAGTGTCTTCCATGAATTTGTACATAATTGTTTTTATCCAGACTCAATACATCTACCAATATTTATTTATTTATAATAGGGTAGCCAACAGTGCTAACATCACACACTTATTTGTACTTAACACTAAATCAGAAGTTAGATGTTGCACCTATTATAGGCGACCACCACATTACCACAGTAATTTAATATATTATTATTTATTTATATTAATATATAATTTAATATATTAAATATATTATTGTTATACTCGTACAAAACCTTTGTCTAGTTATTTATTTTCCACCATTTACCAATTCCAAAATACACATTATTATAACAACACATAACCGGTTTTTTCAGATCGTTATAATTTATTGTTAGTAACCAGCTGATAACCACCTTTTTGCAATCAATTTTATTTTTAATATATATTACCTACATATTTTATTGGTTTTATTATAAAAAGGGTCTTAAATTTTATTGAATCTTTTACAAAAGAAAGTTTTGAAACTGTAAGAATTATGAAAGATAAAAAGACGTTTTAAGTTTTGAAACTGTAAGAATTATGAAAGATAAAAAGACGTTTTAAGTTTTGAAACTGTAAGAATTATGAAAGATAAAAAGACGTTTTAAGTTTTTATTATATTTACTTTATGGGTGTTGTTTTAAATGTTATTGAGATTGATATAGTGTTTAAACATTGTCACGGCCCTAATCTACTTTAGTCACTAGAACACAAGTCACTAGAACACAGGATCAATTGGCTAAAACCATAGGTTTAGACACAGAGGTAACAATCAGATTTGACTCCTGGTCATTAACAGGTCACTGGAATTTGCTAAGCTGCTAGTCTTCTGCTAACAGCTTACTTATTGGACCACTTTGCTGCTTAGTCTTCTACTAGCAGGAGTAGAATCATTCAAAATAATTAAATTAATGACGTTTCATAAATGCCTGTAATAGGTGTACGTGAATAAAGATATTTTGACTTGACTTGACTTGGTCAGTACAAAATTATTAATCAAATCTAAATCCATGACTTGACCGTTTGACCACGTAAGCAATTTAAATTATTAGGTAATTGAACGGAAACATTTCCGAGCCCAACCACGCTTCATAGATTATAAATTATTATTAACTTTTTCCCGCTTTTGATAGAAAAAATTGCCTCTGTGGTCAAGCGGTTAAGGTTGTTGATTTAGACCGTAACCTCGGGTTCGATTCCTGGTCGGAACACAAAATATTTATGAATGTAAATAAATACATTATTTTTTTAATATTTAATTTATTTGTGATATTTCTCAAGTTCGGAACGCTGGAGACATCGACGAGCTTGCCACTTGTCATGATTGGCCTATAGTAAAGTTGGATAAATGTGAATCCGCTTATTTAAAAGCATGGTTTTTAACCACCTCGAAAGGGAAACGGTCGTGAAATACTTTACTTTACTTTTTTTAGATAGAAAAATACTTAAATTAATTATATACGAGTAGTTGTAAATATTTTATTTGTTGAGGAAACATACAGATCTTAAAACATACAGATCTTAAAACATACAGATCTTAAAACATACAGATCTTAAAACATACAGATCTTAAAACATACAGATCTTAAAACATACAGATCTTAAAACATACAGATCTTAAAACATACAGATCTTAAAACATACAGATCTTAAAACATACAGATCTTAAAACATACAGATCTTAAAACATACAGATCTTAAAACATACAGATCTTAAAACATATTTGTAACAATTTAAATAATTACATAATCCAACAAAGTTTCCACTTAAAACTAAACAAAGGGTTGCAAAAAAAAAATATAGGGATCACAGTAGACTATTCGTCTGTAAGTCTGCGAAATAGTCGACAATCTAAACCTTGTTTAAAGATCATGAAATACCGACCTTTCTAAGTGATGTTACACGATTTGTTATGAAACAAAGTTTGATTGACAATGCATGAAAAGTGCGCTATAGTGTAACTACAATAGTATATAGTATATAAGATACGTAGAAGAGCGACCTTCACCGATCTGTTATCCAAGGTGATTTGGCGTGAAGATACAAGTATGTAGGTATGCTCAAAATAAATAATTAAAAGAGGAAAATAACTGATTGGTAGGAAATAATTATCCTTTTCCTTTTCCACCCTTGGCTGATGTTTGATGATGAGTTTGACCTAGCCATCCTTGTAGTACATCTACCCAGGTGAGCTGCCTCGCTATGCGCAAGGCAAACCGCATCGACCTCTGTATTTATAACCACAAAGCACTAAAACTAAACTAAGTAGCCTTCTTACAATGTCAGAAAAGCACTTTAATTTTCATTTTTATACGGATAGCTTTTTGTTATTGTTATTATATACGTAGAAGAGTTACCTTCACCGATCAGTTATTCAAATCAAATCATTTATTTGTTTCAACACAGGTAATCTAGCTAATATACCTAGTTTATAAAAGTGCAGCTGTGTTCTGCCATGAGGCGTACAAATATTGTATATATATATGTATATTGTAAAGATACATATAACTATATTATTACACAACACAAAAAAATAAAATAAAATGTTAATTCACAGTAAAAAAAAATGTATCTAATTCTGGTTGTGGTCAAATTAAAATTAATATTTAGAGTTTTTTATTAGAATAAAATGCACTTTTTATATAATTAATTACCCTAACAAAAAGACGGTGTTGGGTTGCCTATCGAAATATGTTTGTGCGCCGCCTACATCTAGCAAGCGAGCATGCTTAGAATATTCCATACTCTTCTACGCAAAGGTAGAAGATGAAAAGAATGCTCTGAGAATGAGTATTCGCTCGTTTGGTCTAAACCCACATTAAAACCTAACTGTTTTTTCATCAGTTCCTACGTATCATTAGCTTGTAGTATGACAATGCCTCATTACAGCAGCTATAATCCTTGGTGTATTTATTTTATAATTGTGTATGTCTTAGTTTATAATATGACAATGCTTATTTACAGCAGCTATAATTTTAAGATTATAATTATGTATATTTGGGCTGTAATGTGCTGCTCCAAATACAAGCTATTTCCTAGGAAATAAGCTTTTCGTTACATTAATTAATTTTTAGACATGTAACAGCGCAGAATACATTATATTTATTGTCCTATGCCTACTTATAAAATACATAAATAAATCAGTTCATATGACTTGTCGTGGAAGTGTTTCTTGGTTTTAATAAGGACAAATTTCTAAGTATTCCATGGATTGACCGTGCGGCTTGCGACCGACAAACTCGGGTTACAAAGGAGCCCTCTATATTGTATTTTATTATGCCACAAGACCTACCCAATCAAATACTGTATGAGTCCGTTAATACCGCCTTGGAAGCTCTTTCCATAAATGTATTTATGTGGTGCAAAAATTTAGCTGGAACTCCTCTCGCACCAACTTCCACTGCGTAAAGCTGAGTCTTGAACCCGTTCCTGATCATTTCTTCTGTGAGATCACAATATTTATTCGACTTCATGTTGTGGTCTTTTGATATTTTTTTTACGTAAATAAGAAGCTCATTTTATCTCATAAACAATGGACTCCGCACGGTAATTGATTTTGATCTATGGATTGCTAAGAAAATGTATTTAATAAAAATTATAATAATTGAGATCCAATTGCTTATTCCATAGTTACATAAGTTTTTTTTATAAATTCACATCTTATTAAACATTTAAACAGAGTACAGATAGTGGAATACAAGCCAAAGAGATTTTTTATTTATTAGACAATACTATAAAAACGCGGTGGTGGCTCGGTTGTAAGAACGCGTTCCCTAAATCCTATAAAGGTCGGTTCAAACCCACCCGGCATGTACTAATAACAATACACTTTTCTTACGTACATTTGTCATAGATTTACAACACCACTGTTCCCGTGCCTCGGAGAGCACGTTAAGCCGTCGGTCCCGGTACCACTACTATCAACTTGTGGAATCGTTAATAAATTGTCATAAATAAATTGGCATCTGGCGGTCTGGCCAGTGCAGTGTGGCGAGTGTAGACCAAATTCTCCAGATATATGTTCTGTAAGGCTTATCTCCAGCAGTGGAAGTCTAGGACGCTGTGTTCTAGGGGCTGTGACGATTAAAGCAATATAACATATTAAAATATAGTTATTAGATTTAAATTAATAGAGGCAATTGAAAGTTGATTTTAAATGAAAAAAACAAATAGGTTAATGATTGTTTACATAAAAAGGAATGAGAGGCAGGACCAAGTATAAAATTATAATAACATGGTAGTATTAGTGGGCAAGAGAAATAAAGGAAGACCTAAGGAAAGATGGGAGGACGAGATAGTAAAAGAAACAGGACAACACTGGATGGACGAGGCACAGGATAGAAACAGCCCCGACGAGGGGTCCTTAATTAGAAAGAAAAACATTATTATAGATATTATTAGCATTTAGATTTGACATTACCATTTAAAAAAAAACATTTAATTTATAATTTAGACAAAGCTTTAGTATAAATGTAAAAATTGTGTCGATTATATAAATGAACTGTATATGTTAATTAATTAAGGAATAAACGGCTTTATTATTATTATTAGTCTATAAAAATCTAAAAAAAATCTAACCAAGGTTAGTTCAAACCATAATCCGACACGTTTCCTAAAGACTAAAATCCTTCGGATATAGGACTAGTTAGTTTTAATATTCAAGCCGCATCGTTAAAGCCACACCAGAGTTTTTCAATATCCAACTCATTTGATCCCATTTACAAGGAAAATTCATGTTTTATTTTATTGCTGACTACAAATAAAACTTTGACCACGTTTGTAAAGGAAGGGCAAAGCACGAAAACTAAATGCAAGCCCACCTCGATCCTTGGCGCCGCATTAGACTGGAAAATTCTCATGGATACATTTGAACACCATTATAGGATCCCAGATGAACTAGCTGTATCAGCCTATAGGCCAGACATCTTAGTGTTTTCTCGGAACTTGAAAAACGTTATCCTTATTGAACTTACCGTTCCGTGGGAATCAAATATTCCAAAAGACCACAACATGAAGTTCAATAAATATTATGATCTCACAGAAGAAATGATCAGGAACGGGTTCAAGACTCAGCTTTACGCAGTGGAAGTTGGTGCAAGAGGAGTTCCAGCAAAATCTTTGCATCACTTACTGAAAGAATTGGGCCTAAGCAGGTCTGCAGGAGATACATTTATGGAACGAGCTTCCAAGACGGCATTAACGGAATCATACAATATTTGGTTGGGTAGGGAGAGAAGTAGAATGGTGGATGGTGAGCGTATTATCGCGCAATAAAAAAAAGGCCTCCTTTTCTTAAACCAGCCTATTGTCGGTCGCAAGCCCGAGACACCATTCTTGTCATCTCCTACCCACATACGATGGACCCGGCACCCGCACGGTGAATCCATGGAATGCTTAGAAATTTGTCTTCTCTTAAGGTTTTTGCTTCACCCATTTCCATAGCTCCTAAGAATCTATGAAGTCCTTATATAATTTAAGCAGCATGTCCAACCAAGAGCGGTGGTGGCTGGGTTGTAGGACCGCTTTCCTTGAAATCCTACAAAGGTCGAAATACACTTTTTTTATATACATTTGTTTGCCTCGTAGAGCACGTTAAGTCGTCGGTCCCGATTCTACTTATATAGCTTCACTTTGCTTGGTTCGCATCATGACAGAATTCTTCGCTCTTCCTTTAATACTACTTTTGCTATCCCCTCTCACCACTCCGCTTTTATGTCCAAGTCGTTTGCAGTTGTGGCTGCAAGGCTTTGGAATGACCTACCGACGGAGGTTCAAGATGCTCCAAACAGAGCTATATTTAAAAGATTAGTTTACAGACACTTTTTGGGTTCATAATTTTCATAAAATTTTCATTGATTGTTGCTTATTATTATCCTACATCATCGGTTATCATTAAGTACGTAGTACCTAATTTATGTTTATGTAGTATATAAATAGTATAAGTTATTTATGTAGTTTATATATGTATGTGTGTATGAATTCGTATGTAATTTTATTAATATAATTAATTTTATTATAATATTCTATAGACGTATATTTTTTAATATATTTAATTTTAATTGATATATTGCACCTACCTCACATAAATGTTCTCGTTGTCCCGAAGGTCTGACAGGCAGAGAATGTCAAGCGACATTATGTCACGCCTTTGTATATTTATGTGCAATAAAGTTTTAAATAAATAAATATACCAACTTGTGGAATCGTTAATAAATTGTCATCAAAAATTGACATCAGACCCTCGCCAACCCGTCTGACCAGCGTGGTGAGTGTAAGCCAAATTCTCGGGCAATTCGGATAGTGGACGACACCACAGTGTCGCTGCAGCTTCTCCGAGTTGTGGCCTCCTTGAGCGTGTTCTATAATACAGTGAGTGTTCTGAAGAGCTCCACAACTTTATCTCTTCTACTCTTGTTCGCAACCGAACCACACGCACAGGCCAAAATGTGCATTCACATACCGTAGCTACAATCCCCACATATAAATTTGAAGACTCTTACATCTGTCAAACGCTGAAGGTGTTGTGTGAGAATGCTTTCCCAGCCAGTGTGTTTCCTCATTCCTATAACCTTTAAGCGAAGTGTGAAAAAGCATCTTGATAGACCGGCATAGTGGTAGGGACTGATGTCGTTCGACTGTGGCTGGCGTCAGTTGCTCCCATTCTTGTACCGCTTACCATCAGGTGCGCACAATGTCACATGTCTTTCTCAGTGTTAAAAAAAATATATATTAATGACAAAGCCCTTTAAAATATATTCGTATTTGTTAAATATGATTTATTGTATTTTATTTATACATCTATTTATTTGTTGCAATAAACTCTTTTATTATTATTATTATAAACAATTCGATTAATAATATAATAAAATGGTTCATTGACATTCAGAGACGGTGCAGTATATGTTCATTGACATTCAGAGACGGTGCAGTATATGTGCACATTCAGAGACGGTGCAGTATATGTTCATTGACATTCAGAGACGGTGCAGTATATGTTCATTGACATTCAGAGACGGTGCAGTATATGTGCACATTCAGAGACGGTGCAGTATATGTTCATTGACATTCAGAGACGGTGCAGTATATGTGCACATTCAGAGACGGTGCAGTATATGTGCACATTCAGAGACGGTGCAGTATATGTGCACATTCAGAGACGGTGCAGTATATGTGCACATTCAGAGACGGTGCAGTATATGTGCACATTCAGAGACGGTGCAGTATATGTGCACATTTTAAACGCTAATTCCCACAATAGTTCATTTTTAACTTTATCTGTATTTAATAAACGTGCGAAATGTTCTATTCTATTTAAAAGACAAATATTATTTTTCAATATAAATATGTAAAATTTATAAGTCTGGAGCCCCCTAGCAAAACATTTGCATATAAATATTATTATGTTAGTCATCCATCGCTGCTCGGCGCTCGCCCCCGGGGAATACTGCGACATAACAATATTGATCATATACAAACGTGAACGGAATATTTCCGATCAAAATGACATTAATTTTACAAATTTTATAGATGTCTCTAGTTTGTTTTATGGTTGTTTTAGAATTGATTGCCTCTTCATGTCAGTTTTACGCTCCTGAGCTTCCCTTCTCTAATATCTGTTTAAAACATATTTGCAATTTTTCGTCGCAGCTATTCAATTAACACAAATAACAAAACGAAATCTTTAGCTATAAAGTAATATTATGCTGATGAGCACCACGCTACTCACACACACACACACTCACAGACACACACACACACTAGATAAAAATTCTACATTACGCCCCTGTGAAATTGGTTGCGGCACATTGGTTCTGTTGGTAGTGTTGGCGAGTTGGATTTGTACCTGGAGCTCTGCCAAATAAGAATATAATAATAATTTAAACATGCAGACGGTTTCATTATTATTATTAAAATACTTTATTGCACTTTAACTTAAAAGTATGTACAAAAGCGAACTTAAAGCCATTTCGGCTTTTTCTACCATTACAGTTATTACAGTGAGACAGTATAATATTTGGGGTGCAATTTTAACCTTATTTTAAATTTGAATAAACTACATAAATAGTATGTATACATAGACTACTTAAACACTTATTAATATATAGTAAATGTCTTAATTTGTGTGTATAGTAAAGTCGCTGCGTTCCCCGGTGAACAGCGAGGCTGACCCTTTGAACAAGATATTCTCTACTCAAAGGGTCACCCGTCGCCAAGTGGAGTTTCTCACCATAATTTATTATTATTTATTATTCATTATTTTTAAAATAATGTTCACATTTAGTTTATACACACAATAGGCTTAACATGACAAGTAGCAAGCTCGTCGTTGTCTTTAGAATATCAAACTCGAAAAATATCACAAATAAATTATTGTGTCTTAAATCCACGGACTTAACCGCTAGTAGTTGACATCATTCTATATTAATTTATATAATGTTTTGTTTTTAAGATTTTTGTAAGAAGCACCTTTTTATTAATTGTATTTAGAATTATTGTAAATTTTTTCACTAAACTAAACTAAAAGTAAAAGCTGCTTTATTGTATTTAAACTTAAGTCCATAATTTGCAAACAAAAATAAATAAATAAATTATTTAGTAAGTATCAAGCGATGTCGGTGTTACTAGAGTGGGGTGTTGTGTGCAACTAAACAGGTGGAGTAGTTACCATGACATACAGCATGAGAGCACCGTCACAGGGGTGGGCAGGGAAACACTATCCTCTACTGTAACTCCTGATCTGGTTACTGGAAATTATCGATGATTTTGATTATTACAATGATTATAAATCCATCGTATTTAGCTCATATGGTCATTAGTCATAGCTAAGAACCATCTCGAATAATGACGTATTGAAACAAAAAAAAACTGTACTAAAATCGGTTCATCGCAGTATGATACCATAGTCAAATAGATATACGATACATACCCCTCTTTCGTTATTGTTCTGGAAGATCCCTCTCCAGCAGTGGCGGTCTAGGGTCTGCAATATAATGATTGTACAGAAATTTGTTTTCGATGACCTATCTTCAGCAGTTACGATCAAGACCTCTATGCTCGCTGTGATGATAATCATTAATTTATTTATTTAAATCTTTATTGCACTATGTGGGCGGGCTTTTAATGCCGTTAGACAATCTCTGACAGCCAACCTTTGAGACATAGTTAAGAGTGTAAGGTAGATGCAATACATATAAATGTTATGTTAAATATTAAAATAATTAGGTTTTAGATAAAAGGATATACATACTTAATGAACTACATACCTCCTAATCTTCATATACTAAAATATAAGTTATTTAAAATAAAAAAATAAAAAAAAAAATACATATGATAAAAAAGAGACTACATTACTACATATAAAAACTAAAAAAACACTAATAAATATAAAAAAAAAAAAAAAAACTAACTTAACCTTACGATAAAAAAGAGACTACATTACTTACTACATATAAAAACTACAAAACCATTAATAATAATAAAATAAAATAAAAAATGTATATATAATATATATATGTATATATATACAAAAAAAAAAAAAAAAAAAAAAAAAAAAAAAAAAAAAAAAAAAAAAGCTAACCCTTATAACACATAATATACATATTTTCCTTCATATAAAATTAAAATAACACATTCTGATAAAATACTATTATGTTTAACTTTAAGCGGGTCCCCCAATACAGGTCTAACTAAACTTAAAGGGGGATCCAGAAAATGTACTATATAAACTTGTATTTAAAGAAATAAAATATTTTTGTTTTTTGTTTTTTGTTTGTTTGTCCTAAGCTACATTCAAAATACATATACTACATACAATGTACTAATATACACACATCAATACACACACAAACATTACTGTAACCTGCCATTGCGGTCACAGGATTATCAAACGCCTGCAGTTGGATGTAGTTGCTTTTATTAGGAACGGAGAGGATGCTACGGAGATGCTTTATATTAAAAACGTATATATATTTTAGATATAATTACAAATTTACAAAAACTATACACTTTCCTGAGCGGAACGCTTTTACGCGATTCACTTTAACCGAAATATTATTTAAATTCTAATATTTATAAAAAATACTCGCTCTGTCGACCTCTCGGTCCGAGCTTCCGATTCTCTCTTCTTTTACAAAACAAAAATTCATCGACTATGTCATTGTCGTATTAGTGACAATACTATTCTCCATTAAAATTTAAATAAAAATGAAATGTTGAACCTACATGTATAAATAAAATAAAATAAAATAAAATGCCTTTATTTCAGAATAGTATCCATAGGGGTTAGTAACATAGCGTTTGCTTATTCTATATTAGTAAAAAAGAGGACATTTACTTTTTATATTTGCCTTGCCCTCCTGAGGCACTGGGCACATACATGTGAGTATGTACCCAGTGCCCCATGATAGGGCAATCTGTCTTCTCCTTAACTTCCCTTAATTGTATATTAAATTGTATGTAATAAGTGTGACTAAAATTATAAATATAATAATAAGAATTTAACATTGTAAATAATGTTTAACAAAATTTGTGTGCCAGAAATGGCTGAATGTGCAGAACTAACTTACTATTAATATTTACTATTACCATGTTCAATGCAAATAAATAATTTCATTTTCATTTCATTTTCTTAAGATGAAGTTGTTGCTCCCTCGTACTCTGTGCATCAACGACGTGACTCGTTTCCGCAATACTGAGTAGAAATCATCTGTGTGCGCGTACGCAAACATCGCTGATGCACTGCCCAATCCTATCTAATACAAGGAGACCATTATTTAAAAAAAAACTGTTTTGCGCTTGTCGAATTTCAACGGCCAGATTGTTCCAAAGATTAGCAGCAACTACAGCAAATTAATTTGTAATGAAGGCAGAGTGGTGAGAAGGGATAGAGGGAACGGAATTGTGAGACGAACAAAGACACCTATCATAAAGTGAGGAGAGATATACGAATTTGTCCTTGAGGTATTTCGGTATCGCAGGCTCATTGAGTACCGAATAAGCTGAGTATTCTAAGGTTCCTGAGACTACGCATGAATGTGCGTTGCAAGCCATACATCAGCACGTCTACGTCTTAAAATCAAGAATTTTAGTTTAGTTAAGGCGCTATAGTATAGTCTGATCCTGGCAGTAGGTACACTAACGACCGACACCACTATGCCGACCAAACAAGATTTATTTTACACTTCGCTTGAAGGACTCCAGGTTATAGGAATGGGGCAACACACTGGCTGGGTGAGCTTCCACATCTTCAGCTAGCAGATGTCTTCAAATTTATATGTACGTGTAGGGGTGAATATTTTGGCCTGTGCGTGTGGTTCATCACAAAGCGATTCGTATCGTATCCGTGCGCGCAGAAACGGAATACCGACTCTATTCCTGGCCTAATAGTTATCTCTAGTTATATGTTATGGTATTTTCGGCCTCAGCGTGAAGAAAAGTTATGCACCAGATTCTGTTCACGTAAAGCCATGCCATGGGTCACCTGGGTGGTTAGGATGACGTTACCAGTCCAACCACGTCCGCGTCGTTACAACTTCGGCGATTTTACAAGATACTGCTTCAAACGGGTAAGCGTCAACTGGACACACGGACCTGGACATACGCGTGTTCAGTTGGGGGAAAACGTAATATTTACACAAATTTCACCCTATTTATTTTTAAAGTACATGCACGGAGATTAAGATGTTATAAATAACTTTAACTCTAATCAACTTTCATGGATTGTATTATTAGGTGCATTAAAGTTTTTAACTTTTGGGAACTATCATCAATCTGTTTGGTTAATTACTTTTTTTGAGAATATTTCACTACGTATTTATTATCTCTGAATGTTTTCAAAATTTTCTACCTACTTTAGTTTAAGACTCAGCTTTACGTAGTGGAAGTTGGTGCAAGAGGAGTTCCAGCAAAATCTTTGCATCACTTACTGAAAGAATTGGGCCTGAGCAGGTCTGCCGTCAATACATTTATGGAACGAGCTTCCAAGACGGCATTAACGGAATCATACAGTATTTGGTTGGGTAGGGAGAGAAGTAGAATGGTGGATGGTGAGCGTATTATCGCGCAATAGAAAAAAAAATCCTTTTCTTAAACCAGCCTATTGTCGGTCGCAAGCCCGAGACACCATTCTTCTCATCTCTTACCCACACACGATGGACCCGGCACCCGCACGGTGAATCCATGGAATGCTTAGAAATTTGTCTCCTTTTCTATTATTGTTACTGAGTAAGTAACCTATTGGAATGGACTGTATTCATTTTGTGGCAAAAAAAGAGCATGTAACGTTGCATTATCAACATAATAACGTGTCGACACACGTATGTCCAGATGAGTAAGGTCAGGTTACGACTTATTTTTTGAACGAGGTTGCTACCTTTAACAGCAAGGTCTAAATGGGTTTTTTCTATAACTTGTGTCAGGATAAGCCTATCTAGAGTATTTACTTTAGGAGGCCAAGTACGACACTGTGTTATCCTGTTAATTTAAAAATAATTCGGAATAAGTTGTTCATTTTTTTAATGTAGATTTTTTAATTTTGTATTTTAAAATTTATATGAATAACACTTTCCATAAAATAAAATAAAAACAGCGGTTCGCACCCCGGCATCTACCAATGAGAAATACAGTTTTCTTACGTACACAATTTAAGTACACGTTTACAATTCCACTGTTTCCAAAAGAAGGAGATTTGTGGTTAAAAACATATATCATCTGACCAGAGCGTGGCGAGTGTAGGCCAGATAAATCTGTACAGAAATATGTTCTTAACGCTGTCCTTAAAAATCCTTAAAGGCCGTTTCGAACGGCAACGGAACACATATCAGAATAACATTTTCTTAAGTATATTTATCATATCGAGACGTAAGATAGCAGACATACTATTTCTAGTAAATATAGCTCAGACTAAGATTGATTCTCCGCAGCTTCTATCTAGAATTAATTTGTGTGCTCCAGTTAAACCCTTAAGGAAGCCAACATGCTTATCAGTGCCAGCTAGTGCATCTAGGTATAGAGGTAATTCGTTTTGCTGCCGTGCAGCTAATGAATTTAATAAACTGGTTGACTTTTCCGAGTTGGAACTATTTAATTCAACTACAGCTACTTTTAAGAATACTCTGTCAAAACATTGGTTTGACAGAGTTTCTTTGAGTGTTTCCGAAACTACCTAAACTGCTATTCGTACTTAATTTATTTCCTTACTTACTTTCTTTATTATCTAAATTTTAGCTTCCTTTTATAGTGTCCTATATGTGAAAACATATTAATGATCTGTAGATATATACTTGATTTTGTAATTAGTTATTAAGTACTGTTTGTTTTCCAATAAAATAAAATAAATGAAATAGATTTACAAAACCACCGTTCCCGTGCCTCAGAGAGCAAGTTAATCCATCGGTCCTGCAGCCCTATTCTGTTACTTGCTCGCAAACTGCTGGTTCCACTAATACAAACTTGTGGAATCGTTAATAAATTGTCATTAAAAATTGTCATTAGACCCTCGCCAACCCGTCTGGCCAGCGTCACTTTGTGTTCTAGGGGCTGTGATTAAGTATTATCAACATTGTAATTATTTATTCGAAGGAATATATTAATAAAATTAAAATACAAATTTCTGTAATAAGGGCTATAAGCTTAAGGATCAGAGGAACAAGAAAGCGAGTGAGATGGATAGGATGTCAGGATGGAGCAGGTATGTTTGAAGGAACGAATGAATGATTAAAAGTCAATGAATGTTAGATGATTTTATATATTTAGTTTTCTGTATTTTTTAGTTTTTATTGTTATTTTGTTGAAATAAATTTATATAATTATTTGTAATATATATATATTAATAACATATTTTATTATAACATTTTAATAAGTAATTTGATAATTTTTAATGTTTATTATTTACGAGTTTTTTGTTTCTCAACATATACGTAGTCGTATAATTTGTTTATTCAAAATAATACTATAATTAAAAAAAAAACCCTAAATATATAAAATAAATAACACGATAAATTACAAACTAAATAACCCTTAGATGGGGGTAGTTTTTTTATTCGTTTCTCAAGTTTAAATTGTACATACAGTATTTAATTTAATTTTATTAGGTGACATAATGTTCGTTGCATCATATTTATGCTCAAAAAGTAGGATCTAAAAATACTTTGTATCACAATTCTGTTGAGCCAAGTTTCAGTATCGACCGGACCACGCCCCTCCCCTCCTCCCACTTCAGGACCCCCCTTTTTTGGCACAACCTCCCCCCACTCGGGGGTGAGGGATTCGGTCAATAGCTATTTTAAGATGTGTTATTGAGGTTAGGTAACCACGTTTAGAAGCGGTCTAGTTCTAACGATTTCCTTCTATGCAGAAATGTTTAGGTTTGAACGCCGATATGTACGAACAAATTTTATGATCTTACAGAAGGAATGATCAGGAAGGGATTGAAGACTCAGTTTTCCTTAGAAGTTGATGCGAGAGGAATTCCTGTAAAATCTTTACACCACTTACTGAAAGAATTGGGTAGTTGACTATTAAAAAATAAAAGTGTTTTCTATTATTTTCTAAGTTTTTGTTTTTTGTTTTGGTCTCTCCGTGCTCTAACGGTTAAGTCCGTGGATTTAGACACGGAGGCAACGGGTTCGATTCCTGGTCGGGACACAATATTTATTTTTTAAATTTATTTGTGATATTTCTCAAGTTTGGTTTGTACGAGACATCGACGAGCTTGCCATTTGTCATGATGGGCCGAAAGTAAAGTTGGCTAAATGTGAACTGGCTTCTTATAAAAGCGTGGTTTCTGACCACCCCGATAGAGATACGGTCGTAATAATACTTTACTTTTTATTATTTCAGATTTAAGAACGTTATCTTAAAAAGATTAGTCAGCGTGAGTAACGTCACTTACGCCAAGGACAACGAAATGTTCGACTTGTCGCTGTAAGCGCCTTTCGTACTTTGAAAGTTTCAGTAGCGTTTTCATTCTCTTTAAGTTAAATTCAGTAAAAAAGTGCGCTTAGCTTTCAAGTCAAAAACGGCATATTTACTATAACGTGACGTCATCCGGCAGCCATTTGCAACTGGAGCGTTTCCGAGCTGAATTGAATTTACAAACACGATCTTTAAAAAGACCCCTTAAAAAATATATAGAAGTATTTTTCCATGAATTTAAAATTACATTTACATCTACACTCACATCTACACTGTCACAACTACACACACACCAATACTAATGCCTTAGTACACAGAAGAACAGATTCCGGTTTTTTTATTTTTTTATTCACTATTTTTTTGTTTTGTTTTGTGTATCGCACACTATATATTATTATTATTGATTCATTAATTAGCTTTAGTAAAGAATTTTATAGACTAGTTTTAGCGCAGTTGAATCTGTAACTAAATAAATAAATCCGTAAGTAAATAAATATAAACAATTTAAAATGCGTTTTTTTTAATTGTCAATTAGTATTAACGTAATTATACAACATTTGGTTGGGGAGGGAGAGAAGTAGAATTGTGGATGGTGAGCATCTTGTCGCGCAAAAAAATGTTTGAACTATCTCATAGTATCTACTCTTTTCCCCACACACGATAGCCTCACTCGGCAACCGCACGGTGAAACCATGCATGCTAAGAAAGTTAATTTCTTCTTCACTAAAATGTATCATGGTTTTATTGTGAAATTTGACTGATATGGGTGTGATACCTGAAATAAAACTTAATTTATAATGGATACGTCAGCAAATTATCTAAAAATGACATCCGAGACCCGTGGTTAGAAAAGATCAAATTTAACATGGCGTCGTCAGTAACTCTGACACAGACTGACAGTCTTGGAACAATTGGGAGCAAAGTCAAATATCGTGCAAATATTAAAACAAAACAGCATAACGCATAGTGGCATGGCCCTTTAGGGTTATGTAAGAAAACAATGACCTGACACCTGCGTTATTGTATCGCAACCGTACTGAAGCCGATCCAATCAAAAAGGTAATGCGATAAAGCAATTCAGCCAGGGTTACATACTTGACCCAAAGGTCCCGGGATCGATGCGGGGGCGGGGCAGTCACGAACTGTAATCGCTTAACCCCATAGTGTATTGCATGCGAGTGACGCATCGATCAACTTTTATCGTTCGACAGAAAAACTTTTTATAGATCACATGACACGTGACTTCGCGGCTGGATAATGGCAAACAATAATAATAATAAAATACTTTATTGCACAAAATTACAAAAGTAGTGTACAAGGGCGAACTTAATGACGTAGGCATTTTCTTACAACTAACCTTTGTGATAGTGATAAGTGAGGTTATGATATGTGAGTTCCTTATAAACGATAAGTCAATAGAACTACATAGATGTGAATATCGATACTTAACAATAACAATAAATAGCTAAAATATATACATAAAAGCAGACAATAAATATTAATAACATCCATGTACATACACATATACACACATAAATATATACATATATTTACCATATTAGAGCGAGATGGAGACATTTTGTATTTTAAGAAAGTGAATACCTATAAACCATTTTTTTAAGGATATGTGCTTGCCTGATCAACAGTGGAAGTTTGTTCCACTGGTGAGCAGCCGTAACAGTAAGTGAATCTGAATATCAGGGCCATCTTCAAAAAGCTGGTTTACACTCACCTTTTGAAATCCCAATAAAGTCCTTGTCTGTATCGTCCAAAGATGTTGTATTGTAGTGTAGTTTATATAGTAATTTATATATGTATGTATATGTACGTAGTATATGTATTGTATATACCCACTTATATATGTAATTTAATATTTTAGTTGTAAGTATAAGTACACTGTGGGTAGTATTAAATAAGGACGCGGGTCTGTATCACTCGTTCCATAACTCAATGTTAAACTAACAAGATGGCCGTTTGTAAATTAATTAACGTAACCACAGAAATCAAAGACGTTTTTCAGAGAAATTTTTTTCTTAAAAAAATTTTTCTTAAAAAATGAAGGGCGGTTACTCAATTCTCTCTTAAAAGAGTTTGACGGCTTGCATCCCTCTCGCTCGCACAATCCAATATTTTCAAAGATTTTTCAAGTCCCAAGTGTACCTTTGTGAAATGTATTCTTTCAACCTACTAGGACATAAAATTACGTAAAATAGAGAGAATAGTTAAAAAAATATTTAAATTTGCTATTTTTCTGTCTAAAATTAGGTTAATTAATAATTAACTGCCTCCATGGTCTAGCGGTTAAGTCCGTGGATTTAGACTCGGAGGTACAGGGTTCGATTCCGATTAATATTTAATTTATTAGTGATATTAATATATATTATATATTAAATTTAAATAAATACATTTAA
The DNA here is from genome assembly GCA_910589645.1 of Tinea semifulvella. Classification (NCBI taxonomy): domain Eukaryota; kingdom Metazoa; phylum Arthropoda; class Insecta; order Lepidoptera; family Tineidae; genus Tinea; species Tinea semifulvella. Next base: position 12,349,170 of record OU342601.1, read on the forward strand.
TTAATATTTAATTTATTTGTGACATTTCTCGAGTTTGGTACGCTGGAGACATCGACGAGCTTGCCACTTGTCATGATTGGCCTATAGTAAAGTTGGCTAAATGTGAATCCGCTTATTTATAAGCGTGGTTTCTGACCACCCCGAAAGGGAAACGGTCGTGATGATACTTTTTTTTTATATTGTATTTATTTTTTCCTTATTATTTGTTGTTTATTTATTATCTTTTGTTTCAATGTCCCTAAGGTTGATTGGAAGAGAGTGCCTATAGGATAGGCATTATATCCGCCTTTTGTTTATTTAACAATAAAATAAAATAAATATCTGCTAGAAGAGTGTTGAGGGATAGAAAGTTGATTATTATGGGAAGAATGAAGTGGACGATTGTGCGAATCGCACAGATATTGGAAACGATCCCTCAGGTAAGAAGGATCCATGGGGTTGTTAAGACACTAGAATATAATTAAGTAACCATACAATAATATTATAAATTTGACTGAAGCTTTTCCTTAGCTACCTTTATGGCTTTATTACGAAACAGAGAAAGCAGAGATAAGATAAGACATAAATTAACAAAAAAAAATAGAACTTAACCTCAAAAAGATCTGAGAACCTCAAGCTGCGCAAATACGCCAACCTTGGTACAGGAGACGAATTTGCGCTCACTTCATAAATTCATTCTGTATAGACTTGACCATATTTTGTTATTCAACCCATCACCATTGATTTTGTTAGCGTATTTTATTAAATAAAAAGTTAATTATATTCGAATACCAGGTCGGTGAAGGTCGCTCTTCTACGTATCTTTTAATAAAAGTACGACAGGTTCAAACCCCCCTGCATGTATGTTTATTACGTTACGTACATTTGTCATAGATTTTCATTTTTTTACAATTCCCGTGCCTCGGAGAGCACGTTAAGCCGTCGGTCCCGGTTCCACTAATACTAATTCGTGAAATCGTTAATAAATTGACACCAGCCAACACGTCTGGTCAGCGTGGCAAGTGTAAGTCAAATTTTCCAGATATATGTTCTGAAAGGCCCAGCTCCAGCAATGGAGGTCTAGGACGCTGTGTTCTAGGGGCTGTAATGAATAAATGAATGATGAAAACTTTAATCGACCGCTATATTACACGAGTGAAGCCAAGTCAAACTGCTAGTTAAATATATTAGGCTAATGGTATCGAAGCAAAACAAAAAAAACAATGTACGAAATAATTGCATAAAACAATAAAAAAGATAAAATGCTCTAATTACTCTTCCTTTTGGAATAATTTGGTAATTTATTATTCTAATTTATAACATTCTACATCACTTATTGTACGCACATAGATAAGACTTTCGTTATTAAGTAAAGTAAAGTATCATCACGACCGGTTTCCCTTTAGGGGTGGTCAGAAACCACGCTTATGAATAAACTTTCGTTATTCTATATATTATAGTAATTTAATATTTTTGAGTTCTTGAAAATGTTAAAAGAAAAAGTATCATCACGACCGGTTTCCCTTTAGGGGTGGTCAGAAACCACGCTTATGAATAAACTTTCGTTATTCTATATATTATAGTAATTTAATATTTTTGAGTTCTTGAAAATGTTAAAAGAAAAAGTATCATCACGACCGGTTTCCCTTTAGGGGTGGTCAGAAACCACGCTTATGAATAAACTTTCGTTATTCTATATATTATAGTAATTTAATATTTTTGAGTTCTTGAAAATGTTAAAAGAAAAAGTATCATCACGACCGGTTTCCCTTTAGGGGTGGTCAGAAACCACGCTTATGAATAAACTTTCGTTATTCTATATATTATAGTAATTTAATATTTTTGAGTTCTTGAAAATGTTAAAAGAAAAAGTATCATCACGACCGGTTTCCCTTTAGGGGTGGTCAGAAACCACGCTTATGAATAAACTTTCGTTATTCTATATATTATAGTAATTTAATATTTTTGAGTTCTTGAAAATGTTAAAAGAAAAAGTATCATCACGACCGGTTTCCCTTTAGGGGTGGTCAGAAACCACGCTTATGAATAAACTTTCGTTATTCTATATATTATAGTAATTTAATATTTTTGAGTTCTTGAAAATGTTAAAAGAAAAAGTATCATCACGACCGGTTTCCCTTTAGGGGTGGTCAGAAACCACGCTTATGAATAAACTTTCGTTATTCTATATATTATAGTAATTTAATATTTTTGAGTTCTTGAAAATGTTAAAAGAAAAAGTATCATCACGACCGGTTTCCCTTTAGGGGTGGTCAGAAACCACGCTTATGAATAAACTTTCGTTATTCTATATATTATAGTAATTTAATATTTTTGAGTTCTTGAAAATGTTAAAAGAAAAAGTATCATCACGACCGTATAAGGGATAGGGTCACAAACCACGCTTGTAAAAGCGGATTCACATTTAGCCAACTTTACTATCGGCCAATCATGGCAAGTAGCAAGCTCATCGATGTCTCTAGCGTACGAAATTTGGGAAATATTACACACGTCCCGACGAGGAATCTAACCCGCTACCTCTGAGTCTAAATCCACGGACTTAACCGCTACCGCTAGACCACTGAGGCATTTTCGGCATTTTATAACAGCTAACCTTTGGGAGTGTGGTAGAGGATTGCGGGGTTTATTTTTATAAATATACAACTACATACACTACATAATCGTTACATAATATTACTTAAATAACATATATATACATACAAGAATTGGTAACTATAGAACTATTTACACACATAAAAAATAGTATAATAGATGTAGGTACTAAGAAGAGCTAAGTTGTTTGTTGAGAAAGTGAACGATTAGGAGATAGATAAATATATTAATAGACGGCGCTCGTCTGATAACCAGAGGTAGTCTGTTCCACTCTCGAGCAGCGGACACTGTGAAAGAATCTGAATATCTGCTTGACGAATGGGTAGGGATTTTGAGCTGATTGCGAAGGGGAAGATTATGACTGTCTCCAAGGAACTGGAAACGAGTCTTAAGGTATGAAGGAGTTTGGGGATTGTAAAGAATGCCGTAAAGTGAAGTCAAGGTCAGTACAGATCTGCGGAAACGGATATTGAGAATACTTATATTTATATGTATTGTCCTTATAGTCGACAAAGTCGTTTTTAAACAAAATATTTAACTTATACATTTTAATAGATATATATAATAAGTTGAATATATAGAACAAAGTGACAAAACACTAAACAAGTTAACGGATGAGTTTGTGTGGTTACCTTTATTTCTCAGCAATCGTTTTAAACATTAGAAAGTTTGATGCAATAAAAACCTTTATTTTTAATGTCGTATTGAAATAATTTATTGTCTTGTTGATAAGCCACATTTATTGTTACCGTGATGACCGTTTCCGTCATGGACAATGTAAGACCATAGAAATACAAATACATAGAAGAATTAGTCAGCCAATGTTTTCTATAGTTCTTAATTCAAAAGTGCGAATATTACTGTCGCAACATGCAAGAGCTCTTAAATTGGCACTTTGTGTTCTGTTGTTTACCATATAAAGTACAATATAGTTTTAAGGTTTATTAAAATAATACATATAGTATATGACAAAGAGGACTATGGTTCAGAAAATGCTGTTGGAAGCGGAAAATGTTTTATATGCATTGATAGCGCTTGTATTTTAGACCCCTAGAATATAAAAATTAAATCTTATTGCCGTAGGCTAAAAAAATCTGCCGCTAGCTAGTTTGACAAGTGAAAATTGCAAAAAGTAAAAAAAAATGTCCTAAAGGTTTGGCTGTCAGAGAATGTCTAGCGGCATTAGTCCGCCTTTGTACATAGTGCAATAAAGTTTTTAAATAAATAAATAAATATTTATCTTAAAAATAGATCGTATAGCGTTTCACAATCCCTACTTAATAAATACTTTTAATTGTTTTTTGGCTTCATAGAAATAAGTATCATCACGACTGTTTCCCTTTCGGGGTGGTCAGAAACCATGCTTATTTATAAGCGGATTCACATTTAGCCAACTTTACTGCCGGCCAATCATGACAAGTGGCAAGCTCGTCGATGTCTCCAGCGTACCAAAGGAGAGAAATGTCACAAATAAATTAAATATTAATTAAATGTATTTATTTACATTAATAAATATTTTTGTGTCCCGGCCAGGAATCGAATCCGGTACCTCCGAGTCTAAATCTACGGACGTAACCGCTAGACCACGGAGGCAGTTTTAGGCTTCATAATACTATATAATAATACATATAATAGATTCCGTTGTTTAAAACATTATATAATAATAAATAACAATAAAAAAAATACAAAAAAGTAAAATTGAACAAATATGAATAAAATAAAGTTTATTAAAATGGAAAAAAAAGTGATGTAGAGATAAAAACAAGGTAATGTTGTAAGGAAATGTTGTGAACAACGGAATCTGAGTTTTAATGAGATATGATGTATTATGAAGCCAAAGACGAGGAATTTAAGGTATTTATTAAGTAGGGATAGTGAAAACGCTATAATCGTCACATGATTTTTAAGAACGCTCGAAATCGGCATTCTCGTTTCAAGCAGTGTTGCTACTAAGGAGCAATTGTTTAATAAGGCATGCTTACGTGCTAGTAATGAACCTATCTTTTTACTTAAAGTTGTGCGAATGTGACACGAAGTATTTACGTTGAAAATTAGGTCATGTTTCGATAATTTATTTCTTTCTTCAATACAACGCTTATCTATGTATTATGTATTCTTTGTATTATACGTCAGTGATGTAACGACCCTAAAGCTTACCGCTTTGGCCCCAAATTCTATTTCCACATCACCCTTACAGAATCGTACCTTCAAATTCGTTTTCTCTATTACACTCAGGGACAATCAAAAAGGTGACCCCTAAAAATTTATTTATTAGCAGGTTAAATACAGGTTACTTTCTTTGTCAACGTTAAAATAAACTTAAGACTAATCACAAACCTGGAAAATAGACTAGTTGGCAACTTAACTAATGTGCTTCCAGCTTCCAGTTTCTGTGTTTCCCCTTTCCTATAACCTGGAGTTCTTTAAGCAAAGTGTGAAAAAGCACCTAGTCAAACCGACATAGTGTTCGGGACTTATGTCAGTCGTCATACGTGTCTGATTCTAGTTTAGTTAAGATTATGCCTCTATACGTTCTGGAAGACCGTTGTAGGACTTCTCTTCTAGAGGCTGAAATAATGATGGGCAAAATAAAAGACAAGTTTTATTTAGAAATAGATAATCAGTTTTAGGGTAAAGAGAAACATTGTTAAAAAAACTCACGCTTGCCTACTCTAAGTAGATCAGCGTGGTGGATGGCCTGACCTGGTTCATAGAGATCCTCAGCAGTGGGGTTTACGGTGATAAATTATTTCATCAGCGTCCAGTCTTAAACCATAAGTAAGAAGCAAATACATAATTGTACAACTTCCATAAACCAACAGAAAACCGGCACTCATTGACTTATATGTAAACTGGAAATTCAAACAACTTATTGCCTGTCAAACGGACAGTCTTCTGAAGAGCTCCTTAACCTGTTTTACGACTCCCGTAACAATACTATTAAAAGAAAAACTTTGGGCCCATGGAGGAAAGTGCAAAAGAGATTTTAAACACCGAGTCTTGTCGTCTCCTCCGGTGACAAGAGGGCTGGCTCTTTCTTCGCCCAAAGAATTAGTATTGCAATTCAGCGGGGAATTGCAGCCAGCTTTCTTGCCACCATTCCACGCGGACGGGACTTATATCCCTATTTGTAGTATTAATATTATTTTAATTTTATATTTTGTAAAAAACAATTTCTAATAAATGAATAAAAGTAAACCAAATAAAAATATTGTAATTAAATAATTTCATGTGTTACAAGGAAAGGAAAAATGGTTTTTGGTCTCTTTTGTATATTTTCCGATATATCAAAACATTGTGCCAATGCCTATTCTTTACTAAGTCAAAATTATCTGTTATATAATTTAAGGCAATAGATAATCACACAGTGCGTGCCTTCTGACTGCAAACAAAGCCGGGTGTAACACATAGAATGACGCAAAAGGTCAAACAATTCTATAGGCCATGATATCTTTGCAATTTTGACAGGTATCTGAGCTCTAAGCAAAGGAGTGTATTGTATGTTCTCAGTTATCTATTAGTAAGTTAGAAATCATCTCGACCGTAGTGTCTAGAGGGGTGGTCAAAAACCACGCTTTTGTAAAGGAGCCAAAGTCCGATCATAATAAGTGGCAAGCTCGTCGATATCTCTAGCGAACACTGCGACAAATGTATACCTATTTGATGTAATTGCAAAACGTCAGTTAATAATAATAATATTATTAAATAGGTATTCAAAAAAACAGTTTTAAAAGTAATATTGGTGGTCCCACAATAGGCTTTTTAGGCTACTCGGTTTAGCCTAAAAAGCCTATTGTACCTTTAATAAATTTAACTAAAATCTAATTCTAATAACGTATAGTAAACTATACAGTGGGATACGTAGGCGAAAATAACTAAGAAGGATATTTAAGTAATTATACATAAGTGTATATATAGGTATATATAGTGCGTGGAATTTATTAAAGAGCAAATATTTTTATATTATAATCTAGAATAAAATCAAGAACTAAGTATTTTTTTATATTAATTATTCAGTTATAAAACCTTTAGTTACGGTGCATAGAAGTTTTCCTATAAATATCCTCACTCATACTGACCCCTCATTCCGAATCGCGCTCAGAGCGCTTAGAACGAATATGACACTGACCGTCGTCGTTCCGAATCAAATATCGCGATTTGGATGCTCAGAGCGTGAATCAATTCGGAACGGTCTAAATCACATTTTCATTCATAAACGGTTAGTTTTTTTTAAATGTATGGAAGATAAATTGCGGATTCCATATCTTTGAGAATGAATACTAACAAATATACATCTCTTGGTTTATTCATCTTTATATGTGTAAAGGTTAATATTATTAACTTATTTTAATCTTTTAAAATAAATTGCCGTGTTACAGACATTTTTTTTCCACTTCCTACTTTAATATTAATTATAGATTTGTTTTAGAATTAATATACAAACAGTATAAACGAATTACAATATTAAATAATTTAAATGAAAACCTAATATTAAATAAATTTGAATATGGCGCGCGGCATAATGACAAAAAACTGACAGCGCTCAGAGCGACATACCTCGATATCGTGAGCAGTCTAAGTGCGAGGAGTAATGTCATTTGTGACGTCACATAGCTTTGGCAAAACAGTTTAAGCGCGTATCGGAACACCTTTAGGCGTGCTGAGGTTACTATTATCGCGTATCGGAACGTGAGTCTAATCAAGATCAAGCGAAAGAAAAGTGAAGATGTGAGCGATATCAATTAATAATAAATTACGGCCGGTTGCAGAAAGCATGATTAAAATATTTTTTTATCGTATGTTAAGAAAAAACTGATCTTAAAGGGCTATTATACCATCAGCGAGTATTTTGATGACAAGCGAGCTTGGTCCTAATTTATTTCAATGTTATTGTGTATGTCTTAGTTTATAGTATGACAATGCCTCTTTACAGCAGCTATAATTTAGGTGACACCATAAACTGTTTTTGTTTTAGCTAAAGTATGACAATGCCTTTTTACAGCAGCTATAATTTATGTGACATCTTAATAATGTTTTAGCTTATAGTATGACAACGCCACTTTACAGCAGCTATAATCCTTGATGTATTCATTTTATAATTGTGTATGTCTTAGTTTATAATATGACAATGCCTATTTACAGCAGCTATAATTTTAAGATTATAATTATGTATATTTGGGTTGTAATGTGCTGCTCCAAATACCTACAAGCTATTTCCCAGAAAATAAGCTTTTCGTTATATTAATTAACTTTTTGACATGTAAAAGCGCAGAATACATTATATTTATTGTCCTATGCCTACTTACAATAAAATAAACTAAACTAAAGGAAAAACTTTTTCTTTTTGGTAACTTCCGACATATAATTTCTTCGGAAAAGTTGTTTGTTCCTACCAATAGAATAACATATTAGTATAGAGTAAGTTAAAAAAGCATTAGAAAAAATCCATTCATAATTCGCATCAACAATAATCAAACTGAAAATCTTCCTTAACATTCCCAGTTTAGCATTAACAGGCACCAACCTCAGAATAATCATTAGAAAACAACAGTTGGCCAAGAGCAGAAAGGTAGCAAGTGTTTCACCAAGTAATTAGGTCGTAAGTTCATAAAATCGAAGAATTGGCATAAGCTAGTGACGTTTTGGGACAAAATAATTAATTATACTTATTAATTAAAAGTGTTGTTCCTGAACTCACTACCCCGCATGATGTTGCGGTCGTGACAATACATACAAAGTTATCTATCAAAATACTGGCTGATAAAATGTTTACAAATAAAACAAAATAATAATTAAGTTGTCAAATCTTTAAAAAAATAATGAGTTTTGTGAAAAAGATAAATAGTAAATTAACCAAGAATTAAGAGTACACGACAAGTGCTTATTAGTTAATTGTGTTTACGCAATCGTCATCAGCGGGGCTATTTCGTAACCCATTTACTATCGGACAACTTTGACCCATCCTGGTCAGAAACCTCTTTTTTAGTATAGTTGATGCAACAACCAACTTTACTGCCGACCCATCATGACAAGTGACTCGATAATTGCCACAATGAAACTATTGTGTCCCGACCGACCAGGAATCGAATCCGGTACCTCCGCCTTTAAATCCACGGACTTAACCGCTAGACCAAGGAGACAGTTATCAAAAATATATAATCATCTAGAATATTTCATTTTCCTATTCCCTTCCCGCTCTCTCTCCTATCCGCTCCGCTATATCATTTTCCCTCATACTCACAAAAACGACCGCGAGCCGTCGAAAGCCGCCATGACTATCCGTCGACTCGCTAAATCGACAAGTTGTGAAGCCAGCACTTTTTGCATAATTTTAATTCGCTGTGAACTTTTATAATTGTGGTGACTCGTGCCCTGGGTGTGTGTGTTCCTACCTGTTTGAACTAATGGCTTCCCGGCTGATTACGCCGGAACTTCTAGACTGGCCTCATGCTTCTTCGTCATTGTCGCTGTGAGTATCTTTCACTTTTTTCGTATAATTTCTCTCGCTCCGCTTCTAAATATTAATTATTATCATGATGCAACAATTGGCTCTCGAAGATATTAATAATTTAATTTTGATGGCTTGCCAACCATCCTAATACAGTCCACTTATTATAACATCTAAAATACAGAGCTCTGCTGGAAAAAGGGTTTTCAGAACATTATTATGGAGAATTTTGCCTCCTCTGATCACGCTCTGGCCAGAATGGAAATAAATTAATCTCTCAATACTCATTACCTACAGAATAAGTATACAAGATTCAAGTTGGTTTAAGTCCGCTGAAAGTTGGATGGTTGATCGTCCGGGATACGCAATAAGTACCTTGCCAAAGTACAGTCAGCACGTTTGACTATAAACTAAATCCATTGTAATTAGACTTAATTTGTACTACATAAATTAGATAATCTGATTCGTAGTGAACATGTACAGTCGTAATATAAAGCTAAATAATAAACGTAAAATTTTATTAATATTTTTAATATAACACAAGTTTAATTTTTATTTTATATTATTAAATCGATCTTAAGATTCCAAAAAAGCTAAATACTGTTGTCAAGTATTGTTGGTGCAAGATGCCTTATTTATTTTTTCATAATTAAAAAGCTTCATATAACTCTTGGAAAAAATACATATTTCTGGAAAAAAAATGTATATTTAGTTTTATTGTATTGGAGAGCGTTTTAGGTACGCTTAGGTAAGCCCTTAATTTATTTTGTAGAATAGTTTTTATTTACTAGGTATTTATAACATATTATAGTTTAGTTTTATTTATATAGTTATATATATACATATATGTATAATATATTTATTAGAATAAAATTATATATATATATATATTTAATTTAGTAGAGTTTATTTTCGTATAAGCTATTTTAATTTTTAAGAAAGCTCGTCTAAAACTGTCATTAAATATTTAAAGAAATAGACACGACCTCTGGCTGGGTTGTGATTTAATTACGTTAGTGACTGTACAGAAAGGGAGAAAGATTACATCAGTTGCGCAAATGACGCGTTTCTGTCAAAAGTTCGTAATCTTAAGGTCAAAGGAAAATGGGTCTAGGTCGTTTCGACGATAGGGTTCATTGTCTTGTGAGATTTCGCACTAAATCTAGTACATTTTATTTAAGTTTGTTTTATTTAATTTTATGCTGTCGAATGGAGAGAAGCCTCGGCATGTCACTAGGCGCGAACAGTTCTATTCGTCCAACTACATCGTGTATATCGCAACGTACCTTGAAAGTATGTTTATGTTATTTTCGGCTAATTCCTATACAATTTTAAATTATTTTGAATGATTCTACTCCTGTTAGTGGAAGACTAAGCAGCGAAGTGGTCCAAGGAGTAAGCTGTTAGCAGAAGACCAGCAGCTTAGCAAATTCCAGTGACCTGTTAATGTTTAATCTGACTGAGAAAAGAATCTGCAGGGAAAACTCAGCTATAGCAGATTTACAAATGAAACAAATACAGAATTACACAACAAATAAATAAATATCTTTCAAATTCACCTATGATTACCTATGAGATAACAATACCTGGTACAGTGGTACCTCACCAGGTATGTTAGAATTAGGACTTGCCCGTGTGTAACCCGAAAGCCGACAAAACGCAAAACCTCTACTAATTTCAGAACAATAAATTGAACGTGTTCTGCATCGGTCCCAAGCCCCCACAGCAGCATAAAGCAGTAGCAAGCCGTTCGCAGGCATAAAGCACCCCATCACAGACATAAAGCACTCCATCACAGACATAAAGCACTCCATCACAGACATAAAGCACCCCATCACAGACATAAAGCACTCCATCACAGACATAAAGCACTCCATCACATACATAAAGCACCCCATCACAGACATAAAGCACTCCATCACAGACATAAAGCACTCCATCACATACATAAAGCACCCCATCACAGACATAAAGCACTCCATCACAGACATAAAGCACTCCATCACATACATAAAGCACTCCATCACAGACATAAAGCACCCCATCACAGACATAAAGCACTCCATCACAGACATAAAGCACTCCATCACATACATAAAGCACCCCATCACAGACATAAAGCACTCCATCACGGACATAATTAATTAGTTAAACTACTTATTTTAATTAAAGAACACATTTTTAAACAACACAAATTGTCTAACTCATTCAAGACAGATATTGTTCTTCGTCTTAGAATGCGGTTGTAAGACTTATGTGCCGGTATCACTATGCCAGCCTAAAATACTAAAACATAGACAGGATGGTTGGACACTGACTTCAGTTGCTCTTATTCTTGTACTTCCCGGATGTGGAGTCACATGTCTCGGTCAGTAAAGTTCTCCATAACGAAATTATAAGGATATCTTTGTTCTCCATTATTGGTCGATGTAATTTCATATCGATATAATAATGTATAACATTAACCATTTTAAGTAAGAGCTATGTCACGACGACGTGTTTTCGGACCGCATTTATAGACCTCACGTAGACATTACCTCCTTTTAATTGTAGATAAATTGTGTTGTGTTGATCCAAAATTTTGATCCCAATTAAATCATATTGACTTTTATTATTTTAATTAAGTAAAAAGTAAAGCATCATCATGAGTGTATCCCTTTCGAGGTGGTCAGAAACTAAACTTTATAGAAGCGGATTCTCATTTAGCCAACTTTACTGTAGGCCCATCATGAGTTTGCAAGCTCGTCGATGTCTCTAGCGTACCAAACTCGAGAATTATCATAATCAAATTTAATTAATTATTGTGATCCGACCAGGAATCGAACCCGGCACCTCCGCATTCTAATTATGACTCCTTATATTCGCGCATTTTTTATCAGGAAGGAAAGCTTGATTATTTCTTAAATATTCACAAATTATAATGTACAGTAGAATAAGTGGAATACGTGTTGTCAGTATTTTTGGGACCTAAAGAGAAATATAACACATATTATGTTTAAATAAAAAATTAAAAAGTTAAGTAAGTCTTGTTTCAAGCGGTATTATTTTTATCACCACAGCAAGCTTACAATATTAGTTGTCCTTGAAAGTAGAAATTGGCATTTGACATTTTGCAGGGTCGGGAAAGTAGCCACCGTTCGTGCCGATAAACCCAGTAAAGTGTAGCCACACGTTTCGGCATCAGGCTCGAATTGCCGTCATGCCCAGTCAAGCCGGCAAGTATAAGGGACTGATGTCAGTCAAGAAAAGAATTAAATATAGTGTTTTTTTGTGTTATTATCTTAATAAAGTACTAAACATAATATCTATTTTATATTTATTGTATTACTTCCATAAAATAAAATTTAGTTCAGCTAATAAGTAACACGACATTCATTGACTGTTAGACGGTACGAAGCTGACCCGGCGCAGCTAGTAACATATAAATTAAACGAACTATTAGTTTAACAGGTTTATCCATTTTCTCTGGTATTCAACCTTTGGTTATTTAACCATTTTACTAGAAAACGTAGGTATAATTTAAATCCGTTTCCTTGCAAGCTAAAAAATCGACAACGACCCACATCTAGACACATCGTGGCCTTCCCATAAGCCCCGACTTAATGTGCAATTTGTAGGAGCTGACTATAGATTTACCTTAAGAATCTTATAATTTGTCGTAGTATATATATATGCGAAGGTATTTTATATTACTCTCTTCCTTGTCATAAATGTCTGTATTTTGTAACGATTCTTACTGATTTCAACAAATTGCTACTTCAATTAAATTTTATAGACACAAAAAGTTGATTGATTCTTTATATTCCTCATTACCATATTTAATACTTAACAGGACAAGTGAAACATGCGCGTCCAGCTGATAAGCGGAACTCAAAGACCTAGAATGGAAAATCACACCCAGTTTGCCAGTTTGACACAAAGCTTTTAGCTTAACACTTGTCATGTCTTTCAGTCTAATGCTGGGTTGAACAAAATGAAGTCTTTGCAATTGTAACGATTAAAGATAAAAAAAGCGTCGATAGCTAACGGCTGACCAATGTGATAAGCGACGAAGAACAGCCTTTGTGTTTCCACTTCGCCAAACCCTGGAGTCATTTAAGCGAAGTGGGAAAAAGCAACTAGTCAAGGAAAGGAGGTCGACTGTCTTGGAGTTCATGGGCTCTCCTGTTCCAAAAGTGCGGGCAGATTTTCCCAACACGGCTCCCTTAACGATATCATTAAAAGGGCTCTAGCCACCATCGAGGTTCCAGCTCTTCTAGAGCCTGTTGGAGTTATCCGAGACGATGGCAAGAGACCCGATGGTATGACGTTGGTCCCCTGGGAACGGGGACGTGCTCTGGTGTGGGACGCCACGTGCGTCGATACCCTCGCCGCGTCGCATCTCAGGGGGACAGCGCATAAAGCGGGAGCCGCGGCGGAAAATGCGGAGTCCAGCAAGAGGCGCAAATATGTAAGTATATTAAAAGATTACATATTTATGCCGTTTGCTGTAGAAACTCTGGGCCCATGGAGTCCAAGTGCAAAAAAGTTTTTAAAAGACATAACACCGCGTATTGTCGTCTCCTCCGGTGACAAGAGGGCTGGCTCTTTCTTCGCCCAGAGAATCAGTATTGCAATTCAGCGGGGAAATGCAGCCAGCGTTCTTGCCACCATTCCACGTGGACGGGACTTATATCCCTATCCTTAGTATTAATATTAATTTTATTTTGTATTTTGTAAATATTTTTTCGAATAAATGCTTTATTTTTACTAGTCAAGCCGGATCTAGTGTTAGGAACTGATGTCAGTAATAAGTGTCTGATTCCAGTTCCCAACTAACATAGACCATGCGCGCCACTTACCGTCAGGTAGGCGCAGGATGTTCGTATCCAGCTATGTTTCTGTATCATTTTATTAATGTAGGATTAGTACAATAAATTAACAAAAATTTTATTTACAAAATATAAAATAATAATTACAAACTGCTTTATTAAAAATAATCAAATTAAATAACTATAAACTAAACCTAATAATAAAAAAACTATAAATAAAAAATGTTCTCAAGTGACGACCCAAGGAGACTGGCAACATTCCCATCTGTATAGCGAGGCTAATACGTGGGCAGAAATAATTGCAGGCCTTCCAGTTGTTGCCAGTGTATCTAGATTTCTCCGTCAGCCGCTTGGACAACTCCTTGGCCAGACGCTTGGCTGAGGTCCCCATGGTCCCATCGTCTCCACCTCAAACTGCGCAAGCTTGTAACCTGTACCGAGGTGGGCGTATTAATTTGCACAGCTTGAGGGTCTTTCTATTGATTAGATTGCATATGTAGGTAAAAATTAAAAATTTGACAAATCCATGTAAGTATTCATAGTAAGGTTCGGATAATTAATAAACAACATGTACGTAAGAAGAGTATTCCTCATTGGTATTGCCCGGGTTCGAACCGCGTACTTTGGTTTTTACTAGCAAGCCACCACAGATCTAGTACCACCCTAAATATCTCAATATCTCGAGTAAGTGTAACAATAGCTATTCCCAAAGAAGCACGACGAAGATGATCGCTAGAGTCGCATCATGCTTTGAGAGAGGGGCGGCCTCATATATACGAAGACGAACCGGCTACCTCTCACACCGCGACGCGACGTCCGACGTTCGCAATAAAAAAAAACAAATAAATCACACGCGTGTATTTTCGAGTTTTTGTAAGTTATTGTTTTTTAATTATTGTGCTATTTCAAAAAAAAAATATCATCCGACTTACAACCTTTTGTGCTTGTGCTCCTGTTTTGTGTGGATTGTTGCTATTTTAAAAAAGGCTTAGGGGATTGTGTTTATAATAATTTATTTTTTACATTTATCCATTTGTTATATATTTTTTATAGATAGTTTATTTGAAAATAAAATTACTTTTTTAAATATTAAAAGTTTATTTTTAACAGTTAAATAGCAAAACAGTGCAAGGTCGTGCTATCTACATAATATTATCTATTACCAGAGTTAACGCATTTTGCTTTCACCAGCACATCATAACATAATGTATTGTAATGTATTACTTAGGCTTGTCGCACACGAGGCGTGGTCTAACTCTATTCAATTATTACTAATATGCATTTTTTAAGTGGTATTGATACTTTAATTTAAAAAATATATTATAAATTATGATAAAGTATCTTTATTTATTTATTTGGAACTCCAACAGCATTGCCAGAAAATACAATTTTATACAAGACCATAAATATGTGCACAATTTATACATAAAAATATATATCTATAATGAAAACAATTAATTAAAAAAAGTCGTACAGCCAGGACAAAACTAAGAACATAATTACACAAACATAAACAAAACAATAACATTTGTATGTTATTGTACATTCAATTTACTAATGACAAGAAATTATCAGAAGAAAATATGTATTCGCTCCTACCCATCAGCCCAGACACCAAAGCATACAAACGTGCTACTGCAATAAATACAAAAATATTAAATAAAAAATACTAATAAGCAGTAGTAAATTGGTTGAAGGACTGTAAATTAATTCCGTGTGTAGGTGCGCGCGTGCGTGTGTGTGTACCTGTGTATATCATGGCCATATATCATGTATTTTGCGATATGGAGTAATATACTGGGGGAATTCCAATAATAAAGAAGCTATATTTAAAATACAAAAAGGGTGCATACGTGCTTTATGCAACTTTAAGTCGACTGATATCTGTAGACCTTATTTTAAAAGCTTACATATAGGACAGTGCCATGTTTGTATATTCTGGAAATTGCCACCTTTGTCAAAAATAATGGGAAACTTTTCCCAATTGTTGATCAAAATCGCAACCGTAGAGTGCGGTATAAAAACAAGCTCGTAATTCCTATATCAAAAACAACACTCATGCAAAAAAGTGTATTCTGTATGGCTCCAAAAATCTACAATAAAATAAATGATGACATTAAGTTACTACCTATACAACGATTCAAAAAAAACACTAACGAAAATGCTAATTGACAAATGCTACTACTCTGTGCAAGATTTTCTAGAAGATTAAATGAACAACATAATTTTTAACCTTGACATTATATATTATCTTTGATTATTATAGCTTTCTTTAGTTTAGTTTCCTATATGTGTCTACTATACTTAATCATTTAATCTTTATACGCCAATGGGCAAAACATAGTGTACCCAATTTATAACCATTGTACCATCCTATAGAATACCTATTGTTATAAAGAAATATATGAATTTAAATTTGACATTAACTTAAGGCCAATGCTGATCTATCCATGCAGCTCCAAAACATTGTCACTGAGTATTTTATTTTTTATTTATTTTATTTATCTCGATAGGATTCTATCGGAACAATCGGTTAAGTCAAAATATATACTAACGTGCAAACGAAATTACCTGGCCAGATAGTGATGATACCCCAGGAACAGCCCCAATATCCATAATAGTGTCGAAAGAAATTTTATGGCTAATACTTGGTATACAATTTTAAGTCTAGTTTTGGCTATAAATAAAAAAAATTCGTATCTAAAATATCAACTGAAAAATTAACGGAAATGCTGAAAATATTAAAATGTGTGTGTTGTTAAAATTATATTAACAAATTTAAAAGTTTTTTTTTCTGTTATGAAATATTTGTACCTTTTTTTTTATTAATAAATAATATTTAAGAAGTATTTGCATGTCGGATTTTTAGAACATAATACTTATGAAAGCGAATAAATATATTTGATTTACATTTAAAAAATATAAATTGATAGTAGCTGTAAAGAGGCAGCGTCATTTGCGTTGTGTGCGCAGGGCTTTAGAGTACTCTTTGTAATATTTCAAAGTCATAAAATGTTATACAATATGTTATATTCTGTATGCTAAACAATCGTCGGAGCATTGCAAATGTGAGTGAAAATTTGTACTTTATTGTTTTTATTAGATTTGCCCATTCAATTCAATTTGATTGTTTTATGTAACAATACGTTACAATATTTGATCGAAGTAAAAAAATTAAAATAAGTCTCCGTCATAAAATCTCTTTCGACACTATTGTGGATATTGGGGCTGTTCGTGGGGTATCATTACTATCTGGCCACATAATTTTATTTCCACATTAGTATATATTATATTTCGATTCACATGATAGTAATGATTAAGCGGAATTGTACTGATCTTATTGACTGACCGATTTTCCATTACAACAAATATTTTTTTTTTTCATTGCTCTTAAAGTTAATTTTGTAGACGGCTTAAAAAGTGAATCTATCATCTCTCGAGTTGAAAGCGGAAGTAAGAAGTATACAAACCTCAACAATGAAAGTAACAATTATTCATTCCATTCATTCTCCTTAGCATGGAGACAAACATTTCTTATTAATAATGATTAAGTAGATTTAATTATAAAACACATTGGGGGGGCTAACTTAATTAAATCTGCTAAAACTAACTGATGCATTATAGTCAGCCATTTTTATCAAAGTAAATAGTAAAGTATCATCACGACCGTTTCCCTTTCGGGGTGGTCAGAAACCACGCTTATAAAGAAGCGGATTCACATTCAGCCAACTTTACTATAGGCTAATCATGACAAGTGGCAAACTCGTCGATGTCTCCAGCGTACCAAAGGAGAGAAATATCACAAATAAAATAAATATTAATTAAATTTACATTAATAAATATTTCTGTGTCCCGACCAGAAATCGAACCCGGCACCACCGAGTCTAAATCCACGGACTTATCCGCTACCTAGTTAACAGCCAGTTTAGTTTATCAAAGTACCTAAAATAATATATCGTTTTAATTAACAAAATAATTTATATTCTAAAAAAATCAATACATTCTGTTGTTTTTGACTTTCTGATATGAAAATTTGTTGTTATTACCAAATTAATGTTTTGTTTTATTATTATTATTCTTCTTCTAATATATATTATTTTAATTTATTTTTTTCAAAGATTTTATGCCTTATTTTTTTTTTTTAATTACCTATAATTGACCTTGCTCCATAGATTGTACCATACTATTATTAGGCATATTGTTACGTTGTTGGTTTCTTAAGAAATAAATAAGTCTAATCTTATTTTCAGGGAGATCACATCCGCCAAGATGATACACTTCTCTTCCTTGGTAAGTGAATTTTTCTGACTACACTTTTAAAAAACTAACTATTAAAAGATTTATTTATAATTATATGTATGTTTGTCGTGTTGACTGTACTTTCTAAAGAACAGTTTATAATCAACTGATCAAAACGTCATGCTGTAGTTTTTTGTACAATAACACCTTACTCGGAACTGACGATAAAGGCTAAATTATATACTCTGGCCCAGATCATAATCAGACGAACTAAATTGATAGTTATCAACGCCATGACAAAGATTGCATACCTACTACCAAAGATTAGTAGTAGATAGTAAGTAATTTGGTTGACCCTAACACTAGCGCCGCCTGGTGGATGGTAGGATACTTAAAGCGCCATACATACCTATTACAGAAGAGAGAGAAAGAGAGACAAATTTCTAAGCATTCCATGGATTCACCGTGCGGGTGCCGGGTCCATCGTGTGTTGGTAAGAGGTGAGAAGAATGATGTCTCGGGCTTGCCTCCCTTTTTTATTTTATTGCGCGATAATACGCTCACCATCCACCATTCTACTCCTCTCCCTACCCAACCTAATCGTTCCATAAATGTATTGTAGGCAGACCTATATAGCTTCTATATAGGAATAGTATTATATCTAAAATCCGATCTTTTAGCCCGCAACCAATTAACTGTGCGAAAAAAAATTGTGTATTTTGTTACAAAATTTATTAACTTTGTTCAGAATGCAAAAAAAAAAGTATAAGAGTAAAAAGGTTATCGCCAATCAAATTTGCCGTTGCAGGACCCTATTTAAAAAGTTGCAGGACCCTATTTAAAAAGTTGCAGGACCCTATTTAAAAAGTTGCAGGACCCTATTTAAAAAGTTGCAGGACCCTATTTAAAAAGTTATAGGTTTTACCATTATTTATATATAATTTAAGGTAATTGAAAGAAAATTACAAAGGAAAACGCAAAATAAAATAATTATAATGCCGCAAAAGAGACCTAAAACATCTTTCTATTGCAGAAATATATCTGTTTTGGCCACCACAATATCTACCGTATAATCTTAAAGAGCTAACATTGACTAAATTAAAAAAAAACAATTTGACATTTTATTAAAAACTGGCTTTTATAATGTTAAAGATTTTTTAGGAGATATTTATTTATTTATTTAAAAACTTTATTGCACTATGTACAAAGGCGGACTTAATGCCGCTAGGCATTCTCTGACAGCCAAACCTTTAGGACATTTAGACAGTATAGATGGTAGGTGCAATCATTAATTTATTCTTAACAGTATTAATACATACATAACAATATTACATACTAATACATATACACATACATAAATACGCAATATATTAATACATACATTATATAAACATAAATTACATCATAAATAAACAATAAGATAATATGAATGAATATGAAATATAGTTCTACACTAATTTAAAACAATATTTGCACGCCTAATATGACATGACATAACTGTCATGGAGAACGTTGTCTCTAATATAGATTTAAGAAGACCATTGTTATTAACCCATGTCATGTAAATAAATATTTTGAGTTTGAGTTGAGTTTAGTTTACCATACGATACATTTTAGGCAGGTACTAAAAGTTACACAATACATTTAAATTTAATTTTTTTACATACAATTCAATAATTATAACAACTAATTGTGTTTTTTTAAATTGAATTACAACATCTCTTTTACCCCAGCATTAAAATATTATTTAATTAAATAGTCAATTGATTAAGATTTATGTATAAAATAGTTATAAAACACTATTAATACGATTAGGTTCTTTATTATGATAAGGTACTTTATTACAGATAAAACACTGAATTTCAAACTGGCGGGATAGAAACTATGTAATTATTATCGAAACCTGGGCTGTTCTGGAA
Source organism: Tinea semifulvella (assembly GCA_910589645.1). Lineage (NCBI taxonomy): Eukaryota > Metazoa > Arthropoda > Insecta > Lepidoptera > Tineidae > Tinea > Tinea semifulvella. The sequence continues at coordinate 12,369,179 of OU342601.1, forward strand.
TCCTTGCAGCGATGCCTAATAGACTATCGATACGTTGAGGTGCTGAGATGTCTTTACAGTTCTGCGACTATGACCGTCCAATTACAGGGTCAGCATACAAAGCCTATCCAACTGCGCAGAGGCGTGCGACAGGGGGATGTCATATCCCCGAAACTGTTCACGAACGCGTTGGAAGATGTTTTTAAAATGCTAGACTGGAATTACTGCGGCATAAGCATCAATGGAGAATTCATCTCACACCTCCGATTTGCGGATGACATAGTCATTATGGCCAGTTCACTCAAGGATCTTAGCGGAATGCTGAACGGCTTAAACGTAGCATCCCAGCGGGTTGGTCTCGAAATGAACTTAGACAAGACGAAAGTCATGTTCAATGATCATGTCAAGCCGAGGCCAATCTGCATAGGAAACGACACTCTCGAAGTTGTGCAAAATTACGTATACCTCGGGCAGACTATCCAATTAGGAGCAGCCAACTTCAGCAAAGAAGCCGACAGACGTATTCAGCTAGGATGGGCGGCATTCGGGAAACTCCGGCACATCCTCTCATCGTCTATACCACAATGTTTAAAGACTAAGGTCTTTAACCAGTGCGTCCTCCCGGTAATGTCGTACGGAGCAGAGACGTGGACACTAACAGTGGGTCTGGTCCATAAATTCAAGGTCGCTCAGCGAGCCATGGAGAGAGCTATGCTTGGTGTATCTCTGGTGGATAGAATTCGAAACGTTGATATTCGTCAGAGAACGAAAGTTACAGACATAGCTTTTAAAATTAGCAAGCTGAAGTGGCAATGGGCCGGACACATCTGCCGCAGAACCGACGATCGATGGGGCAAACGGGTTCTAGAGTGGAGACCACGTACGGGAAGACGCAGAGTGGGACGACCCCCCGCCAGATGGACAGATGACCTAAAGAAGGTCGCTGGTGGGGGTTGGATGAGGGTAGCGAAAGATCGCGTTAAGTGGCGAGCCTTAGGGGAGGCCTACATCCAGCAGTGGAGAGATACAGGCTGATGATGATTAAGGTAAAAAAAAGTTTTTGTCAATTGTCGTTATGCTAGGGTAAATAATAAAATTAATTACAGATTATGAAATCACAATATATTAACTATCAAATAAAAAGAAATCATTATGACACGAAAGCTTTTTTTTGGGCCCATTTTTCTTAGAAAAATAGGCATTCTCATTTGTCAGTTGCTTGTTTTAAGTTTCCACCCCCTACTACCAGACTTACCACAGTGTTTAAAGACAAAAGAGAGCTTATAGAGGTAGTCCAACGTCAGATTTCTTGTCTGTAGAAGGAAACGATAAAATCAGGTATGCAACAAAATCAATCAATTTCTTTAAGGAAGTTTTAAAGTTATATTAAAACAACTTTTTCCTTTACATTGAAAAAACTAGCATCATTATCTCACGGATTTCCTGTAGTGATGTCTTTTAAATCCAAAAGTTCACCACTCGTTGCCATTTTCAGATATCTTATCGATTAATAGTTCACCACCACTTCCATAATAATTATCTTTTTTATATACCGCATGTAATTGTCAAAAGACTAAATATTTTTTTTAGGGTTCAGGTGTCATTGCTAGAACCCCTTTTTGAAAAACTACTGTATGGTGAATAAAGCTACTCTGAAAATACACAATATCTATCGTGAGGCTGGGGAATATGACAAGTCAATTGAAGTATGTGTTATTATGAAGTATTAATTGATCTCGCTCACACCCAAGGGACTCATACGAAATAGAGAGAGAAAGAATTACGCAAGTCAACGTTCACGCGGTCTTGGACCTCTGTCTACCTACTTGATTTGGCTCGGTGTAAGTGGCGATATTTTCAGGATAACTTAAAAATATATTTTAATAAGTTGTCCATTTAGTGCAGATTAAAACAAAAGGCAGATACTCCTATCATTATAAAAACATGCAAATTTACATTTAAACTTTAAAATAGTAAAATAATCCAATAATTACATTTATCGCTATTATTAGTCATTTGGACCCTATTTAAAGTTTGTGTTGAGGTATTTGAGTTGGATATGTGTAAAAAGAAAGATAAGATATTTATTAACTTAAACTTAATAAGGACGCGCTGGGCCCATCCTGTGGCCACCTCGATCACCAGATCTGAATTATTATTTTTATTGGGGACTGTCTTAAAGAAAATGTTTACAAAGAGTTATACAATGTACAACTTGCCCCCGGTGGGAATCGAACCCGCGACCTCCCGAGTTCACGGCAACGTTTGTTACCACTTGACCACGTCGGTGGATCAATTAAGCAGCGGAAGAAATTGACTTATAAAAATGGTATTTATCTCACGTTGTAGAGAATGTATTGCCGTTCACGGTTCTCATTTTGAATACTTAGTTTAAGTTATTTAGATTTAGTAGTAGGTAGTCATTTTAAGTTTTACTTAATAAATAATCTTATCTTATCTTGATCCTTCTGTCTAGCTCAAATACTGCAACACAAACTTTAAATAGGGTCCAAATGACTAACAATGTATTAATTGCATCGTTTACTATTTTGAAGTTTAAATGCTTTGCATGTTTGATGTGATGATTGTATTATTATATTATCAAAACTATATTGATGATGTACTGGACAGACTGAGGTTCGACTACTAGAAATGACAGAAATCGCAAAAAAATCTCTTAAATATTATTTGTTGAACGATCCTATTTCCAAATATATATAGAATTTAGTTTGAGATTCTTTGCACTATTAATAATAATAATAGCTTTATAGTTCTAGCACGGATGATTACGTTATATAAAAAAATATTCTTACATCTGAACAGCCAATTTGTAGTTCCGTTACGTCGCACCTCATGGCGCTGTCTAAAATCTATATATTCTCGTTTGGATAACGGATTTTGTGCGGTTCTTCGCGCCATTTGCGTGGACATGTCAAGTGCAAGTTTTTGTTTTATGAATTAATTTACTGTGGATATTATTGTTCAAAAGTGGTGTTGTTTTGTTTAATAATGTGCTACGGTGTTAATAATTATGGAAAACGATAAATTGGACTTTAAATATGGGTCACAAGTTGCAGTTTATTTTTTGCGGTTTTCCCGCGCTGTGGACTCCCATATTTTACCCGACGTGTTTGCCTACAATGCCTTGAAAAAAAAACCGTCAAATTCTACAAAACATCTGGATAACTTCATTAACTCATAAGAAAGAAAGATATGTATATTACGTCAGACTTGGCTGTATGGGCTAGACCCTTTGCCTTCCCTAACACGTCATTCATCATCCATCGGGAGAACAGAACAAAAAAAAAAACGGATTTTGTGCGTGCTAGAGCCATTGTAAGACTCTTGAATACCATGTAGATGCTTAAATATCGATATCCTCTTTGAAGTGAATGACTACATTCTTCCAATAAATTACTGACTATTCGAAGTGATTAATTATTCGCTTTAATGTCAAAACAATTACATCAAAATGCAAGAAAATTCCTCACTATCAAAGGTAGGTGTAGGTAGGTAGGTAGGTAGGTGAGTGGCCGTGGTCACTTTCTTTTTATTTTATTGCTGAAGGTTATTGTTTTAATTCAATGTTAAGAACTTTTTTTTGTGTTAAGTTGAGTTGTGGTAAGTGCGGCATATAAATACAAGGGATAAACTTTAAATGATGTCTTCTCATTGTTACTTATTGTAACGAGTTGTAATTTGCATGTTTTATCGTAATTTTATGCAGATACTTTTTCAAAAAACAAAATGACATTTAAACACATCTTGACATAAATAACTATTATTTATTTAATTTAAGTATTTATTAGAGAGAGAGAAGACAAATTTCTAAGCATTCCATGGATTCACCGTGCGGGTGCCGGGTGTGTGGGTAAGAGATGAGAAGAATGGTGTCTCGGGCTTGCGACCGACAATAGGCTGGTTTGAGAAAAGGAGGCCTCCCTTTTTTATTTTATTGCGCGATAATACGCGTAAAGCTGAGTCTTGAACCCGTTCCTGATCATTTCTTCTATGACAAGATCGGTTCAATCCCCCCCCGGCATGTACCAATGAGAAATACACTTTTCTTACGTACATTTGTCATAGATTTACAACACCACCGTTTCCGTGCCTCGGATAGCACGTTAAGCCGTCGGTCCCGGTTTCACTAATGCCAACTTGTGGAATCGTTAATAAATTGACATAAAATATTGACATCATATCCTCGCCAAGCAGTCTGGCCAGCGCGTGACGAGTGTAGGCCAAATTCTCCAGATATATGTTCTGGAAGGCCCATCTCCAGCAGTGGAGGTCTAGGACGCTGTATTCTAGGGGCTGTAATGAATGAATGAAAAAAAAATGTTTGTCTATACTTCTAGAGATGGTATCAAAATGTGACATTAAAATAGGCAACGTCCGTGAAGCCAAAACCAAATTTTACAATTTGGTTAGTTCTTGGTCCTATTCTGATGCTGGACATTACTACTATTTTAGGATTAATAAGCAATGTTTACACTTTCTTCATATCTACAATTACCCCAACTTAAGTTTCCTGTTTCAAAAAGTTTTACATAAGCTTAGGTTAAGCAAGAAAGTCTATATTTAAAATTGTATTTATGAAAAAAATATGTTGACCTAACAATACCCAATTGCCTCAACTTAGCACCTGCTTGTGAAAAGTCAATAATTATCATGAAAATGTTGAAGTTACATAAGCTTCTAAGATACTTAACCTGTGCTTAAGGGACACACCTCCAAAACTTATGTCATGAATGTTCTAATAGTCTTGCAAAAGCAATTAGGTTGGTACTAAATTATTATTTAATTAAAATAAAATGGCTACTAAATAATAAATTAAAAGTAAAGACCGTATACCGTGCGGGGTGGGCAGAAACCACGCTTTTAAAGTAAAGACCGTATACCGTGCGGGGTGGTCAGAAACCACGCTTTTAAAGTAAAGACCGTATACCGTGCGGGGTGGTCAGAAACCACGCTTCTAAAGTAAAGACCGTATACCGTGCGGGGTGGGCAGAAACCACGCTTTTAAAGTAAAGACCGTATACCGTGCGGGGTGGTCAGAAACCACGCTTCTAAAGTAAAGACCGTATACCGTGCGGGGTGGTCAGAAACCACGCTTCTAAAGTAAAGACCGTATACCGTGCGGGGTGGTCAGAAACCACGCTTCTAAAGTAAAGACCGTATACCGTGCGGGGTGGTCAGAAACCACGCTTCTAAAGTAAAGACCGTATACCGTGCGGGGTGGTCAGAAACCACGCTTCTAAAGTAAAGACCGTATACCGTGCGGGGTGGTCAGAAACCACGCTTTTAAAGTAAAGACCGTATACCGTGCGGGGTGGTCAGAAACCACGCTTTTAAAGTAAAGACCGTATACCGTGCGGGGTGGTCAGAAACCACGCTTCTAAAGTAAAGACCGTATACCGTGCGGGGTGGTCAGAAACCACGCTTCTAAAGTAAAGACCGTATACCGTGCGGGGTGGTCAGAAACCACGCTTTTAAAGTAAAGACCGTATACCGTGCGGGGTGGTCAGAAACCACGCTTTTAAAGTAAAGACCGTATACCGTGCGGGGTGGTCAGAAACCACGCTTTTAAAGTAAAGACCGTATACCGTGCGGGGTGGTCAGAAACCACGCTTCTAAAGTAAAGACCGTATACCGTGCGGGGTGGTCAGAAACCACGCTTTTAAAGTAAAGACCGTATACCGTGCGGGGTGGTCAGAAACCACGCTTTTAAAGTAAAGACCGTATACCGTGCGGGGTGGTCAGAAACCACGCTTTTAAAGTAAAGACCGTATACCGTGCGGGGTGGTCAGAAACCACGCTTTTAAAGTAAAGACCGTATACCGTGCGGGGTGGTCAGAAACCACGCTTTTAAAGTAAAGACCGTATACCGTGCGGGGTGGTCAGAAACCACGCTTTTAAAGTAAAGACCGTATACCGTGCGGGGTGGTCAGAAACCACGCTTTTAAAGTAAAGACCGTATACCGTGCGGGGTGGTCAGAAACCACGCTTTTAAAGTAAAGACCGTATACCGTGCGGGGTGGTCAGAAACCACGCTTTTAAAGTAAAGACCGTATACCGTGCGGGGTGGTCAGAAACCACGCTTTTAAAGTAAAGACCGTATACCGTGCGGGGTGGTCAGAAACCACGCTTTTAAAGTAAAGACCGTATACCGTGCGGGGTGGTCAGAAACCACGCTTTTAAAGTAAAGACCGTATACCGTGCGGGGTGGTCAGAAACCACGCTTTTAAAGTAAAGACCGTATACCGTGCGGGGTGGTCAGAAACCACGCTTTTAAAGTAAAGACCGTATACCGTGCGGGGTGGTCAGAAACCACGCTTTTAAAGTAAAGACCGTATACCGTGCGGGGTGGTCAGAAACCACGCTTTTAAAGTAAAGACCGTATACCGTGCGGGGTGGTCAGAAACCACGCTTTTAAAGTAAAGACCGTATACCGTGCGGGGTGGTCAGAAACCACGCTTTTAAAGTAAAGACCGTATACCGTGCGGGGTGGTCAGAAACCACGCTTTTAAAGTAAAGACCGTATACCGTGCGGGGTGGTCAGAAACCACGCTTTTAAAGTAAAGACCGTATACCGTGCGGGGTGGTCAGAAACCACGCTTTTAAAGTAAAGACCGTATACCGTGCGGGGTGGTCAGAAACCACGCTTTTAAAGTAAAGACCGTATACCGTGCGGGGTGGTCAGAAACCACGCTTTTAAAGTAAAGACCGTATACCGTGCGGGGTGGTCAGAAACCACGCTTTTAAAGTAAAGACCGTATACCGTGCGGGGTGGTCAGAAACCACGCTTTTAAAGTAAAGACCGTATACCGTGCGGGGTGGTCAGAAACCACGCTTTTAAAGTAAAGACCGTATACCGTGCGGGGTGGTCAGAAACCACGCTTTTAAAGTAAAGACCGTATACCGTGCGGGGTGGTCAGAAACCACGCTTTTAAAGTAAAGACCGTATACCGTGCGGGGTGGTCAGAAACCACGCTTTTAAAGTAAAGACCGTATACCGTGCGGGGTGGTCAGAAACCACGCTTTTAAAGTAAAGACCGTATACCGTGCGGGGTGGTCAGAAACCACGCTTTTAAAGTAAAGACCGTATACCGTGCGGGGTGGTCAGAAACCACGCTTTTAAAGTAAAGACCGTATACCGTGCGGGGTGGTCAGAAACCACGCTTTTAAAGTAAAGACCGTATACCGTGCGGGGTGGTCAGAAACCACGCTTTTAAAGTAAAGACCGTATACCGTGCGGGGTGGTCAGAAACCACGCTTTTAAAGTAAAGACCGTATACCGTGCGGGGTGGTCAGAAACCACGCTTTTAAAGTAAAGACCGTATACCGTGCGGGGTGGTCAGAAACCACGCTTTTAAAGTAAAGACCGTATACCGTGCGGGGTGGTCAGAAACCACGCTTTTAAAGTAAAGACCGTATACCGTGCGGGGTGGTCAGAAACCACGCTTTTAAAGTAAAGACCGTATACCGTGCGGGGTGGTCAGAAACCACGCTTTTAAAGTAAAGACCGTATACCGTGCGGGGTGGTCAGAAACCACGCTTTTAAAGTAAAGACCGTATACCGTGCGGGGTGGTCAGAAACCACGCTTTTAAAGTAAAGACCGTATACCGTGCGGGGTGGTCAGAAACCACGCTTTTAAAGTAAAGACCGTATACCGTGCGGGGTGGTCAGAAACCACGCTTTTAAAGTAAAGACCGTATACCGTGCGGGGTGGTCAGAAACCACGCTTTTAAAGTAAAGACCGTATACCGTGCGGGGTGGTCAGAAACCACGCTTTTAAAGTAAAGACCGTATACCGTGCGGGGTGGTCAGAAACCACGCTTTTAAAGTAAAGACCGTATACCGTGCGGGGTGGTCAGAAACCACGCTTTTAAAGTAAAGACCGTATACCGTGCGGGGTGGTCAGAAACCACGCTTTTAAAGTAAAGACCGTATACCGTGCGGGGTGGTCAGAAACCACGCTTTTAAAGTAAAGACCGTATACCGTGCGGGGTGGTCAGAAACCACGCTTTTAAAGTAAAGACCGTATACCGTGCGGGGTGGTCAGAAACCACGCTTTTAAAGTAAAGACCGTATACCGTGCGGGGTGGTCAGAAACCACGCTTTTAAAGTAAAGACCGTATACCGTGCGGGGTGGTCAGAAACCACGCTTTTAAAGTAAAGACCGTATACCGTGCGGGGTGGTCAGAAACCACGCTTTTAAAGTAAAGACCGTATACCGTGCGGGGTGGTCAGAAACCACGCTTTTAAAGTAAAGACCGTATACCGTGCGGGGTGGTCAGAAACCACGCTTTTAAAGTAAAGACCGTATACCGTGCGGGGTGGTCAGAAACCACGCTTTTAAAGTAAAGACCGTATACCGTGCGGGGTGGTCAGAAACCACGCTTTTAAAGTAAAGACCGTATACCGTGCGGGGTGGTCAGAAACCACGCTTTTAAAGTAAAGACCGTATACCGTGCGGGGTGGTCAGAAACCACGCTTTTAAAGTAAAGACCGTATACCGTGCGGGGTGGTCAGAAACCACGCTTTTAAAGTAAAGACCGTATACCGTGCGGGGTGGTCAGAAACCACGCTTTTAAAGTAAAGACCGTATACCGTGCGGGGTGGTCAGAAACCACGCTTTTAAAGTAAAGACCGTATACCGTGCGGGGTGGTCAGAAACCACGCTTTTAAAGTAAAGACCGTATACCGTGCGGGGTGGTCAGAAACCACGCTTTTAAAGTAAAGACCGTATACCGTGCGGGGTGGTCAGAAACCACGCTTTTAAAGTAAAGACCGTATACCGTGCGGGGTGGTCAGAAACCACGCTTTTAAAGTAAAGACCGTATACCGTGCGGGGTGGTCAGAAACCACGCTTTTAAAGTAAAGACCGTATACCGTGCGGGGTGGTCAGAAACCACGCTTTTAAAGTAAAGACCGTATACCGTGCGGGGTGGTCAGAAACCACGCTTTTAAAGTAAAGACCGTATACCGTGCGGGGTGGTCAGAAACCACGCTTTTAAAGTAAAGACCGTATACCGTGCGGGGTGGTCAGAAACCACGCTTTTAAAGTAAAGACCGTATACCGTGCGGGGTGGTCAGAAACCACGCTTTTAAAGTAAAGACCGTATACCGTGCGGGGTGGTCAGAAACCACGCTTTTAAAGTAAAGACCGTATACCGTGCGGGGTGGTCAGAAACCACGCTTTTAAAGTAAAGACCGTATACCGTGCGGGGTGGTCAGAAACCACGCTTTTAAAGTAAAGACCGTATACCGTGCGGGGTGGTCAGAAACCACGCTTTTAAAGAAACGGTTTCACATTTAGTCAACTTTACTGCCGGTCAATCATGACAAGTGGCAAGCTCGTCGATGTCTCCAGCGTACCATACTCGAGAAATATTACAAATAAATTATATATTTTTTTGTGCATCGACCATCACGGACTTAACCGCTAGACCACGGAAATAAATAGGAAATGAACTAAATAATAACACAAAAACAATAATACAGTTTGATATTTGCAAGATGTAACATAAAAAATTGACATAAGAATTTATTTATTAAAATTGTATAAAAAGTACATCTTGAACAACTAAATTGGCGCACGTCGGTCCCGGTTCCACTAACACCACACTTATGGATTCGTTAACAAACTGTCATTGAAATTGAGACCCTCACCAATCCGTCTGGCCAGCCAGCGTAGCGAGTGTAGGCCAAATTCTCTAACAATATGTTCTGGATGGCCCATTTCCACCAGTGGAGGTCTAGGACTCTATGTTCTATAGGGGCTGTAATAATAAATCATTATACTCTTTGGATTTACCTGCATTTGAAAAGGAGTGCGACTACTGTTAGTTAGTCTAGTCAAGAGCACCACTTCGAACAACAAAATGGAACATTTCTCACAGGACAACAGTCATTGACTTTTTTCTATTTTCTATCCTTTTTCTTCTACAATTATTATATAGTCTTTCTATTCCCATATGTCATCGAATCCGACGGACTCCGCCTGCTCGAGTAATCTTCCGGTAACACATAACACTAATATTAGTCTACCGAATAGACAAGATGATCCATGTACGTTGGACTCCCAACTCAGTGACTTACAACAATCATCTTCAGATCTGTCTACCTGCAACATTTGTAACAAAATTTTCAAAGGAACTAGAGGTTTACGTATACATTACGCTCGCATTCATAAGGAACATGTTTTCCCATCATCAGTCAGTTCAGACACGCCAACTGTGTTTCCACTCCAAGCTTCCTTTGAAGATTTTTTTCGCTATCAGAGAAATAAAATTAAAGTTTTAAAACGCATCCCTAAAGGTGCTCGCTATTGTGCTGCTGACAAACTTTCTTTTCTTATACGTAAATGTGTAGATAATAATGATATTCAAGACTGGGAGAATCTATTTACTTTTGCCTACACTGCGTTACGTGTGCCGAATAAATCAAAAAAGTCTCTAACTGCATCAATTAAAGAAAATGTTTATAACTACAATACACCCCCAATAAGTAACGTTTTTGCAGGACATGCACCATCCAGACTTTCAAAACGGATTGAAGCTAAAGTTTCCGACGGTGATGTTCGAGGGGCAGTTCGATTGTTATTATCAACTGATGATATAGCACCTTTTGACGTGTCAACAGTCGCATCACTTCAGTCGAAACATCCACTTCCCTCAATACCTCTAAACTTTCCCCAAGAGCCAGCACCTAATGCTACTCACCTTAAAGCAGAGATAAAAGATATAATTTCAGCCATTAAAAGTTTTCCAAATGGCTCTGCTGGTGGTCTAGATGGTTTGAGACCCCAGATTCTCAAGGATTTAACATCATTTTCGTCTGGTGATGCGGGTCATAGACTACTCGATTCCATTTTCGGTTTAACTAATCTCATGCTGTCCGGCTCTATAAATGTTTCCTTCACAAAATATCTTTATGGAGCTTCACTATGCGCTTTAAAAAAAAAGGATGGAGGCTTGCGCCCTATTGCTGTTGGAAACGTTTTTCGCCGTATAGCGTCGAAAATAGCATGCGCAAGCATTTTTGAATCGGTTAGTACTTATTTAAGTCCAATACAAGTTGGGTTTGCAGTACGTAATGGATGCGAGGCAGCTGTACACTCCACAAGGTTTTTTCTTGAATCAAATAAAGATACTTCAAAAATAATTTTAAAAATTGATTACAAAAATGCATTTAATTCAGTTGAAAGAGACTGTATGTTAAAAGAGATCATTGACATATGCCCAAATATATTTCCTTACATGTGGCAATCTTACTCGAGTTCATCTTCACTTTTATTTGGCGAATGTATGATAGAATCTGTAGTCGGATGTCAGCAAGGTGACCCAATGGGTCCTGCAGCATTTGCTCTAAGTATTCACCCGCTAATTCGCCAACTAGCATCTGAATTAAATATATGGTATTTGGATGACGGTACATTAGGCGGTGACCCTTCAACCGTTCTCCAAGATTTTTCAAAAATTATTAAAGAGTCTAAGAAAATCGGTTTAGACGTAAATACAAATAAATGTGAACTGTATTTTCCTGGTGATTTTGACCAAGAAGTATTTGATTCCTTCAATAACATAGCTCCTGGTATACATTTAGTTAACAGCAAACCTTCCCTTCTTGGTGCCCCACTAACAGATGACGGCATCCCTTCCATGCTGGACTCTAAATTAACATCTCTTAAACTTGCATGTTCAAGATTAGCAGATGTCGACCCACATACTGTTTTATTTTTGCTTAAGAATTGTCTCGCGTCACCACGCTTTATTTACAACTTGCGGACAGCTCCTACATGGGACAGTGACATTTTATTTCAAGTAGACAGCATTTTAAAAACAACAATACAAGATGTCCTTAACATTAACTTGTCGTCTTCCCAATTCATTCAATCCTCATTACCAATATGGTCTGGTGGTTTGGGAGTTAGAAGAGTTTCAGATCTTTCAATACCTGCATACCTCGGTTCTATTTCAAATGTTAAACACCTTTGTCAATCAATCTTGTTAAAAAGTAACAATAATATTTCTCAATTATACAGGGAATCCGAAGTTATTGCTCTATGGAAGACAAAATCCATGCTCACAGATTTACCCACAGTCTGTACTCAGCATGAACTCGACAAACCCATAGTAAAAACAATTTTCAAGTCTCTCCCTAAATTTTCAATTACTGACGAATCACGTCTTTTGGCATCTTGCGAAAGCGAGTCTGGGGCCTGGCTGCGTGCTATTCCCTCACCCAACACGGGCACGCAACTTGATCCCACCTCACTTCGCATCGCTGTTTCACTCAGACTAGGTTGCCAACTATATGAAGCCCATAAGTGCGTTTGCGGCGAATTAGCTGATCCGTTTGGTCACCATGGCTTATCATGCTCAAAAAGTGCAGGCCGTTTCACCCGCCATAGATCCCTAAATTTAATCATTCAAAAGGCACTATCTTCTGCAAATTACCCATCAACATTAGAGCCAACTGGTATATTTCGCAGCGATGGGAAAAGACCAGATGGGCTAACCCTCGTGCCTTATAAACAAGGTAAGTCTTTGGTTTGGGATGCGACGTGTACTGACACCCTTTGTGCTAGTCGTGTTGGTGCGACACGAAAACGAGCAGGTGCAGCGGCTGAATTGGCTGCAAACGGCAAACGCAATAAGTACATAGAGTTGGCAAATCGTTACTATTTTGTGCCGTTTGCCGTAGAGACGATGGGCCCTTGGTCTGAGGACGCTAAATCGTTAATACGCGACATAAGCGTTGCCATCCGAGCGTCAACAGGTGATCCTTTGAGTAGGGAATATCTTATTCAAAGGATCAGTGTTGCCATCCAACGAGGCAACGTCGCCGGAGTCCTCGGAACATTGGGTTCATCTTCTCCTGGATTCGATGACATGTAGATTATAATCAAGATATTTGTAAGTATTTAGTTTTTATATTAATTAGGTTTATCTTTTAGTTTATTTAATTTAAGGTTTTGTTTAGTTTATTTTTAACTTTATTGTTTAGGTAGCTTTAATTTATATTTGTTGTTTGTATTTGTGTATCTTACTTATAATTAATAATTTTTGTATCTATACTTGTGAATTAAATGTCAATAAATCATTACATTTTAAGGTTAAAATTCAAGTCACTGATCGGCAATGAAAATGTCAGTGACAAAGCTCTGCTCACCATACACAATGCACAATGCCATGCTGGTACCAACACTTATGTATGGAAGTGAGACGTGGATATGACAGAATACACATGAAAGTGGAGTTAATGCAGTAGAAATTAGGTCATTGCGTCGGATATGCGGCGTCACTTTAGCGGACCGCATACGACAAAATACGCAAAAGGATAGAAATAGATATGAAAAAAGGATAGAGACAAAAATAAGAAAAGGCATGCTCCAATGGGCTTGTTGAAAGGATAAGTGAAGAGAGATTGACGAACCAGATATATAATGCGAAAGTTGTGGGTAAAAGAGTCCTATCACGATCAAATAAATTAAACAATGGCTGAAGGTGCATTAAAAATCATTCGAAACAAAAGGGCATGTATGAAAAAGTTGATGAATATCGACAAAGTGATCGTGTCATGTGGCGCTCAATTGTCTTGACGTACCTCGCAAGGTCTGGCGTGAAGATATGTATGCATGTAAAATGCAATCTTATGTAGATTCTAAACATGGACGATGATGAACTGATTCCTTTACCAACAATGATCATAAATCTAGACATATTTTTCGATAGTGTGAGAAAATATTTTTTCATAGTAAGAAATTGTGTGCAATTAGAACGTAGATATACATAAAACATGAACTCCATTCTAGTGTGTCTATAATAGTTACTAAATCTAGACCAAAAGCAGATGATAAATGTCTATAAATCTATGCTAACGCCTATAATCTATACCACGTAGCTCTGCGACAAATGTAAACAATAAAAAAGTTTTAAAATCATTTTAAAAGCTGGTATGTCTCAATGAATGAACGATTTACAGGCAAACCGCTTATGTATGGTTTTGTTTACTGGGTAAATTTGACATTCGTTCCTTTGAACAAACATCAATTTTTAATATACATACGAAAAGGTTTTTTTTTTATTGTTTTAGATTGTTTATTTTATTTTATTGACCAAACCTCAAATTTTTGTTGTTTGTCTTATACATCTATAATCTACTACTTCTCGACAACGTGGCGAGTATATATTAGGACTATTGTGTTCTAGAGGCTGTAAATAATTAAAGCAAAACGGATAGAATATTATGAAAGAATAGTAGGCATACTGACTCACACTGTGCTGTCAATTATTTGGTAAAATCTTTTTACTGGCAATTTTCCTACCTCTAATACCTACCTCACTTTTGTCTTGAACAACTGACGATAATTTCCCATACTGAAGAATTAAACACGGAATATAAACAAAACATAAAGATTTGTATGGCATTGATATATTGTATACTCACAGTTAAATTGAGATTGAAAAGCGATCTTGTGCGAAATTGTTTATCTTTGTTGTATATTCGATTGGTTTTTACTGTAACAATTTAAGTGCGTGCAGGTGTTCCTTACCGAATAAATAGTTGCAGTTTTTATGAAAGGATGAACACTGGTTGCAATAGTGTCGTGACTTGTCGGTCAACAACATTCGCGCTCTAGATATAAATTGAAGTATCATCACGACCATATCTCTCGCTTCCACGAAACCACGCTTTGAAACAAGTGGATTCACATATAGCAAACTTTACTATAGGCCCATCATGACAAGTGGTAAGCGCTAGCTTTGGACCTGAATACCTTCAGCCGTTCAATAAAACCAACCTCATGTGATAATTAGTTGCTTTAATTACTTAGACGTAATTTAGTATATTTTTATTATTATTTTCTGTTCTCCCGATGGATGTGCGATAGCAAAGATTTCTAGCCCATACAGCCAAGTCTGACGTAATTTATGTCAAACTAATCGTTTTACATAATTCACATTGTAGCACATTACGAGTATTAAATAACACTACTTTTGACTAACAATATCTAATATAGTAAATTATTTTTAATAAATAGTAATAATAGTAGTAAATAAATAGTAGTTTATGAAACTGTTGCATGATATTATACACGAGTGTGTGTTTAAAAACAGAGCCGTAGGTAGGTGAGTTTTTTAATAGTATCACACGAGTGTTTTAATACCTAGTTATGTGCAGTTTCATACACTAATTTATCTACTCTCATACATTGGGATTGAACCTACTAAATAAAAGACACGAAATGCTATACAACAAAACGTATTGAATGGCGCCAATTTCTTTATTATTATTTTTTAAATGACCATGATACAGAATACATAAGTCCTAAACAATAAAATGGCGCCAAAACCTAGCTTATGACAGCGCACGCGCTATGGCGGGCGCTGCCATAGACAAGTAAAAATTGGAATCAAAACTTTTTTGTAATGGAACCTTTGCCTTAAAAAAAATGAGTGTTATATAATATGTATGATTCTATTTTTAAAATGAATAGTAACATTATTTTCTTAGAGAAAAAGTCTTATAATGTGATTCTATTTTTAAATTTGTATGATTATAAAGTATGACAATATAAATTCGTTTTGAAGTTTGTAATTCGTATTTTACGATATGAGATTAAATAAAAAAATATATAAAATTCTTAGAATTCAGCCTTAGCATACAACAGCAGCATAAACGAACATTGTGCTGTCCGACATACAGTAAGCCACGTGTTTACCTCTTTGAGTAACCTGCTGTAAGGAAATTTGATGGACAATGTGAAAAACGTAAAAATAATGTCACAGCATTGTCAGTCTAAGTACGGAGTTGCGTCACGTTGGCAACGTTTCTCGCTAACCGCAGAGGACTTAGGTTGCGCAAGCGCAGTGTGTGCGGAGACAACCCGTGATCACACTTGTCATGAAGTGGAAGAAGGGATGTTGCTCATTATTTAATTAAAATTAAGGTTATCAAATCTCCGTATTTGTAACGATTAAAGTTAAAATTGGCGTCAAATATTTCAGTTTTATTTATAAGGCCTGGCGTACTATCGAAGCTATTTAAAACGTTTTTCTTAAAATTTACAGATACCTACTTCGTTTTGGTACAACCCAGCCCAAGTGTTGTAAATTGTTAATTATTTATAATTTACGCATGAATAAATATAATTATATACAAAAGCGAATCCACTTAAAGTAGCTTTACAATTTATCTACCTATTCAATTTTGCATTTATTATTCTGTCTATTTGTGTTTAATATGCTTTCAAAATCACATGGATGTATAAAACCAGACCTAATAGTTAACTAAGTAAAATATACCTAATTTATTAAGTAATAGTCAAATAATTTAGTACAATTCGGCCTTTTTCGGCTCTTTTGTATTGTCACATTACATTGTTATAATTATTTAAATTATTATTGTTTTTTACTATACAATTATGAATTTGCCTAAATAAATACCAACAATAAATAACTACCTTCGTGGTCTAGCGGTTGTCTCTGTGGATTTAGATCTCCTCGGGACACAATAATAATTATTACTTTAAGTAAATAAATTTAATTTATAGTTAATTTATTTGTGATATTTATCGAGTTTGGTACGCTGTAGATATCGACGAGCTTGCCACTTGTCATGATTGGCCTATAGTAAAGTTGGCTAAATGTGAATCCGCTTTTTTATAAGCGTGGTTTCTGACTACCCCGGAAGGGAAACAGTAGTAATGAAACTTTAATTTACCGACAATAAAAGGTGCCCAAAATACAATATACACTAAAAAAATAATTTAACTTATAATAGACCTTATAGTCGATAATTAAGTAATAAGTTGCCGATATAGTAAATAAAAAATAAACGATGACACAGACTCTTAACTAAAACTCGAGCAAATAAGGATAAAACATAACATTTGACATTAAATTGACACGCACATTTTCGTAGGTAATTTAACGATAAGATTAGCGTTAAACTATTACAAAATAACCGGAAAATACCGAATTCTAACTTCAAGACTAACGCAATATTAATGTCAAACAATTTGCGAGTTGTAAACATTGCGTGGCAGTTACGTAAGTGCCATCATGGGTTGTGCGGAGTGTACTATAGGCGGGAGAGAGAGAAAGTCACTAAGGTCAAGGTCTGTCGTGTGAGGAAGTGGGATAGACCTACTTCCGCCTGTACGGCTTGCTATTGTTTACCTTTTTATCCTAATTTAATGATTTTGAATAGACGTGTTAGTATCGGCTACCAATCACTAATCCAAATCATAAATACAACATTTAAATATGTTTTCTGTGCACGGACTGTCTGTTCTCGCTAGGTCCGTAGTTACATATATTTTTATAATTGTTTCTGTCTTAGCTGATAGTATGAGAATGCCTCTTTACAGCAGCTATTATCTTAACGGACAATTATATTTATATTTTTATAATTGTGTCTGTCTTAGCTTATAGTATGACAATTCCTATCTACAGCAGCTATAATGTTAAGCGTTATTCTGTATTTATAATTTTGTTATTTTTAATATTTTATTGTTTCTCTTTCCAAATGATGGTTATCATGTACTGCTCCAGATACACCAATATGTACTATAAAATTATATTGTTTTATATTAATCTTGTAAAATATGACGTGTGAAAGTGCAGAATACATATCTTTTTGTCCTATGCCTACTTGCAAGATAAACGAATTGAATTGAATTAAAAACATATGTATTACTAGTTGTGCCCGCGACTTCGTCCGCATGGTACTTTCGGTAGCACTTTATTTTTTAGGCTAATTATTTTGCAAATAAAAGTCATAAAATTAGTATTTTACAGAATGTTAACACTAAATAGCTTATTTAAGTACATTTTTATACACGACGATGTTTTTAGTTTATCCATCTTTTCCCAAAGCATTAAGATTTTGCGGGTAATTTTAGAGTTACCATGGAATTTATATTATTAGTAAGGATTACGTTCGTTTATATGGTAATATTATTACAAACTTTTTATGTCGTATTTATTTCTATCTAATCAAAAGCCTAAAAAATATTTTTCAACCTTCTAGCTTTAAAAATTACATAATTTCCATGCAAGCTTTCATCCCTTATTTAAACCTACAGCCCTTTTTCGCATTAAAAAGTAGCTTAGTCCTTTCTCAGACTCTAGACTATCTTGTACCAAATTTCATTTAAATTGGTTCAGTAGCACGACAGAGTGACTATCGCATTTATAATATTAGTAAGGATTAACTACAACGAAGGACCATACAAGATCATCCTCTCCTGCATTGCGTACACTATAATTTTCCCCAATTTTTTAACCCGAGTCTAAAAACCATATTTTTAGGTCATTTTTTATTTTTTATCTTTACTACCGGGATACCTCGATGGTTAGAAACTACGCTTTTAAAAAAGCGGATTCATATTTAGCCAACTTTACTTTAGTACCTACATGTGACCTCGTATTGAACTTCTGGTGAGCAGAATTCAAGATCCAAGTATGGGAGCAACAGACATCAGTCCCTGCCGTGTCAACTTGTCATAAAAGCGAAAGTGTTATGTTTAATGTGGAATAATACCTACAAGTTTTTAGATTTCTAATTATTTTCCAAACGTAACTTGCGATGAGAACGTATCTGGCACATTGTTCTGATCTTTTTGTCCCATACTTTGTGCCGTTATTAACTGTTCAGTGGCTAATTAATGATACCTATCTGAGGCGAGAATGTCAAATTTATAAGCAAATGCCAAATTTAAGTCTTAAAAGCGACTTAAAGCTTAAGGAAAAATGACGAAAACCCGAAAAATCTAGCAAACCTGCTTTGAAAAGATAATCTTACTCGAACTATTATGTGAACAAAGAAAATTGAAATTATAGTTTTTGACGAACCGCCTCGTATATGGAACAAAGCATAGGGACAAAAATAAAGTAAGTTTTTAGGTTCATATGGTTTGGTCATGTCGAAAGGATGAGTGAAGAGAGATTGACGAACCAGATATATAATGCGAAAGTTGTGGGTAAAAAAGGCCTATTACGATCAAATAAATAAAACAATGGTTGAATTAAAAGGCAATCGAAACAAAAATGTCGACGAAGTGAAAGAGGTATGTCGTGATCGTGACAAGTGCTCAATTGTCTCTCACTACCCCTCAAGGGATTTACCGTAAAGTTATTTTTTTTTTGTAGTTTCTAGTTAAAATATTAGTCTAGCTAAAAACTAACTAAGAGCTAAGAAGTAGTGTTATTATTATTGGTACCTATAATTGATGAAGTACTCGTAAGTATGGTAATTATTATTTTTAGGGCCGGTAACTGAATCCTTGCTGCCGGGGCGTGAACCGCTGTACTTTATGTAACTACGTTTGGGTACGAAATGTCAAGGTCATAGTTCTTGAAATTTTATCGTGCCTATATGTTGTAGGCCACATTTCAATAACTGCAATAAAAAAGAAAGTTGTTTGACAGATGAATGGCAATAATTGTTAGTGATGTAACTTGTCAAATCCAAAAGAAGTAATCAAATCACAAAAGATTTTATTAATATTTCAATTTGCAACACTGGCCCATTGTTCACTTGTATGTAACGCTTTTAGTTTTGCTATTATCTATAACTATAACTTCGTCACTCGGACGCGTACATGCATTGTAGTCCGACTGAATTGTAATTTACGGAACTATGAAAGGCGTTACAACTCATGTGTTCCGTATACTTCAGTATATAACGTGGCAGTTTACAATATTTACTATTAAGTGACATCACTCACACTGACTAATGTTTTAAGGTAACGTTCCAATATCTCTAAAACAAGGTATTTATAAATTATATAAAAAATAAAATCAGTTTGATTTTAGGTACTTTGATAAAGTAAAGATTATAATAAAACAAGTGATACATTATTTTTTACAATAGTAATTACCCTATTATGGACCTACCCTGCTAGCATGAGTTGCGTGCACAGCAACCATGCCCCATGTATTAAAATCAGGGGGTTGAAACTTAGAAGAAGCAATTGACAAGTTTCCGTTCACATAGATAGTGGCGCCGCCTAGTAGACGGTAGGTGGTACTAAATTTAATGTTCATTCATTAATTTAATCAATTCGTTCATTATGTCTCTTGATTCGTTTAATTCATTCAACATGTCGGCCATTGTTGTTAACAAGCAAACTATATTTAAATGGATTGTGTAACTTTTAGTACCTGCCTATGTATTGTATGGCAAACTAGTACCAAAATATTAGTATACCAGTACCAATATAGAAGCTATACCTGTAATAGGTATTGTAACCTGCTTTTGCAGTCACAAGATTATCCATCGCCTGCGGTTGGATGTAGTTGCTTTTAATTGTTACGGAGAGGATTCTACGGAACTCTTTTTTTTTATAAAAAATGCATAAAACTTTTTTATACTTTATATTTTCTATATTACTGATTTACAAAAACTAAACACTTTCCTACCCAGGACTCTATTACGCGATTGACTTTAACCGAAATTATTATTTTAATCCTAATATTTATAAAAATACTCGCTCTGCCGACCTCTCGGTCCGAGCTCCCATTGTTCTCTTTTTTTTTACAAAACAAAAACCCATCGACCATGTGTTCGGGTGAGCGTGAGTTTAGAGTTTTAGTTAGCCACTCTTCTCCCAATTAGTTACTAAACTATTTGATTAAAATTAATGTTTAAGAGGGTTTAATTCTGTTGCATGCCTCTCGCTCGCACAATATAATATTTGCAAAGATTTTTCATGTCAGAGTGTACGATTGAGACATGTAGTCTATTAACTTACTAGGTAAAAAATACGGACATTTTGAAGATACTTGTATAATAATTATCACTTGATTTTTGTTGTATTTTAGTAAACAATCAAAGAAAATCTTTATAAATATTTTTGCTAATTTTCTCTGTCTAAGATTATGTAGGTACGAGGGGCGTTCAAAATATTCTCGGTATGTGGATAAAAACAAACAAGTACGAAAAGTTTGATATTTTTATTTTTCAATATGTTCATACACTTATAAGATCGATCAATTATTTTTTTTAATCCCTCATAAAAATATTTTTTATCTTTGGTGTAAAAATGCTCCTCCACGGCCGTCTTCAACGCTTCATCGTCAGAAAATTTATTTCCACGCAGATCCTTTTTAAGATTGGGAAACAAAAAGAAGTCGCTTGGGGCTAAGTCCGGACTATAGGGTGGATGAGTAACAGTTTCAAACCCACATTCAACAATAGCTGCCTTGGCAATATGAGCAGTATGGACAGGGGCGTTGTCATGCAGAAGCAGAACACCTTTGGTTAACTTTCCTCGCCTCTTTTCTTTGATCGCATCTCTTAATTGACGTATAACGTTAGCGTAGTACTGCCCTGTGATATTTACACCTTTTTCTTTATAATCGATAAGCAAAACTCCTTCACAATCCCAAAATATTGTGGCCATGACCTTGCCAGCTGACGGGATTACCTTGAACTTCTTGGGATGAGCTGAACCCTTAATGTGCCACTGCATGGACTCCTGTTTGCTCTCTGGGTCATAATGATGAACCCAGGTTTCATCTCCAGTAACTATTTTTTGCAGCACCTCATCGGGATTTTCACCACACAGGTCGATAAAATCTGAACAGCAAGCCACACGCATATCCTTTTGAAGAAGCGTCAGCATTCGCGGAACCCATCTTGCACTTACTTTTGACATATTAAGATGGTCATGTATAATGTCATGTACGGTACCAATAGAGAGATTGGTTACTTGAGCTATAGATTTTACCTTCACTCGGCCGTCTTCCAATATAAGTTTTTCCACTTTATCAATATTTTCTTGTGAGGTAGCCACTACAGGCCGGCCAGGTCTAGGGTCATCTTCAATACTCTCCCTTCCACGCTTAAATTCGCTTGACCATTTTTGAATAGTAGATAAAGAAGGAGCAGACTCACGGTAAACACAATCCATTTCCTCTTTTATGGTTTTTTGATTTTTACCCTGTTTTGTCAAGAATTTTATGACGGATCGGTGCTCTAATTTCGTTAAAATTGTTAATTCGCTCATGGTGTTCATGTTTGTTCGGCAATTGCAGAAAAACAAAAGAACATCTCGGTTCCAATTTTACTTTTTTTTAATGTCAATGGATGAATCTTAGCGGCCAGTAACAAATATATATATAAAAGAGGTTGTAACGTATCAATACCGAGAATATTTTGAACGCCCCTCGTATATGAAAATAAAATAATAATTTTCATACAACAAAATCGTACTACAGTGGTTTATAATACAATAAAATGACATAACGTAATGCATGAACTTTGTAAAAAGCGCGGGTCACAGTTCATTATCACAGCATGCATAATTTAAGCAAATGCACATCGACATACATTACAGCTTTAGTATTACATCATGTTATCTATCTGGTAACAATGCGTGTAATGGACGGTGAAATTTGATTTCTATCGTGGGATATTAGAATGCGACGCTTCAAATAATTATGTTCGCTTTCGCTTGCGAACACGTCTTTCCGGCGCATGTTATGTCATTCCATATTTAAAATCCTATACCTAATTGGTTTTTAAATATTTTTTTAATTAAACGATGTGCTATACCAATTAATTAATAATAATACTAAAATATTTATTTCTGACATACTTAATCCTTATAATATTAGTAACAGTTTAAACTACGTTAGTAAACACTAAAGTAAAATAAATACATAAATTAAATTATTATACTTACACGCTAGAGAAGACAACGTCTTTAACCAGTGCGTTCTCTCCGTAATGTCGTACGAAGAGAGACGTGGAAACTGGCAGTTGTGAAGTGAATAGCCCTTGGTTCGGCCCATTGGCATAGCTAATTTTGAGACTATTTAATTATATTTTTTAAATATTTAGGCGCTGGATACAAGTCCTTCAACCACTTTAAATTAAGAATTTGTTTTATAAATGAGGCTAATCCTTTAAAGAAAGTATCATCACGACCGTTTCCCATTCATGGTGGTCAGAAACCACGCTTATAATTAAGCGGATTCACATTTAGCCAACTTTACTACACCATACATACAAAATATTACATAAAAAAGAACAATGCCCAGTCGAAACTTGCCACTTAACCTAACCCAGGAAAGTGACACTTGGCCCTTTCAAAAAGGACCGAAGGTTCGTGAATAATTAAATATATATATAACAATAGCAAGGATTTTACCTTTTTGAATCTTTTGTTTTAAAAAATTACTTTTTTATTTTCTCTTTTTTGATCAATTAAAATTAATGATAGGTAATCATAATTGTAGCGTAGCTATGCCATGCCAAACACGACATGTGAACCGCTCACCTGTAGCCAAAGACATTAAATATATAACAAGACGAAGAACAAAAGGAAGCCAAACGGTATGAGAAACGAGGACAATCGTCTCAGAATGAATTCATCTATTAAAGTGCATTGTTGGTTATGGTTGTGTTTGACGTGCACTTTTAAATTGATTTTGTTGTTTCACGGACAATATGCCGACCTGCATGCTATGGAATTGGAAAACACGTTCTTCTTAGACAAGAGACGAAGAACCTATATAGCGTAAAAAATACAATAAACAAATATTTTGTATAAAAATATCAATCAATGACCACTCTATCTAATATTTAATCTCTTTGCCTGTAGCCAAATTACTATTTTCTCAGGGTTGTAAAATAAAACGATGATTTTAAAAATGTCAAAATTATGATTACGTTACGTTACGTCCACACTTTCAACCCAGACCTATTATCCTTAATTGAGTGCCAACTACTCCTAACCTAAAGTTAAATAACGTCTTTAAAATGTGTTGTGGAACCAACAACTTATAAATAAAAAGTTCTACTTTTGTAGAAATCCCATTACGTTTTCCCGGAATTCTGCTAACTTTTACGAGGTACTGAGAAAGACCTAACTTCATCTCAAACTTTCCAAGAAATATACAATTCGGTTTTCTTGCCAGTCATACTTTAGTTAGCAAACTAAAGTATCATCACGATCAGTATACGATGCGGTGTGGTCAAAAACAACGTTTTTTTTTAAATCGGATTTATATTTAGCCAACTTAACTATAGGCCCTAATCATGTGTCAATGTCCCTAGCATACCAGACTCGACAAATATCACAAATAAATTAAATACATTATCTTGTTCCGACCAGGAATCAAAGGCACCTCCGCGTCTAAATCAACTGTCATAACCGCTAGACCACAGAGGCAGTCTATTATGCTGTTATGTTTATTGAATAAGACTTGCCTTTTTACAGCAGCTATAATTTAAGTGACATCCACATAATTGTTTTTGTCTTAGCTTGTAGTATGACAATGTCTCATTACAGCAGCTATGATTCTTAGTGTATTTATTTTATAATTGTGTATGTCTTAGTTTGTAATATGACAATGCCTATTTACAGCAGCTATAATTTTAAAATTAATATTGTATTATGTCTATTTGGGTTGTAATGTGCTGCTCCAAATACAAGCTATTTACCAGAAAATAAGCTTTTCGTTATATTAATATTTTTTTTGGACATATAAAAGCTCAGAATACAATATACATATTTATCGTCCTTTGCCTACTTGCAGAGTAAAAAAATAACATGTAAAGTACATGACCGTGTTAAGACGTGCAGTAAAACTATATAATGATTGCTTGGTTGATGTGGACATATTTGCTTGCTCTAAGTCAGTGTATAGGAGCCAGAGTCCGTGAGATAATAAGAGTTAAGTATTCGATAGAATAGCCTTAAATGTGATTTTTACTTTCTTTTATGGTTTAAATGTATTTTGAAAATGTAATAAGTATAGTTCTCTTTTACAGTTTTGGTACTCCAGGTCTCATTATATGGATATTGTTTGTTATGTAAATTGTATTATGACTGTTTGTCACCATAATAAAATAAAATGACCTCCAAAAGAATGAACTTTGTAGTTAGTAAAGCACATAGAGACATACAAAACGGACGTCCTTCTTGTTCTTAGGCTGGTAGTCTTTAGATCGATAGTAATGTTGATTCATTAACTACATACATCTTCGACTTATTCATGCTGAAGGTAACTTGGTCTCTGATGAATACTTGATTACCATAACAAAAATATAGATCTTTTTAATTATGTTTATGGCAGTTTGTGAAATTTGCAGAGGCACCATTTGTGGGCCATTGTCCCTGGTTCCCATGGCGGTTCCCGTGAGAGATGCTTCGCGGATTTGCGAAAACCTTTTGTCTACTAGTTTTCTATGCTAAAACATTATTCGATATGTTGTAATGAATACTTTGACCAGCGTAAATCACGTACAACTTTAATGGCTAGTCTTTAGCTACAAGTTTACTAGACTGTGCTGCTTTGCTGCTAATTTTTAGCTAGCAACTACCTATGTCCGCTTTGCTGCTAGTATTCTGCTAGCAACTTAATCCTTAGACCACTTTGCTACAATAGTTTTCTGCTAGCAACTTAATCCTTAGACCACTTTGCTACAATAGTTTTCTGCTAGCAGCTTAATTTTTAAACTGCTTTGCTGTAATTTGTTTGCTAGTAGCTTAATCTTTTGACTGCTTTCCTGCAATGTTTTGCTATTAGCTTAAACTATAGTCCACATTGCTGCAATTTTTTTTGCTAGCAGCTTAATCTTTAACCTCTTTGCTGCTAGTTTTGTTCCAGCAGCTTAATCTTTATAACAATGTGTTCTGCCACTTTCGTTCAATGTCTGTGACAGTTTAAACTACAGATTATGTTTTTTCAAACGCTATATTAACTGAAGGACACTGACAAACAACCGCTATTAGAGTTCATATTTCTATAATGTTCATATTTTTATGATGTTAATAAAAATTAAATGTTATTTCATTATAGCCCCTAGAACACAGCATCCTAGACCTCCACTGCTGGAGATGGGCCTTCCAGAACATATATCTGGAGCATTTGGCCTACACTCGCCACGCTGGCCAGACGGCTTGGCGAGGAATGTTATTTACCGGATACGATTTTCAAATTATCATCATTACAACCTAGACCTCCATTTTATTTTTCCAAATACCAAGATCGCAAAATATCAGTGATACGAACCACAGCCGCCCAACCCGGGTGGTTCGCATGCCCGACTCACCATAATAGCCTCATAAGGAGACCTCAAAGCGCCTACTAACCCTATAAACTGTCTCTCTTTCACTGCTGGCCCTGCGTGCCTTTACAGCTAAGTCTAAATCGTAGCTATGGAGTGAAGTCACTTGTTCGCCGCGTGGCTAGTATTCCATAAGTTGGTAATAGTGGAACCGGGACCGAACGAATTAACGTGTTCTCCGAGGCATGCGGGAACGGTGGTATAACACGTTCAATTAATGACAGAAACATACGTAAGAAAAAGGATTTTCTCATTGGTGCGTACTGAGGATAAAGCCGATCACCGCTCTGTGCAACTTGCCTTTAATAATTTAGAGAGATTGCTAATGTCATGTTCATATTCTCTATTGTAGTTATTATAATCTAATTATAGAATTGTGAAATAACAATTCGGAAATAACTTTCAATCATTAATTAGACGCAGAAAGATAATTCTAATTACATAATTATATTCGCTCGATGATGATTATTATCACACAAATATCCAAATAAAAACCACATCCACGCTCTATTAGCTTTACGACGCGGAACTCTTCAAATCAATCAAATTTCTTCATACATCTTCCCGCGTAATCTCCGCCATTGTTAAATAAACAAAGAAAATGGCGCTCTCTTCTCTATGTTAACAAATCGAATATCAAATTTAAAAATCCAGTAACAGTATCTATTATAATTTATAAACTGCCTCCGTGGTCTAGCGGTTAAGTCCGTGGATTAAAACTCGGAGGTACCGGGTACGATTACTGGTCGGGACACAAAAATATTAATTATTATTTAATTTATTTGTGATATTTCTCGAGTTTGGTACGCTGTAGCCATGTTTGATGAGCTTGCCACTTGTCATGATTGGCCTCTATAGTAAAGTTGGCTAAATGTGAATTCGCTTATAGGCGTGGTTTCTGACCACCCCGAAAGGGAAACGGTCGTGATGATACTTTTTTACTTTTATTTTTTAAACTATTTATTGTTCCATTCTCCTTCGATGGATGGTGAATGAGATAATTGGGAAGAAGAGTCTAGCCCATGCAGCCAAGTCGGATGTAAAATATATCTTTCTTTTAATGAGTTAATGAGGTTATCATAAAATTCCAGATGTTGCGGAATTTGATGTCTATCTTGGTGTCACTCCATTGAATTCAATTTAATGGAATGATTAAATTCTGTTACAAATTCTGGTATATTTTTAGAGTGACTTCATCACGACCGTATTCTTGAGAGGTGGTCAGTGACCTTTTTTATTTAATTCACTTTTAGTCAACAAGCCATGACAAGTTCGAAAGCTCGTCGATGTTCCTAGCGTATTAAACTCGAGAAATATTACAAATAAATGATTGTGTCCCGACCAGGATTTAACGCGTCTAATTTGCGTACTCAAACCGCTAGGACAACAGTTATTTTGTTATAATTCCTTTCGTTACATTTACTAGGTTTTTAAATTCTAGATCCGAAGTAGCAACTATGACAGTTTAAATCGGTGGCTGTAAACTTTTTGGTTCATGGCCTCGGTAAAGTGGCGCCTTCGCGGTTGACAACCCTGAAAGATGGTCTGAGGTCGTGGGGTTGTGACACATTTAACTGATTCAGATCTTTGTTTAGTTTACAAAGCCATTGTTTGTTTACTAAGTATCACTTTAATTTGCCTGTTGGCTATATTAATTGTGTTTTGAAAACGAAATTGCGTTCATCCTGAACTATGCACCTTGAATACGTCCGCCTACCTACCTTTTAAAATTTTATTTTTTTACTAGCTGTTTGACATAATAATAACAATAAAAAAATAAAAATCGTTTATGATCCACTTACCTTAAATCTATTACATTTTTATATGCTCAATGACCTGCACTGGTAGAAACCGACCGCCTCTGTGGTCTAGTGGTAACAAACGTTGCCGTGAACTCGGGAGGTCGTGGGTTCGATTTCCACCGGGGGAAGTTGTACATTGTATAATTTGTCTTGGTCTGGGTGTTTATATGTATAATATGTATATATTTACAAAAAAAAAGTATAATATGTAGTTTATCAACCATCTAGTTTCCGTAACACAAGCCTCGTAGCTTACCACGGAAATTAGATGGCGCTGTGTGACCTGTGTGGAAATATTTATTTATTATTTATTATTATTAAACCGTGCCGCAGGTCGTAGCATACCATTTTGTTTTATCCGGTCGACAGCAAATACAATTTATTTATTATTAAACAACAGCACAAACAAATACTCATCAACATAGTTATGTGTGGGTATGTAGGTATGAGTGTATATGTAGTTGTGTGTGTCTATATCACGTGGGTCCGCGAAGAGGCCAGACTACCTAACGACAGCTAGAAGGTTTTCAGTTTCCGTGTAATCCCTCTGACTGAGTCATTTTTTGAACCTAGTGAAGAGTTGTCTATGTAATCATGTTTCTATCTTGTCACCTCCTAGATCTTGGACATACTTATTAAAGGCTCTGGGACCATTATTTTAGTTATGACGTTTCCATCTGATTATACAGACTAAGCAGGGTCAGTAGTAGTCATCTTCGCCCTGGGGCGGAACGCTCCGGGGTTATCCCCATTAAGCGTGCGTTATTCACGGTGGGCGACGGCCCGTCGGTTCCTTGTTTTACCTCGGCGGCTTGAGCCGCCGGGGAAGGGACCACTGTAGGATCTGTGGCACCTATGGGCACTAATATTGTAAGTAACTGCTGGTTACGCTTCTGCCCCCAGGATCTCACGGGGCAGGGGACGGCCCTCCGGTGGCCGTGCGTGCAGCGGTGCGATTCCCCGAAGATGGTCGAAGCGGCTGTGGTCGGCTCGATCGAACATGGATTTCGAGAGCCTGGCCACAAACTGCTCGATGGTCTCCATCTTCAGGTCGTCGTGGAGGACGGTGTTGCGCACGAACCATGGAGCTCTGACTGTCGCGCGCAATGAAATATTTTGTTGCGCTTGGATCGCAGCAGCTATGGATGGCGCCACCAGGTGGTGCCATGCCGGGCCGGCGTAGGTGAGGCGCGAGCGGACGAACGTCTTATAGATGTTTAGTTTCACCCGGGGTGGTAACGACGAAGCAGGGTCATTTGTATACCTAGTTTAATTAGGAGTTAGTCTTATAGCCGGTTGCAGAAAAGCTGATTATCTTTTGACTTGTTTAACGTATGCCTTTAAGGCAAGTCACTAACTGAAATAACCAAAATAACAAGCTAACTACCAATCACATGGCGTATCAAAAAAAAAAAATCATAGATTATTTTAATCATCCTTTTTGCAACCGACCGTTAGACTTGAAATAATTACATCCAAAAAAAAAAAAAAACAATATAATGCATGCGTAGGTACATGTAGGTTACATGTTACATTAGAACATTTATTTTGTTTCCTCGATGCATTGTGGCACCCATAAATTGCACAAAAATTGAGAGCTGTTTGCGCGATGATTTGACTTTCGACATTCACACAGGTTGTTAAGTGACCAAGTCGTTATGGCTCAGTAAAACATGCCTCACTTATCATGCGCGTATTTCGTTTCTAGGCATTATTATTATAAAGTCACAGATAACCAAATAATTCAAATTGAGTCACGCGGTGGATGCAAGTCACGAGGAGTTACTTACGTCAGAAAACACATGTTAATTCCATTTTGGATTTGATGCGAGGAGAAAGGCATAATAAACACTATTTAATGTTAATGATAAGACTTATACAAGCGACATATTTCATTTCATTATCACCGCGGGGACCTTTGGAACACAATTTATATAACGCACCCTTAATAATATAACGCACCCTTAATAATATAACGCACCCTTAATAATATAACGGCTCAAGTCGACAATTTTGTAGTGATTTTAAATGCCAAGGGCGCCAGATGGAATTATCTACTTAAATATATCTTATACATTTTAAATGCCAAGGGCGCCAGATGGAATTATCTACTTAAATATATCTTATACATTTTTCATTCCTATTTATATTTATCAAAGAACAAATCTGAAGATTTTCACATCTAAAACGTAAATAAAAAGTAAAGTATCATCACGACCGTTTCCCTTTCGGAGTGGTCAGAAAACACGCTTATAAATAAACAGATTCACATTTAGCCAACTTTACTATAGGCCAATCATGACAAGTGGCAAGCTCGTCGATGTCTCCAGCGTACCAAACTCGAGAAATATCACAAATAAATTAAATATTAATTAAATGTATTTATTTACATTTATAAATATTTTTGTGTCCCGACCAGGAATCGAACCCGGTACTTCCGAGTCTAAATTCACGCACTTAACCGCGGAGACAGTTTAGGTTAGTTTACAACTTAAATAATAAGCATTTTATTTGAAAAATTAACTGGATCTATATAAAATCCAAAATCTTTTAACGCAATTTCCCAAAATAACTACTTTTTCGTATTATTATCTTGTATTACTAACGGTGCGATATTATATACATAAAAATATATAGGTATGATACTTATAATTCATGTGTCATCAAATGAAACCACAAAACGGCCTCTTGCCACCATTCAGTCCCAGCTGTTCTGGAACCCCCTGGAACAGCCCGCGATGATGGCGAGAGACCTGATGGTATGACGCTGATCCCCTGGGAGCGAGGACGGGCCTTAGTGTGGAATGCCACTTGTGTCGACACTTTGGTTTGTTGCGGCGCAAATACATATCCATAATTAAAGATTACGTCTTATACCGCTTGCTGTAGAGACTAGACTAGGCCCGTGAAGTTCCAATTGCTGCACGACTATACTTAAATTAGCTTACTAATTTAATACTATATTTATATATACTACTTATATTTACGAGTAGTTTTAATATTTGTAACAGTTAGTAAAAGCCAGACTGGGTGTCAAATACACCCAACGATACAACACAACAAAAACCAGAAGCAGCCTAAATTATTAATCTAATTATGGAATAATTAGATTAATATTTTTTTTTGTAGATGGCGGACACTAACAAAAACTAACTTAATCATAAATTTCAAAACACTCGATAGGCGATAGACATCAGGGTGTAATTTAGTAAATGCTAACCACAGACTCTATGAACAATGGTCGGTTTCTTAAAATGCTGGCTACCTGCGAGAACCTACCTCAGCCTTGCCGCTAATATCCTAGATTTAAAAAACAAAGCCACGGAGTGAATTCAAATAATTGCCAGATTGCACAAATGCGAGGGAAACGATGTGGTAATACTGGCAACACTGACAAAGACGCGAACTGAGTACCTCATTAAAACATGCTAATTTATTTAAAGTACCAAATAAAGATGGTAACAGCACACCGCTCTCTTCTCGTAAGGAAATTATTTACTTTTAACAAACATACGGTTTTATAATACAAAACTGGACTCTATTCAACTATATATATAGTTAATCGCATATCTGAAATATATATTTTTTATTTATTATTTAGGAAACAAACAGTTATTCATACACCTATTAATAACATTTTTTTTTATCTCATTAACCAACAAAGTTTACCATAAAACTAACAAAACAAGCTTTACTAACTACATACATAACTAAGGTTGCTTTCACTTAAAAATTACATTAATATATATATATATAAATATAACTAATATAAAAAGAAAAAAGAAGAAACTAAAATTTAATTAAATAAAAAAAAAGAAATAAAATATCTGATTTTAACGACTGCAAGCAGTATACACGTATAGATAAAAAAAAAACTTAACTATATTGCTATCTCTTTATATTTATTCAAATATAAAATAAACCTAAACAAAATTAAACTTGGTATAAATATAATGTCCTCCAGAGACATCCCATCAGAGACTGTCCTAAGAAGGCTGGCAACAATTCCTCTCTGTACAGCAAGGCTAATACGTTGGCAGAAGTAATTTCTTTCTGTCTCCAGATTTCTCCGTGTGGACAATTTCCAGTCACCGTACTGGCCCGAGACCGTTTGCTCTAACTAAGTTGACCATGCGTTTGGTAATAAAAATATATTTATTAATTAGTTAAAAAAAGATACAATAATTTAAAAATAAAATAAATTAATTACTAAATTATTCGAATCTATTACTATTCATATACTCGTATGTATACCTCCATAAATTATACTAAATTTAAAATAACATAAACCAATTAGCGAGACTAACCCTTGAGTCACTCCATGAAGGACAGCCGATGGCCCAGATTGGGTGCAAGTCGATGTCTTTATTTACAATAGTATTACTGATGGCATAGCACATAAAAAGTTGATTCACCCGCTTAGTCTTCAGTAGTTAGTATTCATTTTAAATAATTATTATTAATAACAATAATTTCAATAATTTATTTACTTTCCAATACATATAACTTATTAAATAGCCCGCCAAACTGTAACCACAGTTTGTTGGCGGAGACAATTTCTCTCGGAGCTTAATATTCATAGAAGTAGGAATATATTTAGTACTTCAATAGCGCGACATTTATTACTCTAGGTTAATATTAAATAATAAATATTTATAGTAGGTACATAAAAAAGATGCGCGGACGCGAACCACTCTCCCCCCGCGCGAACAACCCGTCCGATAAAATACGGCCACAGAAAGCTAACAGTAACCCGTGTTCTAAGACGTAATCTTAACGAATCCTCCTCTCAATGATGTCAATCGGGTTCTCTCAAGGGAACCTCTAAATCGGTATTCGTTGTAAACTCACCAATACTCGAAATGTTACCATTTTAAATATTTCCGGTAAGATAAGTTTTATTTCTAGCAACATTGAAGATTGCGTTCCCGTATTATAAATATTCATTTTGTCAGAATTACTACACACCCTAGCACTTTTAATATTCATAAATTTAATATTCATATTGGACTCCAAACTTCATTTTAATTTACATATAGATAACATTATTGATAAAGCTTATAAAAGATTGGGTATTATCCTGAGACTAGGCAAACCATTTAAGAAAGCATCTACGTACAAAACACTTTACTACGCTTACGTTCGAAGTGTTTTGGAGTTCGGCAGCATAGTGTGGAGCCCTCAGTACACAGTGCACATATCCCGATTGGAAAAACTACAAAATGAATTCCTGAAAGCATTAGAATACCGCACTGGAAACGTATGAAAGTCATAAAGTTAATTCTTTGCAAAGTCGCCGTTTTTTAAACGATTCCATGTTTCTGTACAAAATAGTGAATAATTACATAGACTCTCCTACTCTTTTAGATAATGTCACGTTTAGAGTGCTTTGATTTACCTCACGTTCTAAAGACTTGTTCATTTCCTCCTTTAGCAGAACAAATTATGCAAAAAAACACCTTTTTAAGACGAGCAGTAAAACTATATAATGATTGCTTGGTTGATGTGGACATAGTTGCTTGCTCGGTGTCAGTGTATAGAATGTTATTGCTGCTAGGAATCACTCCCGCTATGTGCAACAGTGGTTTAAAGCCCAAAATAGTTAAATATGTATATTTTTTGCAGGGATCCTTGGCAAGGTTGGTGTAACTTTGGCAATTATACTGACACTTGCCCGAAGTGGCACACGCCAGACATTTGCCCAGCAGTGGCTATGGTCCTAAGCTTTAATACTATTATTTTGTATTGTTACTCACATAGTCTTAAACTTAACGATACGCGAGGAAATTATCTTTTAATAGTATCACTTCATGATGACGTGATGTGATACTTTATTAATTTCTTAGAAAAAACCAGAACCGGTGGCATTTTCTTTATGTTTAATTGAGCAAATTGGGCAGATAATCTTTGGATATACAAGATTGCAGTACATCTGAGCAGTCACGACTCTCGAGGGACGTGCTCAGCCCACTAATGAGTCTGACCACGTCACTGTATGCCGTGCTCTGGCGGATCGCTTTGATAACATTATAGAACCGGATCTAGATATGACGATAACTCCTGTTTTACTTTAGGAACAACATTTAGTGCATATTTGATGTGTAATAGTGTAATACATGTAGAACTAACTCCATGACAGACAAGCCGATGGCCCAGATGGGGGACAATATGATGGTTATTTTACAATATTCGTATTATTTCAGATGAGATGAAGAAAGTGCCTAAAAAGTTGATTCACTCGCTTAGTAGACCGCTTTGCTGCTTAGTCCTCCACTACCGCGGGTAGAATAATTTTAAATATTCAATAAGGGAAATATTCTGTTTTAGGTAGTTATGGCATTTGGGATCGTCACACTCTTGAAAAATTCGTTTTATGAATTTGTGGATATCAAGAGAATATACCCCCCCCATTGTTTAATATAAAGTATATATAATATAATATATACCATTTAATAAAGTATATTTCATTTGTTTCAGTTGGTGACGGCTCTGATGCTGCTGGCAACGTCCACAGCTAAACACTACAAGCGAGAAGGTAAAATTTAACTTTATCCATATTTTTGATAATCAAATATACTCGTAGCCGATGTCATCAGTGATATAGTTATAGATATAGTACGAGTGGCTATAGGTTCAATTATTTATCCTATACAAAAAAGGAACAAAAATATATTTCCTCTTTTTAATATAATTTTACTACTCATATCTCAGTCAGAGAGGTTAGTTGGTATAAGGATGGAATTTAATAGTGATGTGTCAAATTCCTTAGTAATAAGGTAGTATTAGTGCAATTTGTTAAAAAAACTTTTCAAATTTTTTTTTTTATTATTTCCAGCGCCCCTGAGTTCATCATACCTACCACCATCAAGCGGTGGAGGAGGCTTCGGTGGCGGCGGTGGTGGCGGCTTCGGCGGCGGTAGCGGTGGTAGCTTCGGCGGCGGTGGCTTCGGCGGTGGACGTCCTTCTTCCAGCTATGGCGCACCCAGACCGTCCAGCAGCTACGGAGCTCCTAAACCTTCGTCCAGCTACGGAGCACCGTCACGACCCTCCAGCAGCTACGGAGCGCCGCCACCTTCAAACAGCTATGGAGCACCGCCACCATCAAGTTCGTACGGAGCCCCAGCCCCATCCAATAGCTACGGAGCACCTGCACCTTCAAGTAGCTATGGCGCCCCACCCCCGTCAAACTCGTACGGAGCTCCACCTCCATCGAACAGCTACGGACCCCCACCTTCCCGCCCGTCATCGTCCTACGGAGCCCCAGCACCTCGGCCTTCATCGTCATACGGAGCCCCTGCACCCCGACCTTCATCATCATACGGAGCCCCTGCACCTAAGCCGTCCAGCTCCTATGGCGCCCCGAGACCACCGGCGACGAGCTACGGCGTCCCCACCGGTCCCTCGACCTCCTACGGCGCCCCTAAACCTTCCAATTCTTATGGAGCTCCTGCACCATCGACGTCCTATGGTGCCCCTTCATCTGCCCCCTCTAGTTCTTACGGAGCGCCCGCACCTTCTAACTCTTATGGAGCCCCATCGTCAGCACCATCCAGTTCTTATGGAGCACCATCATCAGCACCTTCCAGTTCTTATGGTGCCCCGTCTTCAGCTCCATCCAGCTCTTATGGAGCCCCGGCGCCTTCTAGTTCATATGGAGCCCCAGCACCGGCGCCTTCTAGTTCATATGGAGCTCCTGCTCCATCCAACTCTTACGGAGCACCAGCGCCATCGAATAGTTACGGAGCACCATCGGGTGGCAGCGGGTTTAGTAGCTCCGGATTCGGTGGAAGCAGTTTTGGCGGTGGAAGCGGTTTTGGAGGGGGCAGTGGTTTCGGCAGCAGTGCTCCTTCTTCTAGCTACGGCGCCCCGAGCTCTGGCTTCTCTTCAGGAGGAGGTCAAGGAGGGTTCTCAGGGGGCCACTCATCGGGAGGCCACTCTTCAGGCGGCCACTCGTCAGGCGGCGGCGGCGGCGGCGGCGGTGGTTACTCCGGTGGAGTTCCGGCCACCATCAACCAGAGTTACGACTCTAACGGCGGCTACGTATACTGAGCTGCCTAGATATAATCCACGTACCTGCCCCTAACATAGTGACGATGTCAAAAGTCTCTCTATTTATTTCGAATAGATTTAACTTTTTTTATATTTTGTGATCCGTTTAGTGTAACGCGGCATGTGATCGATGACTCTTCGGAACTATTATTTAATTTGACAATGTACAAATTCCCTAACTATAAGTAATTTTCTATAAAATAAATAAAATTATTGTATATATTAGTTTGTTTTAATTGAAGATGGAGTAAAGCTAATAAAACGCTAGAAATTTTCAACATACTATATTTCATTAATATAGAGAACAAAGAAGTCCTCTCGCGGGGAGATATACAACGTTTACACATTTTTTTTTCACATTTTTTTTTATAATTTCAAATATTCAACAAGAACTAGGAATAAGTCAATAGTGTCTACAGACTAACAGTGGACCGATTGCTTCTTGATATCATTTTTAACATTCTACAAAACAATTATAAGCTACATTGTTCTAAAATATACTTTTCGGTAAATTAACATTAATTTAATTATAAACATTCAACGCATTTCGAACACAACATATAGTAATATAAATATATGTAAGTAGTGATAAAATTATACAAAAATATGTTTATTGCGAAACAGTGGCACTTTTCGTTAACTGTAACAATAGTTGGACTAATCACATTAGTCTTAGATATATCTTAAATAAATATAAAATTTGTATAAATGTCAACAAGAAATCGGTCGAGAAACAACATTTAAGACTAAAGCTACTGAATTCCTTACAACTAATGATATGTTTTATTTTCACTAAAACTATACACATAATATATTTTCTTCACAGATTAAATTGATATGTTTCGTTTTTAATCGTCTTTGCAATCAACTAACAACTAATACAGCCTTGAAGTTAACAAATAATATATAAATACATTTATGTTTTAGTAAAGTTATTACTATTTCAATCTGGACATATATATTTTATCTATTAAACATCGATTATATTCTAATAAATATTTTTTAACGAATAGATCTATAGAATTATGTATAGACACAAAAATCTATAAGAAAGATATATCAATACCCTTTGTTAGATTTCTAACCAAGCACATTCTCTAAATATGTTTTAATATCTACGGCGCAAGTTTGTAATAGACACACACAGCTATGTTTCACACAAATAAATCGTATCGCTATTTTATTAACTGGGTCGTTAATTTTAATTCAATGTGTCACATCCCTAACTCGTTTATTGCTGGCAACCCTGTAGCTGTAATTTTTTTCGTTCTTATTTCAAAAACTTAGATGCGTTCGTAAAGTAGAAAGCTAACGGCCATTTTATAAGCAAAAGGGACTTATATATTTTAATACTGTTGTTTGGTTCAATACCTTCTAAATTGATATGTTTATTTCCCTATACATTAAGATGATAACCCTTTGGTCTTCGCTTCTGCACACAAACCGTGCTTCTCCTCTACTTAATTGACCTAAATAAGGATTTATTTTTCAATAAATATAGTGTATATATTTTCTTATATTCTAACAACAATTGCATTAAGCGAACTATATGTGAATGATATGTATAAGTTTCCATAACGACATAGTTACAACATGTAGATACGTATATAATCTTAAACAACATATAGATTTATAATAGTTTATAACATTACATCTAAATTTGATATGTTGTATATTGGAACATGGCACTATATTTTTACCTAGTGTAAAGCAGAGATATACAGGGTAAATTTTTCAAGTTCGTTTAATGTTACTTGCAGCAGATCCTTATAGACTATCAAATGGTGCAATAATATTTTAAATCCATTGATGTATATAGATAGGCCTATTTAATACAAAATGCACTCTAAAAATGTGCCGCTTGCCACGTGTGTCTACCAACTTTGGGGACTAATGCATACAAAAACACTAGTTTCACTCGATATAAATAATATTGAGCGCTCTTGACACTTGCTAGCTCACGACTGTTGGTGCAGCTACATGACTTCGATTGGTTTTGCGGGAACGTTTTTGTATCAGATACATCTAAATTTACTAGTTTAAGTTCCCTTAAGTCTGACCTTTCACGGGGGAAGGGGGGTCGATCTTGTCTTATTTTTAAGGGATGAGTAAGATAACAAAAACGAGCAATGTTAAGATTGTTCTACTTTTCTAGTGGGTTTTAGGCCCCTGGACTGATCAAAATTTTCAAGATTATAAACATAATATATAAGATGATAACCATAAACTTTATAACAAACCCAAAGTTAATTATATGTATTAATTTTTGACTTTAAATTCTTACTTAATAAATATGAAAGTGAGGGAGGGGGGAGTTCGCCCTATTCCTATTTTTTCTTACATAGATGGGGGATCTAAAATAGTCTTACGTAATAAATGAATGGCCCCTGCCAAAATGTTATTATTAAAATCAACACAGACAGGAAGGTTAGTATTTATTAAACATTTTAAAGCTTGATTGTAACAAACTTTTCAAAAATTGTTTAGTCTTCCAGTTTTAGTTCATTAAAAACTTGAAAAATTCACCGGTGTAAAATAAATAATTTAATACAAAATATATAATGCCAATATATAAGTACACGCGTAGTTTCTGTGGCAACAGGTTCCTCCACATTAATATATAATGCCAATATATAAGTACACGCGTAGTTTCTGTGGCAACAGGTTCCTCCACATTAATATATAATGCCAATATATAAGTACACGCGTAGTT
Source organism: Tinea semifulvella (assembly GCA_910589645.1). NCBI lineage: Eukaryota > Metazoa > Arthropoda > Insecta > Lepidoptera > Tineidae > Tinea > Tinea semifulvella. The sequence goes on from OU342601.1 coordinate 12,407,820, forward strand.
TCTGTGGCAACAGGTTCCTCCACATTAATATATAATGCCAATATATAAGTACACGCGTAGTTTCTGTGGCAACAGGTTCCTCCACATTAATATATAATGCCAATATATAAGTACACGCGTAGTTTCTGTGGCAACAGGTTCCTCCACATTAATTCGTTTGTTACTTGTTTTATTAATTTAATTTAAATAATATTTCGGAAGATATTACGATTAAATTATAATTTTGGATGATGTTTTGACTTCACTTCGCGTTGTTTCGTTCCGTTACTAATGAAAATATTTATTACCCTTTTAACTCAAGAGGAGTCAGACAGAGAAATATCGTTGTTACTAGGTTTAAACAAATTAATATATTTTAGCTTTAAGTTAAAAGTGTATTTTATATATTTTTTTACTTTAATGAATTACTTGGGTCCCTATTTCTTAAAGCGCAATCTATCAGTAAATTTTGGGCTTAAATATGTTCATAGTACTCTTTAACTGTCCATAACCAAAGATTTACCACAAAATTGCATTATATTTTTTCAATTTCAATTTTGTCGTATCTTTGGTTTTCAATTCCCATACCTTGCTTAAAGTCTGTCACACACGTAACTACATATTTGAACACTATTCTGTGTTATATGGTATTAATTATTACTTTCCTAATTGTTTCGACGTACCTCTTTAGGGTCTCGTTTATTACGTAAGTTAATTTAGGGGGGAAGGGGGTCCACCATGTGTTATTTTTTCTTACAAGGGAATGAGAGGGGTGTCGATAGTTCCTAGATAATATTTAAAGAAATCGTAAAGTTTGGATTATTTCAGTGGCAGATCCACATTCCAAATCTTTAAGATATTACATAATATGTAAATATGATTTTATGATGAAGGAACCTTGAAATAAAATTAAAGTTACGGGAAAACTTTGTAAGCTCTTACTTTAGACTAATATTTAATATTCTATTGATAGAAACAATCTATATTTTCTAAGAAACCAGAAAAACAACAAAAAAAAATTTTTGGCCTCTACATACGGAAAAGTAAAGTAAAGGATCATCACGACCGTTTCCCTTTCGGGGTGGTCAGAAACCACGCTTATAAATAAGCGGATTCACATTTAGCCAACTTTACTATATGCCAATCATGACAAGCGGTAAGCTCGTCGATGTCTCCAGCGTACCAAAGGAGAGAAATATCACAAATAAATTAAATATTAATTAATTGTATTTATTTAGGTACATTAATAAATATTTTTGTGTCCCGACCAGGAATCGAACCCGGTACCTCCGAATTTAAATCCACGGACTTAACCGCTAGACCACGGAGGCAGTTACATACAAATTGGCTATTTTAGAATCAACAGTTTGTATGGAGAAGCCAAAAACAATGTTACTTCCGACATTGTTTCTATCAATAAAATAAGATATTAGTCTAAAGTAAGCACACAAAATCAGACGATATGTATTCATTTTTCTTTTAGATTCTTACGTAATAAATATTAAACGAGTCGGCCTATTATAATTGTTTATTACATAGGGGGTAAAAAACTGTCAAAAATCGTCTTACGTAATAAAACAGCAGATTTTTCAATACCTGGGTAGTATAATTTTTGATTATTTGTTTTTAATAATAATTTTAGTTTTATTTTTTGACATTCAACAGCTATTTTGTTCAATATTTGTATTTCTTAGTCTTAGTGACAAATTTTTAGTTTTTAGTGACATCCATCATTGCCAATTGAAATTTGAAGTGACATATTTCTATTTTATTTGTTTAATATTTTTATATTAGAACTGACAGCCAAACCTTAATTTAACTTTATGATGCCATCACTACCTGGCCAGGTTTTCGACTATTATATTGTTTTCTAGTATTGTTTCTTTCTTTTTTCTTTTTTTTGGTTTTTCATTGTTCTGTAATTAATGTAAATTAGGACGTAACCAAGTGTTCCGATAGGTCCCTATGGTGAGAAATAAATAAATAATATATATTTTTTAAAAATAGTCCCTTATACGTTTGAATATATAGTTACGTATGTACCGGAGAGGATAAAAAGTTAGTACATTGATTTACAACTAAATCGACTTTCCGTCAGATTTCCAAACGATTATTAAATTACGCATGTTTAATATTTGTCTATTAGGTTATTCTTTCATTTACTAATTAAATCTCTTTAATGTTAAATCAATGTTGTGTACTAATACAAGAGTAGCCAAGTATTTAGTGATATCCTCTCAAAAAACATCATCCCTGTAGGAGAAACTAAACTAATAAAACAAGTCCTCGTCTCAGAAGGCCGTCTGTTTGCCCAGCGGCTGCACTGGGGGAGGAGCGCTGCTGCTGCCGAAGAGGGGAGTTGGTCCATCATTGGGGTCATCTAAATCATCATCATCGGTTTGCAGAGCTGGGTTGATACGTCCGCTCTTTTCGTCCGGGCCTACGAGAGTTTGGGCGGCGCCGTACAACCTGCCCGGCACTCCGCCCAGCACTGACATCTGCTCGCCAGCCTCCGACGGCTCGTCCACTCGGCGAATGTCTTCAGGAATGTTCACAACACAGTTGAAGTAGTCGGATTCAGGGCTCAAGTACCCGTTGTTGAAGAGATAGCTAGAAAAATACATCAAATTATGTATATTTACAGTAGGTATTAGAGAGAGAGGAATCCTAGAAATATCATTGCTAATTTTGAAACAAAGTAAAGTACAGGTCGCGCGATTAATGATGAGCCAAACAACACATTGACCAATTATTAATGCGCCGTCGCGATTACTAGATTTGTCGCATGGCCTTAAAGTAAATGTAACTGATATGTAAAGTCTCATCACGACCATATCCCTTGCGGGGTGGTCAGACACCACGCTTATAAAGAAGCGGATTTATATTAAGCCAACTTTACTATAGGCCAATCATGACAATTGGCAAGCTCGTCGATGTTTCTAGCGTACCAAACCCGAGAAATGTCACAAATAAATTTAATATTAATCTAATTTATGTATTTAAATTAGTAAATATGATTGTGGGACATACCAGGAATCGAACCCGGTAACTCCGAGTCTAAATACACGGACTTAACCGCTAGACCACGGACCATTAAATAACTACACAATATTATACAAGAAGGCTCAATAATCGTGATATATCGTGAGTCAGCACATAAAATGAATAGATATGGAGAAAATAGGCGTGTTACTAATAAAATAAATTGTAAAGTCCAAATAATATACATTCGTATGCTGAACTGATTTGTACGACTAGAAGAGGGATTACACAATACCAAAAGCATTATCAAAAATATAAATCAAGCAAGCATAATGCTGCTTAGGTAATGAAATTACATGTCCAAGATCGGCACCAACAGTGGTTAGCATATTAAAATAACACAAATAATTCACTGAAATTATTATAGATACAATCTTTTGTCACTGTAATTCGTTAGTAGTTGATGTCAAACTATACTGTATTATATAAAATGACATACTGTATTATATAAAATGACATACTGTATTATATAAAATGACATACTGTATAATAACTTTGCACTGAGTGTAATGTTTAATGCCAATCTATCCCCGCGCGACCTATACGAGTACGTAGGAACAGTTAGAATGGATATTCCTACGGGATATGGTAGAATATGTCTACACAATATACTAGCTGACCCGGCGAACTTCGTACCGCCTAACCGTCATTGAATTTGTTTGACAGGTACGAAAGCCACGAACTTTTTGTATGGGTAAATGTTTTTTCTTTTATTTTATTTTTTCCTAAATTTTCCAATTTTATTTATAGTTATCCTTCTTTTCGGGACCGAGACAAATCCATCAAATCAAAAACCGTGAAAATCTGTCCAGCAGTTCTCGAGTTATAAGTGTTCTAACAAACCCGACTTTGTTTTATACATTAAGATGTACTTATTATGCAATCTAATATGTCAGAAACCTTCCCCGATGTTCACACAACATATTCCCAAAGTTTCATCCCGATCGGTCAAGTAGTTTTGCAATGCATAGGGAACAAACACACAGACATTCACCTTTATATATATAGATTTTTCGAGTATATTATCAAGCGCAAACTTAAGACTAAGTACGGAATGAACTGATATCAAACAAGTAGTAAACAGCAATGTATTTTTAAGCTTTAAGAAAGTAAATGGAGATAAAGATGGTCATTTTGGGATGAAAGATGGTATATAAAGATCTAAATCGGAGATCAGTTGTTCCGGTGTAATTGTCGTTACGTCACTATAACTTGATAGTACTTTCTAGGTGTGGTTCCAAATCAACTAGCATAATTTGAAAGCAAAATAAATAAAATTTGAGTGAAAAAAATTACACCGTGGCCAACCGGTAATAGCTGTAGGTTGGAAGGAAGTACCGGGTTCGATTGCTGGCTCAAAATACATTTTGATTTGTGACTCTTTTCACTCATTAGTGAGAGAGATCGCTTAGCTTACTCGTAGGTATTCCATAATCAAATTAACTTTAAACAAATCAAGGGGACCAATTACACGCTTTTAAGTTGAATCTATAAAAATCATTACAAAATGGTCAATTAAATAAAAAAAAGTTATATCAATTTATCATATATATATCAAAGGTTAGTTGGTAGAGAATGCATTTATAGCATTAGACTCGCCTTTGTACCACACTATTTTTGGTTTTGTACAATAAAGAATTTATTATTATTATCATAAAATTTTCTAGAATACAGAGTTCTAGACCTCCACTAATACTAAACTCGCCACGCTGGCCAGACAGACGGTTTGGCGAGATTTGTATAAGTGAAACCGGAGCCGACAGCTTAACGTGCTCTCCGAAGCATGGGAACGGTGGTGTTGTAAATCTATGACAAATGTATGACGTTTTTCATTGGTACATGTCGGGTTTCGAACCGACCTTTTTAGGATTTCAAGGACATCTTACAACCAAGCCACCATCGCTCTTCGTTTCATTATTTTCACCTACATCTACAAATCATTACAATTACTTTGGTTTTATAGAGGTAAAATTAAAGAGGATGGATGTTGGAGGTTAAATCGGTACTGAACCGAGTCTCGCGACAGCATTGAGGAAACGATTTGTGAATCTGCCGAGGACTGGTGTCGGTGGACACTTACATTATGCATTACGTGACCATTTATTATTTCCCTCAAATTCTACTAGATTTTATTTAATTATTTAAAACTTTATTGCACGTTATACAAGGGACGGACTTAATGCCGCTAGACATTATCTGACAGCCAATCCTTACTATTCGAAATGAAGGTTAAGAATAAAGCTTGTGCTTCCCTCTTGTGTGTCTATTTATCTACTATTGTCTATCTATTAACTTTTTAGGTAATAAAAATACAGAAATATTATAACGAAACTATCTCTACTTTCATATACTTAATTTTAGACAGGAAAAGATAATCAACGTTTCTGCAACTTGAGTAACCTTCTTTAAGAAATAAAGTTTCAATAAATTTCCTTTAATATCGATGGCAATCTTTTGACGTCAGTGATTTGTGAAAAACCTTGAACAAAATCTTCAAAGCTACAAGCACTCGTAAATGTCGATCGTTTGGCAAATGTCCAACTCTTAATCTCACCACCTACCCCAACCCCTACCCCTGCCAACCCCTACCGTGACGTGTGACTAAGATCCTCGTCTATTGATATCGGTGACCTTGTGCGAATAATTTTGCATGTACGAGTGATCAACATCATCACAGCCAAAATAACATAGCAGTTTGGCGAATAGTACATGTACATTACAAATGTACGAAAGAAAAGTAAATGCACGTGCCTCGAAGAGCACGGTCCCGGTTCCACTAATACCAAGTATTTGGTTAGGTAGGGAGAGGAGCAGAATGATGGATGGTGAGTGTCTTGTTGCGCAATAAAATAAAAAAGAAGGCCTTTTTTGTAAACCAGCCTATTGTCGGTCGCAAGCTCGAGACACCACTCTTCTCACCTCCCTTTCCCAAACAAGATGGACCCGGCACCAGCACGGTGTAAATATGGAATGCTTACAAATTTGTCCTTTCTTTCTCATTATAAAAGTAAAGTATCATCACGACCGTTTCCCTTTCGGGGTGGTCAGAAACCACGCTTATAAAGAAGCGGATTCACATTTAGCCAACTTCACTATAGGCATAAATATATTTTTTAAATCCCTTTTCCAATTCAGCGCAAAAATATCGCGACGACTATATTTAGAGAAACATTTGAGTGTGTCCGCGCTTATAGCGTTTCATCGCTTTTGCCGACCCCCAGACAGACATGTGTGAATATTGTATGAAGACCTAGAGTAATCCTTTTTCATACGAATACTAAATTAGAAAATCTAATCTCGTCCGGGGCTTCTCTTCATGCAAGAATGATAACAATATATATCATACAATCTACACTGTACTTATATATATATAGATACATATAAATCACTCGAAACGTAACATTTATCTGAATTACGTGAGCCTGTATGTTACATACGATCACGTATGTTTGCTAAATGAACTTCTGTATTTAGATCATTTTTAAGTTGATTATTATTTAATTGTTCTTTGTCAACCTCGGATATCACGGGCTTTCATGTGCTAGAAGTGCCGGCCGCATTCCTCGGCTTTTAACGACATCATCCGAAGGGCTCTTGTCACTTGGAGTACCCGCTATCCTAGAACCCTCCGACATGAAACTTGGCAGGTCCCTCAGCCCCATCTTACATCAAAGCAACCTCGTCCAGCGCCGGGAGTGCGGCGACTTCTGCTGGGAACCTCAAGCTGTGCAAATACGCCAACCTCGGTACAGGTTACGAGTTTTCACTGTTTGGGGTCGAGAAGGTGGGACCATAGGTACCCTCAGCCAAACGGCTAACAGAGAAATCTGGAGACAGGAAGGCTGGCAATTACTTCTGCCAACATATTAGCCTCGCTATCAGAGGGAAATGTTTATGTCTACTTGGGACTTCTGTCTGTCTGATGGGACGTCTCATTTTTTATTTACAGATAGTTATTATTTTATTAGATTTAGTTAATATGTATTTAATTTGATGTAGTTTGTAATTATTATTTAAATAAATATATTATTATACTAATTAATAAATTATAAAATTGTTTTTTTTTAGCTTGTGAAACAAATGCATATGGGTAGGTGTGAACTAGGTCGATATGTAAGTTCTTCAGCTCTAAACCGCTGCCTAGAAACAGACAGAAAAGGAGCGCTCAGTTCAAGTGTTCTGTGGTTCAAGGCAGTCGGTCGCTCACTTTAGATAGATAGAAAGATAAATTCTTTATTGCACAGAAAATAATTCATTTTACAGTACATAGGCGAGCTTAATGTCTAAAAACATTTTCTAACAGAACCTTTGGGAGACGTGAGCAGGGATTGTAAGGTGCATGACTGCTAATATTTGAGGTAAAGAGATTTTAAAAAAGCAAAGTAAAATATATAATACTACGACCGTTAATATATATACATATAATATACCGATTACTTTACTAATAAACTATGTGACTCCTCGCAAACCTGTCTGGCCAGCTGCAGCGCGGCGTGGCGAATGTAGGCCAAATTCTCCAAAAATGTATTCAGGAAGGCCCATATCCAACAGTGGAGGTCTAGGTCTATGTGTCCTAAGGACTGTAAGGATACCTCTAAATAAATCGTAGCATCTAATTTTATTTATTTACTTAAGAAATTCCAACTTAAATACAATTAAACTTACACAGAAAGCCAGGAGATGAATGCGAGTGTGAAGAGCGACATGACCATCGCCATGGTCCTGAAGGGGAACAGCTGGACGTCGGTCTTATCGTCGTAGCCCGGGTAGTGGATGAGGGCGGAGAGGCCCAGCATCTTCTCTCCACCAGAGAGTCGCACCAGCAGCGCCACGATGTAGGCCGCCAGAGAACCGTAAGTGTTACAGTACTTTTTGAAATGAACCACCATCAGCAGTTGAGGGAATAAGATCACGTACACCAAGTCGGAGCACATGGACCTGGAAGTAAAGGTTTATTAGTTGTAAACATCTAAATAACATAAAACATACGTATGAGGTCTGGTGGTGCGCGTTGCAGAGACGATAAAACATACGTATGAGGTCTGGTGGTGCGCGTTGCAGAGACGATAAAACATACGTATGAGGTCTGGTGGTGCGCGTTGCAGAGACGATAAAACATACGTATGAGGTCTGGTGGTGCGCGTTGCAGAGACGATAAAACATACGTATGAGGTCTGGTGGTGCGCGTTGCAGAGACGATAAAACATACGTATGAGGTCTGGTGGTGCGCGTTGCAGAGACGATAAAACATACGTATGAGGTCTGGTGGTGCGCGTTGCAGAGACGATAAAACATACGTATGAGGTCTGGTGGTGCGCGTTGCAGAGACGATAAAACATACGTATGAGGTCTGGTGGTGCGCGTTGCAGAGACGATAAAACATACGTATGAGGTCTGGTGGTGCGCGTTGCAGAGACGATAAAACTTGATAAGGCTAATGTTATTCTTACTATACCCGTACATTAGATGCTGTGCAAATAAGTTATTTAAAAAATATGTAATTTTCGTTTCAATAAAATTCTTTAGAACTAGAGCTGTCAGGATGATATATTATTGCACACCTAAACTATATAAAATAAAGTTTTTTTTTAAATTAACTATTGTACAAAAATAGCCCAAAATAATTAATGTCATTTACAGTACCTATTAATACAAACAACCTTCACCATAAAGAAATTGAAATAATGAATTTAATGGGTTAGTGTTTGTGTGTGGCCTAACCATAGTAAGATAAAGACTCATTAATAATCCAGGTCGTCTGAAGTCATTAGGTGCGATTTCCCAACAGATGGGACATGAAGCGATTTGCCGCGACATTCCTGCGCGCGCGCAAGGACGACAGTATCGCTTCTAATGGGCCCATCGTGCCCTGAATCACCATGACGACATGTCAACCATTCTTCCAAATAACAATATAATAACCAAACTGCAACTGTATTTACTTGTTTACAATTGTCATAAATCAACTGTGTTTACAGTCTTCTGAGACCAGCTCCGACTATTACTAGTCTTGCAGTGAAACTAACTTATATTTTAGAGTACGAAATCGTGTCAAGAAGACAAAGAGAGGACAAATTTCCTAACATTCCATGGATTCAACGTGCAGGTTCCGAGTCCATCGTGTGTGGAAAAAGCAATAGAGAAGAAGTGTGTCTCGGGCCGGATTTCTGATGCTTTGCGTGCTACGTTTACATGTGTAAACGCATTTGTCTGCTTGGCATTACTCGCCACATTGTAGCTGGTGCCATACTATTGTGACGAAATAGTGACCAGGGGTTGACTTACAACAATTAATTGACAAATTTCGGATCACAGAAAGTGGTCTAGTAGACGGTAGGTGGTACTAAATTTAATGTCAATTAAAATTCAATCATATGATCTTAGATTCGTTCAATTCATTCAACACGTCAGCCATTGTTGTCAAAAAGCGAATTGTACAACTTAGTAAAAAAAAAAAAAAAACTATTGTGTATTTTTTAGTAATAAAAATAAAGTAAAGTATCATCACGACCGTTTCCCTTTCGGGCTGGTCAGAAACCGTAAAGAAACTAAAGAAGCAAATTCACATTTAGCCAACTTTACTGCCGGCCAATCATGACAAGTGGCAAGCTCGTCGATGTCTCCAGCGTACCAAAGACGGGAAATATCACAAATAAATTAAATATTCATTTAATTTATTAATTTTAATTAATAAATATTATTGCGTCTCGACGAGGAATCGAATCCGGTACCTCCAAGCCTAAATCCACGGACTTAACCGCTAAAACACGGAGGCAGTTTTTAGTAATAATAGTAAGTAAACTAGTAAAAAAATACACAATATTTATACATTTTCGGGCGCAGATAGTTGGAGGCGGGTTCTAAGAGCTGGCCATAAATACACAATATTTATACATTTTCGGGCGCAGATAGTTGGGTGCGGGTTCTAAGAGCTGGCCATTCTTCTTTTATTTAAGTCAGGAATAAATAAGTTTAATAAAAATACACAATATTTATACATTTTCGGGCGCAGATAGTTGGGTGCGGGTTCTAAGAGCTGGCCATTCTTCTTTTATTTAAGTCAGGAATAAATAAGTTTAATAAAAATACACAATATTTATACATTTTCGGGCGCAGATAGTTGGATGCGGGTTCTAAGAGCTGGCCATTCTTCTTTTATTTAAGTCAGGAATAAATAAGTTTAATAAAAATAAAATATTAGATCATCTATTTCATCATATTATTATACAAAGAGTCGTTACAGCTACAAATGGCCATCATAGTTTGTACCTCTATAGTAAATCTGTAAGTATTAGAGACTTAATGATATCCTTGTGGTACTGGCAGGAGGATCAGGTGTTTAAAGATTAAGATAAACGATCGTTACGACACCTACAATATGGGTCACTCATATTATTTAGCGATGACTTGTAGTCCTATAGTTCACAGTAGGGTGAACATACGTTTTCATATAGTAGGGCTAATGTGATCATTACAATTGATCTATCTTCGTGGTTTTAAAGAAACGCATCTACATTTAACCAAATTTCCTATAGGCATCTCATAACAAGTGCAAGTTCGTCGATGTCACTAGAATAACAGACTTCAGAAGAATCACAAATAAATTATTGTGTCCTGACCATGAATCGAACTGCCATACCACGGAGGTAGTGTTTAAAATTAAAACGTTCAAATTGAGATTTTGACAATTCCAATGTAATATTAGACAGTTTAGCTCTATTCTTTATTATTTTATACACCTACGAGTATACATTACCACTTAAGTAAACGTTACTATTTTGTGCCGTTTGCCGTAGAGACGATGGGCCCTTGGTCTGAGGACGCTAAATCGTTAATACGCGACATAAGCGTTGCCATCCGAGCGTCAACAGGTGATCCTTTGAGTAGGGAATATCTTATTCAAAGGATCAGTGTTGCCATCCAACGAGGCAACGTCGCCGGAGTCCTCGGAACATTGGGTTCATCTTCTCCTGGATTCGATGACATGTAGATTATAATCAAGATATTTGTAAGTATTTAGTTTTTATATTAATTAGGTTTATCTTTTAGTTTATTTAATTTAAGGTTTTGTTTAGTTTATTTTATATCCACAGTAAATTAATTTACAAAACAAAAACTTGCACTTGATATGTCTACGCTAAATGTTGTCAATAAGAATTTTCTTTTACTCTTAAGTAAATATTTTACAAAATGTGTACACAATATACACGTATATTATACACTAAAAATTGAATTGAGTTGCCCTGTCTGGAGAGTGTTAAGGAACACAACTGGAGTTTATTGTAGTGTTAGATAACACCAACACAAAACAAAATAGTATAATATCAATTATATTAAATTAAATAATTATTAATTAAGGCAAATTAGTTGATCCTGTATTAGTGTTATTTTTTGGATTGTGTATTTTTTTAAATTGTTATAATTATGTTTATTTATTTATTTAAGATGTTTTAAGATCTTTATGTTTTCTGAATTAATAATATTATATATGTATATATGTTATAATTATTCCTAAGTATTGACAATTTGATGGTGTTAGTAGTATCGATCTGAGACGCTTTGGTGTTTATTACAGTAAATTGTGTCGGAGATGATGAAACTGTACGTGAGACGAGAGCCATCTGTCACACTCTGTCTCACATTCTGTAATGGGATCCTATCGTAGTTGGTGACTAATTGATAATAACACACGGGAAAACAAAGAAAGATAAATCTGGGCACACGAGAGTGCCAATTCTCGAAACACGAACAACAATTGTATAGTAAAAATTCCATTCGACTTGCTTCACTCTAATACTATTCGCAATAGATATTGTTTATTGACTTATTCTCATCCACAGGAACCTATGGAAATGGGAAAAACTAGGGACATAGAAAAGGGCAAGTAATGCAACCTGGTCTATTGGGGGCACTTAGACCGTGCTGGTCAAGCCATTGCTAGTCATGGGTAATTTAAAAAGGGTAGAATGATATACTCACCATAGGCCGTAGATAGAAGGTATAGTGAGAGCCATGAGGGTGGAAAGGAAGCCCACGACGAGGATGGAGGCCCGCATCACCCAGATGATCTCCATCTCCGAGGCGCGCTGTCTGAAGATCAGCTTGTACACGTTCCTGCACACAAATAGTAACGCGTTCATTTTCTTCTAAATATACAGCAATATTATAGATCTTGAAAGATTCATTCGCACTTATCTCTTTATTGCCCAAACACGTTTAAAATTGAGGTACAATACACAAACCCTGCAGAAAAAAAATATGGCCATTCTATAGCAGTGAAGGTATTCTAGGTGATAATATCCACAAACCTGGCGAACATAGACGATGCACTTAAGACGCTGGAGTCAGCTGAGGACATGACTGCTGCAGACACGGCTCCCAGTCCGAAGAACGACACGAAGTCCGGAGTCAGGTGCTGCAGGACCAGCGGGAGGATCATCGAGGTCTGGTCTGCCGTGAGCTCCCCCTTGTCCGTCAGGTCCCCCGTGAAGTCTGTTTCGTTCCATGCTATTGCAAGAAGAAAGATTTTGAATGATATTTGACTAATAATAGATATTTTTTATAATATAGTCAGCGAATTTTAAAACCCATTGCATTTTAATATCCTGAGATAAATTCTCCACAATTTAAATGGAACGAATCAAAAATAATAAATAAATATTTGTATTAGTATATAAAATCTGTATTATGAATTCACTTACAACAATCATGGTCAACCTTGAGCCTTTCGTTTGACCAGTGGAAATAATGGTTGAAAATAATGTTGTATTTCACAACCTTCCTAAATTAATGGTTATCAATTATCATAGAGGCAATGCAAATGGCAGATACCTTGCAATTCCGAAAATAATGCCAACAAAAAATAGTTTAAAGTTACGTGTGTTACGTTTTTGCTTCAAAACATTTTGGAGTGGATTAATAAGACTTGCATTAATGGGTTTGTCCTACCGGTAGCTTTGGCGATGGCTCCAATAAGCACAGGTGGTATGGCCATGAAGATGCAGCCAATAGCAGCTACGTAGGACAACACCTGAGCCCGACCAGCTGTCTTGCTGCTCAGCACACGTTGGAAATAAACCTGGGAACAAACTTGCAAATTAGCTGATGTGACTTCAACTGTTTTATATAAATAAATTTTATTTGTTTTTATTTATAATTCATGAAAAGCGTTGTTAATAAACATAAGATAGTCGAAATACTAGTATATGTGTTAGAATCAGATTTCCAATATTGAAATAGTCAACTCGCAAACCCGTCTAGCCAGCATAGAAAAATGTTCTGGACAATTTAGTCATTTAACATCTTCAGTGGAGGTGTAGGACTTTGTGTTTTATTGAAATATTTTCTCAGTTAATATAATAACTCAGAACTCCTGACACTCTTTGTCATACTTTACTCACATACACTTACACCAATAAGTATTATTCAATATTCGAGTATACTTGTAAGTTCATAATATCTAATGTACGTTTCTTCAAAGACCCAGATATCCCACTTTTTTTGAGTTTATATTTTTCTATCGTGACAAATCCAATTTTTCTACTAACTGACCTGCCACGGGATCCCTCCAAAAATGAGAAGGAGACCATAATCCACGTAGAACCAGTAATAAGCCGGATCCACTTCTCCGATCCAATCCACCTCCATGGAACCGAGAGACTTCACGTGGTCATTGGCCCAGGCGAAGGGGATGCACATCCACAGGCCGATGAATATGCAGAACAGCTGGATGACGTCTGTGTAGGCCACGGCATACAACCCGCCGAAGAGCGTGTAGAAGACGGCCACGCACGCGCTGAAGATCACCGAGGTGCGGTGGTCCATGTCAATTATGACCGACAGAGTTGCACCTGAGAAAAGATAAAGTTTTCTCACGATCGTAACAAAGCCAACGAAATACGCGTACTTGTGACGTGCAAAGTCTGTGGACAACTAGCTCCATCACAAGTTCATCATCTGCTTCCAAACAAGAATATCAGGTACTAAACATTATTGTCTGGCTATAAATACTGTAACATTAAATAAGAAACAATGATATTATTAAATTTGGAACCTGTCATTCTTATATGAATACTATTTTACAGAGTATGGCATGCTTTATACGCTATCGTTTCTCCAAAACATTTAATAAGATTGACAGTGACAAATTTTCCCATGGTGTGTTTCCACGTACTGTCACGTGTTTTAATCGATAACTGGCCACAAAAGAAGTGTAATTAAGGTGATGGAAACAATATTGAATGGTCTTCAACTTTTAAAATTTCTATGATATTAATGTATGTACTAACGCACACTGCAGTAATAAATATTATACATATACTCGTATATGTAAAAACTAAGTTTTCTTGTAAAAATATTTTATTTAAAAATTAAAAGACTATGGGTGGTTCAATTTATTGCATATTAATCCTCCCCCTATCAGCTCCTGACAAATATACGTCGAATTACCAGTAATTCCTTTATTTTTAACAACGCTACCTGTAAATAGAAAACGGCGAGGAGGTGGCTCGGTTGTGGTAGGTTCAAACCCACCCGGCATGTACCAATGAGAAATACACTTTTCTTACGTACTGCAGTGAGCACGTTAAGCCGTCAGTCTCGGTTCCACTAATTACCAACATGTGGAATCGTTAATAAATTGTCATTAAAAATTGACATCAGATCCTCGCCAACCCGTCTGGCCAGCGTGGCCAGTGTAGGCCAAATTCTCCAGATACTCATATGTTTGGAAGGCCCATCTCCAACAGCGGAGGTCTAGGGCGCTGTGTTCAGGGGCTATATGATGCAAATGAAAATGTTTTGTGTTCGCGATTTAAGCTTAGCCGTTACGTAACAGAACGAAGTTGAAATATTGTTTTACTTCATTATTCAGCTCGGAAAACATAAAAATACAAAGTTGTATGTTCTCAAATTGGTAACGAACTAAGTAAGAAGTTGCCGGAAGCTAGGTCATGGAGGAGCGCATGGCATTACGAAATGGAGCGATCAATACCAACTCTCATTTTGAACACTGCATATTTATAGATGAAGATCTAAATTTAGATAGAATACGTATCTATAAGCATTCAAAGTTAATATAGCGGTGATGGCTCTGTTGTAAGCTGGTCAGTGCATTCCCTAAAATCCTAAAAGGGTCGGTTCAAACCCGGACATGTACAATGATAAATACATGTACATACATTTGTCATACATTACATGTACATACATTTGTCATACATTACATACATTTGTCATACATTTACAAATTCATCTGTCCCGTGAGATGGAGACTACCACTAATACAAACTTGTGGAATTTTTAATAATTTGTCATTAAAAATTGGCATCAAACCCTCGCCAACCCGTCTGGCCAGCGTGATGAATGAACAAACCCTCGCCAACCCGTCTGGCCAGCGTGATGAATGAACAAACCCTCGCCAACCCGTCTGGCCAGCGTGATGAATGAACAAACCCTCGCCAACCCGTCTGGCCAGCGTGATGAATGAACAAACCCTCGCCAACCCGTCTGGCCAGCGTGATGAATGAACAAACCCTCGCCAACCCGTCTGGCCAGCGTGATGAATGAACAAACCCTCGCCAACCCGTCTGGCCAGCGTGATGAATGAACAAACCCTCGCCAACCCGTCTGGCCAGCGTGATGAATGAACAAACTCTCGCCAACCCGTCTGGCCAGCGTGATGATGAACAAACCCTCGCCAACCCGTCTGGCCAGCGTGATGAATGAACAAACCCTCGCCAACCCGTCTGGCCAGCGTGATGAATGAATGGGAAATTCTCTAAAAATCTCCAACAGCGGAGGTCTCAGACTCTGTGTTCTGGGAGCTGCGGTGATGATGATTTGACACCAACACAAAAGTGACTTTGTGTCTTTCACAAAAAATGTTCAGCGAAGAGAATCATCGGAAATCCCTACATCTTCCCGCCTAACCCAATATTACGATTGTTGTCTGGAACCAATGTCTTAACCACCGGAACTACATTGAGAGCATCACCAAAACAGCTCGGAATACTGACAAGGTGAAGCGGTTTTTCCCGCCTTCAATCAGACTGTTACTGTACAAAGCACAGATCAGATCATGCGTGGAACACTGTTCACACCTTTGGGATGGTTTAGCCAAGTACCTCACAGATGCTTTAAATGTCCTACAGAGGCGAGCTGTTTGAATTGTGGACGATGCCACTATATCGGGAACTCTCGAATCCCTGCAGCTTTCCCGAGATGTAGCTTCTCTGAGCGTGTTTTACCGGCTATACTATGGTGAGTGCTCTGACGAGCTTTATAACCTAATTCCTTCCTCTCCATTCCACAAACGAACCACACGAGCAGGTCAGAATATGCACCCACATACCGTAGTCACCATCCGTTCGCGTACCTATAAATTTGGTGACTCATACATCTGTCGCACAATAAAGATGTGGAATGCTCTTCCAGCCTCTGTATTTCCACATTCCTATAACCTGGAGTCCTTCAAGCGAAGTGTGAAAAGGCATCTGGTCAAGCCGGCATAGTGTTAGGGACTGATGTCGGACATAAGTGTCTGATTCCAGTTGCTAACATTCATGGACAATGCGCGCCACTTACCATCAGGTGGGCGCAAGGTCACATGTCGTGCTAGTATAAAATAAAAAAAACCCACTTCAAAAAGCAAAACTATAGATGGTTCATAATCCAATTCGATACTGTGCAAAGGCTGACGACGATAAATAACTTAACGTAAATAATTCGCAAATCTATATATTCCGTTTCCACCAGACCGCCATCCTCCAGGAATATCATCGACCTGAATAAATACCAATAACGAAAAACTACCTAAACAAATTGACATGAACACTTTTATTCTATCAAGGTCCTATTGATTTTTACGAATTTCAAACAGCCTTAACAGAAACAAACAAAAAATACACAATTTCTTCGTATAATCCTTTTAGTCATAGGTTTTGGTGTCCATGACTTATATCGGTTTATTTAAGTACTGAAATTGCTAATCGAAATTAGGTAACGCGTTATAATTCCCCTAGCGTCTTTATTAATTTTTAAGGATTTTGGGTAACGAACTTTGGACTGAAGGACAGGGTTCTAACAACTCTAGTCGAGTTCTCTTTCACCTCTCCACCAACGTCAACTTAAAAAGAAAGAAAGAACGAAAATTTTAATCAATAACTATATATTAATTCAGGTCTTGAGTGGTGTTTACTTACCGAGTGCAGCCAGAATACCAGCTGCCCAGAACACCTCGCCGCAGAGGGCTGGCAGGAAAAGCAAGCCCCCCATGCGGCTGCCGAAGGAGTCCTGCAGGGGGTCCAACATTGTCACGTACCCTTGTTTTCGCATCGGGTTCGCGAAGAATATGCCGCCTATACAAAATAATTATTATAATATATTAATAGAATCTTTAAACTTAATTCTGAATTATTAGGCTGTATTTTTGTTATCAAAATCTTTTCCAAAGTTACGCTAACTAAAGTGTAAACATACCAAAAACAAGGGACAGTGCGTATCCGAATGGCGCCTGGCACCAGACCAGGCCCGACGTGTAGATCGCCTCCGCCGTGCCGTTGATGTAGCCGCCACCCACCCAGGTCGCTGCAACATCAATCAACGTTAAACATCCTGTGTCTTTCCAGTCTGCCACTCTCATCCACACCATATCCACTCTTATTAACACAAAAATAATGTCCATGGTACACTATTTGGTTTGAAATTAACTAAGGCTTAAACAAAAGCTTCTTTCGCTTATTTTAGACCCAAAAACAGATGTACAAAGAAGGCTGGATGGGGTTTGATGAGGATGACAATGTTTGTATTCCTTAATTTTACAAATTAAGTTATGGTGTCTTGTGACAGTAAAGAAAAGATTCTCAGAAAGAGCTGAAAGCTAAATAAACGCCTTAAGCTTTTACGAGTAACTTGAACTTTGTCTAATGACTTTGTCGTTTCACAAATGATCTCGGAAAATTATCTCTTAAAGTTAAGGGTAATTACCAATGTTGATAAAAGACGCTAAAGTTATTACAAATTATAATTTTACGAAAGGATAATTTGCTTTTCGTAAACAGCAATATGTAATCCACCTTAGTCAGTCACCTTACCAGGTTGCAGAAAGTCTGATATATTTTAATATGAGGCACATCATTAGCTAAAATAACCAAAGTTACAAGCACGTTACCACCAATCACGTGGCGTATATCAAAATATTGATCGTAGATTATTTTAACAATACTTTCTGCAACTGACACATTAGAAATTCGCCACTGAATGAAACTTCAGTAAGTGTTGTTTAAAGCGGTGTTATTATAAATTTAATATGACTATGGCAAGCTTACAATATTAGTTCTCCTTGAAAGTAAAAATTGGCATTTGACATCATTGCAAATGGCACAAACTTTCAACGAGAACAACAAATAGGTGGTTGACTGTTGGTGGTAATTTGCCCAGTCTGCCGGGGCGGGGAAGTATCCACCGTTGGTGCCGATAAACCCAGTGAAGTGTATTCAGACGTTTCGGTATCAGGCCGACATGCCGACATGCCCAGTCAATCCGGTGTGTTAGGGACTGATGTCAGTCATGAGTGTCTGATTCCAGTCGCTAACATTCATAGACCTCGCGCGCTAGTTCTACACAAATATCTTCAGCAGTGGAGGTTCTCTAAGTTCTAGAGGTTGTAACGATGAGCGTCCTTAGATATTCACAGTCAAAGGTTAGTAAAATCAGTTTTGTAATATTATCTCAAATTATTAATTAATTTAAATTAACGTACAGTGATACTCGACAAGATAAAATACCTTTCTGGTATCTATTACCTTTAAAAGTAATATTTTCATTTGTAAAGCTGCTGTAGGTGAGTTTAGGTAGGTAATTTATTTTTTGGTCAATAAATATAAGATCATCATTATCTTCATCAGCCTGTGTGTCCCCTGTGCCTCCCCCACGACTCGCCATCTTAATTCATGTTCTAATTTCTGTTTCTATTCTAATTAAATAACTATTTTTTTTTTATAGTTATTATTATGATTTTTATTTTATGTTTATAAGTTGACACGGCCTTTTTACAGCCACGAATTTATATTTAGTTGACTCGGCCTCTTTACAGCCACGAATATAAATTATTGTTAATGGTATTTAGAATATAAGATGACACGGCACTTTTACAGCTACGAATATATGCTTAATTGACATATTATTATTATTTACATTGTAAGGTGACACGGCCCGTATACAGCCACGAACTAGTATTAAGATTTGATATTTATTATTATTGTTATATTGTAAGCTTACTCGGCCCTTTTACAGCCACGAATTTATATTTAGTTGACACGGCCTATTTACAGCCACGATCTTATATTAAGTAGTCATTAAGTTACAATTACCTTGCTTATGACAATAATGCTATTATAACAAACATAAATCTGGATTGTTTGCCTGTTACGGTCCAACCATGATTACCTAACTTATGTTTGTTTATATATTTTTTATGTTTTAGTTTTATATTATTTTAGTGTTGACAATCTCCAAGTTGTTACAAGATAACCTATGGAAATAAATATTTTGATTTAATTTGATTACACACGATCTCCCGCCACCCTCGGGGTTCGTCCCACTCTGCGTCTTCCCGTACGTGGTCTATACTCCAGAACCCGTCTACTCCAACTGACATCGGTCCTACGACACACGTATCTGGCCTATTGCCAGTTTACTATTTTTATCGGTAACTTAATTTACATTAAATATAAATTAAAATCTACCTAAATAATAAAATTAAAAATAAACTAAACAATAAATAAAAAATGTCATCTAGAGACGTCCCATCCGAGATAGTCCCAAGGAGACTGGCAACATTTCCCCTCTGTATAGCGAGGCTAATTGGCGTTGACAGAAATAATTGCCAGCCTTCTTCGGTAACTTTGATTCTCTGACGGATGTCCAAGTTTCGGACTTTATCCATCAAAAAAATACCGAACATAGCTCTCTCCAAAGCTTGCTGAGCGACGTTAAACTTGTGGACCAGAGCCACTGTCAGTGTCCACGTCTCTGCTTCATACGACAATACTGAAGAACACATTGGTTGAAAACTTTCGTCCTCAAACACTGTGCTGAATGCTGTCATCCTGGCAGAATTATTATCAATGGCAAATGCCTGTAATTCAAGTTAGTGTGACGCTTTTAAACAGAGTATTTATAGCCTGGTGCATGATTAACGCTGACACTAGTAATATTGTCATTACTTAGCTCAATCAAAGTCCAATTAAGTTAAAAAATTTTGGTAGACGTTTGATGTTATCTTGTTTCCATTTTGCCAAATGAAAAGCAGGAATACAGTCTGGCAAAGTAAAGCTCGGACACAACAAATGCTCATTTGGGGGGAGAAAGGTCGCGTACACACTAGGGGTCAGGTTTTAGGATTAACTTTTGTGGTCCCAAGGAACGTTTATTCAATTCAATATCTTTTATTTCAGGCATTACCGATATAAAATACATTTTACAATAAAAAAAAACATTTTCAAGCCTAAAACTATAATTAATTTTCATACTAAGCCTAAAACTACTTAACCTATACTGACGCACCTAACATAATTTTAACCCAATGATCTTGGATCGGGCAGTCATGGCGATATGCAATCATGCCCAGGATACTGTTACTACTGTTCCGCACGCGTTGGAAAAAAGAAGCTACTTTCTTGCGAATAATCGCAGCAAAGCCATCCGTACGGGCTTCAGCAAACATTCCAGACGTGCTGCAGAATCTCGGCAGCCGCAGCAGCATCCTGAACGTTGCTTTGGATTTTTTTCGCAAACTTTTAAAATTCTCGAACTAAACAAGCTGTAGATATGACAGATAGTGTTGCTCTATCTTGGTCCAAAAGACTAACACCAGTCTTGGTATTGGTGTTGCGCAAGAGTTTCGCAAGACTCTTGCTCAGACATTTTTTGAGGAAGTGATAACTTTTGTGTCTGTATGCCCGTGAAATATCCCTAAAACTACTGTACCGATATGATACTGACGATTTCTTTTTAGCACCGTAATAGTTGTACGTATGGATGAATAAAACATCATGTAAGCGTTATATATAGATTTTAGTTACAACCTGTCATTGATTTTTGGAAATATTATATGTAGGTCAACAAGATCTATAACCATTCCAAATTTCAAACAGACCAGTAAATCTCGATCTATCGAATCGAATCTAGTTTGCGAACAGTCACTAGAGTCTCACAAGGCTTCCTTATTACAATTGGAAACAAATATATATTTTCATTGAGAGCAAGAGTCTTTGAGACTGTTGCGTAAGAACAATGCCGAGACCATCTGTTCTGATACCCTGGACAACACTAATGACTAACGTCCATATTGTCATATTTTTACAAAATTCATAAAATAATGCCCAAAATCTGTGTATACGAGTACGTCAAAATATTAAATTTGATAACGTTTTCATGTGACTACTACGGTGAAGCTGCTAAGCGCAAAAATTCTACTGTTTATGATTAAGTGAATGAATATCAAAAAAATTGATTAATTTTGGTTTGCGTTTGTTAGAGCAGACAATATATCTTTTATTGCGCAAGTTCGTATCGAACATAATCTATTTTTAAACCACCCTCATTTGAAATGCAGGTTCTACCCTCATCGCACCCCTAGATCCGTATGCTATACTTTCGCACCTTACTACCTTGTGTTACGGAGCAATTTGGAACTAAATGTTTATTGTAATGATGCTGAAGGTGATTTAGTATTTATGACGTTGTACGGCAAATTGTGTAGGATTATTTATGGTTTACTAATGGGAATATATGAAAATGGGAATACGTAATTTAAGAGATGCAAAGACCTCGCCAACCCGTCTGGCCAGCGTGGCGAGTTTAGGCCAAATTCTCCTGAAATTTCTAGAAGTCCCATCTCCAACAGTGGAGGTCTAGTACTCTGTGATGATGATGTAAGAGGCCTGGAGCGGTGGTGGGAGAAACCACAATTTTCTTTAAAGGAGTGGATTCATATTTAACCATCTTTAGTATAGGACCATCATTACAAGTGGCAAGCTCGTCGATGTCTCTAGCGTACCAGACTCGAGAAATATCACAAATAAATGATTTTGTTTCAACCCGGTACCTCAGCATCTAAGTCTTAGCCGCTAGACCACGGAGGCAGTTATGATGAAGTAACAGCTATTCCTCAACCAATATTTTATTGTGATATTCTGCTCCTAAAGATCCTAGTAGATTTATGTTTAGTGTATGTGGTACGTGATAAGCAAAATGATTACGTAGGAAGAAAATTAAGCAAACTTCCATTCATCATGTTGCCACGTTTTCAACGCCCCCGCGCTACGTAAAAACATGTTTTCATTACCAAAAAGTAATTAAGCTTTGGGCGATTACCTTTATTATTTAAAATTTAGTTACCGTAACACAATTTATATTATTTAACTTGAAAGAAGAATCCCAGCAAGTGGGCTGTAATACATCTACAGGCCACGTCATTTTTTTTTAAATTGGATAAATCTAAATTGCTTTAAAAGTAGATTTAAAGGGAATTTAGATCATAACAAATCTAAAGTATATTATTAACTATATTTTTTACACTTTAGTATATTAATTATAAGTATTATAATATTTTAACCAATTAAAATACACATTAAAAAAAATATCAAATAGATTATTTAAATGACGTTCTGTACTCGTAATTTATTTTTAAACCCCTATTCCTATAATGCTAAATTGATGGCTTGATAATTAAGACTAATATGAATGGTAAATTTACTTAGGGATTCCTGGAAATATACTTTGGATTTTTATGGGGTCTAAATTGCCTTAAAATCTTCTTTTAAAGCAATTTAGATTTAACCTAATATTTTTTTAAATTATGATATTTCATATTTTCTATCGAATTATTATAATAATAAAGGCCAAGGATCAGCACGTTATCACTATGCCGACTTACGCACTGACCTGTCATGGTGAAGATGCCGACAAAGAGGCCGATGGAGCGGCCTGCCAGCATGACTTCCTCCTCCGAGTCGTTCCCTGGCGGCTTCTTCCTTGCTGCCCAGATGCCGACGCCAAGGATCAGCACGTTATCACTATGCCGACTTACGCACTGACCTGTCATGGTGAAGATGCCGACAAAGAGGCCGATGGAGCGGCCTGCCAGCATGACTTCCTCCTCCGAGTCGTTCCCTGGCGGCTTCTTCCTTGCTGCCCAGATGCCGACGCCAAGGATCAGCACGTTATCACTATGCCGACTTACGCACTGACCTGTCATGGTGAAGATGCCGACAAAGAGGCCGATGGAGCGGCCTGCCAGCATGACTTCCTCCTCCGAGTCGTTCCCTGGCGGCTTCTTCCTTGCTGCCCAGATGCCGACGCCAAGGATCAGCACGTTATCACTATGCCGACTTACGCACTGACCTGTCATGGTGAAGATGCCGACAAAGAGGCCGATGGAGCGGCCTGCCAGCATGACTTCCTCCTCCGAGTCGTTCCCTGGCGGCTTCTTCCTTGCTGCCCAGATGCCGACGCCAAGGATCAGCACGTTATCACTATGCCGACTTACGCACTGACCTGTCATGGTGAAGATGCCGACAAAGAGGCCGATGGAGCGGCCTGCCAGCATGACTTCCTCCTCCGAGTCGTTCCCTGGCGGCTTCTTCCTTGCTGCCCAGATGCCGACGCCAAGGATCAGCACGTTATCACTATGCCGACTTACGCACTGACCTGTCATGGTGAAGATGCCGACAAAGAGGCCGATGGAGCGGCCTGCCAGCATGACTTCCTCCTCCGAGTCGTTCCCTGGCGGCTTCTTCCTTGCTGCCCAGATGCCGACGCCAAGGATCAGCACGTTATCACTATGCCGACTTACGCACTGACCTGTCATGGTGAAGATGCCGACAAAGAGGCCGATGGAGCGGCCTGCCAGCATGACTTCCTCCTCCGAGTCGTTCCCTGGCGGCTTCTTCCTTGCTGCCCAGATGCCGACGCCTAGGATCAGCACGTTATCACTATGCCGACTTACGCACTGACCTGTCATGGTGAAGATGCCGACAAAGAGGCCGATGGAGCGGCCTGCCAGCATGACTTCCTCCTCCGAGTCGTTCCCTGGCGGCTTCTTCCTTGCTGCCCAGATGCCGACGCCTAGGATCAGCACGTTATCACTATGCCGACTTACGCACTGACCTGTCATGGTGAAGATGCCGACAAAGAGGCCGATGGAGCGGCCTGCCAGCATGACTTCCTCCTCCGAGTCGTTCCCTGGCGGCTTCTTCCTTGCTGCCCAGATGCCGACGCCAAGGATCAGCACGTTATCACTATGCCGACTTACGCACTGACCTGTCATGGTGAAGATGCCGACAAAGAGGCCGATGGAGCGGCCTGCCAGCATGACTTCCTCCTCCGAGTCGTTCCCTGGCGGCTTCTTCCTTGCTGCCCAGATGCCGACGCCAAGGATCAGCACGTTATCACTATGCCGACTTACGCACTGACCTGTCATGGTGAAGATGCCGACAAAGAGGCCGATGGAGCGGCCTGCCAGCATGACTTCCTCCTCCGAGTCGTTCCCTGGCGGCTTCTTCCTTGCTGCCCAGATGCCGACGCCAAGGATCAGCACGTTATCACTATGCCGACTTACGCACTGACCTGTCATGGTGAAGATGCCGACAAAGAGGCCGATGGAGCGGCCTGCCAGCATGACTTCCTCCTCCGAGTCGTTCCCTGGCGGCTTCTTCCTTGCTGCCCAGATGCCGACGCCAAGGATCAGCACGTTATCACTATGCCGACTTACGCACTGACCTGTCATGGTGAAGATGCCGACAAAGAGGCCGATGGAGCGGCCTGCCAGCATGACTTCCTCCTCCGAGTCGTTCCCTGGCGGCTTCTTCCTTGCTGCCCAGATGCCGACGCCAAGGATCAGCACGTTATCACTATGCCGACTTACGCACTGACCTGTCATGGTGAAGATGCCGACAAAGAGGCCGATGGAGCGGCCTGCCAGCATGACTTCCTCCTCCGAGTCGTTCCCTGGCGGCTTCTTCCTTGCTGCCCAGATGCCGACGCCAAGGATCAGCACGTTATCACTATGCCGACTTACGCACTGACCTGTCATGGTGAAGATGCCGACAAAGAGGCCGATGGAGCGGCCTGCCAGCATGACTTCCTCCTCCGAGTCGTTCCCTGGCGGCTTCTTCCTTGCTGCCCAGATGCCGACGCCAAGGATCAGCACGTTATCACTATGCCGACTTACGCACTGACCTGTCATGGTGAAGATGCCGACAAAGAGGCCGATGGAGCGGCCTGCCAGCATGACTTCCTCCTCCGAGTCGTTCCCTGGCGGCTTCTTCCTTGCTGCCCAGATGCCGACGCCAAGGATCAGCACGTTATCACTATGCCGACTTACGCACTGACCTGTCATGGTGAAGATGCCGACAAAGAGGCCGATGGAGCGGCCTGCCAGCATGACTTCCTCCTCCGAGTCGTTCCCTGGCGGCTTCTTCCTTGCTGCCCAGATGCCGACGCCAAGGATCAGCACGTTATCACTATGCCGACTTACGCACTGACCTGTCATGGTGAAGATGCCGACAAAGAGGCCGATGGAGCGGCCTGCCAGCATGACTTCCTCCTCCGAGTCGTTCCCTGGCGGCTTCTTCCTTGCTGCCCAGATGCCGACGCCTAGGATCAGCACGTTATCACTATGCCGACTTACGCACTGACCTGTCATGGTGAAGATGCCGACAAAGAGGCCGATGGAGCGGCCTGCCAGCATGACTTCCTCCTCCGAGTCGTTCCCTGGCGGCTTCTTCCTTGCTGCCCAGATGCCGACGCCAAGGATCAGCACGTTATCACTATGCCGACTTACGCACTGACCTGTCATGGTGAAGATGCCGACAAAGAGGCCGATGGAGCGGCCTGCCAGCATGACTTCCTCCTCCGAGTCGTTCCCTGGCGGCTTCTTCCTTGCTGCCCAGATGCCGACGCCTAGGATCAGCACGTTATCACTATGCCGACTTACGCACTGACCTGTCATGGTGAAGATGCCGACAAAGAGGCCGATGGAGCGGCCTGCCAGCATGACTTCCTCCTCCGAGTCGTTCCCTGGCGGCTTCTTCCTTGCTGCCCAGATGCCGACGCCAAGGATCAGCACGTTATCACTATGCCGACTTACGCACTGACCTGTCATGGTGAAGATGCCGACAAAGAGGCCGATGGAGCGGCCTGCCAGCATGACTTCCTCCTCCGAGTCGTTCCCTGGCGGCTTCTTCCTTGCTGCCCAGATGCCGACGCCAAGGATCAGCACGTAAAACAGGATGATGGAGATCACCCCGCCGATGTTGATCATCTTTAAGCCGTTTCTTTACCTGGGGAGAAATACTTTTTTGTAAGTTGGTTATGGCCGAGCAGTTAGAATACTGAAGATGTACGTTTTATAGGAGTTTAATTTGTGGAGAAAATATAATAGGTACTCGTAAACTGCATCAATGTTGATATTTTATTACGAAGCCAGCCTCATTCATCTACTCTGCCATACACTCGATGTATCTACTACCTGCTTTTTAGCCCAATCTTGGTCTTGGTCTTGCAAAAAAGCACAAGACTACTAATATGATTGCAAGACCAAGACTACCCTAATCAGATTGCACAATTTTTTTTCAAAATTTTGCTAGTGTTTACTTTTTTTGGGGTTAGGTTTTTGTTTTCAATAAATTTTAATTGCTTCGTGACCGTATTTTTATTTTATCTAAGGAAAATAAATAACGTTTAGGTATTTGGAACTTGGGAGAGCTCGTTTGCAAATAATTTTGTTTTAGTATACCTAAATCCTACCTATACCTAATGCCTCCGAGGTCTAGCGGTTAATTCCTTGGATTTGGACTTAGAGGTACGGGGTTTGATTCCTGGTCGGGACACAATAAATTATTTAATTTATTTGTGATATTTCTCAAGTTTGGTACTCTAACGACATCGCGGAGGGAGATTTCCTTAGTACAATTGGAAAATAAAAATATATATTGAGTCAGAGTAAGAGTCTTGCAGAAGTCTTGCGAGACTCTTGCGCAAGACCAAGACCAAGACCAAGACTTGGTCTTCCTTTGGGCAACACTAGTAATTTATTTAATTAATAATTAATTTATTAATATTAAAATTAATGAATAAATAAATATAAAAAAATAGTAATTTTGTCTTTTATTTATAGCTTTGTAACTTTAAAAACTACGTGGGAACAGGAACAGGTTCAAATACAGCGTCGTGAAGGTGTAGGTACTTGTACTGCTGCACGACAACAGCTGACACCTGACCTTTCGAGGTGGCCAGAAACCACGCTTTTTTTAAAGAGGCGGATTCACATTTAGCCAACTTATCATCATATCATGACAAGTTACAAGCTCGTCTATGTCTCTAGCATACCAAACACGAGATATATCGCAAACAAATTATATAAATCATGAGGTATCGAATCGAACCCGATACCTGCACGTCTAAATCCACGGACTGTTCCGCCAGACCACGGAGGCAGTCAGTTATGCAGTTTTATAGATAACAGTTTTTTTTAAAAAAACGTCCACTGAGCATTGCATAGAGCTAATGTCACATACTCGTAAGTATGATTAATGTATTTAAGGCTACGATTGTGCGCATCTATAATAGCGCCATCTATGATCAAGTAGCGGAACTATTTCTTAATGACAACTTCTTGAATGTTCCGTTTATTTAAGGAAGGGACAAATTAAATTGTCTATGGTCATAAATCTTATGTTGCCGAGAGATAATAATGTTTTTGACAGGTCTTTGCGTTAAAATAAAATAAAAAATAATAAATAAATAAATGAAGTTTTATTTCAGGTATACACCCATATCAAATAAAATTTACAGTGATGGTATTACAATTATAAAATATAAAAATACATAAAAAACTAAATAAAATATTTGCCAAACATCGACTAAAGTTCATTTACGGTTCGGGCTCTGCTGAACAGACAGCCAATGTGAGTGTATTTTACTGGGGATCCCGTCGCAAACCGCTCTCAGAATGCGATTTGTTGATGTTGCTTCCAGAAAGACGTGACACGGTTTCGGAGCACCGCGAAGAAGTCCTGTACCCTCGCCTCAGCGAACATGCCCGATGCACTGCAGTACCTCGGTCGGCGCATGAGGATACCGAACGCATCTTTGTACTGTACCCTCATGGCACTGTATGATTTCCTATGGTAACTGACCCATAGTTGGCAAGTGTACATACATTGACAGTATGTTTTAAACAGCGTTAAAAACTAGATTTGGGAGCCGTCAAATTAAGAAAGCTCATGCTATCCAGACAGTGTTCTGGTTCAATGAATTTACCAACGACCAGCGTTAAAAACTTAAAACGTTGTTAATGTACGAACGCAGCTCTTCGTATACATAATGTACGAACGCAGCTCTTCGTATACATAATGTACGAACGCAGCTCTTCGTATACATAATGTACGAACGCAGCTCTTCGTATACATAATGTACGAACGCAGCTCTTCGTATACATAATGTACGAACGCAGCTCTTCGTATACATAATGTACGAACGCAGCTCTTCGTATACATAATGTACGAACGCAGCTCTTCGTATACATAATGTACGAACGCAGCTCTTCGTATACATAATGTACGAACGCAGCTCTTCGTATACATAATATGTTAGTTACTCGTATACTTACGGCCGATTACAGAAAGACTGATCTTGGCTGGAATAGCCAAAGTGACAAGCCAACCACTCCAATCACGTGGTGTGTTTTAAAATGTTGATCAGAGGTTTTAATTAAAATTAAATTTGAATTTGACGGCAGTTGAGTGCGCAACGCGAAACGATCTTCTCAGATGGATCATGCGCTTCCCTGACTGCCTCTATTTTGGGTCTTACAACTCCAGAGGTCAAAGTTCATACAAAACTATTGATTCATGTATATAGGTCAATTGACCTATATACATATATATATTAACCTAATTCTAGCATTTTCATCATCACGATCATCATAAACAGAGCCTAGACCTCCTGAGGATAGGCATTCCAGAACATTTATCCCTAGCAGCTCAATTAGGATTAGACACGCACTCTTATTAGCTGTTTCTACCGAAAAAGTTGCGGACAGCAGCTGGTGGGCGCGCGCCTTTACATAGGATGTCAGCAACCATAATCACTTTTCTCAAGTACACATCTGCAGGTTCATACAAGAGACACATATCTGTTCTCCTCAAGACTTTAGATCTGACACTCTAAGGGCAATTGTTAAATGCATACTTTTTAATTTTTTTACTTATTTTTTGGTATACCTATTCTTTTTTATTTTTAATCGCTTATAAATTCTCGATTGCATAAAAAATGTGGATAATGTACTTTAAGTAGTTAATATTTAGTTAGTGATCTTTACTGTATCCCTGTTTTTTATCCTAAATAAAATAAAATATCTAGAGAATTGACGTTTATGTTACAACCTTGTCGAGTCCGTTTATTGAACATTTATTACATCTGTTAGATAAAATATTGTAGTCTATGTCATGCGCAGACCATTCCTGATGCTAGTACGAGTATTACCTCTCATGATTAGTGCCGATAATAAGTTTATACTCGTTGATTTATCCTATGTTTACAGTGACAGTCGTCGCTGTTATAGTATGTTTACAGTGACAGTCGTCGGTGATATAGTATGTTTACAGTGACAGTCGTCGCTGTTATAGTATGTTTACAGTGACAGTCGTCGCTGATATAGTATGTTTACAGTGACAGTCGTCGCTGATATAGTATGTTTACAGTGACAGTCGTCGCTGTTATAGTATGTTTACAGTGACAGTCGTCGCTGTTATAGTATGTTTACAGTGACAGTCGTCGCTGTTATAGTATGTTTACAGTGACAGTCGTCGCTGTTATAGTATGTTTACAGTGACAGTCGTCGCTGTTATAGTATGTTTACAGTGACAGTCGACGCTGTTATACCTTCATCGCTGAATTAATAGAAAATATGTAGATCTACGAGTATTGAGTTTCTCCGTTCATATTTTTTTGTATGATAAACTTTGACCTAAGTCTTAAGCTTTTAACCTAAGCATCTCAAGTCCAAAAGATCCTCGAATCGATTTAAGATGAAAAACGAGTATTATATAAGCAAAATACTTACTTCTTAACGTTAAAATTTCAGCAAAACGCGAGGTTTTTTTGTAAAAATGCCAATATAATAATCCAAAATCTTAACCACTATGATATGTGTCACTATAGGTGGATTCTAGCAGCTGTCGCCCCATCTGAGGGATGTTTTTTGCGACGGCGTGTTTCTGGTCCTGAAATTTAGCCCGACCATGGGCGCGCAGTTACATAACGGGCCAGACGACTCGCGCTGTGACGGCTGAACACTGGGCCCGATGGTGCGCGCGGCGCCAAGCGGACAGCTCCTGAGATCGATGCTCTGACGTCATTGGTCGTAGAAGAACACCATCGCGCTTGCGTCTAAACTAGGGCTGCTAGTTGCCAATTCATTTTGGAAAAATAAGATTTTTTTTACTTTTTAAATTCAACCGATTTCATCATCATCACAGCCCCTATAGAACACCAAGTCCCAGACCTCCACTGCTGGAGACCATCGCGGGCCAGACGGTTTGGCGAGGGCCCAATGATGACAATTTATTACACAAGTTGGTATTAGTTTAACTGGAACCGAGACAGCCTAACATGCTCTCTGAGGCACAGAAACGGTGGTGTTGTATTGACAAAATGTACCGGTTCGAACCTACCTTTTTAGAGTTTTAAGGTAAGAGTTCGTAAAATCATCCCACCGCTCTCAAAATGAATATTCGTTTCACATGTTTCATCTCAAAGGCATGCCAATATATAAAGCTACAATATGAGGACGATTAGACACACCAGCAGGCATATAGAAGAGTCAATAAATACACTGACGCCTAATTTTGAGTTTCGCAAAATTAAAATTAAATATGCATTATAATATTTTGGCCTACGATGGCCACGCTGGCCAGATGGCGTTGGCGAGGTTCTGATGTCAATTATTTTAATGACAATTTATAAACGATTCTAAAAGTTGAACCAAGACCGACGCACGGTTTAAAGTGCTCTCCTCCTCACGGGAACGGTGGTGTTGTAAATCAATGACAAATGTACGTATGAAAAGTGTATTTTATATTGTTACATATGATGATCACCACATGACTGGCAGTGCCGAGTGTGGAGATCACTGTAATATGTTTCACTTGTAAATTAGTTTTTTTGTCAATAAATATATTTTTATCTTATCTTTATTATCTTAAACGAACGAACCTACCTCTTTACGATGTTAAGAAATTGAGAAAATGTTCTTACAACCAAGATCCACCGCTTCCCGAGATCCACCGCTTCCCGAGATCCACCGCTTCCCGAGATCCACTGCATCCCGAGATCCACCACATCCCGAGATCCACCGCTTCTATTATCTTTTTTATAGTTAATAAAATAATTTTATAATTAGAGAGACAACCCTACGCCCACCTTCTGAAAACACCTACTATAAAATCCAAAAACTGTTACGTGAATTCCTTTTCGCATACATTGACGCTACTGTGTCCAAAGTCAGAAAACAATGGCAAAGTAAAAAAGCAATGTATGCGTTGTTTACTATGGGTATTACGAGTGGTTTTCAGGTAGATTTGGTAGGGGTTCACCTTTCCATTGACTAATTGATTGATGAGTTGATGTGGTTTCGTATTGTGTAGCCCAGTGGTAAAGCTATTCTGGTACATTCATTTCTAATGAATGTGTCACTCGTAGAATATTATTTTTTACTAATAAATTCATTTAATACGATTAAGGTCATGCGTCGTTTTTAGCCACCTCTGTAAATTATTTTGTTTGTATATTTTAATTTGATAGTTTTAAAAAATGTAACCATTATTAATGCCAGGCACAGACGAACGGTGATGGCTGTCGTTTTGGATCTCGCGTTCTGTTTATATAAATTATAAGCGGCGCATAGCATAAAATACCAACATTTTTAATGTGGACAGTTCCGTCACCAAAAAAAACTGACATTTGATGTGAACGTAAAGCGTTTCATTTAAAAAAGAAACGGAACTGTTAACACAAAAAAAAACCTTTGTAACGCGCGTGCTCTGGGAGGGGGTTTACCTTTGACAGATGGAGAAATGACAATTCTAAACTGCGCACTTTAGTTGTTTTGCACTTACTTATTTTAATTTTTAATGATACGTTGGTGGCTGTGTGTTGATGTTAGCGCGGCTTGTAACTGTAACGCGCCAATTATCTAAATGTAGCATGTAAAAAGTGTCCGGTGGCAGAATTCGGGTTTTAAATTTAAATATTTCTGTAACCTTTGAGCAGGAGAGCGCAGAGAACGTTGCGTTAGGTTAGGTTATCGTTTGAGAAGTAAACGACATTCCACCGTGACTAATGCAGCGCATTACACGCAATCGTCAGATTTTACGAGTGTGTACAACACATTTAGACGATTTTTTTTTTTTAAATCCCTTTTTCGCCGGTTTTGGCTTCTTCCTTGTGTTGTATTTCCTCATTACTGAGGTCGTCCCCTCCCTATGAATTGGTATGCGTCTTGATGATATACCGCCACCCGTTTCTATCTTCGGCGGGATGCACATCATAATGGACACCAGTGTTGTAAGTGAAGCAGATTTAGTCAGACCACCGCACCCGTCTTCGGGCTCTCGGACTATTTTGTTTAACGTTGCCTGTAATGAAGAGTTTTTTTTAGATTTTCTTTTTCCTTTGTGACAAGTACTGAAGTACTGTAGTATCTTACGAAGGTATAGCGTATTAAAGTTATTTCAACATCGACTCGAAAGGTTAGCTAGTATAAAATGCCGAGAGGCATTAAGTTCGCCCTTGTACTCAACTGTTAAGTTTTTAAGTGCAATAAAGTATTTATAAATAAATAAATAGACTCGTTGCTTGGTCCTATGCTCTGTCCATGAGACCTTTAGCGTTTTTAAAAATTAATATAGGTGTAGGTTTTTTATTATTGCAGTTTATAATCCTAGACCCGCCACCGGACAGCCTGTACACGTAGCAAGCCTTTTCGTTCTTATATATTACTTTATCCTCAAGGCATATTTAAAAAGGACCTCTTTTATTTCACTATTATAGGTATATAATTTGTTAACGATAACTATAGATAGTTTAAAATAAAATAGTATAAGGTTGCACTCGCGGCGGCAGTCTCTTACTTTAATCGCAAATGTTAGATTGTTAAAATAGTAGATTCCGTCAGTTACTAGCAGATTTATCGAAATATTCGAATATCATTTCCAATAGCGTTTGACAGTGATAGTTTCTGTTAGTTAAGGAATCCCTTTATATAATAAAATACGCTTTAAAATAAACTTTGGTCACTGCGGCCTTTGGGGCCCATAACACTTTTCATGACAGTAGTCCCGTCTGTCGCCGGGCTTAACAACGTCAGTGTCATAATTTTCAGTAACGTTTCCGCCCACCGCGATTAAATTAAATACCAAACAAAATTAACAAGTAAATCAAAATATTTTAGACTGAATATTACAAATTAATAAGTGAATCCCCACGAAACATGCATGACACGGTAGGTACCTAGAAGTATAGTCTTTGGTGGTAATGTATCGTTACCTTAATTTTGAAAACAGTTCAATAATATGCATATAACGCAATAATGCAATATAATGCATATAACGCAATAATATGAATAATACGCATATAACGCAATAATGCAATATAATGCACTATAACGCAATAATATGAATAATACGCATATAACGCAATAATGCACTATAACGGCCGGTTGCAGAAAGGCTAATTCTTGATCTTTTGACACATTCTCTTATCGTACATACCACAATGTTTAAAAACGAGACCGAAGACTTGAAGACGGACGCATCTTCCTCGTAATGTAGTACGGAACTGAGACGTAGACAAAGTTAATCTGGTCCACAAAGTCACTCAGCGAGCTATGGAGAAAGCTACGTTGTTCTCTGACAAATAGAATTCGAAACGTTGAAATTCGCCTGAAAACCAAGGTTACTGACATAGCTTTCAAAATTAGCAAGCTGAAGTGGCAATGGGCCGGACACATCTGCCGCAGAACCGACAACCAATAGGGCAAACGGGTTCTAGATTGGAAACCACGTACGGGACGACGCAGAGTCGGACGACCCCCAGTCAGATGACCTGAAGTCTGGTGAAGGTTGGATGAGGGTTGCAAAAGACAGCGTGCAGTCGAGCTTTGGGGGAGACCCACATCCAGCAGTGGAGAGACACAGGCTCATAATGATAAATGAGGGCACGTAATTGGCTAAAATAACCAGTGATAAGCTACTAATCACGTGGCGTCTATCAGTATGTAGATCATAGATTATTTTAATCTTCCTTTCTAAATTACCCTGGGTAACTAGATCCACTACAGAGATGTCTTGTTGGAGGATATAATTTCTAGAGAATTTAGGTTACGCTGGTGTTTCGAACACGAGAACAGACGTATATTGACGTAAGATCTGGCCCATCAAGGTATTATTGGTACACAATTAGACCTTAGATTTGAGATCAGCGTTTGCCAACTCGACTCTAAAGTATTATAGAATATTTACAGATAGTTCGTCTGGCCAATGTATGGAAGACTTGCAATAAGATCCGCGCGGCCGTCTTCCGTGTGGGCCTCAACTTGTGGGAGTGGTACTCGCCGCTGGACCCTGAGGGAAACTCACTCATCTCTGGTAATATTTGTCTACTACTGAGAGTTTTGTCAGAAGTATTATAGAAGGATGCGGATTTTAGTCTGGCTAGAAGTATAGGGTTGCCCAAA
Organism: Tinea semifulvella; assembly: GCA_910589645.1. Classification (NCBI taxonomy): domain Eukaryota; kingdom Metazoa; phylum Arthropoda; class Insecta; order Lepidoptera; family Tineidae; genus Tinea; species Tinea semifulvella. The sequence goes on from OU342601.1 coordinate 12,442,639, forward strand.
GCAAGACTAACACTAACCAAGTCTTGGTCTTGTTCTTGCACTCCTTATGTCCGTGAATTTTAATAGTGTGATATATATATATAGTTACAATGACGATCATTGTATAGTTTACTGATTCCGTTATATAACGTGTCACGTTAAGCGGGACATTCAAATAAAACAAAGAAATTTAAGCAAATGAAGTTAATATATTACAAAAAAAATGAAGTTAACAGAGAGCAATGGGAATCTACAATTATATAAGGGAGGGTCGTAAGCCAAAACTTAGCCCTATCACTCTTTATGCATCCGTTGACCATACGTAGGGGTACCTTCCCTCGGAGAGCCTGAAGATGGGGACCCGGAGAGCGCTGCCGATCCCAAGCGGACAACGAGGCGTCACGGGGATCCTGGGCAGCGGGGTTATCTTCTCAAGCTGGGTCCCAGCTCTAAAGTCCAGACATAGAACCCTGGAACGCACGGGGAACACGCGTTACGTTCCATCTCCAAATCCACCGCCACTTCAGTCTACACCAAGACAAGATACCAGATAGATGGTGAGACTGCAGCGGTGGTGCACAAAAGAAATTAAGAGTTACTGCACGTGGTCATGAAGTGACCGCGTACTATTTTCTATTCAATACTTACCCAAGCTACGGGGGCGACAATATTCAGTAGGATGATCTCACATATGTATAGTTAGTTTACATTTTAATTTACGTTCGTTAAATAATTAAATAAATTTTTAAAGCTGCGCGTTTCTTGCAGTCTCTTTTGAAAAAAAGGCCTCACGTCAAAATCTAATTTTGACAGGTGACGTCTTAAATAAATGCAAGGCAAAGGAAGTCGATTGCAGCCGAAAACGTTCCTTCCTGGCCATTGTCGATAACAATCGCTACAAACGTTTGCGCTTAAGTTACAGAATAGTGCTACTGGCCTATTAATATGCTTTTTCACACTTCGCTTGAAGGATTCCAAGTTATAGAATGTGGAAACACACTGGCTGAGAAATCATTCCACATTTATAAGTACGCGTAGGGATGTGTTTTCCACCAAAAGCAAATCATTCACCCCCCCACCCCGACCACCATCAAGCACCTGTCACACGCTGCACTACTCGTATAACTTGTTCGCTTATTTATTTTCTTCATTGATGTAAACTTCCCAGAGAGCAAGTTTGTGTCTGTTCTGTGTGGACCGCTCAGCTCGGTGGTTGGTCTGTCAGAAGAAGAGGTGACGCAGCTGGCAGACTACTTCCGAAGCCAGGACGGACGCGTGCACTACCACCAACTTTGCCAACTCATACATGGAGAAGGTTGGCATATAATATATTTTTTATGAATATTTTAATTGTAATTTTTGTCTAAAATCGATCTCATAAACTTAAATAAATAAAACTTTAATAATTAACCTAAACCAAAGTCTTTGTCAAGACGATACAATACAACATCCACATTCTGTCCGTCATTCAGACAGACCAAGGGGGCTGTTCCTATGCTCAACCCAGGCTCAATAGTCATCCTGGCCTGGAGACAGACAGCAGACAGACAGTGGAGTCGTCCAGGCCTGGGTGGGTAATGGGCCTGGATTATGAGTTGGGGATGGGGACATTTGCTGGTAATGCATGCATTTTTGGTGTTGAGTGCCGTTACTGGAATAGGAGATAACCCAGGAGGTCTAGGTTCGACTACTACAAGAGCACTTCTCCAGGAAGTGGATTCTAAAAATACAACTGCCTCCATCTATTTATTTGTCAGTAAATTAAACGTTTACATAAGTTACAACAGATGGCGCTGATAACATTTCTACATTTGACGCTGCGCGAAAAACGATATATCTTGCGGAATACCGAAATATATCAGAGAGGATATGAGATTGATTTTTTAAATGATGTCTAAAGATTGATTGTGTTTAATTATTATGTCTCAGAGAACCACAAGTCTCCTCAAGCCAGCTCCTCTGTCCTGGAAGCCTGTCCTCCCCCCACAGAGCCGGCTTGCCACCAGCTGGACCAATGGCAGGCCCACAGACTGTGTGTACTTCTCGCCACCATCGCAGAAAGAGAAATACCGCTTAAACCTTACTTCCAAGATTACGAATTGGTATTTTCTTTTATTATTCATCATACACCCCTAAAGGGCCGGTAACTGAATCCTTCCTTAGAGGGATTTCTCACTTAAATACAAAAAATGTATGGGAATGCGGCTACTTAAGTGTACCACTAACCAAGGATGGGTTGTACTAAAACGAAGTATCTGCATTGTAACAATTAAAGTCAAAAAATAAAAGGTTATTAATTGATCGTTATGGTGTCGTTCTGCATATGTTTTATTTTGTAAATCTGATATACCTAGCTGAGTTTTGCTTGCAGAAATCTTTCTCAAAAAGTAAAAAAAAAAAGTAAAGTATTATCACGACCGTTTCCCTTTCGGGGTGGTCAGAAACCACGCTTATAAATAAGCGGATTCACATTTAGCCAACTTTACTATAAGCCAATCATGACAAGTAGCAAGCTCATCGATGTCTCCAGCGTACCAACTCGAGAAATATCACAAAAAAATTAAATATTATGTAAATAAATACATTTACATTGATAAATATTTTTGTGTCTCGACCAGGAATCGAACCCGGTACCTCCGAGTCTAAATTCACGGACTTAACCGCTAGACCACGGAGACCGCGAGACCAAGGAGGAGGATTTCTTTCTCAGTTAGATTAAACATTAACAGGTCACTGGAATCTGCTAAGCTGCTGGTCTTCTGCTAACAGCTTACTTATTGGACCACTGTGCTGCTTAGTCATCCACTAGCAGGAGTAGAATTATTCAAAATAAACAAATTAATGACGTTTCATAAATGCCTGTAATATGTTTACGTGAATAAATATATTTTGACTTTGAAAATGACGTCGATTTACCAGCTGATCTTCAAAATTAATTTCAACGCCATTTTTAACTTTAAACGATACAATTGCGGAGACTTTATTTTAGTGCAACTCAGCTTAATAATAAAAGGAACTTAAACGCAAATGGTATCTTTCGTCCCAACCATAGTAGGTACATCCCCAAGAACAGAGAGTTCTTATGACCTCTACTGCATAAGATGGACCTTATCTTACATATTTTTGGAGAATTTGGACTAATACACACGCCACGCTGTTGGGCAGGGTTGGCGAGGGTCGGATTCCAATTTATTAAGTTGGTATTATTAGTTGACCGAACGGCTTAACTTCGAGGCATGCTCCTCGAGGCACGGGAACGGTAGTGTGGTAAATCTGTGATAAAAATATACGTAATAAAAGTGTATCTCTTAAAGGGCGTCGCGTATATGCATAGGTATAGCGATATGCGCGTCTTTTCAGTGTGGCCAATTAAGTTTAATATGCATAAAAATCGGAAATTTTGCAATTTATGTAATTAGTAAAGTATCATCACGACCGTTTCCCTTTGGGGTGGTCAGAAACCACGCTTATAAATAAGCGGATTCACATTTAGCCAACTTTACTATAGGCCAATCATGACAAGTGGCAAGCTCGTCGATGTCTCCAGCGTACCAAACTCGACATATATCACAAATAAATAAATATTAATTGAATGTATTTATTTACATTAATACATATTTTTGTGTCCCGACCAGGAATCGAACCCCGTACCTCCGAGTTTAAATCCACGAGATCAACCGCTAGAGCGCGTAATTAGTAAATAGTAATCCATTCTGGCGACACACTTTTTGTCATAAAACAAAGGGAGTCCATAATTTTCGCTTCTTTCGATAGAATGAAGAATATAAACGAATCCTCGTTCGTGAACTTTGGTGAAGTCATAGTTTTCGATAAATCTTGTAGGATATTTAATCTTTTATAATTTCTTTTCTCCAATAAATTAATTAATTTCACTTACCTATAGGTAGCAAAAAACGATGGTCGCATTACGTTTGCGCATTTCGCTCGCATCCTGAACTTTATCGGTGTCCTGGTGTCGCCTGAAGACTTTCACCTGCTGGTGAGGACTTTCGTAAAGGACTCCTACACCCTAGACTACCTGGCCTTCCTCCGAGCTGTGAATGCCGTCAGAGAATCAGGCGGTCCAGGACTCGGACCGGTTAGTAACCAGAATTCAAGCTACAGTTTTTTAAAGATAATATAAAGTTTATATACCCACTTATGTTGAGTTAAAACCAAATACTAAAAAAAAATGCTGTCGGTGGTCAGGTCATGGCTTCAAGGGTGCTGCAGCCCACCCACAGCACCCACGAAGTCGGCGCCCGGCGGATTATGACGTAGGCATGTGCGCAATACTTAGGACTTCACGTTCTAAAGGAACAGCGGTTCCTGATCTCTCAGTAAAAGGAACAGCGGTTCCTGATCTCTCAGTAAAAGGAACAGCGGTTCCTGATCTCTCAGTAAAAGAAAGTTTATGCCAAAACATTCATCTTTCAGGCATATAAAAATCCACGGGCCATAATCGACACACAGCCCCCGAAGCTCTTCCGGCCTGAGATAGACTCCAACCTGTCCACCACTCTACTGGGAGGTCGGCGACCTTTTCACCCAGCGCTGGTCCCCACCAGGCCTGCTCGAGAGCTGGTAGAGGTCATGCTCAGGGTCCAGGAGTTCGTCTTGCAAAAGAGGATAAGGGTTTCAGAGTTTTTTAGGGTTAGTGATATTTCTTGTGAGATTAATAGAGGTTATTCTTTATTAAATCTGCTTAATTCTTTCCCGGTTTAAATACATACGTCTCACAAGCCTCGGCATCATAATATGTTGCCATCTCATTTAGGATCACGACCGGCTGAACAGCGGACGCATCAGTCCTTCTGACTTCTATCGCAGCTTAGACTTAATGGGCCTGGGTTCAGTTCTTAGTCCCGCCGAGCTAATGTGTGTGACCCAGCACTACCGAGACCCTAATGACGGCGACAGAGTCTGCTGGAGGACATTCGAAGATGACTGTGATCAAGGTATGTGGGCTAGATTATATTTCTGAAGATCTTTTACAATACTTTTTATCACTCCTTGTCATGACGAGAACCTTTAGTTCTGCTGCGGACATACGAGTACGAGGAAGCCTGTCACTACAATCAAAATATATTTTCGTAAAGCTACGCTTGTGACAAGTCAAATGTTTATTCATTGTAAACAGCTAGTAATAAAGAACAACAATTAATCCAGTCCAAGACAGAAACGCAACCTACCCGGTTCCACTATTTTATCTGACTGAGAAAGGAAGGCTGAGGAGATTTTATAATGATTATTAACATATTGAATCAAATATGTTCTTTTAGTATTTACGACAAAGGAATTGGAGAAGCACCCCACGCTAGTGCCCGGGCAGATGGCTAAAGTCATCAGATCCTTGCCTCCCCTGGGTGCAGGAGGACAGGTGGACGCCAGCAAAGAGATTGCCAGGATCCGCGCTAGCGTTAAGGAAAGAGCTGTTGATCTCAGAGCAGCTTTCAGAGATCATGATAGGTTAGATCTGCATGTTTACTTGATGAGCTAAATCTAAGTTTTCTTAAGTATCTATTTTTGAAAGCTAATAAACAAGAGAAGAAAGTCGGCGCTCTCTGGCTTCTTGCACTTCGTAATTCTACTTTAGAAACCAGCTAAGAAAATAGGTTGGATATATGTAGGTTTGGCGCTTGGATTCCTGTCTACCAAAAGAAATCTCAATGATAGCACAAGTGGGTTATTGCCTTTTTTCTGATAAATATTTCTGGAGTATTGATCGTAATACCCTTCCTCCCAGGTCTAACAATGGTCACGTGACACGTTCAGAAGCCCAACGGGTTCTGACTCAGGTTGGCGGATTTCCAGCAGAGCAGCTGGCGGTGCTGGAGGATTCTTTCATGGATAGCGAAGGGTTTAGCTATGTAGCACTCATGAAACAGGTTAGTTATGATTACAGTTAGTCAAGTAATAGCTGTACTTATAGTAATTGTATGTTGGTTCATCATGACAGGTAGAAGAGTCACCTCAGAAACACCCAGGACCAATGGCAGCCATCCGCAGTCACCAGCCCGACATGGTCAAACCTCAGGAAACTGATATCGTACAGATACTGGCAAAGATTAAAGCAAAGGTATGAAAATTCCAATTATACTTAGCTAATATAAACTTCTCCTAACAAAAATTTCACGACGTTCAGCAGTGGGATAGTCATTGGGTCAGTCTGTGATAACTTTATACCTACCCAGGGACGCTGACTCCGTGGAAGTCAAATAGTGGGTGCTGAGCACCCATGACCATGACATCAATATTTATTAGTAATCAGTTTTAAGCAACTAAACTTATAATAAATTATAAAATGTTTTAAAACCTTTTTTTCCTTTAAACTATATATATAAAAGGCATGAGCACCCACGAGGTTGTCTAAAAGCCGGCTCCTTTACCTGCCTACCCATGTTAAATAATAAAATAATGTATATTGCCTTCAGATAATTCGTGAAGGTATTCGTCCCCTGGACTTTCTCCAGCAGTACGACCGCTCCTCCGAACTGGTGGTCCCGCGCGCCGACTTCTACCGCGGCCTCGCCTCCGCCGGACTCCCGCTGTCCCCCACTGAGATGGAGACCCTCATGGACGTGTTAGTTATTTATATTAGACCAAGGTTATGCAAAGCTGCAGACAGCTGGGCCGTGCTCGTTTTACTAAATAAACCAGCACAGAGTTCTCGTACTCTGCTGCTCCTTGTGTTACCACATTTGCCCAAAACTCCGAGCATTGATGTTTTCACGGCAAAAATGACAAAATATAGTAGGGTGAACAATTATTTGCATGATTCTGATCATCCAGATTTAGTCATTTTGTTCGTTCTTACCATCTGCTATTCGCTACAGCAGGGGAAAGACTAACAGCTTTTAAATAAATTTAATAATAGGTATGCCTTCATGATAGAGAGTAGCTTCATCATCATCATCATCACAGCCCCTAGAACGCAAAGTCTTAGAACTCCACTGCTGGAGATGGGCCTTCTGGAGAATTTGGACTACACTCGCCACGCTGGCCAGACGGGATGGTGAGGTTCTGATGTCACTTTTCTAATGACAATTTATTAACGATTCCACAAGTTGGTATAAGTGGGACCGGGACCGATTGCTTAACGTGCTCTCCGAGACACGGAAACGATGATGTTGCAAGAAAATGACAAATGTACCTAAGAAAAGTCCATTTCTCATTGGTACATACCGGGGTTCGAACCGAGTAATTTAGGTTTTTTTTAAGAAAGCTTTCTTACCACAGCCATTACCGCTCTTCTTTCGATGAGAGTAGTTTACATTCACAAAATTCTCTATTTTATATTCGGGTGCCATTTAGTAATCGATTAATGTTTTATTCCCCACAGTTTCGCAGCCCCCGGTCGTCGTCGCTACATCGAGTACTTCAAGTTCTGCTCGACGGTGGGGGAGTGCCTGACCCAGCCGGGCCTGGAGCGCGCCCCCCTTCTGCAGCCTGTCCCTCATCTTCCCACCGCGGACTCTCCGAACTTCCTTAACTTTGAAGAGAGAAGTGTCTTGGCTGGAGCTCTGCAGAAACTGGGCAAATATCCTGACCAGATTTCCAATGTCTTGGAGGTTTTTAAGGTAAGAATTATTATACCTATTTTGTGCTTAAGTATGTGTTGGTATTGCAGAAAATTTGGTTAGCTACAACGGTAATCTCTGCAGGGTAGTGCATACAGTGGGTCGGTTTTATTTATTCTTTGCATCTTTTTAAATCTGATGGACCCAGTAAGTGACGTTCTATTTTTGATTTGTACTTAATCCTTGTCACTGATTTCCACGGTAGTAACAATACTTTTAATAATAACCACTCGTACCTCTCTGGTCCTGCGTATAGTATCATCATCACGACCGTTTCCTTTTCGTGGTGGTCAGAAACCACGCTTATAAATAAGCGGATTCACATTTAGCCAACTCTACTATAGGCCAATCATGACAAGTGGCAAGCTCGTCGATGTCTCCAGCTTACCAAACTCGAGAAATATCACTAATAAATTAAATGTATTTATTTACATTAATAAATATTTTTGTGTCCCGACCAGGAATCGAACCAGGTACCTCCGCGTCTAAAATCCACGGACTTAACCGCTAGACTACGGAGGCAATCCTGCGTGGTGGCCTAAATCTAAGATACTCGTACATCCACTTTTTATATAAATAAATACGCCTACAAAAGCAACGGTGATGGGTTGCTTAACGAAATGTGATCAATTATATTTTTGTTACTCTGATAAAAACTATAATGTATTATTTATGTATTACTACACTATCTGTTAGTTATTATTAATGTATCAATTGGGAATTAATGTCAAACGTCAAACTTAAGGAAACTGCAGGAATCAAGCCTTTTATCAAAATCAAATTTTCGGTCAGCAAATTAGTTTAAAAAACATTGCAGTACCTACTATTGCTCACTTGAAAAGACACCTATATATTCAAGTCACTTCATTCAGGACATGGACATCTGTAACAGCGGTAGTGTCCCACGCTCGGCTGTTGACAGAGTGCTGTGTCGTCGGGATCTTCTCGCACTGCTGTCCTCCAGGGAGAGAGATATAATCTGCAAGTGCTTCGGCTGTGGCGATAGGGAGGAACAGGTATGTGGTGCATTTAACCGTGGACAGCAACTTAAAGCCAGAATTCTGGGTTAATATTATTATGGAATACAAATCGTGTATTCAGACCAAAATGGTATCAATTTGAAGCTGGTCTTTGGACTTTAAGGATCATAGCAGTCATTGCTCCTAATGGTTGTACCATATTTTTAAAAATATTTCCAGACAGGTCACACAGCGCCATCTAGTTTCCGAGGTAAGCTACGAGGCTTGTGTTACAGAAACTAGATGGTTGATAAACTACATATTATACTTTTTTTTTTGTAAATATATACATATAAACACCCAGACCGAGACAAATTATACAATGTACAACTTGCCCCCGGTGGGAATCGAACCCACGACCTCCCGAGTTCACGGCAACGTTTGTTACCACTAGCCCACTGAGGCGGTCACCAAATGACCGTTCTTTGGGTTTATATTTTCCCAATTAATTCTAAGGCGAGAATTCATTGAGGCAGAATTTCTAGGACAGAAATGGTATGAATAAAGCAGATATTTTAAACTGTATTAACCCATTTTGCTCAGAAATTCCTGGATGAGAATTTATTGTAGCAGAATTTCTAAGCCAGTTGATGTATAAAAAGGACAAATTAGGTAACTTTAATAAAATTTTCAGATAAACTACAGAAGCCTGTGCAGTACCCTAGATGTTGTCTACGCAAATTCACGAAGACAACCTTGCTGATACAAGATTCCTACTCAAATCGACCTTCACAAGTATACAAACGATATCCACTTTTACAAACGAACGAACGATATACCTACGCTAATAAAAGGAACAAAGGGTTGCCTAACGAAATATGTAAGATATTGATAGAGTAAATATTTCAAGTGGAGGTGGATGGCTACTTTCTTAACTAAACCAAAAAAAATAATATTAAAAACTGATGAAACTCCTTTGGACCGTTTTGGGGACCCAGTATTTTAAATACAGCTTTTATAGAACCCAGTCTTTTAAATACAGCTTTTATAGAAGACTTTCAAATACAGCTTTTTAAATAGGACCCAGTCTTAAATACAGCTTTTATAGAAGTTAGTTTTTTTTTTATAGATCCCAGTGTTTAGCTTTCATACAAGTATTTTAAATACCTACAGCTTTTTAAATAGGATTGTCTTTTAATACAGCTTTTATAGAACCCAGTCTTTTAAATACAGCTTTTATAGAACCCAGTCTTTCAAATACAGCTTTTATAGAACCCAGTCTTTCAAATACAGCTTTTATAGAACCCAGTCTTTTAAATACAGCTTTTATAGAACCCAGTCTTTCAAATACAGCTTTTATAGAACCCAGTCTTTTAAATACAGCTTTTATAGAACCCAGTCTTTCAAATACAGCTTTTATAGAACCCAGTCTTTTAAATACAGCTTTTATAGAACCCAGTCTTTCAAATACAGCTTTTATAGAACCCAGTCTTTTAATACAGCTTTTATAGAACCCAGTCTTTCAAATACAGCTTTTATAGAACCCAGTCTTTTAAATACAGCTTTTATAGAACCCAGTCTTTCAAATACAGCTTTTATAGAACCCAGTCTTTTAATACAGCTTTTATAGAACCCAGTCTTTTAAATACAGCTTTTATAGAACCCAGTCTTTTAAATACAGCTTTTATAGAACCCAGTCTTTCAAATACAGCTTTTATAGAACCCAGTCTTTCAAATACAGCTTTTATAGAACCCAGTCTTTTAAATACAGCTTTTATAGAACCCAGTCTTTTAAATACAGCTTTTATAGAACCCAGTCTTTTAAATACAGCTTTTATAGAACCCAGTCTTTTAAATACAGCTTTTATAGAACCCAGTCTTTTAAATACAGCTTTTATAGAACCCAGTCTTTTAAATACAGCTTTTATAGAACCCAGTCTTTCAAATACAGCTTTTATAAAACCCAGTCTTTTAAATACAGCTTTTATAGAACCCAGTCTTTCAAATACAGCTTTTATAGAACCCAGTCTTAAATACAGCTTTTATAGAACCCAGTCTTTTAAATACAGCTTTTATAGAACCCAGTCTTTCAAATACATCTTTTATAGAAGTCTTAAATAGTTTTTAAATAAATGCCAGTGTTTTAAATACAGCTTTTCGAGTTTGTGGATTGGCTCGCATGGTCTACTTGAGGTAGGAAGAGGAACGAAAGTAAAAGTCTTGCAGTTATTTACATAATTATATTTATTTGATATACATGAGTATATCTGCGCAGGTTTGTTCATGTCCGATCTTAAGTCTAATGTTCACCCTACACAGCGGAAGAATGGAATCTGTTACTTACATTCTCGGACACAGTAATACACGATTGGTATCTTTCACGTACTCACTCATACATACACATTCACCTTACAAATTAATAAGTAACCAAATAGCTAACACAGATCACAATGTTAGCTCGAAACACTTCATTACATTTTAAATTATATAAAAAATTCAATCTAAATCAGCGATAATACTATTCAAAAGTATTCAAATTAATATTCTACATATGGACGGCCCTCGCCGCACAACTTAACTTATGTGGAATGGAATGACGTCTCCGCGACTAGATGGCGCGGCGACTCATAACCGGTGACTTTATTTATACCTGCAACAATAATAACGAATGTAAGTTGGCTTCATTCATTTAGGACTTACGTTTCTACTGGTCAATTCGATTTGATTAAATCAGCTACAGAAACATTTTTTTTTAAATACAAGGCATATCAAAATGCTGAGGCATCATTTATTGATTTATCGAACTATCCGCTACTGGAGGCTGTCTACTCGACTGTATCCAGTGATCCAGCTGCGGAGTCCCAACGATCTGCCAACGTTTATCTTTTGCGCATAGTTGTTAGGAAACTTTCAGTCCTCGCATCGGCAAACATATCAGAGGCACTGCAGAACCTCGGCAGCCCAGTCAGGATCCTAAACGCATTGTTATACAGACAGGTTGTGTCTTCCACAGGTCGCAAACCACATTTGTCGCGAGATAGCTTCAGCGCCACGCGATTGGATCGTTTTTGTAGCGCTGGTCAAGAAGTAATTAAATCGCTTGTTTACCAATAAAATAATAAATATTTCCAGACAGGTCACACAGCGCCATCTAGTTTCCGTGGTAAGCTACGAGGCTTGTGTTACGGAAACTAGATGGTTGATAAACTACATATTATACTTTTTTTTGTAACCAATCAACACAAGTTCAAAATATAAATTAATAAAAAAATTGTTTAGAGCATTCATTTTTATAATGCACATCCCATTTAAAAGGAATGTCAATTTCGTTTTTTTATTACCTTTAAAATAGTCAATAATTACTTGTTTGGAAAACAAGCAATTCAATTGTGGCGTGTATCTTTGGCGTGCTGCAGGCCTTCCTCTGACGCATGCCTGAGAAACCACAGCAGATGCCCTAAACTCATTCGACTACAGCGCATGCGCATGGCCCTAGCGTACGCCGATTGCATGCAACATTCGGAGCGCAAGCAAAATGGCGGAAGATTAAAAAATCTAAATTTATAGAATCGTGACAATTAAGTCTGAGTTGCCGCAAAACCAAGCCCCTGTAATTGTAACCGTTAAAGTTAAAAAATATGGTGGAATGTATCACTTAAAGTAAATACATACGCCATTTTAACTTTAACCGTTACATTTACAGAGACTTCATTTTGGTGCAACCCGGGCTAAGACGAGTTGAAAGTTACATCAAATCAATATTTCATTTGCAATCGGGTATACAAGTTTTTTAAAGTGATACGATTTATATGAATTGAATTATTTGGCAGTTATTTTTTTTGTTTCATGAGATACTTTATTTTATAAGATTGTCTTGAGATCGATTTTGAACCTATAGTAGGATTTGGAAGCATATTGGCTAGATGATTAGCTGCTATCAGAAGACTCGCAGCAGTATTTTTATGCTCGTCTTAACTGAAATCCATTGTGGCATTTTAAACGCCCAAAAAAATGTTTAAATCTACCCTCAATTTAATATAGTTTTCGTGTGTTAATTTTGATCTAATTTAATTGTTAATCTCAGATGCTACATAACTTTATTTAAGTGAGTATTTTGCGACATTAAAAAAAATGAAGTTTTATGTCGTTTATTTAAATTTAAAGTCATAGGAACCGTAACTGAGTACTTAATAAAAAATATAAACTTCGGAGACCATAAATAGTTTCATTTGATTTGAGCAGCTTTAGTTTCCCGTGATGTGTGGAGAGTTTGGAAGTTACCTTAGTGTAGTGAGAGTGTGGGTCGGTGCGGTCAGTACGGCTGGTGCCTCTGGTTGGCGCGGGGCCCGCCGCCGCCGCCGCCCCTCTGCTTGCCGCCCTGGTACCCTGCTGCCATACAAACCACGTCAACTACATACACTAACCATACAATACGACAACAAGACACCCATTTTCAGACAATTCCATTACTTATTAATCCCTCAAATGTAACTTACTACGTAGCGTCAAGTCATCGCAAACTTTGTTTGTAAGACATGATTTATTTACAATTATAGCTATGAGACAAAAAAAATCATTTTATATATGGTTATATTTGAAAAAAAAATTGGCGATGTCTTTTCGTTAAGCAATAGTGGGGAAATTAGTTCTGAAAATGTGTAACTTCTAGTCGCGCAGAGTTTAAAATCTACTACTATAACAAATACAAAGTTACTATTAAATTAATATTGTAAGCAATCAACAATTCACACGATTTTATAATATACTATTAGTCTAATCTAGGTGATACGATGTGGTTCAGATAACAAGCAACAAGCAGCAACATAAACTAAATAATAATAGCTGTATAACAGCAGGGTAATCTATCCAATGTTTTGACTTGCTGCAATGAAAAAATACTACATGAAAAACAGACAGAATCATAACATATTTAACTGCAGTACAACAATTATTATTCAGAAGAAAAAAACGCAAACGCAGACTAAATCAGTTGTGTGATATCAACGATCTCCATTGAAATAATCTTTCAGTACAAGATAACACTAAAATAAATGTTTCTGGCAATCAAAAAATCAGACCTGGAGACAAAACTGATAAGTTTGCATTTGCGTTATATGTATCAGGCCCAGGTATCAGAGGGTAGTCGGAGAATAAACGATTTGGTTGATATTTTTTGGTAAAATTTCGAAACGTCAAATATAAAGAGTTGAACACTAAATTGTTTCATACTCCTTGAGAAAATGGAAAATCTAAATTTAAACTAAATATTTATATAGCACTTTCAGATAGTCGAAAACTATAGTTATCTGTTAAATTAGTTTCAAAGTTTTAATCCAAATTAGGTTACTTTATTCATTACCAAAGACGTCTATTTTTAAGGCAGGCAGTTTAATGATTAGTGAAACTAGAATAGCGGATAGAGTGCGCATGCCGTACGAGTGAGGATATAAAATTGTTAAGTCTGTACACGTGGGCAAATTCATGACAACTACAAACACAAGATCACACAGACGGTGGCGATTCATCTTGCTCCAAATTAACTAATACCCATATTGTGCATGATCAAAACAATACAATCAATTATATTTTCACTTACTAGATGGCGCCACTGGTAACCGTGACTAGTTATATTAACCATCCATTTAATAAAATTATAAACCCGAGTTTTTTTTAGGACAAGTAACTATGTTATGTAGCTATCTATCGTATAACACAACACAGATAGCCCCAAGAGAAGACGTAATGTCTACATGCATAATATGTAAATATCCAACTAGGCAGAATAGTTACAGATTCATAAACAATTCGATAAAAAGGCTGCATACGACATCTCGCTATACTCGCGTTTAAACTACATGCCCCTAAAGAACCGAGTTATGCAGAAGTTCTAATCGTTTACTAAAACCTGATTAGTCAAAGTTCAAAGCAAATACATTTAGCTCCCGGCAACTCATTACGTTTAAATAGTTATACCTATTAACAGGTTATCATTAAATAATAAAATATCACTTTGCTGCAAAAAGTGAACCGCTAATACAGTAGGGCGGCTCGCAACACACCAAGCAACAAATACACGCCATAATTAACGTATTTACTCGCGCCATAAAAACGATCAATTCTTCGAAGAATTCTTGCCACAAATGTTTCCTTGTTGGAGCAGTTCGCATGTAACAATAAGAAAGCTACATTTGTGGCGCGACATAATTGTGTACTTCGGTGTGCGGCCAACTTGTAGTTAGCAGGTTACTCCCTGGACAGCCTAGTCTGCAATTAAATTATTTAAAAAAAATGCTAAAACTGTAATGTTCTTATGAATATTTTCATTTGACTTTAAATGAAATCGCTGCTCAATATTAAGCTCAAGACTAATCAAGTAATATTATATACCTTTTACGATTACGTTCCATAATTAAATCTTATTCGGACTGACAAATATTTATCCTATGGAAGATAGAGTAAGAAGATAGGTAGCTGTCGAGTGCTAGACCCAATTGGTTCCGAATATTTAGAATAGTGGAAGGCAATCCGGATCGATATATTCTGCATGACTAGATCGTGGGGAAGTTTGAGCGAGCAAGATGCAAGGCTCACCGTCGTGCGCGGGGGTACCTTTCCCTCGAGGTGCGTTGCGTGCGCCGTAGCCCCCCTCGTACCCTCCGTACCCGCCGTAGTCTGAGTAACAACACACGGTCATAACCAGGCCACTCCTCAACAACTACCCGATGTCGACTACTTTTGACAGTAATAACCGATCCCGTTAGGTCATTTTGTGCATGTAAAAGAAATCTTCGGGCCTACTATTGACCACAAATTTCTCGCGAATTAAATAATATCATTCATTTTGAGCTACTTTTGTGCTACTTTTGATAAGACTAATGTTTTCTTTACTATATATTACTGGGCAATTAAGTTATTTGGAAATTAAAATGTGTTGTCGTTTAGTATTAGAGCTGCCATGATTATATTTTAAACATTTATTTTTATTAGTTTTAGTTATTTTACTAATATGTTGTATTAATTAGCTGTTATGTGCAAATCAATATTTAGATCAATGATGTCCTTTATATTTGACAATGAAAGAAAGAAATGATAACGTAAAAAAATCTTAGAAACTTGACGACTATATTAGTTATTTATGTGTTAATTCTTATTTTTAACACAACGTGTGGGCGAATGCACGAAAGGGATCGGTTAAAACTGTATTTCGTCGACGAGATAAAAACATCGCCATTGTTACACCACCCCTCCGACTCGAGTTCGCCGACCCCAATCCGAAGGGTGAACACCCCAATATTAACTGCGATAGGGGGTGCCGAATAGTGACTAAAATCGAAGCTTCTCTTCTCACCAACCGTTACGTAACCGAAAATATCAACAAAAAACTAAAACTAATCGATAAAAACAGACAATGCTACTTTTTTGCCGCCATTCTTACATACGATTATAATATACCCACATTTATTTAGGTTCAGTGACGTCATTTAACGGCAAACTTGAGTCAGGTGGGTTTGTGTTCGTATAAGCTATCTCATGCTTTCACTATCCAATCGGTAACCCTTCCCCTAAGCAACCACTAAACGTGCCCTTTATTGCTAAATAAACGTTGAAATAGTAATATCAAGCATCTTGCTTTGAAACTTCGTTATGTTAAATTTTAGTGGAGTTTTTTGCAAAGTCGTTTTAGAGTTACTTCTATTTAAGATTAAACTTACTGATATATTTCAAAATAGTTCAAGATTCTAAGCTAAATTAAAAATTTATTAGTCTCGTCTATGTTTAACCTATACCTTCTTGGTCAATATCAAACATTAATTTAGTAAAAAAAATCATTAAATAAAATAGTAAAGCATTTTTGGAGATTTGTATCTGCTTGGTTGGATAAATAATTTAAAATGTACCGGATTGATGGAGTAATGCGAATTTGTTTTTAAACTGTCGCTTCGTAAACCTTAGCTAAAAATATTAAATCGCACCTTAACATTGAACTGGTAACGGAAAAAAGCTAACACTACTAGATGCGAGATTAATCACCTCTGTGAGTAACGTGGGGTCACAGAGTGCACTGACCTCCCGAAATGGGAGGGTCGGTCACTGGCTTACGGCAAAATATTTGCACGCTCAGATTACTTGTTAGTTTGATGTCGTGGTGCAACTCCGAACTAAACGTCTAAGTATCAAACGACTACAAATGACTACAAAATCAAAGGGAATTAATTATAACCCCATTTCTTTTAATCGAATATAATAAACCTCGAATAGTTGATGTACGCGTTGATACTTAAAGATTGTCGTGTCGAGAAGCACCGCTGACCTGCTCGGTGTCGGGAGGGGGTGGGAGGAGGTGGGAGGAGGGAATATATGGAAACACATTGGTTTTTCTGTAACAGTGCTTTATTTAAAGCTTCATCATATCTTTATCATTTTCACAATGTCTCTCCATATATTACCCCAATTCCCAGATGTAGCCCGGCGCGTCGCACTCAACGGTCACGGGCTACATATGCCAAAAGTGGTATTACAAATATAAAAACAAGTATATAAAACATAAGACATCTAACTTATGTACACTAATACACTGATGGAGCAACCGACTACCTCCGCGCGTCACTGTGAAACTAATAAAAACATCTGCCGATCGGACTCTATGCGTTACTCAAAGCCAAATAATACACCAGACGCGGACGAGCTAAAGTTACAATAGAAAAATAAATATTTTCTACACGCTACACATACCTATACCTACTGCGCCCTCTGCCGGCGCACACCGCAACCGCAGACAACAACTGGCTAACTTAACTTTATCACTAAGTTGTGTCCATCGGAGGTTGCAGACACGCACCATACCAACAGACCACTTCACAATACGAACGTTCCAGACTCGATTCCCGGCAGCGGCGGAAATAATATTGTGACGTTCCAGCCGCTCGCTTGCGTCGGTTTGTTAGATATTAAAGTGCTTTTTGAGTGCAAGCGTGCAGCGCAAAACACGTCACAATATTAATTCTGCCTACTGTAATCGGGCTCCATTTTTAAACATTGATATTAAGGAGGTATGTTTTGTGAAATAGGCCATTTAAGTACAGAGTTGTTTTAAGTGCCGGAGCTGGACCAGAGCGGGCGACGTAATGTACCACAACTTACACAATACGAGATGCGACCAGTATCTGAGCTTCGGAGCGAAGTCATTTATCAATGAAGTTGCGAGACTACAAAATAAACTGTGTGACGATGACTGAACACAGTGTACACACTTACATGGACACTTAACTAAAATGATGTTCACAATTTTAATGTTGTGTTTTTTAAGTGAAAAATGTATTTGTTAGTGATTCTGTGTAATATCGGATACTGGACGCATCTCCAGACTACCGAGAGGTACATCGCGGTCCGCTGCAGAACATTAGCGGGCCTTATGTTCGCGCTATCATTAACTTAAAAATAAATTATATAGAAAATAAAAACGCGATTTTCTATATGTAGTGCAAACGAGTTTGAAAAGTTGATGAAATTTAGAATTTATATTGAGAAAATCACGTTTTTATAAAGGTCATAGCGCGAAACTAAGGGTCACAGACTCCCTCGGCCTGGTGACGTCTCAGGTCAGGGACACATCTCCCGAGGACAAACGGTCACAGTACTAATGTTTCTGCAACATTATGCTTACTTACACTAGCATTGGTCGTCGCGAGCCGCGTGCGAAAAAGGCCAAACGCAAATTCTACCTTACTTCGATTTTACTTGCTGGAGTGTAAATTTTAACGTGATGTCAAAATTCAATCTTCAGTAAGTAAAACCACAGAAAGGTAAAATATTTCGTCGGCCAATAAAGCAACAAACAAACGCGTACAATTTGCGGCGATCGGTTACTGCAATCGCACTTATAGCTATACTGCACGCCGCGTTTGGCTAAACACGTCGCTACAAGTGCGATACAGAGCTGATCGCCGCAGATTGGACGCGTCGGTCTGAGCATAGCTTAAAGAGTACAACCAAAATAGCTTTTTCTGACACATGACGAAACAAGAATGTCTGTATCGACACGTAACAGCAAATGCGTTTAGTACGACCCAACCTAGTAATCTAATATTCGTTATTCTTACTCAAAACCAAAGATATAAATTGTGTTCGGTTAGTATGCCCTCGCATGCGGCTCGTCAACACTGAAGCTTGTGTATTTATAAAGTTATCAAATCAAAAATACATAATACTATGTACCCTAGTCGTTGTAGATTTGTGACCGCGTGTGTAAAGAGATACCCGACCCCTGTCGCCCGCACTTAACCTAACTTCCCCCGTTTGGGTAACTTCCCGAACGGGGTACCTTCCTAAAGCGAGCATCACATTAACCAATTTGTAAAGCACTAGATTAGTATAGCACATGTTTAAAAGTGACAAAATTTTTAGTTTTTTTTTGCTGAACTATGCCATTTTATACAAAAAGAAACACTATTTGACCAGCACAAACTTGCTTTTATTGAAACTGTGAATTCTATTTCACAAAATGTTTTGTTCGCATATTTTAGCAAAAAAACCTGATATTGTGACTTTTAAACATGATATTGATAGATTTAGTGTTCTGCAAATTGGATAACCTAAGGGTGTTCGATTTTCATAGTAAATTATTTCTAACCCTTTCACGCTTAATACAGTAAAACATAGTTTTTGATAATTATTAATTTATCTTCAAGTCTACTTAGTAATATTGTAGAAAAATTCCAGTCACTCTCACAAAAATGAATATATTTTGTTCAGCGAAATGAATGCTTTATTTTTACAACTATTTCACAGATCTCAAATGGAGTAGCGTTTATCGAAAACACACAATTAGTAAAGATCAAAAACACACTATTTTCTGTCTAAATCGAAAAAGAACGGAGAGAATTGTCCATGAGAAGCGAACGTCTTACAAATGCTAACTTAACCTATCTCGGTAAAAGAGTCCTAATGGTGTTGTTTGCCGCGTTTACCGTAGTTGGGGTAGGCGGAGTAGTCGTATCCTCCGTAGCCGCCGTATCCGTCGTAGCCGTAGCCTCCGTAGCCGTAGCCGTCGTAGCCCTGTCCGTAGCCCTGCCCGTAGCCGTAGCCGTACTGGTTGCCCCAGCCCTGGCCGTACCCGCCGCGCCCCCCTCGGCCGCGGCCCCGACCGCGCCCCCCTCGGCCGCCCGCCCCCCCGGGACCCTCGGGCTTGGGGGTGGCGCGCTTCACGTCCACCTAAACACCGAACATTACTTATAATACTATTTATTCATTTAAATACCCTTCATAGCTTACTAGGGCATACAAATTTGAAGGTTTTAGTAAAATCGTTTTGTTTTGCGAGGGATGCAAAACCGTTAATCCCTCTTAATGCATTTAAGCATTATATTACAGCTAACCTATAGGAGTGTGGTATCAAAAAAATACATTAGATACTTCAATAATACATAGTTCTATATCGTTTAGCGATTATGTACTTGTATACACTAATAAACAATGATGCCTGATTGTTGAACTATCACAAATATTTCAAAAAACAATTTTATTTGGTTCGGGCAGCGTTATCCCTGCCACACACGCAGCGTTACTTTCCGAAACACGACATCAGCCAAGTGCCATGTTCGATTTGGCGATTTTTTTTAACTTGAAAGTCGTTAAGAGCATTACTATTCACTTTAAAACCAAATTTGATAAAAAAGCGCGCGTTGCTTGACTTAAGCACGGCAAAAGCAACAACGCGCGTGTGTAGTCTGGAGCGCCGCGGCATAACACGTTCAGGTTGCAAAGCCTTTAAGCAATAGTACTTCGTAGGTATACTTATGTTTTATGTTAGCTTACTATGTTATTTAGAATGAATACTGATTTTTGTTATTTTTTTTTTATTGTGTGTAAATATACAAAATCATAACCCTCAACAAATAATTTAATAATTACTTTCATGGAGGTGGCTTGCTTTTTAATGTTAAATTATACAGTGAGAATTTGTGGATGGCTCGACTTGGAAAACTACAAGGAATAATGAAGAATACGAAAGAAGTATTGGAGCAGATTTGGATAATAAACAAAAAAATCTACTAGAATCCTGGCTGATAATCGAATTCCAAAATTTAATGAATGATATTCTGCATTATAGAAACAATATTTGTTCATAGATAAAAAGTAACTTTAAATTTTTAACTCATGGTTTTTTTACTTAAATGCGTGTTCATTTATTTACAAGCTTTTGTCTCGGCGTGAGCGTCAAGACATGTGTTATTTTGGAAACATTGTTGCACGTTTCGTTTTGAAAAAATTAAAGCATGGTGATTGGGCTTGGAACTCATGTAAAGAATAAAAATTAATAGTGTAACAATACTGACCTCCTTGCCTCCGATCATCTGTTTGGGTGTCTTGAGTAGCTCATTGACTACTTGTTCAGACTCAAATGTGATGAAGCAGAATCCCTTGCGTTGGTTCTTGGTCTTGTCAAAGGGCATCTCGATCTCCATGATCTAAGGACAAAACGCTGTGTCATGTTGTGTCATACAGAATTAGGGGGACTGAACAGACAGCTAAAGTCAGTGGCCCGGGTTTCTCCTCAGTGACATGTCTAGATTTTTGAAATCTCACCATTACCGGTTTTTTCATCACGAAATAAAAATTTAATAACCACATTTGTTGTGTCGAATAATAACTATTGGTTGTATTAACCTAACCAATTAATATTTGAACAAGTGTGGTATTTATATATTGTTCAATATTTGTTCCAAACATTTCTGTTAATTTGAGGTTATTTTAAGACTGCACACCAAGCTACCGATCAAAACGAGAAATATTATAAACAGATTTGTTCTCACCGTGCCAAAGTTAGTGAAGAAGCTCTTGATCTCATCATCGGTGGTCTCCGTGCTGAGGCCGCCCACGAAGATCTTCCCGTGACGCGCCTTGGCCTTCTTGGGGTCCACCTTCTTGTTGTTGATGGTGTGCTCCCCGGCCGCCATCACCTTGTCGATGGAGTCGGGGCTCTTGAACACGATGAAGGCGAACCCGCGGGACCGGCCCGTGTTGGGGTCGGTCTTCACATTGATGCTGTCGATGTCTCCGTACGCCCCGAAGTGGTCGCGCAGCTCCTCTGCAACAAAGGTCGGTCAGCTCGGCTCGCGCGCGCCGGCTCTCCGCACGGGAGCGGCTCGGCTCAGAGTTTGGTATGGGTATCTTCAAGACACATTCAGAAGCAGAACTGTAGGGTCATCATTCGGAGGCGGGCGGTGCGGGGACGGAAAGGGAAACTATACTCACTGTCTGTGGTCTCCCAGCTCAGTCCTCCGACAAACAGTTTTCTGCAATATCAGTAAACACTCATTAATATCCGGCTAGAACTAAAACACTCGAGTGTCTCAATCAAAAGCTCGATTACTTAATTACAAATTTACAACTATGCAGTACTTGTTTACAGTACTTTACAGCTACTTTATATCAAAACAAACTCCAAGCACTGCGGCAAAATAAAAACTTCAGAACCTGCAAGTTACAATTAATCTGGAAATTTACGATATACAAGTTACAGTGACATTTAGTGAGGCCCAAGTGAGTGGCCGGTACTTTAGTGTGAGCCCGGAATAATATATACCATGCGGCGGCGGCGACTCGGCGGCGGCGGCGGCGGGGCTCACACCTGCAGACATACACAGCGTTAGTCCACGCAACTACCACCGCCCCAGCGAGGGAAACCTCAACCTACACCCATTTTACTGCTTCGAATGCTCCGAGAGGAAATATTAACAACGATCAAAATGGATGTAAAAAAAGCCGATAAAATTGATCCCCAAGCGCCGCCAAAATGGCGGCGATCGATGACTAAAATAAAGAATGATTCAGCAAACTAAAATTTACTAAGTTAGGTGAAAAAAGTAAGAAATTATATTGCTAGAATTGAAATAAACACATTAATAATTAAAAAGTTATAAAAGCGAATTAAATTAAGATAAATATAGATCGAAACCGTACCTGTCGTCATCGCGCCCCGGCGCTTCGGCACTGTTATTTTCTTGCTGATCACCACCACCGTTTTCTCCGTTCCCATTTAACTGAGATTCAGTAATATCTTGGGCGAAATTATCGTTATTTGCCATGATTTACTGCTTATGCTATGGTAAATTTAGATAAAACTAAAACTAAGGTCCACACGCGACCTTCAACGCCGAATGCCAAATGCAAAAGGGAGGAAGGAAGTGCGCACCGAGTCGGCGCAATAATGACTTTATGTTGGCAACAATGCTAGGGACGCGCTTTTTTTTGCAAAAAATTTCCCTCCACAAGTTGTTCAACCAATCACTGACGAGAACCAAATGTACGCCTTACGGGTTAATGACATAGATAGAGATAGCATGTAATGCGTTAGCATTAGTTAGAGAGAGCAAGCAACCAAGCGTCGCCGGCTTATTGATCGATACAACTGTACGTTCCAGATCTAACGAGGTTAGCATCACGTACTTATATTCTAAACTGGCGCGCAAACCATTTCATTTAAGCTATGTTACTTTTTATTTTTAGCTTTTCTGTAAGATTTGATAAATGAAACCGTTTTGGTAATTGTTTTAAAAATTGACAAGTAAATATGAAAACAATCAAATTGCGCAGTTTATCTATATAACATCTGTCAAAAGGCAAACAAAGATGATATAGGAGGCCAACCACCCCCCGTAGCAGTGCTAAAAGTTTATTTTTTCTATCATAACAATCCGTTTTATTGTAATAGAACGCTGATATAACTTCTAATGTCACTATTTTTTTATAATGAAACACTTTATGCTAAAATGTTAGCATTTTATGCTAGCGCCGCTGGTAATGGAACGTACGAGATAAAATTAAAATAATACCACGTTTTGATGAGTAGGTATTTTTTCTAGTGTAACTTTTAAAAAAATAAAACGTGTTTATTATTATTTATTTATTATCTTGTGTTAGATATGTAAATAAGTACATACTTCGGAGGTGACATTGAAATTTTAAAAATGCAACTATACTGTAGCAGCGTTATTTATAATAACCTACATAGTATATTATTTGAGCTAAGCTTTAATAATATATGTACGCAATGTAAATTAAGAAATAAACCAAGCCTTACATAAAACAACTTCTACGTATATCACGAATCCTTGACACATAACAATTTCCTATACCTATTTAGTTCATCGTCATTATTACAGCACCCAGAACACAGAGTCCAACTCCACTGCTGTAGATGGGTCTTTCAAAACATATTTCTACAGAAGTTAGCTTACACGCGCTACGCTGGCCATCTGGCGAGGATCTGATATCGATATCATTGACAAATTATTAACGATTTCACAAGTTGGTAAGAAGAAGACGGAACTGGGACGTGTACCAAGTAGTTCCAAGCGCGACCTTTATTCTTAAAACCTTGGCACCACCGCTCTTTTAGTTTACATTTGTAGTTTAGATATTAAGTCCGTAGTGCTTATATAAGTAGATGTATTATTGCTTGTAGTCTAAATATCTACCCAATTTAATAGTTCAATAGATAGGTAGTATACCAAATATTCTTACCTAAATGTAAAACAGCCAAACGAGTACCTTTTTAGGAAGTGGCCCTAGGCCCCCGACTCCCTGTCTGTACTAATAATGTCGCATGCAATACCTATATCTATCGAAACCGTTATTGCATTTTGACATAAATAGATGAATGTCGAATGCGATAATAATTTCTACAGCCCGAGAATTACCCCCCTGGTCTGAAGAGTTAAGTTTGGCAAGAGGTAGCTACTGCTGGAGTTTTAGGATTATTATATGAAATTACGCATTATAAATTTTAAAATGTTGATCAATGTTTAATAAAAATACCACCGTAATTGAGTTTCCAAAACTAAAACCACAGAACACATAATTACAATACAACGCTACATGGAGTACAGACTAGTATCTCTTTTTAAAACTTTGCATTCTGATTATCACTAGGTACCAAAATACACAATGACGTGGTAATTTTGTAATCCTGAGCTTAATGTGCTTACAGAGTCACGGAAACGGTGGTGTTGTAAATTCTATGACAAATGTAAGTAAGAAAAGTATATTTCTCATTGCTACATGGCGGGGTTCGAGCCGACCTTTTTAGGATTTTAAAGGGAAGCGTTTCTACAACCGAGCTACCACCGTCGTTCCCACGTACAGCTCCCACCATTCCGGATTAAATATAGCTTAAAAGTTGTTTAAATAAATATTATATTTTAATATCTCACTCAGTATTTTCTAATAAATCTTTTCCTATACTTCCTAATATTTGTTTTGCTATTTAGTCTTCTACTAGCAGAATAATCATTAAAAATTAATTTAAATAACAACGTCTTTGACTTTATTATAATGTGAAAGTGTGTGGGGATGCATCATGCTTAACGCATAAACTATTGAATGCATTGATAAAACTTTACAATAATATATAATAATACATATGACATCACCAATACATGACTACTGCTATTTATCTGTATTCCTTATTAATTCACCTTTAAATCTATATGAATTGAAAATGTACCAGCAGCTATACCTATTACTGTTCTTAGTGTTGATTACATTACGTGACATACATATCAATGAAATTTGTAATAACATGGATTCATCATTAAACTTAAACATAGACTCCTAGACCTATATTGCTTTCAGAACATACATACAAGTAGGTACAATATGCCTAATTTGACATTAACTTAGCTAACTATAGCTTTAACTAAAGATAAACGACTATATTTATATTGTGTTAATTGTTAAAAAATCTCCGATCTCTACCGACGTGTCCTCCTATATTTTCATATTAAACATACTCTTAACAAAGCCACATGGCACATATAAAGGATTACTAAACAAAGAAATCCCTAATATTTTTATTTATCAAACATATACTATTAAGGTATTTATCCAATATATTATTAATAAATAATATTAACCATAAAATACCTTTTCTATAAATTGCAATGTTGCTAGAAATAAATAACTGTTATTTGTATCTCTTTCTTACACTGCATAAATCACACGACAATGAAATATAAAATAAATATTACATATTTACATTTACTTTCATAATTTAATTTAGTTAATTTTATGAAATAATTATGAGAATTAAAATAATAATAAAACTATAAAAAATATTAGTAAATCAAATCAAACCATTTATATTTAAATGTTGTAACACCGAGAAAAAAAATTGTCTGACACCGACCGAGGAGTGAGGTAGCTCTTTTCTGTTTTCAGTAATTATTTATAGTAAAAATAACTTTAAATATAATTCCTAGGATAGGTAATACACCAATTTAATGCCTAATTTGTGCTGAGGTAAGATATTTTGAATAGTGTTTAGTTTGTAAGAGTGAGAAGTTTATTATTTTGCTTTTCGGCAGACTTACTTCGTTTTGAAGGTTAATCCTCTTTATAAACTCTGTGTAATGAACGTTATGATCCTTTGTTAGCTTCTAAATAAAATGTATTTGTTTATTTTAGTGTAATTTGTAGTTAGTGTCATTTACATTGACTTTGCGAATGTTTTTTGTAAAGTAGATGGAGCTGTAATCGCCATGCGTGCTGCCACTCATTGTCAGCGACATTCGATATTTTGCAGTGCGATTCATATTACGGCGCTATATCTATACTAAAACAGAAATATTCTTTTGTATTACTCTTAATATTCATTAAATTATTATTGCTATTTGATAGGGTGTCGAAAAATGAACCAGTTTCCTTCCTGCCAGACAGGTGATCAAATCCAATCAATAACATCTGCACTTACATATAATTCGATTAAAATGCTATTAGGACTGTCACTTCTCAATTTATCTGCAGCTATTTTACTCTGGTATGGTTGACACAAGAAATTGAAAGACAACAATTATGTATAGTCTTTGTTTTTTATAATGTACTTAGTTTTTATTATTTAAATTATTGATGTATTTTATTTTTGAGTTGAAAGGAAAATAATTAAACAAATTGTCAAATAAAATAAACATGTAGTCTTGGAAGTGATGCTGAAGACTCTTCCTACTTGTATGGAGTGAAGTTACTACAACGCAGTCTTAATAGAATTATAATTGGAAAAGATTGAGTGGTTATGAAGAACTTTAGGTCTGTCCACTTCATAAGTAAACCATCTAGTAGTTATACCAAATATATCTTAAACAATAGACTTAATTATCATCAATATCCAAATATGTAGAAGGATTTTCTTCAAATCAAATCCATTTTTTATATGGTAATGATATATGAGAAGTCAAATTTTATATTTTTTTATTGTTAGGACGTTAATTTGTTGCTTACTTAAGTAACAAATACAATTTATTAGGGTGACAAAGCCACTTTACTGGATTATTTATTACCATCCCTTTTATTAGTCAAGTAAAATATTATCATTACTATATTTCTATAGGGTGACACAAACCTTCATGCATGGCAAGCATGTTGTTAGTGTACTAGACTTCAAATATACACTGATTATATTATTATTTTTTGTGCGGAATCAAACATAGCACCTTTTTTAAATCTTCAGCATTAACTGCTAGACTACAGAGGCTGTCTGTTAATAATATTACTATTTCTATAAGAAAGCATATTTTTAAGATCTAACAAAAGTATGAAAAACACTTTGATTTGTTATCAGATTGTAAATAACATTATAAACAACATAAGTGACTCATAACATCTGATGATGTTTGCTTAACATTGTTCTCTAATGGCTTCTCATCAGTCATTGGAATAGGCAGAATAAGTAAGGGTCACTACTAATATTAAACTAGGAGTGGTGGTGGTTCGGTTGTAAGAATGCAATCCTTAAATTCAATTTGTAATACATTTGTCTTAAGTACAGCCATAGATTTATGGACACCACTGCTCCCGAGTCTCGGGTATGTTAAGCAATTGGTTTGACAAGTTGTTAAAAGTTGTTAATAGATGAGTGAAATGTTGGTCATTAATAAGTCGCTGGTGTCATTAAAGTCAGCTTAGGTGGGCGTGGAGTCACATGTGCTCAGTATTAAAAAACAAGTTAAATTATACTTTACCTAAGGAACATAAACACTTTGGATTTTATTAATGATTTTATTTTATTTTCTTTATTCAGTAAACACTGATTTTAAAACATAATTTCATAAATAAGCAAATATAACGGTACAGTATACATACAAGCTGTTTAAACAAATTATGATTAAACTCAGCTATAACAATTCATTTTAATTATTCAAGTGCAAACTGCCTCCGTGGTCTAGCGGTTAAGTCCGTGGATTTAGACTTGGAGGTACCGCATTCGATTCCTGGTCGGGACACAAAAATATTTATTAACGTAAATAAAAACACGTTTAATTATTTAAACTTTCGCGCACATTCATAATAGTTTTTATAATTTTAATGGGTCTTTATACGATTTACCTTAGAGACATATTTCTCCCGACGTTTCAGCCAAGTTGCATTGGCCGTGGTCACGGGTGGACTGAAGCTATGCGGTGTAGTCTCGTACATACTGGCGGTAGATGTAAACCTACCCACTTATCACTTTTAAAAGTTTTTAGAAATCACGACACACGGTTCAAACTCCTTGGCGACACCGGGCGATTTTTCCCGGCGTCGAAACCTATTGATTACTGGATTCCACAATGAAGATAGCTTATAACCCTTATAGATAGTTTTTGTACGCACCCCAAAGGATGTCATTCCTTTCCAAACTCCTGGCGTATATAAAGTGGACTGCAGCTGTGGGAGTTCATATATTGGACAAACTAAGCACACAATAGCCGAGAGGGTCAAGGAACATATAGCAGCTGTAAAAAACTGCCAATTAAACAAGTCAGCAATAGCAGAACACGTAATGGATAGTGGCACAAACCATTGGATTGAGCTGCATGACCCATACTTTACACCGATACTTTCCACCGATCGTCACTATTACCCTAGAATAGTATGTGAAGCGATCGAAATAAAGAAACACAAAAATTTCAATTAAGAGGGGGTTATAAGCTACCTTCATTTGGTACGCTGGAGACATCAACGAGCTTGCCACTTTTCACATTTGGTACGCTGGAGACATCAACGAGCTTGCCACTTTTCACGCTTGGCCTATAGGAAAGTTGGCTAAATGAGAATCTGCTTATTTATAAGCATGGTTTCTAACCACCCCCGAAGGGAAATAATTGTGATACATAATTCACATAGATGATTATTTCCTGACCTCTTCTGTTATTCAAGGACTTAAACTTAGCAATGAGATATCATATGTAAGGAAAATGCATTGTGTTTCAGTGTAGCGATGGTCATGGAGGCGTGTCCATCTCCTCAGAGCGTGGGCCGGGAGTTCGTGCGCCAGTACTACACCCTTCTCAACAAGGCACCCGCCCATCTGCACAGGTAACATAATATATTATTCACAGCGTTATTTCAATACTGACGCTAAGCCAAAAATGCAAATTGGGCAGAAGCATTTAAATATTTTGAATGGACCTAAATTTATATTTATTGGTTTTACATAATCACAGCATTAATTTTATACATATTACGATTTAGCAATTTTGACAATAAAAATGTCTTTTTTTTTAATATTAATTAAATTCAAAATCAATTAGTTTATTTCCTTTGTTTCGCTTGAAACAACTTGGATACAGTCAGAACTAATAAAATCAATAGAATTATTGAAACATATATGTACTAAACAAAGTGGTAATAATGGTTGGACCGTAAACAGGCATATTTATGTATGTTATGCACAACATTACTGCTATAAGCAAGTAAAACTAACTAACTTAGAAACTACTTAAATAAGATTGTGGCTTTAAATAGGCCGTGTCAGTTTACATTCTAAATACTTAATAATTATAATTTACAGAAATTACATACAGATGTCAGATATTTATAAAATATAATTTTATATAAAATTTAAAAAAAGATGTGTCATCTTATAATCTAAATAATAGACCGCCTCCGTGGTCTAGTAGTAACAGACGTTGCCGTAAACTCGGGAGGTCGTGGGTTCGATTCCCACCGGGGACAAGTTGTACATTGTATAATTTGTCTCGGTCTGGGTGTTTATATGTATAATATGTATATATTTACAAAAAAAAAAAAAAAGTATAATATGTAGTTTATCAACCATCTAGTTTCCGTAACACAAGCCTCGCAGCTTACCACGGAAATTAGATGGCGCTGTGTGATTGTCTGGAAATATTTATGTTTATTTTATTTTTTAAATAATAATATGTCAATTAAAGATAAATTCATAGCTGTAAAAGGGTCATGTCATCTTATATTCTAATAGCATTAATGTTAATAAACTTAAGGTAAAGAATTTATTCGAAGTAGATACAAAAATATTAAAATAAATAAGATTAAAAAACTAATTATAAATAAAATTAAACTAAAAATACCTATGAAATTAAAACTATTCTACAAAATAAACTAAGGGCTTACCACCAGGGAGGGTACCTAAAACACTCGCCGCATTTCCAAGACATTGTAGTTTTCAATTGTAAACACTTTTACAAATAAACTGGACAAGTGGCTAGAACAACTAGAATAAGTATCAAAGTATTGTCAGTTGTATCCCCTCCGGTGTGGTCAGAAACCATAATATATTATTTTGTTTTTTTTTAAAGATGGTTCACAATTAAACAACTTTACTATAGGCCCATCATGATATGTGGCAGGCTCATTGATGTCTCTATCGTACCAAACTCGAGAAATATCACAAATGAATTATTGTGTCCCGGCTTTGAATTGAACCCGGTACCTAAGTAAAGTCTAAATCCCTGGACTTAACCACTAGTTAATATAATAGAAAATGACTAAGGTAATACCTAACAATTTCTGAACTTTACACCAGAGCTTGATATAGGCTTAATATATATACATATTAATATTGACCAAGTGTTAATTTGATTTTGGTAGGTTCTACAACAACCAGTCGTCGTTCGTCCATGGTGGCTTGGATGCTCCGAACCGGGAATCCTTACCTGTGGTGGGACAGAAGCAGATACACAACCGCATCCAGCAGCTCAACTTCCGGGACTGCCATGCCAAGATCACGCAGGTAGGGAAACCGTCATCAACCTATAAGGTCAGGTTATAAATCACCTGACTGTCTGATGCCAAATATGGATAATGCAAAATAAATATGTCGTCATTACTTATTTACTAAATATTTTAATATTGAATTCACAGAATTACAGCCTATAAGGGGCCAGATGGGTTGGCAAGGGCTAATATCAATTTTAAGGACTGTTCATTAATTATGGCAAAAATATCCAGCCTTTACAGTATTATGTATTTAAAAATATGACATCTTAAAGCCTTACAAATTTA
This sequence comes from Tinea semifulvella, assembly GCA_910589645.1. Classification (NCBI taxonomy): domain Eukaryota; kingdom Metazoa; phylum Arthropoda; class Insecta; order Lepidoptera; family Tineidae; genus Tinea; species Tinea semifulvella. The sequence continues at coordinate 12,473,456 of OU342601.1, forward strand.
CACTGTTAGCCATATTAAACAAAAAAAACGAACTATTTCACAACGGAACCGGGACCAATGGCTTGGACATGATCCAAGGCAGAGAAACATACAATTAAAATATTAAATAATATATATAATAACATAATATAATAAAAATAATAACATTGTCAACACCACTTTGCAAAATAACCAGCACATAAAATTTCCGGCAAAGTTTAGAGTATATACTTCCAGCATAATGTATCTAGCAAGGCATGTCGCCCAAAAGGCTGCAAACTATTTCCATTCATTTATTTTATTTTTGACATAGCCTTTATTTTTAACCAAATTCTGCATTTTATAAGAAATCAAATCAGTTATGCATTAGGACATAATTGATTGGTACTCGAGCTGTCAAAAGTAAAATAAGTGAATGGAAATGGTATAGTTGGAGCAAAACAAAAGGACAATGGCTGTTGGCCATGTATTCTCAGACATTGATTTAAAAGTCACACATTTTTTTTCTGCATAATGTGGACAAAAACACAGAAAATGCAGAAGAAACAGCACATTACTAAAGGTGACAGAACTTCTAAAAATATTTTGAATAGCGGAAAATTATGCTTAGATTAATAAGTGAGCCTATTATTGATTGTGAACGTAAAGCTTTAAGGATGGGTCCACGGTCACCAATCTTATTTAGAAATGTATGAGCCATGCCAGCCAGAAAATATGTATTGTGATTGTACAATTAAAATTTTTGTGTTTAGGTGGACTCTCAAGCGACGCTAGGTAACGGAGTGGTGGTCCAGGTGACGGGGGAACTCAGCAATGGAGGAGCCCCCATGAGGAGATTCACGCAGACTTTCGTGTTGGCTGCACAGTCCCCCAAGAAGTACTATGTGCACAACGACATCTTCCGCTACCAGGTACACTAACTAGATAATCATCAGCCTGTGTCTCATCACTGCTTAATAGGACTTAACAATATTAATAAAATATCCATAGATAATATCAATAGATATAGAGAACCATGATCAACTGTAAGTGTTGCGGACTCTAATGGTAGCAGGTTTGATTCTCAGTAAAACCGCATCCAATACTGATGTCAAGTGCTACGGGCCAATGACAATTAAGTTGCCATGAACAGTTACAAAAATCATTTGATGAATTTTAGGACTCCAAACTGTATGTGCATGTCTAATAAAGCTTGTGGTGCATAGACTATAAAATTGGACAACAAATCTAGGGTTTAATCGAGGTGGACGGCCATCACACACGTGGATTGCTTTGTAGTGAGTCTTGCAGCCCTATTCTGTTACTTAGTCGCAAACGTTATATAATGGAATCCAATAAGTAAGCTGTTAGCAGAAGACCAGCAGCTTAACCCAACAATGCTTATATCTCATAGATTGGTAATATTCATTAATAAATGATAGTTTAAACTTTTGTAATTTTTCCAGGACTTTGTGTTCACGGAGGAGGAGCCGGCCCCGACCTCTGGCACTCCCCCCTCCGAGGATGTTATCGCTAATGGCCACCCCCCCGTCCCAGTGGAGCCGCGACACCCTCCTCCCCAAGGTACAGTCTCTCCAACCTCTGGCACTCCGTACCTCTATTTTAATATGGAGAAAGAATTGCTCGAGGAATTCCAGCAAAATCTTTGCACTGCTTACTGAAAGAATTAGGCCCAATTCTTTTGGCAGGTTTGCGGAGATATATTTATAGAACGAGTTTCCGAGACGGCATTAACGAAATCATGCAGTATTTGGTTGGGTTTGGGTAGAGGAGGAGTAGACTGGTGGATGGCGCTTTTTGAGCAATAAAATAAAAAAGGAGGCCTCTTTTGTAAACCAGCCTATTGTCGCAAGCCTGAGACACTATTCTTCTTATCTCTCTTCTAACACACGACGGACCCGGCACCCGCACGGTGACACTAACTTACAGGTAAACTCTGTTACAGCAGGTAGCAATATCGCTTGTAGCAACCCCATCATGTTGGTTCGCTACAAAGGAATACTAACCGACATAATGAAATACTTACCGACAGTACACTGGTCAAACTGTATATATTAGCTGTAGAAAAACGAATAAGCTTAAACTTTTCCAAATTGTGCTCTTTCTACCGTGATGCAGTAAGATTTTCATCAGCTTTCCATCGTAACTTTCTAAAGATAGGGTGAAGTTTACTATAAAACTGTTACAAACGACGTCATTTTTAATTTGAATCGTTACAATCGCTACAATTTGGTGCAACTCAGACGAATGTATGACTATTGCTATGTTCGACTTGAAAGCAAATAAAGCAAAGTTTGCTACCAAATTTTGTATAAAAACCATAGACAAACGAACCGACGACCAATTCGAACGAATTTCAAAGCGAAATAAAGTGAAAAAAAGCGATAAGTCAAACACCCCTGTGTTATTATAACCTGTCTTTAATTATGATGTGTAAGTTATATTACTGTATAATATCATAGAAATGCGTTCATTAGTTTTTGCGTGAAACAACAGTTAGGTATAAATTTGTATGGTGAGTACACACCGAGCTGGTCTCCAGACATGCATAAATAGGTATTGAGAGGAAGAGTGTTTGTGAAAACCTACTCTAAAACAATATTAAAGATATTTAATTTTTATTGTGCAAAACTGTTGGTATTGACAAGAACGGAGGTGTTAATAAGAAAAACTAAACGCACATTAAAGGTGTTCTGTTTGTGTAGACGCAAGGTGAAACATGTATGGAGAACAGCTTTGTGTGATCAGAAGGTTGTCTGTTTCAGTGTCTGCGCCCCCTCCCATGGCGCCCCCTCCCATGGCGGCCCCTCCCCTGGCGCCCCTCCCGCTGGCGGCCCCTCCTCTGGCGCCGCCCCCCTCCCCGCCGCTCCCCTCTCCCCAGGAGGAGCCCCCCCTCCCCGAGAGAGAGCGCACCCCCACACCGCCACCTGGTAAGTTACTATAACTATTACAGGCTTATTGTATGTGGACATTTTCTAATAAGACGCATTATTTAAGCCAAAAAAATATTAACTAAATTATTATTATATTATAAAGTATCGTCACGACCGTATATCTCTTCAGGGCTCGTCAGAAACCACGCTTATATTTTTTTATAGAAGAGGATTGACATGTAGCTAACTTTACTAATGGCCCATCATATAGCGTACCAAACTCGAGAAATATCACAAATAAATGAATTATATATTATTTGTGTTCTTGACCAGGAATTGAACCAAGCACCTTCATGTTCAAATTTAGGGCTTTTACTGCTAGAATACAGGGCAGACAGCTTAGTTGCCCGCCTCTGTATGTTTTAAAAAAGCTCTATCATTAAGTATGGATTCCATATTCCAACTCTTCATCATCATCATTACAGCTCCTGGACCTCACACGCTTCGCTGGCCAGACAGGTTTGCGAGGGTCCGATGTCAATTTTATAATGACATTTTTATTAGAGATGCCACAAGTTGGTATTAGTGGGTACGGGACCGACGGGACGGCTTGGAGTGCTCCTCACGGGAACGGTGGTCATGTATATGTATGGCAAATTTACGTAAGATTTTCTTATTGGTGGTTTTGAACCAACCTTTGTAGGACTTAAAGGAAATCATTCTCACAACCGAGTCACCACGGCTCTTGACAATGGTCTTATGTTTTATATAATTTTATTAATGCGGTGGGTGTGTTATGTATAATAAGGTGTGGTAGAATATATTCCAGTGGCCCCCGTGCCGGCCGAGCCCAAGACGTACGCCAACCTGCTGAAGTCCGGCCAGCCCCCCCGGCTGCTGCCCGCCCCGTACCCCGCGCCCGCGCCCGCGCCCGCGCCCGCGCCCGCACCCCCTCTCACTCAGTCGCCGCCACAATCTCTACTCTTACAGGTCAGTCTATAATCCCTAGTCTAATATAGTAGTCAGTGGATAATTATTTTGGATATTGTCAAATTAATTTTTAACAGATTTCAAAAAAGGTGAGAAAAAATAAATCAAAAACCTATTTCTAAGTTATACCTACAGGGTGTCCGGTTGCAGAATTATACCTACAGGGTGTCTGGTGGCAGAATTATACCTACAGGGTGTCCGGTGGCAGAATTATACCTACAGGGTGTCCGGTGGCAGAATTATACCTACAGGGTGTCCGATGGCAGAATTATACCTACAGGGTGTCCGATGGCAGAATTATACCTACAGGGTGTCCGGTGGCAGAATTATACCTACAGGGTGTCCGGTGGCAGAATTATACCTACAGGGTGTCCGGTGGCAGAATTATACCTACAGGGTGTCCGATGGCAGAATTATACCTACAGGGTGTCGGGTGGCAGAATTATACCTACAGGGTGTCCGGTGGCAGAATTATACCTACAGGGTGTCCGATGGCAGAATTATACCTATATATGTGATGCAAACTTAAACTAAAAAGTAATAAATAATATTTTAATTAGTTCAAAGCGACAACCTTAATGGTTAATATTTATTAACAGATATTTTTGCAGTCGGTGCCAGCCAAAGAAAAATAAACCTAATATAGATACTGTAACCTGCCTCCGCAGTCACAGGATTATCCAACGCTTGTTGGATGTAGTTGCTTTTGTTTGTTACGGAGAGGATTTTACGGAACTCCTTTTTATTTAATAATACATAAAACTTTCAATACTTTATATTTTCGATATAATTACAAATTTACAAAAACTAAACACTTTCCTACGTAGGACACTATCACGCTGTTGACTTTAACCGGAATTATTATTTTAATCCTAATATTTATAAAAATACTCTGTTCGAGCTCCCGATTCTCTCTTCTTTACAAACCAAAAACTCATCGACTATGTCATTGTAGTATTATTGACAATACTATTCTTCATTAAAATTTTAATAAAACTCTGTAACCTACATGTACCTGTTACAGTACCTACTCAATAAACTCTGTAACCTACATGTACCCGTTACAGTACCTACTCAATAAACTCTGTAACCTACATGTACCCGTTACAGTACCTACTCAATAAACTCTGTAACCTACATGTACCCGTTACAGTACCTACTCAATAAACTCTGTAACCTACATGTACCCGTTACAGTACCTACTCAATAAACTCTGTAACCTACATGTACCCGTTACAGTACCTACTCAATAAACTCTGTAACCTACATGTACCCGTTACAGTACCTACTCAATAAACTCTGTAACCTACATGTACCCGTTACAGTACCTACTCAATAAACTCTGTAACCTACATGTACCCGTTACAGTACCTACTCAATAAACTCTGTAACCTACATGTACCCGTTACAGTACCTACTCAATAAACTCTGTAACCTACATGTACCCGTTATAGTACCTACTCAATAAACTCTGTAACCTACATGTACCCGTTACAGTACCTACTCAATAAACTCTGTAACCTACATGTACCCGTTACAGTACCTACTCAATAAACTCTGTAACCTACATGTACCCGTTACAGTACCTACTCAATAAACTCTGTAACCTACATGTACCCGTTACAGTACCTACTCAATAAACTCTGTAACCTACATGTACCCGTTACAGTACCTACTCAATAAACTCTGTAACCTACATGTACCCGTTACAGTACCTACTCAATAAACTCTGTAACCTACATGTACCCGTTACAGTACCTACTCAATAAACTCTGTAACCTACATGTACCCGTTATAGTACCTACTCAATAAACTCTGTAACCTACATGTACCCGTTACAGTACCTACTCAATAAACTCTGTAACCTACATGTACCCGTTATAGTACCTACTCAATAAACTCTGTAACCTACATGTACCCGTTACAGTACCTACTCAATAAACTCTGTAACCTACATGTACCCGTTACAGTACCTACTCAATAAACTCTGTAACCTACATGTACCCGTTACAGTACCTACTCAATAAACTCTGTAACCTACATGTACCCGTTACAGTACCTACTCAATAAACTCTGTAACCTACATGTACCCGTTACAGTACCTACTCAATAAACTCTGTAACCTACATGTACCCGTTACAGTACCTACTCAATAAACTCTGTAACCTACATGTACCCGTTACAGTACCTACTCAATAAACTCTGTAACCTACATGTACCCGTTACAGTACCTACTCAATAAACTCTGTAACCTACATGTACCCGTTACAGTACCTACTCAATAAACTCTGTAACCTACATGTACCCGTTACAGTACCTACTCAATAAACTCTGTAACCTACATGTACCCGTTACAGTACCTACTCAATAAACTCTGTAACCTACATGTACCCGTTACAGTACCTACTCAATAAACTCTGTAACCTACATGTACCCGTTACAGTACCTACTCAATAAACTCTGTAACCTACATGTACCCGTTACAGTACCTACTCAATAAACTCTGTAACCTACATGTACCCGTTACAGTACCTACTCAATAAACTCTGTAACCTACATGTACCCGTTACAGTACCTACTCAATAAACTCTGTAACCTACATGTACCCGTTACAGTACCTACTCAATAAACTCTGTAACCTACATGTACCCGTTACAGTACCTACTCAATAAACTCTGTAACCTACATGTACCCGTTACAGTACCTACTCAATAAACTCTGTAACCTACATGTACCCGTTACAGTACCTACTCAATAAACTCTGTAACCTACATGTACCCGTTACAGTACCTACTCAATAAACTCTGTAACCTACATGTACCCGTTACAGTACCTACTCAATAAACTCTGTAACCTACATGTACCCGTTACAGTACCTACTCAATAAACTCTGTAACCTACATGTACCCGTTACAGTACCTACTCAATAAACTCTGTAACCTACATGTACCCGTTACAGTACCTACTCAATAAACTCTGTAACCTACATGTACCCGTTACAGTACCTACTCAATAAACTCTGTAACCTACATGTACCCGTTACAGTACCTACTCAATAAACTCTGTAACCTACATGTACCCGTTACAGTACCTACTCAATAAACTCTGTAACCTACATGTACCCGTTACAGTACCTACTCAATAAACTCTGTAACCTACATGTACCCGTTACAGTACCTACTCAATAAACTCTGTAACCTACATGTACCCGTTACAGTACCTACTCAATAAACTCTGTAACCTACATGTACCCGTTACAGTACCTACTCAATAAACTCTGTAACCTACATGTACCCGTTACAGTACCTACTCAATAAACTCTGTAACCTACATGTACCCGTTATAGTACCTACTCAATAAACTCTGTAACCTACATGTACCCGTTACAGTACCTACTCAATAAACTCTGTAACCTACATGTACCCGTTACAGTACCTACTCAATAAACTCTGTAACCTACATGTACCCGTTACAGTACCTACTCAATAAACTCTGTAACCTACATGTACCCGTTACAGTACCTACTCAATAAACTCTGTAACCTACATGTACCCGTTACAGTACCTACTCAATAAACTCTGTAACCTACATGTACCCGTTACAGTACCTACTCAATAAACTCTGTAACCTACATGTACCCGTTACAGTACCTACTCAATAAACTCTGTAACCTACATGTACCCGTTATAGTACCTACTCAATAAACTCTGTAACCTACATGTACCCGTTACAGTACCTACTCAATAAACTCTGTAACCTACATGTACCCGTTACAGTACCTACTCAATAAACTCTGTAACCTACATGTACCCGTTACAGTACCTACTCAATAAACTCTGTAACCTACATGTACCCGTTACAGTACCTACTCAATAAACTCTGTAACCTACATGTACCCGTTACAGTACCTACTCAATAAACTCTGTAACCTACATGTACCCGTTACAGTACCTACTCAATAAACTCTGTAACCTACATGTACCCGTTACAGTACCTACTCAATAAACTCTGTAACCTACATGTACCCGTTACAGTACCTACTCAATAAACTCTGTAACCTACATGTACCCGTTACAGTACCTACTCAATAAACTCTGTAACCTACATGTACCCGTTACAGTACCTACTCAATAAACTCTGTAACCTACATGTACCCGTTACAGTACCTACTCAATAAACTCTGTAACCTACATGTACCCGTTACAGTACCTACTCAATAAACTCTGTAACCTACATGTACCCGTTACAGTACCTACTCAATAAACTCTGTAACCTACATGTACCCGTTACAGTACCTACTCAATAAACTCTGTAACCTACATGTACCCGTTACAGTACCTACTCAATAAACTCTGTAACCTACATGTACCCGTTACAGTACCTACTCAATAAACTCTGTAACCTACATGTACCCGTTACAGTACCTACTCAATAAACTCTGTAACCTACATGTACCCGTTACAGTACCTACTCAATAAACTCTGTAACCTACATGTACCCGTTACAGTACCTACTCAATAAACTCTGTAACCTACATGTACCCGTTATAGTACCTACTCAATAAACTCTGTAACCTACATGTACCCGTTACAGTACCTACTCAATAAACTCTGTAACCTACATGTACCCGTTACAGTACCTACTCAATAAACTCTGTAACCTACATGTACCCGTTACAGTACCTACTCAATAAACTCTGTAACCTACATGTACCCGTTACAGTACCTACTCAATAAACTCTGTAACCTACATGTACCCGTTACAGTACCTACTCAATAAACTCTGTAACCTACATGTACCCGTTACAGTACCTACTCAATAAACTCTGTAACCTACATGTACCCGTTACAGTACCTACTCAATAAACTCTGTAACCTACATGTACCCGTTACAGTACCTACTCAATAAACTCTGTAACCTACATGTACCCGTTACAGTACCTACTCAATAAACTCTGTAACCTACATGTACCCGTTACAGTACCTACTCAATAAACTCTGTAACCTACATGTACCCGTTACAGTACCTACTCAATAAACTCTGTAACCTACATGTACCCGTTACAGTACCTACTCAATAAACTCTGTAACCTACATGTACCCGTTATAGTACCTACTCAATAAACTCTGTAACCTACATGTACCCGTTACAGTACCTACTCAATAAACTCTGTAACCTACATGTACCCGTTACAGTACCTACTCAATAAACTCTGTAACCTACATGTACCCGTTACAGTACCTACTCAATAAACTCTGTAACCTACATGTACCCGTTACAGTACCTACTCAATAAACTCTGTAACCTACATGTACCCGTTACAGTACCTACTCAATAAACTCTGTAACCTACATGTACCCGTTACAGTACCTACTCAATAAACTCTGTAACCTACATGTACCCGTTACAGTACCTACTCAATAAACTCTGTAACCTACATGTACCCGTTATAGTACCTACTCAATAAACTCTGTAACCTACATGTACCCGTTACAGTACCTACTCAATAAACTCTGTAACCTACATGTACCCGTTACAGTACCTACTCAATAAACTCTGTAACCTACATGTACCCGTTACAGTACCTACTCAATAAACTCTGTAACCTACATGTACCCGTTACAGTACCTACTCAATAAACTCTGTAACCTACATGTACCCGTTACAGTACCTACTCAATAAACTCTGTAACCTACATGTACCCGTTATAGTACCTACTCAATAAACTCTGTAACCTACATGTACCCGTTACAGTACCTACTCAATAAACTCTGTAACCTACATGTACCCGTTACAGTACCTACTCAATAAACTCTGTAACCTACATGTACCCGTTATAGTACCTACTCAATAAACTCTGTAACCTACATGTACCCGTTACAGTACCTACTCAATAAACTCTGTAACCTACATGTACCCGTTACAGTACCTACTCAATAAATATATGAATGCTAAATCGAACGAAACCTGATGAAATTGTAAACGAAGATTTTATAATGCAGACACTACCATCAACTTCGTCTACCATCACGCGTTCTATTATTGTGTCTTAAACGGGAATCGAATCCTTGGCTAAATCTATGGACTTAATTCCTATTGTCGGTCGTATTTTCTCTCTAATACATATTCCCTGGCCAACCCGTCTGGCCAGCGTGGCGAGTGTAGACCAAATTCTCCCCCTGTTCTAGAAGGCCAATTGCTCAGAGATGTCTCGGTGGAGATCTAGAACCGCCGTATAGGTGTTCTAGAGGTTGCCATGACTTTATTTTATATATTGAATCATCAAAGGATTATGTTATCCATTTTTATGTGTAAGAGTTTAGTCTAGTTGTAGATGGAAAAGCTTTTTATTATATTTGTTGTTATTTCCAGGGCGAAGGCTCGTCTCCCCCGGAGAGGCTGCGGCCGCAGAGACCTCCGCGAGACTCGGGAGCCGGTCAGTACTCTTCTTATATATATTGGGAATGCTTCTATGTAACCCTTAGATAACGGAACCCGTATTGTATGGTCAGGTTCTCCCCCTCCCCGCCGTTACCTGGACTCGCAGCAGCTGTTCCTGGGTAACCTGCCCCCCGGGGCCTGCGAGAGCTCCCTGCGAGCCATCTTCTCCCAGTTCGGTGCGGTGGCCGAGCTGCGGGTGCACAGCAAGCCCGGACCGCAGCCCAGCTACGGGTTCCTCACCTTCGAGCAGCCGCACTCCGCCATGAAGGCGAGACAGGCCGATGTAAGTCCACTCTGTTTAATTATTTTGCGACTAGGCATACGGCAACATCACGCTTTTAAAGGAGCGGATTCTAATTTAGTGATCTTTACATCTTAATTGGATAATAGGTAATGTGGATTAATCCATAAATATTTAATGTCAAGTTTGTATAATTAGATACCATTGACCGCCAATACTACAAATATCGCTCAAAAGAAAAAACAGTAAAATACCGATAGGCGAGAACTTGATCAGTCGGGACCCATTGCAAACCGAGATGGGCTCTAAACTAAATCATTTATTCGTGGTTTTTCGGTACATAGATAGTTCTTAGGTTAGAGTGAGCATGAAAAAAACCTACCTCATGTGGGGTACGAATTCATTACATTAACAAAAATAATAACATATATAATAACAACTTAAACATGCATTTTACAATTTATATAAAACTAAAATTTGTAACACAAAATGTAGGAAAAAGAGGAATGTCCAAAAATACTATGGCACTATATATTGGCAGTCATTAACACATTTGAAATGGTTTCGTCATTAAAAAACTGATCTAAGCTATAATAACATTTTTTTATTAAAATTAAAGTTAATTTACTTTTAAACATTTGAAGAAATAAATCTTTTAAATCGTCAGGTAACTTATTATAAATTTTAGGAGCCATACCCAATAAGCTTTTCTGAAGTAAGGCGGTCTTATTTATTTTTGCGCTTATTTGATACAGAGGACGTGGTCGGAGATAATTTGTCGACGACGTAGGTTTTAAATAAGAAAAAGCTTACCTATATAAAAAAATGATATGGCTGCAATATCCTAAACGATATCCCACGAGATCTGCTCTCAGACTGCTATGTCTTCCCCGATGCAACACAAGTTTCAGGAAGGCTGCTGCAAAGATATGGAACAACTTGCCACCACCACTGCACGACGTGCACAAGGTGGTCGCTTTTAGAAACAAACTTAAAATATATTTGTTCACATCTCAACAACCATTGCAGCAGCACGCCTAATTAAGAAAACTAGTATAATACTTTGTAAACATTATTTATTTATTTTAAAAATTAGCCATAATTTTATGTATATTATAAATAAATAAATAAAAGAAATAATTATTTCCAGACAGGTCACACAGCGCCATCTAGTTTCCGTGGTAAGCTACGAGGCTTGTGTTACGGAAACTAGATGGCTGATAAACTACATAAGTATTATACTTTTTTTTTTTATTTGTAAATTTATACATATAAACACCCAGACCGAGACAAATTATACAATGTACAACTTGCCCCCGGTAGGAATCGAACCCACGACCTCCAGAGTTCACGGCAACGTTTGTTACCGCTAGACCACGGAGGCGGTCAAATTATATTATTTATTTGAAGGACAAGTTTTTTATTTTATTCTTTATTGTATAGATTGCTTATTCTAATTACATGTCATGATGATGCAATCTGCCCATATTGTGGGCATACAATATGCTTATGTCAATAGATATTTATTTACAATATTTATTTATATATAGTTTATATTTAATATTGTTCTTGTCAATTTATGGGAATACAATGTTAATGTCAAAATTGTGAGGGATCAGCTGAAAATCAGCGCTGTGGCCGAGTGTTTATTGCTGAGCTGATTTCCTATTTGTCACCACACTATCTTGTTTGTTGGATTATCATTATTATTTTTTACTGCTAGTGTTTTTTTTGTGACAATTAAACTTTTTTCTTTTTTAAATGAAAGTACTTGCCCATATGTCATTTAACGAATACCGATAGTTCATAGTAGTCGTTATGGTTCCAGCTGTACTACCCGGAGCCGCAGCACCCGGACGCCGTCAGGCTCAACGTGGAGGAGAAGAAGGCGCGCGGCCGGCCCGGGGCTCGCGGCAGGCCCGCCTTCCCCCCCCGGGGACACTACGCCAGGGGGCGGTAGGCCACAGGTACGTGTACCAATCAGAACTACACCGTCACCTACGTACATTTGTCTTAAATGACATGAAGTACGAATAAATATTATGATCTCACAGAAGAAATGATCAGGAACGGGTTCAAGACTCAGCTTTACGCAGTGGAAGTTGGTGCAAGAGGAGTTCCAGCAAAATCTTTGCATCACTTACTGAAAGAATTGGGCCTCAGCAGGTCTGCAGGAGATACATTTATGGAACGAGCTTCCAAGACGGCATTAACGGAATCATACAGTATTTGGTTGGGGAGGGAGGGAGTAGAATGGTGGATGGTGAGCGTATTATCGCGCAATAAAATAAAAAGGGAGGCCTCCTTTTCTTAAACCAGCCTATTGTCGGTCGCAAGCCCGAGACACCATTCTTCTCATCTCCTACCCACCCACGATGGACCCGGCACCCGCACGGCAAATCCATGGAATGCTTAGAAATTTGTCTTCTCACCCCCGTTCCCGTGACGAAAATTTGTTATAAAGATTACGAATGGATTCTTCATTTATAGATCTAGCCGTTTTAACTGGCTTTGCCCGTGTAATATAGTGATCGACAAAAATTAACTTCAAGTTGCTGTGAGGTCACATGTCGCGCTCGGATAGGTTCCAAGATACATATCTAGAAAAAAAAACCATCAAGAATTTAGCATGAAAATCAATTGAGTAAAGGCGTGAGGGCGAGTCAAACAGGTCTTTGGGTCACATGTCTTGGTATCAGGGTTCTAAGATCATTATTTTGTTGTGCTTATTTCACACCTTTAAATAATGGATAAAAATCACACAATTAGTATATATTTTGCGACAAACCTAGTGAGCGAACCAATCCTTTTTTATAGACAATAAGTTATAAAGGAAAATATTCACAAAATTAAACATAACAGAGCAATAAAAATAGTAATTTTCTTAAAATAATATATAATAAATCGGCCATTTTGTATTATGTGATGCAATCTCAAACTAAAATCGCTTCATCTCTGATCTTATTTATTGGTCTTGACAAATGTTAAATACGTTTTATAATACACAAATAGTAGCACAATCTAGTCTAGTTTTAATAAATCAAAAGAATTTGTAGGATCCAGAAGCACACTATAACTACTTACAAACGTTAATAATACAGTCCATTCCAGTCCTCATTAAACATTTACATGAAATAATGAAGGTTCAGTAAAGGTTAAACCAAATAGTATTCGGTTATTCGGCGAACCTCTAGTTATTACATACTTAATTTATTTCCTTATTACTCGCTTTCTTTATTATTTAGCTTGCTTTCATAGTTTCCTATATGTGAAAACATTAATGGTCTGTAGATATATGCTTGATTTTGTAATTAGTTATTAAGTACGTTTGATTTGCAATAAAATAAAAAAATGGTAGGCGGACTGATGCTGGTAATCCCATCTGCCGTTCCACCATTCGTGCCCATATACCCAGTAAAGTGTATCCCCACGTTTCGGGATGAGGCTGGAATTGCCGTCATGCCCAGTCAAGTGACGAGTGTCTGATTCGAGTTGCTAACACGCTGACACATGCTCTAAATATCATTTTCTGTTTCCAGATTGTTCGAGCGAGTCGATTCTCAGCGGAACACATAGTCCACACCGACACACTCATAAACATATAAAACACTACTCTTATCATATTTGAAATATTATATAAAATAACACTCCCAGAGTTTTGAAACTATAAATAATAACAATTTATGTAGTACTTAAATAAATAAAAATATTACTTTCCAAACGGAAAACTCTCTGTAGGATTCTAATATGGACGCAGTTACGCAAAAAGGATTCAATCCACAATTTATCAGAATTTTTTTTATGAATGCCAATCAGGTCCTGAGGGTAATATCTTTAATATCATTATTGATCCAGATAAAAATACATTTTTTGACATATTCTTAATGTAGGACTGGTTGCAGTTACAATTTAAATGGCCTATAACTTTAAATTAAGTCAAATTATTTATTTGTTTCAACCCAGGTAATCTAGTTCATATCTTAAGCTAGTTTATAAAAGTGCAGCTGTGTTCTGCCGTGAGGCGTACAAATATTGTATATATATGGTTATATACATAACACAAAGCAAATGTGATTTGGATCCTTTTTGCTTAACAACGTCCACATACACTTATTCGAGTAGAGATAACGAACTATTTTAAGGCCTTATTTATATTTAATTCGTTTTAAATGTTTCCATTAATTTGCGGAAGTAATTATGGAATTAGTTACATTTTTCTGAAGGATTGAAGTATTGTGTTACAGCCAGAACACATTATTATTGAAACGATCCCACTTCTGCTTTTAGCACAAAATTACAATTTAAAACGAGTATTAAATTACATTTTATTATTTAGTTGATTACAAGATGTATGTAACTAACTTGAACATCCACTCATATCTGTCGCACGCTGAAGATGTGGAATGCTCTCCCAGCCAGTGTGATTCCCCATTCCTATAACCTGGAGTTCTTCAAGCGAAGTGTGAAAAAGCATCTTAATAGGCCGGCATAGTGGTAGGGACTGTTCAGTATTAAAAATAAGTCATTCTGAGTAACTTTGGACCGCACTTAAACGTCTGTAGATGTTTTAATCTACATTCTGTCATAAATTAAATGGCGATTCATTTAAAGACATCGGCTCAATATTTATTCAGAAATAACTGTTAAGGATTATCTAATTGTAAATGTCACGCAATGTCGTCGTTCTTATCCATATTGCCCAAACACGTCAGGTATATGGGAATAATCAGCGAAGAAAATCTAACAAAAAAATATAGGCCATATACATATATAACTATGATACATATCTAATAACTCCCTCCGTGGTCTGGCGGTTAAGTCCGTGGATTTAGACTCGGAGATACCGGGGTCGATTCCTGGTCGGGACACAATAATATTTATTTGCTTGTCATGATTGGTGTATAGTAAAGTTGTCTGAACATGAATCAACTTCTTTATGTGTTGTTTCTGAGCACCCCGCAAGGGATACGGTTGTGATGATACTTTTTACATATGTAATCTATAATAATTTTGGAATACAATCAATAATTTCATATTTAAATAGTTTTTTGTCGTTTCTAAAAAACTATAATGGATTTTGTAAGTCATGATTCAACTAGAGTATTTGAAAATACAGTTGAAAGGGCTGTTAAGCTGTCGGTCCGGGTTCCATTGATACCAACTTGTGGAATTGTTAATAAATTGTCATAAGATCCGAGCCAACCTATTTGACCAGCGTGGTGAGTTTAGGCCAAATTCTCCAAATAATAAGTGTAGGCCTAGGACTTGGTGTAGTTTTAAATAATTTTACATTATCTCAAAAGAGTTCCAAAATTCTCAGAATGACTACGGATAATTCGGCATTAAATAGCTGTATATTGTTAGTCCATGCAGTATTAAGTGTTTTATATGTTTAGTTAAGTAGTGTACCAGTTTGTGTGCGTTTCAAATGCAATTTACTAACTTATCTCAGTTCTCACTTGCCGGTGCCCACTCACTTGTATTCCTCAACGGCTTCTTAACTGAATAATTCATTCCAGCTGTCAAACGATAAGGGTCAAGGGATCCTTAGAATTGTTTTTTATTTTACTAAATTTAGCTTATAGTGAATGATAACGCAAGTTGAACACGGGGTTAGTTGTGAACTCTCCAATCCTCGTAAGGCATAAATGTTACCATTTTAAATATTTCTAGATTTTTATTCTGGCAACATTTAAGATTGGGTTCTCCCGTATTCCCCCGTAGTTGTTTTGGAATTACTACACGTATAACACTATTACATTATGAATGTTCATGTATCATGAAATGTGATTTGCATAAGTTTGGCAATAAAATAATTAATAATAATAAATTATTTATTGTACAAAACCAAAACAAGTGCAGGTACATAGGCGAGCTTAATGCCGTAAATGCTTTTTCTACCAACTAACCTTTGTGACTGAGATATGTAATAAGCGGGTGCAGAAGGTTACGAAGAAAATAGATTGTTGAAATGTTTATTATATGCAATACAATATACATTTACGTATATAAGAAATACAATGTAATGATATCAACCAATAGTAACACACGCGAGGAGACTTCCCTCCGTCTGACAGCTGGAAGGAATAACTGAGTGGAGGACCCGTTGAGGAAACGTCAAGATTACAGGTGTAAGGCTGGGCTGACGCATCGCATTAATCGTTACAATGGGGTGTATCAGGCAAAGCTTTTTGTAGATGTCGCTAGCGGCGATGGTACCTTGTTTTACATCTATATAGCATCATTTTAAATTGTTTTTACAGTTGTTAATTTTTATAACAGAAAAATGTACTTTAAGTTAACGTTACCTTCCTTAAAAGACGAATTAAGAAAGCGCACACCGTATTTAAAAAGAAAAAAGGTTTTATTAATAGAACGGCAATTTTGAGATCACCATATCTCTGATTTCGCTTTGAAATTTCGATTTGTACACTTAAAAGCTGCTCACTTCGGCATAATATTCAGAAAATAATAAATTTCATCATAAAAATACAAGTTTTCTATGCAACTGACAGTTATATTAGGTACCATCTATCATGCGCCATCTATCGTGATAAAAAGTTAGTGTCACACCCCATTGCATAGACTTCGTATTTGTGCACTCCAGCCTAAGAGATCTCCAATCAACTTTACGGCTAAACCTATATCCTGTCTGCCTGTGCTCTCCTTACTGGAGTATATCGTCTGTCAACTACCAAATAGTCATAATAAAAGCGTTTATTAAAACAAATAAATAGATGTATGATTGAACCCCGACCCGATCCCTCCGTACTATACTAATACTACTATACTAATGACATGTTGTGGTCACCTGTTACTGGGGTACCATTCACTAATGTTTTTTTTTTACTGTTTGCTGATCTGTTGGTGATCCTAAATAAATAAATAAATTGCATGTACCCATGAGAAATGCACTTACGTATTGACGTCATAGATTTACAACACCACCGTTCCCGTGCCTCGGAGAGCACGTTAAGCCGTCGGTCCCGGTTCCACTAATGCCAACTTGTGGAATCGTTAAGAAATTCGTCATAAAAAAATATGACATCATATCCTCGCCCAACGCTGTGTTCTAGGGGCTGTAATGAAAAAAATGAATGAAAAGTTATCAAAGTACACTTGTGCGAGCGAGAGGGAAACTAAAGCGTTATCCCTTTTGAATAAAATAAATAAAAACTCGGAAATGTTCCGTTAACGTTAAACTGATGTGCACATCCGGTGCGCCGGTCTCCGTGCGGAGTCCGTCTGTTACTCAAGCGCAAACGTTATATAATCCGTTAACTATATATATATATATCACGCTATTAAACTAGATATTCGAGCGCTTATAGAGTTGAGAATTGAATAATATTTTGTAATTATGACGCAACATGACGTAAATAACGGAATCCACTAATAACATTTGCGTCTAAGTAACAGAATAGGGCTTTTAAGTTTAATTAATTTTTTGTGTTTGTGCGTTAAACAGTGCATTTCCATTTCCATCGAGACAACTCTGATCTCAATCGGAATACGACGGCATCGATTATTGTATTAAATGATCCATTAATATGGAACTTTATTATTTAGTGTCAAATGGCACTGAGAAAGCACGATTTATACGAAATATTTCCGATAAAATGCGATGGAAAACAATTATGCACTACACCTGTACACACGGAATGATTTGAGAGCGTGTAGATGGTGTGAGCGCACAAATTCGCATTCAGTTGCTGTAGCACGTAAATATCTGTTACCGTAAAATGGGAGGAATAGTCTAGGTGGGAATAGGGACAAAACTGAGGTTTTTTTAGCGGCCTGGCCATCTGGCCATGCCTTTATGTAATGTTTTAATATGTTTGTTATAATTTTAAAAGATTGCATTTTTTTACAGTTTGATATAAAAACCGGCGTAATTAGCTTCTTAGTGGAGAGTTCAGAAATATTTTCAGTGTTCTTTGAACAGAAAACAGAAAAGAAAGATTAATGTTACTTTTATGCATTCATTTATAATAGTGACAAGTGCAATTCTAAAACCTATATTATCCCCGATTCACCCCAAAGCCAATGTGAACTGGCAATAAGATTACAATAAAAGTAATTGTTACCTAATTAAAATGAATTATATCCCTGCCATTATTTTTTTATTTGCTTGTACCTATAATGATCCTGGTTTTAATCCCGTTCAAATATATAGGTTGACTTTGTATGCCTTACTGTAGCGGTTAGTCCGTGGATTCAGACTAGAAGGTACCGGAATTTATTCCTGGTCGGGACATAATCATTTATTTGTGGTATTTTTCGAGTTTGATACACTAGAGACATCGACCAACTTGCCACAATAGGCCAGCAGTAAAGTTAACTAAATGTGAGTCCGCCCTGACCACCCCGAAAGGGATACACTAGAGACATCGACCAACTTGCCACGATAGGCCAGCAGTAAAGTTAACTAAATGTGAGTCCGCCCTGACCACCCCGAAAGGGATACACTAGAGACATCGACCAACTTGCCACGATAGGCCAGCAGTAAAGTTAACTAAATGTGAGTCCGCCCTGACCACCCCGAAAGGGATACACTAGAGACATCGACCAACCTGCCACGATAGGCCAGCAGTAAAGTTAACTAAATGTGAGTCCGCCCTGACCACCCCGAAAGGGATACACTAGAGACATCGACCAACCTGCCACGATAGGCCAGCAGTAAAGTTAACTAAATGTGAGTCCGCCCTGACCACCCCGAAAGGGATACACTAGAGACATCGACCAACCTGCCACGATAGGCCAGCAGTAAAGTTAACTAAATGTGAGTCCGCCCTGACCACCCCGAAAGGGATACACTAGAGACATCGACCAACCTGCCACGATAGGCCAGCAGTAAAGTTAACTAAATGTGAGTCCGCCCTGACCACCCCGAAAGGGATACACTAGAGACATCGACCAACCTGCCACGATAGGCCAGCAGTAAAGTTAACTAAATGTGAGTCCGCCCTGACCACCCCGAAAGGGATACACTAGAGACATCGACCAACCTGCCACGATAGGCCAGCAGTAAAGTTAACTAAATGTGAGTCCGCCCTGACCACCCCGAAAGGGATACACTAGAGACATCGACCAACCTGCCACGATAGGCCAGCAGTAAAGTTAACTAAATGTGAGTCCACCCTGACCACCCCGAAAGGGATACACTAGAGACATCGACCAACCTGCCACGATAGGCCAGCAGTAAAGTTAACTAAATGTGAGTCCGCCCTGACCACCCCGAAAGGGATACACTAGAGACATCGACCAACCTGCCACGATAGGCCAGCAGTAAAGTTAACTAAATGTGAGTCCGCCCTGACCACCCCGAAAGGGATACACTAGAGACATCGACCAACCTGCCACGATAGGCCAGCAGTAAAGTTAACTAAATGTGAGTCCGCCCTGACCACCCCGAAAGGGATACACTAGAGACATCGACCAACCTGCCACGATAGGCCAGCAGTAAAGTTAACTAAATGTGAGTCCGCCCTGACCACCCCGAAAGGGATACACTAGAGACATCGACCAACTTGCCACGATAGGCCAGCAGTAAAGTTAACTAAATGTGAGTCCGCCCTGACCACCCCGAAAGGGATACACTAGAGACATCGACCAACCTGCCACGATAGGCCAGCAGTAAAGTTAACTAAATGTGAGTCCGCCCCGACCACCCCGAAAGGGATACACTAGAGACATCGACCAACCTGCCACGATAGGCCAGCAGTAAAGTTAACTAAATGTGAGTCCGCCCTGACCACCCCGAAAGGGATACACTAGAGACATCGACCAACCTGCCACGATAGGCCAGCAGTAAAGTTAACTAAATGTGAGTCCGCCCTGACCACCCCGAAAGGGATACACTAGAGACATCGACCAACCTGCCACGATAGGCCAGCAGTAAAGTTAACTAAATGTGAGTCCGCCCTGACCACCCCGAAAGGGATACACTAGAGACATCGACCAACCTGCCACGATAGGCCAGCAGTAAAGTTAACTAAATGTGAGTCCGCCCTGACCACCCCGAAAGGGATACACTAGAGACATCGACCAACCTGCCACGATAGGCCAGCAGTAAAGTTAACTAAATGTGAGTCCGCCCTGACCACCCCGAAAGGGATACACTAGAGACATCGACCAACCTGCCACGATAGGCCAGCAGTAAAGTTAACTAAATGTGAGTCCGCCCTGACCACCCCGAAAGGGATACACTAGAGACATCGACCAACCTGCCACGATAGGCCAGCAGTAAAGTTAACTAAATGTGAGTTCGCCCTGACCACCCCGAAAGGGATACACTAGAGACATCGACCAACCTGCCACGATAGGCCAGCAGTAAAGTTAACTAAATGTGAGTCCGCCCTGACCACCCCGAAAGGGATACACTAGAGACATCGACCAACCTGCCACGATAGGCCAGCAGTAAAGTTAACTAAATGTGAGTCCGCCCTGACCACCCCGAAAGGGATACACTAGAGACATCGACCAACTTGCCACAATAGGCCAGCAGTAAAGTTAACTAAATGTGAGTCCGCCCTGACCACCCCGAAAGGGATACACTAGAGACATCGACCAACCTGCCACGATAGGCCAGCAGTAAAGTTAACTAAATGTGAGTCCGCCCTGACCACCCCGAAAGGGATACACTAGAGACATCGACCAACTTGCCACGATAGGCCAGCAGTAAAGTTAACTAAATGTGAGTCCGCCCTGACCACCCCGAAAGGGATACACTAGAGACATCGACCAACTTGCCACGATAGGCCAGCAGTAAAGTTAACTAAATGTGAGTCCGCCCTGACCACCCCGAAAGGGATACACTAGAGACATCGACCAACTTGCCACGATAGGCCAGCAGTAAAGTTAACTAAATGTGAGTCCGCCCTGACCACCCCGAAAGGGATACACTAGAGACATCGACCAACCTGCCACGATAGGCCAGCAGTAAAGTTAACTAAATGTGAGTCCGCCCTGACCACCCCGAAAGGGATACACTAGAGACATCGACCAACTTGCCACGATAGGCCAGCAGTAAAGTTAACTAAATGTGAGTCCGCCCTGACCACCCCGAAAGGGATACACTAGAGACATCGACCAACTTGCCACGATAGGCCAGCAGTAAAGTTAACTAAATGTGAGTCCGCCCTGACCACCCCGAAAGGGATACACTAGAGACATCGACCAACTTGCCACGATAGGCCAGCAGTAAAGTCTAAATGTGAGTCCGCCCTGACCACCCCGAAAGGGATACACTAGAGACATCGACCAACCTGCCACGATAGGCCAGCAGTAAAGTTAACTAAATGTGAGTCCGCCCTGACCACCCCGAAAGGGATACACTAGAGACATCGACCAACTTGCCACGATAGGCCAGCAGTAAAGTTAACTAAATGTGAGTCCGCCCTGACCACCACGAAAGGGATACACTAGAGACATCGACCAACCTGCCACGATAGGCCAGCAGTAAAGTTAACTAAATGTGAGTCCGCCCTGACCACCCCGAAAGGGATACACTAGAGACATCGACCAACTTGCCACGATAGGCCAGCAGTAAAGTTAACTAAATGTGAGTCCGCCCTGACCACCCCGAAAGGGATACACTAGAGACATCGACCAACTTGCCACGATAGGCCAGCAGTAAAGTTAACTAAATGTGAGTCCGCCCTGACCACCCCGAAAGGGATACACTAGAGACATCGACCAACTTGCCACGATAGGCCAGCAGTAAAGTCTAAATGTGAGTCCGCCCTGACCACCCCGAAAGGGATACACTAGAGACATCGACCAACCTGCCACGATAGGCCAGCAGTAAAGTTAACTAAATGTGAGTCCGCCCTGACCACCCCGAAAGGGATACACTAGAGACATCGACCAACTTGCCACGATAGGCCAGCAGTAAAGTTAACTAAATGTGAGTCCGCCCTGACCACCCCGAAAGGGATACACTAGAGACATCGACCAACTTGCCACGACAGACCAGCAGTAAAGTCTAAATGTGAGTCCGCCCTGACCACCCCGAAAGGGATACACTAGAGACATCGACCAACCTGCCACGATAGGCCAGCAGTAAAGTTAACTAAATGTGAGTCCGCCCTGACCACCCCGAAAGGGATACACTAGAGACATCGACCAACCTGCCACGATAGGCCAGCAGTAAAGTTAACTAAATGTGAGTCCGCCCTGACCACCCCGAAAGGGATACACTAGAGACATCGACCAACCTGCCACGATAGGCCAGCAGTAAAGTCTAAATGTGAGTCCGCCCTGACCACCCCGAAAGGGATACACTAGAGACATCGACCAACTTGCCACGATAGGCCAGCAGTAAAGTCTAAATGTGAGTCCGCCCTGACCACCCCGAAAGGGATACACTAGAGACATCGACCAACTTGCCACGATAGGCCAGCAGTAAAGTCTAAATGTGAGTCCGCCCTGACCACCCCGAAAGGGATACGATCTAGACTAATATGTTATTCTGTTGACATACGTAAGTGATATACATTATTCGCTTTTCCATATAAATTGGAATTCAACAGTTTGTATGGAGAAGTCAAAAACTTACTGCAGATGTTTTTTTTTAAGAAAAGTTGTTTGTTTCTATCAATAGAATAACATATTAGTCTAGAGTAAGAGCATATTCCTCGCCAAGCCGTCTGGCCAGCGTGGCGAGTGTAGGCCAAATGCTCCAGATACATGAAGGCCCATCCCCAGTACCTAGTGGAGGTCTAGGACGCTGTGTTCTAAGGGCAGTAATGAAAAAAATTAAGGGCATACAAAGTCACTCCGTATAAACGTTTCTCCAAACCTGTGCTAGTTCAAACTAGTGATGCCAAACTAATTGAATTGATCTCGAAAATTGCAGATTTCAATACTATTTGATTTACTAAATAATCAAAACGAAAATTAAGCAAATATAGTCTTAAAGCTAAAAGTACTTACGCAAAAAGGATCCAATTTTAAGTTATAGGCTACTAAAGTTGGAATTCAGATGTCCATCGATAAGGTAGGTGAATTAGTCCAACATTTAATACATTTATAATATTTTTATATGGATCGCTTTTGATATAAGATATATCATCCTAAGGACCTGATTAAAATTCATAATTAAATTTCTGAAAATTTGTGGATTGGATCCATACATACATACATATCTTTACGCCAGATCCCTTGCGGGGTATGCAGAGACAATTGAGCGCCATTTGTCACGATCACGACATACTTCTTTCGTCTTCGTCGACATTCATCAACCTCTTCATACATGCCCTTTTGTTACGAAAGCTTTTTAATGTGCCTTCAGCCAGTGATTGGATCCTTCATGCGTAACTGCGTCCAACTATAGTATTATTACCATATCGACTTTCGACCTTAGTATATTAAAAGCTGATAATGTCGCTTATACGGATCAAATTTTGGGAACTGATGTCAACCTCAAACTTAAGGAAACTGCAGGAATCAATCCCTTTCGTACTCTAAAAATTTACGTCCAATTCCCGGTTAGAATAATAATAATAGTATTTTCAAAAACCTCATCCATATCCTACCGGCCGACATCGATATGGTACTAAAGTGACGAAACATATTTGTTTAAGATTTAGGGTTTCGGAAGTTTATGTATCGGGTAAATTCACTTTATTTACCTTTGCAAGTGTTTGACTTGGCGTTGCTCTATGGTTTTCATACTCTTTAAGCAAAATTCAGTTAAAAAGCGAGCTCTGCTTTCAAGTCGAACACAACAATTTATAGATGTACCAATTATTTTTTGTATTATTTAACTAACTATAGAAATATTTTAATATATTTTCGATTTTAAAATGTAATATTTATTGGCTATAGAATAGTTTGGATATGTACGAGTATTAAATTATTTTTTTGTTTTAATTTAATTAACATGACTGTCAAACGTTGCCAAAACAAAAATACCATAGACATAGGATCGTCGCGTCTATATCTATGAAAAATACACAAATTAATCATTGTTTTTTAGTCCACTTGTAACTAATATAGCCAATAAATTTAAAGCGTTTGGTGTAGCAACACTAAACGCCCTCTTACCTGGTATCACATCTCGTCTTGTCATAGGTACCTACAGGTTCATAACTCTGTAAAACTTAAAAATAAAAAACTTTTCATTTTTTTCGTGTTTTATTTTTGCCAGATAACCAAAGATACGTAGGAGTTATAATAACGGTTTATTGATCGCAAAAATACAAGATACATAATAAAAGCAATCTTTACCGATCTGTTATCCGAATAGTTTCATGACAGGGATCAATGGGCCAGAGCTAATAATGTGGAGATTAGAGGAATCCCATCTTCTAACACGGAGAATCTTTTCGACTTGGCTCAGAAGATTGCCTCTATAGGAGATACTACACTGAAGAAGGAAGATATAAACTATATCGCGAGAATTCCGACCCGTGTACCAAACGTGCCTAAGCCAATAGTAATATCCTTTAACAATAGGTATATGAAGGAGGACTTTGTGGCCACATCTCGTAAAAGTCAGAGATTAAATCTTTCCAACCTGGGATTTTCCAAGGAGGGAAAATTTTACGTCAACGACCATCTGACTCAGCACAACAAAGTGCTGCTGACAAGGGCAAGATCACTTGCAAACGACAACAATTTCAAATACATCTGGGTCAAGCATTCAAAAATTATGGCAAGAAAATCGGATTCCTCGCCCATATTTTCTATCAGAAACGAAAAGGACCTTGCAAAAATAGTTTAATAATTATAGTTTATTTAGTTTATATTTTTGTTCTTTATTCTTATTTTGTATGTAGTTTGGGAATCACTGGAATTTACATAGCCTTTTGTTTTTTTCAATTCGGATCTGTCAACCAATTTACGCAGGTAAGTTTAAAAAATTGCGATGCGGCGAGCGTTGCATTCATAACCTTGTTGTTAGTAGTCATAAAGTTTATAGTTGCTTGCACTTATGTTGGGTGGGTAGTGCGTAGTATTGTTTTTGCTTTGAGTGAATATTACTTGCTTGCACCGTATTTGGCAATTTTAGGATGTTGGATTGAATGTTTATTAGCTGTTATAAATGTAAATCAATACTGCCTTTGCTTTTTTGTTATAATAGTTAGCTATTATTTTTATAATCGCTGTTTAGAATACATTACGTATATAGTACATTTGTATAATACCAATTTAAATATTTACGTGGATTTTTTTCATAATTTTTTCATAAGGCTAATTGCTATATATATTTATATTGTTAAGTTTATAAATTTGTCTGTAAGCCAAACCTCGAGACGAGATATCGATGTCTTGGATCAGCTGCGTGAGGGACGGTCAGCTGCGGGAGAAATTTTGTTCAAGTACTATATCAGGGACGTCGTGCGCCGGTTCGATTCCGGTCGTGATTCGTCGTATCTGTTACTATTTCGCTGCTATATTCGTATAGCAGATGGGTTGTCTTTATACTGTATTTGTGTGATAACACTATTTGTATTAGAGCTTTCTTTTACCAATTCCATTAGATCGTATCTCATTAGATTTTGTATTGTAACTAAAAGAGAAAGAAATTAGTATTTACTATCAAAACACACGTGGACTTCGCACAAAGACAGCTGTGTTTAAGCGAAATGTATGCCTTAATTCATATGATGTAATAGCGATCACAGAAACCTGGCTGCTGTCGGGCATAATGAACGAGGAGCTTTTCAATAATAATTATGTAATCTGGAGAAGAGATAGGGACTACGACACAACCCGCGAACGGTATGGAGGTGGCGTTCTGATAGCTGTTCGCAGAGAGCTCGCGGCCGTGGAGCGTACTGACTGGAGATCCACTGCTGAAGATATATGGGTCACGGTATCATTAAAAAATAATATTAAAAACCGTAAAAGCAGTAAAATTCACTTTTGCACACTTTATCTTTGTAAGCAAAATTTGGGAAATTCTTTTAATACTCAATTAAATAATTTTACAGACAAATTATCATTATTAGTGAACAATTGTCCTGACGACGTGTTCGTCATCATGGGGGATTTTAATATGAGCAATGTGGATTGGTGTGATGTTCACGACTCTCTGCAACCTACAGGTATTGCAGGAGATGGCCAGGTATATTTCTTTGATACACTAATTCAGTGTAATTTAAACCAGTTTAACTTCTGTCGTAACATTAATAATAGGCTGCTCGATTATGTTCTGTGTAACGCTAAAGTGTCAGTAGCAGGCTGTGGCGATCCACTAGTGCCAGAGGATGCTCATCATAGATCCCTTCAGTTACTACTTAGTTTTGCCAATGTGGATGAACTCAAATCGAGCCCAAGACTTAAGTATTTTTACGAATCAGGGGACTTTGTAAATATTAATTTAAGTTTGAATTCATATGATTGGGATCAGTGTCTAATTGAAAACTCACTAGATGAGAGTCTCAGTTCATTTTATAAAGTACTATATGATCTACGAGATAAATTTATTCCACACAAGCACATAACTCCATCAAATTTTCCTCCTTGGTACAACACTCCTCTTAAGAAAATTCTGAAAGAGAAGTTTAAATATCTTAGGAAGTATCATACATATGGTAACAAATCTGACTATGAAACATTCTCTTATCTTAGAAAAAGAGCAAAGTTAGTTGAAAGTGAATGTTTCAGTACTTATATGATTAATGCTGAGGAATCGATAACTAAAAACCCTAAAATGTTCTGGTCTTATGTTAAAACCCTGAATAAGAGTTCCAATGCCCTGCCATCGACTATGGTGTATGAAGGATTATCGGCCGGCTCGGGGGTTGAGATATGTGACCTTTTTTCCTCCTACTTTCAATCTACTTTTCTTACGAGCACATCACCCTCCATCATTGATTCCAAATCTGATGATCAGGATATCAATCAATCTGACACAATTGGTAACATTGTGATCGATCCCAATGAGGTACACAAGTTGCTTAGAAAGCTTGACCTTACTAAGGGGGCTGGACCCGATACAATCGCACCGGTATTTATTGTAAGATGTGCAGATAGTTTGACGTACCCTCTTACATTGTTATTTAGGCGGTCTATCAGGGATGGCATCGTTCCTGAAATCTGGAAATCTGCGTTTATAACACCAATCCACAAAGCTGGAAGCAAAAATGATATCAAAAACTATAGGCCTATATCAAAGCTGTGTCTGTTTGCTAAAATTTTTGAGCGTATCGTCCATGCCCAAATATACTCCTCATTGAACTCTAGTTTTATTCAGGAACAACATGGATTTTTAAAAAAGAGATCCACCACATCCAATTTGATACAATTTATTGATTACACAACGTCATCTATGGATTCCGGCGGTCAGGTGGATTCCATTTTTAGCGACTATAGTAAGGCGTTTGATCGCATTGACCATAGTATATTACTAGATAAATTACTCAAAGCAGGAATACATGGAGATCTATTTCGGTGGTTCAAATCTTATATCAATAATAGATCTCAGGCTGTTGTGGTTGGTGGTTATTCGTCGTCTTGGAAGAATGTCCCTTCAGGTGTCCCGCAGGGATCCTTATTGGGTCCCCTGCTCTTTGTGATATTTATTAATGATATTGGCTCTTGTTTTCAACATTCTCAATTTTTGTTGTATGCTGATGATATGAAAATTTTCAAACAAATTGATGATATTCATGACTGTCATCTTATACAGGAGGACCTGGAGAGGTTTGAACAATATTGCATAATAAATAACTTAGACCTTAATGTTTCTAAATGTTACTCAATGACGTTTACGCGCAGAATTAATGCTACAATCTATAATTACACCCTTAAGGGACTAACACTTAAAAAAGTACAGGAAATTCGTGACTTGGGTGTAATACATGACTCAAAATTGCTTTATGATAAGCACGTAGACTTTATTGTCAAAAAAGCTAGTAGAGCTCTAGGTTTTGTCATGAGATGTAGCTCGCAATTCTCGAGCATTAAAATAATTAAGATATTGTACTGCTCATATGTACGAAGCACGTTGGAATACTGTTCCCAGGTTTGGAGACCCATGTATGATATTTATATTAATCGTATTGAAGCCATACAACGTAGATTCATGAGGTTTCTGCAATATAAGTGTAAGCGATACGATAGCAACTACGAAGCAAGGTGTAAAAGACATCATATTCTGCCGCTGTTTGAGAGACGTAAGATAGCAGACATACTATTTCTAGTAAATATAGCTCAAACTAAGATTGATTCTCCGCAGCTTCTATCTAGAATTAATTTGTGTGCTCCAGTTAAACCCTTGAGAAAGCCAACATGCTTATCAGTGCCAGCTAGTGCATCTAGGTATAGAGGTAATTCGTTTTGCTGCCGTGCAGCTAATGAATTTAATAAACTGGTTGACTTTTCCGAGTTGGATCTATTTAATTCAACTACAGCTACTTTTAAGAATACTCTGTCAAAACATTGGTTTGACAGAGTTTCTTTGAGTGTTTCCGAAACTACTTAAACTGTTATTCATACTTTATTTCCTTACTATTTACTTTCTTTATTAGATATCTAAATTTTAGCTTGCTTTTATAGTGTCCTATATGTGAAAACATATTAATGGTCTGTAGATATATACTTGATTTTGTAATTAGTTATTAAGTACTGTTTGTTTTCCAATAAAATAAAATAAAATAATAAAATAAATAAAATCTACTCTGCAACTATTTGATGTGATTAATAAATCTCCCTCATACAACTGTCAAATAGAAAGTTATACTTATCAGTTGAAAGTCTAGCCTGGGTTCGTTTCGGTACAGCCCAGCCTTAAGCTCGGTTTGAGCCTCCGCCTAAATGTTCTATTTATTTAAATATAAATAACGAACTGTGTTGTCGGTCAGAGAATAATTAATAGATGGTTTTTATATTGGTCGGTATTCCTTGGTATAGTGACACCAATACACAACGGGCCTCAACTATATGCGCGGAGTGACCCTGCGCCCGCGCCTCTCCCAGTGTACGCCGCGACGCAGCCGGGACACACGTCTGCTAACAAGGTACATATATTTTATAATAACTACTTTATCACTGATTATTTACACAGAAATATGAAATATTTTTAGATTTTGAATATTATTTTAAAATATTAATACATTTGAAGTTACGAATAAATAGGTTTCTACTTTTACATGTTAAGAGACTTCTTCATAACTAAAAGTTATAATTTGTAGTAAAATTTTTAGCTATGTAATAAATTTAGGTTCGTCGTAAACTTAAAAAATATTATTTTCTGTATCGGCATCAATCAAATTTCGTTTCGGAACTTCTTGTGTGATTTTAGTTAGTTCATACCCCGTGTTTAGTGTTCACGTACTATGAAAAGCGCGCTTTGACTTGAATGAAAACATCATCGCGTACCGCTTACCATTAGGTGGGTGCGAGGTCACATGACGTGCATAGTATATTTGAAAAAACTCTACATAAACGCCAGTCAACGCACATGACAATATTAAAACATTTCCCTGGAGTAATAACGTGCACAAATTATAACTTGAAATATATTTTTTTTAAACTGAATATTTAAACTTTGTTAACTCAATATTGTATACTGACCGTTCACCGTCAGACGGTCAGATCGTCATAGTGTGACCGTTCACCGTCAGACGGTCAGATCGTCATAGTGTAACCGTTCACCGTCAGACGGTCAGATCGTCATAGTGCGAACTGCTCTGCTCGTTTTTGTGTAATTGTTTATATATTTTCGTGCCAAAGTCATTTAGAAGCAGTGCAAGAGAGATTGTGTTGGAGGTAAAAGGCAGGGGACATCTTACGGTGAACGGTCTGTATCAATAATAGAAAAGTTGTTCAATAAAATCCGTTCGGAAATAGGTTTTGAAAATCGAGATGTTAATCGCTATAAAACAAATTTCGAAAACTTCCCATAATCGTCTCGGGAACTACATTCGGACATTCGGAGTATAACTCCTGTGTTTTCGCGGAACCAGTTAATTCGGTCGTTCGTCTTAAACTGGATTCAGCTTTTCTTTTTGCATTAACCAGCAGTCTTAGTCTATTTCTTGAATCGAAGTCGTTCGTATTCGAACGTCCTGTCAGTTTTAAATTTCGTTAAAGGAATCATTTAACGTTTGCAGTTGCAGTTAGCTTTATATTGCGTTTATTTTATATATGCATCGTGTATTGTATCTAAATTGCATAGACCTATAAAACTTGTGACATAGTTGGAGACTCAGAATTAGCTGTGTAGTAGTAAATATGCCATCCGACCGGCCGCGCGTACTCGTGTAATGAAAACTCAGTTGTTAATATGAAAAGCTTCTACTAAACTTGTGACATAGTTGGAGACTCAGAATTAGCTGTGTAGTAGTAAATATGCCATCCGACCGGCCGCGCGTACTCGTGTAATAAAAACTCAGTTGTTAATATGAAAAGCTTCTACTAAACTTGTGACATAGTTGGAGACTCAGAATTAGCTGTGTAGTAGTAAATATGCCATCCGACCGGCCGCGCGTACTCGTGTAATAAAAACTCAGTTGTTAATATGAAAAGCTTCTACTAAACTTGTGACATAGTTGGAGACTCAGAATTAGCTGTGTAGTAGTAAATATGCCATCCGACCGGCCGCGCGTACTCGTGTAATAAAAACTCAGTTGTTAATATGAAAAGCTTCTACTAAACTTGCATTTTGTTATAGATTTTGTTTTTATTTAATATATTTTTTACTTTTAAAATAGTTTTTAATTACATACAATATTTGGTTGGGTAGGGAGAGGAGTAGAATGGTGGATGGTGAGCGTATTATGGCACAATCATCGATGTATATCGATAGGCCCCACGTTCCCGTAGAACCAATCGAAGTCATGTAGCTGCACCAACAGTCGCGAGATACGTCGAGAGCGCCTAATATTTATATTTATATCGAGTAGAACTAGTCTTTTTGTATGCATTGTTATATAATTTCCGATGACTAAAGCATGTGGCATTATCCTTGGTTGAGAATTGCCCCCCAAAGTTGGTAGGTACGCAAAGCACTCTTCTCATCTCTTACCCACACACGATGGACCCGGCACCCGCACGGTGATTTTATGGAATGCTTAGAAATTTGTCTCCAATAAATATTAACAGAGTTATAACTTGCAATGTTTGTTTTCTGGTCAAACCTTGCAACCGAATTTTAACTGATGGAGCTGAAATTTTGCATAGATAGTTTTACGTATAGTTACGATGACCTTTAAACAGTCAGAAAAAAAGATAGTGCACTGTATTTTTTTACACTCCCACAATGTCCCACATTTATTATAGATATAGACTTTATTTCGTTTTGTAATCGTTCCAGCAGTGTTTTCATTTAATTCAACTTTTTTTAAAATATTTACACTGACGTGATACTGGCATAAATGTTCATCACTTATTACGATTGCCATTAAAAAAAACACTTTTAAGCAAAATTTTGTAAAAAAAAATGCGCTTTTTACTTAGCTTTCCTTACAAGTGTAGGACTGATGTATTCCTTTAAATAACTTTATAAAGTATGTTTGGAACGCAATCTTAATAACAAGTGCGTGCGTACTTGACGAGGAACATTTACCCTTGGTTACTATACTCTTTGATTTACCCCGTCTACGATTTGGAGTTCTAGCAGTTAAGTCCGTGGATTTAGACTCGGAGGTACCGGGTTCGATTCCTGGTCGGACAATATTTTTTTAAAATTGATTTATGATATTTATCGATTTCGTGCGCTAGAGACATCGACGAGCTTGCCACTTGTCATGATGTGCCGGCAGTAAAGTTAGCTAAATGTAAATCCGCTTCATTAAAGCATGGTTTCTGACTACCCCGGAGGGACACGGTCGTGATGATACTTAACTTTTTTTTTATTATTTTGCCCACCTGATGGTAAGTAGCCACAAGGTCCATGAATGTTAACAATTGGAGTCAGACACTCATGACTAACGACCGACATCAGTCCCTAACACCATGCCGGCTTGACTGGGCATGACGGCAATTCGAGCCTGATCCCGAAACGTGTGGATACACTTTACTGGGTCTACCTGCACGAATGGTTGATAAGTATACTCTACTGTCCCGCCCCGGCAGAGATTGGCCATTTAATACCATCAGTTACCTATTTGTTGTTCTCGTTGAAAGTATGTGCCATTTGCAATGATGTCAAATATAAATAAGCGGATTCACATTTAGCCAACTTTACTATAGACTAATCATGACAAGTGGCAAGCTCGTCTATGTCTCCAGCTGCAGCGTACCAAACTCAAGAAATAAATTAAATATTAATTAAATGTATTTATTTACATCAATAAATATTTTTGTGTCCCGACCAAGGACTTAACCGCTAGACCACGGAGGCAGCTTGTCATGGTGATATTTATATAACTTGAAACAAGACTTACTGAACTAACATGACATTAACAAAACCTAGTATTAGGTAGGTACTATATTTTTATTCTTGCTTATTACAAGACGGTAGTGTCAGAGGACGGAAGTCGCACCAATATCTACTGTTTTGGTTACAAATTACTAGGCTATTGTAGTTTAACGACACTTTTATGAACTACAAATGGCAACTAGGAATTGAAATACATGAACTATTTAAACATATTATTTTTATGATTATGTGTTACAAAAAATGTTACTATCAGGACAATGGGGTCAGTGTGGGTATCGGCGAGGCAGAGATAAAGCGGCTTCCGTTACGTGACGTTAGTCATCTTTTTGTTTCCTTGCTAAATGTTGCTAAACAAACAAAACAGAATCAATCAAAGGACAATATGACGGAAATGGATGGGATTTCTTCCAACGGACGAGATTAGATTGCCTTTGTGGTCTAGCGGTTAGGTCCGTGGATTTAGACTAGGAGGTAGGCGGGTTACATTCCTGGTCGGGACAGAAACATTTATTTAATTTGTTATATTTTCGAGTTTGGTACGCTAAAGACATCAACGTGCTTGCCACTTCAAAGTCAAAAAATCAAAGTCAAAATATCTTTATTCACGTAAACCTATTACAGGCATTTATGAAACGTCATTAATTTAATTATTTTGAATGATTCTACTCCTGCTAGTAGAAGACTAAGCAGCAAAGTGATCCAATAAGTAAGCTGTTAGCAGAAGACCAGCAGCTTAGCAAATTCCAGTGACCTGTTAATGTTTAATCTGACTGAGAAAGGAATCTGCAAGGAAAACTCAGCTATATCAGATTTACAAAATAAAACATATACAGAACTGCACCACAACGATCAATTAATAACTTTTTAAATTTAGTTATCAGTACCTATGAGAAAACAATACCTGGTACAGCAGTAACCCACCAGGCAAGTCAGAATTAAGGTAGACTACATGCCTATGTGCAACCCGAAAGTCGACAAAACGCAAACTTGCCAAGATAAGTTAACTAAATGTGAAGCTGCTTCTGAAAAAAAAGGATGTGGTTTCTAAACATCCCAAGGGATACGGTCGTGATGATACTTTACTTTTTATTCGGACAAGAAGTATTCTCTTTAGGACATTATTATTGTATAGTTAATTTTGTTGAAATTACTTCACCGTTTGGCTTCTTGCCCCGTCTTTTTATATATTTATTATCTTTGGTCACCCTCATGTCGCTGTTCCAAATCACGATCTCGATTCGATAACAGAGTTTAATCGTGCTTGAGCTATTGGAAATAAAGAAGCATTGTGTTATTTAGGAATGAATGATGAATCAGTAGCGGTCACATTTCAAACGTATCGGGATTTTAAATTCTTATAAAACAGTTTAGGTACGAGTTGCATTCGTCAATGATGTCATGTCGCTGTCTCATATTCCTCCACGAACTCGAAATAACGAAGCATTGTGTTATTTAGAAATGAATGATGAATCAGAAGCCATAGGCAGTCACATTGCAAAAAAAAGTCTACTGAGAACCTCAACCTACACAAATGCGCCAACCTCGGTACAGGCTACGAATTTGCCGACAGCCTTGCTCGGTCTCATGTCCAGGGCACATCTGTCAGGCCTGGGGCGGCTGCAGACTCGGCTCAAAAAGCCAAATGTCGCAAATACGAGTCTATTGCTAATAACTATGTATTTGTGCCTTTTGGTCTTGAGACAATGGGATCGTGGGGGCCAAACGCTACGAAATTCTTTAAAGAACTGTCTAAGCGGCTGGTAAGAAGGCTGGCAGTTTTTTCGCGCAGCAAATCAGCATCGCTGTGCAGCAGGGGAATGCTGCGAGTGAATATTTTTATATATAGTTTCGATTTCAACCTGGATCGATGGCTTAACGTCCTATCCAGACCAATATACAGAGCATGCTAAAATTGTATAAAAAGCTTTGGATCAATTTCTAAAACAATATTTTTTATTATACCTATCTAAGTATGATATACCTAGTTACTATTTTATTTTGTACTATGCACCGTTCACAATATGTAACTTCGCTCCCAACTCGAGATTCATCATTCATCAGTCCCTAAGATGTTGACTTCAAAAGTAGTTATCCCAACTGCAGTGGTTTGTGGTGGTATAGTTTGGGGCCTGGAGTGAGCTGGACCGAGATTTACGAGCGGTCGTTAAGTCGTGGCCCAGTTTAAATGTTTGGTTTTTATGCGATACGAACGTCAGGTCGGCTGGGGTTATCGCCGGAGATATTTTTATATACCAAACTATTCGTTTAATCTGCTACATGTACCGTAACTATGTCATATAGAAAAATAGAAGTACTTAGTATGTAACAATATTACAGATCAACAATTAGAGCCAGTAATGTTTTTATAATAATAATAATAATATTTGTTTATTGAATTACTAGATTCATAGTGTTAGTAACAGAAAACCTTATAAAACTATGTTAGCACTAACCTAATAATAACCCAAGTATTTTTTTTTTTTCACATTTATCTAAGGCCAACTCCCCGCACATGCACGCCACAGCAACGAGACATGTACGGAGAGTTCAGGCTCTCAGCGACCATTCTGAGCGATTTATAAACTAGCTCTTTTTTATTGTCTTCCCTTAAGGACTATATGTACTTGTAAATAAATATACTCTGCTGGATATTGATTTAAGTTATCAAAATATTTGTATTTAGAAACTATGGATAGATAAAGGATACGTGATATGTCATCTGAGAACGACACTTCACTCTGGGATCAGCTCTTTTTTATTGTCTTCCCTTAAGGACTATATGTACTTGTAAATAAATATACTCTGCTGGATATTGATTTAAGTTATCAAAATATTTGTATTTAGAAACTATGGATAGATAAAGGATACGTGATATGTCATCTGAGAACGACACTTCACTCTGGGATCAGCTCTTTTTCCACCTATATGGACTAAGTGGTGGGGTGGGGAAATGATCTAGAAAACTATTTTACAAACGAAGCACACAGTAGCCCATCTCATATCCAAGTGACCTCGTCAGGCGCGGAAAGTGCGGCTGTTTCTGGTGAGAACCTCAAGATGTGCAAATACGCCAACCTCGGTACAGGTTATGAATTTGCGCAGCAAGGCTCTTGGCCAAGGAGTTGTCAAAGCGGCTGACGGAAAGGTCTGGAAAGAAGAAGGCTGGCAATTATTTCTCTCAACGTATTAGCCTCGTTATACAGAGGGGAAATGTTGCCAGTGTCATTGGGTCTATCTCGGATGGGACGTCTCTAGAGGACATTTTTAAATTTAATTTTATTATTTAGGTACCTTTTAATTTATAATTAATGTATATTAATTTACTCTGAATATAACTATTATGTATTGAGAAAGTTGACAGTTGCGAGATGTATTAATTATTTGTTATCTTAGTGTTTATTATTTTTTGTACAATAAACAATTTGCAAACTTTAAAATGTATTAAAATAAATTAGAATATTTGTCGTCAAGACTCATTCTAACTAATTCTACAAAGTCAATAAGGGCCTCGCAAAGATCTACCCGTCCGCAGACTCGCAAAGATCTACCCGTCCGCAGACTCGCAAAGATCTACCCGTCCGCAGACTCGCAAAGCCATTATGATCACACTTTGTCTGAAGAACTACGTCAAGAAGAGTAGACCAGGGAACTAATTCCTTGCTACTGTAATGAACAAAGTGCTTCATTGTAAGTAAGTAGTGACTCCATTCGTTCAATTAGTATTAATAACTCTTTTCTGTCCCCAATCTGGGACGCAGATCAATAACGTTACATCATACAATACATAGTATTTAAACGAATTGGGTCAGCTCGTGGACGTCATATTATCTGGGTTATCAATATTAATTATTTGCCAGCAACCTATCATCATCATCATCAGCTGCTGGATGTAAGGCTCACCACTGAACGCGATCTTTTGCCACTCTCATCAAATTTATATTTCCATATAGTTCACATTTAACTCTTAGATATATTATCAAACACATTCTTGCCTTAGAAACACCTATTTATCCTTAGTTCCCCGTTACTTGGTCGGGCTATCGATTTGTCCCTAGACTGGCTGTGTCTGGGATTTCCACTCCCTCCCCCTCCGCACCCCGCACTCTCCTAAATAAATAATAAGCGATAGCTAAATTGCTTATATTAAAAGTAAAAAAAGTAAGTAACATCACGCCTGTATCCAAGTTGTGGGGTAATTAGAATCCACGCTTTTAAAGAAGCGAATTTACACTTAGCCAAATTGAGTATAGGCCTATCATGACAAAGGGCAAGCTTATATCTCTAGCATACTCGTACCAGACTCAGGAAATATTAATAATTTAATTAAAGGTATATAATACCTAACCTAATATTATTTATGATTTATATTATTTGTCTTTTTACTAATCTGACTGTCAAGGATTCTATTCAGGACAAAGCTAATATTTTTTCTTGCACCAAAACGGAATTGGAGGTATCGAGTGTTTCGAAGTATGTCGTAAATAGACCTGAAATTTATTTATTCACTTTGGAAAACCAACAGTTGGCAATTTAAAAAAGACAAAAAAAAAACAATAAATATTTAACGTCATTCTAGCTGAGTTTGTATTGCGTCTCATCATGCAGGCAGAGTTGGCAGATGCCATTCTAGCTGAGTTTGTATTGCGTCTCATCATGCAGGCAGAGTTGGCAGATGCCATTCTAGCTGAGTTTGTATTGCGTCTCATCATGCAGGCAGAGTTGGCAGATGCCATTCTAGCTGAGTTTGTATTGCGTCTCATCATGCAGGCAGAGTTGGCAGATGCCATTCTAGCTGAGTTTGTATTGCGTCTCATCATGCAGGCAGAGTTGGCAGATGCCATTCTAGCTGAGTTTGTATTGCGTCTCATCATGCAGGCAGAGTTGGCAGATGCCATTCTAGCTGAGTTTGTATTGCGTCTCATCATGCAGGCAGAGTTGGCAGATGCCATTCTAGCTGAGTTTGTATTGCGTCTCATCATGCAGGCAGAGTTGGCAGATGCCATTCTAGCTGAGTTTGTATTGCGTCTCATCATGCAGGCAGAGTTGGCAGATGCCATTCTAGCTGAGTTTGTATTGCGTCTCATCATGCAGGCAGAGTTGGCAGATGCCATTCTAGCTGAGTTTGTATTGCGTCTCATCATGCAGGCAGAGTTGGCAGATGCCATTCTAGCTGAGTTTGTATTGCGTCTCATCATGCAGGCAGAGTTGGCAGATGCCATTCTAGCTGAGTTTGTATTGCGTCTCATCATGCAGGCAGAGTTGGCAGATGCCATTCTAGCTGAGTTTGTATTGCGTCTCATCATGCAGGCAGAGTTGGCAGATGCCATTCTAGCTGAGTTTGTATTGCGTCTCATCATGCAGGCAGAGTTGGCAGATGCCATTCTAGCTGAGTTTGTATTGCGTCTCATCATGCAGGCAGAGTTGGCAGATGCCATTCTAGCTGAGTTTGTATTGCGTCTCATCATGCAGGCAGAGTTGGCAGATGCCATTCTTCGAGTTCAAATTCCGCTCTTTAATTTCATTTCACGAGTAGGTACTAACCAGAACGCGAGGAAACGAGATGCTGTTATATAATAATTGTATAGAAACGGGACTACACACAGGCCATATTTTAGCTTACCTTTAAACAGATACATAGTCACATGCCTCACAATAAATACACGTCACGCTGGCAGTCAGGTTGGCGAGAGTCTGGATAATGAATTAGGTAGTTTAGCCAACACCGTAATTATTTATTCAAAGTCGGCGTGTGGTTAAATGAAAATAATTTTAGCAGATGTGGATGAGGTCATCGAGGATTCTATCTGGACAACATAGCTCTGTTAGGCTCGCATACAGCTCCCGACAGGCCTGGCCACACCGAATGTGTACATCAACACGTGAGGGCTCCGTATGCGCGGCGTACACGTGTTTTGGAGTTGTCCGTGCACGTCTTCATGTAGAAGCACAATTCCAGACATAAAGTATATCGTTACTCGTTTTGTCACTTTTACTTTAGCTATAAGTATTATTTATTTATTTGGAAGCAGATGGTCACAAGTACATTAAAGGTATATAAACAGATGGTCACAAGTACATTAAAGGTATATAAACAGATGGTCACAAGTACATTAAAGGTACTTAAATACATGGTAATTTAAACCTGGAGTTTTAACAATAAATATGTTAAAACAAAAAAATAAATTATTGGGTTGACTTGACATAAAAAAAATAACAACAAACGCAAGTAATGTACTAATTGCACTTCTAAAGCGACTCTTTTATCAAGCAACAATCTAGGTCCTGCATATCACAAAGCTATAGAAGCTTAAATTAAGAATATATTCTAGAGGGTATGAAAAAAGATCCGTATTGCGACAGTCCTGTTAGGGGGACCCAGAATCGGGGCAATCAGCAATATTGTTTAAAAGGTGAAACAAAAGAAACAATACATTGGTAATATCTCGTCTTACTTGCAACTATAGAGAGAGGGTAACGAGTTATTTTTTTATTTAATAATAAACTAATGACTACGAGTATAAGGATCAGGCAACTTAAATCTTAGTACATTTTGCAGATCAAATAGTTCAATGTCCGGGAAAACACGCGAGGCATCGCTGTGCTAGCAGTTAATTGTGTTAGAATTTTAAGATTATAAGCGGATTACACACATTCCGTTAACATATGTATGTGATTATGATATTAGTATGTAAGTAAAAATAAGCAATCCTACAATATATCATCATCATTACAGCAGAACACAGCGTCCTAGACCTCCACTGCTGGAGATTGGCCTTCCAGAACATATACTTATCTGGAGATTTTGGCCTACACTTGCCACGCTGGCCAGACGGCCTGGCGAGCATCCGATGTATTTTTTTAATAACAATTTATTAACGATTCCAAAAGTTGGTATTAGTGGAACCGGGACCGACGCGCGGCTTAACGTGCTCTCCGAGGTACGTAAGAAAAGTGTATTTCTCATTGGTACATGTCGGGTGGGTTTGAACTTTGTAGGATTTAAGGAACGCGTTCTAACAACCGAGCCACCACCGCGCCTTACAATACGAGTGTCTGTGAGTAGATAACTAACTAAAGATGTGTGTCCACAGACCTGTATTTTTTATTTCATTTCATTTATGCGAGTTGATCGGGGTTCTTAACTAAATGACATGTCCGTAGGTACCTACTCCGTGTTCACGTAGTAAGCAAAGCGCGTTTTTTTACTAAAGCACCAAGTTAAACACTACACCTAGCTAGAGCTACTTTTTTTTTACTAAAGCACCAAGTTAAACACTACACCTAGCTAGAGCTACGTTTTTTTACTAAAGCACCTAGTTAAACACTACACCTAGCTAGAGCTACGTTTTTTTACTAAAGCACCAAGTTAAACACTACACCTAGCTAGAGCTACGTTTTTTACTAAAGCACCTAGTTAAACACTACACCTAGCTAGAGCTACATTTTTTTACTAAAGCACCTAGTTAAACACTACACCTAGCTAGAGCTACGTTTTGAGTGAGTAACAAATACCTAAGTAACATTTTGAAATCGGTGTAGTTTATGTTTATGTAAAATGCACTAAAATAGATGGTTTATGGTTAACCGACTGCAAGCTGCAACTCGTAACATCGGAAATTCACGTTTGTTTATAGACACTTGAAACATGCTTAAGTTTTAGCTAGGACCTATCTAAAAAAAAATAACATGCAATAATCAACATTTTTATAACATAAACGAAATACTATTGTTCGCAATTTGGCTCCATTTTCTCGTTTTATCGTAGGTATCGTAGTTTTTTGCGTCTATTATTTCTTACCTTCCTTTGTGACCGATGTAATTTATTATTGTTATTGGGGTGGCCTCCCGAACAACAAAGAAGACCAATGCGAATCAGTTTATTTAGCTCCCTAACGGTTGTTCCCGCCACAATAAATACTATAAGGCTTACACAATAATTGTGTGTTGGGATCATAGACATAGGATCGTCGCATTAGTATTCTATATCTATGGTTGGGATTGCTTAATCTGTAAAATAAAATACATACTACAAAATATTTATAACAGATAAAAAAAATATGCGAAAATTTTATGATTAAAAGTACTTACAAATTTTTCTTATCGCTTTTAAGCGCTTTTTTCAGTTTATTTCGCTTTGAAAGTCATCAACTTGGCTTGTCTATGGTTTTCATACAAAATTTGGTAAAAAAAGCACGCTTTGCTTTATTTGCTTCATAAGTGGAATATATCACAAGTACACGGGCTGCATTCCCATGTTGCACTGCCATGGATTTTGTTTTACTCGTAAATATTTATTAGACCGAAACTTCTACCATTTTGTTCCCAGTTTCATAATAAATAAATATAAATAAATAAATATTTCCAGACAGGTCACACAGCGCCATCTAATTTCCGTGGTAAGCTACGAGGCTTGTGTTACGGAAACTAGATGGTTGATAAAGAAATAAATACATTTAATTAATATTTAATTTATTAAATAAACTAAAAGATAAACCTAAAGATAAACTACATATTATACTTTTTTTTTTTGTAAATATATACATATTATATATACATATAAACACCCAGACTGAGACAAATTATACAATGTACAACTTGCCCCCGGTGGGAATCGAACCCACGACCTCCCGAGTTCACGGCACCGTTTGTTACCACTAGACCACGGAGGCGGCGGCGATAAAACCACCATAATTCGAAACACACACATATTCTCACTTATCTGATAAGGATTTTTTTCGCTCAAACCACAGCGCAGCTATTCCATTAAATATCAGAATTTCTGCACAACAATTGGACTGAGTTATACAAAAACGAAGTCTGCGTAATTGTAACGATTAAAGTTTAAAAATGGCTTCAATTGTGGTACCCTGACGGCTTACATTTAAAATAAAACTGTTACATTCGAAACCATGCCTTAGTCATTTGATATATTTGTTCCAGATGAAGATGCGGTGCGGCCTAGCGGTCGTGCTTCTCGTGGCGTGCATCTGCATCGCCGATGCTGAGGTAGCTATACACGATATTAGTTAGTTAAAGCCGAGCCTTCTCGGGGTCAGTGTTCTCTAGAATAACGTTTATTTATTTCAAACTTTATTGCGCTTGTACAAAGGGCGGGCTTAATTCAATACGTTTCATTGTTTAAGAAAATTCGTCGTCGCCACCGTCGATTGCGCACGACCACGACGGAGGCACCCGGCGCAGCGCCCTCGGTGCCGGCCGCCCTCGCCGAGCCCGGCTCCGACGCTGAACACATCCAACTCGGCATCGCTGAGAGTCTCGACGAAAAAAGATTCCATGTAAGTCAAACACGCGATCCCCATCACCTTCTTTAGATCATCTACCTAGTCGTTTCATTCTGTATCGACCCTCCAGTGCTCTCCACACGTAAACCAGTTTTCCCCATCGTTCGTTGGTTCTGCGGCAGATGTGTCTGGCCCATTTCACCTTCAACTTGCTAATTAAAAAATACTAGTTAATAACTGTTGTAGATACCTATTTGTTGTAGATACCTATTTGTTGTAGATACCTATTTGTTGTAGATACCTATTTGTTGTAGATACCTATTTGTTGTCCAGAATAACTGTTGTAGATACCTATTTGTTGTAGATACCTATTTGTTGTCCAGAATAACTGTTGTAGATACCTATTTGTTGTAGATACCTATTTGTTGTCCAGAATAACTGTTGTAGATACCTATTTGTTGTAGATACCTATTTGTTGTCCAGAAAAACGAACTGATTATTCATTATAGCAGTTGATGTTTTACTATTGTCGTACATAAC
The DNA here is from genome assembly GCA_910589645.1 of Tinea semifulvella. NCBI lineage: Eukaryota > Metazoa > Arthropoda > Insecta > Lepidoptera > Tineidae > Tinea > Tinea semifulvella. The sequence goes on from OU342601.1 coordinate 12,516,098, forward strand.
CTTCTTGTCATCGGTCAAAATTGTCCAAAGGTTCCATGATTTTTTTAAATAATTATAATATATTTTCAGCAAGCTCAACAAGATCGCCTCAATGAAGTCATTTCAAATCCTGACTCCGATGTAATGGATGGTATGTGTGTTGTTATTTATTTTCTTTTTAACTTCTGTATAATATGAATATTGTATGAATACACAAATCTTTAGTAAAATACAAAAACCTAAAGTGTTCCCAGAAGTGATCCTTGGTGAACTCCAAAGTTACTGGTGACCACTTGCGCATTCGCATTATAGTCAGGTCAGTCAAAGCGTCGTCGTATGTAAAGAGAGATTTAATATTGTCTATAATTTAAACTTTTTAAACTATCGTAGTAGTTTTTCTAAATAAATAAATAGACCGATGCGCGTTTTACCTTAGAGCATCGATGCCTAAGAGACATTTCGCCAAAGTTTCTGATCTTCACCAACCGACCGTAGTCACAAGAGAGTCTATAAATGACCAAATTGTTGTCAGATCCCTGCCTGAAGGTGCACTGCAGCGCTGGCCGAGTCTGCGAGATCGACGAGGTAGGCGAGGCGGTCTGCAACTGCATCAAGGACTGCCCTTATGAAACTGATCATCGGCGCATGGTATGTCTTAACCAATGCGTTTATATTCGTGTTAGCATGGGACTTTGCTCAATACACTGTATTGTATATTTAGCTTTATGGTATTGCTAGTACGTACTATAAGACTATAGAGGTCCACATAGTCTATGAGTGTCTCCAACGAACGAGTATCGAAGAGCCGGCACCACACAGCGCCTGCTTATAGTTCCATAGCTAAAAATTCAATTCCATAACATTAAAGCACCGTCTCTGTTGGTGTCTTCACTTTACCAGAGCGCTATAAGTCCAGAAGCCTTAAGCAATAGTTGTGTGATTCAGAAATTCGCTGCCAATGACTTTACGTCTAAGCACCTGCTTAGTGGAAGGCTGAACGAAAGTGCGCGTTAAAGTTACATTTGACGATGACATTAACGGTTTAATGGACTGTCTGTAATTAAAAATAATATCTTAAAGAGTATTTAATATTACATCTTGTCGTCTTCTATAATATGTCCATTCGAGGCTAAAAAGTAAAAAGTCATAAGCCGATTTGGAAAAGAGCCAGTCTTTTAAACCCTTATTAACTTCATTATCAATCTAATATTCGTTTTTTTTCTTGGCCAGGTGTGCACAAACCACAACGAGACGTGGTCTTCTGACTGCGAAGTGTACCGTCACCGCTGCCTCTGTCTGGAGAGCTCGGACCTCTGCAAGGGACCCAAGTACCACCACGTGCAGATAGAGTACTACGGCACGTGCAGGGAGATGCCGGTAAACAATCAAACGCTTTACTGTAATCTAAATAAACTGTATGCGTTTCTTTAAGATATATCCGGTTTCTGGTATTTTTATATGGTAGACATTTGTATATCTAGATTTTAATACTGCTTGCTTGTTGGCATGCCTATTTACATCGAAGAGTGTACTTACCTCGGTAAAGTAACAAATTTTAGCTTTTCAATATGCACGTTATTCGGAAGATCGCTACTAACCTATAGGTTGTAATGTTCCGTGCAGGTATGTGGAGAGAGTGACATGGCCGACTTCCCCCGGCGCATGCGCGACTGGCTGTTCAACATCATGAGGGACATGGCGGAGAGACACGAGTTGTCCCCTCACTACCTCGGCATGGAGCAGGAAGCCGAGGCCAACCTCACTCGCCGCTGGACCAACGCTGCCATCTGGAAGTGGTGCGACCTCGACGCACACGACAACAACAGGTTACAACAACATTAATTCATCTCACATTATCACTACAAGGAATATTTCCTTTGAGCTTAATTTACTATCTCAAATACTTACGGTACTTTCTTATCCAGATAGTTTGTTTTTCCACCCTTAGAGTAAAAAAATAAAATAAATTGAAGCCTTTCGATTTGTTATACCAACAAGGGGGCGGCAAATTTGGCCTCCCACTTGACGCCACTGCGCACTGGCTGTGCTGTTGAATTTGAAAGACACGGGTGTCAATCGAAAGGCTTTAATTTATTTTATTTTTTTACTCTAAGGGTGGAAAAACAAACTATCTGGATAAGAAAAAAGTAGTTTCTCTTTTAGGTTAAATACTTCCTGGTTATTATAATTCTAAAGGAAGACGGTAGGTATGGTTGTCGCAAGTAATCACATTTTTGTATCTGAATTGCCTTCAGATTTGTATCACGGCACGAGTTGTTCCCGATCCGCGCGCCCCTGATGGCCCTGGAGCACTGCATTGCTCCTTTCCTGGACCAGTGCGACACCGACAGCGACCACCGCATCTCTCTGGCCGAGTGGGGACACTGTCTGCAGATCGATGAGGTAACTGCACCCACCATTTAACTGAACCCAAATAACCTAAAAATCTTTTACAGCTTCATATACGTTCTGCTCAACGTCAGCTATCCGAGATTATTTTGCAGACTGCACCACGCTGGGTCAGAGAATGCGTTTAACTAGGACAGACCATTCAGTTAGGCGCAAATTCATTTAGTTCGGATGGGTGGCATTTGGGAAACTCCGGCACATGCTCTCATCGTCCATCGACAAAACTTTACCAGTGCATCCTCCCCGCAAGGTCGTACAAAGCAGAGCAGTGGACCCTGACAGTGGGTCTGCTCCACAAGTTTAAAATCGCTGGTATTTCTATGGTGGATAAAATCCGAAACGTTAATATTCGTCAGAGAGTTAAAGCAACTGACATAGCTTTCAAAATTAGCAAGCTGAAGCGGTAGAGGGCCCGACTCATCTGCCACAGAACCGATGATCAAACAACCAGATTCTACAGTGGAGACCATGTATAGAACGACGGAGAGCAGGACGACACATCCCGCCAGAAGGTGGAGGACTACATACAGCAGTGGAGGCTGATAATTATGATGATTTTGATCACCAAATGCTCTAAAAACACCATTCGTTATCCCTTTTGCAATTACCGAATTACCGTAGAACCCTCAATACCAGTCACATACCATCACCATCCCTACGTGGGATATAAAGGAGACATCTATTGCACACTAAAGCTGTTGAGACTTCCGTCCAGTTTGCTATCACCTCAAGGTCACGTCCTGCTCAATCCTAACTGCTGCTTGACGTAGTGGACTGAAGAACTTTCCTTAAAATCCTACAAAGGTCGGTTCAAACCCGGTTACAAAACTAATGAGAAATACACTTTTCTTACTTACCTACATTTGTCTTAAATTTACAACATCCCGTTCCCGTGTGCCTCGGAGAGCACGTTAAGCCGTCTCGGTTCCGGTTCCAATAATACCAACTTGTGGAATCGTTAATATCTATAATAATAATAATCGTTTGGAGCCTCCAGAATCTCCAGTTAAAGTGTGGAAGGCTCATCTTCAGCCTCCACTGCTGACTTAGGATCTAGGACGCTGTGCTCTAGCTGTGATGATAATAATGTTTTTTTTATATTGTTATCTTAACTACAATATTTAACTTTCAGTTCGAGCTGGAAGACCGCTGCGACGACCTCGCTCAGGAAGAGTCCGCAGAATAGATCTAGTCTACACCACTGGAGTACTTCGAGTACTCACAAAATAAATAAATTAAGTAATAACTTGTTTTCGTAAAACTAGTTTTTCCACAACAAAAAATATGTCAAAATAAATATTTATAGTAAGTAGGTAGGTACTTAAACTAATGTATGTTTATTGACTAATGTAATTACAATTGGAATATAATAATAAATCATGCTTTAAATATATATGAATGTCTGCATTTACCGAGACTGGCTTATAAAAAATATAGTTGTTTGGACAATTGTGATCACTGACCTGATGGTTTGGTGTATCACTGGAAAGGGCTCGTCTGTAGGTCGGGCTCGTCTGTAGGTCGGGCTCGTCTGTAGGTCGCTATTTTTATATTAACTGTTTTTGGTCCGTCATTTTTGTCACCAAGCAGCAGGTCACTCAGACATTTGTTAAGTTTTTTAAAACATAGAACATAAACATATTTTAAGAAACACAATTTTAACAGAATATTATCATAAGCCAGATCAGTGAAATTAAACAAGCTGTGATTACACAGCCAAATTAATATAAGTCAATACAATACATATGATATTGAGGTGTGTATTTTATTTTCCCTTTCCTGGCCACTCATGGGTTCATATAGGTATGTGGCAAACTGATTCCAACATACCCTCGTTACATAATAAGAAATAGATATTTTAGCTCAAGTAACACAAAAGTGCTTTGTAACTTATCATACCCTATGTTCGACTTGTGCTACTTGCGCTTTTTTTTACTTTATCTCGCTTTGAAAGTTGTTCGACTTGGCGTTTGTCTTTCATACAAAATTCGGTAAAAAAAACAAGCTTAGGTTTAATATGCTTTCAAGTCGAACATAGCAATAATGTCCACATTGGCAATTCACGCGTTTATGAAGACATAGGTACTACAAACAAGGGTTCAGTCGGCACCGCAACAGCTGCATAGAAGAATATCAGACACAGTTTAATAACAGTATGTATATCGTAGTTGAAAATCATTTTTTTTTAAAACAATCATTTGCAAAAACTAAACTTCTGAAAAAAATTATAAATAATTCTACTACAAAAAATGTAAGGGGTTAATTAATTGTTTGAAAAAACATTATAACTAACATTTTATTCTGATATTGTTGAAAACAATAGTATGTAGGTACTCATATTATAACTAAATTAATTACTATTTTATTTATAGTATTATTTTTATAGTATTTAGAAGACATTAGGTATGTCCTTGTTCTATGCATTATGTTCACACAAATTTTAAGTCTTAAACACATGAGACTTTTTTAAACGATACTATATGTAATTTACTATAAATGGAATAAAAAACGTAGGTACTCGTAGTTATGAAGAAAATGCTAATATATTTTAGATTCGCAACGAGCGACGATATACCTCTCATTCCGATTCGCGCTCAGAGCGCTTAGAACGATTATGACACACCGTCGTCGTTCCGAATCAAATATCGCGATTTGGATGCTCAGAGCGTGATATCAATTCGGAACGGTCTAAATCACATTTTCATTCATTAAATGTTAGTTTTTTTTTAAATGCATGGAAGATAAATTGCGGATTTCACATCATTGAGTATAAATACCATAGATTTAGTATATATAATAAATACTAACAAATATACATCACTCGGTTTATTCATCTTTATATGTGTAAAGTTTAATATTATTAACTTATTTTGGTATTTTAAAATAACTTGCCGTGTTACAGACATTTTTTTTCACTTCCTACTTAAATATTAATTATAGATTTGTTTAAGAAGTAATATAGAAACAGTATAAACGAATTACAATATAACAAATATACATCTCTTGGTTTATTCATCTTTATATGTGTAAAGTTTAATATTATTAACTTATTTTGGTCTTTTAAAATAACTTGTCGTGTTACAGACATTTTTTTTTTCACTTCCTACTTAAATATTAATTATAGATTTGTTCTAGAAGTAATATACAAACAGTATAAACGAATTACAATATTAAATAATTTAAAAGAAAACTTAATTTAAATAAACTTGAAAATGGCGCGCGACATAATGGCAAAAAACTGACAGCGCTCAGAGCGATCTACCTCGATATCGTGAGCAGTCTAAGCGCGAGAAATGATGTCGTTTGTGACGTCACACAGTTTGGCAAAACAGTTTAAGCGCGTATCGGAACACCTTTAAGCGTGCTTAGGTTACTATTATCGCGTATCGGAACGATAGGATAATAACATGACACGATTGGATAACATAACAGGGGTCGGGTTCTACGCTGGACAATAGAGAAAGTAGCTGGAATCATGAATAAGTAGGTACCTACTTATTGTTTACCGCAGCGCTGGTCTCTTTCTGCAATTAAATCCCTATAAATATCCGAGTAAGGCAATGACTGATATATTCAACTACACAGTTACGGCTTCTATTTCAAAAAATATCACCACGTCCGTAATCTCACGCGGTATGGTTAGCGTCACGCTAATGAACTAGAGATGAAATTGTAAAATATGTATACACCCGTACCTACACGTGCCGCGTGCCGTCTTACAATGAGATAGATTACATACAATTACTTTAAATAATGAAGAAATAGAAGATAATTTTCTAAGCATTCTATTGAATCACCGTGCGGAGGCCGGGTCAATCGTGTGCGGGAAAGAGAGATGAGAACAATGGTGTCTCGAGCTTGCAACCGACTTTGGGATGATTTAAAATGACCTCACCATCCACCATTCTACTCCTCTCCCTACCCAACCAAATACTGTATGATTTAGTAATTATTTTTATACTACAACGTCATGTAATCTTGCGCCTGTGAAAGTATGTGCCATTTGCAATTATGTCAACAGCTCGTTCTATAAATTTATGTAGCAGACCTGCTTAGGCCTAATTCTTTCAGTAAGTGGTGCAAATATTTTTCTGGAAATCCTCTCTCACCAACGTAAGTAAGAATATGTGTATTTAAGTAAATATTATTAGTATACTAGATGTGTATTTTATTATTTATATTATTTTATTATTCGAAAGAACAAAACACAAATTAAAATTTAATAATAAATAAATAATTAAAAACTACTTACCTAGGTAAGAATTAGTTTTTACTATAAAGTAGGTAGGTACTAGGTGCCTACGGATTTTATCTGCGTACGCGCAATGCTTTGTGATCACTATCACTACATGTACGGTTTACGTGGGATTCCCTACCTACAACCTATTTATCTTAATCATACCAAGCAACTGTTTACAAAAAGTAATAATTATTTAATCAGTATAATCACGACCGTCACCCTGGGTTAATCATTATAAATCGTAAAGTAGGTACGAGTATAAAAAAAAAGTATTATCACGACCGTTTCCCTTTCGGGGTGGTCAGAAACCACGCTTCTAAAGAAGCAGATTCACATTTAGCCAACTTTACTATAGGCCAATCATGACAAGTGGCAGGCTCGTCGATGTCTCCAGTGTACCAAACTTGAGAAATATCACAAATAAATTAAATAATAATTAAATGTTTTATTTACATTAATAAATATTATTGTGTCCCAACCAGAAATCGCACCCGGTACGAGTATAAGTAATGACAGGTGCTATCTAGGACCAAGAAGAAGACCAATAACATCTTGGAATCAGTACAACTATGGTTGCCTCATATGGTTGCCGCCGAAGAACATTATTATTCATAAAAATATTTTTTTGTTTTCTATGCGATATAATAAAAAATGCGTTAAATGAAACGTTACACAATAGTTCCAAATTCCACCGATTAGACGCTTGGCGCTTCGCGGTATTTAATATACGCGCTGTGATTGGCCGATAGACTAAACATTCGTAACATCCGCTTGCAATTGGCTGCACTGGGTGCGTCACCATTGCTACCAATTCTGACGTCCGTCCGTTATTATATTAGTCTGTTGGCGCCCTTCCTGTGTGTGTTAGTTGTCTGCGATAGTAGTGATTTTGTGTTTTGCGCTTCGAAATGGTAAGTTTTTGCAAGTTTTTCGGAAAACTAGCTAAAGTTGCGATTGTTTAGTTGTGTATTTCGATGCAGTGATATATTGTGAGTGTGCTCGCGAAGTTTCAGCCGTGTACGACGAAATTTAAATGAGTTTTTCTTAATATTTAGGCTGGAGGTAAAGCAGGGAAAGATTCTGGCAAAGCCAAGGCGAAAGCGGTGTCCCGGTCTGCAAGAGCGGGATTGCAGGTAATTAGAATATATTTCAAAATTAGTTTTGGGATTTTTGCAATACATAATAAATAAAATTAGAGTCTAAATAATTCATTTATGATATAAAATAATTATATTGACCTCTTCAGTATGGCCGCGGCTAACCTCGTTTTAACGAATCAATACTAGGGTTATAATTTTACAATGTGTTTCAGTTCCCTGTGGGAAGAATTCACAGACATCTTAAAAATAGGACAACAAGTCATGGCCGAGTGGGAGCCACAGCCGCCGTTTATTCAGCAGCAATTCTCGAATATCTTACGGCCGAGGTAAGTTTGCGACGCTGTCAATATGGCCGCCATTTTACCAAACACCAATTAATCGAATATTTACCTATTATTTCATAATGTTTTGGCTATTTACGCAATTAGTGTATGTAATTTGATGGTATGTAGTTTTCAAATTTGAATATTCAGTAATTTTGTTCTTTCCTATATTAATATTGTCATTTTAATATTTTCCCGCCTAAAATTAAAAACTTACTTTTTAGTTAAAAATACAAACACAATTCAACTTCTAGTAGTTTTTAATGTACTTTTAAGATTATTTCTTTGTAATAATTATCGAAAATGTCATAATTTAGTCTAATATTGTTAAAAAAAAGCTTAGGGCCTACTTAACAAATTATTTTGCGAACTTACAGGTAGATAGGTCCTTACGATTTAAAATTTCTGGCTTTAATTTAAAGTTAAAACTGTTTTACTACAATTATTCAGCTATTTTATAGATGTAAATTGTTTTTTTTGTAGGTTTTGGAATTGGCGGGAAACGCGTCTAAAGACTTGAAGGTGAAGCGTATCACTCCCCGTCACTTGCAGCTCGCTATCCGCGGGGACGAGGAGCTGGACAGCCTCATCAAGGCCACCATTGCGGGTGGAGGAGTCATCCCCCACATACACAAATCTCTCATCGGCAAAAAGGGAGGCCCTGGAGCACCCGTCTAACCACTATAGGTAACTTATCTATACTTGACAAATAAATACTGATCTCTGTATACATTACAATAAATAAATAGAAGACAAGTTTCTTAACAATTGCATCTATTCAAGTACGAGTGATGGGTTCATTGGGTGCGAAGTGTCCTCAGGCTTCTATATCTTTTTTCTCTATTCTGCTAATGCAATCTTGAAAACTATTTCCAAAAAAAATCTTCCTATTCATCAGTTACAATAGACCAAAAAGGTGAAAAAGAATTCTATATAATAAATGCTTAGTTCATGCTGACTTATATCATTTTTCCATATGTATTTTCGGATTTACTATAAATATTACAGGTAGTTGACTTGTAGAATAAAGGGAATGATTTGGTTTTATTGTTAAAATATTATTTTTGTTATATTGTTTCAGGTAATAATAATGAACATTCTGCATTTTATCCCGGAGCTGTAGGAAGAATGTAATTTAATTTCAACTGGAGCAGTGAATACATGTTATATTGTGGCAATAGAGACACTAAGAGTGGGCGCAGTCCGGAATGTAGGCTTAAGTGTTAGGGAATATTCTAGCTTTAAGGAAATTTTGAACATGATTGTGTTAGATATTAAGTTTTTATTTGCTATAGAGTCGCCGAGCAGTGTCAGTCTGCTCCCTCTACTGGACCATGGGTGTCAGGGATAAAGGCAACTGTTATAATTCGAATTTCAATAATTTCATTCTCTTTGCCTCAATTTTTTGATCTTGACAATTCTTTGTATTATAAATATGACATTGTATTAAAAAAGAACAAAATTATTGTTCAAATAGGACTTTGGTCCAATAAATATATAAAGAAGCACCTGTTGTTTTTTACTTTCCTTCTGTGCGCCGAGTTTTTTCTTTTTTTTTATATTTTTCTTTGCAATTTTCTCATTTACTATCTTGGCTATAGCGTGCAATGTAGAAATAGATTTCCAAAACTTTAATTTCGCCCTAAGCACCACTACCTCTTAGAAGTGTGAATACCCACTACTCTTTTACATTGCTTGTTATTACAAGCTTGGCTATAATAACGCAATGTAGAAAAATCTTCCGAAACTTAATATTACCTTAAGTACCTACACCATGACGCCCTATTTAAATGTGTGTGATTCTATTACTTTGATTAAATATAAAAAAAATAGTAAAATACTTCTGTATTCCTTGTTTTAACACATGGGGGTAACCCCATAAAGATGCATCCAGTGGTGCCCACTGTTTTTAATTAAAACTACCTACAAATGCCCAATGTATCTTTAAAAATATTTTTTACTTTCAGTTTGATATTAAATTATCAATACCTAGGTATTTAAGATTTGAACTGTTATATATATATATATTTCATGTGACATCGGCCCTATCTGACGGTACGCGTGATCCAAGTATGGTAGAGACACCAGCAGCCATTGATTACCTACATCAGTCCCTACCACTATGCTGATTTAACAAGATTTCACACTACATTTACAATAAAGACCCCAATTTTTTTTTCAAATGTACGACATAGGTAGTTTTTTTTTACAAGTCACCTAGGACGAAGAAAACTAGAACATTGATGCTGTGTTCGACTTGAAAGCAAAGCTTGCTTTTTAATCGAAATGTGCTTATAGCGTATTCAAATACACAGTGAATGGGAAATCAGGCTCCAAAAACATTCCACATTTTCAGGGTGCGACAAATGTAACTGATCCGAACTGCTGGGTTCTGTGGATTTTTGAGCCCTTATCTGTAATTGCAAAATCCGTAACTATTTTATTTAAATGTCATTTGCCATTATTGGATTCCTGCTTATTATCTCTGTGTTTGACTTGTCGCTCTAAGCGCTTTTTTTCGCCCTAAAAGTCGTTCGACTTGGCTTTGCTCTATGGTTGTTATATAATTTAGGCAAAATTCGGTAAAAAAAAAGCAAGCTTGGCTTTCAAGTAGAACATAGGGCATGAGGTGGCCCCGAGGTCACATGTACTCCAACACTGTCCTGTAATTCTAAGAGGATGCAGTGGCATCATGTAGATTGTAAACATTTTAGCAAAAATATATATGTTCGAGTAGTAAGAAAACCGCCCATTTTTTAATGACTTTTTAAAGCGAATGAAAATGTAGGTAGCTACTCGAACGTTTTAAGTACGCTCAGTAAAAAAGAGCTTTGTCGAACATGTCCATATTCGATCGAGGAGTTCTTCGCGTCATTTTTCACGGACATGTCAAGTGCAAGTTTTTGTTTTGTTAATTACTTCACTGTGGATATTATTAGTCAGAAGTGGTGTTGTTTTGTCTAATAATGTGCTACAATGTGAATAATTATGGTAATATTAAAACGATAAATTGAACTTTAAATATGGGGCACAAGTCGCAGTTATTTTTTTTGCGGGTATCCCGCGCTGTGTATACTATTCATATCTATATATTATATCATATTATACCTACCCGACGTGTTTGGACTATAATGCCGCGAGTGACTCCAAAAAAGGATCAAATTCTGCAACATTTGGAATTTGATATTAACACATGAAAAAAGATATACTGCGTTAAACTTGACTGTATGGGCTAGACCTTATGCTTCCCTATCACCTCATTCATCACTCATAGGAAGAAAACACAATAGGATTATATCCGTCTACGCACAGACTATAAAGAGTACAAGTCATCTACGCTCCTCCTAACCGTAGGGCGTAGGCAGAATTAATATTCTCCTAACTTACTATTGCCAATATTGTTAACAAAATTAACACAATACAGTTAACAAAATTAGTTAATTTAAAAAGTCGAGTTTTTTTATTTTTTAAATAAATATTTTTTATTTAACATATTTTAGTTATCGCTGTCTGTTATAAGATGGTTAATTTCGCAATATTTCATTATTTTATTGAGGGAGATACGCTGAGATATTAATAAATAGGCAATGTCAAACTACTGAGCGCATGCGTAGGTATAGAAGTATTGGCGGTTAATCTAACTATACAAAATTGTTATTAAATATTTATGAATTAATACACATTACCTAAAATGCCATTATAAGTAATTTTGATGGTAAAGTTGACTAAATTTGAATCCGCTTCTTTGAAAGCGTGGTTTCTAACCACCTCGAAAGGGACACGGTCGTGATGATACGTTTAACTTTTTTATATATTTTATTACATCTTTATTGAAATTGGAATAGTTCGTTGATTACATGTGACATCGGCCCTATCTGACAGTACGCGTGATCCAAGTATGGTAGAGACACCAGCAGCCATTGATTACCTACATCAGTCCCTACCACTATGCTTATTTTTCACAATAACTGGTTGTCGCCTTAACGAAATTTGATTAATATCTTCACGTCACACTCGCGTGATGAAGACGAATCGATTGACGTGAGAATCATCAAAATCGGCCAACACGTTTGGTCTCCAGTGTGCTACAAAGGAACAAACATACATACACAGGCTGATAAACATATGGCCCTTCTTTGCGTGGCGCAGTCGAGTAAAAAGCGAGGTTTGATTTGTTTTGACTTCAAGTCGAACATGGAATAAATAATGTGGCCTAAGCCAATAAAACTTTTTTTTTCTGTTGGCAAGGCAACGAATGAAAATGAAATGCCACCACGCCATTTTTTTAATCTTGCGTGAGGTGTTGTGAGTGTTAAGTGCGCCAGTATAATAATTGTGATGAGTTCTCGACATCGTGACCGAAGCCGTTCCCGATCCAGGGACCGCCATAAGTCCAGGGAGAAGGCCAGGGACCGTGACAAAGATCGGGATAGAGACCGTGATCGGCGACGGTCAAGTTCGAAAAGGTACAAACACCGTGGTTTTACGTTTTAAATGAAATACAATACTAGATTTGTCTTATATTCATGAATACATCCAAACAATGAGATCTAAACAATTAAAATTTGGCTATAAAAATAAAACCGGAGTAATTATTTTGGATCAGGGATAAGGAAAGAGACCGCAGCCGGAGTCGCGAGCGGCACAAGGAGAAGCGCCGCACTCGTAGCAAGAGTCGCGGCAGGAAGTCCAAAGACCGGTAAGATGTGTACATTAGTTTTGTCTAGGATTTGTCTCATATTGACTTTCTGGGTAGATTAGTAAGTTATCAAACAATAATCTGTTTTGTTGTATATCAGCTGATTGGTAGTTGACTTGTTATATCTGAGTCAATCACATGCCTCAGGGAATCAAGGCAGCGGCATGCTCACTTGAATAAATCTAAACAAGGCTACACCCGATACTGCCATGTAATGCCAAATAAAACCTAGCTGCTACACTTGTAACCTTTATAATCAATAATATTAATATGTGATTGATTCTCTCAGAAACCTAGCATCAATGAAGTAAAAATGGACTGTACTTTCAATGACTAACCTCTCACATACTGCCAATCTAGTAAACTATAATCACAACCGTTTCCCTTTCGGGGTGGTCAGAAACCACACTTATAAATAAGCGGATTCGCATTTAGACAACTTTACTATAAGCCAATCATGACAAGTGGCAAGCTCGTCAATGTCTCCAGCGTACCACTCGAGAAATATCACAAATAAATGAAATGTATTTATTTACAATAATAAATATTTTTGTGTCCCTCTGTGCCTAAACCCACAGACTTATCCGCTAGACCACGGAGCCAGTTTACAGTTTAGTTATACTGCCAATTGATTCGAGGAAATGCATTTTTTAGGTCTATTGCGAGCTCGTGATTTGATTTTTTATGTCATTTGACAGCCGGTATGTGAGAGGACCTGGACGACAATAAAATAGCAAGAATAAATTATTTTGAATTGTTGAATGGTGCTAAAGCCTGCCCAACAATAACAACTGATGTGAAATGGTTGCAAAACAATATCACAAACAGTTTTAACTTTGGGATACAAGTATAAGGTTTGAATATTATATAATGTGGCATATATAAAGAGTAGAGGTGGTTGAGTTATTGGAACCCTCAACTTTTCTTATGCAATATTTATCATAGATTTACATTATACAGTAAATTCATTTTCTACTAACTAACCTTTTGTGACTGGGATCAGTAATAAAGCTAAAATTATTTGTTACTATATAAAACACAAATTAATTACATACATATAGTACTTTTTTATATTTAATTTTTTATATACTAGCACGACATGTGACCCTGCGCCCACCTGATGGTAAGTGGCGCGTAGTGTCCATGAATGTTAGCAACTGGAATCAGACCCTTATGTCCGACATATTTATACTTATTTGTTAATAGTTGCGTCCTGAAAGATACACCTTGATGATTGTGATGAATAGCAACCCACCCTAAAGGTACATGTGTTGTGTTACAGCGATGGCACCATAGCCTTGCTGGACCAGATGGTGGGCACCACCACCAAGCGGGTGGTCCCCGTGGTGGCGGCCCCCAACCCCGTAGCCCACGCAGCCATCCTGGCGGCCGCAGCAGTTGCACAGGTAAGTAATATTCTTCACAGGTTGAGACACATAATATGAAAATCAAGTGCCGTACATCTGTCCTACTCTCAAAAATGTCCCCAACGAAGTTGAATAATTATTATTTTATTTTGTACATCTGGAGCTTATTGTAGCTAGGATTTTGCTAATTTTGTATAGCAATTGCTACTATGAATCTTTTTCCAGATATTTTGTTGGTACTCTGTTTTGCCTTTGCACCACTTACAATTACAGTGCAGTACATCATTATACAAAACATTTGTAGAACAAGCTTCCAAGACGGCATTAACTGAATCACTATGAGAAATAAACCTAAACCAATCAGTACAGATTATTGTCTGTTATGGTTGTGTTGGACGTGCACTTTCAAATGGATTATATTGTTAGTTCACGGACATGATACCAACGTGCGGGTTATGTATGTTATTTGTTCTTCTTGGAAGAAGAACCTTGTGTGTGTCTATTTTCGTAAGTTGATTAAACTGATATTTTTTAACATTATAAAGTAATTCTATAATACTATATTTATTTTTCAAAATAAAAGATGGGTATTATATTAAACATGTAAACAAAGTAGCAATAGTGGAACACAAGACAAATAGATTTTATGTAGACAATACAAATAAAACAGAAATAAAAATAACAGTAATTACATTTGCAAAGTGGACTTGCATTTAAGTCAGTGTGTTTTTCTCGATACTGCCTCCGGTGATGCACTAGAATAAGGAATATAATATTAAGGAACAGTTCCGCTACTCGATCATAGATGGCGCTATTGTAGTTGCACAGAAATATAATCTTAAAACATAAGGGTCAACCTCATTGGCTCGATGAGTTGGCGCTGATGAAAATACTCCCGAGCTCGGCGACAGAGATCGTCGTTATCTACAGGAACGTCACTCGCGTACCGAGCAAGCTAGACGTTCCACCGTGCGCCGGCGCACAGAGTGTTGCCTGACCGGTTGTCCGCCGCAGACGTTCGTGGCGTCGCGCCGCATCTCGGCGCCCATCCAGCCGGCCGCCGCGCTGTCGGCCGCCACCGCCATCCCGCCCCCCTCGGCGGTGCAGGCCAAGCTCTCCCAGCTGCGCCGCCGAGGGGGGCGGGATGGCGGTGGCGGCGCACAGAGTGTTGCCTGACCGGGTGTCCGCGCAGACGTTCGTGGCGTCGCGCCGCATCTCGGCGCCCATCCAGCCGGCCGCCGCCGCCGCCGCCGCGCTGTCGGCCGCCACCGCCATCCCGCCCCCCTCGGCGGTGCAGGCCAAGCTCTCCCAGCTGCGCCGCCAAGGGGGGCGGGATGGCGGTGGCGGCGCACAGAGTGTTGCCTGACCGGGTGTCCGCGCAGACGTTCGTGGCGTCGCGCCGCATCTCGGCGCCCATCCAGCCGGCCGCCGCCGCCGCCGCCGCGCTGTCGGCCGCCACCGCCATCCCGCCCCCCTCGGCGGTGCAGGCCAAGCTCTCCCAGCTGCGCCGCCGAGGGGGGCGGGATGGCGGTGGCGGCGCACAGAGTGTTGCCTGACCGGGTGTCCGCGCAGACGTTCGTGGCGTCGCGCCGCATCTCGGCGCCCATCCAGCCGGCCGCCGCCGCCGCCGCCGCGCTGTCGGCCGCCACCGCCATCCCGCCCCCCTCGGCGGTGCAGGCCAAGCTCTCCCAGCTGCGCCGCCGCCGCCGCTCCGAGTCGCCGCCCAGCCCGCAGGCCGCGCGCCGCCGCACGCGCTGGGCCGGCGCCGACCGGGACAAGACCTTCATCCCGGGCCTGCCCACCGTGCTGCCCGCCTGCCTCACCCCCGACCAGGAGGAGCAGTACCTCCGTCAGTATACTCGAACTGTTAACTGTTCTGTGCCTATCTTATGTGCTCATTTTTATTTCAGAATTATTTATTAGCGCATTAGCTGGCCAGTCACGCGAGTATACACAGTCGAATGGCAGTAAAAATATGTATTTTTATTTCAGTTTCTTTCACAGGTCGCTCTAGTACTTTTCTTTTACCGGCAATGAGCACAGAGAAGAAAAAAATACTTAGGAGACGACATATAGGAAAAGTATCATCACGAACGTATCCCCTGCGAGTCGGAAACCACGCTTCTGAAGAAGTGCATGGAGCCGCCCACCGCGCCTCGACCCTCGTGTGTGCCTCCTTCATATTTCTAGCGCACCGACTTGAAAATTATCACAAATAAATTATTGTGTCCCGAATAGGAATCGAACCCGTACCCTTCTTACGCCTAAAGTCAAATATCGATATGATAACCTTAAGGATTACCATTGGAGTAGCCGACACCGTCTCTTAACCAAGGGGAAAGAAAAATATGAAATCCAACATTTAGAATTATGGTCCTATTTCCCTCAAGTTCGTGCCGAAGGTATACAATGAAATGGTAAAGTATCATCACGATCAAACAGAAGGTGGTCAGAAACCACACTATTTTTATTTAAACAGCTAAATGTGATTTTAATTTTAAAATCACATTTAGCTAACTTTACAGTCGACCCATCGTGACTAATAACAAGATGGTTGATGTACGAGGGGCGTTCAAAATATTCTCGGTATTGATACGTTACAACCTCTTTTATATATATATTTGTTACTGGCCGCTAAGATTCATCCATTGACATTAAAAAAAAGTAAAATTGGAACCGAGATGTTCTTTTGTTTTTCTGCAATTGCCGAACAAACATGAACACCATGAGCGAATTAACAATTTTAACGAAATTAGAGCACCGATCCGTCATAAAATTCTTGACAAAACAGGGTAAAAATCAAAAAACCATAAAAGAGGAAATGGATTGTGTTTACCGTGAGTCTGCTCCTTCTTTATCTACTATTCAAAAATGGTCAAGCGAATTTAAGCGTGGAAGGGAGAGTATTGAAGATGACCCTAGACCTGGCCGGCCTGTAGTGGCTACCTCACAAGAAAATATTGATAAAGTGGAAAAACTTATATTGGAAGACGGCCGAGTGAAGGTAAAATCTATAGCTCAAGTAACCAAT
Source organism: Tinea semifulvella (assembly GCA_910589645.1). Lineage (NCBI taxonomy): Eukaryota > Metazoa > Arthropoda > Insecta > Lepidoptera > Tineidae > Tinea > Tinea semifulvella. Next base: position 12,533,246 of record OU342601.1, read on the forward strand.
CTCTCTATTGGTACCGTACATGACATTATACATGACCATCTTAATATGTCAAAAGTAAGTGCAAGATGGGTTCCGCGAATGCTGACGCTTCTTCAAAAGGATATGCGTGTGGCTTGCTGTTCAGATTTTATCGACCTGTGTGGTGAAAATCCCGATGAGGTGCTGCAAAAAATAGTTACTGGAGATGAAACCTGGGTTCATCATTATGACCCAGAGAGCAAACAGGAGTCCATGCAGTGGCACATTAAGGGTTCAGCTCATCCCAAGAAGTTCAAGGTAATCCCGTCAGGTGGCAAGGTCATGGCCACAATATTTTGGGATTGTGAAGGAGTTTTGCTTATCGATTATAAAGAAAAAGGTGTAAATATCACAGGGCAGTACTACGCTAACGTTATACGTCAATTAAGAGATGCGATCAAAGAAAAGAGGCGAGGAAAGTTAACCAAAGGTGTTCTGCTTCTGCATGACAACGCCCCTGTCCATACTGCTCATATTGCCAAGGCAGCTATTGTTGAATGTGGGTTTGAAACTGTTACTCATCCACCCTATAGTCCGGACTTAGCCCCAAGCGACTTCTTTTTGTTTCCCAATCTTAAAAAGGATCTGCGTGGAAATAAATTTTCTGACGATGAAGCGTTGAAGACGGCCGTGGAGGAGCATTTTTACACCAAAGATAAAAAATATTTTTATGAGGGATTAAAAAAAATAATTGATCGATCTTATAAGTGTATGAACATAGGGGGGGAGTATATTGAAAAATAAAAATATCAAACTTTTCGTACTTGTTTGTTTTTATCCACATACCGAGAATATTTTGAACGCCCCTCGTACTAGTGACTAGAAGAAATGACTTGTTCTCGCCCAGCAGCCGTAGCACCTTGTAGAAGGCAGTGAGACGCGAGTTGCACAATATTCACCCGAACTTCATCCAGTAATACGAATATTATGTGTTCCAGCGACTATTTTGCAATTCACTTCTGTCGCATTGTTTCTGAAAGATACATGACAACACCAGAAGGAATCGAACCCGATCGGAGGTGTCGTCTAATGTACCGATAAATCAGCTTGGAGACATTTTTGCGTTTGTAGTAGTGTAGTCCGGGTAAAAATCCTGGTTGCCGGTGCCGTCTGTGGTACTGGCAATCTTGCCGGGCTACATCTTACTCACTCTTAGGGTACACTTTTCTGTAGGTGGTGGCTTGTTTGTAAGAACGCTTTCGTTAAAATCCTAAATCCTCGGTTCGAACCCCGGCATGCACCGATGAGAAATACACTTTATTACGTACTGACGTCATATTATATATACAACACCACCGTTCTTGTGAGGAGGAGAGACTTGTGAAATTGTTAATAAATTGTCATTCAAAATTTATATCAGACCCGTCTGGCCAGCGTGACGAGTGTAGGCCAAATTGTCATTCAAAATTTATATCAGACCCGTCTGGCCAGCGTGACGAGTGTAGGCCAAATTGTCATTCAAAATTTATATCAGACCCGTCTGGCCAGCGTGACGAGTGTAGGCCAAATTGTCATTCAAAATTTATATCAGACCCGTCTGGCCAGCGTGACGAGTGTAGGCCAAATTGTCATTCAAAATTTATATCAGACCCGTCTGGCCAGCGTGACGAGTGTAGGCCAAATTGTCATTCAAAATTTATATCAGACCCGTCTGGCCAGCGTGACGAGTGTAGGCCAAATTGTCATTCAAAATTTATATCAGACCCGTCTGGCCAGCGTGACGAGTGTAGGCCAAATTGTCATTCAAAATTTATATCAGACCCGTCTGGCCAGCGTGACGAGTGTAGGCCAAATTGTCATTCAAAATTTATATCAGACCCGTCTGGCCAGCGTGACGAGTGTAGGCCAAATTGTCATTCAAAATTTATATCAGACCCGTCTGGCCAGCGTGACGAGTGTACAATGGAGGTCTGGGACTCTTGTTCTAGGGGCTGGGATGATGAAAGGTTACATCATCCAGTGACACTACAACTAGAAAGCGGGATGGATTTGAGCTACACGATCTGAGATCGCAAGCGAGAGAGAGAGAGAGCGATATGTTATGAGCGTCGCTCTGTTGTTTGTTCCGTCACCGAAAACAATGAAATCCGAATTGTTTTGGATATTAGTTTAATGGATGTGTTAAATAGAAGTTATTGTGAATTTAAATGTGTTACGAGTACATTTAGTTCGATTACTAAAAGAAGTTATATCATTTTGAAACATGGTGAATTAATAACGACGTGCCTTGTTAGGTATTGTATTCTCAAAGGTACTCATAGCTAAATTTAAAAAGTTATTAATTGATCGTTGTGGTGCAGTTCTGTATATGATTTTTTCAGTAAATCTGATATAGCTGAGTTTTCCTTGCAGATTCCATTCTCAGTCAGATTAAACATTAACAGGTCACTGGAATCTGCTAACAGCTAACTCGTTGGACCACTTTGCTGCTTAGTATTCCACTAGCAAGTGTAGAATCATTCAAAATAAATTAATGACGTTTCATAAGTGCCAGTTTGACTTTGTGTCGTTTCTGAATAAGATTCTCAGACAAGTGATCATTTTTGCGCTGATGTTGTTGGAAAGGACTATGGTGACTTTTGTTCTGCATTACCTAACTGAAAGCGGCCTAGGCTAAGCTGAGTGGAGGTAGGAACTTATATCCTCGACGCTGGGATTGCGTTTGTAAGGGAGGCTTTACAAACGCAATCCTAGCGTTACAGAACTAAAATCAGGGTAGCAGTTAATCCATCGTCGTATATAAAATCGTCTCCCAAGCTGTTTTATCTGTACAGTAGACTTTGGAAGTATCAGACAAACGAACTCAAATGGTAATATGAGTGGAAGACGATCGAGGTTGTGGTGCTAAAGAGTTGTGTTACAGTCCAGCTGCAGATCGAGGAGGTGTCCCGCAAGCTGCGCTCCGGAGACCTCGGCATCCCCGCCAATGTCGACGACAGGTACACCTCCCCTCACTACACTTCCACCACACACCTTATACAGTTGTTAAAGACAATACTATTACCACATTTTGTGACAAAAATTCAAATCGACACGATCACCTCGCGTGCTGAGGATGATTCCCAATCGGGTTTTCCAATAATAGGCGAACCAATTGAATTGGAAACATTAATGTATGTCCACCACGATCACCTTTGACAGCAGTCGAATCGTTGAACCCAATGTATAATGACTGACCACACATTCCGACTGAAACGGTTCAGCGATACCACCGACATGAAAACCATTGTATTTATTGGAGAAGTCAGCGTGCATAGCCATCCGTTTTTTGCAATTTTTTAGATAATATTTCGTAAATTCTACTCGGCTACATGTTTTGTTTGGAAATAAAATATGCATCCACTTCTTATAATGATAATAAATATTTTTGTCACAAAATGGAGAGCGACCGACAGTTTCATATAATTCCAAAGATAACGCAATGGACGTCGATCTATCTTCAGCCAAGTAATATTACCTGTTAGAAATATGAATGTAATCGAATTGGAATAGACAAGTTTGAGTCGCTAAATTAATAAGTTCCCGTTTGTTTATCCGCAGGTGCGATACTTCCTAATTGAGTTTGGTTGCAGGAAGCTAATCCTTGTTGCAGGACCGCCTTATAATTAATTAATATATTACATTAATCAATTAATTATATTTCAGGTTCATTAATTATTGATTAAATGTTTTTACTTAAATAATTAGGTGGCACTGAGAAGTCGCGGCGACTATAATAATAATAATAATCCTAATACTTGACACCTTTCAGCGATCATTATTAATTAAATAACGATTAATCTAATACTTTTCAGTAGACAAATAATCATTTATTTCCAGGCGACGGCCCTTCCAACTGTAATGATCAAGTTATCATAACAACTCTAGGCAGGATATATTTAGGTCACACACGAGGCTAAATGACAATCACTGCGATTACAATCTCCTGGACAATGTAGCTCCATTGCCGAGCAACATCGACAACAGTTGCCAGTTATTAATATTCTCTCAGCCGAAACTATTAGGATTTCTTGCAGAATCAAGTTCTTGCAGAATCAAGTTCTTGCAGAATCAAGTTCTTGCAGAATCAAGTTCTTGCAGAATCAATTTCTTGTAGAATCAATTTCTTGCAGAATCATTTAGAGATATTAAACAATATGGGTTTTTAGTCTATCAGTATGTATATATATTCTCGTAGAATGTGAATAACAATCGAGCACATATCCAATCGAGCACATATCCAATCGAGCACATATCCAATCGAGCACATATCCAATCGAACACTTAATTGTGTACTACGGCTTCTAAAGATATATCATTTTAAAACTGAACACGATCAAAATCACAGGTCACGCTGTAATCACGATCGATACATTTGGAACAATTTAAGCTTCGTAGTTTAAACTTTGGTTGTGGAAAGATAGAGAGAGTTGGGAGAAATGGAGCCAACCGCGGTATATAGTGTACAAATAATATATAGGGTACAAATTAAAAAAATTGGTTTTATTGGGTGACTACAAATAATGATTACTTGACGTGCTAGTGTCCTACGTGGTCATATCTAATTGGACTTCTTACTTTGGAGATAATGTCCAAACCTCTCCATAGCCACGGTACTCTAACTCACTCTTCTGAAATCCAGAAACAAAGCAATGTCAAACCAGTGATGTGGTATTCTACATCCTAAACCAAGTTTGCTGAACTATAGGAGACTTTATCCTCGTTATTGATTCCAGAATGAGTGATAAACTCTATTTAGACATATTTAATTGAATAGTAGAAATTATAATTGTGGAATGTAATAAATATTAATATACATAATACATTTTTTTCTAATTCACAAACTATTTAGAAAAAAACAAAGAACCGAAAATTAGTTTACATAAAATTGAATTATTATAAAAAATACTTAATTTTACTCAGCTTTCTGTCACAAACCCGAAGTCACTGAGCGCGTGGCTCGTATGGTTAGTGTGGGTGTGGTCCTCAGGTCGCCGTCCCCGGAGCCCATTCCCCTCACGTCACTGAGCGCGTGGCTCGTATGGTTAGTGTGGGTGTGGTCCTCAGGTCGCCGTCCCCGGAGCCCATTCCCCTCACGTCACTGAGCGCGTGGCTCGTATGGTTAGTGTGGGTGTGGTCCTCAGGTCGCCGTCCCCGGAGCCCATTCCCCTCACGTCACTGAGCGCGTGGCTCGTATGGTTAGTGTGGGTGTGGTCCTCAGGTCGCCGTCCCCGGAGCCCATTCCCCTCACGTCACTGAGCGCGTGGCTCGTATGGTTAGTGTGGGTGTGGTCCTCAGGTCGCCGTCCCCGGAGCCCATTCCCCTCACGTCACTGAGCGCGTGGCTCGTATGGTTAGTGTGGGTGTGGTCCTCAGGTCGCCGTCCCCGGAGCCCATTCCCCTCACGTCACTGAGCGCGTGGCTCGTATGGTTAGTGTGGGTGTGGTCCTCAGGTCGCCGTCCCCGGAGCCCATTCCCCTCACGTCACTGAGCGCGTGGCTCGTATGGTTAGTGTGGGTGTGGTCCTCAGGTCGCCGTCCCCGGAGCCCATTCCCCTCACGTCACTGAGCGCGTGGCTCGTATGGTTAGTGTGGGTGTGGTCCTCAGGTCGCCGTCCCCGGAGCCCATTCCCCTCACGTCACTGAGCGCGTGGCTCGTATGGTTAGTGTGGGTGTGGTCCTCAGGTCGCCGTCCCCGGAGCCCATTCCCCTCACGTCACTGAGCGCGTGGCTCGTATGGTTAGTGTGGGTGTGGTCCTCAGGTCGCCGTCCCCGGAGCCCATTCCCCTCACGTCACTGAGCGCGTGGCTCGTATGGTTAGTGTGGGTGTGGTCCTCAGGTCGCCGTCCCCGGAGCCCATTCCCCTCACGTCACTGAGCGCGTGGCTCGTATGGTTAGTGTGGGTGTGGTCCTCAGGTCGCCGTCCCCGGAGCCCATTCCCCTCACGTCACTGAGCGCGTGGCTCGTATGGTTAGTGTGGGTGTGGTCCTCAGGTCGCCGTCCCCGGAGCCCATCTACTCCACGGACGGCAAGCGGCTCAACACCCGCGAGTACCGCACGCGGAGGAAGCTGGAGGAGGAGAGACACCGGCTGGTATCCAGGATGAACGTCATCAACCCGGAGTTCAAGCCGCCCGCAGACTACAAGTAAACTTCACCATCCACTAACTCTATTCATTCATTTTGTCTATGCATTCGCCGAATTAGGATACATACTTTATTACCGATACTTAGATGTCAAAGAAACGGAGGAAATACAGAACAAATATAACTAAAAAATCAGTTAATCAAAAAAGTTATCCAAATATAAACTTAAAATATAAATTAGTCTGCCCTATCTACAGAAAAGTGTACCCTAGGAGTGAGTGAGATGTGTTGTAGCCCGGCAAGATTGACAGCAGCACAAACTTCAACGCTCTAGTCAATTTAAAACTATTGGGTTTTCAAACTGGCTTAATTTTTTTAGTGCCCTATTAGATATAATGCCGTTTGGGTAGAAGTCTGCGAGGAGTTGCACCACTGCAAGAATCGAGTCTAAGCAGGTTTGCGGGAAATACACTTATGGAAAGAGCTTCCAAGACAGCCTTAACGGAATCTACAGTGGTTGGGTAGGGAGAGGAGTACAAAATTGTGGATGGTGAGCGTATTATTGCGCAATAAAAGATAAAACGATCCCACCTATGTATACCAGAGTATTGTCGGTTGCGAGCCCGAGACACCATCCCACACACGACGGATCCGGCACCTGCACGATTAATAAAAAATAAATAAGCGGATTCACATTTAGCCAACTTTACTATAGGCCAATCATGACAAGTGGCAAGTTCGTCGATGTCTTCAGCATACTAAAGGAGAGAAATATCACAAATAAATTAAATATTAATTAAATGTATTTATTTACATTTATAAATAAAGAATCAAACACGGTACCTTCCGAGTCTAAATCCACGGATTTAACCGCTAGACCATGGAGGCAGTTACAGAAAAAGATACAGAACTCTGTTCCCCAAACCATTATATCGTCTCTCGGGGAGCAGAACGGTGAATTTAATGGTTAATTTGTATTCCGCAGGCCTCCCATAGTGCGGGTCCACGACAAGGTGATGATCCCGCAAGAGGAGCATCCGGACATCAACTTCGTGGGCCTTCTCATCGGACCAAGAGGGAACACGCTTAAAGGTATGTCATCAAACATCTACAACAACGGCATAAGTTGCTTTCCTTTTCAACATATTTCTAGAACACAAAGTCCTAGACTAAGTCCTTTTAAAATATGTCTTATTTTTGTTCAGCTATGGAAAAAGAGACCGGAGCTAAGATTATCATTCGCGGGAAGGGGTCGGTGAAGGAAGGGAAGGTGGGACGGAAGGACGGTCAGCCGCTTCCTGGGGAGGACGAGCCGCTGCACGCTTACATCACGGCCACCAGCGCAGACTGTGTCAAGAAAGCGGTGGACAAGATCCGGGATGTCATCCGGCAGGGCGTCGAGGTGCCAGAGGTCAGACAACAGACACAACTGTTTGCCGACTTCAGGTCAGCTAGGTGGATCCCAGAGACGGGAAGGAAACTACCCACCAGGAGTGAAGTGGTCAGAGGGTTGTTACGACATTCGTCGGGAGGGCGAAGGGCTAGGGCTGTTGGGAGGGCGAAAAGGCACTACAGTTATAAACCCGCTCTGGGCAACATGCAAAACACTTGAGGAGATCTATTCGGTGTTTCTGTTTCTTCAGTGGAATGTCTTCAACTACATAAAATATGTGTAATATTAACGTTTGCTTTGTGTTCCCCAAACTTTAACTGATTCCCACTCTCTCGACAAACTTAGAAGTATGATTTCTGATAAGGTTATTGTCAATAGTATTGTTGTCATAGTTGTATAATTGTTCCCCAGGGTCAGAACGATCTCCGTCGCATGCAGCTACGCGAACTGGCACAACTGAACGGGACCCTCAGGGAGCACGAGGGGCCGCGCTGCTCCAACTGTGGGGGGGACCACAAGGCCTGGCTCTGTCCCGACAGGCCCAACGTCACCGCCGCCGTCGTGTGCTCCTCCTGCGGGGGGAAGGGACACATCGCCAGGGACTGTCGGCACAAGCGGCCGGGACATCTGCCGGCCAGGGACAACAAGATAGACCAGGTACCGGGGGGAGGGACACGTCGCCAGGGACTGTCGGCACGAGCGGCCGGGACATCTGCCGGCCAGGGACAACAAGATAGACCAGGTACCGGGGGGAGGGACACGTCGCCAGGGACTGTCGGCACGAGCGGCAGGGACATCTGCCGGCCAGGGACAACAAGATAGACCAGGTACCGGGGGGAGGGACACGTCGCCAGGGACTGTCGGCACGAGCGGCAGGGACATCTGCCGGCCAGGGACAACAAGATAGACCAGGTACCGGGGGGAGGGACACGTCGCCAGGGACTGTCGGCACGAGCGGCCGGGACATCTGCCGGCCAGGGACAACAAGATAGACCAGGTACCGGGGGGAGGGACACGTCGCCAGGGACTGTCGGCACGAGCGGCCGGGACATCTGCCGGCCAGGGACAACAAGATAGACCAGGTACCGGGGGGAGGGACACGTCGCCAGGGACTGTCGGCACGAGCGGCCGGGACATCTGCCGGCCAGGGACAACAAGATAGACCAGGTACCGGGGGGAGGGACACGTCGCCAGGGACTGTCGGCACGAGCGGCCGGGACATCTGCCGGCCAGGGACAACAAGATAGACCAGGTACCGGGGGGAGGGACACGTCGCCAGGGACTGTCGGCACGAGCGGCCGGGACATCTGCCGGCCAGGGACAACAAGATAGACCAGGTACCGGGGGGAGGGACACGTCGCCAGGGACTGTCGGCACGAGCGGCCGGGACATCTGCCGGCCAGGGACAACAAGATAGACCAGGTACCGGGGGGAGGGACACGTCGCCAGGGACTGTCGGCACGAGCGGCCGGGACATCTGCCACATATTCTCATGACTACCATATGAACCAAGTTTTGTATTTAAATTTATTTTTCTTTTCTAGTTTTTAGATTTACTTTATTTTATTATTATTATTATTTTAAGTAGTTTATGTAATACTACTGGTTTGCTAACCGACCGTGTCTCTCCAGGAGTACCTGTCCCTGATGGCCGAGCTGGGGGAGTCGTGTCCCCCGGGGGGAGGGCTGGGTCCCGGCGTGGGGGCCGGAGGAGGGCTGGGTCCCGGACGCAGGTACCCGCCCCCCCTGCTGGGTCCCCGCCTCGCCATCATGTCGGGACAGCAGGATTGTGCGCCCAGGATAGGTAACTATTTACTGATACGATATTGTCGAACTCCGGTATCCGAAATCCCATACCATTGGTCCCATCGGATGGTCCCCTCTGCGGTATGATCTAGAACATGTATTACTAATGCAAATGGCACGGATCTGCTAAAACCAACTGTTTATTAAAAGCTCAACAATCTTTTTTTTAATAAGAATAACAATGTGTACAGTTTCATTTCCGAAATCATTATTTAATTGAAATAAATGACCTACCATATTTCAAGTATTACCTATAATTATATTTAAAAGTTATTTACGACTTTTTAGATAAAAAAACTTAAATAAAATAGATTTGTTGATAGCCATTTAGATTTAAGTTTTGACGTTATATAAATTGTTTGCCATAATGTACTCGTGTACAGTGCTAACATCGAGCTGTACCTACATGGCAGGCCGAAGCTCACGACACTATCGTAAAGACATTAATGTTAATATTAATGTAACATAAAAGTAAAGTATCATGACGACCGTAGCCCCTACAAAACTCGACAAATAAACTATTGTGTCTTGACTAAGAATCGACCCCGGTACCTCCGAGTCTAAATCTACGGATTTAATCGCTAGACTACAGAGGCAGGTTACAATGTCTTATGCAATAGAGAAAAATAACAAGTGGATTAGAAAAGAACCTGGGTTACTTACAGTTCACTTTCTCGGAACAATTGGAATCAGAGTCCTTGAGAGCTTTCACACTAAAATCGCGGGACATCTCCACTGGTGCATCTCCACTGGTACATCTCCACTGGTACACCTCCACTGGTACATCACGATACTACCCGGCTCGGTGGTCGGGATATTGTAACCAGACTGTCTGCCATACTCTCCAGTCACCGTGTCTCAGCAGAATCGCTATTATGATTTAAAACAATTGTGACGCCATTCCATATATAAGTCGCGCACCGTCCGTCAACGTATTTAAAATCCTTCTAACCACATTATTTCTTGAGAAACAGAATGTATGTCTCTCGAATTAGTTGTTTGACTTTTTATTTATATATATATATCTATTTATTTATAGTATATGTTTATGTATGTATGTATGTGTGTTGTTTTTTTTATATTGTGTATGTATATATATATTTAATAAATGCGTAGTTATGTTTATTTACTAATTTAAGCTATTTTAATATTTTTCTTCATCCTGCCCATCACCTTACACGATCCCCAAGGTAAGTTGCTGAAGAGTGCCTTATGGCGTTATAGTTCGCCTATGTATTAGGTTTTAACTGAAATAAATAAATTCCAGGTGCGAGCCAGCCGCCCCCGCCCGGCGCCGCCCCCCTGATGGCGCCCCCCCCCTTCATGCCCCCGCTCAATGTAAGTACTAACATATACACGACGGAAAGTATGTCTCAAAGGTAAATTGCGTTAAGACCCTTAAAATTATAAAACTAAGTACTTTTTATTTTACAAAAGAAATGTGTTTGAAAAAGAAAAAAGAATATACTTCTGTATACATCTTAGAAATATGGAAATTTGTAAGGAAATATCACTAACTCTATAGTACATGTTCAGACAAGCCGCGTCGGTATGAATCTGAGCCGCGGCCCCTCGGCTATATCCAATACTTTTGTATATAATCTAAAGGATATATTACTAGAAAAATGTTACTATACATATAAATTAATTCATGCCAGATAAACTTAATATATGCAGTAGAGAAGAGAGATTTCTAAGCATTCCATGGATTCACCGTGCGGGTGCCGGGTCCATCGTGTGTGGGTAGGAGATGAGAAGAATGGTGTCTCGGGCTTGCGACCGACAATTGGCTGGTTTAAGAAAAGGAGGCCTCCTTTTTTTCTATTGCGCGATAATACGCTCACCATCCACCATTCTACTCCCTCCCTCCCCAACCAAATACTGTATGATTCCGTTAATGCCGTCTTGGAAGCTCGTTCCATAAATGTATCTCCTGCAGACCTGCTGAGGCCCAATTCTTTCAGTAAGTGATGCAAAGATTTTGCTGGAACTCCTCTTGCACCAACTTCCACTGCGTAAAGCTGAGTCTTGAACCCGTTCCTGATCATTTCTTCTGTGACATCATAATATTTATTCGACTTCATGTTGTGGTCTTTTGGAATATTTGATTCCCTCGGAACGGTAAGTTCAATAAGGATAACTTTTTTCAAGTTCCCAGAAAACACTAAGATGTCTGGCCTATAGCCTGATACAGCTAGTTCATCTGGGATCCTATACTGGTGTACAAATGTATCCATATTATTTTCGATCCTTCTCCTGAGTCGTGTTGTTTTTTCTCTTTTACTTAATATAAATGTGTTGTGATACGGTTTGAGGTGTGTGATGGTTTGAAATTGTTATATAGTTTTAATATATTTATATTATATATATATATATAATAATATTATAGTTATTATTTGCTACGCGTGTCTACCTACGGGGTGTCATATATGTAGTTGTACCCGACTATTATTGCATGAAATTTAGGATAACATGGTTTAACGTTGTTGCATCCGTCTCGCTCGCACAATATATTATTAAACATTATTCGAGTCTGAGTGTACTGTTGTAGAATGTAATCTATTAACTTTCTAGGAAATAAAATAAACGATCATCGACGAGCTTGCCACTTGTCATGATTGGCCTATAGTAAAGTTGGCTAAATGTGAATCCGCTTATTTATAAGCGTGGTTTCTGACCACCCCGAAAGGGAAACGGTCGTGATGATACTTTACTTTAAAATAAACGTATGTTTGTTGTTATCACTGCTAACGTCATGGTCTTTATTGGTCACTCGTGGTGTCTTTATTGGTCACTCGTGGCGTCTTTATTGGTCACTCGTGGTGTCTTTATTGGTCACTCGTGGTGTCTTTATTGGTCACTCTTGGTGTCTTTATTGGTCACTCGTGGTGTCTTTATTGGTCACTCGTGGCAGGAGTAAGGGCTAAATAAAGGTCAAACTATTGAGAGAAAAATGTGTTGTAATCTGTTTTTGTCAATTTTTTTATATATTTTAGTTGTAAGTACTTTTAATCTCTGATGAAATGTCAACGCCTCTTTATCATGTTTTAATGTGTTTCTGCCATCATGTAATGTAATCTGTTCCGGACATTGTAGTTACAGAGATTATGTTCTCTTCCAGGGAGACAAGGGTGGTCCCCCGCCGCCCCCCGGCCCGCCGCCCCCCCACATGCCCCCCCCTCCAGGTAACCACTGCCAACCGTACTGGCGGTCCGATATGACCAAACTCGGATAATTATTGTGTCACGACCAGGGATCGAACCCAGTACCTCCGAGTCTTATCCACAAACTTAAACTGCTAGGGAAACGGTCGTGATGATACTTTTCCAATGGCAATCTATTAGCAATTCCACAATTGGTATTAGTGGAACCAGCGGGCCCATTCTGTTACTTAGTCGCAAACTTAACTTCATTGTAACTGCCTCCGTGGTCTAGCGGTTAAGTCTGTCTGTGGATTTAGACTCAGAGGTACCGGGTTCGATTCCTGGTCGGGACACAAACATATTTATTGATGTAAATAAAAACAATTAATATTTAATTTATTTCTCTCCTTTGGTGCGCTGGAGACATCGACGAGCTTGTCACTTGTCACTATAGTAAAGTTGACTAAATGTGAATCCGCTTATTTACAAGCGTGGTGTCTGACCACCCCGAAAGGGAAACGGTCGTGGTGATACTTTACTCAAGCGCAAACGTTATTAGTGATTTAGTTAAGTCAGAGCTCGCGTCATAATTACATAATATTATTCAATTCTCAACTCTATAAGCGCTCGACCTTGACAGCGGCCGTGCTAATATCAACTTTAATAGCGTTATATATATATATATATATATATATAAACGTTATGTAAATGGAATCCGTTAACTATATATATATATATATAACGTAAAACGGATTCCATTTACATAACGTTTGCGCTTGAGTAACAGAATAGGGCTGCAGGACCGATTGCTTAACAGGCACGGGAACGATGGTGTTGTGAATCTATAAGTGTATTTCTTATTGGTACATGCCGGGGTTCAAACCGACCTTTTTGAATTTTAATCAAATCATTCTTACAATCTGGATAATAGTATCATCACGACCGTTTCCCTCTCGGGGTGGTCAGAAACCACGCTTATAAATAAACGGATTCACATTTAGCCAACTTTACTGCCGGCCAATCATGGATAATATTGCTGTGAATTTGTGTTAATGAATAACTAATAAAAAGGAACCTCTTTTTCTCATCCGACACCCGCACGGTAAACTTATTAATTGTTAACAAACTTGTCTTTTCTTGTCATTCAAATACAAGACACCGACTTTTCTTGTCATTCAAATACAAGACACCGACTTTTCTTGTCATTCAAATACAAGACACCGACTTTTCTTGTCATTCAAATACAAGACACCGACTTTTCTTGTCATTCAAATACAAGACACCGACTTTTCTTGTCATTCAAATACAAGACACCGACTTTTCTTGTCATTCAAATACAAGACACCGACTTTTCTTGTCATTCAAATACAAGACACCGACTTTTCTTGTCATTCAAATACAAGACACCGACTTTTCTTGTCATTCAAATACAAGACACCGACTTTTTCACTTATTTACTTCAAGCGGTCGCGTTGCTCATACAAATTAATGTGAACGAAGCCACCTGATGACAGGTTATCCAGTTTTCTGGTTTTAAAACTTAATTTAAATTGTGAAATAAATAAATGCCTTATAAGACTATTTGATTGGCGTACATTATGGTGTGTGGTTCAGAATATTTTGATTGGCGTACATTATGGTGTGTGGTTCAGAATATTTTGATTGGCATACATTATGGTGTGTGGTTCAGAATATTTTGATTGGCATACATTATGGTGTGTGGTTCAGAATATTTTGATTGGCATACATTATGGTGTGTGGTTCAGAATATTTTGATTGGCATACATTATGGTGTGTGGTTCAGAATATTTTGATTGGCATACATTATGGTGTGTGGTTCAGAATATTTTGATTGGCGTACATTATGGTGTGTGGTTCAGAATATTTTGATTGGCATACATTATGGTGTGTGGTTCAGAATATTTTGATTGGCATACATTATGGTGTGTGGTTCAGAATATTATATACAATCTTATCCCAGAAAATAAATAAAATATATATATTAGTAAAGATAAAGTGGGGTCGGTTGTTTCCTTAACATCTTACAAAGATCGGCTCAACCATCGGCATGTACCAACCATCGGCATGTACCAACCATCGGCATGTACCAACCATACTCATGTACCAACCATCGGCATGTACCAACCATCGGCATGTACCAACCATCGGCATGTACCAACCATCGGCATGTACCAACCATACTCATGTACCAACCATCGGCATGTACCAACCATCGGCATGTACCAACCATCGGCATGTACCAACCATACTCATGTACCAACCATCGGCATGTACCAACCATCGGCATGTACCAACCATACTCATGTACCAACCATCGGCATGTACCAACCATCGGCATGTACCAACCATCGGCATGTACCAACCATCGGCATGTACCAACCATACTCATGTACCAACCATCGGCATGTACCAACCATCGGCATGTACCAACCATCGGCATGTACCAACCATACTCATGTACCAACCATCGGCATGTACCAACCATCGGCATGTACCAACCATCGGCATGTACCAACCATACTCATGTACCAACCATCGGCATGTACCAACCATCGGCATGTACCAACCATACTCATGTACCAACCATCGGCATGTACCAATGAGAAATACACTTTTCTTACATGCGTTTGTCATATATTTACGACACCACCGTTCCCAAAAAAACCATCAGTCCCGGTTCCACTAATACTAACTTGTGGAATCATTTACAAATTGACATCATACTCTTTGGCCAGAGTGTCGAGTGTAGGCCTGTCTCCGGATATAAGTTCTGGAAGCCCGCTGGCCAGCGCAGGTCGGGGCTGGTGGGCTGGTGGGACGATGACTAAGAAGATGTGGTTTAATGTTTGGTAATGCTTAGAATATTTTTAATAATAATATGAATCAAACATTTAGTATAATTGAGTCTGGAATGCCCGCCGTGGTGACAGATGTCGGTTCTGATTGTCCCCCCCTGGCAGGAATGATGGGGATGCCGTGGAGAGCCTTCGCCCCCCCTCCGTGGGCGCCGCCCCCCTTCCTGCAGCCCCCGCCGCCCCCCCCGCCCCTCAACAACTAACACCGTCGGCGGAGAGGAGGGACCCGATACCGACTTTAGAAGAAAATATTTATTTTCTCAAATACTTGACCTTATTTATTTGATCAATTTCTGTTAAAATTTGAAAAAATAAGTTTTAATAGGGTTCAACGCTAACAAACGTAATATCTGGTTAAGTTTTTATCTGATAAATATTTGATTTCATTTAGCATCCTTCTCGCTCGCACAATCCAATATTTTTAATATCAAGTGAATGCACTGTACCTATAAACTTAGGAGGGAAGATGGCGGCCATTTTACTAATATATTAATTATTGGTTTTTAATAAAATAGAGAACTGTCGTTTTTCTTATTTTTATCTGTCTAGAATTTAGTACATACATATATGAAAGTGAATTTTTTAAATGTCCGTAATTTTATTTTCCAAAAGACTTGAAAAATCTTTGAAAATAGTTTTAGCGCCAAGTTGTCGAAATCGTATTTGTTTAAGAACCGCCAACATTCCGTTGCGAACCATAGATTTAGTATATATAGATTGGCAATGGAATGATTAGGGCGAGACCAAAAATGAAAAACACCGGTGTGCGTGAAATGAGCATGTGTGCGAAACGGATAGTGATGTTCGCGACTGCCTTGACTTAGATTATCGATAAAGATTGCAACGTTTTCGTGTTGTCTGATTTGACACAGATCTAGTTACATATAAAGTTAATGTTTGTTTGAGGTAATAAAAATTAAACTTTTAAAAGTAACAGCTTATTAGGTACATTAAACATATAAACAAAATAGCAATAGTGGAACACAAGCTAATATAGGTAAAAAAACATCTATAACTTGTGCATGCCATTTTTCCATTTAACCAAAAATTTACCGAGAAAATCTAAAAAAATGTATTCATTCGTTTTTTATATCTACAATTTTTTTTTTACATTTAGTGGAAATAACATTACTTCGGGAAAATTTGCCAGGAAATGCGAAAAACTGATCAAATTAATTTGGAAACCTAATATTTAATATTTGAAAAAATATTTTTTTGCAAACCCCAAGTTTCAAAGATTTCTAATCACATATTTTGGTAATGTAACATTTTAATTTACATTATGTAAGGATTTCAACGTTAAATTTTCAATTAAACGATGAAAAATTTATACAATAATTGAAAAATATAGTTTTTTCAGTTGCGTTTCCTAGCAATAGAATATTTTCTTCTATGTTTATTTATTTACACCATCTAAAAGTAAACGATTCTATGAAAAATAAAACCACTGTAGGTATATAAAAAAAAGTCAAAGTCAAAATATCTTTATTCACGTAAACCTATTAAAGAGATTTGTGACACGTCATTATTTAAATTATTTTGAATGATTCTACTCCTGCTAGAGGAAGACTAAGCAGCAAAGCAGATTCCAGTGACCTGTTAATGTCTGACTGAGAAAGGAATATGCAAGGAAAACTCAGCTATAGATTTACAAATTAAAACAAATACAGAACTACACAACAACATAAAATAGATATCCTTTACTCCAAGATTGTCCTATAAGGACACAATACCTGGTACAGTAGTACCCTACCAGGTAAGGCAAAACCAAAATAAATTACTTGCCCAAGCCTCTTGTGCAACCCGAAAGACGACAAAACGCAAAACCTCTGCTAATTTAAGAACAATAAATTGAACGTGTTCGGCAGAGGTCCCAGGCCCCCACAGCAGCACCTGATCACGGACGTAACTTAAGTGCCAGCCATCCCCCCGCTCAACCAGGCCCTTAGGGACGGACCAGGACCCGACACACGTGCCACCACTGCAGTGACCTTCTAAGGAAGGTTTTTGCCATTTATTCTTTTCTAAAATATTTTGGGGAAATCTGAAACATTATAAAGTTTCAATTATTTTATAAAAATATTTACAATTTAGTTCAATTAATAGGAGTTGCGCCATTTAGCTACGAAACTCCAAAAATTAAAAAGTAAAATATATAAAAAATCTTTTAAAGAATTTAACGAAAATTAATAAGGCTGTATAGGCATAATCTATAGATAATGCATGCTATGCTACATGCAAGACACAATACCTTTGCCATTTAGCGACATATCGATAAGATGTTATCGATATGTGCCAATCTCTACATAAGTGAGGTTAGAAATAGTAGAAATTCACGTATTTGATATTATCTTAAATTGAATTCCTATGCATTCAGAGTATTAATGTAATAAAAGGCGTTTATTTTTCCCATCTGTTTGTGTATAAAACCTTAGTAGCAGATCTAAAACATTGTATTTAGGCACCTAAATATTTCAATCGTACTTACGTGTGAAATTAATAATTATGTGGGTTTGCTTCCTTAGATGAGTTACATCCAGGCACTGCACAAGTAACCATGACTAATTACGTCTATTAACTTCAAATTTACACTATAAAACCGTAGATTATTACAAATATAAGCGGAATTTGTTTTGTGTACAATTACGCTAGCCGCTACAAGCCGCGACCGTGTCTGTAAATGGTCCTGTCTATCTATCTCGCTCTAACATACGCAATACTGTGCTCTTTCTCTTTTGCATTGCCAATCTAAGTATCCTATATCTATTTTGCGAACTGAGAACAAATAAAAAAACAGTTAATTAATACAGGATTATTTTTATAAGAAAGCCAAGCCTACAAGAACAGCAAAAAATGCTCGGAGCCTTTAATTTGCCAATTTAAGTTAGTTCCACCATTTGTTCCGCATAATGGAGCTGTAATTACAGGTTTCACTTTTTTTGAAATCCAACCGCGTCCTACTTCAGGCGCAGTTTTGTTTTTTCATAAATTTAATGATGCAGCTTTAGTTTTATTGAAATCGATCAAATTTATCCTGTTTTTAAGATCCTAAGAAAGTAAATCATATCACAAGTTATTTAAATGCTTATTGCGATTGTAAAAAGTGGATAATTATAAAAACATACTCCATTCCCTGCACTTACAAATAGTTAACAAATCAATATGTTTTAACGTGGCGTGCGGTTTCCACGTGGCAATGTATCTTCGTCGCCGGTAGTGGAGTCCAGGAGTAGTCCTATTTTATATATTTAATGAATTTTATGGCATCGCAAATGAATCTGCAATAAAGATATTCAACTAAAAACATGTATTTTTATTAAATCCCAACATCGCTAACATACTGACTGATCCCAGTACGTTTGGTGTGAATCCAAAACTTCGGACAACGAAGATAGCGTGCGAGTTACTTAGAATAATCACTATAATATATAGACACTGGCAACACTGGCAACTTGAACAACACGTTAAAATTTGTATTTGTAATATTTAATTTATTTAAAGTAATTACTACAATATATTTTGGTTAATATTTCATATAATAGTGTAAATTAAATGCAATAATACAATAATTGTTCATCGGCCGGTAAATTAAACTGTTTACTTAGCGACATTAGTGATACTAGTTACTCACGATGGCTACAGCTGATGCAATCCTACAAACTCAGCAGCTTCTCGAGGACAGACTGGCCTCCAGGATGACAGTCTTCGAGTCGCAGCTCACTACCGCCAGAGGAAATTCACAGAGCACCAACATCGAAACCCTTGCAAGAGATTACTATGATTTTAAGTCCTTTGTTGTGGAGATGCTATCTTTGTTGAGGCAACAAATTATTGAACTGCAGGCTAGTGTGGATAACGTCGAAACTCGAAGCCGCTCTGACTATTTGTTGCTGAAAGGTTTTCCAGAGAAGATCGACGAAAATGTGACGCAGGTGGTGGTCGACGCCCTCAGAGATCAACTGGGAATAACAGATATCGGCGTACATTCCCTGTTTAGCTGCCACCGGCTGGGGGCACCTAGGGATTCTGTTACTCGCCCGATATTGGTCCGTTTTAATGAATACAAGCTCCGCCAATTGGTCTGGACAACCAAAACCAAGTTCAAAGGAACAACATTTAGCTGTTCTGAGTTTCTAATAAAAAGCAGACAGGCTCTGTATGTCGAGGCGCGTCGGGTCTTCGGCATTAAAAGCTGCTGGACGCAAGATGGCATAATATCAGTGAGGCTTTCTGATGGCTCCAAACACAAACTATCTCAGCACGCGGAGCTTGTCGCTATGTCGAACACAGTGAATACAACCTCATCACAACCACACAGTAATCAACAGATGCCTAAAGAACGACCCAGGAGAGCTGTAAGAAAATAGATTCTCCTCAGCTACGATTATGGGTTAAAAATAGTTTGATAGTGTCGCGATCAAGATTATAACTTTCCCATATACAAACAAAAATGCGTACAACCTCCGTCGGGTCAATATAGTTACTGCTAATTATTTTTATTTATTTTTTGATTCAATAGTTATCTCGCATAAAACTCGATGGGCGCATGCACAGACCCCGTGTGATGGGGCCATATTCTCGGCATCCTATATTCTTGTGACGAATATTCAGATTTTTTTTTTGTATTCTATTCAAGTTGTTACATTTTAGGTAATTTAGATGACCTATTTCTACTTTTTAAGTTATTTTGTTGTTTATGCCGTGTTAATGTGGTTGCTGTTTTGTAAACTTATATTATTAGCTGTAAATGGGGAGTGTGTTGGGGCTCTGACTATTTTTATTTTATTTTTATTCCTATAATAAATAAGGGGTAATTTGTTTGTATATGTATATATATATATATATACGCTAAATAAAGTTTCTTGTTAATAATACTTGTAGTCTGATAAGTGGCCAACTGTACTTATTATTTTATATCATGTAACTAGTTCATTGTTAACCTTCTGCCGGCAGGACATTCAATTTGTTATTGTGTTATATTATATTGTAGTACTGTATTATATTATATTATATTATTATTATATTATATTTTATTATAATTATTACTAACTACATACATACCTAACTAATGCAACATAATGATAGTGATACTGATGGCTCTTTTTATTCAATAGCGAGTAGTGACTCCAGCGACTTGTTTTACGATGCCAATGCTGACTTGGGCTCATTATTAAATAACGAACTCGGTTCTTTTCACAGGAATAAATTTAATGTGTGTCACATAAACGCGCAAAGTGTTCCAGCTCATTTCACGGACCTCCTGACGACTTTCTCATCGCCAGATATACTTGATGCCATTTTAATATCGGAGAGCTGGCTTAAACCAAGTCTACCGTCAACATCCTATACACTTCCAGGTTACACTTTAATTCGTAATGATCGCACTGGACGTGGTGGTGGTGGCGTAGCAATTTATTTGCGTTCCGATATTTCCCATCGGGTAATAAGTTGTTCTTCTACTTTGTACTCAGGTTCTCCAGAATACATATTTCTTGAAATCAAATTAAACTTTACTAAAATATTAATCGGCGTAGTTTACTGTCCTCCCACTATTAATTATTTTTCAAAAATTGAAACTGTTCTGGATGACCTTATTCCTTTATACACTCATCATATTATTATGGGTGATTTCAACACGTGTCTCTTAAACCCTGAAGTTCATTGCAAGTCTCGTGCAGTCTACTAAATATAATTTCCTCTCTTAATCTGTACCTTCTGCCAACTGGCCCTACGCATCACCTTGGTTTAAATGATACTCTTCTTGACCTCATGTTTACATCTCGTTCTGATCTTATTGCCAATCACGGCCAACTTATAGCTCCGTCTTTTTCGCATCATGACCTTGTCTTCGCCTCCTATAAAGTCAAGCCTCCCAAGCATCAACCACCAATAGTTCTTATGCGGCATTTTAGCCGTGTTAACATGGAAAAGCTACGCGAAGATACATCAAATCTTGATTGGACATCCTTGCTTGAAAAAGTAGAAATAGATGAGATGGTGTCTATGTTTAATAATAAAGTGCTCGATTTGTATGAAAAACATGCCCCACTGCGTGCTACTAAACTTAAACGCCCACCGGCTCAATGGATTACTGACGAAGTTCGCACTGCAATGAAGAGGCGTGACAAGAGCTATAGTAAATACCGACGTCACCGCTGTGAAGCTAATTGGGATGCATATAAGGCTGCAAGAAATCGATGTAATCAATTGTGCAGAAATGCAAAACGCCGTCACTTCTCCGATAGCTTTAAAGATAACTCACAATCTGAAAACTGGAAATTTTTAAGGTCTTTGGGTTGTGGCCGATCTCGAAATAATGTCAGTCTTGGGCCTGTTACAGCTGACCAACTTAATGTACATTTTTCGTCAGCTTTAAAATTAAATGATTCTATTAAATCTCACACATTACAGGAAATTACGGAAATGCCGGTACCTGCTATCGAACCATTTTCCCTTGTAGAAGTTTCTGATGATATTGTGCTGAAGGCGATACGTTCCATTACTTCCAAAGCAATAGGATGTGATTGCATCAGTCGTGCTATGATTGTTCCTATTGTGGACATTTTATTACCTATTTTATCGCACATAGTTAATTTCTCTATTAAATCAGGTCATTTCCCTTCCGTTTGGCGCAGTGCATTCATAGTACCTATTCCTAAAATTTCACTTCCCACACTACCGTCTCACTATCGCCCCATTTCAATTTTGCCGTTTTTATCTAAGGTGTTGGAATGCATTGTTCACAAACAGTTATCAGAATTCCTTCATATAAATAATTTGCTTAATGATTTCCAATCTGGATTTCGTCCCGGTCATAGCACAACTTCAGCTTTGCTTAAGGTAACTGAAGATATCCGAGTAGGCATGGATGAAACCAAAGTTACTGTTCTCGTACTAATTGATTTTTCCAATGCCTTTAACACAGTAGATCCTGATTTGCTAATCGCTATATTATCTCGTCTCAGTATATCATCAGAAGCTTTGCTTTGGTTTAAAAATTATCTCCATGGTCGGCGTCAACGTATTCGTATCGATCAGACTATGTCTGCCTGGTGTGATTTGGTGACAGGCGTTCCGCAAGGAGGAATTCTTTCCCCTTTGCTCTTTTCTGTGTTTATCAATGTAATAACCACTTCACTTCATTCTTATTACCACCTTTATGCCGATGACTTGCAGCTTTATGTGCATACCGATGTTAGCACCATTAATAGTGCAGTGGCTTGGCTTAATGAAGATCTCCGTAACATCAATTCGTGGTCTAAGCGATTTGGTGTACTTGTAAATACAATTAAGTGCCAGGCTATCGTAATTGGTAGTTCGCGACTGTTATCAAGGATTGATTTAAGTACCCTGGAAAACATTCGATATGGAAATGTACCAATTCTATTTTCTAATGAGGTAAAGGATCTTGGTGTTTATATTGACTCGAATCTTAGCTGGACCTCTCAGATTAATAATACAAACCGTAAGGTCTTCGCCGCTCTTCACTCCCTTAATAAATTAAAACACTTCTTACCTTTAAAAGCTAAAATTACTCTTGCTCAATCTCTTCTTCTACCTATTCTTGACTATGGTGATGTATGTTGTGTGGATCTAACGGAAGAACACCTTAATAAATTGGACAGATTGCTTAATTCCTGCATTCGATTTATTTTTGGATTGCGGAAGTACGATCACGTTTCGGAGTTTCGTGCAAAATTAAAATGGTTACCTATACGATTCCGTCGTAATCTCCGAATTCTCTCTCTTCTTTTCTCTGTTCTTTATGAACCTTTGTCACCTAAATATTTAAAAGATAACTTTTCATTTCTAAGTTCATTTCATGATAGGATTCTTCGCTCTGCACATAACTCTTTACTGGCTATTCCTTCGCACCGCACTAATTCTGTTTCCAACTCTTTTTCAGTGGTAGCTGTGTCATTATGGAACGACCTACCTTTAAATATTCGGCAAGCGCCAAACAGAGTCATATTTAAAAGACAAGTATACGCCCAATTTTTAAAATTGCAATAAGCATTACTTGAACTATTTATTACTCGTATAATGTTATATTTTTAATTATTCGTTGTAGTAAGTGTATTGTAGTTCTCATATTGTTGTGTATATAAGTATATATTTCCCGTTTACGTAGTGTAAGTATATAATTAGTTATCTAGTCTATGTAGTGTATGTAAGAATATATATATATATATATTATGTAGTTTAAGTATTATTATTTTTTATGATGTTTATCGATATTTAATTTAACTAGTACTAATAAGTGATTTAATTATTTCCTAAACTTCGATTCCTTGTCCCGAAGGTTGATGGTAAGAGAATGCCAAGCGGCATTACAT
Organism: Tinea semifulvella; assembly: GCA_910589645.1. Lineage (NCBI taxonomy): Eukaryota > Metazoa > Arthropoda > Insecta > Lepidoptera > Tineidae > Tinea > Tinea semifulvella. The sequence continues at coordinate 12,556,881 of OU342601.1, forward strand.
ACGCCTTTTGTATTAAACAATAAAGTTTTTAATAAATAAAAATAAATAAATATAATACGCGTTTCCGATATATGGTCTCCACCACGGTCAGGGTCACGGTAGGTCAGGGAGTCATGGTTGCAGAGAGGTGCATGTTCAGTCATACACCTAATACATGTGATTGTGATTGTGATTTCCATGGCTTTTCCGCACTTAGTCTCCATTGGACCATTGTGCGTGACCTTCACTCCTTCAACGGAGCCATCCGATCTCCTCCAGGAAGGCCAGGAGACCCGTTACGTTCCTGCAGACCTCCGGAAGAGTCCTCGCAGTCTGGAGGAACCTCAGTCTAGGCGCAGCCACACTGTCGCACTCCATGAGCACATGCGCGGCCGTCTCCTCCGCCATGCATCCTCTACACAGTGGGCTATCTGTAATGTTCAGAGTATGGAGATGTTTGTTAAAGGCACAGTGTCCCGTCAAGACCCCCACCACTATTCGAAGCCTGGCTCTGTCAAGGCCCAGGAGATGTCGTGTGAGGCGCCTGTCTGGTTTGGGAAGGGCCTCCCTGGACTGTCTGCAGTCTGTGGTCGATGCCCACATCTGCTCGTGCAGTTTGTCAGTTCTTTGGCGAAGCCAGCTTCGCATGAATTGGAATGGTAGGGGGATTGCCGGTCCTGGGCCCATCGGTACTGTAGATGACCCCCTTCTGGCCAGTTCATCAGCCGCATCGTTACCCAGTGAATCACTGTGACCCTTTATCCACTGCAACGTTGTTTTGTTGTCTCTGCACACTGCTTCCAGGGCAAGGTGGCAGTCGAGAATCAGTGCAGAGTTGATGTAATTGCTTTTGAGGGCCAGAAGGACGGCCATACTGTCTGAAAGAATGCGAATTTCAAAGTTTTTGACACCTCTCCTTAGTACAGCTTGCGCTGCTTGTAGGATGCCTACACATTCCGCTTGGAATATGCTGTTGTGGGAGTCAAGAGGGTGATAGGTGAATGTTCAAGTCCATGGAAAAGGCACCAGCACCCGTGCCGGTGTCTGTTTTTGAGCCGTCAGTGTAGATCCTGAGTTCTTTGGGCCCAGAGTGGTCATTACTCTCTTCATGTAGTTGAACGTTGTATCCCTTGTCAAAGATGAACCTTTTAGGGATTCTGTCATTAATGGATGCCATCAGAGGTTGTTCCTGTATGACATCGTCTAGTATGGTAGTGTGTTTAGCGTTCGGGTTGTGTTTCCAAAGTTTCAAAGTGGTCAGCCTTGTCGCCGCAATTGCTGCTTCTTGTTGGACGTGCAGATGCAGAGGTGGAATCCCCAGTATCATCTCCAGCGCCTTCGTCGGAGCGGTGGACATGCATCCTGTGGTCGACAGGCAGGCCATTCTTTGAAACTGCTGTAGTTTAGTGTGGATTGTCTTTAGAGTGGTTCTGGGCCACCACACAGACGCTCCATATGTAGCAAATGGTCTAATAACTGAGGTGTAAAGCCAGAGCATGATCTTCGGGCTGATGCCCCACTGTTTACCCAACATTCTGCGGCATTGCCACATTGCTAGGCTGGCTGACTTCAGCTTATTAGTCAAGTGCTTGTTCCAGTTGAGTTTAGAGTCCAGGGTTATGCCCAGATATTTTACCTCTGGAGAAAGTTTGATTTCTGTGTTAAACAGTTGTGGGAGTTTAAATGTTCCTAGGTTTCGTTTGTGCGTAAATAGCACTAGTTCTGTTTTATTTGGATTCACCGATAGGCCGTTCTCCATGCACCAGTGTTGAACAACTTTAAGGGCTGACTGCATGACATCAAATATCACGCTAGTCACCCTCCCACTAATGAGGATCGCGAGGTCATCAGCATATCCTACGGTGTAGTAGTTGCTATTATTCAGTTTCGTTATAAGATCATTGGCTACTAGGATCCACAGAAGCGGTGAAAGCACCCCTCCTTGCGGGCATCCTTTAGCAGCTATGCCTCTTTTGACACCATTTATGTCAAATTGTATCGCTCTATGTTCCAGCATGTTGTTGATCCAGTCACGAATAGCTTTATCAACACCATGCCTCTGTAATGCTGCGTCAATGCCTTGGAAGCTTGTTTTATCGAAGGCGCCCTCGATATCGATAAAGGCTCCCAGGCAGATTGATGAGTTTTGTATAGCTAGTTCTACTTTAGAGACTACATTGTGTAATGCCGTTTCGGTGGATTTGCCTGTGGTATAGGCGTGTTGCTGTGGATGAAGTGGTGTCTTCATCATAGCGTTGTCCCTTATGTGGCGATCGCACAGTCTCTCCATGGTTTTGAGCATGAACGAGCTTAGACTGATCGGTCTGTATGATTTTGCATTTGTGTAGTCGCTTTTACCCACTTTGGGTATAAAAACAACTTTCACCTCTCTCCAAATTTTCGGGATATACCCGTGTGCCAGGCACGATTTGAAGATGGTAGTTAGATGCTGGGTCAACAAGCCCTCCCCCCACTTCAGTAGGGCTGGGAAAATCATATCAAGGCCCGCTGATTTGAAGCTGTTAAAGGTGTTAACTGCCCAGCGGACCCTGTCTTGGGTTATGACTTCCTCAGCCGTTCTCCAGCTCTCATCAGGGGGTGGGGTACTAGTTTGATGTTCCCATTCAGTGTTGTTAGTGATTTTACATCCTGGGAAGTGTGTTGTTAGTAGCACCTCACTGATGTCATCGTCAGTTTTGGTGTAGGTGCCGTCGGTTCTACGAAGCGATCCAATGTCTCGTTTAGGCTCATTGGAGAGAATTTTTTTGATTCTACATGCTTCGGTGGTTGAGCTGACTTTGTTGCAGAACTTCTGCCACGATTCGTTCTTTCGGAAGCGTATGCGTTTTTTATAGGTAGATTGGGCCAGTTTGTAGTTTTCCCAATCTATATCGAGCCTGGTGTTCATGGCTCTATTGTGGAGTTTTCTTACCCTTTTCCTGAGCCACTCTAGTTCCGGTCCCCACCAGTTTGATTTGGGCGTTTTGTCGACCGTTTTAAGGGGGCATGCAGTGTGAAAGGAAGCGGTAATTGCGTCTGTTAAGTTGTGAACCTGATGTTCAAGGGTTTCGGTGTCATGTATTTGAGTGTGTGTTGTGAGGTCTGCCAGATTATACTCCAAGGTTTTGAGGTATACTTTGTGATCTGTGTTGCGTGGGTTACGCCTTGGTGTAGCTGGTTTTGAGTTTATTTGAATATTGAAACAAATCCAGCGATGGTCAGAGCAAGATGTCTCGTTAGAGACCTTCCATCCGTCAATGAGTTCGCTTGCTCTTTCCGTGGCTAGAGTTAGATCAATAATAGTTCTGCAACGTTTGGTTACGAATGTGGGTTCCGTACCTGTATTCAGTAGCTGTAGTTGAGTTGTTAGCAAGTAGTTAAATAATTCCTCACCTCTACTGTTGGCGTTGTCCATCCCCCACAAAGGATGGTGCGCGTTTGTGTCGGCAGAAATTATAAGTTCAAGTTTGGTCTGTTCGCAGTAGCGCACAAGATCAACCAACTCCTTGGGTGGCACCCCGTCATCTGCGGGCATGTAGGCCGAGGCGACTACAAGTTCGAACAAACCCAAGGTGCTGTTCGGGTGCACCCTTACGGCTGTAAGGTCCCTGGAACAGAACTGTTAGTGGTGTTGCTTGAAGATCGTTGGGTATGTAGATGCAAGAACGTGGTGGGTCAGGGAGTGTTGAGTGTATCAACCTACCTCCGATGTTATTGAGTCCGCAAATCCTGCTCTTCCTGACCCATGGCTCTTGTATAAGTGCCACCGTCTTGTTGTTAACCTCCAGCACTTTACGTAATGTGGCGGTGGCAGTCAGGCTGTGCTGGAGGTTGCATTGTATGGCGTTGAACGCCATTTCTATATTCCCCCCTCCATCTCTCCCAAGAGGACATCCTCCTCAATTGCGGAGAGATCCTCACCCTCCGCGAGGAACAGTCCTCGCAGGGCGGCGCCTGTTTCCTCTACGGTGTCCCCGGACATCTCACTATCAGGGACTGCTGGTCGTGTTGACTCCGCTTGAGGCACAGGGACCTCGTCGGTAATAGGGTGAGGGGCCTGAGATTCGGACTCCGCTTGTCCCACCTGTGGTGACTGTGATTTCTCCACAGGAGGGACAGCGGACTCCGGATCCCCGCCGGAGAGGGTTGGTGGGTCACTGCAAGTCCCGCGTCTGTCTCGATGGAAGAAACGTATGAATACGTATCTGGCGATAAAGGCCAGCTTACGTTCTCGCTCTAGTATTGCCGGAATATGTTCTTCCGGGATTCCCAGAACAAGAAGGACGCTGTCCTTATGGTCAATGGCTGTGTATGCAGACCAATTGGTAATCTCTGGCCAATCCGGGTTTAGCCATCCTAGTAGGGTCAGGAGCTCATCTTTATTCTTTTTGGTTGCTAGATCGTGAGGCAATCTTATGCAAGCCCTGACTTTTCGGATGCGCTCCTCGTCTCTTATCGCCACCAGTTTTGTATTGGGGATCGGGGAGGCGATTTTACTCACGAGTCCCTTCACCCACTGTAAGTAGGACTCGTTTTCGGCAGTCAACTTCAGGCATCCGTCGCGATGATAGTGCAACTGACATCCCCTAGGTACGTAGCTGGGTTTTGAAGGCATTTCAGAGAAATACCATTCAAGCATCAGCTGTTGTAGCTTGCCCTTGATGACTGTCGTTTCGGCCTCCGACAAGTCATTCTGTGGTTCTGTTGTGATGGCTATGCAGAAGTCCTCCTTCGACTTTGCAACTTCCGCATAGCTTGTTGTTTCCTGGCGCCCAGCGTTTTCGCGGCACTCGAGGAGACGCGGAGTCATCGAGTTTAACTCGCTTGGTAGGGCCCTTCCCCGGTGGTCCAGGAGGACCCTGATCAGTTGATTTGTGGGTACGGTTGCCTCGATTCCTTTTGCCGCGCTTCGACGACTGTTTCGGACGAGCGCTTTTGGTTTGACCAGCGTCGGTCCCACTTTCGCGAGCTGAAACCACCGAGGGTATCCCCGATGGTCCTGCTACTGCGTCTTGTGATTCCGTATGCGGTTTCCCCTTAGCGACTCTAATCGTGGCAGCGGAGTGCGGCGCAGGTCTGGTCCCTTGGGTATGTGCCTCGGGTCCTGACTTTAAAGGAGGGCATGTTGTATGTATTTGTTCGTTTGAGACAGGTGGCTCCGGCATATGGGGGCCACTGGGTCGTTAGGGCCGAGTCGAGCCGTTTGGCCCAACTTCGGTCCATCCAGCCTCACTCATCTCGGTTGTGTTTCTCTGTGTTGTATCTGTAACATTAAGCAAAGTTGAGCCCCCCCCAGAATACGAGGGGCAGCCTGGAGCCATGGATGAATCAGAAGATCCAGATGCATCCACGGCCCCAGGGAGGGATTCTCCGGTCAAACCGGTACCCTCCTGGGGTAGTTTGTTGTTTCGCTGTGCTTTCATAATGTTCCTCCAAACTACGTCGTACAGCAGAGGGCGCAGCGGCGACGGCCCGCCCCGGCGTAGACAATCTGCCAAGGCGCTATCCCCGCCAGGGCGGCCCGCCCCCGCAACGCCTCCCCCCCCCCCACTGAGATTGCTGCTGTGCCAACCCCAGGTGGCCATTTTAATTAGTGTTGCAAGCACATGACCACAACATGCTTGCAATACGTCCCTAATACATTGTTTAATATGAAATTAATTACAACACTTACATTTGTTTAATTTTATTGTATTCTCTCTTTATTTTTGAACATAATTATTTCATCCGAGTGTAAACAGTTGCTTAGAATTCTCGAAAGTCAATAAAATTGTCATAACTTTTATATGTAACTAGCTGACCCGGCGAACTTCGTACCGTAACAGTCATTCATTATAGTGTAACTTATTAGCTGAACCAAATTTATCATTTTATGGAAGTAATGCAATGAATAAATCAGCTGGTCCTGACGGGATCCCTCCGCTGTTTATTAGGTCTTGTGCCAAAAGTTTGACATTACCATTAACTTTGCTCTTTCGACGTTCTTTGGCTGAGGGTTCTGTTCCAGGAGTTTGGAAATCTGCTTTTGTGACGCCTATTCATAAACAAGGTCCTAAAAATATTGTCGCTAACTATAGACCAATCTCGAAACTCTGTCTTTTTGCTAAAATATTAGAGAGGTTGGTCTACACTCAAACATACTTTGCACTTAAGCATTCCTTTAGCGATTATCAACATGGCTTTCTCAAGGGCAGATCTACTGTCACAAATCTCTTGCTATCTAACGAATTCATAACTACTAGCATGGAGGGGGGTGGCCAGGTAGATATTATTTATACCGACTATAGCAAGGCATTTGACAGAATTGACCATCAAATCTTACTAAATAAATTAATGAGCGCTGGCTTACATGGTAACCTGTTTCGATGGTTTATTTCGTATGTTACCAATCGGTCCCAAGCTGTTGCTACATGTGGTTTTCTGTCGGACTGGTCTCCTATTCCCTCGGGAGTCCCGCAAGGATCTCTACTGGGTCCGCTCCTCTTCATCCTCTTTATTCAAGATATTGATACCTGTTTTCATCATTCTATGATACTTCTGTTTGCAGATGACATGAAAATCTTGAAATCTATCCATAGTTCTGCGGACTCCCAAGAGCTTCAGTCTGATCTCTTGCGCCTAGATAGACTGTGATGCGAATAAGTTGGATCTTAATGTTGGCAAGTGCAAGGTAATATCTTTCACTCGTAAACCAATACCTCTAATGTTTACTTATTATGTAAAGGGCTTACAACTGTCTAGAACGAACGAGATTAGGGACCTCGGCATAATTCTCGATAGTAAGCTACTCTTCCAGTCTCATATCGATCACATAGTTGCTAAGGCATCTAAGGCGCTGGGATTTCTAATTAGACAGGGACGTACGTTTGAAAATGTCAAGACTCTAAAGATACTTTATTGCACACTTGTACGTAGCCACCTTGAATACGCATCTCAGGTGTGGAACCCAAAGTATAAAATTTACTCATCTCGTATTGAATCTATTCAAAGGCGATTCCTTCGATACATTTGTCGTAAGACGCGTCAGAACTACCTAAGTTACGAAGACAAATGTAAACGGCATCACCTTTTGCCTCTCTCCGAACGTCGCACTATCACAGACGTGTCATACCTGTTCTCGATAGTTACCTCCAGGATTGACTGCCCCAGTCTTCTTAATCTCTGTAAGCTGCAGGTTACGAAGTCGTCCAGAGAACGGAGATTATTTCTTGTCCCATTCTCCAAAACTAACTACCAACAGAATTCGTTCATAAGCAGGACATGCAGTTATGTTAATGATTATTGCAACGACTTGGATCCATTTATATTATCTCCGACAGCTACACGACGCATTCTTACAAAACGTTTCGCCAGTGGTTCTCATCAATAGTATTATATTTACATATATTGTAAATTTATTGTTTAGTTTATTTCATTTTCTATTTTATTGTTTTTATTAGGTATCTATGTACTTATAATTGTTTTTAATTTTTTTTTTTTTTTATTTTTAGTTTTTTTTTGTTCTATGTTATGTAGTTTATTGTTCTTAGTTTTAAGTTTAGGTTAATTTTACTTGTGTTGTTATTGCAGCGAGCACCACCTAATTATGTAATTTTACCTATCGGTGGCAACTTGTCATTAGCCATACCCTACCCATATGTACTCTATATATATTTTATGTATCTAGCTGTCCTTAAACAATAAATAAATAAATAAAATAAATAATATAAAATATTATTGTCAGTACTTATGTTTTGTGCGACTATTATTATTGATTTTTGTACTTTTATATATATTTTTGCCACAAAGTACAGAACGTAATATTTTATTACTTCCATAGAATCATGAATTTAGTTCAGCTAAACACGACATTGAAGTTCGCTAAGTTAATAAGAGCGCTACGGAGTTCTAGGCGCCCGCTCGGTACCCTCTGTCGGTGTGCCCCACAAATCAGCGCTGATGCGCGCCACCTATCGGACAACAGTAGTACTATCTCAGAAACCTTCGCTAATGTTCGCACAACATATTCCCAAAGTTTCATCCCGATCGGTCGAGTAGTTTTGAAATGCATAGGGAACATACATACACATTTTTCACATGTATAGATAGTAGACTAACTTAAACACCTTCCAGCAAACAAAACCGGATACGCACAGGATATCTATGTATTCCGACGTATACCTTCTCAACCATACATATTCTGATCTCGTGCACTTCCCTTCTCTCTCTGCACCATGAGTTATATTCATCAGCAGTGATATTAAAATGGGAAACGTTCCAAATGTAATTGGGAGTTGTGAACATTAAAAAATATATTCTTTCAAAAGTTGTGTTACCAGGTAAAATATTTTTTAAAATCTTTAATAAAATGTGACATTACCAATAATTGGGTGACAACTATACTACGGACGGGCAGGAGAAATAATACACAAGTGTTTAGAAATAATATAATTATTATTTGTTTAAAATAATACAAACTCAAATACACGACCTTCTTCTGAAGGGTTGGCGGCGCACGATGGCGGGCAACTACTTCGGTCATATAGTGGCTAATGTTAATAATATTCACTATCATGGAAAGGAATACAACTTATCGTTCTCGAGCAGAAACCAGGAACCTACTGTCTCGAGCAGGAACCTACTGTCTCGAGCAGGAACCAGGAACCTACTGTCTCGAGCAGGAACCAGGAACCTACTGTCTCGAGCAGGAACCAGGAACCTACTGTCTCGAGCAGGAACCAGGAACCTACTGTCTCGAGCAGGAACCAGGAACCTACTGTCTCGAGCAGGAACCAGGAACCTACTGTCTCGAGCAGGAACCAGGAACCTACTGTCTCGAGCAGGAACCAGGAACCTACTGTCTCGAGCAGGAACCAGGAACCTACTGTCTCGAGCAGGAACCAGAAACCTACTGTCTCGAGCAGGAACCAGGAACCTACTGTCTCGAGCAGGAACCAGGAACCTACTGTCTCGAGCAGGAACCAGGAACCTACTGTCTCGAGCAGGAACCAGGAACCTACTGTCTCGAGCAGGAACCTACTGTCTCGAGCAGGAACCAGGAACCTACTGTCTCGAGCAGGAACCAGGAACCTACTGTCTCGAGCAGGAACCAGGAACCTACTGTCTCGAGCAGGAACCAGGAACCTACTGTCTCGAGAAGGAACCAGGAACCTACTGTCTCGAGCAGGAACCAGGAACCTACTGTCTCGAGCAGGAACCAGAAACCTACTGTCTCGAGCCGGAACCAGGAACCTACTGTCTCGAGCAGGAACCAGGAACCTACTGTCTCGAGCAGGAACCAGGAACCTACTGTCTCGAGCAGGAACCTACTGTCTCGAGCAGGAACCAGGAACCTACTGTCTCGAGCAGGAACCAGGAACCTACTGTCTCGAGCAGGAACCAGGAACCTACTGTCTCGAGCAGGAACCAGGAACCTACTGTCTCGAGCAGGAACCAGGAACCTACTGTCTCGAGCAGGAACCAGGAACCTACTGTCTCGAGCAGGAACCTACTGTCTCTAGCGGTACCTATAGGTATGGGATGACCGCAGAATTGCCCCCCCCCGGCCCACTGTATCACACAAACATTTTATATAAACTTTTCTAAATTACAAACGAGTAGACAAAATATTTTTCTAAATATCCTTATTTAAAATACATTAAGTCGTTTCGCAATCTCAGTTTTAATTCTCAAGTATTATTCTAGTACACAGCCCCGCGCCTGGAGGCCAGCTTCTCGGAGCGGCCATCGCGTTTCCCAACAAATGGTATCCAATGTATACTATTACACAGGCCCGCGCCTGGAGGCCAGCCTCTCGGAGCGGCCATCGCGTTTCTCAACAAATGGTATCCAATGTATACTATTACATAGGCCCGCGCCTGGAGGCCAGCCTCTCGGAGCGGCCATCGCGTTTCCCAACAAATGGTATCCAATGTATACTATTACACAGGCCCGCGCCTGGAGGCCAGCCTCTCGGAGCGGCCATCGCGTTTCTCAACAAATGGTATCCAATGTATACTATTACACAGGCCCGCGCCTGGAGGCCAGCCTCTCGGAGCGGCCATCGCGTTTCCCAACAAATGGTATCCAATGTATACTATTACACAGGCCCGCGCCTGGAGGCCAGCCTCTCGGAGCGGCCATCGCGTTTCCCAACAAATGGTATCCAATGTATACTATTACACAGCCCCGCGCCTGGAGGCCAGCCTCTCGGAGCGGCCATCGCGTTTCCCAACAAATGGTATCCAATGTATACTATTACACAGCCCCGCGCCTGGAGGCCAGCCTCTCGGAGCGGCCATCGCGTTTCCCAACAAATGGTATCCAATGTATACTATTACACAGCCCCGCGCCTGGAGGCCAGCCTCTCGGAGCGGCCATCGCGTTTCCCAACAAATGGTATCCAATGTATACTATTACACAGCCCCGCGCCTGGAGGCCAGCCTCTCGGAGCGGCCATCGCGTTTCCCAACAAATGGTATCCAATGTATACTATTACACAGCCCCGCGCCTGGAGGCCAGCCTCTCGGAGCGGCCATCGCGTTTCCCAACAAATGGTATCCAATGTATACTAGTACACAGCCCCGCGCCTGGAGGCCAGCCTCTCGGAGCGGCCATCGCGTTTCCCAACAAATGGTATCCAATGTATACTAGTACACAGCCCCGCGCCTGGAGGCCAGCCTCTCGGAGCGGCCATCGCGTTTCCCAACAAATGGTATCCAATGTATACTAGTACACAGCCCCGCGCCTGGAGGCCAGCCTCTCGGAGCGGCCATCGCGTTTCCCAACAAATGGTATCCAATGTATACTAGTACACAGCCCCGCGCCTGGAGGCCAGCCTCTCGGAGCGGCCATCGCGTTTCCCAACAAATGGTATCCAATGTATACTAGTACACAGCCCCGCGCCTGGAGGCCAGCCTCTCGGAGCGGCCATCGCGTTTCCCAACAAATGGTATCCAATGTATACTATTACACAGCCCCGCGCCTGGAGGCCAGCCTCTCGGAGCGGCCATCGCGTTTCCCAACAAATGGTATCCAATGTATACTATTACACAGCCCCGCGCCTGGAGGCCAGCCTCTCGGAGCGGCCATCGCGTTTCCCAACAAATGGTATCCAATGTATACTATTACACAGGCCCGCGCCTGGAGGCCAGCCTCTCGGAGCGGCCATCGCGTTTCCCAACAAATGGTATCCAATGTATACTAGTACACAGCCCCGCGCCTGGAGACCAGCCTCTCGGAGCGGCCATCGCGTTTCCCAACAAATGGTATCCAATGTATACTAGTACACAGCCCCGCGCCTGGAGACCAGCCTCTCGGAGCGGCCATCGCGTTTCCCAACAAATGGTATCCAATGTATACTATTACACAGCCCCGCGCCTGGAGGCCAGCCTCTCGGAGCGGCCATCACGTTTCCCAACAAATGGTATCCAATGTATACTAGTACACAGCCCCGCGCCTGGAGGCCAGCCTCTCGGAGCGGCCATCGCGATCTTGCTATGAAAGTCATCAAGTTTATATATCATATATTTATCATATATTGATATTTGTATTAGTACGTATGTAATATTGCTGTAGGTATGTATTAATAGTGCATAATAAAGTCCGCCATTGTACCATATGAACTATCATAAGTTTTTAAATAAATAATAATAAATGACCAATCCTATTACTCGACCTTAGTAATATTTTAATTTTAAAAAAACGTCGGTCCACTGTAACGGCTGACCTTTAAAATTAAACTCGTACATGCGACGCCATTTTAAACTTTAACCGTAACACTGATAGAGATTTAATTTTGGTGCAACCCAGCCTAACTTTAAATGTTCTGTACCCGTAGCCCTAACACGATCAAATTCTGTTATCGAATCGAGAACGAAACGAGTTTTTTTAAATTTCATACCAAAGAGTTGTCAATATGTAGTTCCGTTACGTCGCACCAGATGGCGCTGTCTTAAAATCACATCTTCGTGTTCTCGGTTTGATAATTGTTATTTTATTTTCGTTATATTTAGATCGGCTACATGTTGTCACAACTATATTGTTCATGACACCGGTAACCGCCGATGTCGGTCGTTTCGGTTAAATGCACTATATAAAATAATCTTACAAGAAAATATTAACTATAAATAATTACATTCATCCGCTAATCAACGATATTATACAGGGTGGTCAAAAAGTCGTGGATCAAACGAAACAGCGAGAAAGAGGTAATTTCCAACAAAAAATATTTCTCTAGTCCGGCCATAACTTCTAGGCCATAACTGCTAGGACATAACTTCTAGGCCATAACTTCAAGGCACCAATCACAATACAACACCTTCTGTTTCGTTGTTTTTAATCAATTTAATTTTCTATTGAAATTGTAAAAAAAAACTGCAGTTTTATAGAAAAAAACAAAAACATTTGTAACTTTTCGTGCAATGAAGTCAGGGCCGAGCTGGAGAAATATTTTTTGTTGGAAATTACCTCCTTTATCTCGCTGTTTCGTTTGATCCACGACTTATTGACCACCCCGTATACAGAAAGTCCCTAACTCATATAAAAAGTAATCTAAACAAATTTATAAGTTGGACCTAAGCACCTGATTGGTCGATCAGTATAATGTTTTCTATTCAATAGGTGTTCTGTACATCGATGTTACAGATGGCATGATGGCATGACAAATGTGTGTAATGTGTGACACGTATACAATATCCATAATCGTTGATAAATAATTACTCTCGCCATAACCTATACTATACTGAGCCTCCCCCGGCCAGACAACCTCGCCACACCAACTAATACAGAGCCTCCCCCGGCCACAGACAGGCTTGCCACACCAACTAATACTGAGCCTCCCCCGGCCAGACAACCTCGCCACACCAACTAATACAGAGCCTCCCCCGGCCACAGACAGGCTTGCCACACCAACTAATACTGAGCCTCCCCCGGCCAGACAACCTCGCCACACCAACTAATACAGAGCCTCCCCCGGCCACAGACAGGCTTGCCACACCAACTAATACTGAGCCTCCCCCGGCCAGACAACCTCGCCACACCAACTAATACAGAGCCTCCCCCGGCCAGACAACCTCGCCACACCAACTAATACTGAGCCTCCCCCGGCCAGACAACCTCGCCACACCAACTAATACAGAGCCTCCCCCGGCCACAGACAGGCTTGCCACACCAACTAATACTGAGCCTCCCCCGGCCAGACAACCTCGCCACACCAACTAATACAGAGCCTCCCCCGGCCACAGACAGGCTTGCCACACCAACTAATACTGAGCCTCCCCCGGCCAGACAACCTCGCCACACCAACTAATACTACCTAATACAGTTCACAAGACAATGTACAGGGTGCGCCAGAGAAACTTACTTATTTGAAAGGTCATTAAAAACAAAAGTACTTCAGTTATTGTTTTAATTTTTATTTTATTTTAGAATACAATATCCCAATTTTTTTTTTATACAGACTTGAAAATGACATCGGATTGATTGACCAGGGTTTTCAAATAACCCCATAAAAGAACAAGACTTATCTCTCTCAGAGGCGATCTCACATGGTCGGCTCGCTCTCCAGATTTGGCTTCATGCGATTTCTTTTTATGGGGTTATTTGAAATCCCTGGTTTATGTCGATCGGCCACGGACAATAGCTCACCTCAAAAACAACATTCGCGACGCCATTGTCAACATACCGATTGATATGCTGCAAAGAGTGGACACTAACTTCAGAAATCGACTTAATCAGTGTATGCGCAATGCGACCCGCCATTTAACCGATGTCATTTTCAAGTCTGTATAAATAAAAAAGTGGGATATTGTATTCTAAAATAAAATAAAAATTAAAACAATAACTAAAGTACTTTTGTTTTTAATGACCTTTCAAATAAGTACGTTTCTCTGGCGCACCCTGTACATTGTCTTGTGAACTGTATTAGGTAGTATTAGTTGGTGTGGCGAGGTTGTCTGGCCGGGGGAGGCTCAGTATTAGTTGGTGTGGCAAGCCTGTCTGTGGCCGGGGGAGGCTCTGTATTAGTTGGTGTGGCGAGGTTGTCTGGCCGGGGGAGGCTCAGTATTAGTTGGTGTGGCAAGCCTGTCTGTGGCCGGGGGAGGCTCTGTATTAGTTGGTGTGGCGAGGTTGTCTGGCCGGGGGAGGCTCAGTATTAGTTGGTGTGGCGAGGTTGTCTGGCCGGGGGAGGCTCAGTATTAGTTGGTGTGGCAAGCCTGTCTGTGGCCGGGGGAGGCTCTGTATTAGTTGGTGTGGCGAGGTTGTCTGGCCGGGGGAGGCTCAGTATTAGTTGGTGTGGCAAGCCTGTCTGTGGCCGGGGGAGGCTCTGTATTAGTTGGTGTGGCGAGGTTGTCTGGCCGGGGGAGGCTCAGTATTAGTTGGTGTGGCGAGGTTGTCTGGCCGGGGGAGGCTCAGTATTAGTTGGTGTGGCAAGCCTGTCTGTGGCCGGGGGAGGCTCTGTATTAGTTGGTGTGGCGAGGTTGTCTGGCCGGGGGAGGCTCAGTATTAGTTGGTGTGGCAAGCCTGTCTGTGGCCGGGGGAGGCTCAGTATTAGTTGGTGTGGCGAGGTTGTCTGGCCGGGGGAGGCTCAGTATTAGTTGGTGTGGCGAGGTTGTCTGGCCGGGGGAGGCTTAGTATTAGTTGGTGTGGCGAGGTTGTCTGGCCGGGGGAGGCTCAGTATTAGTTGGTGTGGCGAGGCTGTCTGTGGCCGGGGAAGGCTCAGTATTAGTTGGTGAGGCGAGGTTGTCTGGCCGGGGGAGGCTCAGTATTAGTTGGTGTGGCGAGGCTGTCTGTGGCCGGGGGAGGCTCTGTATTAGTTGGTGTGGCGAGGTTGTCTGGCCGGGGGAGGCTCAGTATTAGTTGGTGTGGCAAGCCTGTCTGTGGCCGGGGGAGGCTCAGTATTAGTTGGTGTGGCGAGGCTGTCTGTGGCCGGGGGAGGCTCAGTATTAGTTGGTGTGGCGAGGCTGTCTGGCCGGGGAAGGCTCAGTATTAGTTGGTGTGGCAAGCCTGTCTGTGGCCGGGGGAGGCTCAGTATTAGTTAGTGTGGCGAGGTTGTCTGACCGGGGAAGGCTCAGTATTAAATTAACATTTATAATTATAGTATTATTATTATTTCTATGATTGCACCTAAAATTGTTCAAATTTGTCCCTAAGGTTTGGCTGTCAGAGAATGTCGTCGGGCATTAAGTCCGCCTTTGTACTTTGTGCAATAAAGTTTTTTAAATAAATAAATAAATAAATATTAGTTGGTGTGGCGAGGTTGTCTGGCCGGGGGAGGCTCAGTATTAGTTGGTGTGGCGAGGTTGTCTGGCCGGGGAAGGCTCAGTATTAGTTGGTGTGGCAAGCCTGTCTGTGGCCGGGGGAGGCTCAGTATTAGTTGGTGTGGCGAGGCTGTCTGGCCGGGGAAGGCTCAGTATTAGTTGGTGTAACAAGCCTGTCTGTGGCCGGGGGAGGCTCAGTATTAGTTAGTGTGGCGAGGTTGTCTGGCCGGGGAAGGCTCAGTATTAGTTGGTGTGGCGAGCCTGTCTGTGGCCGGGGGAGGCTCTGTATTAGTTGGTGTGGCGAGGTTGTCTGGCCGGGGGAGGCTCAGTATTAGTTGGTGTGGCAAGCCTGTCTGTGGCCGGGGGAGGCTCTGTATTAGTTGGTGTGGCGAGGTTGTCT
Source organism: Tinea semifulvella (assembly GCA_910589645.1). Taxonomy (NCBI): domain Eukaryota; kingdom Metazoa; phylum Arthropoda; class Insecta; order Lepidoptera; family Tineidae; genus Tinea; species Tinea semifulvella. Next base: position 12,572,496 of record OU342601.1, read on the forward strand.
GGCCGGGGGAGGCTCAGTATTAGTTGGTGTGGCGAGGCTGTCTGGCCGGGGAAGGCTAAGTATTAGTTGGTGTGGCAAGCCTGTCTGTGGCCGGGGGAGGCTCAGTATTAGTTAGTGTGGCGAGGTTGTCTGGCCGGGGAAGGCTCAGTATTAGTTGGTGTGGCGAGGTTGTCTGGCCGGGGGAGGCTCAGTATTAGTTGGTGTGGCGAGGCTGTCTGTGGCCGGGGGAGGCTCAGTATTAGTTGGTGTGGCGAGGTTGTCTGGCCGGGGGAGGCTCAGTATTAGTTGGTGTGGCGAGGTTGTCTGGCCGGGGGAAGCTCAGTATTAGTTGGTGTGGCGTGGTTGTCTGGCCGGGGGAGGCTCAGTATTAGTGGGTGTGGCGAGGTTGTCTGGCCGGGGGAGGCTCAGTATTAGTTGGTGTGACGAGGTTGTCTGGCCGGGGGAGGCTCAGTATTAGTTGGTGTGGCGAGGTTGTCTGGCCGGGGGAAGCTCAGTATTAGTGGGTGTGGCGAGGTTGTCTGGCCGGGGGAGGCTCAGTATTAGTTGGTGTGGCGAGGTTGTCTGGCCGGGGGAGGCTCAGTATTAGTTGGTGTGGCGAGGTTGTCTGGCCGGGGGAGGCTTAGTATTAGTTGGTGTGGCGAGGTTGTCTGGCCGGGGGAGGCTTAGTATTAGTTGGTGTGGCGAGGTTGTCTGGCCGGGGGAGGCTCAGTATTAGTTGATGTGGCGAGGTTGTCTGTGGCCGGGAAGGCTCAGTGTTACAAGGAGTTGTTATGAAATGAAATATTTATTTGCAGGAAACATGGTAACAAACAATATTAGGTCTTATTAATATTAAATGGGTCACATACTCGTATTTCGCCATAAGCATGCAAAAATTTACAAAAACTGTTATAGAAGTAAAGGTACTAAAACTCAGCGTTGCTTCTTTAGTAACTTTACTTCACAAAAACCTTTGTTTATCTCTATCTTAAATCTAACTATTTCTAAGTCATTGCCTTATACAATTCGGGACGATACCGGAGTATTGGGTCCGAGCCGGCCAGACCATACACTACGGTAGCCTCTGTAGTGTGGCCCGCACCCCGGGGCGTGCCACAAAGAGACTAACATGAAATGAACTGTTCTAGATGTCCAGAAAGACCAAGAAATTAACAGAAGCCTGTAAGTTATGCAAAGAATACAATAATTTAATATTGACAAACATAAAGCCTTACATATTAGTAATGCGAGATTTATTTTACTTGTCAACAGAAGTTGGTTCTGGTTGGCTCGGCTGTCATCTACATGATCACATTGGTTTACGTTTAGGCCACAATTTAGTTTCCTTATATATTTGGTGTTAATTTGACTTCCATTTGTATATTCAGCAAATGGCTTATTCATTAAATTCGTATGAACAGACATGACACACAATATCTACTAGCTTCTAAACAATATAGTAAAGTCAGTATGTTACATGAGTGTGGTGAGGTCCTCACCGCGCGTCCTTGTCTGTCAGTATATTACATGAGTGTGGTTAGGTCCTCACCGCGCGTCCTTGTCTGTCAGTATATTACATGAGTGTGGTGAGGTCCTCACCGCGCGTCCTTGTCTGTCAGTATATTACATGAGTGTGGTTAGGTCCTCACCGCGCGTCCTTGTCTGTCAGTATATTACATGAGTGTGGTTAGGTCCTCACCGCGCGTTCTTGTCTGTCAGTATATTACATGAGTGTGGTTAGGTCCTCACCGCGCGTCCTTGTCTGTCAGTATATAACATGAGTGTGGTTAGGTCCTCACCGCGCGTCCTTGTCTGTCAGTATATTACATGCGTGTGGTTAGGTCCTCACCGCGCGTTCTTGTCTGTCAGTATATTACATGAGTGTGGTTAGGTCCTCACCGCGCGTTCTTGTCTGTCAGTATATTACATGAGTGTGGTTAGGTCCTCACCGCGCGTTCTTGTCTGTCAGTATATTACATGCGTGTGGTTAGGTCCTCACCGCGCGTTCTTGTCTGTCAGTATTTTACATGAGTGTGGTTAGGTCCTCACCGCGCGTTCTTGTCTGTCAGTATATTACATGAGTGTGGTTAGGTCCTCACCGCGCGTCCTTGTCTGTCAGTATATTACATGAGTGTGGTTAGGTCCTCACCGCGCGTCCTTGTCTGTCAGTATATTACATGAGTGTGGTTAGGTCCTCACCGCGCGTTCTTGTCTGTCAGTATATTACATGAGTATGGTTAGGTCCTCACCGCGCGTTCTTGTCTGTCAGTATTTTACATGAGTGTGGTTAGGTCCTCACCGCGCGTTCTTGTCTGTCAGTATATTACATGAGTGTGGTTAGGTCCTCACCGCGCGTCCTTGTCTGTCAGTATATTACATGAGTGTGGTTAGGTCCTCACCGCGCGTCCTTGTCTGTCAGTATATTACATGAGTGTGGTTAGGTCCTCACCGCGCGTCCTTGTCTGTCAGTATATTACATGCGTGTGGTTAGGTCCTCACCGCGCGTTCTTGTCTGTCAGTATATTACATGAGTGTGGTTAGGTCCTCACCGCGCGTTCTTGTCTGTCAGTATATTACATGAGTGTGGTTAGGTCCTCACCGCGCGTTCTTGTCTGTCAGTATTTTACATGAGTGTGGTTAGGTCCTCACCGCGCGTTCTTGTCTGTCAGTATATTACATGAGTGTGGTTAGGTCCTCACCGCGCGTCCTTGTCTGTCAGTATATTACATGAGTGTGGTTAGGTCCTCACCGCGCGTCCTTGTCTGTCAGTATATTACATGCGTGTGGTTAGGTCCTCACCGCGCGTTCTTGTCTGTCAGTATATTACATGAGTGTGGTTAGGTCCTCACCGCGCGTTCTTGTCTGTCAGTATATTACATGAGTGTGGTTAGGTCCTCACCGCGCGTTCTTGTCTGTCAGTATATTACATGAGTGTGGTTAGGTCCTCACCGCGCGTCCTTGGCTGTCAGTTTGTCGATGAGTTCCTGAAGAGGAGCCAGCTCGCGCCTCTCAATCAGACTAAATTCCTAAAATAGAATTATTTCAACTTTAATTTCAATGATTTTATCAATTGCAGGATCAACCGTGCAAGTGCCGGGTCCCGAAAAATATGTATGTGGTAAAGAAAATAGGCTGAATTAAGGGGTCCCTTTTTCCATTGTCGACACACTATAAGATTATACAGTGAATATACAGTTCATTGCCCCAAAAAAGAAAAGGCCACTATTAAAGCATCTATGGATCAAAAGGGTATACATGCAAATATGTAATGATAAACAGAAGAAATGCGTAAGAATGATGATGAGAATTAATGAAGCTGCAGCAGGTACCTGCACAAAGAAGATGAAGTGCTTGAAGCTCGTGTTGAGGTGTGCCTCCTCCCCCAGCTGTACCACCTGGCCGAAGTGTTGGTGGTAGATGTGGGCATACACACGAAACAACCTCTTCAGAATGGTCTTGGCCATGCCGAGGAAGTTCTTTGGAAACGGCACACCTGGCAGCAAACAGTACAAACTCAGACCAATATTCTTAGGACCTGCCTGCAGAGATCTAATTGTTTTCCAGTCCAAATAGATAGAAGCTAAAAGTTAGAACAGACCTTGGGGATGTTGTCTATACTAATATTATAAATGAGAGAGAAGCTATGTCCTTGTGTCGGTCAGTACATTTGTCTCGCTTTCACATATTTTACTGAACGATAATGATCATATTTGGCAGAATTGTGAACCCTGAGGTAGACATACGAGGGGCGTTCAAAATATTCTCGGTATTGATACGTTACAACCTCTTTTATATATATATTTGTTACTGGCCGCTAAGATTCATCCATTGACATTAAAAAAAAGTAAAATTGGAACCGAGATGTTCTTTTGTTTTTCTGCAATTGCCGAACAAACATGAACACCATGAGCGAATTAACAATTTTAACGAAATTAGAGCACCGATCCGTCATAAAATTCTTGACAAAACAGGGTAAAAATCAAAAAACCATAAAAGAGGAAATGGATTGTGTTTACCGTGAGTCTGCTCCTTCTTTATCTACTATTCAAAAATGGTCAAGCGAATTTAAGCGTGGAAGGGAGAGTATTGAAGATGACCCTAGACCTGGCCGGCCTGTAGTGGCTACCTCACAAGAAAATATTGATAAAGTGGAAAAACTTATATTGGAAGACGGCCGAGTGAAGGTAAAATCTATAGCTCAAGTAACCAATCTCTCTATTGGTACCGTAAAAAAAAGTAAAGTATCATCACGACCGTTTCCCTTTCGGGGTGGTCAGAAACCACGCTTATAAATAAGCGGATTCACATTTAGCCAACTTTACTATAGGCCAATCATGACAAGTGGCAAGCTCGTCGATGTCTCCAGCGTACCAAACTCGAGAAATATCACAAATAAATTAAATATTAATTAAATGTATTTTGTGTCCCGACCAGGAATCGAACCCGGTACCTCCGAGTCTAAATCCACGGACTTAACCGCTAGACCACGGAGGCATTGGTACCGTACATGACATTATACATGACCATCTTAATATGTCAAAAGTAAGTGCAAGATGGGTTCCGCGAATGCTGACGCTTCTTCAAAAGGATATGCGTGTGGCTTGCTGTTCAGATTTTATCGACCTGTGTGGTGAAAATCCCGATGAGGTGCTGCAAAAAATAGTTACTGGAGATGAAACCTGGGTTCATCATTATGACCCAGAGAGCAAACAGGAGTCCATGCAGTGGCACATTAAGGGTTCAGCTCATCCCAAGAAGTTCAAGGTAATCCCGTCAGCTGGCAAGGTCATGGCCACAATATTTTGGGATTGTGAAGGAGTTTTGCTTATCGATTATAAAGAAAAAGGTGTAAATATCACAGGGCAGTACTACGCTAACGTTATACGTCAATTAAGAGATGCGATCAAAGAAAAGAGGCGAGGAAAGTTAACCAAAGGTGTTCTGCTTCTGCATGACAACGCCCCTGTCCATACTGCTCATATTGCCAAGGCAGCTATTGTTGAATGTGGGTTTGAAACTGTTACTCATCCACCCTATAGTCCGGACTTAGCCCCAAGCGACTTCTTTTTGTTTCCCAATCTTAAAAAGGATCTGCGTGGAAATAAATTTTCTGACGATGAAGCGTTGAAGACGGCCGTGGAGGAGCATTTTTACACCAAAGATAAAAAATATTTTTATGAGGGATTAAAAAAAATAATTGATCGATCTTATAAGTGTATGAACATAGGGGGGGAGTATATTGAAAAATAAAAATATCAAACTTTTCGTACTTGTTTGTTTTTATCCACATACCGAGAATATTTTGAACGCCCCTCGTAGACACTACATGAAGTCATCACCTGACCACACAGTCATACTTCTGTCTGCCTGTTACATTTGTCTTCATGCCTAAACTACTTGAACAATTTTATTAAAATTTGGTAATAATGTCCCGTTTCCCAAGTGTGGATATATAAAAATTTGGTAGTAATGTCTACAGTATAGGCTACAGTAATATATTCCCAAGGTCGGTACTAACTTTCTAAATTATTTTAACCTACAACTCTGTTTTTACCTATTTAGACAGCACCATGTCCGTGTGTCTGTGTTGAGGTGGTTCTAAACTACGTGATGGTTTCTGCCAATAGAATTGTGCACACTTACAGTCTACCTCTACAGGGCATTCAATATTCATAGGAAATGTTGCATCATTCCACAATTATATGACGAAAAAATGTTTTAAACCACCTTTGTAGCTGGAGACAAGAGAGTCGGAGCTCACCTATCTTGCTGGGGAAAAGTGTCTCATCGTCAAGTTGGTCCTGAGCCCAGGTCATGAGGTAGTCAATGTACTTGGGCGCAGAACACTTAATGGGTTTCTTGACAGTGTGTCCGTCTGCCCAATGGTACTCGTACTTGGGCCCTGCAGACATGACGGCGCAGGCCTGCTCCGTGCAGAACTCAGTGATGGTGCCGTACAACATGTTGATCTGGTTGAAGAAGTCCACTGCTAAAATCACACCCAAGACTTCTAAATTAAAAGTTCATCAGAGCCCTATTTACCAGTAGGGAATTTGCTGCGGGTCTTTGAAAGCTTAAGAGTGCCCAAGTGCACCATACTAGTAGGAGATAGATTAGTGTAATGTAATGTTAAAGATTAGTTACAAATATTGACGTGATAAATTAACATAAAGCAAGGCCACATAATAAGTGTCACAGGTAACATTTCTTGTGGTCACCAGTTGTTGTACTGGTTTGTAAATGATGATAAAAGAACTAAAGTCTAAGTATAGAGGATACCCCCTTATCAGTAACCAGAGGGTGTCTCAGAATGTTTTTCATTTTTGATATTAAAATAAAAGACATCAGAATTAATTCTAATATGGTTTATTTGATACTAAATAAAAGATTAATTATTAAATTTTATTTGTGATAACCAACCGTTTGCAAACAGCTACAATTGCAACACATTATTCCAGCAAGATTGATCCACTTCATATGTTAGAAATGACTTGTTAGCTGCTCGTCTCCAATTATTGAGAGTAACAAGTTGCAGATTGCCAAGGAGCCCCGATCTAACTACTGCTGATTTTTTTCCTGTGCTTAAAAAGTAGAGTCTACAACCCTTTACCACCCAATTTGGATGCTACAAAAAATCACAGACAAAATTAAAGCTATTCCTAGGTTGATGCTCCAGCATGTGATTAAGAATTCCAGTTTTAAGTTAAACAAAAGTTTTAAAGTAAAAAATTAAGGTAAAGACGTTTTATTTTTTACAAATAAAATTTACAAACTAATCTTTAATTTAGTATCAAATAAAACTAACTGGAATTAATAGTAATGCATTTAATTTAAATATCAAAACTGATAAACATTCTGAGACACCCTATATGTTACTGAAGTCCCTGACATATAGTTTGGGGTCACTGTAAATTGATTTTGTATTTGTTTTGAACTCAACTACCTACACATTACCTTTATTTGCTTACTAATTAGAAATACTGCTTGTATTGAAAATTGACTATAATGTAGTTTTCTTAAGAATAAAAACATTAGTCTAGTCAAGCATTTGTGTAGAGGTACTGACTGTTGACGGCGACCCACTCGTTGAGGTCCTCCCCCTCAGGCAGCAGCACGGCCAGGCGCAGGTTCCCGGAGCCCAGCGTGGCCGCCGCGTGACGCATCAACTCATACTGGTGGGTGCCCTCCGGGATGTTCTTCTTTGGTTTAAAGGTTTTGTTCGACCGGCCACCACTACAATATCAGGACAAAGTCAGTGCGACTGCTTCTCGGAAAAAAGTATAATAAAGCAGTTATGCTATGAAGATACATATTCCTATTAAGATTACAAGTAGAGCATAACCTATTCCAATTGGAGTGCAGCGCTGACAGCATAGAGTACATCATTAGAATTAGTTTTGGCGACAAGTGTCGTCTCCGAGGAAGGTAAACAATACGTCAAACACCGAACCAAAATAGCCTACACTTTTAAGGAAAACAAAACGAGAAATACTTACAATAGGAAGCTCATTGTGAGTGCCTTTTAAACTTCTACTAAAACCTAAAGGTATTCGATCATTAAATAGCACCAAATCATTAATAAAAATAGGTTACAATCAAACCTTACGCGATGCACCTTCGCGAGTTTTCAAGACTTTTTAACATCTGTCAATTTTTTATTTTATTTTTTAAGGCGTTGATTTATCATTTGTAAATAAAAATAAATCTAGATATAAATAAAAAATTATATAATATTTAAAACTTTATTTAATTACATAAAACAAAATCTATCCTAAACAAAATTATATAATAAAAAAGAAAATAAATAACGTTTCGGTACTAGCGACGCCACTATTTTGATCTTATTACCAACGCATTAAAATTTAAACCTTTTACCTTTGGCTGGTACCTATACCATGCTTTATTGATGCCGACACGTCGGTTACGGATACGACAATCTACGTAATAGAAAATATCATCACGACCGTTTCCCCTTTCGGGGTGTTCAGAAACCACGCTTATAAATAAATGGATTCACATTTAGCCAACTTTACTATAGGCCAATCATGACAAGGGCAAGCTCGTCGATGTCTCCAGGCGTACCAAACTCGAATAATATCATAAATATTAATTAAATGTGTTTATTTACATTAATAAATATTTTTGTGTCCCGACCATAAGTAATAATTTAAGAATGTTTTTCTAAAATACGATATATGGTATATATTAATCATATCACTAAATATAGCATCACAAAAATATTTTTTAACAGTTAATACCTTAATTTTGAGAAACTATACGGCAGATAGATCTGCATTTTCATCTTTCTTAAATACAGCAATTATTTTATTTATACAAGGCAACCCAGATTTTTACGACAATAACACTGGTCCGCGAACGTATCTATAATAGTCTGTGGTATCTATCAAGTATCAAATTGATTTTATTCTGTCAAAATTCGTAGGATTTTGCGTCTGCGATAAATATAGTGTAATTTTGTTGCAGTAATTACTGTAGTATCTTTTAAAATGCAGGGTTTGAGCATCCAGAGCTTGAAAAGGCACAAGGCTGTAAGTATATTTACATTGTAATAGTTTGTGTATATTTTACTGCAGTCTTACATAACTAACCTAACATTTTTGTATCTTAATTGCATTCGTACTAAATTGACTTTTATTTTTTGTTACTATAATAATTATTCTAACAATGTAATATAACAATAAAGCATTACATTACAATTGCTGCCAAAGCGTTAAAGATATATATTTAGGGATTGATTTGTAAATTATTTTATTTTAGGTATTTGAAATCATATTAATTTCCATCCTTCCAAAACCAAATTGGACTTATAAGGTGGCTTTTAAAAGTATTTATGAGGTTGTCATATAATCTTTTATCTTATCTTATCTGGCCACATTCTGAGTACATTCTATACACAACATGTAGACGCAATTCTATTTATCACACAACCTTAAATGCCACTAACAGAATTATATATTTGATTGGGAGGGAGGAGCTCAAAAAGAAGACTACACCACCGTGTCGGCACCGGGTGTGTCGGCCCTGTTTTTATTGCACAGTGACACTCCACCAACCAGATACTGCAAATGCTGTCTCAAGATTTAATATGTGTGTATAATTTAAGCAACAATGCATAGCGATGGTGACTACCTAGTTTTGTTCTGTGTCCAGTTGATCCCGTTGTATGTGTGCACGGCTCTGGGCTGTGGGGGCGCCGTGTACTACTTGCTGCGCCTCGCCACCCGCAACCCTGACGTCACCTGGAACAGGAAGACCAACCCCGAGCCCTGGGAGGAGTACAGGAACAAGCAGTACAAGGTAACATTTCAACCATAGCACTCACCTGACAGTAAGCAGGACTCCAGATCCAACAACTGGAGCAACAGACATCACTCTTTACCACAATGCTTGCCGGAGAAGATTATTAATTATGAGATCAGCTATTTTAGTTTGATGCAAAAAGAGAACTGAAGTCAATTTGCAAATGTATCAATTAAAACACTTGCGAGGCCAAAACTTCAGCTATATGGCATTGTATGTAATTCTGTTGATAGAAACAAACAACTTTTTCTAAGAAACCATTTGTTAGAAATAAATTTTCTTTGTCTTCTCCATACAAATTGATTATTTTATTTATTTATTTTGTTATTTCTGACAGATGGTTTTTTAGGAAAAGCTTTTTGTTTCTATCAATATGATATCATATTAGCCGAACGTAAGACCATACAACGTCACACAGTATGCAAACAAAGATATTTCAGGACCTGTACATCTATCACTGAACATGTGTGGTCCTGCAACTAGTGTTGCCGCTCGACAGGTCACTATCAATCAGTATACAAGACTTGCAATAGTATTGTATAGTTAACTCATCGGAAACAACCAACAATAGCAGTCTTAGTATTGCAAGTCACCATTTTGTCCAAAGAATACTAATAAACTATCCAAAATATCCTAACTAATTTTTAAAGTCAATTATTGATAGTATATACCCTGCCCACCCATCTGGCTAGTGGCCAGTATTGGCCAAATTCTCCAGGAATTTGTCGAACACTGGAGGTCTAGGACTGGTGTGTTCTAGGGGCTGGTATGATGATAGTATGGCACCCTTACCTGGAAGTTGAGCATATCACTTGGACTTTTGAAAACTCTTTATTAGTGCTCTAACCTCTAGTTCAAAAAAGCTATATATTTTATTTACTCATCATTAACTGGTCATTTATGGCAAGCTTAAGGAAATTTCCAAGTAAATAAATTATGGTTTTATACTGGGAATGAAGTCTGGTGGCCTCTGTATACTAAATACTACAGCGGTACCTCTAGGTCACTAAGGTAGTCAATGATATTATGAGAATTAAACATATAATTGTGTTGTCCTCAGTTCTACTCTCCTACCCGAGACTACGCGAAGGAGCCCTCTCCTGCACCCAAGTACTAGAAGCTGGCAATATATTGTATCAACTTAATTTGTAATAAATAGTAATTATGTTCTAATTTAGCGTGTGGGTTTCATTTTGTACTCTCCTCTGTAGTTAAGCACAATATGCATTTTAGCTAATTTTAAATTACATTGTGGAATAGTTGAAGACTGAGATTGATGAAAAAGAAATGTTCTTCATGGACAACAGAGTTGTAAACATGTGAAACAAAACACCGGAAAATATATTAAGTCTACAACATCACTTCTAAAAACAAACTGGACGAGTGGCTAGTGATAATATTTCTAGTCATAATATAGCTAGTTTCTCGAATGTATTTTTGGTACTTAATTATTTTTAAGTAAAAATAAATCTGTCAATTTTTACTTATGGAATAATTCAGTACCAAAAATGTGTTCGAGAAACTGGCTGATAGACTATGGTGGTAACTGAGAATTTTATGAACTTTACCGCTGGAGGCACATAATTAATAAACATTAACAAATAGTTATTGCCGAGTTGGCAAAAGCGAAACTAGATCTCGGACATTTTCTGTGCAAAATATAAGGCATTTCCAATCAATTTCACTAGATTATATTTTTATAATAAGACCTGCAAAATATGATTCCAGATCAAAACTGTTTCATAGAAACACGAGAAATCAAGAAAAACTGATGTCTCTAGAAGTTTTGTTGCCATACAGGTGCATTAGGATCCCAACAAAATACAGGTGCATTAGGAACCCAACAATATAATACAGGTGCATTAGTAACCCAACAAAATACAGGTGCATTAGGAACCCAACAAAATACAGTGGCATTAGGAACCCAACAATATAATGCAGGTGCATTAGGAACCAATACAGTGGGGCATTAGGAACCCAAGAAAATACAGGTGCATTAGGAACCCAACAAAATACAGTGGCATTAGGAACCCAACAATATAATACAGGTGCATTAGGAACCCAACAATATAATACAGGTGCATTAGGAACCCAACAATATAATACAGGTGCATTAGGAACCCAACAATATAATAAAGCAAGATTTTATAATTGAAACAGTTTTGATGTTGGGGTAATATTTATATTTTACCAGAATAACTTTCTTGTTGCAATAATATCCAGCAGGCATCAGGACAGGGGAATGGTATGTACCACACCGCACACCAGAGGGGAAACGACACAATAAATAAAATAACAAAAATCATTAAAAAAGTAGTATATTTCCAAATAATCTGGTTACATGACATGCTATCACAATGGACAACAAACTACATTCAATTAGATCTTGTATACATTGTGTTACAGCGGTCGTGTAACAACTGGTATAGAATATAAACTTAACATCTTACAGATTACAATAATTGTTATTCATTTTCCATTTTTTTTTAATTACTTGGGTAAATAATTATAATACAAATATTTAAGCTAAGAGTCTCCCTCTACATCTGGATATCAACCGATACTACACAATACAAATATTTGGTTAAGAAAAAATATAATATATATACAGGGTGGAAATGTTCAGAGATCTCACTCATTATTTTATAAACTAAAAAAGATATATGAAAAACTTTAAAATGGAAGGAGTGATAACAGTAAAAAAATGTTTGAGACGACTCGACCATTTCCAACCTGTATAGTGTTGTGACACACAGTGGACCGGAGATATCTCCAATGACGTAACTTTCTCCAACATTAAATGATAACTTATCTCATAGACATTAGGAGAGACATTAATGTCTTCAAATGATTATAATAGACCACCAATCTAGCTTCAGCATTCAACTAATATACAATGTATAACTCTCAAGTGCGTTAGCAATATTCAACGAAAACCAAAATAAACTGATAAATCGTCTTTGCCGATCTATTCATGACTACATCCCCACATGTGCACAGAGTCCTGACGTTACTGTTGGAGACGGGTCTGATTTCTGTATGGTACAGTCGGAGGTTGAAATTAGATAAATGAATAAGGCTTCATTTCGTAAATTATTTTGTCAATCTTATATTAATTTGACAGGTTGGTTTGTGTAATCAGTTCTTGTTACCTTGACGCAGATCTCCTCTACACGGCCGCGGCGTCATTTTGTATAATCTTACTATAGACTAATATGTTATTCTATTGATAGAATAACAACTTCTAAGAAGTCATATGTCGGAAATGACAATATTTATTAGATTCTGCATGCAAATTGGCTAATTAAAATTTAATAGTTTGTATGGAAAGTTATATTTTACTTTGTTTATTTTTTGACACTTCCGACATGTAGGACAGTTTGTTTCTATCAATAGAGTAACGTATTAGTCTAGAGTAAGACCATACACAATGTATGTGAAGAGATGCCGGCTACGGTAGGGGCGTGCATGTGTTGTCTGGTGTGCGGTGAGAGTTGCTCACTGCGGGGGCGGGTAGTAGCCGGGCGGGGGGGCCGCGAAGGGGCCGGGGGGCGGGTGGTAGTAGTGGCCGGGGGGCGGCGCGGGCCCTGAGCGGGGGTACGGCAGGGTGGCGTACGGGTTGTAGAGGGCCGGCATGGGGGGCGCGTAGTACTGGTACGGGGCGCCGCCGTACGGGACTGGCATGCCTGGGGGAGGCCAACGTTCATTTTTAGAGTTACAGAGATTTCATTTCGGTAGAACACAGCGTAACACTTATTCGTAACATATATTAGTTCTTTCGAATCGAATTATGGAACGATTTAAGTTATGTGCAGTCCGGCCGAATCGTAACCAAAAGCGATATAGCTTACAGTTTCATTGTCTCGTTTCTAACATGTTATCAATGTATTGTACACGTCGGGTGACTGTGCCATAACAACGTATACATTCGATGGCGACCGACCGGACTCCTAGCTACTCACCTTGAGCCTGAGTGGGGTACGGCAGGGGGGCGACCGGGGCGGGGGGGGCGGCCGGGGCGGGGCGCGGGGGGGGCTCCCTGCGGGGGGGCTGCGACAAAAAACTCGACATTAATAAATAAATGATATATAGTTGATGATTGCATATATGTATATAATAATATTTGCATCACCTCAGTTTAAAGACTGACTTAAAATGACGTTCCTATCGGTGATATATATTTTGTTCAAAATAGTAATTTGATAAGTATAATAGTGAGCGACGCGGGATACCTCCTGTCCGGAGGCAGGTCTGGAGGCGGCCTGGGTCAGGTCCTTGAGGAGTTCCTCCTTCTCCGTGCGCCGAGCGAAGCAGAAGTCCGAGACCTTGGTCTGGAAGGCCAGCAGCAAGTGGGTCAGGTCGTTGTAGAACTTGATGCCCTCCTGGAATATAATAAATAATAATAAAAATCGTTTATTTCTCTCTTAGTACATAAATTAGTTTACAAAAAAAATGAAATATAAACTGGAATATACGAGGTTTGTACACGGCCGTATGTATATGGCGCGAGGTCCCCTCATACTATATACTGCACCTGCAGGTTGTCGTGCAGCTCGCGGTAGGCGTCGTGCGCGGCGCCCAGGGCGACCAGTCGCTCGGCCCGGGCGCCGTCCTGTCCGCCGGGAGTCCGCAGAGTCGCGCAGGCGTCCCTGAGCGCCGCCAGCCCGTCCGCCTGCAGCGCCAGGGAGGTGCGCACGCGCTCCGCCAGCTCCTCCAGCGCCGGCGACGGAGACAGCAACTGCGTCACAGGATCCCGTTAGTTACTCGAGGAGAACACGACCTCGCACTGCACCGACCTCTGTCCGCAGCTGGGTCCTGTCGGCCAGCAGTCGGTCCAGCCGGTCCCGGAGCTCCCGCAGCTCGGGGGCGGGCTCGGGGCGCGGCGCGGTGGCGGGCAGCTGGCCCAGCAGTCGGTCCGGGCCCGCGGAGAGCTGCTCGATGCACTGACCTCTGTCCGCAGCTGGGTCCTGTCGGCCAGCAGTCGGTCCAGCCGGTCCCGGAGCTCCCGCAGCTCGGGGGCGGGCTCGGGGCGCGGCGCGGTGGCGGGCAGCTGGCCCAGCAGTCGGTCCGGGCCCGCGGAGAGCTGCTCGATGCACTGACCTCTGTCCGCAGCTGGGTCCTGTCGGCCAGCAGTCGGTCCAGCCGGTCCCGGAGCTCCCGCAGCTCGGGGGCGGGCTCGGGGCGCGGCGCGGTGGCGGGCAGCTGGCCCAGCAGTCGGTCCGGGCCCGCGGAGAGCTGCTCGATGCACTGACCTCTGTCCGCAGCTGGGTCCTGTCGGCCAGCAGTCGGTCCAGCCGGTCCCGGAGCTCCCGCAGCTCGGGGGCGGGCTCGGGGCGCGGCGCGGTGGCGGGCAGCTGGCCCAGCAGTCGGTCTGGGCCCGCGGAGAGCTGCTCGATGCACTGACCTCTGTCCGCAGCTGGGTCCTGTCGGCCAGCAGTCGGTCCAGCCGGTCCCGGAGCTCCCGCAGCTCGGGGGCGGGCTCGGGGCGCGGCGCGGTGGCGGGCAGCTGGCCCAGCAGTCGGTCCGGGCCCGCGGAGAGCTGCTCGATGCCCTCTCGGTGCTGGGCGAACTTGGCCGCCACCACTCCGTCCGCAGACACTGCGTTGTCGATGACCTGACACAATACATCACGAATTATATCAGGTATGCGGCATTATACTAATGCAAATAAAATTGTGGTCTGTTTTATGCATCGATCAAATATAGATTTGATTTTTATTTATATTATAGTTTTTATTCTCTCATTTATATTTAAAACAATGTTGTAAACAAAAACGGTGTTAATGTCGAAACAAAAATAAATAACTAATAAGATTAACAATAATAACATAAAAATGGCCAACAAACATATGACTGTACTTTTAAAGAGAATGGAATGTCAGGTAACTTCCATCAAGCTCCTAGTAGTCCAGGAGATTATTGGTAGGCGGACTGACCGGGTGAAGTCCTCACCTGTCGGTACTTGTCGAGACTGGCGCGGAAGGACTCGGTGAGGGCGCCGCTGGGACTGCGGGTCCACCGGGCTCCGAACTGGGCCCGCAGCTGGTCGTCCGCCTCGCTCTCCTCCCGCAGCATGCGCTCCGTCTGGGGACACGCCGCACGTTACTGGCGCGCCTCAGGGGCGAGCGGGACGGGGAGCGCGAGGAGAGAGAGGAGCACCTCGTCCAGGATCTCCTTGTTCCTGTGCAGCAGGTCCGGCAGCTCCGCCATGAGGGCCTGCAGCCCGGCCGCCCCGCCTCGCTCCCGCACGGCCTCGCTCTGGGCGCGCAGCGGGGAGGGCAGCTCCTCCCCTCCGCAGTCCAGCAGGGACGACAGCTGCAGAGACGACAGCTCCGACGTCAGCTCCTGAGGAGATACGTGTCAAACGATGTGCACAAAAGAAAACCCTATAATAATTACACACGTATCGGACACGAATGGTGGCCGATAACTATTTATCAAAATATTTTGAAGCCGCCGAGAACTAAACAAATGGACATAATGGAAAATAATAATTTTATTTTATTTTGGTAACAAACAGTCACAATACAATTTATATAACAAACAATATACATATAATTAGACCTGGAGTACCAAAACTGTAAAAGATTACATTTTCAAAATACAATTTGTAACATGGCAGTTTATATTTGTTTTAATAGAAACGCATTAATGCGCTATGCGATGAACTCGGAGAAACAGAACGCTCAGGGACGGTACGCAATGTGCCAAAATCAGCCGTTCCTCATTAATTTTGAAACTTTTCTGCGAAACTTCTTTTTGCGGGTGCTCCGACAATTAATAAATAAAATATTACATGTTACTTTGTTCAAGCACACATTAAAATTACCAAGCGACCGTAATCCCCTAATTGGGTAAGTGCTAACAATTAGTTTTAGATTGTAGAATGGCTAAAGGTCTGGTGTGATATATTGTGTCTTTGTGTGTTTTATATCTAGTGCTGTCGGCGGTTGGTATGCAGTTCCACGTATGCCACTATCACCAAACGACACCTCACATACCCATTATCATGCCACCAATCATTAGCCATCTCATTAATTGTTAATTGTCATTTCACTTAGGTCATTTTTCATAATTGTGATCACCTTCTCTGATTGCTGCAAAGCACTGCACGCTACTGCTAGATGTAGATAATACTACCTAGATGCAAGGCTCATTAGCAGTCAGAAGATGTGATCCATACTTAGACGCTGCGAATGTTAATTCCAGGGAACCAGTTTTGGGTTAGAAGCTCCGCGGGCTTCCGGAGACTCATCTCGACCGTCGCCCAACTGCCCACCAGCCGAGCGTCTCTTCTTCACGCCCGGCTGCTACACGAGATAAGCATTAGCTAGATTACCTACACTCTTAAATGTGCGGATGTGTCCTCAACTGAATATACAATAAATCTACGACCCGTTATTTGTTGTTTTATTTGTCGAGCCCCGGTTCTTAACCGGGGAGTTCGCGACAAATTAAACCATAAAAGAAAGTAAAAATCACATTTAAGTCTATTCTATCGAATACTTAACTCTAATTATCTCACGGACTCTGCTCCTATACACTGACTTAGAGCAAGCAAATATGTCCGCGTCAACCAAGCAATCATTATATAGTTTTACTGCTCGTCTTAATAAGGTGTTTTTTGCATAATTTGTTCTGCTAAAGGAGGAAATAAACAAGTCTTTAGAACGTGAGGTAAGTCGAGGCACTCTAAACGTGACATTGTCTAAAAGAGTAGGAGAGTCTATGTGATTATTCACTATTTTGTACAGAAACATGGAATCGTTTAAAAAACGACTGCAAAGAATTAACTTTATGACGTTCAGATGCAACCTTGTAACTTAGGAACTCGTTTCCAGTGCGGTATTCTAATGCTTTCAGGAATTTATTTAGTAGTTTTTCTAATCGGGTTATGTGCACTGTGTACTGAGGGCTCCACACTATGCTGCCGAACTCCGAAACACTTGTCTTATGTATGTTTAATATAATATAAGTATATAACTACTAGTGAAAACTTGTAAATGACTTTCTGTTTCTATTTTTGTATCTATACTTGTGAATTAAATGTCAATAGTTTTCCTTAATAAATAAATAAAATAAATAAATAATTTTAAAAAAGTGTTGGGTCGACTTGTCGGAAGAATCTCTCGATTGCATAAAAGACTGAGTTGGCTCGCTTTACAATCCCGTTTCTATATTTTCGGCCCATTTTAGATCGGCAGTCACTGCGATATCGAGATCTTTTAGATAATAATTTTAACAATAGTCCAATAAAGGACAATAAATCGGAGCCACGGGACAACGATATCTACGCGTCGGTTACCTGCGTGGCGACCTGAAGCTTGTCCACCTCGGCGTGCGCCAGCTCGGCTCTCCTGGCGGCCTCCGCGGCCAGCTGGCGGCGCTCGGCCAGCGGGGCCAGCGCGGAGAAGGGGTCCGGGCCGCCGCCCCAGCGCTGCGGGACCGGCAGCGGCCTGGCCACGGCGGAGCGCGGGATGGCGGCCAGCTGCTCGGCCCGGGGCACCCTCGAGTGGTAGATGAAGTCGTTGTCCCGGAGCGCGGCCGCCAGCCTGCGCTCGCACGCCGCCGCCGCCGCCCGGTACAGCTCCACGCCCGACAGCTTGGCCGACGCGAACAGGGACGACGCCAGCTGCAGCCGGGCGATCTCCTCCCCCTGTGGGCACCACACGGCCGTGAGCACCTCGGCCTGCGGGGCCCCGGCGGTGCTGCGCGAGTGCCCCCAGCGCGAGATGCCCGGTTACCTTGTCCTGCTCGGCCCCGGCGGTGCTGCGCGAGTGCCCCCAGCGCGAGATGCCCGGTTACCTTGTCCTGCTCGGCCCCGGCGGTGCTGCGCGAGTGCCCCCAGCGCGAGATGCCCGGTTACCTTATCCTGCTCGGCCCCGGTGGTGCTGCGCGAGAGCCCCCAGCGCCAGATGCCCGGTTACCTTATCCTGCTCGGCCCCGGCGGCGAGGCCCCTGTGGTGCTGGGCGAGTGCCCCCAGCGCCAGATGCCTGGTTACCTTATCCTGCTCGGCCCCGGCGGCGAGGCCCCGGTGGTGCTGCGCGAGTGCCCCCAGCGCCAGATGCCCGGTTACCTTTTCATGCTCGGCCCCGGCGGCGAGGCCCCGGTGGTGCTGCGCGAGTGCCCCCAGCGCCAGATGCCCGGTTACCTTTTCCTGCTCGGCCCCGGCGGCGAGGCCCCGGTGGTGCTGCGCGAGTGCCCCCAGCGCCAGATGCCCGGTTACCTTTTCCTGCTCGGCCCCGGCGGCGAGGCCCCGGTGGTGCTGCGCGAGTGCCCCCAGCGCCAGATGCCCGGTTACCTTTTCCTGCTCGGCCCCGGCGGCGAGGCCCCGGTGGTGCTGCGCGAGTGCCCCCAGCGCCAGATGCCCGGTTACCTTTTCCTGCTCGGCCCCGGCGGCGAGGCCCCGGTGGTGCTGCGCGAGTGCCCCCAGCGCCAGATGCCCGGTTACCTTTTCCTGCTCGGCCCCGGCGGCGAGGCCCCGGTGGTGCTGCGCGAGTGCCCCCAGCGCCAGATGCCTGGTGGTGGCGGCGGGCAGCAGATCCCTCTCCCAGAGCGCGCGAGCCGGCTCCCTGGCGAGAGCGCGCGCCGCTTCTCCATACAGCTCCTCGCCATGAGCGGCCACTTTGGCCACGGTACCGTCCTTCATCTCATCTGCAACGGTTATATACTTGTTTATAGCTAATCATCAAATTAATTTAAAAGTCATTAAAACTGCTATTTATTAATTGGTGTAATTATGTTTTAAGATCTGTACGTTTCCTGAATAAATAAAATAAAAACATTATCGATTAGAATGACCTTTGATGCACTTGTAGAGGATGACCTCCTGGGCCTGCGCGAGCAGCAGGAGGTGCAGGGCCTGCAGCGCGTCGGGTTGCAGGTCGGGGGTGGGGTCGGAGTGCACGGCGGCGCGCACGGCGGAGCGCACGGCAGCGAGCGCGCCGGCCCCGGCCTGCAGCAGGCGCGCGGCGGTCTGCTGGCCGGCGTCATCGGCCAGGCTGCTGGAGGCCGCCACCGCCGACTGCATGGCCGCGATGTTGAACAGCACGCACACCCGCTCGTACTCCAGAGAGCACACGGCTGTCGACAAATGGCATCAACTTATAAACTCTATACGAGATGTAAAAACGAAAAGGATGGGATAAGACATTTCTTATTATTGTTTATGTGGCGAGCAGTGCATTGCTGATATCAAGCACTGGTGTAAAGTTCTACAATTGTTAGTACAATAATTGTAGTCTATGTTTATTGGTCTTATCTTAAGGTCTTCATTTAATTAAATATGCAATCACCGACCCGAAACAACAGACGCTCTTTTATACTCGTTAAGTTATGAATATCGTCATATAATCATGAATGAAATTTTGGAATGGGTTCAAGACTCAGCTTTACGCAGTGGAAGTTGGTGCAAGAGGAGTTCCAGCAAAATCTTTGCATCACTTACTGAAAGAATTGGGCCTAAGCAGGTCTGATGTCAGGAGATACATTTATGGAACGTGCATCCAAGACGGCATTACCGGAATCATACAGTATTTGGTTGGGTAGGGAGAGGAGTAGAATGGTGGATGGTGAGCGTATTATCGCACAATAAAATGAAAAAAGGGAGGCCTCCTTATCTTAAACTAGCATATTGTCGGTCGCAAGCCTGAGACACCATTCTTCTCATCTCTTACCCACACATGATGGACCCGGCACCCGCATGGTGAATCCATGGAATGCTTAGAAATTTGTGTTCACTCTATCCGTAAAAAAAAACAGTACCCCGTAGCTTACCGGGAATATTCTAAAGCTGAGCCTGTATTTTTGATCACACATATAAAACATGTTTCTCATTATGCAATTTACATACATAAATTTATATTTCAATGACCCTAAAGCAGCTGTGGGGAACAGCTAGCAATAGTAACATCAATATATTCATGAGGACCTACGGGTTAAAACTATAAGAGGGGAAATAACCTCATACAGCCACGGGTATCAACTGAGACTTGCATCACACCCCAACGTGCACGCCTCAGACCTGAGAGGATCCGGCAGCATCACACACCGCAGGCTCAAGCGAAAGAGGGTCCCTGGCCTTGGCGTCAGGTTTAGCAGAGACTGAGGAAGGAACCAATGGGTTCCCCTCCATAGTGACATCAATATAGATATACATATCAAACACAAAGAGGCCCATTGTACCTACAGATTGCCACAAATGCAGTAATCAGAGAAAAAAAAATGGCTCTAAACAGACAATAAAATAAATAATAATTCTGCTTCGCAACAGCCAAGACATTTCACAGCATTTTGTTTCAATGTGGTTTCGACAATTTAGGGTTACCAGTAGGCCTATTCTGTTACTCAAGCGCCAACGTTATATAGTGGAATCCCTTAAATAACGGAACTGTCAGTGTAAAACGCTATTAAAATTGGTATTCTCGTATAAAGGTTTCCACTATAGACGACAGCAAAATAATGTTACAATGCGTTCATTTAAAAAAATAACAATTATATATTTCTTCTAGGATTGGCCATATTTTTAATTGATCACCTAATGTTAGGACATATTAGTGTGTTATAAAACTATGTTTAATGTAAATATATATTATTATTATTATTACAGCCCCTAGAACACAGCGTCATAGACCTCCACTGCTGGAGGTGGGCCTTCCAGAACATATATCTGGAGAATTTGGCCTATACTCGCCACGCTGGCCAGATGGCTTGGCGAGGATGTGATGTCAATTTTTAGGACAATTTATTAACGATTCCACAAGTTGGTATTAGTGGAACCGGGACCGATGGCGTAACGTGCTCTCCAAGGCACGGGAATGGTGGTATTGTAAATCTATGACAAATGTACGTAAGTAAAGTGTATTTCTCATTGGTAAATGCCGGGTGGGTTTGAACCAACCTTTGTAGGATTTAAGGAATGCGTGCTTACAACCGAGCCACCACCGCACTATATGAGTTTAATTAATATAAATTTTGTTAACTTTATTATAAATTTGCGACTCACAATTTAAGTATTTACATACATACATATCTTCACGCCAGATCCCTTACGGGGTAGGCAGAGACAATTGAGCGCCACTTGACACGATCACGACATACCTCTTTTGCTTCATCGACATTCATCAACCTCTTCATACATGCCCTTTTGTTACGAAGGCTTTTTAATTCTCCTTCAGCTAGTGTTTTATTTATTTGATCGTGATACGTGTGTCTTGGTCTGCCAGGGCCTCTTTTACCCACAACTTTCGCATTATATACCTGGTTCGTCAATCTTTCTTCGCTCATCCTTTCAACATGCCCGAACCATCGTAGCATGCTTTTCCTTATTTTTGTCCCTATGCTTTCCTTCATACCAACCCTTTTCCGTATTTCGACGTTACGTATGCGGTCCGCCAAAGTGACGCCACATATCCGCCGCAACGACCGCATTTCTACTGCATTAACCCTACTCTCATGCGTATTCTGACATATCCACGTTTCGCTTCCATACATCAGTGTTGGTACCAACATGGCATTGTGTATGGCGAGCCGAGCTTTGTCACTGACATTTCGACTGCCGATCAGTGACCCCAGGGCACCGTTAACACTATTTCCCGCGTTCACTCTTCTTTCAACGTCCCTATCGTACTTCCCATCCGCAGTGAAAACACTGCCCAGATATATAATTTCATTTACTTGTTCTAGAGTTTCATCATCAATCTTTATCGTCACGGTTGTCATCCTTCTTCTTTCAAACACTAGTACCTTGGTTTTTCTCGCATTCAAACGGAGTCCTTTTTCTGCACATCCCTCCTTCATTCTTGTGACTAGTGATTGCAGTTGTTGTTCGGACGATGCCATAAGAACAGCATCATCTGCATAAAGCAGGCAGTTCACCACTAGATCACTCATCTTTATCCCACAGTTACTCTCTCTCACACTTTTTAGGCATTTGTCGAGATATAAAGTGAATAATCTGGCGGAAAGCACACAGCCCTGTTTGACACCCATTTGGGATTCAAAGCAAGGCGACATACCTCCCTCCACCCGCACACAAGCTTTACAGCCCTTGTACAGGGACTGTATAGCCTGTAGCAGTTTGTCATTCACTCCATACTCCGGCAATATGTCCCAAAGCTTCTTTCTTACAACTCTATCAAAAGCCTTCTCCAAATCCACAAAAGCACAGAAAACCTTCTGGTTTAAGGCCAAAAACTTCTCTGTGATATTGCGGAGCGAGAAGACTTGGTCAATGCATCCTCTTCCAGGTCTAAAGCCTCCTTGTGCCTCCCATAAAAGATCTTCAGTCTTCTCTTGCAGTCGTTTCGTGAGAATCTTGCCATAAGTATTTAATTCACATTTTCCCAATTATTATGAAGTTGTGACCCCTTGGGTGACCCTTGCAATAGTTTTCCATTTTGATGTAAGGTTGGCTATTATTGGAAAAGCTGGTGCTAAAAGTGGTAGTAAACAACTGAATTCACTTTTGTGACAATCTAACGTTTGCACTTAAGTAATGGAATACGGCTGCTGTATATTTAAAAAATACTTAAATATATTATTATAAATATCATAAATTATTAACAGTATAAAACTACATAACAATCTTAATAATTTAAATAGAGATACTAAATATTAAATAATATCGATAATATGAACAACAAAACTCATTAAATATGCAGAAATATTATTTGTATTTGTAATATAAAAAAAAGGATTAATGGCAACCCTCGATATTTTCCAATGCGGGAACCAGTGCAATGTATGGAAGTCTATAGCCCTTGCACCCTCACTCGTCTCTGTGTAAGTGCCATCATCAGGGACATTCATCTTGCAAATATTTTCAGTTACTAGACTTCACTGAGAAATAAAACACTTAAATATTTCATTTAAATTATGGGATCTTGGCCTATCCTGACTTAGCCAGCAAACAGATAATTAGTTTTTTTGTGAGTCACTTTTTATACTGCACAACAAATTGTGCTATTAGTTTAACTGCTATGGATGCATTACTATGCAACATGGCCGCCAGGTAACTGGGACTTTATTATTGGATATAATATAATACTTAATAGGGCATCACAATGGTGGTAACTGTAGGTAACACAAGTACTCACTGAGCGCGCGCCGCCCTCCGAAGATTGAGCCCCTGTCGAAGGCATCCTTCCACTTGAAGGGGATCTGCACCTCCTGCGGCGGGATCTTGGACACCAGAGACGACAGCCGGTCGTAGTAACTGCCAACATGGACGACCCACGTCAATACGCAACAAGGGACTAACAAATTGATATCAATCGAGTGGCAGCGTACGGTGACTCATGCCGTATAAATATTGCGTTTACCTGTAAATAACCTCGAGCGACGACTTGTCGGACACTTTCCAAATAGCGCTGGCTCTCAGCCGCGAGAGCTCGTTAAGGGCTTCTGTATAGTCTTCCGTGTTGTCTCCGGAGCACGACGACTGGATCAGGTTCTTCAGCGGCTTCACGATATCCACGTCCGAAGACGTTTTTAAAGGAATCGACTGCAACAATAACTCGGCCATTTCTGCTGCCGATCAACTGTTCATCTGTCAACGTCAAACGTCAACACTAAATGACGTTTTGGGACTAGCATTACAGCAAATAATTTTATTTAAAATATTTTTATTTTATAGTTCCATGTAAACAACCTGTGCAATTTACAATTGACGGAACGATCCGATACGCGATAATCCTATCGTTCCGATACGCGATAATAGTAACCTAAGCACGCCTAAAGGTGTTCCGATACGCGCTTAAACTGTTTTGCCAAGCTGTGTGACGTCACAAATGAAATCATTTCTCGCGCTTAGACTGCTCACGATATCGAGGTAGATCGCTCTGAGCGCTGTCAGTTTTTTTTCATTATGATGAAGCTGCTGCTTTAGAAGATCAATTTAAAAATCACTAAAACGCGTTCAAGGCAATGAAAAAAAATCGACGGAGAGGAGGCACTAACTTCAAATGAATTGATTGTTGTTACGTTCGATTTGCAGTCGTGTCTATCAACAGCTTATTAAAAAACTAGCATTGCTTTCTATAAAAGACAAAAGACAACTTTGGATGTATAACTCAACGATTCACGACGTAAAATCGAATAAGGCATTTTGTTATATGTGGCAAGAATGGAGGCAGAGGGGTCTTGTCCAGGACAAAATAAAAATTTCATCATTAATACAATGTTGGCGGTTAAATCATCATCTCAGCTTGACACAATAAAACAAAATAAATTAAATCCCGGACATAGATATATGAAGGCAGTGACCATGCGCTTATTGATCGAAAGAGGAAAGGGAACCAATGTGGACATTAAAATTAAAATTACGGGTATTAGCTACATAGTACGTAGGTATTTAAACATTAACAAATCCACCATACATATAGGCTTACTATAATTGTAATTATTATGTAAATTAGAATACATGGGGTGGAAATACGCTCAGACCTTAGCCACCGGAACTACATTGAGAGCATCACCAAAACAGCGTCAAGAAAGCTCGGAATACTGAACAAGGTGAAGTGGTTTTATCCGCCTTTAATTAGACTGTTACTGTACAAAGAACAGATCAGATCATGTATAGAATACTGTTCTCACCTTTGGGATGGTTCCGCCAAGTACCTTACAGATGCTCTCGATGTCCTACAGAGACGAGCTGTTCGAATTGTGGATGATGTCACTATATCTGGAACTCTCGAATCCCTGCAGCTTCGCCGAGATGTGGCTTCTCTGAGCGTGTTCTACCGGCTATACTATGGTGAGTGCTCCAAAGAACTCTATAACCTAATCCTTCCCTCTTTATTCCGCAACCGAACCAATCCGTATTCGTATAGAACCATGAACCCAATACTTACCCAACCCAATACCCAATACCACACGCACAGGTCAGAATATGCACCCACATACCGTAGTCACCATCCCTTCGCGTACGTATAAATTTGGGGACTCATACATTTGTCGTACGATAAAGATGTGGAATGCTCTTCCAGCCTCTGTGTTTCCACTTTCCTATAACTTGGAGTCCTTAAAGCAAAGTGTGGAAAAGCATCTAGTCAAGCTGGCATAGTGTTAGGGACTGATGGCAGTTATGAGTGTCTGACTTCAGTTGCTAACACTCATGGACCTTGCGCGCCACTTACTTTTTTCCATCTAATTGTAAGTAAATTGACAAAATTATTGAATTGAACATGTATTATTTAACACACATTATTTTTTAAAGTCACGTTGGTCTAACTCAAGTTGCTTTACTTTGCACATAATATTATAGTTCATAGTTATAGTTCAGGAAATTTACATTAATAGCTTTATTAATTTTGTTATAGAGATAAACTGCAATACAGGGGTAAAACTGCAATACAGGGGTAAAACTGCAATACAGGGGTAAAACTGCAATACAGGGGTAAAACTTGCTCATAAAGGCAGTCTTAAATAATTTAGGATAAGGAATTATATGGGTTCTCTTAGTTTTATTGCAGAAGGGATCATTTGAGTTTCTGTGTTTCTTAAGAACTGTTTGCAATATCAAAACTTGTCTCACATTAATACAAGTAACGTCAAAATTGAACATTCCAGATTGTTACTCACAGATATTTGATATTTAATAAAGTTGGATCACTTCATGTTATTACACTGTGTTTGTATTGCTATAACAACAGAGCAATGACATAAAGTATTAAAAGTTGTATTGTTATGCACCAACGACTAATGTTTAGTGCTATTTGATACAACTCTGAATGTATCATTTTGAACAATAAAACATATATTTGAAAAAATACTATAGGTACAAATCGATCTTATTTTTCGTGAAGTTTATTGGATAATATCAAGAAATGCACATGCCGTATAAAAATAAATGTTCAGGTTAATAGTAAAACATTTTTTTTCTTTTTGTACATATTATAGTTTATGAGAAAATAAAAAAACAAGTTTGTTTTTGCTCTCCTGAAAAGTTGTCATTTTTGAAATGTATCATTTAGCACCGGAGGCACAGAAATTGTTTATTGTCTAAATAGGTACTAGTCTGATGAGCAGTTGCCAGGTGACTAATGTCGCCTTTCGAGATCAGACCAGACTTGAACAATGTAATGCTGCTGTGGGGGCCTGGGACCGAGGCCGAACACGTTCAATTTATTGTTCTTAAATTAACAGAGGATTTTGCGTTTTGTCGACTTTCGGGTTGCACATAGGCATGTAGTCTACCTTAATTCTGACTTGCCTGGCGGGTTACTGCTGTACCAGGTATTGTATTCTCATAGGTACTGATAACTTAATTTAAAAGGTTATTAATTGATCGCTGTGGTGCAGTTTTGTAATTTTTTTTTTTTTTTAATCTGATATAGCTGAGTTTTCCTTGCAGATTCCTTTCTCAGTCAGATTAAACATTAACAGGTCACTGGAATTTGCTAAGCTGCTGGTCTTCTGCTAACAGCTTACTTATTGGACCACTTTGCTGCTTAGTCTTGTACTAGCAGGAGTAGAATCATTCAAAATAATTAAATTAATGACGTTTCATAAATGCCTGTAATAGGTTTACGCAAAGACATAGGATCGTCGCCTCGTCGCTTAGTATTCTATATCTATGGGTTTACGTGAATAAAGATATTTTGACTTTGACTTTGAACTGACAGAGTTCACCACGTCAAGATCTCATCGTGAAAGCTGGCCAAGTGTTGTTACGCACATAGCGTGGCGTACCTCTTTACCAAATAAGGTTGTCAGTTGATAATTTCCATTAAATCGTCATCCTGTAGCAACGCTTTGTGTTCTCTGGAATTAGTGTTCTGCGATAGCTGACATTTAGTAGTAGGTACCGGTCCGCGCATGCGCCGGCCGCGCGGAGGTCAGCAACAGATCGGTCGATAGCTCTCTCGTGGTGTTGTTGTGGTCACGTCTCCGAGTTTGTTCGCACATTTGGTGCGTAAATGTAAGTCAACAATCTATTAGTCTATTGTATATTATTTGTATGATAATATCTTTTTTATAATCCGTTTGATTGGATTCCCAAAGTAGCACAAATCTTCATATTCTCTAATTTAGTCATTGTTAATATATTTACGAGTACATTGTGTTGCATGGCCACAGATTACACTCATAATAACTAAATCGTCAGAATAGAACAGAAACCGCCTTCGGATATCTAGCACACAATACAATGGGGACGCCGAACTGCATACAATTATGTATCTATGGGAAATACCCTCTCGTCGATCAATAATAGGCGAAGGGGAACTACTTGTATTGCACAGACATAAGTCGTCGAGGGGACTCTAACTTTATGTAACCTTCGTGTCTGTCCCGCAGCCGAGAGTGGAGCCCGCCGGAGCTATGGCGCAGGCGAGCGACGGGGAGGACGCGGCTCCCTCCGAGCTGCTGGCCGAGGTAGTGAGCGGTGCGGCCCGGCCCGGCAGTGCGGCCCGCCCGGCAGTGCGGCCCGCCCGGCAGTGCGGCCCGCTCGGCAGTGCGGCCCGCCCGGAAGTCACGCGTACTGTTTGTGCAGTTCCTGTCGGCCATCATGAGCGGAAGGTACCGCGCGGCGCTGCGACACTGCCGAAACATCCTGCGCTTCGAGCCGCACAATTCCACGGCGCGCGGCTTCTGTCCGCTGCTGGAGGAGCGCGCGGCCGGGGAGAGCAGCGGCGACTCCACTCCCGACACCGAGCCGCGCCAGGTGCGGCGGTCTCGATATTTCTATTAATCCTAAATTCATATTTTTCGGCCGATGGAGCAGATGTCCTGGAACGTTTTAAGTAACCTCGAGAGTGTGCAGGAAAGCATGGAGCTGGACGGAGACAGCGGCTCGGAGGGTTCGTGGTGGGAGGAGAGCGGCGGGGCGAGCACCGGTGAGAGTGGCGGGGTTAGCGTCGGAGAGAGTGGTGGGGCGAGCATGGAACAGAGTGGCGGAGCGAGCGTCGGGGATAGTGGCGGGGCGAGCAGTGCGGCGAGCAGCGCGGCCGGCAGCGCGGCCGGCAGCGAGGACAGCGACTCCAACGGCAACCCGCCGCCGCCGCCTCCGCCCGCCGACAGAGACGACAACGATAACGCGACGCTGAAGGTCTGCGTTCCTTCCGAGGTGCGTAGTCCTCTAGAGACCTTCGCTGTTTTACTCCTCCAGAAGGAAAGTAGCTGAATCAGAGGTGTGCACTCCTCCAGAAGCAAACTCTTTATTTATTGATACTGATCAAATAAAATAAATAATAGCAAATCAATCAATATCATAATTATGTAGAGCTTCATTTGTAGGGGTACATACAGGAAAACGCAGAGTGGAGAGACCCCCGCCAGGTGACCAGATAAAGGTAGCTGGTGGGGGTTGGATGAGGGTGGCAAAAGATCGTGAAATGGCTTCCCTTGGGGGAGGCCTACATCCAGCAGTGAAGAGACATACTAAAGCCACCATCAAGCTAGTCGATGTCTTTCCTTAGCCTACCAGACGTGACGTCACAAACAAGCTCTCATTTACCACTTTTACGTTTTTTTATTATTTTCTTAATTATGTAATTGGAAACTAAACTTAATTATATTATGTTACCCTAATGTTGTGAAAACTTGTCAATATCCATATTTTATTTTATCATTGTTTTAGTTGTTCTGTATAATTTAGCAGGAAATTTAAAAAAAAACACTACGGTTTTAACTGTTAGAAGACGGTGCCAA
Source organism: Tinea semifulvella (assembly GCA_910589645.1). Classification (NCBI taxonomy): domain Eukaryota; kingdom Metazoa; phylum Arthropoda; class Insecta; order Lepidoptera; family Tineidae; genus Tinea; species Tinea semifulvella. The sequence goes on from OU342601.1 coordinate 12,601,447, forward strand.
CCATAGATTTAGTATATATCCTATATCTATGGTGCCAACTGTCAGTGTTGAGGATATCATTATAAAACATAGCTCTGGTCATTAATAGACGAGACAAATGAAGTAAATCTGTATATTAGCAATGCCCCGGCTCTCTGGATCAAGGTATTTAACATAATTTGGAAATTAACAATAAAACTCAATTTTTTTTATCAACGCAAACTCAAATACAAGCACTATTTAAGCTGAACATGGCCGTGTGGTCACATGTTGTGCTCGGCTGATGACTTCATTAGAAATGTTATGACATTGCATTTGTTTTAAAGTTTTTATTATTTCTGAATCTTCGTCGGTTATGTCAGTCATTGGAGATAAACAATCAGTCCAAATGAGTCTTTGCCCGAGTGTTGTCCGGGGAGTCACTGCAACTGGTCACAAAGTTATAAAACTACTTAATATTATACTGATGTACTACACTAGGGAACATCTCCGTCAAGTTTTGTCAAAATCGGTCCAGTAGTTTAGTCGTGAAGGCGAATGTAACCGGCAGATATATGTTATAGTGTTCACATGTCGCGGTCGGACGACGCTCTTATAGCCTACAATATGTCCGTCTTTGGTTTACAAGGAATATGATTTATTATATATTTTAGTTACAAATTAAAATCAGTCAAGTAATACACGTGAAGGACAAATAATATTAGTATGTATAATAAAAAATAATTGGTAGTCCATCTAGTCGAGCTGACGTCTCAACAAGTGTGCGGTTGCAGAGCGGGAGTCACCAGCGGCGGCGGTGCACGCGGCTCGCCAAGTAGAGGACCGGCTCGGGCTCCGGCGCACACCGACGCGCCACTGGGGAGTCCGTCCTGGCGAACAGTGGCGCGGGAGAGTCCCCGTAGAGTGTACGAGAAGACTGAATGAATAGCGGAGGCGGTCCCGCCCGGGCTCGGATGTCGGGACCTCCTTCCGGTCGCGTCGCCCTTACTCCTTTACTTTTAATAAAACTATTTGTAAAATATATTTATGTAAAGGCGACGTTTGTTGAATATTATACGAGGTGTTTGTAATTAGGTTGTAGGTTCGTTTCGTTCATAAAGTTTCAATCCTCATAGTAGAGTTTTATTGGGACGGGGACGGGACGGGGATACAGAAAGAGAAAACGCTACGTAACGATCGGTTTAATAGTAGTAGTGTCGCGTGCGGCGCTCAGAGCAGCACGTCCAGGTCCTCCCCGCGCCGCAGCACGCGAGGCGGGCGCGGGCCGGCGTGCGGGGCGGGCGCGTGCACGGACACGGTGAGCGCCTCGCCCCGCAGCGTGACCGCGAACCGCGGGGCCAGCAGCACGCGGGGCGCGCGGCCCGCCGCCGCCAGCACCACCAGGTACAGCTTGGCGGCCAGCTCCAGCGCGTGCGCGGCGCGCAGCAGCACGTCCCCGCGCGCGCTGCCCGGCACGCAGCCGCCGCCGCCCGGCCGCACGCGCACCGCCAGCACGTCGTCCCGCGCGGGGGACAGCGCCAGCCCGGCCAGGCGCGCGGCCGCCAGCCTGCGCCGGGCGCGCAGCGAGCGCGGCTCCAGCAGCAGCAGCGCGGCCGTGGTCAGCACCAGCAGCACGGGCGCCACGCGGCCCGAGCGGCCCACCTGCCCCACCACGTCGGCGAACACCACGTACCCCTGGCCGGCCTCCGCCCACGCGGCCGAGGCGCGCAGCCGCACGTAGTCCCCCACGAAGGGGTGCGCCACGCTGGCGGGATAGCTCTCCTTGCGACCGCGGAACAGGAGCGAGGCGGTCACCTTCTCCCGCATGCGGTTGCGGCCGACCTGGTCGTAGCGCTGCCGGTACAAGTGGCACTGCGCGGACCGAATAATTTCAAATTTGCACGCCGGCCGTCAGTTAGGACGAGTTTGAGTTACGATTTCGAATCGATAAATAAATAAAAGCTTCATATATACGAGTAAGTATATATATTTTTTTAATTAATTTTATTCGGGAAAAAAACAGAGGTTTTATAATAAAAAAAAATATATAATTTTTTCAATATTGTAAGCAGTTGACGACGGAACAAACTTATGAATCAAAATTATTTTAAAATAATGATTAATAATAATAAAAAAGTGAAATCAACGTCTTTAATGATCCAACTTTATGTAAATTATTTATTTATCTGGAACTCCAACAGCATAACCAAAAATACAATATTATCAAATTTTACACAATAAATAAGGCATAAATATACATTGAAACGTGATCCGACTCCATTTGTTAATATATAAGTACGCAATATAAATAAAAATCTGAAATTGTTTTTAGTATTTATATCACAGTTGGATGTAAATGGTAGTTAAGGTAATCAGTTAATAATTACGGTGGAGTAATGTGAAAAATAAATAAAAAACAATTTCGTTTCTCAGTCCAAGCACTTGGAATATAAAATGGTAATTGTTTGCTATTAGATATAATAAAAACGACATCACGAATACGTAAATAAATAAAAACATCGGTGGGACGGTTGCGTTCGCGAAAGAAGTACTGACCCGCCATCGGTGATGCAGCGCCCGCAACAACTCGTCCGGCTCCCGCAACCACCGCGGACACTCCGGCCACTCCTCGCACAGCGGAGACCGGTGCTGCGTCGGCAGGCTCCGCGCCAGCGACACCACGTACCGCCGCCGCTGGAACCGCAACACTGTACCGTCCCGCCTCCGCGCTCTCCTCCGCGCTCTCCGCCGCGCTCTCCGCCGCGCTCTCCGCCGCCGCACTCACCGCCCACAGCCGCACCGCGCGCCGCACCACCGCGGCCGCCCGCCTCGCGCCGCCGCCCGCCCGCCGCCGCCACGCGCGCTGCAGCACCCGCGCCGCGCGCTCCCGCCGGGCCGCCGCGCGCCGCCGCCGCCAGCCGCGCTGCGCCGCCGTCACCAGCCGCCGCACCCGCGCCGCGCGCCACTGCTCCAGCACGCACAGCGTGTGCGCGTGCCGCAGGAACACCAGCTGCCGGCCCAGCGCCACCTCCCCGCGCGCCAGCGGCAGGCCCAGCAGCAGCGAGCGCGCGCCGTCCGCCCGGGCCGCCGCGCGCCAGCCGCCCGGGTGCAGCGAGCCGAAGTGCGCCGCCGCCTCGCGCTGCGACAGCCACTCGTCCCAGTCCTCGCGCATGCTGGCCGACATCTCCACGATCCGCTGGGAGCGCAGCTGGCGGCGCAGCAGCTCGGCGTCCGGCCGGCCCGCGCGCGCGTCCGTGCGCAGGCAGTGCACCAGGCGCACGTCCGCCGCCGCCAGCCGCGCCTCCAGCGAGCCCAGCAGCGCGGCCTGGCGGGCGGCGCGCGGCGCGGGTCGGCGCGGGGAGCCGCTCGGGAACAGGGCGCGCAGCACCGCGCAGTCCGCCGCCCGCGCCGCGCCCGCCAGCCGCGCCGCGCCGTCCGGCTCCGCGCGCACCCGGTACCGCACCGCGCCGCCGAAGTGCCGCACCGCGAACCGCGCGCCCTCGGCCGCCGCCCCGCCCGCCTCCGCCTCCTCCCGCTCGCTCTCCGCCAGCCGCAGCAGGGGCGCGGCCGGGGCGGGCGGCGGCGCGGCGGCCGGCGGCGGACAGTCCAGCCCGTCCGCCCGCGCGCGCTCCCGCCGGGCCCGCAGCACGGCCCGCTCGGCCGCCGCCTGCACGCTCTCCGCCGCGCAGTTGACGAGGAGTCGCTCCAGTCCGTTGTCGGCGCCCGCCTCGAGCCCGTACATGTCGAGCAGGCCCAGAGCCGCGCCCGCTCCGCCGCCCGCCCCGGCCGCGTTGACCCGGCCCACCAGCCACGAGAACAGCCGCTCGTACAGGCCGCCCAGCATGCGGTCCCGCGCGCCGGCCGCCCAGTCCGCGCCGCCCGCCCACTCGGCCGAGCCCACGCCGAGCGCCGCCAGCACGGCCGCCGGGTCCGCGCCGACCGCCGCGCACGCCTCCTCGGCCTCCCCCGGGTTCCGCACGCGCACCCCGAGCGAGCCGTCCACCAGCTGGGCCGGCATGAACTCGAGCTCGCCCAGCTTCACGAGGAAGGCGAGCACGCGCCACACGTCCAACGAGACGTTTTCGTCCAGCCCCAGGGCGAGCATGGCGGCCGAGGTGAAGGCGAAGTGCGCCTCGTCCTCGGCCGCCGCGCCCGGCAGCAGGCGGTAGGGCCGGCCGCGCTGCAGCCGCAGTCTCCCTGCAACACCGTCGTCTGAGGTCCGTCCCGCCGCCGCGTCGCCGCCGCCGCGTACTCACTGAGGGTGCGGCCGTCGGCGCCCGCCAGCAGCTGGTAGAACACGTGGAAGTTGCGCTCCCCCTCCGGCACGCGCCCGCACCGGCTCTGTAACACACGAGGCGACAGTCCCTACCCGCCAGCCGCCGCGGCGCGACGTACTCACCCTCTCCAACAGGTCTGCGTGCAACAGAGAGCGATCGTTATAGCAAACCGTGCGCGAGCCGAGCGGGAGCGGGAGACTCACAGTGCGTGACGTGTCCGCCCGCCAGCCGGCCGCGCTCGTCGTGCTCCAGGTCGAGCAGCTTGCCGAAGCGACTGGCGTTGTGGTTGAGGCCGGTGGCGGCGTTCCCGAAGGCCTCGAGCACGGTGGCGGCGCGCACCAGCCGCTCGGCCCCCGCGCCGCCGCCGCTCGCCAGCACGGCCGCCTGCAGCCACTGGCGCGCCGCCTCGGTCTTGCCGGCGCCGGACACGCCGGTGGCGAGCAGCAGCTGGGGCCGGCCCCTGGCCCGCGCCCGCCCGGCGGCCGCCAGCACGCCGTACACGTGCGGCTCCGCGCTGCAGCCGGCCGCGTGCCGCCGCGCCGCCGCCGCCGAGTAGAGCGGGAGCGCGCGGCCCGGGTTCAGCGCCACCAGCGGCCCGCACGCGCTGTGCACCCACGTCTGCCCGCGCCCGCCCCACACCGGTCAATTATTTTTAATTGAAAAGTCTTTTACCATGTTAACACTAATTTTGACTACATATCTCGATAGGTGAATACTTTGTTATAAAAAATCACAGGTATCTATTTATGTTTCCTAAATAATAAAAATTGAATTCCATAGCGAGGCTTTTATTTAATCGTTAAAGGTGGTACCCAGAGAACCAAAATGTATTTAGACTACATTTTTTTTTTAATTAACATTTTGTGATTGCTATAATTAAACTCTACAATAATTATGTAGAACCAAGAGTCCTTCGCGCCATTTTGCGCGGACATGTCAAGTGCAAGTTTTTGTTTTGTAAATTAATTTACTGTGGAAATTATTGGTCAAAAGTGGTGTTGTTTTGTTTAATAATGTGCTACGATGTGAATAATTATGGAAAACGATAATTTGGACTTGAATACGGGGCACAAGTTGCAGTTTATTTTTTGCGGTTTTCCCGCGCTGTCAACTCTCATATTTTACCCGACGTGTTTGAGCTATGGTGCCGCGAGTGACTCCAAGAAAAGCATTAAATTCTGCAGTATCTGGAATTTGATGATGACCTCATCAAACTCATAAAAAAGAAAGATATATTAGTCAGCCTTGGCTGTATGGGCTAGACCCTTTGCCTTCCCTATCACCTCATACATCATCCATCGGGAGAAGAGAACAACAACAATGTAGAACCAATAGCAAACTATAATTGAAAAATTGATACTTTCATCAACCTTAACAATATTATTTAGAAGAGTATAAAGGACATGCCAATGAAATTCAACAATTCACATAAAACATTAGAAAATTTAATTAAAAAAATAAGTTTTACAATTTTATGTGCTGAGATTTGCAGAATCACAAAAGATTAAAAATCAAAATGAAAAAAATATGCTAATTATACAAACAAAGCAAAAATGGTTGCAGAACAAGCATTACAACTATATGGTAAGGAATGTTGTACCAACCCACACTTTCTCAAAGCATCAATACTTTTCATATCTTATGTTTAGTTTTTGATTATAAGTCACATTATCTGATCCTGCAATCATGGAACACTGCTGGTGCCAGGACATATAATTAATATCATGCCAAATAAAGTAATTATATATTTTAATTTAATTAAATGTATGTGTACATAATATTAATTGATGACATTCCAGGTCAATTACATGTTTAAATATAATGTTCTTGTGACCGGCTGTTTTTAAATAAATACTGATACTCAACTTAGATTGAAAATCTTTAAATTAAGACTTAAGTGGTGTCAAAAACACGAGGAACAAATTAAGCTCTAGATATCATGGCCTCATACTACAAAGACTTCTCGCAATTTTGGAAACAGAACAACAAACTGAACCCAAGAGCGAGTCTACCTGAGAGTGTTGATGGAGTTAGAGATGCTAGTAAAATAGCTAACATGTTTAAGCATCATTTTAAAATAACACCAACTAGTGGCATGGATGAGCAGGTGTCTAATGCTAAGGCTAGTGGTGAACAGTACATAGGATGTAAACAAAGTGTACGTTTTTCAGCAAAAGAAGTCAAGAATATAATTTTAAATATGACATGTGGCAAGTCACCAGGACACGACAGCCTTAGCATTGAACACCTGCAGCACACAGGTTGTCATTTGTTTAGGGTGCTTTCATTGTTGTTTGGATTGTGCCTCAGTCACTTGTATCTACCAGAAAAACTCATTGCAACTATAGTAGTGTTGATTATCAAAAACAGGACAGGGGAGACCCATCAGATAAATGTAACTACAGGCCCATATCATTGGCTACAATAATTGCAAAGGTGTTGGACAGTCTGATGACCATACAGTTGGACAAATACTGAAACCTTCATTGTGCTCAGTTCGGGTTTAGACAAAGGGGTTCGACGTCTCCAAGACTATACAATTTGTACATGAATAGGTTGATTGGTGAGCTCAGCAGCGTTGGCTTGGGATGTTACATCGATGGTCAATGCTTGAACAATATAAGTTACGCAGATAATATGGTGCTGCTGAGCCCTCAATCAGTGCTTTAAGAAAGTTACTGGCAATATGTTAACGATATGCAAAGTCACATGGTCTGAAATATTATTGTCCCGCCCAGGTGCCAACAATTTCCTTGGAGGGGCCATACTAAATAGAGTAAGTTTTTCAAAGTCAAAGTCAAAATATCTTTATTCACGTAAACACGTAAGCTTGTTCTCCGGTATCTAGGTCATGTGCTAACGGACAACCTTTCGGATGATATGGACATAGAGAGAGAGTGTATTGCGTTGTCTGTTCGCTGCAACATGCTGGCCCGCAGATTCGCTCGCTGCACAAAACAGTTTAAGTTAACATTATTTAGGGCATATTGCCAATCCTTTTACTCCTGCAGTCTGTGGGTCAACTATACACAGGGAGCATACATCACCCTACGAGTCCAGTATTATAATGATTTCAGGGTATTGTTGGGGCTGCCACATTTTTGCGGTGCGTCCAGAATGTTTGCAGAGAATTGTGTTGATAGTTTTTCTGCTATCATGCATAAACGCACTGCATCTAGTCAATAGAATTAGAGACAGCACCAACAATATGCTTAAGGTCATATTGGATAAAGTGGACTGTCCAATACAGTGTCATTTTATTAAGATTCACTGTAGCCGACAAATTGACATGTGTTCAAATAAGTATAAATAAGGCACTAACATAAAATTTTAGTTTACTAACTTTAATGTAAGCCATTGTTACTAACATAGTGATAGGTATACTGACAAAAATGGATTGTAATTATCTTTTAAATATATTATTATTATTATTAGATGGGCTGCATTAATCCATCATATAATGACCCATTACTAGAAATACTTTTAAAAAAAAACTAAATTTGTTGGTTCATACATTATTGTAGAAATCGATGACAATAAGTGCCTTTAGTCAAGTGACATAGCAGCTTAACTAATTCGTACGTTACTTAAATTAAAACACAAATGAATCTAGTTGATTAACATTGTTCTGTGATAACACTAACATAATTAGAGAACCAATGAGTTGAATACTGACGTAGATGATATCCCTGTGGAAGCGCTCCTGCAGATTGCGCAGGAAGCTGTCCTCCGAGAGCGGAGTCAGCAGCCGGCCCTCCGCTGCGCCGCTCATCACCTGCCGTCAACACCCCTTCTCACATCTATCATGTTATGTCTGTCCGCACTCGACCAATACTTCTACTAACATGCTGATGTTCTCACGCATCTCTTCAGACACTTTCCATAACAAATAAGCCTCTGGGACGGAACACAATAACCGACCATCGTCTGTGTATGTTCATCTCAGCATCTTTTGGATTTGACGTTTTTGACAGGACTCTGACTGCAGTAATTTAGTGATGTGAAAATTATATCGGTGACAGCCAACACTATTGCGTACTGAAATTAAAGTTTCTTCCAAATATTTATCATTCCATTCGAAAAGCTGGGTTGTACCAAAACGTCTCTGTAATTGTATAGATTAATATTGGAGATGGGGGCTTCTCAACATCAAAATAACTTATTAAAATGTAAATAAAATTATATTAAAATAAAAATACATCTTTAGATATTGACTTTTGGAAATCAACAAGATCCGATTGTCAGAATGACACTCGCGATCTTTTTTACGACGGATACTTGAGGATTACTAAGAACCTTATTTCAACACTTCCCCTTACTCAAGTACCTGTGTAATAAAACAAAATATAAAGAATTCAAGAACTAAACCTAAATTAAACAAAACATACTACAATAAAATTATTAAAATTAAATTAAGATTACCTATAAAACAAAATAAAATATAATTACACTATGGTATCAGATAATCTTAATTCGTTAACAAAATAAATATGTTTAACTTTAGGTAAAGCTTTAGTTAAGACATCAGCAACTAATTCTTGACTTGCTTTATATTGAATATTAACTAAACCTTCATTTACAGCATCTCTTACAAAGTGATGGCAAATATAAATATGTTTAGTACGTCTATGCGTTTGTGAGTTTTTAATTATTTTATAGGTACTCTGAATGTCATTGTAATTGGAATTTGTATAACAGAAATCTCAGAAAGTAAATTAATAATAAATTTCGCTTCTTTAACCGCATTACCTAAACAATAATATTCAGCTTTGGTACTGGAACAAGCCACAACGCCTTGTTTACGCGATTCCCAATTAATAGTACAATCGCCGTATACAACAATACCTGAATACGATTTTCTGTCAACAATATCGCCGGCCCAATCAGCATCAGCAAATATATCAAAATGACTATCTCTCTTCTTAAATAATAAACCATAATTAATGGTCCCAGCTAAATATCTTAGCACATGTTTTGCAGCTACCCAGTGTGTTTTATCAAAACACGAATTAAACTGGCTTAATTTGCTACAAGCAAAAGATATATCCGGTCTGGTACAAACAGCTAAGTACATTAAACTGCCTATTAATTCCCTATACGGATATGTGTCGTCACATTGTGACGCTTTATTTAATTGAAGATTAACCCGATGAGCCGGAGCGGCGATGGGGTCCGCAACCCCATCACGCATGGCCTAAAAAGCGCGGATTGAGGGCAGATGAGTGCCGTTTTGGCACCTAGAATGTCCGAGGGGGGATGAATGATAAGATGAATGAACTCCTAGATAACGATGGATGAAATGAAGTTGGATGTAATTGGCGTGACCGAGACCAAGCGGAGGGGTAGTGAGATGCAGGACTTGCCGGGAGGGGGGATCGCGCTCTGGTCGGGAGTGGGAGATAGCGATCGCGGTAGTCAGGGGGTGGGCATCTTACTATCCGGCCGCTTGGCCGACAGTATGTACGAGTACTGCCTGGAAAGCCCAAGAATACTCTGGGTTCGTCTTAAAATAGGCCTTAAAAAGTTATTTGTGGCCGTGGTGTACGCACCTGTTAGCTCAGCACCACAGCTGGAACTAGAGAATTTTTGGAACCAGGTCAGGACAGTTCTAGATTTGGCAGTTGGGAACGAAAATATAATATTATGTGGCGACTTGAATGGATGGGTGGGGACACGTCGTGCAGATTACGAAACGGTCCTAGGTGATTTTGGAGATAAGAGAGTAAATGATGCAGGTAAGCTTATTCTTGACGTGTGTTTAGAAAAGAATATTTTTGTGTCCAACACAATGTTTGCTCACAAAGATATTCACATGTATACAAGAACGATGAATAGTGAAAAGAGTATAATTGACTTAATAATAGTTGATGAAAGACTGCGAACACAGACTCTGCATACCAGGGCGTATCATGGGCCATAATTGGGAACAGACCACTACCTAGTAATTACTAGGATTAGTGGCCTGTTCACAAAATGGCGCCACCGGCGATCAGGTATCAATCTGTCAGCAGTAGAGAGAATAAAGAGTGAAAAGTTACAAGATGATAGTGTGAAAGAGGAGTATATGAAATGCGTCAATGATAAACTTATCAATTTGAAAGATGTAAGCAAAGATGTAAAAGAGTGTTGGAAGTACGTAAAAGAGTGTTGGAAGTACCTAAAAAATGGTATGGTAGAATCGGCAAGAGAAGTATGTGGAGTAGCAAAAAAGCGAGCAACCAAGGGTGACGCGTGGTGGGATCAAGAGGTCAAAGATTCGGTAGAAAGAAAGAAGAAAGCTTGGATAGATTACGTTGCTTCGCTGAATATGAATGAAAGTATAAAAAGAGAAAAAAAAGAGTTGTACCATCGCTGCAAGAATGAGACAAAATTTTTGGTTAAGGAGAAGCGTGAAAGATGTAAGGAAATAGGTGAAAATAGGATGACGAGCAACTTTAAGGAGAACTCCAAACTTTTCTGGAGGGAAGTTAGGAAGGCCAAAGGTAGCTTGTCATCTTGTCGAATGAACAGAGTGAAATCAAAAAGCGGTAACATTCTTGCAAACACAAATGAGGTGTTGCAGCGATGGAATGAATATTTTAGCGAGATGTATGCTAGTAGTACTCCTAACGACGTTACGACGGGTACTTTACCTCCAGAGCTATCCACAACTATAACGTCCACTTTTAAGGAGGAAATAAGTGTGCAAGAATTGCAATCGGCAATTAGAAGCCTGAAACGTGGCAAAGCAGCGGGAAAAGATCGAGTGCTCGCTGAAATGATCAAATACGGAGGTATACCGGTCTGGAACGCTTTCCACCTACTGTGCAACCTTTGCTGGCAGGAGGGAAGAGTACCAGAGGACTGGCGCCAATCAGTCATCGTTCCTTTATACAAAGGTAAGGGATCTAGATTGGACTGTGCCAACTACCGAGCGATTAGTTTGATCAGTTTGGCGAGCAAGATGTATGGCAAGATTCTCACGAAACGCTTGCAAGAGAAGACTGAAGGTCTTTTATGGGAGGCACAAGGAGGCTTTAGACCTGGAAGAGGATGCACTGATCAAGTCTTTTCGCTCCGCAATATCACAGAGAAGTTTTTGGCCTTAAACCAGAAGGTTTTCTGTGCTTTTGTAGATTTGGAAAAGGCTTTTGATAGAGTTGTAAGAAAGAAGCTTTGGGACATATTGCCGGAGTATGGAGTGAATGACAAACTGCTACAAGCTATACAGTCCGTGTACAAGGGCTGCAAAGCTTGTGTGCGGGTGGAGGGGGGTATGTCGCCTTGCTTTGAAGCCCAAATGGGCGTCAAACAGGGTTGTGTGCTTTCTCCTAGATTATTCACTCTATATCTCGACAAATGCCTAAAAAGAGTGAGAGAGAGTGACTGTGGGATAAAGATGAGTGATCTAGTGGTGAACTGCCTTCTTTATGCAGATGATGCTGTTCTTATGGCATCGTCCGAACAACAACTGCAATCACTAGTCACAAGAATGAAGGAGGGATGTGCAGAAAAACGACTCCGTTTGAATGCGAGAAAAACCAAGGTACTAGTGTTTGAAAGAAGAAGGATGACAACCGTGACGATAAAGATTGATGATGAAACTCTAGAACAAGTAAATGAAATTATATATCTGGGCAGTGTTTTCACTGCGGATGGGAAGTACGATAGGGACGTTGAAAGAAGAGTGAACGCGGGAAATAGTGTTAACGGTGCCCTGGGGTCACTGATCGGCAGTCGAAATGTCAGTGACAAAGCTCGGCTTGCCATACACAATGCCATGTTGGTACCAACACTGATGTATGGAAGCGAAACGTGGATATGTCAGAATACGCATGAGAGTAGGGTTGATGCAGTAGAAATGCGGTCGTTGCGGCGGATATGTGGCGTCACTTTGGCGGACCGCATACGTAACGTCGAAATACGAAAAAGGGTTGGTATGAAGGAAAGCATAGGGACAAAAATAAGGAAAAGCATGCTACGATGGTTCGGGCATGTTGAAAGGATGAGCGATGAAAGATTGACGAACCAGATATATAATGCGAAAGTTGTGGGTAAAAGAGGCCCTGGCAGACCGAGACTCACATATCACGATCAAATAAATAAAACACTGACTGAAGGTGCATTAAAAAGTCTTGGTAACCAAAGGGCATGTATGAAGAGGTTAGTGAATGTCGACGAAGCGAAAGAGGTATGTTGTGATCGTGTCAAATGGCGCTCAATTGTCTCTGCCTACCCCGCAAGGGATCTGGCGTGAAGATATGTATGTATGTATAACTTGCATTGGAGTGGATACTGGATTACATTGCGCCATCTCAAACTTATTTAATAAATTCCTAATATATTCAGTTTGTGAAAGCTTTAAAACACCAGATTCAACATTTCTATCCACTTTAATACCTAAACAATGTTTAACAGGCCCAAGAAGTTGAATTTTAAAATTCCTCTTCAAAATATTGATTTATTCAGTTTTTAATAAAATGTCATTACAAAAAATAAAGAAATCATCAACATATAAAGCTATAATAATTTTCTTATCATTAACATTTTTGTAATAAACACATTTCTCACATTGTGATAGTTTAAAATCAGAATATCCAGATATTCTAGGAAATATACCTTTTAGTACACTCTGCAAAACACGTCACAGGGATACCTTTTACATCCCATTTGTATCCAATAATTATATGCAGAATGCTTTCATCTGGAGAACATCTGACTATTTTAATAAACATTGCTCACATATTGACATATCATGTACTACCCCAGCCGCTGCCCGACGTGGCTTGACTCGGGACTACTTTACAAATCCCTTAAGCCGATCTGTATAAGTGTTCTATTTCTATTGTTATTTTGTCTTATTCTGCCTCATATCATCTCATTCTTTTTGTAATAGTCTACTCAGTGTTTAGTTTTATCTATGTTTCCATATCTATTTCTGTGAAAACTTGTCATTAGCCCTTTCTTACTTTATCTTTTTTCTTTATATTTAAGTATTGTTTAGGTGTAAGTTTTCCTAATTGTATAAAATAAATTAATATTTATCAAAACATTATGTACCTTTAAATTCCAAGCACGACTGGCTTGCTTAAGGCCATAGATACTCTTTTTGAGTAAACAAACTTTATGGTTCCCCTCAACCTCAAAACCGGTAGGTTGCTCCATATAAATGGTTTCACATAAATCACCATTTAGGAAGGCGGTACTAACATCAACATGTTCAATATCCATGTCATGTTCTACTCCTAATGCAAACAATGTGCGTAAAGTAGAATGTCGAACTACAGGTGCAAATGTTTCATCGTAGTCGATACCATATTTTTGTGAATAACCTCTGGCAACAAGACGAGCTTTATATTTGCAAAAATTACCATCGGCATCAGTTTTCTCTTTGAAAACCCATTTGCATTTCACAATATTAGTATTTTTCGGACGATCTACTAATTCCCAAACCTTATGAGTTATCAGAGAATCGAACTCGACCTTCATGGCTTCCATCCATCCTTCACTATTAATTGAAGTGGTTACCTCTTTATAATTTCTAGGTAAGTTTTCGGAATAGAAATTAAGTTCATAATCCTTTAGCCATGTGGGTAAACGTCGTTCTCTCTGTGGTCTCTGGGGTAGATTTGATGATGATGATTGCTCATCGTTGACAGGAGATGTAAGGTCATTACTCTGCATGTCACCTTCATCATTTATCTCTAAATTATCATCCTCATTATTTTGTACATTATCATTGTTATTAGTTTCATTATTTTGTGTATCATGGTTAGGATTAACTAAAGAAGAAGATGGAATTACTGCACGATTAGAATTATTATTTACATTAGTATTTACATTAATAGAAATACTATCAGTAATAACATCATTATCATTAATATGTACAGGTTCAACATCCCTTTTATTTTCTATGAAAATAACAGATCTAGCTTTGATTAAACTGCCATCTGAAGGATCAGTTAATCGATAACCTTTAGTATTTTTACAATAACCTACCATTATATACAGTTTAGATTTAGGATCTAACTTCTTACGTTGTTGTCGTGGAGTTAAAGCATATGCTTTTGAACCAAAAACTTTTAAATGACGTAAATTTTTGATCCAGTCCAGACTTCTTCTGGAATATTGTTTAGATACACGGCGGTAGAAACAGCTTCCGCCCAATACTTTTTACCTAAACCAGCATCTTGAAGCATACAACGCGCCTTTTCCATAATTGTCCTATTCAGACGTTCAGCAACACCATTTTGCTGAGGCGTGTGTGGTACAGTTTTTTCATGGATTATACCATACTTCTTAAGAAAGTTACTGAAACTTTTATTGCAATACTCTGTACCGTTATCGCTTCTGATGCATTTAATTTTTAAATTAGTTTGATTTTCAACCAAATTTTTAAAATTAATAACACATTTTAATACACTAACCTGATCTTTCCTATTAAGAAAATAAACAAATGTTTTTCTAGAAAAATCGTCAGTAAAAGTAATAAAATAACGCATATTTCCCCAACTGGTTTCGGACATAGGTCCACATAAATCCGAGTGGATTAATTGTAACTTTTCAGGTGCACGTTTGGCTTTGCCTTTGGGAAATACCTTATTTTGTTGTTTGCCTTTAATACAGGAAACACGGAGACAACGAACCGTTGGGAAACGAAATACCAGTACATAAACTGTCTCGTAGCATTAACATACCTTTCATGCTTAAATGTCCTAATCGTCGGTGCCATAGTTCGAGATCTGAAGATACCAAAGCAGTATTATCACTGTCACTGCTACAATGTGCTGTGGGTTCCTCCAGTACGCTCGATTTTAAAACATTTTTGAGATCTAATTTGTAAACGCCACCAGAGTTAGAGGCTGTGAACTGACAGGCCCCAATTACATTTACATCTGACTTATCATAAACGCTACATTTCTTGTCATCAAAAACTAAAATATAACCTAGTTTAGTCATTTTATTAACAGATAGTAAATTAGCGGTTAAATCCGGTACATATAAAACGTCAGAAATGGTTTTAGAAACATTGTTCTTAAGTGTTACTTTAATATCGCCTATACCTTGACTATATAACTTATTATTATTAGCTTCAGTTATTTCGGCTTTATTATGAACACTAGAAAAAATATGAAACCAATCGTTACGATATGACATATGAGTCGTACAACCAGAGTCTATTAACCAAGAACTATTATTACCAAGAGTACTAACCAAACTATTGTGGGTTGTATAATTTAAATTGCTACCTTTCTTTTTAGAATGAGCACCTGAATTTTGCTTAGATGTAGAAGGAAGAGGTGAAGAATGTCGTCTATGCTTATTCTTCTTGAACTTATTTTTATCCACTTTTAACTGGGCATAAAGGTTTAATATGACCTTCCCTGTTACAATGGTGACAGATAGGAACAAACTTATTAGCATTATTTGCATTCAGCGCTTTTCCGTCGTCTCGTTCAATACAATCATTTCTTCTAACATCATTTTGTAATAGTCGCGACTAACAAATTCACTCGTCAACTTTGTTTGAGATCTTTCAATCGCCATTACTAAGCATCAAATTCATCAGGCAAACCAATGAGCATATACTCAGCCATTTCCTCGTCATCGATGATACAGTCAATGTCGGCAAGTTCTTGACATAAAGATAAAATTGCCCCTAAATATAAATCCATGGAATTAAATTCATTATATTGGATATGTGAAAGTCGTTTCCTTAAATGCAGACGCCGGCTTAAACCAGGACTTTCATAGGCTTTTTGTAAATTTATCCAGTTCATGTGCAGTTTTACAATTCCTCACATGAGGGTAACACACCTTATGAACGCACAAACAAATCTTTGCGTAGGTTCTTTGGTCTCTCGTAACATCAAATAAATCGCCATATGACAGATCGATGTATTCCCATAAGCGGCAGTCTAATAGTACTATCTTCATTTGAAATTTCCAAGTACTATAGTTTTTGGCACCGTCCAATTTCTCAATACTAGCATGAGAATTGTTAATAACATAAGGAGAAGGAACGGACAAACCTGAATTGGGTGTTTCTGCCATTTCGAACAATATTTGTAAAAATCGTAGAAATCATGAAATATTTTTCTGAAATATTATGCAGAATAGCATCGGCCCATAACCTATTGGAGATGGGGGCTTCTCGACATCAAAATAACTTGTTAAAATGTAAATAAAATTATATTAAAATAAAAATACATCTTTAGATATTGACTTTTGGAAATCAACAAGATCCGATTGTCAGAATGACACTCGCGATCTTTTTTACGACGGATAGGTACTTGAGGATTACAAGAACCTTATTTCAACAATGAAACTTTTAAATGGCGTCGATTGTACTAGCTGACCCTTAAAATTAAACTGATAACTCTACTCTAATGCGTATTTTGAGATATCCACGTCTCGCTTCCACATTAGTTACATTAATTAGTTAGTTTGTACCAACCAACTTTGGTACCAACATCCGAGCCGAGCTTTGTCACTGATCAATGACCCCAGAACGCCGTTAACACTATTTTCCGCGTACACTAAATAGTATAAGTAACTAATTGGGCGTACACTCTTCTTTGAAATCCCTATCATAGGTACATCTTTTTCGCAGTGGAAGCACAGATACTATAAAGATTTTTATTTATTATGTTTCATTATCAATCTTTATAGTTACCTACGTTTGTCATACTTAACACTATTACCTTAGTTTTTCTGGCATTCAAAGGAGTCCTTTTTCTGAACATCCTTCTTTCATATCTGTGACTAGTGATTGCAGTTGTTGTTCAAACGATAAGTACAACATCACTGCATAAAGCAGGCAGTTCACTCATCGTCACCGACAGTTACTCTCTTTAGGCATTTGTCGAGATTGATTGAACAATCTGGCAGAAAGCACGCAACCCTGTTTAACGCCCATTTGGGATTCAAAAGAAGGCGACATACCTCCCTCTACCAAGTTTGACAGTATGACACCTACGTAGGTACCTAGTACATATATTACTAGGTATGTAATCTGTGGTGTGATATCTATCTATTTAGTCCACGGGCCCACATATAAGGGATTTCAGTGATAAATAACAGGCTGAAAGTTTATACACAGCTTCGTTTTGACGAGACACCCAACTTTTTACCTTCCGAGTGACCCCCAGCTCTAACATGTCAGAATGGTACCTTCCGAGTGACCCCCAGCTCTAACATGTCAGAATGGTACCTTCCGAGTGACCCCCAGCTCTAACATGTTAAAATGGTACCTTCCGAGTGACCCCCAGCTCTAACATGTCAAAATGGTACCTTCCGAGAGACCCCTAGCTCTAACATGTCAGAATGGTACCTTCCGAGTGACCCCCAGCTCTAACATGTCAGAATGGTACCTTCCGAGTGACCCCCAGCTCTAACATGTCAAAATGGTACCTTCCGAGAGACCCCCAGCTCTAACATGTCAGAATGGTACCTTCCGAGTGACCCCCACCTCTAACATGTCAGAATGGTACCTTCCGAGTGACCCCCAGCTATAACATGTCAGAATGGTACCTTCCGAGTGACCCCCAGCTCTAACATGTCAGAATGGTACCTTCCGAGTGACCCCCAGCTCTAACATGTTAAAATGGTACCTTCCGAGTGACCCCCAGCTCTAACATGTCAAAATGGTACCTTCCGAGAGACCCCTAGCTCTAACATGTCAGAATGGTACCTTCCGAGTGACCCCCAGCTCTAACATGTCAGAATGGTACCTTCCGAGTGACCCCCAGCTCTAACATGTCAAAATGGTACCTTCCGAGAGACCCCCAGCTCTAACATGTCAGAATGGTACCTTCCGAGTGACCCCCACCTCTAACATGTCAGAATGGTACCTTCCGAGTGACCCCCAGCTATAACATGTCAGAATGGTACCTTCCGAGTGACCCCCAGCTCTAACATGTCAGAATGGTACCTTCCGAGTGACCCCCAGCTATAACATGTCAAAATGGTACCTTCCGAGCGACCCCCAGCTCTAACATAAAGCACTTCCACTTCTAGTTAATAGTTTTTATAAGTTTAAAAAAATATCAGCTCCTTCTTTTCATTCTGATAAGCATATTCTTTTTTGATATTTTAATTTATAAGCCTAATAATATTTTAGACTTTGGTATTTTAAAGGGTGATGTAAATTTTGTATCTATATTAAATTTCAGGGTTGGACAGGTATTTTTTCTGATTCATCTGATGTTCTTGGGCGTGTTGGTGCTGGTGTGTACCATCCCATTAAAAAAAGTGTCCTTCAGAGACTTCTGTATTTACCGGGCAATGTCTTGGCATTTTGGAAGCTGTCAAGTATATAATTATGTGCAAACTAAATAATATAATTATTTTTTATGATAGTAGTAGTTTTCTACAAACTCTCATGAGTACCTAATCATTTTAAATCTCATAATTATCATCCTATTATTTTCAAAATTAAAGAACTATTATTTCAATACACTTCTAAAAGTAAAAATATAAAGTTAGCTTGGATTCCTGGTCACTCTGGTATTTTAGCAATGAAAGGGCTGACCAGTGTGCAAAGGATGCGGTTTTGTGTGGTGATAGGGACACATTTTTAATTATTCCCCAGATTTATTATTATTACAGATATCTCTACCAGCTACTTATCTGCGAAAATCTTGGTCCATTCAATGGGGTTCAATGAAGAATAAATGTTGGTATTCTAGGATTCAACCTGTAATTCCATTAAATTTCGTTTTTTAAATTTCGTCTTAGTAAATGAATTGCATCTATACTTTGTAAATAATATATTTTTTTGTTGCTCACCAGTTTATTTTATTTTTTTTGTAACAAACAGTCATAATATAAAGGATGTCCCAAGAAGAACGCAATTTTTAAATCTGGCAACATTCGAAGTGTCATTGTTTGACATTTGAACAATTGTTATTGTTTGCTAGTAGAAGGTACGAGGTTAGTAAAAATGGAGCGCTACACGAACGAACAACGCATTCTCATTGTGAAATTGTTTTACCAAAATGGTGAAAGTTTTGCGGCTACAGTTCGCAAATTGCGATCAATTTGGGGTCACAATAATGCTCCAAAAGAGTCAACTGTAAAGAGATTAATGGATAAATTTGCCGAAACTGGGTCTGTTAGTGATGTAAAGACAACAACGCTCCATCGACCAGGTCGTTCGACCGAAAATGTCGCAGCTGTACGTGATGATGTCGCTCAAACTCCATCCACCTCAATTCGACACCGAGCTCAGCAAATTGGTGTCTCCAAATCCACTTTGCAGCGAATTTTGACGAAAGATTTGCATCTTCATGTATACAAAGTTCAATTGACTCAGGAACTGAAGCCAGCTGACCATGGACAGCGAAGGGAGTTCGTTAATTGGGTATTGAGAGACAACATGAAAATGCTGATTTTGCCGATAAAATTCTTGCCTAGAATTGAAGAAATGAATGTGGAGGGCAACAAGACGGCGCCACATGTCATACAGCCAGAGAAACAATTCAATTGCTGCATCAGTCATTTCCCGGTCGTGTTATTTCGCGTTTTGGAGATCAGAATTGGCCGCCTAGATCGTGCGATTTAACACCATTAGATTTTTTTCTTTGGGGTTTTTTGAAGTCGATGGTTTACGCGAATAAGCCGACGACGACTCAAGCCTTAAAAGAGGAAATTGGACGCTGCATTAATGAAATACCGCAGCATTCATGCAAAACGGTCATTGAAAATTTCATTAAAAGATCGCGTGCATGCCAGCAAAGCCGCGGCGGCCATCTGCACGATATATTGTTCCATACATAACCTCATTCTGTCTACTTTACGATATAATAAAGTTTCACGATTTTTTTTTACATATCGTTTTATTTAAAATTTAAAAATTGCGTTCTTCTTGGGACACCCTTTATATATAGTCAGTTTATCTTCATAAATTAAGAATTAAAGATTCTTCTGTATGTGAATCAATCATATTTTTTTCTTTTGTCCATTGTACGATAGTTCCGATTTTATTTCGTCTTTATCTAAAATTGTTTCTTGTAAATATATTTTAGGCTTATTTTCTACAGACATTGTTTTTTCATTGTCATTATTTTTATCGAAAAATAAAATAAAATTGTAAAGTAGGTACCTATTTAATTTTATGTCTTAGTTATATTTTAAATATATTGTAACATTATAGTTATATTATTATTTTGGTCTTTTAATTAGATGTAAGTGTACTTAAGTTATTTTAGTGTAGATATTTGTTGTTATTTCTTTGTTTCAGCTCTTATTTTTATTCATTTTATCTTTTTCTTTAATATTTACACTGATGTGACACTGGCATAGTTTTGTGTTCTCAAGTGAAAAAGTTCTTACTGCTTATAAAACTTATACAGAACTAAAACAATGATAAAATTAAATATGGCTCTTAACTAAGCTGGCTATTATGTAATACTACAGAAGGAGAGTAAATAAAAGACATGAGCTACACATACACTGTCCACCCACCAACTATATGACTGGAAGAGTAGATGGGCTTGTATCAGTCCACCAGGTGGCCAACATACACTTCACTCATCATTTATAATCAACATTGTATATTCAACAACACATCTACACCAGAGTGATGTTCTCCAGCTGCCGGATGAGCGCCATGTGGCTGAAGGTGTCCGGGCTGGAGGTGAAGGCCGCCAGCAGGTCTGAACGGGTCTTGTCCTGCCCGCAGTAGTACAGCTGAACCTGGTCGGCCAGGCACCGCGCCTCCGCACCGCTCAGGACATTCTACAACACAAAGACCTGTACTCCTGCACCGTCCGTGCCCATCTATTCCACACTCACCTTGTCATACTCTCCTCGCATCAGCACCACTCCCTTCTCCTTGAGCTCGGGGTAGTGCACTATGGTAAGGCATTCGGGGGCGTTCTCCTTGTGAACCTGGTACGCCAAGAGAGGGGTGAAGTGGAGACTGTGGCCGGCGCTCTGGCACAGAAAGAACTCGTAGCCCTGCGCACGCGGCAGCGGGAACAGGAAGGCGGGGTGGCGCGCGGCCGCCTCCCGCTGGCGCTCGTAGGTGTGCGCAGGGATGGCGGCGGCGATCACCTCCTTGTTCAGATGGTACTCCCTCCAGAGAGCTCCCAGCTGCTCGGCGTCCTTGTCGGCCACCAGCTCGGTGCGCAGTATGTCGTCCAGCCGCCGCTCTCCGGCCGCCGCGCCGCTCGTCGCCGCCGGCTTGGGGTGCAGCACGGACGAAAACTGCCTGGTGTCGACTGGCGGGAGCTCGGCCCGGCGCTCCACTCGAGAGCGGAACTCCTCGGGCGCAGACTTCTGCAGCGCCGAGATGCGCTCCGAGTACTTTTCGTAGTAGGGATTGTTTTCCAGCTTCTCCAAAGCTTTCTCGAGTTTGGCGGAATTCATCATTATGTTTCTTCTACACAACTTTGTGGAGGCGATACAGCTGAACAGCGATCGGACTCCCGGCGCCATAATCTGCTATCACATTTATGTAAGAAATGTAAACATGTGAAATATTTAAAGATTATATATAGATAAGCATAAAAATAACAATCGAATTACTATACAAAGCAAACGAGAATTGAGAATAAATATCGAGATGAGAAATTTTTTTTTGTTACCTAATGTTTTTTTTTTATTTTTTTTTAAAAAGGACATTGCACATCAGTCCTAAACACATAATTTATTCACATACTATTTTTAGTTAGGGATCATCAAATTCCAAGTTTTGCAGAATTTGATGCTCTTCATAAAGAAATTCGCGTCATATCATCCTAACACGTCGTGTATATGGGAGTTCACAAAGTTTAAGTTAAACATGGCTATTATGGGTCAAGAGCTCTTTGCCTTCCCGATTACCAAAATGTCATAATAAAAGTGCGCCAAAATTGACAGCTATTTGTCCATAAAATTAATTTGGTCTGTGGTAGTTCCTTGGTGGGTGGCCGGCAAAATGAGAGGACAAGAATAAAATATTTCTTTTTTTTATCATTGTTAATATTATGGAAAATTTCTCTCAAATAGAAAATATTGGAGAGGGCACCTATGGAGTAGTATATAAAGCCAAAGATCGCATCACTGGGGAGGTGGTCGCTTTGAAGAAGATCGACCTCACCAAGTAAGTTTCCATCATTTGTTCTCTCTTCTTTCCAGACTTCAATCTCAGGATCAGCTCGCTAATTATTTGAAGTGGCTCCATCGCCATATATACCCTCGCCACCCGTCCTAAGCAGTGTTTTTACCTACTGTACCATTGCAAAAATAGAATCGTGTCTGACCCTAATTTACTTTAAAAATATGTTTTGGAAGGCCCATCTTCCTGTGGTGGGGGTCTAGAACTGTGTCTTTGGGGGCTGTGATGTTGATCGCCTGGAGGAGATATTCAATAATTTAATAAAATATAGGTGACAGAATTTTTATAAGTACCTAGCTGTACGTAGGGTCAATCTTTTGAAATATTTGTTATAAAATAATTATTAAATAGTTTCTAATTAGATATAACAGTGTAATTTTTTGTGGTTTAATCCAGACAATTCTAATTATAAATTGGGAACCTGCTCAAGATTTTAACTATTGTTGTGACCGATATCTACAGTTGGGGATAGACAATAGGGTAATCTTCAATGAAAATGCACAATCACGACTTTTTCTTGCTTGTATTTTTAGACCAATGTCAAAATGAAAATATATCAAATATACGAGGGGCGTTCAAAATATTCTCGGTATTGATACGTTACAACCTCTTTTATATATATATTTGTTACTGGCCGCTAAGATTCATCCATTGACATTAAAAAAAAGTAAAATTGGAACCGAGATGTTCTTTTGTTTTTCTGCAATTGCTGAACAAACATGAACACCATGAGCGAATTAACAATTTTAACGAAATTAGAGCACCGATCCGTCATAAAATTCTTGACAAAACAGAGTAAAAATCAAAAAACCATAAAAGAGGAAATGGATTGTGTTTACCGTGAGTCTGCTCCTTCTTTATCTACTATTCAAAAATGGTCAAGCGAATTTAAGCGTGGAAGGGAGAGTATTGAAGATGACCCTAGACCTGGCCGGCCTGTAGTGGCTACCTCACAAGAAAATATTGATAAAGTGGAAAAACTTATATTGGAAGACGGCCGAGTGAAGGTAAAATCTATAGCTCAAGTAACCAATCTCTCTATTGGTACCGTACATGACATTATACATGACCATCTTAATATGTCAAAAGTAAGTGCAAGATGGGTTCCGCGAATGCTGACGCTTCTTCAAAAGGATATGCGTGTGGCTTGCTGTTCAGATTTTATCGACCTGTGTGGTGAAAATCCCGATGAGGTGCTGCAAAAAATAGTTACTGGAGATGAAACCTGGGTTCATCATTATGACCCAGAGAGCAAACAGGAGTCCATGCAGTGGCACATTAAGGGTTCAGCTCATCCCAAGAAGTTCAAGGTAATCCCGTCAGCTGGCAAGGTCATGGCCACAATATTTTGGGATTGTGAAGGAGTTTTGCTTATCGATTATAAAGAAAAAGGTGTAAATATCACAGGGCAGTACTACGCTAACGTTATACGTCAATTAAGAGATGCGATCAAAGAAAAGAGGCGAGGAAAGTTAACCAAAGGTGTTCTGCTTCTGCATGACAACGCCCCTGTCCATACTGCTCATATTGCCAAGGCAGCTATTGTTGAATGTGGGTTTGAAACTGTTACTCATCCACCCTATAGTCCGGACTTAGCCCCAAGCGACTTCTTTTTGTTTCCCAATCTTAAAAAGGATCTGCGTGGAAATAAATTTTCTGACGATGAAGCGTTGAAGACGGCCGTGGAGGAGCATTTTTACACCAAAGATAAAAAATATTTTTATGAGGGATTAAAAAAAATAATTGATCGATCTTATAAGTGTATGAACATAGGGGGGGAGTATATTGAAAAATAAAAATATCAAACTTTTCGTACTTGTTTGTTTTTATCCACATACCGAGAATATTTTGAACGCCCCTCGTATGTCATATAAAAGTCAAAATAATATCATAATTAAAAAGTACAAAAACGTGTGGCAAAGGATGCCAAATCGTCGGCCACAATTGTACAGAATTGAATAATATTGTATTTTCTTGTAATGCTGTGAGTTACAATTAAATAAATAAATTATATTTCATGCATTTGCCACCGTCCACCACTGCATATATGCTAGACGCAACACATCTTTTGCCTTAAAGTTGGCTATACATTGATGGTTTTTGATACTCTATCAAGAAATAATTAGTTGATTAGACAATCCCCACTACTTTAAGGCCTATATTATTAAATAGATCTCAAGATATAAAACTTGAAGTCAGGTTAATATTACCAAATGTTACAGAAACAAACAATGGAAGTCCATTTGTTAATATGAACTCTCAATGAAATGACAAGATTGCCAATTGACATCATCATGTACAATGATCATAAAATTTCAATAATTGATAAGACTAATGTTGTTTTTACTGAGTGTTGAAGAAGAAGACAAATTTCTAAGCATTCCATGGAATAACCATGCGGGTGCCGGGTCCATCGTGTGTGGGTAAGAGATGAGAAGAATGGTGTCATGGGCTTGCGACCGACAATAGGCTGGTTTAAAAAGGAGGGCCTCCTTTTTATTTTATTGCGCAATAATACGACCACCATCCACAATTCAAATCCTCTCCCTATCCAACCAAATACTGCATGATTCCGTTAATGCCGTCTTGGAAGCTCTTTCCGTAATGTATCTCCGGTAGACCTGCTTACGCACAATTATTTCAGTAAGCGGTGCAAAGATTTTGCTGGTATTTGGAAAATAAAATACATGTATTTCATATCAAGTACTAGAGCTGTCATGATAATATTTTATACATTTTGTACACTTAAACTATATAAAATAAAGGGTTTTTTCTACTTAAATAAATAATAAAAAATGATTAATTCTTTATATACTGTAAATTACTTTATAGAAAATAAAAATAAGACTGGGCATGAGAGCCGGTGTCCTAAGTGGATATCTGTGTATCTCAGGTCACCAGATTGCACCCCTCAGACTAAGTGGATATCTGTGTATCTCAGGTCACCAGATTGCACCCCTCAGACTAAGTGGATATCTGTGTATCTCAGGTCACCAGATTGCACCCCTCAGACTAAGTAGATATCTGTGTATCTCAGGTCACCAGATTGCACCCCTCAGACTAAGTGGATATCTGTGTATCTCAGGTCACCAGATTGCACCCCTCAGACTAAGTAGATATCTGTGTATCTCAGGTCACCAGATTGCACCCCTCAGACTAAGTGGATATCTGTGTATCTCAGGTCACCAGATTGCACCCCTCAGACTAAGTGGATATCTGTGTATCTCAGGTCACCAGATTGCACCCCTCAGACAAAGTGGATATCTGTGTATCTCAGGTCACCAGATTGCACCCCTCAGACTAAGTAGATATCTGTGTATCTCAGGTCACCAGATTGCACCCCTCAGACTAAGTGGATATCTGTGTATCTCAGGTCACCAGATTGCACCCCTCAGACTAAGTGGATATCTGTGTAT
The DNA here is from genome assembly GCA_910589645.1 of Tinea semifulvella. Classification (NCBI taxonomy): domain Eukaryota; kingdom Metazoa; phylum Arthropoda; class Insecta; order Lepidoptera; family Tineidae; genus Tinea; species Tinea semifulvella. The sequence continues at coordinate 12,627,180 of OU342601.1, forward strand.
CTCAGGTCACCAGATTGCACCCCTCAGACTAAGTGGATATCTGTGTATCTCAGGTCACCAGATTGCACCCCTCAGACTAAGTGGATATCTGTGTATCTCAGGTCACCAGATTGCACCCCTCAGACTAAGTGGATATCTGTGTATCTCGGGTCACCAGATTGCACCCCACAGACTAAGTGGATATCTGTGTATCTCAGGTCACCAGATTGCACCCCTCAGACTAAGTGGATATCTGTGTATCTCAGGTCACCAGATTGCACCCCTCAGACTAAGTGGATATCTGTGTATCTCAGGTCACCAGATTGCACCCCTCAGACTAAGTGGATATCTGTGTATCTCAGGTCACCAGATTGCACCCCTCAGACTAAGTGGATATCTGTGTATCTCAGGTCACCAGATTGCACCCCTCAGACTAAGTGGATATCTGTGTATCTCAGGTCACCAGATTGCACCCCTCAGACTAAGTGGATATCTGTGTATCTCGGGTCACCAGATTGCACCCCTCAGACTAAGTGGATATCTGTGTATCTCAGGTCACCAGATTGCACCCCTCAGACTAAGTGGATATCTGTGTATCTCAGGTCACCAGATTGCACCCCTCAGACTAAGTGGATATCTGTGTATCTCAGGTCTCCAGATTGCACCCCTCAGACTAAAACTAATTGTAAATAAATGGTTTAAAAAAAATATATATTTAAAAGAATTATAATTGTTATCAAGTTAGAATAATTTATCCAACAATTTATATGAATTATATTGTATGAGACCCAACAAGATGATTGATGTTGTACCATTTTTATTTTGGTTACAAACACCAATAACTAAAAACTATAAAATAAAAAAAACAAAAACCGACTTCAAAACTATGCCTAAGAGTATATGTAAATACTTAAACTATGCCTACGAGTATATATAAATACTTAAACTATGCCTACCTGGGAGGGCGGTGTAACGTTTGGTGGTAAAAAGATCTCAAACCTACGTTATGCCGATGCGACAACCCTGTTTGCCGCGTCAGAACAGGAAATGGTAGAACTCTTGAACCGTTTGGAAAACGTCAGCACAAAATTTGGTCTTTCCATCAATAGAGCCAAAACAAAGCTGATGGTAGTCGACAGATCTCACAGGATAACGCGCACAACTGACCTTGATGACTATGAAACCGTGGAAGATTTCCTTTACCTCGGCTCTACTGTCAGCAATAAGGGAGGTTGCGAAAGTGAGATTGGTCGACGAATTGGAATGTCTAAAACAGCAATGACAAAATATGGAGAGATACCAACATATCCAGGAAGACAAAAATCCACATTGTCAGAACGCTCGTATTCTCCATATTCTTGTACGGTTCAGAGACGTGGACTATAAAAGCCGCAGATAGGGCAAGAATTGATGCATTTGAGATGTGGTGCTGGCGTCGTTTGCTTAATATTCATTGGACCGCACGACGCACTAACGTTTCTGTGCTCGAAGAGCTCAAACTTGCTAAGGTACAGAGACTTTCTGCCGTCTGCTTTACCCGAATTCTGCAATATTTTGGCCACATTGCTAGAAGAGGCGCCGACAATCTGGAAAAACTCTTAGTAACGGGAAAGGTAGACGGTAAAAGAACAAGAGGAAGAAGCCCCAAACGATGGTCCAGTCAGGTGACTGACCACCTAAACATCCCAGTACACCAAGCCATCCACTGCGCTGAGGACCGCAACCACTGGAAACGGCTAGTGGATGGACTGCGACGGAGTCACGATCCCCAACAGTGGGGTACCGACTAAGGAGGAGGAGGAGGAAACTATGCCTACGAGTATATGTAAATACTTAAACTATGCCTACGAGTATATATAAATACTTAAACTATGCCTACGAGTATATATAAACACTTAAACTATGCCTACGAGTATATGTAAATACTTAAACTATGCCTACGAGTATATGTAAATACTTAAACTATGCCTACGAGTATATATAAACACTTAAACTATGCCTACGAGTATATGTAAATACTTAAACTATGCCTACGAGTATATGTAAATACTTAAACTATGCCTACGAGTATATATAAACACTTAAACTATGCCTACGAGTATATGGAAATAATTAAACTATGCCTACAAGTATATGGAAATACTTAAACTATGCCTACGAGTATATGTAAATACTTAAACTATGCCTACGAGTATATGTAAATACTTAAACTATGCCTAAGAATATATGGAAATAATTAAACTATGCCTACAAGTATATGGAAATACTTAAACTATGTCTACGAGTATATGTAAATACTTAAACTATGCCTACAAGTATATGGAAATACTTAAACTATGCCTAAGAATATATGGAAATAATTAAACTATGCCTACAAGTATATGGAAATACTTAAACTATGCCTACGAGTATATGTAAATACTTAAACTATGCCTAAGAATATATGGAAATAATTAAACTATGCCTACAAGTATATGGAAATACTTAAACTATGCCTACGAGTATATGTAAATACTTAAACTATGCCTACAAGTATATGGAAATACTTAAACTAAAAAAAAAAAAAATATTTTAATTAGTTCAAAGCAAGAGCCTTGAAGGGCAATATTTAATATTTATAAACAGTTATTTTTGGAGTCGGTGCCAGCCAAGAAGGAGCTTGATCCTGTCCGGTGTGTCCGGTGAGTGGCCGGGGTGACCCGACTTGTACTCTGTGAGGCAGACGACGCGGCGACGTGGATGGTCTCGTAAACACTTTGATGTGCTTCTTTTCAATTATTTTTCAATTCCACTTGAATTGAAATTTTGTTACGTTTGATTTTTATTCATATTTTCCAGACACCATTCTTCTCATCTCTTACCCACACACGATGGACCCGGCACCCGCACGGTGATTCCATGGAATGCTTAGGAATTTGTCTTCTTATTTGAGTAGGTATCTATTAAAGGTAATTTTTATTTGGTTGGCTCCGACTGCAAACATAGCTGTTTATAAATATTATATACATACATAAGTATGAATAGTTTTGTTGATTACCCTCGAAGGCGGGAGCTTTCAACTAATTCAAATATGATGACGGCTCCTTATTACAAATACATACGACCTTCTTTGTTCATGTTTCTGTAATAACAGTCAAAAAACAAAGAGTCCTAGAAAAGAAACAAGACAAATCTAATAAACTACTAATTTTAGTAAACAATAAATTCTAATGTGGAACAGTGTCAAAGTCAAAATATCTTTATTCACGTAAACCTATTACAGGCTTTTATGAAACGTCATTAACGTCATGGTGGCTCGGTTCCTTAACATCCTACAAAGGTCGGTATTAATCGGTTCCGCCGTCCCCCTCAGCGAGCAGGGCGGCGTGCCCTCCACGGCGCTGCGCGAAGCGTCCCTGCTGCGCGGGCTGCGGCACGAGGGCGTGGTCCGGCTGCGGGAGGTGGTGGCGGGCGCGGGCCGGCTGCTGCTGGTGCTGGAGTACATGCCGGCCGACCTGCGCCGCGCCCTGGACCGCGCGCCCCGCGGCCTGCCCCCCGCGCTGGCCCGCTCCTACCTGCGCCAGCTGCTGGCCGCGCTGGCGCACTGCCACGCGCGCCTCGTGCTGCACCGCGACCTCAAGCCGCAGAACGTGCTGGTGGACGAGCGCGGCCGCCTCAAGCTGGCCGACTTCGGGCTGGCGCGCGCCGCCGCCGTGCCGCTGCGGGCCTACACGCGCGAGGTCGTCACCCTCTGGTACCGCGCGCCCGAGCTGCTGCTGGGCGCGCGCCTCTACTGCGGCGCCGTGGACGTGTGGTCGGCGGCCGCCATCGCGCTGGAGATGGTGTCGGGGCGCGCCGCCTTCCCCGGGGACTCGGAGGTGGACCAGCTGTTCCGCGTGTTCCGCGCGCTGGGCACCCCGCCGCCGCCCGCGCTGCGCGCCTTGCCGGACGCGCGCGCCGCCTTCCCCCGCTGGCCGGCGCGGCCGCCCGCCCGCCTGCTGCCCGCCGCGCTGGCGCCCGCGCACGCCGGCCCGCTGGCCGAGCTGCTGGCCGCCATGCTGCGCTACGAGCCGCGCCGCCGGGCCACCGCGCGCGCCGCCCTCCGGCACCGCTACCTCGCCGACTGCCGCCTCGTGCGCCCAGACTAGACCGTTGTCATTTCATTCTATTTTATATAACCAGTGTAAATAATGTTTTTGTCAATAAAGTATTTTTATATATTTTATTCTTTACCACCAGCTGACCGGCGAACTTCAGCGAGTCACTCGCGGCATTATAGCTCAAACACGTAGATTTGAGTATTTGAATTCAATTCAAATTCAATCTTGAAAATGGGGTGTATCAAAGCTTTTTGTAGATGTCGCTAGCGGCAATGGTACCTTGTTTACAACTATGACGCACCATTTTAAAATGTTTTTGTAGTTTTTTATTCTTAATAAAATATACTAAAATATTTTAACTTAAAGTTACCTACCTTAAATTACGAATTAGAAAAGCGAACACCGTCTTTAAAAAGAAAAAAGTTGTAATTAATAGAACGGCAATTTTGAGTTCACCATATCTCTGATTTCGCTTGGAAATTTCGATTTGTACACTTAAAAGCTGCTCAATTCGTCATGATATCCAGAAAATAATAATTATCGTAATAAAAATACGAGTTTTCTATGCAACTGACAGTTATTTAGGTACCATTTATCATGCGCCATCTATCATGATAAAAAGTTAGTGATACACCATTGCCGCTAGCGACATCTACCAAAAGCTTTGCCTGATACATCCCATATTAAACCAAAAAGAAAAATTTAACAGAGGGAGTCCTTCGCGCCATTTTGCAGGACATGTCAAGTGCAAGTTTTTGTTTTGAAAATTAATTTACTGTGGATATTATTGGTCAAAAGTGGTGTTGTTTTGTTTAATAATGTGCTACAATGTGAATAATTATGGAAAACGATAAATTGGACTTGAAATACTGGGCACAAGTTGCAGTTTATTTTTTGCGGTTTTCCCGCGCTGTCAACTCCCATATTTTACCCGACGTGTTTGAGCTATGGTGCCGCGAGTGACTCCAAGAAAAGCATTAAATTTAAATGCATTAACTCATAAAAAAGAAAGATATATTACGTCAGACTTGGCTGTATGGGCTAGACCCTTTGCCTTTGCCAAAAAAAAGAAAAACATTAAATAAAAAACAAAGATCAAGTAGTAGGGTCTTAGATAAAAAAGGATTAATAAAAAATATTTTATTTTATATGAAGTAAAACCAAACTCAAATATTAATATAATGAATATATTTACAAATAAGGGACAATATTTTATAATTAGCCAAATAAATGATTCATTTTAGATGGTAATGGATTTTTATGATTCACTAATAAAGAAAATGAAAAAGAATATTTATTTCAATATTTCTTTTTATCTATATCACCTATACCTCCCCCACAATCACATAAATTGGAACCTTTAACATTGATTCTATTAAGATGAGAAGATGAACAACAGTGTCCAATTCTTAACCGGGCCAAAGTAGAAGTATTCTGTTTGCTAAATACTTTATATATAGCAAACCAAGGTCTAAAACTAATAGAAGGTTGTATAGAAAACAAATGAGATCCTTTCAATTTCGAAAGAAAGAAAATACTTTATCACAACAATTAGAATGGTTACAAAAAATTAAAATATGCAAGGAATAAATTTAAATGTAAGCCTATTCTATATACCGAAACATACAAACAGGTGTGGCGATAAATAGGTGGTCAGCTCAGTATATGCTACAGCCGAGGCTGCAGCGCTGATTTTCAGCTGATGCCTTATGTTGGGTGAGTCACGGGTCGCAGAGATATATTATTTATTTATTTATATTAGCATATGCCTTTTGAGTGCCGATCTGAAACCTGCTAAGGAATGCATGTCCCGAAGCGGTGGAGGCAAGTTGTTCCATATTTTCACAGCAGCGTACCATTTTTTCATTTCGAATAATGATTTCAAAGACTGCTCCAAATAAACTTAAGCTAGAGCAACCAAGTCATAAGAATAATTTAAGTTACCATGAGCTACGCATACTTGGCTATAGATTGGGTGAGAATGGGTTAGACAAAACTTCATTTATTTAATATTCATTTATTATTAATTTTATTTTCCAAAATAAATTAATTAGAATGTTTAATTGCCAAATATTCGCCAGGTTAGAACTTTTAAATAAGAAACGTTAGAATTTTGGTGGAATAGTGACCAACCAACACTTCCTTGTGGAGTAAACTTGAGGCACCTGTAAAAAACAGATCTGCATTTGGCCATCTAACTTGGACAATAGAATTGAACACATCATTACATTTTTTTATTTTTTTTTACACATCACTACAATTATCTTTTTATTTTTTGATACATAAATCTAAAATTATTAATTAAATTAGAGCATGAAATTACTGGAACGGAAGAATTTTAAACAAAAGGGAATTTAATTAATTTTAATTTAGAGAGTGAATAAACCAGTCTCGGGAAAACCTTTTTGGTTATCCTGGATATATATATATATATATATTCAGAGAACTTGATTTTTTTGTAACTGTAAGGATTTAAAAAAATATCACCTACAAATTGACGTCTTCTTTTCAAGGGTGGATCAGCACATTCAATTTGCAAGGAATTTATTGGAGACGACTTCATCGCACCAATAACAATTCTAAGAGCCTTAGATTGAATATTATCCAGTTTTTTTTAAGAGCTGACGAATTACAAGGTTCTAAAATTAAAGATGCATAGTCTATCTCATTATATAGAAGACGCTGCGAAAATGGGTGAGAACCCCACCAAGTCCAGGGAAGTCACACTCTCATTATATCCATTTTGTTTCACTTTTAGTAATAATATATTCGATATGTTTAATAAAATTTAATTACGACTTCGGATTTACGCGTCTTTGTATCGAGATCGGAATACGAGGGTTTTTTGTTTGTTAATTTATCTGGAACTCCAACTACAATTATAGAATTTTACACAATACATAAGACCATGAATGGGTTCACAATTTTTAATCGAAGTAAATATATAAATACGATCGCAGTCTCCGTTAGGCAAAATGTGGTTTACATAAAATTAGGAACCAAAGAGAAAACAATCGATTCGGAACGTAGAGCGGCGAAGGTCACGGTTTCCAGAGCTTGAGGAGTCCGTCTTCGGAGAAGGTGGCCAGCAGGTTCTGGTGCGGGTGGTGCGCCAGGCCGATGACGGGCTGCTCGTGCGGCGCCAGCGTGCGCTCCACGCGCCCCGACTGCACGCACACCGCCGACACCGCGCGCGCCGCGTCCGCCAGGTACAGCAGCCGCCCGCGCGCCGACACCGCGCCCGCCACCAGCGGCGCCGCGCCCGCGCCCAGCTCGCGCACCAGCTGGCCGCCCGCCGTCAGCAGCAGCGCGCGCGGCGCCGCGCCCAGCGCCACCAGCTGCTCGCCCGCCGCCAGCAGCGCCGCCAGCGCCGGCCCGCCCGCGCCGCGCCACAGCCCGCCCGCGCCCGCGCCGCGCGCCGGCCACCAGCGCAGGGACCCGTCCGCGCCCGCGCTCACCACCGCGTGCCCGTCCGCGGTGAACGCCGCGTCGTTCACGAACGACGAGTGGCCGCGGAACTCCTTCAGCATCTTGCCGGACTTGAGTCCGTGCAGGCGCACCGTGCCGTCGAACGACGAGGACAGCAGCTGCGCGGAGTCCCGCCCGAACTGCACGCCGGTGACGCCGCGGGAGTGCGCCCGCTCCAGCCGCCGCACCAGCTGGCCGGTGGCGACGCGCCACACCTTGATCTTGCCGTCGTTGTCTCCGGCGGCGAGCAGCTCCGAGTCCCGCGAGAAGCCGAGACACAGCACGGCCGCGTCGGTGCTCATGAACCTCTCCTGCGCCTGGTAGCGCAGGTCCTTGCGGATCTTGCCCGTGGAGAAGTTCCAGACCTCGACGAGCCCGTCCACCGAGCCGGTGACGAGGTACTGGCCGTCCGGAGAGAAGCGCGCCGCCTCGACGTGCGACTTGCGGCCGAACTTGACGGTGGCGGCGAGGCGCGCGACGGGCTCGTCCTCCGCGGGCGCGCGCCGGGCCGCCTTCCCGCGGAACAGGTCCAGGCCGGCCGGCAGCCTGCCCGCGCGCGCCTGCCAGCGCAGCGCCTGCCCCAGCAGCGCCAGCAGGCGCGCGGGCGGCGCCACGGCCAGCTCCCCGGCCAGCGCGGCGGCCAGCGCCTGGCGCGCGCGCTCGCGGCCGCCCGCCCCGTACGCCTCGCGCGGGTCGAAGTAGGTCCGCGCCAGCAGCGCCTCCAGCCTGGCGTGCCGCTCGGGCTGGGCGCGCGCCAGCAGCCGACACGGCCCGGCGCCGCGCAGCACGGCCCGCGCGGCGCCCAGCTCCCGCAGCTCGGCCAGCTCCAGCAGCACGTGCTCGTACAGGTCCATGAGCTTGGAGTCCGGCAGACGGAGCGGCGCCACCGCCTTGAGCACGGCGTCCCACTGGCCGGAGGTGATGTCTGCGCAGAACCCCTCCACGCTGTCCACGGTGTTGAGCGACACGCCGGTCTCCTCCTGCCACCGATACTGATATAGACATTGTCGGGTTGTATAGAAGCAGAGTCCGTGACTTAATTAGTGCCAATTGGGATAGAATCTACAATTTATGACAGCATTATGTGGGAGAAAGAGAGAACAACAATGGTGCATCGGGCTTGCAACTGATTATATTTATTTTTATTTGAAAACTTTATCTATATGAATGGAAAATGTAATTTATTTATTTACTCGGAACTCCAAGTGTGCCAAACTTGCAATAAAACGTAACTACAGCAGTTACGTTTTATTTTATTTATTTATTTATTAGATGCTCATAACAAGATGCAGTCATACCAAAATATAAACAGATACATACAACTAACTAAGATCTGGACTTCATCTCAAAAATTTGAGCATACAGCTTGCTATTTATACAACCATTCCAATGGTAAGGTTTTATAATATAAAAAAAAAAGTAATTGTCAGTAGCTAATTAATGTCAAAAATCAAAATAATATAAAGGTCAAAATCAAAATCAAAGTTTTCCGAAACTTGCATTTTACACTAAGCACACTGAAGGCGTTAATGAAATGATTCTGGGTCAACACAACATATCTTCAAACTATCCTTTCAGGCAGTGGCTTTCAGAAACTAAACTATTCAACATATATGTCAAATATTGATACTATTTTCTCCAAATTAATTTTAACTTTTGTATTAATTAAAAAATTAACTACAATAATATAGACAATTACTTTTTTTAAAATATTATCTCTTAATTTTTATTATTTATTCATAATTATTCAAATGTATTTAATTTTTTTTGGTTCTCTTCTTCCAATGGATGATGAATGAGATAATAGGGAAGGCAAAGGGTCTAGCCCATACAGCGAAGTCTGACATAATACCTATATCTATCTTTTTTATGAGTTAATGAGGTCATCATCAAATTCCAGATGCTGCAGAATTTGATGCTTTTCTTGGAGTCACTCGCGGCACCATAGCTCAAACATTTCGGGTAAAATATGGGAGTTGACAGCGCGGGAAAACCGCAAAAAAATAACTACAACTTGTGCCCCATATTTAAAGTACAATTTATTGTTTTCCATAATTATTCACATTGTAACACATTGTTAACAAAACAACACCCCTTTGGACCAATAGCATCCACAGTAAATTAATTTTCAAAACGAAAACTTGCACTTGACATGTCCACGCAAAATGGCGCGAAGGACTCTACAAGTGTATTTTTTTTCAATGCATAGGCATGATTATATGATTTACGCTCATTCCTGCATCTTCCCTAATAATATTAGTTATTGAAATAAACTATTATTATTGCACTGATAAATTGTCTATTATATGTAACTGCAGTAATATGTTAGAGAAACCCCCCTATCAGATTTAACATTTCTACACAAACTAATTCATGGAAAAATAAACTGCACACAGCTTCTTGAACAAATCAAACTCAGTGTACCAACAAGATACCCCAGACACAACATTCAAAACATTTTTAACATACCCTATCACAAAACTAACCTAGGTATACACCATCCTCTTTCCAGAATACAATCAAAATACAATGCTCATGCTGCAAAATTTCCAGATATTGACATCTTCGGAGACTCACAAAGAGTATTTAAACATAAACTGCTAAAACAACTTGCCCAAAATTTATAAGTAAATTTTATGTATGTTTTTATTATTATTTTTTTTTAATTTAACTTTATTTTACTTTATTACTTGAAGTAGGTAATATTTTAGTTTTTTTTTTATTATTTCTAAAAGGAATTCTATGTTTATTATATATATTTTTTTAAAAATTGTTTCAGATTTAGTTTTTCGAATAATATTTAGTTTTTGTATATTGAAAATTTTATAATTTTGTTATTTCTTATAGGCAATAAAGGCTACTGTGGTAATGTGGTGGTCGCCTATAATAGGTGCAACATCTAACTTCTGGTTTAGTGTTAAGTACAAATAAGTGTGTGATGTTAGCACTGTTGGCTGCCCTATTATAAATATACCCTTAGCATTAATGGTTGTAGTAGTGGCAAGTAGTGGCAAGCTGTACGCTCAACTTTTAAGATCTTAGTTGGTTGTTTGTATTTTAGTATCACTTTATCTTGTTATGAGAATCTAATAAATACATCAATAAGTGGTGCAAAGTTAGATATATTTTTATGTACTTGTAGCACCGGATATCCGAGAACTAGCAGGTATGAATATGTGGGCTGTACATACTAACTGTACTAGTATCAGAAATGTAAATCTATTATCTATCTTGCCGGGCGGTGTTTAGGAGCTACCTGAGGCTTAGGATTGATAGTTGTCGCTTGGTGATGCAGTTTTGGCTGAGAGCTTGCACGAAAGGTGATTTTGGGTCGCCGACTCTCAGTCTAAGTTTTGTTTTTTTTGTTGTTATTGTGCACTGCTGGTGACAAACAAAACGATGTTACCTACCTTTTGAATGCAATGCTGGTCTGTAAGTAACATGTTCACTAAACTAATAAGATACCTTCTAGATTGTATATTGTATAAGATTTTGTAAACATGTTGTTGACTTGCTTAATTAAATAAATAAATAATCAATTTTACTAACAAGATACCAAATAAAATAAACTCTCCATGTCAACCAGAATGGTGTCTGTGGAACTACCACATGAGCTAGGATGAGAACAATATAGGAGGTACGTACTTGTAAGGTCTGGAGAGACTTGGTTAGGTTGGACTCCTTCAGGTACTGCTGGATGAGCCGGATCACGCTGCGGATTTTCATGTCATATTATTACCACGCAGCTTACTTTTGATAATAAATAAATTAATTATTGAGAGTTACTCACTCGGCCGATTCTATTTCTATAGACATGTTCTATGTTGGTTATTGTATAGTTGACATCAAGCTTTCATACCTAGAACACCGCATTAACAGAGTTTTATTACTAAACCAACTTGCTGGCGAGTCGATTGCAAACACTCAATACGGTAATTAGTTATACTATATTCGTTGACGGTAATGTTTTTCTGTTTTATTTTCCTATTACAATAATAATCTAAAAACTTATTCGAACTTTGAACTAAAACTATAAATATTATCAGAGACCAGACCAAATTGCTCAACAAGCACAGATTATATAGGATACTTCAAAAAGGAACATCTATTATCTGTGAACATAATTTTTTTTTTTTTAATTGTCTTTCAAGGCCATTGTACAGAATTCATCAGTCCTAAACACGTAATTTAATTGCATAATATATGTTCGTTCATAACTGAGTTGGGGATCATCAAATTCCAGATGCTGCAGAATTTGATGCTTTACTTGGAGTCACTCGCGGCATTATAGCCCAAACACGTCGGGTAAAATATGAAAGTTCACAGCGCGGGAAAACCGCAAAAAAATACTTCAACTTGTGCTCCATATTTAAAGTCCAGATTATTGTTTTCAATAATTTTTCACTTCGTAGCACATTACTAAACAAAACAACACCACTTTTGACCAATAATAACTACAATAAATTAATTTACAAAACAAAAACTTGCACTTGACATGTTCACGCAAAATGGCGCGAAGAACTCCTCGAATATAATACAATTTTTTTTTTCTTTTTTGTTTTTCATGAATTAATGAGGTCATCATCAAATTCCAGATGCTGCAGAATTTGATGCTTTTCTTGGAGTCACTCGCGGAACCATCCACTGCTCAAACACGGGTAAAATATGGGAGTTGACAGCGCGGGAAAACCGCAAAAAATAAACTGAAACTTGTGCCCCATATTTAAAGTCCAATTTATCGTTTTCCATAATTACTCACATTGTAGCACATTATTAAATTTGGTTTGGGTTAGGTTAGGTTTGGGTTAGGTTAGGTTTGGGTTAGGTTAGGTTTGGGTTAGGTTAGGTTTGGGTTAGGTTAGGTTTGGGTTAGGTTAGGTTTGGGTTAGGTTAGGTTTGGGTTAGGTTAGGTTTGGGTTAGGTTAGGTTTGGGTTAGGTTAGGTTTGGGTTAGGTTAGGTTTGGGTTAGGTTAGGTTTGGGTTAGGTTAGGTTTGGGTTAGGTTAGGTTTGGGTTAGGTTAGGTTTGGGTTAGGTTAGGTTTGGGTTAGGTTAGGTTTGGGTTAGGTTAGGTTTGGGTTAGGTTAGGTTTGGGTTAGGTTAGGTTTGGGTTAGGTAAGGTTTGGGTTAGGTTAGGTTTGGGTTAGGTTAGGTTTGGGTTAGGTTAGGTTTGGGTTAGGTTAGGTTTGGGTTAGGTTAGGTTTGGGTTAGGTTAGGTTTGGGTTAGGTTAGGTTAGGTTTGGGTTAGGTTAGGTTTGGGTTAGGTTAGGTTTGGGTTAGGTTAGGTTTGGGTTAGGTTAGGTTTGGGTTAGGTTAGGTTTGGGTTAGGTTAGGTTTGGGTTAGGTTAGGTTTGGGTTAGGTTAGGTTTGGGTTAGGTTAGGTTTGGGTTAGGTTTGGGTTAGGTTAGGTTTGGGTTAGGTTAGGTTTGGGTTAGGTTAGGTTTGGGTTAGGTTAGGTTTGGGTTAGGTTAGGTTTGGGTTAGGTTAGGTTTGGGTTAGGTTAGGTTTGGGTTAGGTTAGGTTTGGGTTAGGTTAGGTTTGGGTTAGGTTAGGTTAGGTTAGGTTAGGTTAGGTTAGGTTAGGTTAGGTTTTTTTTTTTTTTTTTTTTTTTTTTTTTTTTGTCCTCTGACGTATAATTTAGTCAGAGACTATTGTTGCGTCTTATGTTTGTTTTTACATATTTTCATATTTTGTTTTGGGGTCAGCTGTAAGCTGTACCAGGTACCTAGGTTATAAATTTAACTTATGTATCATAGGTTTAAATATGCCTTATTATTTCTTTCAATAAGTTTTGTTATCTGAGTCTATATAATTAATTAAGGAGTTTTATATATACTACCATTAACTACTGCAGTTTTAGTGAATTTTCATTAATAATCTTTCTTTATATTTATTTAATTTAGATATAATTTTTTTTTTTAATTTTTTTTTTTTTTTTTTTTTTTTTTTTTTTTTTTTTCCTTCAGCTATGTATTTCTTTTTCTTTATTCACTTTTATTCTTTAATTACAACTTTTTTTTTTTTTTTTTTTTTTTTTTTTTTTTCCCCCAATTATCGATATTTATAATACTATAGATATACTATTGAACTTACCTACTTTAGTTTTTAACTAAAAATGATATGCCTACCTAGTTATTAGGAACACGATGGAAATAATATGGGGTTTTTTTTTTTTTTTTTTTTTTTTTTTTATTTTTTTTTTTTTTTATTTTTTTTTTTTTCCTTCAGCTATGTATTTCTTTTTCTTTATTCACTTTTATTCTTTAATTACAACTTTTTTTTTTTTTTTTTTTTTTTTTTCCCCCAATTATCGATATTTATAATACTATAGATATACTATTGAACTTACACTAGGCATGCAAAAAATCTGAAATACTGTCTAAATTAATAACTAGCTTATATTTAACTTAATTTTACAGCTTATAGTATTATGTATTTTTTCCTTCAGCTATGTATTTCTTTTTCTTTATTCACTTTTATTCTTTAATTACAACTTTTTTTTTTTTTTTTTTTTTTTTTTTTTTTTTTTTTTTCCCCCAATTATCGATATTTATAATACTATAGATATACTATTGAACTTACCTACTTTAGTTTTTAACTAAAAATGATATGCCTACCTAGTTATTAGGAACACGATGGAAATAATATGGGGTTTTTTTTTTTTTTTTTTTTTTTTTTTTTTTTTTTTTTTTTTTTTATTTTATTTTTTTTCCTTCAGCTATGTATTTCTTTTTCTTTATTCACTTTTATTCTTTAATTACAACTTTTTTTTTTTTTTTTTTTTTTTTTTTTTTTTTTTTTTTTTCCCCCAATTATCGATATTTATAATACTATAGATATACTATTGAACTTACACTAGGCATGCAAAAAATCTGAAATACTGTCTAAATTAATAACTAGCTTATATTTAACTTAATTTTACAGCTTATAGTATTATGTTTTCTAAATATATAACTATTATATAAAAGTAACTCGAACAATATGTGCGGCACCTTTTCCTCTACCCCGGGCTCGCAGATGCACGATGGGTTCTCCTTACACTTGAATCTGGTCAAGTATTCGGAGAACCCACCGTGCCCTGTAAGAATTTGTGTGACCACGCCGGTCGGCTCGAGCTGGCGAACAGTCTTGTATGCGCTTATAGCGTCTGGCAAGAACATTTTTGTAATGCCGGCGGTGTTACCCGACCCGTATCTCCGGTTCCATTCGACAAGCGACCCCATACGGATTTGTCGTTTGACGAATGAAACCGGGCACAGGTCGTAGTCCGGCTTTCTTTTCGCATTTAACGCGGCTGCCTTTGCCAGTTCGTCGGCTCTCTCATTTTCCAGCAGACCGGCGTGGGCTTTGATCCAGAAGAAGTGGACCGTCTTGTTCTGGAGACGCGCCGCTCTAAAGTTCGCGCGGGACTCCACTGCTAAGGGGTGGGATGAGCCGTTGTTGATGACAGATTGCAGGGCAGACCGAGAGTCGCTGTATATGCCACAACTTTGCCAGTCACTATCTACGATTATCCTCGTGGCTTTACATATGGCCAAGAGTTCCGCCTGGTAGACCGTACAGTACGATGGCAGCTTAAGTTTGAGGGATTTCGTCTCGGCGACATTATTCCATACGGATAATGCCGCTCCGACTCCGCCCCCAATCTTGCTGCCATCAGTATATATACGCGCCTGCTGGTTGTTATGCAGGTCTACTTGTTCCCTGTCTACCAGACATATGAACTCAAGGCTCATATGTTCCGCCGGATGAGGAGTGTTGGCATATGCAACGACCCTTTCCACCTCCCTTCCCGCCAGCGCTGGCTGTGGCACTCCCCTCCTGGCCTCATACAGGGCCGCAGCCTCCTGTATTCTGAGGTCGAGGGGTAGTATCCCAGCCAGCACTAGCGCCGAATTGAGGGAGACGGTGCGGTATGCCCTGGTCAACTTTTGCGCGAATCCCCTTTGGACAGCGGCGAGCTGCCTTCGCACTCCCAGTTTCTCAGCGGCGCCTGCCCAGGCCGCGGCTGCGTACAGTACAACTGGTTCCACCGTCGCCGTGTATATTTGGCGTATAATCTCCGGGTGGAGACCCCAGCTTATCCTGGCGGCTCTGGACAGCTGTTTGTAGACGTTCAACGCTCTCCTGCACACGTCTGCAACATGAGCGTTGAACGTCAACTTACTGTCAATCGTGAGCCCCAGGATTTTGATTTCTTGAGACAGGCCAATGCCGACCCCGCCCATGCTCAAGAGTGGTGTGTCATACTTTAATTTGTTGGTTATAACCATGGCCTTGGTCTTGTGTGGCCCAAAGTTCAATTTATTTTTGACACCCCACTCCCGAACATACGCGAGGGCCGCATTGGCCTGTCCCTGTACCGCACGCGCCGTTTCACCGTGAAAAACTAGGACCACGTCATCAGCGAAGGCCTGGCAATAGTCTCCCCTCTGTCCAAGCCCCTTCAGCAGTGGATCCAAAAGGAGGTTCCAGAGAACCGGACCGCCGATGGATCCTTGAACACACCCCTTGCTCGTGTTCCGGGTGTGTTCTACGCCGCCGTATCGTAGGTGTATGAGTCGGTCCTGTAGGTAGCTGTCCATCAACCGCCTGATGTTGATGGGGCACCTTTCCTCCGCCAGCCTCACCCTTATCGCGGGCCACCAGGCATTATCGAAGGCTCCCTCTATGTCCAATGATATCATTATCACTAATTTTTTCTCTTTTATTTTTTCATGTATATGATTCATCAGGTCATAGAGGGAGTCCTCGGTACTGCGCTGGGGCATGAAACCATATTGCCGGGGGCTGATATTGCGGAGTAGGTGCCACTTCAGTCTACCTACAACCATTTTCTCCAGGATCTTTCCTAGCACCGGCAGCAGTCCTATGGGCCTATACGACTTTGGGTTGTTGTAGTTGTCTTTTATTAAATTTATGAGAAAATCCAGCAATACACATGTGAAATATCACAGAGTTGTAAATATGTAGAACAAAATACCAGAAGACATTGAAGTCCTCAACTGTAAACACTTTTTAAAACAAACTGGACAAGATAGTCAATTTTATGAACTTTTCACCGTTGCTTGATAAAGGCATGTCAGCAATACGCTGCTCGTCTATTAATCAATAATAATTAATGCTTTATTAATTATAATTAAATTAACAAGTATTTCATTTGGTTTAGATGTAACATTTTCTACATCATTAGTATCATAATTTCCCTTTTTTTATAATGTATTTATACTAACAATTTGAATGTTTAGCAATTTTCTTTTATTTAAACATTTATGAATCTATGATTTTAAAATAGAGATTCCATCGCTATTATTATCAAGGTAAAAATACAAAAGCAACGTGCATGTAACAAATTTTGAAGTAATAATGAAAAAAAGCAGGAAATTGTGAGCACAGCTTAAAAGGGGGATGTAGGTAGTGTTATGTTTTGGTGCAGATAAGGTTATGCACATTAGATCAAGAGACTGCTTGCCGATGTCCACATCGATGTCAAATCACGGAGCTTTATTTTTGAAACTGTATACATAAATACACATGGTTGTGGTGATGGTTAGTTTATAATGGATGAAATTCTCTTCATAGGTTAGGTTAGGTTAGGTTAGGTTAGGTTAGGTTAGGTTAGGTTAGGTTAGGTTAGGTTAGGTTAGGTTAGGTTAGGTTAGGTTAGGTTTCGCCGTGTGGTGGCGGCTGAAGAATACCACCACTCCTGTAGGCCCAAAATCCAGGGATCCTGTAAGAGTCAGGAAAAGGATTCTGCCAGTGGCAGTGGGCCAGCTCCGATGCCGTCGACAGTTCGGGCGAATGAGCTCCCCGGCGTCCGCTTGGTGGACTCTAGTCCAAGGGGCGTCGGGAGTCTTCGGCGGCCTAGTCCCAATCTGGCTGCCGAAGAGAGGGGAGTACCGATTGCCTAGTAAACAGTCAGGCCATCGGTACGAAGACGAGCACCGACTGCCAAGTTCCAGTCTGGCGGTTGGTGCGGAGAGCAGCTCCGATGCCCCCAGAGTCCTTAGGGGGGCGAATGAGCTCGGTGCTGGCCCCGATGCCCAGAGAGGCGAATGGGCCGCACCGGTCGGTTGGGTGGTCTCGACCACGGAAGAGGGAATGTGCGTGCTTCTCGCTGTAACTACTTACAGGGAGTAAGCACGCACATGCCTTGAAGTCTACACAGAATTACAATCACCCCTCTGTGGGCCCACCTGTTCTAGCAGGTGTGTGCTGCCGCAGATGGGGGATAGTGGCGGAACTACGCGCTCCGCCAACAAAATTTAAATTTAAAAGTATTTTCGGCCTGTATTTTGTATTCTGTGTAGATTTCAAGGACTGGTGTAGTCTCTCCAGATCTTGGGGAGGGACGCGGGTCTGGCTGCGCAGCCATAGCACAGCTCAATTATTATACTTGTTATATATTGATGCTGTGTGGATGGTTGCGCAGTCAGGCGGACGGGCAAGGCCTAGCCTTCCCGTCGTTTGTAGGAAATACGGGAGACACTGATTTGTCCTCCCGTCCGCCTTTGGGCGAGAGCGGGTCTGGCTGTGCCGCTGTGCAGTCGGACTGGCGAAAGGGGCATTGCACCTTTCGGCCTCCGCGGAACAATCCGGAGGGTCGCAGCGACCCTCACGAAGCGCCCCTGCTAGCGGGGGAATAGCGGCGGGTCTGGCTGTGCGTTGCGCAGTCGGACAGGCTCGGGAAGGTGTTACCTTTCCGGCCACCGTTGGTCGTAGCTCCCTGTTGCGGCTGTGCGGATGCGTAGTCACGTCTTACGATTTCGCGCAGCCCCAGCAGGGAAACGACGGGCTTGGCTTAACCGCCCGGCCCAAGTGGAAGTGACTTAAAAACCACTATAAAAAATCCCTCAGCCCTAAGTGTGTTGTGCAGCCGCGAGAGGGTTTCAACGGCAGGGAGGTGGACCTGTCGTTAGCTGCACTCAAATTTTTGAGTCAATACACAAAGTTTATAACTCGTGGGAACCAAAATGAAAAAACATAAAAAATCCCAAAAGGCGAGAAGCGAGGAGACGAAGAAGACGGCCGCGTCTGCACGCGCACCGGCCAGCTGTGGTAGCAGCACGGAGGACGACGACCTCGTCGAGGTGACGGACGACCTGGTGGCGGTCGACGTCACAGCGCAGGAGGGAACGAGCGGAAGGCTCTGGAGTGATGCCTCTGTCCGCCGCCCTGCCAAGCGCACCATAGAGGAGCACCTGTCGTCCTCTTCGGCGGACGACAGTGAGACACCGTCGACAGGTAGGAGCTTGAGTGTGGCCAAGCGCGGGAGAGGCAGACCCCCCACCACCGGGGAGTACGTTGGCCTCGCCCGCGCCAAGGAGGTCTACCTCAAGAAAAAGAGGGAGCAGCTGCAGCTCGAGGCCGAGGAGGAGGTCTCGAAGATGACAGCGAGTGCTCGCCTGTTGAGGGCCCGGAAACCTGTGGCCATGACGAGGGAGGACCCCAGTGCTCTCCTGGAGAGGTTTCGCACGGACGTGGAGTCCGTGGAAACCGTGGCCAGGACGAGCACTAACCTCAAGGGCACCTATGTCCGGGCCCTAAATGAAGCAATGGTCTCCATGACGGAGATCTTCGAAGATTTGCGGAGTCGGACGGCCTCCGACGAAGTCGAAAGGTTTCGGGCGGAGAACGCTCGGCTGACCGCCGAACACGGAGATCTCCGTAAGGAGATGGCGGAGCTGAAGGAAGAGTTGAGGGAGTTGAGGAAAGTGGTGGTTCCTCCTCCTTCCTCTCCTAGGCCCCGCCCTGAAGAGGTGCCCTTACCTCCGTCGCCGAGAACGCGACCCGGAAGTAGGGCGGACGAGCCGGAAGTACCGAGCCTCTCCCGGTTCGACGAATTGGCGTCGTCCCTGGAGAGGACCTTAACGGTCTTCCTCGGGAAGAAAATCGAGGCCAGCGTGGACTCCTTGAGAAGGGATCTGGGCGCTGTCCCGATGAGGCCTGTCCGCCCTCCTCTGGGTCGACAGAATGTTGGCCCGCCGCCTCTGGCGAGCGCGCCGGCTTCAGTGCCGGCAGAGAGACTCCGAGACACCACTGGTCCGGAGACGTGGTCCGAGGTGGTGTCTCGGAACACGAGAAGAAAAAGGAGGCGGCAGGCGGCTCGGTCCGCGGCAGCTCCTTCGGCGCCAGCGGCTGCTCCAGCTCCGGCGCCCCCGAGGAAAGCCAGGGAGCGGCGCCCGCGCCCCCCCGGTACAACGGCGGTGATCATAACGATCACGCCGTAAGGTCTGGCCAAGGGCGCGACCTATAAGGCCGTCTTGGACCAGGCCAAGAGGGGTGTCGACCTCGCGGAGCTCGACATCCCCTCGGTTAAATTCCGGCAGGCCGTCTCGGGGGGGCGGATGTTGGAGATCGCGGGGGCCTCCAGCGGTGGCAAGGCGGACGCCCTTGCCGAGAAGATTCGGGGAGTCTTCCCGCTGGACGGTTTCGTCCGTGTCACCAGGCCGATGAAGTGCGCGGAGTTCCGCGTCGTCGGCCTGGACGACTCGGTCGAGCCGCAGGAGGTGGCGGCGTCAGTCGCGGGTGCCGGGGAGTGCGCGGAAGCTGATGTTAAGGTCAGCCAGATCCGCGTCGCGGACTACGGGTCCTCCTCGGCGCACGTGAGGTGTCCGGTGGCTGCTGCCAATCGGGTTGTTGCGGCGGGCCGCATCAAGGTGGGCTGGGTTTCGGCGAGGGTAGTGTCCATTGTGCCGAAACCCATGCGATGTTTTAGGTGTCGCATGGTGGGGCATGCTGCTGCCCGTTGTCCCTCCGGGGTGGACCGCACTGCGGACTGCTTCCGTTGCGGGCAGCCGGGGCATAAGAGGGCGGCCTGCACGGCTGCACCCCGTTGCGCTCTGTGCGCCGCGGAGGGCAAGAAGGCGGAGCATGTTCTGGGGGCCCAAGGGTGCCCTCAGACCAAGAAAGTCAGGGGCATGGGGACGATCGCCACTCAGGCGGCCGTCGCCATGTCCGTGGATGCTCCGCTCGCGGCGGCAGCCCCACCGGCCCAACCGGCCCAGGCTGAGGAGGCGATGATAATAGTGCCGCCAATATAGGTTATCATCGCCTCCTCCAGTCGAACCTCAACCACTGCGCCAGTGCCCAGGATCTCTTGATCCAAAGCATGGCGCAGTGGTCGATCGAACTGGCCGTGGCCGCCGAGCCCTATTTTGTCCCTCCCGGATCCACCGACTGGCTGGGGGACCTTGTGGGCTCGGTGGTCCTTATAAAGCGTCAGGTCGCGGACTCCCTGCCCCTCGTATCCAAGGCGAGGGGCCGAGGTTTCGTGGCGGCGTTGTGGGGGGAAACCCTTGTGGTAGGGGTGTATTTCTCTCCCAACAGAAGCCTCGCCGACTTCGAGGCGTTTCTCGACGAGATCGACCGAGTAATCGGTCGATTCTCGTCCGGAAGCGTGCTCGTCTTGGGCGATCTCAACGCCAAGTCAACGGCGTGGGGATCCCCCAGGACCACCCCTCGCGGCGAGGCTCTGGAGGAATGGACGGCGATGGCCGGTCTGGGTGTACTGAACCGCGGATCGGTCAACACATGTGTGCGACAGCGGGGCGGGTCAATCGTGGATGTGACGTTCGCGTCCCCGTCTGTCGCACGCTGGACTCGCGGCTGGAGGGTTCTGGACGGGGTGGAGACGTTGTCGGATCATCGCTACATCAGATTCGACGTCTCCACCTCGCCGACAGCCTCGAGTCCTCGCCGTCCAGGAGGGCACACCCCTGCCTTTCCCCGATGGGCTTTAAAACGTCTCGATAGAGACCTGCTGGTGGAAGCCTCGATCGTGCGGTCGTGGGTGGCCGGTGGCGAGCCACAAGACGTTGAGGAAGGAGCCGAATGGTTTAAGGACGCCATGACGCAAGTGTGCGACGCGTCCATGCCGCGAGTTCGGCTCCGACCTCCGAAGAGGCAAGTGTACTGGTGGAACGACGAGATCGCCGCGCAGCGAGTGCTGTGTGCTGCGGCTCGTCGTCGGTTCACCAGACACCGAAGGCGTCGCCATCGCGACCCCACGATCGAGGCTCAGCTGTACGACTCCTACAGAGAGCTCAGGAAGGAGCTGCAGCTGACCATCAGCAAGGCCAAGACTCAGGCCCGAGACGAACTGCTGGCGACTCTGGACAGCGACCCATGGGGCCGCCCGTACCGTTCGGTGCGTGGCAGGCTCCGCGCATGGGCGCCTCCTCTCACCCAGAGTCTCCAGCCGCAACTGCTGGACAGCGTCGTGTCCACCCTCTTCCCTGTGGAGGGAGCGGATCACGCGCCCCCGTTCATGGCTCGAGCGGGGGAAGTTGTCCGGGTTGCGGTGCCGGAAGTGACTCCCGCGGAGTTCGTCTCCGCCGTCGCTAAGCTCAGGCGCAACACTGCACCTGGGCCTGACGGTATACCTGGCAGGGCCTGGGTATTGGCCTTAGAAGCCCTCGGGGACCGGCTCGGGAGACTGTATCAACAGTGTCTCGAGTCGGGAAGGTTTCCCCTCCAGTGGAAAGTGGGCAGACTCGTGCTCCTGCAGAAGGCAGGGCGCCCCGCAGACTCTCCCTCTGCGTATCGCCCCATCGTGCTGCTCGACGAGATCGGCAAGTTATTCGAAAGAATAATTGCTCGTCGACTCGTCGAGCACATGACATCGGTGGGACCCGACTTGAGTGAAATGCAGTTCGGATTCCGGGCGGGCCGGTCGACCATCGACGCTATTGGTCGAGTAAAGGCCCTCTCGGAAGAGACGGTTGCCCGGGGCGGAGTCGCGGTGGCGGTATCGCTTGATATCGCCAACGCCTTCAACTCCTTGCCCTGGGGCTGCATTAAAGAGGCGCTCCGATATCATGGAGTGCCTCTTTATCTGCAAGAGGTAATCGGGTCCTACCTGAGTGACAGACACATTGTCTTTGAGGGGCGATGCGGAAACATCGTTAGGAGGGAGATGAAGCGCGGTGTTCCGCAGGGATCGGTTCTTGGTCCGCTCCTGTGGAACATCGGGTACGATTGGGTACTGCGGGGTGCACTCCTCCCGGGCATCAGCGTGACCTGCTACGCAGACGACACGCTGATCCTGGCCCGGGCGGAGGACTACAACGAGTCTGCCCTACTGGCAGCAGTTGGCACAACTGTGGTGGTCGGTCGGATACGGATGCTGGGCCTGAAGGTCGCGCTGCACAAGTCGGAGGCTTTGTGTTTTCACGGCCCCCGGCGCGCGCCGCCTTCGGGCGCCGGCATCACGGTTGACGACGCCCGCATCGAGGTCGGGTCCACTATGAAGTACCTGGGACTCGTCCTCGATGGCCGCTGGAACTTCCGCGCGCACTTTGCGCAGTTGGTCCCCAGGCTGGTCGGCGCGGCTTCCGCCCTCGGGCGGTTGCTGCCCAACGTCCGCGGACCAGATGTGGGATGCCGCAGGCTGTATCTGGGAGTGGTCAAGTCCATGGCCCTCTACGGGGCCCCGATATGGGCTGACACCCTGGCGCGCCATAATTCCGCTTTGCTGCGTAGACCGCAGCGGATTATGGCCGTCAGGGTGATACGAGGATATCGCACCATCTCCCATGATGCGGCCTGCCTGCTGGCGGCGTCCCCCCCGTGGGACCTAGAGGCGGTGGTCTGGGCTGAGGCCTACCACAGGCGCACAGACCATCCGCCGCGCGCGCGGAAGCTCCTCGCCCGACAGCTCCTGCTGCAGCGGTGGAGAAGAAGGCTGAGAAATGCCACGGCTGGAAGCAGGACTGTCGAGGCAGTCCGACCCGTTATTAAACGGTGGGTGGACAGGCGGCACGGGTCGCTCTCCTACCGAATGACGCAGGTACTGTCGGGGCATGGTTGCTTCGGCAGATATCTGTGTCGCATCGGACGAGAGCCGACCACCACATGCCTAGCATGTAGAGAAAACGTCGAGGACACTGCGCAACATGTCCTAGAGCATTGCTCCGCGATGAGCATGCTCCGCAGTGTCCTCGTCAATCAGGTGGGACGCGATCTCTCGCTACCATCGGTAATCAAATCGATGGTAGCGAGCGAAGCGTCTTGGGACGCTGTGGCCTCCTTTTGTGAGCACGCCATGCTCCAGAAGGAGGCGGCGGAACGGGAGCGGGAAGAAGATCCGAACGCCCCTCCCTTCCGCCAGAGGAGAAAACAGCGCAGGAGGCGGCAATACGCTGCCCTCCTGGCCACCTGAGGGGCCCGAGCGGTGTCACGGGGGGTGACATCGCTCGCATAGGGCCCCCGAGACGGCGCGCGCGGTTGTTCCCGCGCGCCTCTCCGAAGGCGAGGGAGGAGACTCGCTCTCTCTCTCCCTCCTCGCCATGAAGGCGCCCGCACACTAGCGGGCGACGCCGGCGGGCGGTGGTCGTTTGCATATTGCTCCCCGCCGTCCGCCACCAACAAAAGGCGTCTTGAGGAACACCATCAGGTTTTAGTCGGTGCGAGCCCGACATAACCTCCCCCCTGTCCCCCGACTCGGGGGGGGTATCCGGTAGGGATTTCCTGATGTAAAAAAAAAAAAAAAAAAAAAAAAAAAGGTTAGGTTAGGTTAGGTTAGGTTAGGTTTTTTTTTTTTTTTTTTTTTTTTTTTTTTTTTTTTTTTTTTTTTTTTTTTTTTTGTCCTCTGACGTATAATTTAGTCAGAGACTATTGTTGCGTCTTATGTTTGTTTTTACATATTTTCATATTTTGTTTTGGGGTCAGCTGTAAGCTGTACCAGGTACCTAGGTTATAAATTTAACTTATGTATCATAGGTTTAAATATGCCTTATTATTTCTTTCAATAAGTTTTGTTATCTGAGTCTATATAATTAATTAAGGAGTTTTATATATACTACCATTAACTACTGCAGTTTTAGTGAATTTTCATTAATAATCTTTCTTTATATTTATTTAATTTAGATACCTTTTTTTTTTTTTGAATATTTTCTTGCTTACTCTTATTTTTTCAAATATTATTCAATTTTGAACTAAGGCATAATTTTTCTAATTTTCAAACGACTTATATGACTAGCTTAACATTAACTTATTACGAGTATTACAATTTTTTATGCTATCATATTATATATTTATTATATATATGTAACATATATCTTGTGTGCTACTACTTAAATTACTAGTTTCTCCCTCTACTTAACGATTCTTTAAGTTTTTACTTTGCTTAGCCACCAAGTTTACGGATGCTATTATAATTTATTTTGAAGTTGAGGAACACACCTCGCATTTTAATTTTGTCAAGGTGTGTGTAGTAATGTGTATAATATAAGTGTGTGTGAGACGTCTCCAAGCTGGAATGGCACCCGCTCCGCGATATATATCCCTGCAATTTACTATTCAATTGGATTACTATTTCATAATAGTTATGGACAATTCAATGACTATTGAGGGTCGAGGCCGGCGGAGGAGAGGTGCCCCATCAACGTCAAATGGTTCAGTGGACACACACGGTATTTAAGCTTTGCACCCGGGACGCCTTTAGCAATAAGCCACACTCGCCCTGGCGATTGCGTCCCATCTGTGCCGCACTGTGCAGTCCACACTATATGCATTGTGATTTGTGATGGACAACTTTGCGCGTGCACAGTTGCGGCACGTGGGTTCGGCGCCAGCCAGGCGATCGGGGCACTGCGTCCATAGGTGCAAGCCGCCGCAATGGCTGCACACCTTCTCCGACTCAGTGCAGAACCGTCTACCATGCCCGTGCGCGAGGCAGAGCGAGCACTGGACCAGCGGCGATTGGTCAGCCACGCGCACGTGCTGGAGATCAATATGGACGCGTTCTGCATCTGTTAGTCTTTGCCACATTTTCGGCGAGACTTGTGCGATTATGTGACATGTATGCGGGTTCCTTGTCTTCCTCCGGTACCTGATTTGGGCTCTGAGGTCTTCTTGAGGCACGTCTCGGAACAACGACCCGTTCTGGGTCCTCAGGGACGTCAGGACGTCCTCGTCCGTGTTATAAGACATGACGTCCCTGAGGATCACGAGCGGGTCCTTGTTCTTGACTTCTTCCACCGTTAGGTTGGAGCCTGATTTCTGAATCTGTTGCACCACCTTTCCTATTTCCTCCTTGGTGGTGCATCCCAATATTACTCTCTGATCCCTCACTTTTCTTAAAAGAACAATTAAATTTTTACTTCTGTTATGTATGTTTTGTTATTTAAATTAATTAATTCAACATTTAAAAAATTTTGAAAGAATTACAATTTAAGAACAAAAGCAGCTTACCATTAACTAGATTTTTTTTTTTTTTTTTTTTTTTTTTTTTTTTTCAAATTTATATATATTATGCTATCAGTTTATATATTTTAATATATATACATAACATAATTCTTATGTGCTACTAATTTCATTATTACGGTTTTCTTTATTTTTTTTTATATTTTTTTTTTTTTTTTACTATTTATCAAGTTAGTTACTTTGCTTTGCCTTTGAGTTTCCGGATGGCATTTTAATTTGTTTTTAAAAGTTAAGAACTTTTTCCGCAATTCAATTTTGTCAATATGTAAGTGTGTATATAATAGTGTGTGAGATTTGAGTGGCACCCGCTCCGCAATTTCAATCGCTGCAATGTGACTATTAAATTGAATGACTATTTTCATAATAGTGAAAAACAATTTAAATGACTATAAGGTTCAGGCCGGCGGAGGCGAGGTGCCCATCGATGTCGAAAGACACACCATATTTCAGCTTTGCACCTGGGACGCCTTTAGCAATACGCCACACTCGCTCTGGCTATCGCGTCCCATCTGTGTCGCACTGTGCAGTCCTCACTATATGCGTTGTGATTAGTGGTTGTTAACTTTGCACGTGCACAGTTGCGGCACGTGGGTTCGGCGCCAGCCAGGCGGTCGGGGCATTCCGTCCACAGGTGCAAGCCGCCACAGTGGCTGCACACCTTTTCGGTTTCAGTGCAGAACCGTCTTCCATGCCCGTGCGCGAGGCAGAGCGAGCATTGGACCAGTGGTGACTGGTCTGCCACGCGCACGTGCTGGAGATCTATGTGGACGCGTTCTGCTACTGTGAGTCTCTGCCACATCAGCGGAGAGACCTGGGCGACTATATGGCATGTGTGCGGGTTTCTCGTTTTCCGCCGGTACCTGATTTGGGCTCTTAGCTGTTCCTCCGGCACGTCTCGGAACAGAGGCCCGTTCTGGGTCCTCAGGGACGTCAGGACGTCCTCGTCCGTGTTATAGGACATGACGTCCCTGAGGATCACGAGCGGGTCCTTGTTCTTAACCTCCTCCACCAAGAGGTTTGAACCGGATTTCTTGATTGTGTCCACCACCTTCCCAATCTCCTCCCTGGTGGTGCAGCCCAAAATGACCCTTTGATCTCTGACTTTTCTGAGTCTCTCAACCCTTATCCCAGATTTTCTAGCATCCACTGCCACTCTTATCTTTTCCACCACTTGGCCGCTGGTGTCACCCTCGCTCGATATCGCTATCGAGTGCATCGCGCGAGGGTGACCCGCGGCCACACTTGCGTAGGACGCCTTCCTCGCTGGTGCGCTCTCCGGCTGCGGCGCTGGGGAGTACGACTGGAGTCGGTCGGCCAATGTCGCAGTGTGCAACTGACACTCCGCCATTTGCCGACCGTGTTCCTTCATACCCTCCATCAGAGAACGCATCAGCGCGGTGGGCGTCTCCTGTGCGGTGGTTTCTTCTTCCTTTTTGCCCCTCTTTATTTGTTCCCCTTTCGCTTTCTCTTTTTCGCTTTCAGGTTTCTTGGATTTCTCCGCCTCTTTTACCAAGGCGTATAGCCGCTCCAGCGCCTGTGTGACATCCTGTTTAATGTCGGCCTTTAGGTTCCTGGAGCCCCCCAGGGCCGTCTTCGCCTTGATCAGGCAGGCCTTAGCTTCAGCTGCCCGATCTGCGAATTTCGGCTCTGGCGGGCTCTCGGGAGCCTCCGCCTGTGTTACATGGCTCACAGACGCCGGAGCCACTCTCGCCCCCGTTCCAGAGGCAGAGGTCGGAGCAATTTTTTTTGGGGAGGTGGCGGTCTTGGGCCGGGGGCCTGGCTTGCCGGCCTCCCATTCCCCTATGCTTCTTCTAACTTTCTGGGTCTCGTTTTGCGTTGAGGGTCCAGCCCTCGATTGGTCAGTTGAGGTTGGAGGGTCCGTTTTGTCAGCACCCTTCGACTTTACGGGTGTACGGATGCCAAACATGTTTACGTTTGTCAGAGGACTCGTCTAATATAAAGTCAATGTTAAAATATATAATAATATACAGTCAATGTCAAAAGTAAAATATATATATATCTTATAATGTTTAATTAAATGTCAATTTTTATTATAAAATAAAATAAATAGTTACTGTCAATAGTATATAATAATATTTGGTCAGTGGAAAAGTGTGTAGCGAAATATATAATACTTGTCCTTGTGAGTCGTAAAAACTCACAAGTGGTCCAGCTCGTAGCAAAAGCAAAGCAACTGAACCTGAGCTACAGTAATCCTTATTTCTAACAAATTTGTCAATAAACAAATTGTGTCAATAGTACTATATACAATTTATATACAATACTTAAATCTAACTTAAAACTAACTTAAAACTAAGCCCCTTAGAGTCTTTAACACTGCTTTGTTTTCTTTTCTTTTTGCAGGTGCTGCGGTCCACGGGTGCTGTAGTCAGGTATGTATAATTTGTTATACTCGTCTTGAATTTCCCTGTCTAATGAAGTTTTAATTTTATGTCTGGAGTCATCAGCGGCGAGCTCAGCAAGCAGTGAACGGGCAGGTAAGTCATAAACTTTTTGTTTTCCCCGTTTCCAACAGCCGGTAAAAACAGGTTTGCAGTCAGAAAATTTTCGAAAATTTTGGAAGTGTACTCCTTGAAGTCAGCTTTAATTTGACGATATAAAAAACTAATGTCGTCGATTTAGTTTCTGAGAAAACTGACTTTTTATAACTGTGTTTTGAGTTTTCTTCCTTTTTTCCTCGTACTACACTCGTTTCACCGCTTCTGAAGGGTCCGTACTATTTGCCCACAAAATCTGGAAAGCGCCGACCATTTGACATCAAAAACGTGTGTCTACCCCCACCACACAAAAAGTTTCCCAAAAAGTTGAAAAGTGTTTTTCGGTTCCACACGTGCGAGTATTCACGCCAACAAAGGCAGTTTTTTGTGGGGTGTGCTCTTCGAGACGACGCATCCGATGGTGCAGAAAAAACAATATGTCACCACGCTAGTTTTTGTTTTATTTACGAAAAACCACTGAATTGAACACTCTTTCAAAGTTTAATTTTGCAAATGATGGTTTTTACCTGTTTTTAAGGCCGGAAATGGATATAACTCACAGAGATGCACCTGTATACAATTTTTTAAGTCAATCGGAGCACTTTAACCACTTTAAACAAAAATCGAAGTGCGGAGCACCTTTAAAAAGCAGCTTACTCGACCGTGGTTCGAGCGGGACTGGTTAGGTTAGGTTAGGTTAGGTTAGGTTAGGTTAGGTTAGGTTTTTTTTTTTTTTTTTTTTTTTTTTTTTTTTTTTTTTTTTTTTTTTTTTTTTTTTTTTTTTTTTTTGCAGGACACCCCCGACTTGTGTCGGAGACCTTTATTAATTCTTTATCATTTTTAATTGCCTTTACAAATTTCCTCCAATTATAATTTGTACATAAATAATAACATATAATATATACATAAATAAAATACATAAAATATAATCGCATTCTTCTCCTTTTTAACATAATCACTTTAATTCTCCTTATTAATTTAATTACATTTAATACATTATTTAATTACAATTACATTTTATTTACATTTTTATTACAATAATTACAATTTAATGACATTTTTGCATTCCCCAATTCTCTTTTTTTCCATCTTTCTTCTATTTCCTTTCTTGTATTTTTCTTTTTTTCTTGTCTTTTTCTTTTTTTTTTTTTTTTTTCTTATACTTAATGCATTATTACATGAAAATACAATAATACAATACAAAAATAAAATCAGAATACAATGTCAAAATATAAAATATAAAATAAAATTCTTACATACTAAATAACAATGTCAAAATATATCAAAATAATTCTTACATACTAAATTACAATGTCAAATATCAAATAATTCTTACATACTAAGTTACAATAAAGCGATGTCAACTTACAAACTAAATACAATGTCCAACTTTTACTAAATTACAATTACAATTATAGAATATTATGAGAATGTCAAAAGGAAAATATATTTAAAATATAAATAATAATAATTACAATAATTCAATGTCAATATTTAATTTAAATTTAAATTTAAAGACCAAGACAGTTAATTATGACTGTCAGACAATTGACTCCGCGCCCATCGTCCCCGTTCGGCGGCGGCCACGCCCCCCAACTGTCACTGTCACCGCGGAAGTAGAGTCATTTTGTTTAGTGTTTTGGGCTTCTTGCTGTAATTTCATCCAACCCTCGTGCTTTTTCGGGTTGGATATTTGTTCCTGGGACAGCCAAGAAGCCCCGACGACCGCGGGCTTCATCCGCGGTCCCAGTGACACCCAGGGAGACGCCCGGCGACCCGGCGGCGGCGAGATAGAGTCGGAGTCAACTGTCTGGTATCTTTTTAATTTTTATTTCGCGTTATTGCCCGTTCCACAATTTCTATGGCGTATTCTAGGAACCTTGGTCTCGTGTTCTCGTTTGCTAGTATTTTTCCAAGGTTCCCTTCGCTTATTTGTAGGCCCAGGCTTTGTTCTAGTTCGTATCTTTTGCGACCATACACGGGACACTCAGTGACCAAGTGTATCACACCCTCGTCCCGTGTAGGGTCGCAAATGCAGGCAGGGCTGTCTTTCAATTTGAAACGATGTAGATATTGGGAGAAACCCCCGTGACCAGTGTAGAGCCGCGTTCTGCGGTAATCAAAACCGTCCCTCAGAACGACAGCCCTCGCCACCCTCACGTCCGGGAAAAACGTCTTGGTCACGGCGGCTGTCTCCCCATCCGAGTAGCGCTTTTGCCATATTTTTACTGTTTGTTCCCGTATGAGCTTCTTAGCGTACGACAACGGGTATAAGTCATAATCAGGCTTTGTTTTTAGATGGAGAGCGGCCTGCTTTGCTAACTCGTCGGCCCGCTCGTTGCCGGGCGTGCCGACGTGCGCCCTCACCCAGAACAACCGGACATCCCGCCCCTCCGCACGCAGTGCCCTGATGTCGCGCTGCACCGCGACCGCCATAGGGTGGAAGGTCCACGCGCTGGCCAGCAGATCCAGCGACGATCTAGAGTCGCTGAATATGTTGACCACCGCTTCCGTCCCCGCCAGCACCTGCTGGACAGCGCGCTGCAGCGCGAGCATTTCGGCCTGGAATACCGTGCAGAAGGGCTCCAGCCGGAGCCTGGAGGATCGGACCTCCTCTCCGTCGATCCACCAGGTAAGAGCCGCACCCACACGGCCCTCAATCTTGCTACCGTCCGTGTAGATGTGCGGCCCGGTTACGTTGTGGATGTCCAGAGTCCGGACGTCGAGATCATCCAGGCTCAGGTAGGTGGGTGGTCTGTGCTGTGCCGGGTGTGGCGCCTCCGTGTATGCGGCTCGTCTCTCCATCTGCCTGTCCGCTAACTGCTCCAGCGGTCTCCCGCGCTTCAGCTCATACAGGCGGGCTCCCTCGAGAATGCGCAGATCTAGTGGAAGCAGTCCTGTCAGGGTTAGAGCCGCATGTAACGATACTGTTCTGTACGCCTTACAGATTTTCTGCGAAAAACCCCGCTGTATGGTATCCAGTTGCTTCCGAGTCATCAATTTGCTCGCAGCCGGATACCACACACCGGCGGCGTACAGAACTATGGGCTCTATCACTGCGACGTATATGGTTCTCACCACCTCCGGGTTCAACCCCCATGTCACTTTGGCAGCGCATGCCAGTTGCTTGTAAATATTAGCTGCTTTTTTGCAGATGTAAGTGACATGAGAGTTGAAGGTGAGTTTTTGGTCTATTATTAGTCCTAATAATTTGACCTCACTCACCAGCGGTACCTCCACTCCTGCCATGGTCAACTCAGGGGGGTCGTATTTCAGTTTTTTAGTAAGCACCATTGCATTTGTTTTATGCGGTGCAAACTTCAACTTATTTCGGACCCCCCAGTCGTAGACCATGTCCAGGATGCGTGAAGCTTCCTCCCCTATGGAGGCTCCCGTCGTTCCGGAGAAGATGAGAACCACATCGTCCGCAAACGCCTGACAGTATACTTCGAGGGACTCTAGTTCGCGTAGCAGGGGGTCCAAGACAATGTTCCAAAATGTTGGCCCAGCAATGGAACCCTGGACACAACCTTTTGTGGTCCCCCTTGTGTACTCCGCCCCCGCGTAGCGTACCAGAACTTTCCTGTCCTCGAAGTATCCTACTACCATTTTATACAGGTTTGGGGGACAACCCTTGTTCAGCAGTTGCTTTTTTATGGCTGGCCACCAGGCGTTATCGAAGGCTCCCTCTATGTCAAGCGACACCATGAGAACAATTTTTTTATTGTTCCTCATTTTTCTTATGTGTGCCACTGTGTCATAGAGGGAGTCCTCGGTGCCGCGCTGGGGCATAAAGCCGTACTGGCAAGGGCTGAGTCGCGGAAGAAGATGCCACTGGATTCTTGCTACCATCATCTTCTCCACGATTTTCCCCAACACCGATAGGAGGCCTATGGGTCGGTACGACTTGGGGTGTGCATAGTCCTCCTTTCCGGGTTTCCTGAGGACGCGTATGACGGCCAGTTTCCACTGTTTCGGAAAGTGACCGATGGCCAGACATTTGTTGGCGATTGCCAAAAATACACCCCGGTCACTCCCGACTGCCGCCACACATATGTCCGCCGTAAACCCGTCCAGTCCCGGGGCCTTTTTATGGCTGAATGACAACATGGCCTTTTTCAGTTCCGAGACTGTAAACGACGGGTCGTCCGGCAGACCGTCCTCCCGCGGATATGAAGGGCTACGTCCCTCTGTCTGAAGTCGCACCTCGGCATGCTCTTGGTTGTCCGAGCTAGGGTCATCCTGTGGGAAGAACGTCTCTGCCAACTCCTCTGCGGACCGGGCCGGGTCCAAAATGGTTCCGGTTACGTCCTTGAGGAGCTGGTCTTCCGTCCTTTTGGACGTTCTTCTGATGACCCTATATATGCCGTCCCATAAGCTCTCTCGGTCCTGTTTGGAGCAGAACTGCTTCCAACTCTGCGTCTGGGCGTCGGCTGCCCCCCGCTCATAGATGTCCTTTGCCTCGAGGTATTGGTCGACGACATGTTGCCTTCTGTGTGGTGCAGCACACCGGATGCGCCTCTTTTTAGTAATCATAGACTTTTTCAGCGCATCCAGTTCTTCTGACCACCACGGTAGCCGCAACTTACTATCTTGCTTCATTTTCGGCATGGACGCAGTGCAGGCTTCCCTTACGCATTCGGTATAGCTCTGCACTGCTGCATCCAGTTCGATAGGCGACTCTATATTCTGGACATCCGAGACTGCCAGCTTTTGTTCTAATTTTTCCCCAAATATTGTCCGAAAATCGTCCCAATTGCATTTTTTTGTATTGAATAATTTTGTCCCCTTTATTAATTTTGCAGGAGGAGGTCCGCTCAGGAGCAGCCCGAAAGCGAGCGCGTTGTGGTCTGAGGATATAAGATCTCTCTCCACCCTCCAGTCCGTCACTCTCCCCAGTAGGGTGGAGGAGCACGCGCTCACGTCCACGCAGCTCCTGAACAGAGCCCCTCCTCGGTAAGTCTCGAATGTCGGTGTGTCGCCTTCGTTAAGGATGTGCATGTCCATGCCGTGCAGGAAGTTGCAATAGTCTGCACCGCGATGGTCTTCTGTTGGGCTGCCCCACCAGGGGCTCCAGGCATTTATGTCGCCTCCGACTATGACCCGGGTGTCGAGTTTCTCGATCACCCGTTGTAGTCCCTCGAGGTAGGGTTCCAGCGGTTTAGGGTCCCCCTCGAAGTAGACCGAAACGATGCCTAGGGTGGTGGACCCAGTCCTTATGGATACGGCGGCCACGTTTGCGGAGATGAGCGTTTGGTCCTGGACCAGCTGCATCCCCGCATCGAATACAACTATGGCCGCCTTGACCGGGTTTTCCTTGTTTCCAGATGTCTGCACCACCCTGGTTCCTGTGGGCTGTGCCAGTTCGCCCGTGCTGCCCGTGTAGGGTTCTTGCACGAGGGCCACTGACACTCCGCCTCGGGCCGCCTCCAGCATCAACTCCGCAGTCGCGAGTTTTTTCCGCTGGAGGTTTACCTGCAGGAACTTGAGACATCGCCGGCTCCCCGAGTTCGTCCGACGCCCTCCTGATGTGTTGTTTCCCGAGGTGCCCTCAGCAATGGTAGGAGACTCGGGACCTCGCTATAGAGTCCCATTTTTTTCGCACTTGACAGTCACCGCTGAAAGCCGTGTGCGCCCTGTCCGCTATGCCGGCCTCGGCGCAGTTTCGGCACTCTGGTGGGTGTCCCTCCTTACGGGAGGTGCACTCAGCTCGCTGGTGGAGGCCGGTACAGTGGCCACACGCGTCCGCGGTCTCCTTGCAGTACCGCCGCGTGTGTCCGTAACCTAGGCAGCGCATACACTGCAACAGCGGCGACTGGTCGTACACCGGGCGACGCTGCAGGTCTACGTGCACGTATCCCGCTGCAGTCAGGCGCTTCCACAGTGCCGGAGTGACCTCCAGCACTATGTGACGCTCCAACGGGTTACGTGCCCTGCGTCTCAGGAGGACCCTGGCTGTCAGGTCCTCCTTGCCCAGCCCCTGTGTCACGTGCGGATTTTGTGTCTTTAGGGACTCTATTAACTGCTCATCCGTGTTGTATTCCAGGACATCCCGGATTATGACCTGCGGCCTTTTGGTCTTTAGCTCCTCCACCCGGAGGGCCGCGTCGCCGCTTCGTATCCGGTCCCTGATGGCCGAGACGTCCTGCACGGTCGAGCAAGTTATCACCACCTTCTGGTTGCGTGCCTTCCTGATCTTATCTACACGCACACCAGTGGCCCGCGCGTCGACGGCTCCCCTTATTCTCCTGAGGACGTCCTCCCCGGTATCGTTACCGTCCGAGGACGCCACCACGACGGAGTGTTGGGGAGCGCGAGCAGGTGGCGGCGGCGGCGGAGCGGCTGCAATCTCTGCGTATGTCCGAGAGGAGACCGCGCGGTACGTGTCCGCCGCGATGGTCTTCAACTCCCGGACGTCCTCCAGTACCGAGGCGCAGTCCGCCGCGCCGGAGAGCATCCGGCAGCTCGAGGCCACGCAGTCCTTGAGCTCCCGGACATCCTCCAGCGTCCCGAACCCGCCCACGGTACGCCGTGTCAGCTCCACCGCCTGCACGAGGTCCTTTACGGTGGATGCATATTCCTCGTAGCGCTCCACCTGAGTCTCCAACTTCCTGGCATGAACTACCCGGATGGTATCCAAGCTCCTGCCTGATTCTATTTTACATCGGGCAAGCTCCGTCTCTATTCTGTTCCTGGAGTCCACGAGCTCCAGGACGAGCTGATGGAGGAAGTGGAGGTGCTCCACCACCTCCTCCCTCACCTCGCGCTTGAGGTTCCCTGCTGCCTTGGACTCCAGGGCCGTCTTGGCTTTCTGTACTGCTGTCCCGGCCCGGCCCGCCGCGGTCGCGAGTCCGCCGTCGCCGCGGGGGTTTGGGCTGAGCCGGGGAGCGCTGCCAGAGGACGGCGGGGCCATGACCACCACATCTGGGCTGTCCCGGGTCGTCGGGGACAGTCGTGCCGCTACTGCGAGGCTCCCCGCGACAGTGGTCTCATGGAATGTGCCCTGGTCGACTCGGGCGGGGGAGGTCTGGACCGCCCCCGGCGTCGCCTGCCTCTGGGGGGAGCCCCCAGGGACCGGAGCCGGGGAAGTGGTCTCGATGGCTGCTAATAATTTCGCTTTCCCTTCCCCCTGGCAGTCTGACCTGGGCTTCCTTTGGACCTGGCCGAGTGTGGAGGTGGCCGTTCTCGTTGTTTTGGTCTGCCTGCCCGACATTTTGCCTGGGTCTAGTGGTGTCTATGTCTCTGTGTGAGAACGGGCAGGTTACTGATCTTGGTCTTGGTCTTTTTTCTTTTATTAAATTTACTATTCTAACTTATATCTAGCTTAACCTAGCTTAAAATTAAGTCAACTAACCTTAAGGTAAATTTTTGTACACTAACATTGACTGTTAATAATTATATTATTCTTTTCAGGTTTATGTATAATAACTTTGTCGTACCTGTAGCTGCAGAGCCTCGACTTGCTTCCCAGCTTAAACAAATTTTACCTTAACACTAATTTAAAACTAGATTAACCCTTAATGTCTCTAACACGCAGAACAACAATAATAATACTATTAATAATAACAATTTTCTTTATTTTCCAGCTCCAGCTTCTTCTACTCCACAGTCCACAGTCTGCAGCAGCAAGGTCCAGGCTCCAGGCTCCAGTCCAGGTTAGTGCTCCAACCACAATGATGATAAAAGTTTCCCTTTTCTTTGTTTCTCAGCTCCCTCGGTCAACGGCTACAGGTTCCAGAGTTCAGTTCAGGTTCCAGGTCCAGATAAGCACTGCTTATCCTTCCTTCACGTCCTCTATTCCCCGTTTTTCCTTTTTCTGGTGTCTCGAGGGAGTCTCAGGCATCCGTATTGGTGGTAGTGGCGGTATAGTTCTTTCTTTGCAGCGAGTTTGGCGCCCTGCCAACTTCTATCCCTCACCAGCGGCTCTGATTTATATTTATTTATATGTTTTGTTTCTCCTGGGATGGGCTACTCCCTACTCCCTCCGGTCAGCTCAGCAACAGCAGCTGTTGATGACAGTTTTCTCCGGGGAAACACTGTATATACACTGTGTTGGAACAGTGTGTATAACCGAATGTTTTGTTGTTTTTGTTTTTGATGATTCTGGGATGCGGCTACTCACTCCGGTCAGCTCAGCAGCTGCTGATTACAGTTTATCTCTGGGGAAACACTATGCAATGTATTGGATCGCCGGTTAACAAAAGTTTTTGTTGTTGTTTTGGATTTTGTTGTTATAACCAAAAAAATTTTATAAAAAATTTTGTTTTAATCTTCTGAGTTTATGGCTCTTTTGGCCGTAGTTTTTTTATGAATTTCCTTACAGTGAGCACTCAAAGGTTTGCTCCACGCACATTTAGTAGATAACACGTCGCTTAGACACTTCCAAATATGGACGGTTTCACCATACACTTTTCCCACTGTTTTCTCCAGACTTTCACAAGAATTTCACAGTTTAACATTAAATAATTAGGGAATAATATAATAATAATAATAATAATACGGCACAGCACAGATTGAGGTCAGAAATCGATATTTTGGTTAACAACGGTTGTTTTATGTCCGCTCGCGTTGACGTAGGTCAGCTGACTCTGCGCCGTGTGGTGGCGGCTGGAGAATACCACCACTCCCGTAAGCCCAAAATCCAGGGATACTGTAAGAGTCAGGAAATGGATTCTGCCAGTGGCAGTGGGCCAGCTCCGATGCCGTTGATAGTTCGGGCGAATGAGCTCCCCGGCGTCCGCTTGGTGGACTCTAGTCCAAGGGGCGTCGGGAGTCTTCGGCGGCCTAGTCCCAGTCTGGCTGCCGAAGAGAGGGGAGTGCCGACCGCCCGATTATGTACATAATAAGGGCCGTCGGCACACGAGGAGGAGCACACCGCCAACTAAGTTGCACCCAGGCAACTCGGGGTGTGCGAGAGGAGACCCGGGGTCCTAGGCCACGTGCCAGAGGGACGGTCGGGAGCCCTGATAGCCACTGGGATTTGGCTGCAGGGCAGGTAGGAGCACCGCGAGTCTTGCACCCAGGCAGCTCGCGTTGTGCGTAGAGCCTCGCTCCGATGCCTAGAGTGGATCATGGGCGGAGGAGCGCCCTCACAGGAGGAGGGACCTCGGTCCCCCGACCTTGATTTGGACTGGGTCGAGGGACTGAGGAGGCGAGGAGGAGGAGGAGGAGAAGGAGGAGATCCCCTGTGCCATTCGTATAATGGCTCTGCGTTTGGCCGGGGGGCCCGGCAGTCACTGGGTTTGGCTGTCGGGAAGCTGGAAGCACCGTCGGCTGGTTCCCAGCCCAGACCGGCGGTTCTGGTGGAGGAGATAGGAGGAGATCCCCTGCGCCATTCGTATAATGGCTCTGCGTTTGGCCGGGGGGCCCGGCAGTCACTGGGTTTGGCTGTCGGGAAGCTGGAAGCACCGTCGGCTGGGTCCCAGCCTAGACCGGCGGTTCTGGTGGAGGAGTAAGGAGGAGATCCCCTGGTGTTTCGTTCGTGCTAGGGGGCCCCGACACAGTCACTGGGAGATGAAAATCGGGGGAGATAGGGACACCGTCGGCCTGCCCCAGCTAACCAGTAAGACGGAACGACGATGGAACCCTCACCCCGCCATTGTCGGATGGATGGGGGACCCTGAAATGGCTACTGGGACCTGGCCGTCAGGGAGTGGAGGGGCCGACGACCGCGCCCAACGGTTACGTTGCAAAGCGGCCGTGGGGGCAGGCGGTCGGAGGTGACGACGGAGTCGGCCTCTGACCCAGCCCACCAGACGGGTGGTGGTGGTCGGAGGTCGACTCGCGACTCCTGAAGTCGCGAAGGAGCGGTGGTCTCCGCGGTTACGTGCTCACAGCCGGCCGCGTCGAGACCACTCTAGGGAGGCAAGTCGTGCACTCCTCGCCGTAAACTTCTTTACGGTTAGCGAGTGCACGCACGCCCGAGTCAGGTCATGGAGTGTGACCTACTCGCGAGGGCGAGAGATGGCGCACGTGGTGTTCCCGTGTTCCATCTCCTCCTGCTCACTGGAGGGTCTGCCTTGGCGGACAGCGCCGGCGGTTAGCGGACGTGTCCTAACGGACTCCCGCGAAGCCGCCACTCAGGCGCCATGGAGGAACGCCGTCAGGTTTTAGTCGGTGCGAGTCCGACATAACCTTTCCCTGCTGCCTCCACAGCAGGGATTGGTATCCGTAGGGATTTCCTGACGAAAAAAAAAAAAAAAAAAAAAAAAGGTCAGCTGACTCTCGCCGTGTGGTG
This sequence comes from Tinea semifulvella, assembly GCA_910589645.1. Lineage (NCBI taxonomy): Eukaryota > Metazoa > Arthropoda > Insecta > Lepidoptera > Tineidae > Tinea > Tinea semifulvella. The sequence continues at coordinate 12,665,646 of OU342601.1, forward strand.
GCGGCTGAAGAATACCACCACTCCCTAGGCCCAAAATCCAGGGATCCTGTAAGAGTCAGGAAAAGGATTCTGCACTGGCAGTGGGCCAGCTCCGATGCCGTCGACAGTTCGGGCGAATGAGCTCCCCGGCGTCCGCTTGGTGGACTCTAGTCCAAGGGGCGTCGGGAGTCTTCGGGGTCAAGTCCCAATCTGGCCCCGAAGAAGGAGGAGTATCGATGGCCTAGTACACAGTCAGGCCATCGGTACGAGGAGGAGCACCGACTGCCAAGTTCCAGTCTGGCGGTTGGTGCGGAGAGCAGCTCCGATGCCCCCAGAGTTCTTAGGGGGGCGAATGAGCTCGGTGCTGGCCCCGATGCCCTCTGGTCAGAGAGGCGAATGGGCCGCACCGGTCGGTTGGGTGGCTTGGCCACTCAGGAGGAAATGTGCGTGCTTTTCGCTGTAAATCCTTTTGCAGTGAAAAGCACGCTCATAAAGTCCCGAGATCTACACAGAGCACAACCACCCCTCCGCGGGCCCACCTCGTTGGTAGGTGCGTGGTGCGGACGGGGGATAGTGGCGGAACTACGCGCTCCGCCAACAAAATTTCAATTATTTATTTTCGGCCTCAATGTGTTCTGTGTAGATTTCGAGTGGACGTAGGCGGGTCTGGCTGTGACAGTTGGACTGGCGAAGGGGCTTGGCTCCTTTGGCCTCCGCCGGAGTTTTCCGCGGGGTCCGGGTGGCCCTCGCGAAGCGCCTCTGCATAGCGGAGGAATAGCGGCGGGTCTGGCTGTACTCTTGTGCAGTCGGACAGGTTCGGGAAGGTGTTACCTTTCCGGCCACCGTTGGTCGTAGCTCCCTGATGGAGCTGTGCGGAAGCGTAGTCACGTCTTACGATTTCGCGCAGCTTCAGCAGGGAAACGACGGGCTTGGCTTAACCGCCTGGCCCAAGTGGAAGCAACTTAAAAACCACTCTAAAAAATCCCTCAACCCCAAGCGTGTCGTGCAGCCGTGAGGGGGTTCCTGTGGCAGGGAGGTAGACCTGCCGCTAGCTGGATATGTGTTTTTGAGTAAATACCCGAAGTATGGTACTCGTGGGATTAAATTATGAAAAAATCAAAAAAACCACAAGGACGAGGAGGAAAGAAGAGCGAGGCCGCGTCTGCACGCGCACCGGCCTGTAGCGAGGAGGAGGAGATGGTGGAGGTGTCGGATGCGGGGGGCACCGACACTGCGGAGCGGGGTTCGAGCGGACGGCTCTGGCGGGACGATCCAGTCCGCCGCCCCACCAAACGCGCGAAGGGCAATCACCTCTCGTCGACTTCCGACGATGACGACAGCGGGAGCCCCTCTTCAAGAAGGAGCCTTAGCGTGGCTAAGCGCGGGCGAGGCCGACCCCCTACCACAGGGGAGTACATCGGTGTCGCCCTCGCCAAGGAGGCCTACTTGAAGCAGAAGAGGGAGGAGCTCCAGTTGGAAGCCGAAGCGGAAGTCGCGAAAATGTCGGCGAGCGCGCGGGTGCTGCGTGCTCGAAAGCCAGTGTCCCTGGCGAAGGACGACCCTGGTGCTCTCCTGGAGCGGTTTCGCACGGACGTGGAGTCCGTGGAAACCGTTGCCAGGACCAGCAGCCACCTGAAGGGCACTTATGTCAAGGCCCTCAATGAAGCTGTATTCTCCATGACGGAGATTTTCAATGAGTTGCGGGGCCGGACGGCCTCCGACGAAGTCGAGAGGCTTCGGGCGGAGAACGCCCGGCTGACCGCCGAACATGAAGATCTCCGTAAGGAGATGGCGGCTATGAGGGAGGAGATGAAGGAGTGGAGGAACTCGGTTCCTCCTCTTTCCCCTCCCATGTGCCGCCCTGAAGAGCTGCCCCCGCCGCCGCCGTCACCGAGGATGCGCCCCGTGGAGAGAGCCGAAGAGCCGGAGAGCACTGACTCCCGCTTCAACGCCATGACGGAGTCCCTGGAGAGGACGCTGACTGTCTTCATTGGCAAGAAAATCGAGGCGAGCCTGGATTCCTTGCGAGTGGATCTGGGCGCCGCCACCTTGCCAATGAGACCTGTCCGTCCTCCTCTAGGCAGACGGAAAGATGGCCCGCCGCCTCCTGCGAGCGCGTCGGCTCCAGTGCCCGCACCGAGGGCGAGTGTTCCGGCCGAGAGGCCCCGGGACACTGCCGGACCGGAGACGTGGTCCGAGGTAGTGTCTCGGAACTCAAGGAGGAAAATGAGGCAAAAGGCGGCTCGGTCCGCGGCTGCTCTCTCGGCTCCGGCGGCTGCTCCTGCGCCCGCTCCGGCGCAGAAGAAGAAGAGAGTCCGGAGCCGGCGCCCGCGCCCCCCCGGAACGACGGCGGTGATAATTAATATCACGGCGGAAGGCCTGGCCAAGGGAGTGACCTATAAGTCGGTCTTGGAACAGGCCAAGAGGGGTGTCGATCTGGAGGAGATCGGCATCCCCTCGGTAAAATTCCGCCAGTCCATCTCGGGGGGGCGGATGCTAGAAATTGCGGGGGCTGCTAGTGGCGACAAGGCGGACGCCCTAGCACAGAAGATCCGTGCGATCTTCCCCTTAGACGGTTTCGTCCGGGTCACCAGACCGATGAAGTGCGCGGAGTTCCGCGTCGTCGGTCTGGATGACTCGGTCGAGTCGGGGGAGGTGGCGGCGGCCGTCGCGGGCGTCGGCGAGTGCGCGGTGCCTGACGTGAAGGTTAGTCAGGTCCGCGTCACTGATTTTGGTGCCGCATCGGCACACGTTAGGTGTCCGGTGGCGGCGGCAAATAAAGTTGTCGCGGTAGGCCGCATAAAGGTGGGCTGGGTTTCGGCGCGAGTGGTGCCGTTAGAGCCGAAACCCTTGCGGTGCTACAAATGCCGCATGGTGGGGCATGCTTCGGCACGCTGTCCCTCCGCAGTAGACCGCAGCGCGGAATGTTTCCGCTGCGGTATGCCGGGACACATGCGGGCGGCCTGCACAGCTGCGCCCCGCTGCTCCCTGTGTGCTGCGGAGGGGAAGAAGGCCGAGCACGCGTTGGGCACCCAAGGGTGTCCCTTCGCCAAGAAAACCGCGGGCAGGGGGACGGTCGCCACTCGGGCGACCGTCGCCTTGCCCGTGGTAGCTCCGCCCGCAGCGGCAGCCCCACCGGCCCATCCGGCCCAGGCTGAGGAGGCGATGGAAGCAATGTCGCCAGTATAGGTTATCATCGCCTCCTCCAGTCGAACCTCAACCACTGCGCCGGTGCCCAGGATCTCCTGATCCAAAGCATGGCGCAGTGGTCAATAGAGCTGGCCGTGGCCGCCGAGCCCTACTTTGTCCCTCCCGGATCTCCGGACTGGTTAGGGGACCGTTCGGGCTCGGTGGTCATAATAAAACGTCAGGTCGCGGATTCCCTGCCCCTCGTATCCAAAGCGAGCGGGCAGGGTTTCGTGGCGGCGTTGTGGGGTGAAACACTCGTGTTAGGAGTGTACTTCTCCCCCAACAGAAGTCTCGCCGAATTCGAGGCGTTTCTCGACGAGATCGACCGGGTAGTCGGCCGATTCTCGTCGGGAAACGTGCTCTTCCTGGGTGATCTCAACGCCAAATCAACGGCGTGGGGATCCCCCAGGACTACTCCTCGCGGCGAGGCTCTGGAGGAATGGGCGGCGATGGCCGGTCTGTGCGTTCTGAACCACGGATCGGTCAACACATGCGTGCGACAGCAAGGCGGATCCATCGTGGACGTGACATTCGCGTCCCCGTCTGTCGTGCGTTGGACTCGCGGCTGGAGGGTTCTGGACGGGGTGGAGACGTTGTCGGATCATCGTTACATCAGATTCGACGTCTCCACCGCGCCTTCAACCCCGAGTCCTCGCCGCCCAGGAGGGTACACTCCTGCTTTTCCCCGATGGGCTCTAAAGCGTCTCGACAGAGACCTGCTGGTGGAAGCCTCGATCGTGCAGTCGTGGGTGGCTGGTAGCGAGCCAGACGACGTGGAGGAAGGAGCCGAATGGTTTAAGGACGCCATGACGCAAGTTTGCGATGCGTCCATGCCGCGAGTTCGGCTCCGACCTCCCAAAAGACAAGTGTACTGGTGGAACGACGAGATCGCCGCGCAGCGCGTGCTGTGTGCCGCGGCTCGTCGTCGTTACACCAGGCACAGAAGGCGTCGCCACCGCGACCCCACGATCGAGGCTCAGCTGTACAGCTCGTACCGAGATCTGAAGAAGGAGCTGCAGCTATCCATCAGCAAGGCCAAGACTCAGGCCCGAGACGAACTGCTGGCGACTCTGGACAGCGACCCATGGGGCCGCCCGTACCGCTCGGTGCGTGGCAGGCTCCGCGCATGGGCGCCGCCTCTCACCCAGAGTCTCCAGCCGCAACTGCTGGACAGCGTCGTGTCCGCC